>CM031239.1:767352908-769752908 GCA_018340775.1 Taxus wallichiana var. yunnanensis | reverse complement strand
ATACATTTATATTGCATGTTGATGTTTGTCATGTTGGCATCGGACAACAAAAAGTGTACATTGCAAAAAAAGGTCCAACAATTTATGGTCCTAGGCCTATAATGGAACCATGAAAGGGATGGTCATGTGGTCTATAATGTTTTCTACCTTTAGAAATTTTGAAATTATTTTGGTTGGGGGCTTAACCATAGCCTTTTTACCCCACAAAGGCGGGGTTCTTCCTTTCTAACCCATATATTTTTTTGTCTTCTATCAATTAGTTTTTTCCTTTCCCCATAAAAATCTTCCTAATATGACATTGATATGAAACCACTTGATCTACCACATTTTCCCCTTTAGTTCTTGTCTCATTCCCTTTTGCTGGTCCATGAAATAGATTCCTTCATTCATCCCAAAACAAAGGATTGGATGCATTATAATTGACAATGGTCATTAGAGTAGAAGATGCAGTGCATATGTTTATCCTTTTATGATTCTCCACATGAGAGGGGGAATCATGACTGCACAAGCAATCAAAGAAAGGATCACCCCAAAACCCTATATGTGTATTATATTTTGAGGCCAACATAAGAGTTTGTTTAATCAAGATCATGTAGGTTTCTTCTTGATATTTTTGAGATGGGGATTTGGATCCAAGTTACATTCAAGGTCTAGACGTGTAAAACAAGTTGTACCATCGGAATCTACAGAGGCATCAACACAAGATGAGCTATTATAAGTCATAACACTTTATTTAAGATATCCTAAACTTATTCAAATTAAAACATAGAAAATAATGAACATTATTTAAAACCATAAGGTGGGGATCCACATAAAACATATTAAAATATATGAATGAAGAGAAAAGATATATTTAGGGTCGACACGAAAGAGATGCAAAGTGAAAAATAAATAGAGGTGTGTGTTCTTGTTAGTTAATAATCTAAGCCAATGTCCCGTATACAAAATCACATAAAATAATTATTAAAATAATTCATGTTCCAAAATTTGGGTATCTACATATCTCCCACGTTTAATCTAGAAATGAAAATTATGGGCAAAAGGGGTAAGAAAGTATACCCAATATCCTTGTGCATTTTAGTAGTTTTAATGTAATCATGGTAAGGGGTCCCAATGAAGGGATGCCTTAGAGCACAAAACCAAAAAATTAAGAGTTAGATACAATAGGCATATCTTTGAAAAGAAACAACAAAATATTATTCTAGTCGTGTGAGGAAAATAATATATACTTACACACAAAGGTGGCTCCATACTCAATGACAATGTTATGACAAGGATATACAAATATTCTCTAAGAATTCCAATCTTATGACCTATCCTATCCTAAGATTTAAGAATATTCTAAAATTATACATAACCATACTTAGGTCCATTTAGCACTACCCAAATGTCTCCTTCTTCTTAGATGGTCACCCGATTCCCAATCTAGAATTTGATGCTTTTATATCTCCAAATGTAGATTCATTACATGTTCATAGTTCCTTTCCATTCATATAATTTATAGTGATTCAAGAAGGAGAATAAATATCCCTTTACAAGTAAATATATCCTTGGAAATATTCCCCAAGATTCTTAAATCTCCATTAATCTCCTTATGTAGTTTACATGTCACTTCCCATGAATTCTCCTTTGATAAATCAAGATTTACCAAGTTGTTTGGATTTTCCATGGGTGGGGAAAATGGATCAAGGATCACGTGTGATTTCTCATAATTATATCAATATTGATAGGAAATTCTGTCAAATTTAGATATTATCATGGTGGTATAAGGTAGCAATACCAAAGGATATGCAAGAACTTTCGAGTATTGACAATTGTATCTTGATATTAACAAAGTATTGAAAACATTCAAAATACACCATGACATTAATAATAATAGGGTGGTATTATTCAATACTTAACAAAATTTTAGATGCAAAAATAGGTTAACACAAGGTGTATATGGTTGTGTAAGATCAAGACAAGGTATTTTCATCTTTGCACAATGTTGGGGTACTTAATGATATTCATAATTTCTCGTAACGTTAGTAGTGTTGTGTGTTGAGAATAAAATTTTTGTGGCATGTGTGAAAAATAGACAAGGATTAAAATTATTCATATCTTGATCCAAGAGGTGAACTTGAATGCTTCGCACCATACGCCCAAGGCAATAAGAACCTTTAGCCCTCGTCAAGCATATTGCCAAATGTGTTCATTGTAATGACCAAGTCTAGAAATATTTGATTCACTAATCAAGATGCATCCTTGACTTATTTGCCTTACTATTTCACCAAATATTCTTTAAGATACTTATGTATGTTGTCTTTATTATATGTTCATCTAACATCTTCGAGTTTATTCATGCCTATGCTATAGTATTTATTAGGAAAACATGGGTTAATAATAAATATAGATTAGATATCCACTATAAATTTGACAAGGATTATAGTTTATGATTGTACAAAAAATTAGAATGAGTTTAAAACATATATTGCATGAATAATAGTGAAATTAAATAGCCCATAACACATAATAATTAGCACATAACACATGATTTAAGTGGGAAAACATTTCAAGAAAAATCCATCAAACTTTTCACCAAACACTCCCACTATTTGCACATATCCCCAACAATTACACCTTATCAAAGGTATTACAAACTGTAAACATCACTCACTCAATGCAGAGTACTAGCTCATATATTTTGCATAATATATGTGTATGCTACACTGATCTCAAATGAGATCACCTTGTTTTATACAAGGCGGGTGATCGATTTTACCTCTTCACTCTTATAATGCAAATTTGAATTATCAACCACCTTATACTTTGGTCGACATGGGGATCTACCACTTTATGTTTTAAACATAAGTTATAAGCCAAAGTTCTTAGTATTTGACGAGGTTTTAATTAATCAAGTTACCCCTTATAAGTAAGGAAACATGTAAAATTGCATTTTTATACAAAAGGAATTACAATCCATAAATCATCAAATGAAGATTTAGGCTCGCACAAAAACACATAAAAATACATGCCAAGCCAATGTTTTATACAAAAGGAATTACAATACATAAACCATCAAAGTAATTTAGGCTAGCATGCAACACATAAAAATTGTTCCCAAAAACACATGTTAAGTCACCTTTTTATACAAAAGGAATTACAATCCATAAACCATCAAAGTGATCTAGGCTAACATGCAAACAAAATCTCTTTGTTCCACATATTTTAAAAATCTGTAATACACAACTTTAGTGTTCCACAGGTTTTGAGAAATACATGTCGCGGTACAAAGCTTTAGTGTTTTACAAATTTAAAAAAATTGTGGTAAAAATCTTTGTGTTCTCGCAGATTTTAAAAATTCTGGCACAAATTTTAGTGTCCATGCGGTTTTGAAAAAAACATGCTATGGTACAAAATTTTTAGTGCTTTGCGGATTTTGGAAAATACACAAGTACACAAAGATAATGTTCCATGGGTTTTTAAAAATTAGAAACTCCGTAGTACACATGAACAATTTTTTTATCAAGATAAAGTGATAAATTATGAAGTCTTACATAATATTATGGAGTATTTTATAAAACAATAATCTCCCATATCTAATGCTTCGCTAGGTATTACAAGTAAACTCACATGATGTGATTATTTACTTAAACAAAATGGAAATAGTATTGAGAGTTTACAAAAAGCTATTAAGAGGTGGCATTGACATGCTCATTCCCCCTCAAGGACAACTCTAAAAGGCCATATGCTCATATGATTCAGAGGAGGAGATCAAAGTCATCAACATGATCATTTGAGTCAAATTATGAAAGGTCATATGCTCATCTGATTCAGAGGTGGAAATCAAAGTCATTCACATGATTATTTGAGCCAAATTAGAAAATGCCTAATATTGTTGGTGTGTATACTTGCCTTGTCATCTTACGACATTGTCCAAATCATGTGGTGAGTCATCTCACTTAGGTGAGGTCATAGGTCTTATGTGTCTTAGGGGGTATGATAGATTCCATCATACACATTAGTGTGCATCCTACAAGAGTTACTTTCCATTTTAGGAATATAAATCCTCTTCTCCACTTGAGGAGGTATGATTACACACATTAAGGGTTATACATCACCCCTATTTGTACCCCTTTTCTTCGATCTATAAGAAATGAGAGAGAGATTTTCTTTGCAAGTATATTTCATGGTTGAATGCTTACTTCCTCAAGGAACTTCGTCATGTCTTTGTCGTTTGAATGCAACTCGTGATATGCATGTTATCCCACACGATCCTTGTTTTTAGTTTCTCCGTCATGTTATTAGACCATGTTGTTGGGATCCACGCTACTCTCCATTTTATGTTAACTACTACTCTAGGTTTCATGTTCTTACTCGTTTTGTGTGTAAGATTTGTAATCATTATTCCATCGAGTGTATTATTTTCATCGATATATTTTTATTTGGGTTCCCATCTTGTTCATAGGTCGCCGGTTGTGTTTGGTTCATGTTTTCGGGGTTTCCGGCTCTGCATGCAAGTTCAAGAGGTTTTAGTGCAATTTTTGAGGTTCTTGGAGAGTGTATTAAACTTTCTGTGGGACCAAATTGACCTTAGCTCACCAAGTTGGGAACCTACCTATCCTAGCTTGCCCCTCTCCTTTTCCTTATATGCATTTTTTCCCTACATAGACTGACCTCATCGTTACTATGCACTTAGCCCCTGTAGTTGGTTACCTAGTTGTGCTCTTATCCACCTCACTCCCCCTTTATCCTTCGACGGACCTGCCCCTATCCTTTCATTATTGTTGGCTCCTCTACTTATCATGACACTCTGTTTGGACCCCACATCCACACCGCTCACCTCGTCTCAACCTCTCTAGGCTACCTCTAATTCCCTATGTTTTCCTTCAACCTCATCTCATTACATTTGTCACTTGGATTGAGCCTTGGTATTTGCTTGCTTTCAACCCCACCTTGGGAACTCGACCTCTAAATTGTGCCAAGTCACCCGTCATCCATTATTGTCAAGCCCATCACCGGGTGTTTCAATTCTATATGTTGTTACCACATGGAGATTTTCCCGACCAAATCCCTCCTTGATTCCCAATTTGGTGGCTCTCTTTACTTTTTACATGTGTCATCCTTGTCCAACTCGGGTAACTTCCTCAAAACCCAAAATGTGGTTTTCCCTCAAATGCACAACTCAATGCATGTCACCCCTCTAGACCGTCCTACAGCTCATCACTCGGACCCTTGCCACCTCTACGCCATATCTCTAACTCGAGCTCACTCAACAACTCGGACACTGTTGCTTGATGCTCCAACTCACCATCTAGTGCATAGCTCACCCAAATAACTTGGTAAAACAACTCATGCAACTCAACTCCATAGCTTGCTTGACATCCTAGCTTACTCGGCTCAGTGCATCCCACCAACTTGGCCCACCTCCCGAGAAGCTCTCCTGGAGCTCACCCTACAACTCACCCCCTTCCACGCTTCAACTCGTTAGCAAGATCACCGAGTTGAGCTGGCTCACCCCTAGGCTTAGGCACTTCTCTTAACCCTCCTTTGAATTTTTTAAAAGTTGTTTTTACCCTTTTTCAAATTAGACTAATCCTAATTAAGGGAAATTAATCAAAATTCATCATTAAAAGGGGTAAGACCTTCTTTTTGGGCTTCATTATAGTGTTGTTGGGATTTTCTGGGCCATGTTTTTTCACTCATCATTATTGTAGTGCTCTTCTTCACGTGTGAGATAGTGAGCACGTTTGCCACAACCTTGCAGCAAGAGAGCCCCTCTTTTACGATGTAAGACACCTTCTCTCATAGTGAACACTATTTTTCCCATTGTTCTTGCGTACGCCATTTTTTTCTTATTTGTGTGTTGTTCCTTTGCTTCCAACCGAGACTTACTGTGGCCTCCATTATTCAAATAATCATCTTCTACTACAAGGTGAGTGGTCAACTGTCTCACATCGCATGAACACACCCTATTGTAATCAACACACTACTTATAAAGTGCCACAAATATGGGGTTATCATTTTTATTTGGTGATGTATTACATACGATGCATCCTCAATTGAGTCGACATTTTGCAACCTTATGTGTATTCTCACACCCTTTTCTTTGTGCATTCTACACTTCTCACGCATTTACTGTGGAGGATGTTTTTTTCCATATTTGAGCATTGTAGGATTTCTTCTCATCCTCCGTCACTTCTTATTGGTAGATATAACCATGCATCATGGTGTGCCTCGTATGGAATGTTAATTTACCCACAATGACCTTTATCCCTTTATGTATGGACAAGTTCCTATACCAAATGATCCTTCTCGTCTTGAATAATACCTTGACATGCACGGCTATGTTATTGGTCAATTGATGTTACACATCTCCAGCCTCTCTCCTTCGCCTTCATGTGGCACACTCAAATTATCCTTGCACCATTTGGAGAATTCTTTTTCCTTATTTGGAGACCCTTTGAGAGGGTACTTTGCTCGTCATCGACACAATTATCTCATATTATTCTTCATGTGATGAAAATTCTATTGACACAAACTCACTTGTTTCATATCCTTTCCACTTACAAAGTGTGTGACACCCTTTCCACTCCTTCATGCATTGATGATTAATATATGTCATACATCGCTCTTGTTTATTGATCCACCCTTTTGGGATGAGTATCTGCCAAAATTTCATCGATATTCACAATGCTTATTTGTGATGTAGTACAGGAGTTTCTCATCCTTATATAGGTGTTTCGGATGAGTCCTCCATCTCCTTTGTTAGGAGTTCCCCTTCTAGGACTCTTATCACTTCCATTATTTTAGAGACCATCATTGATCCACCCTTTCTTGTGGATCCTCTTTTAGTTTTTGTGGGGATTGCTACTTTTTCTTCACTCCACTTGGTCATCCTTTCAGTGGATGTTACTCTCTTACATTTTGACAGCTTATACACTCGTGGAATTATCTTCGGTTCTCGTGCACTCATTTTCTATACCTATGTCACATTTCAGTGGACTAGATTCAAAGTTCTTTGTATTGCTACCTTCAGTTTTCTTTACGAAGTGGATAGACTTTCAGTACTCCATTTCTGTCCTTCCCAACGGTAGGAACATTATTTGATGTGGGTGGATCTTCTTCAGTCTACAGGCCAAGGACCATGTCATCGACACTCTTCTTAGAGACTTCCTAGAGTTACAAAGTTTAGATCTGGATATGGCTTCACATCTTTTATCTCTTTTGTCTCCTTCATCTCCTCTCTTCTTCTTCTTCTAGAGATATTACATTTGTACTTGGGTACCTCATCAAGCTTCTAGTTGTCATGACCCATTTGATGCATCTTTCTTATATTGTTAGGGGTGTCTTCCATCTATTATTGTGGATTTTTTTCTCACCAGGTTTTCCTTTGCTACTTGAGATCCTTGTTGTTCATGGGTGCCTCATAAGGCTTAGTTTTTGGGACTAATTTCTCATTTCGACTTTCCACCTCATCTTAAGTTATGATGAAGGGAGGGTGTTGGTGTGTGTCCTTTACTTTTCATCTTGAGGTATTATCCACATCACATGGTGAGTAATCTCACTTAGGTGAGGTCATAGATCTTAGGTGTCTTAGGGGTATGCTAAATTCCATCATATATTATGTCAATGTGTGTCAGTGTGTCATACAAGAGTTACTTTCCATTTTAGGAATGTAACTCCTCTTCTCCACTTGAGGAGGTATGATTACAAGCATTGGGGGTTACAAACACCCCTATTTGTACCCCTTTTATTCATATCTATGAGAGATGAGTGAGACTTTTTTACATGCAAATTTCATGGTTAAATGCTTGCTTCTGATGGAACTTTGTCACGTTGCCGTTCGAGTGCAACTTGGTTGATGTGTGCATTATATTGCATGATATTGGTTTTTAAATTTCTCCATCAAACATGTCACGAAATTCATAAAAATTTGCAGCACACAATGGATTTATTAAAATATTTTCTACTTGATCTTTAGTGGAACAAAACTTGAGATCAATGTCACCATTTACAACTTTCTCTGAATAAAGTGTATATGTATTTCAATATGCTTTGTCCTTTCATGGTGAACTAGATTGTTTGCAAGAGCAATACAAGTTTGGTTGTCACATAGAAGAATATTATTTCCTTTGATGCCCATATGAAGTTCACCCAATAGTCTTTTCAGCCACACAAATTCTTTTGATTATTTTATAACACTTCTATATTACTCGCTTCAATAGAATGTTTGTTATTTTTTTCTACTCCAAGTGATTGCACTTACACCCAAGTTAAAAACATATCCATAAGTAGATTTTCTATCCATAATATCACCAACATAGTCATAATCACAATAACCAAATAATTTTCATCATTACTAGAAGAATAATACAAACCATAATTGATTATACCTTTGATATACCTCAAAATTATTTTTTCCATTTTCCAATGGTCCTCATAAGGATCCTACATGAATCTAGAAACAATTCCAACTGCATAGGATATATCAAGCCTAGTGATAGTTAAATAAATAAAACTACCAAAAACTATCTATACAAATTAGGATTAAATTTATCACATGCAGGTGTTGGATCTAATTTAACACCAACTTCCATAGGAATGGTAACATGTTTACAATCAATCATGTTAAATATTTTAATAAGGTTAGAAGCATATTGTGCTTGAGATACAATAATATATTTTTGATCTTGAACAATAAACATGCCTAAAAAATGATTCAATAGTCCCAAATTAGCCATTTCAAAATGTTGTCTTAATTTCTTTGATTTTAAGAATTAGATTCTTATCACTAAGAGATCATCAACATATAATAAAATAATTATAATATGGTTGTTTTCAAATTTTATAAACAAATCATTATCAACAAAACAATTTTTGAAACTAATATATTGAAAGAAGTTATTTATCTTAGCATACCAAGCTCTAAGAGATTGTTTAAGACCATACAAAGATTTTTTAAGCTTACACACATATAATTCCTTACCATGTTCTTAAAACCCTTTAGGTTGATGCATGTAAATTTATTCTTTCAAATCACCATTTAAGAGAAATTCTAACATCCATTTGGTGAATCTCCCATCCATGTTGAGAAACTAAAGCTAGAGGAATTCAAACAATGCTCATTTTAGCAATAAGAGAAAATGTTTCAATATAGTATAAACCAGGTTCTTAAGTAAAACCTTTAGCTACTAATATTTCCTTGAAATTTTCTATCTTACCAAGAGTTATACTTGATTTTATACAACCATCTAGATCCTACAATGCTTCTTTTAGGAGGAAGAGGGACTAGTTCCCAAGTTTTATTTTTGATTAGAGCATTTTATTCAAATTCCATAGCTTCAATCCACATTTCATATATGATGGATTCTTCAAAGGATTGAGGTTCAACCTCATACAAAGTTGACAAGGCATGATAAGAATGTTGATTGCAAGTCATCTTTCTAAGATTATTAAGCTAAGAATTAGAAATTATATTTTGAGCCCATTAGTAATTTTATACAAAGACATAGATTGTGATGACTCCCCCTCAATATCCACATCCATCATATATGAAGAAGGATGCTCATCCTTTTGGAATTTTATTTCCATATTGTCTAGAGAAGGGTTATCAATCTTTAGGGTGTCAGACTCATGAGAAACAAAGGAGGGAAGAGAGGAAGTTTCACAAAATGGTTTCTCAAGAACATGAACATTCATATTTTCTATGATCTCATGTTTGATGGATCATATACTCTTAATCCTTTTGTGCGACTACCATACCCAACAAAGATGTAAGAGTAGGAGGTAGGATCAAGTTTTTGTCTTTTAGCTTTAGGAATGAGAAGGGAAGTAAGACTACCAAATATATTTAAATGAGAGATATTAGGTTTTTGTTTGGTCCATACTTCATGAGGTGTAGTTTGATGCAAGGATTTAGTAGGAACCCTATTTATAATGTGGAAATAAGTGTTCATGGCTTCATCCCATATAAACTTAGGCATATTAGAAGCATGAAGCATGATCCTAGCCATTTCTATTATGGTTCTATTCTTCCTTTCAGCTATGTTGTTTTATTGTGGGGAATATGGAGTTTTTAACTCTCTCTGAATTCCACATAACACACAAAACTCATCAAACTTATTATTCACATACTCACCTCCATTATTAGTTCTTATTCTTTTAATTTTCATATTAGCCATGTTTTCAACTAAGGATTTAAACTCTTGAAATTTAGATAGAACATCAAATTTTCTCTTAATGTAGTATGACCAAGTCATTCTAGAAAAGTCATAAATGAAACTTATAGTATATAAGGCTCCACCAAGAGATGGAACTTCCAAATGACCTCTTACATCACTATGGATTAACTCGAGAAAGCTAGAGAAATTAGAATTATGATGATTGTGAAATGGTTCAACATGTTGTTTACCATGCAAGCAAATTTCACAAGATCCCTAGTATGATTTCATAGTAGGGAGACCTATCACAAGGTTAAGGTGAGAAATTTCATACAAAATATTAAAATTCACATATCCGATCTTTTCATATCATAGTTGAACATCATTACAACAAGAAGAAGAAAAATATGTTTCAGACACAAATCCATCAAAGATATACAAACCATGTTTCGGATATCAATAAGTAATAACATTATCAATATCATTCTTGATATACAATTTATCTTTCAATAACACAAATTTAAAGTTTTCTCTAGTTAATTGAGAACAAGATAAAATATTCTTCTTAAGTTAGGAACAAATAAAACATTTATAATAGTTTCATTTTCTAACTTAAAATTTTCACAACTTTCAGACCTAACGATAAAATTATCACCTACATATATTTTCATGACATTCCACAACATCTAGAAATAATTTCATGTATATATGTCATATACCTAGATGCACCACTATCTATTATCCATTTGTTGTTATTAGAGGCTGAGAGAGAAGAATAAAGAGCAATAGTTTTCTCAACATTGTTAGCTTGAATTTTATTTTGATTATGATTTTTATTCTTCTTTTTATTATTGAAGTTCATACCTTTATTATTTTTATTAAATTTATATGAATTAGAATAACAATCAGTTGTTTTATGACCAAATTTTCCACGCTTTAGAGAAAGATCCATCGAACTTAACTTTAAACTTTTAATTATTTGAATTAGTTTTAAACTTAAAGTTAAAGTTTGATTTTTGATTAGCATTGTTGTTATTCTAATTTTTAACAAGTTTCTAATTTTGAGAGAAAAATCCTTTGAGAGGCATTATATTTTGAATCAAAATTCTCCATTGCTCTTTTTCTGAATTAGGAGAGAAGACATGGTATCTAAGTCGAGCAAGTCATGTTCATTATTATATTTAGAATTAAAAATAGATATATAATTTCTGAATTTTTCATGTATGTTCATTTGAATAATAAAACACAACTTATCTTGTTGGAATTAGTCCTAACATGAGTTTTATTGTGCTCCATATTAGACTAGTATTATTTGATGTGTTTAGAAAAATAATATGTGGAGCGAATTGTTGTAAGTGAGTTTAACAACTCAAGTAGGAATAGTGTGTGAGATATTGGGATAAGAGAGAATATAGTTTTGTTAGAACAACCTATCTAAAATAAAGCTAGCAGTTATATAAATAGTTATAGGGGTTTCCCCACATTTGGTATTAGAGTAGGCTTTCTCTGGACCCATTCACCTATTTTTGCATAACAATGAATTGATGGCTATGCAGTGAAGACCACATGCAAATGCCATTCATGTTCATCCATCCCTGCTTGCATTTTGACAAAATCTTGTAGTGCAGACCACGTTCAAGCGTTTTCCATCCACCATCCATCTGCATATTCCTCTCTCCTTTCCATCTTGTTCACCTTCTATTCACAGTTTTTTTCACTCCATCTTGTTCATAGTATGCATACCCAAAAATCAGAAAATTTAAAAATGTATATATATAGTTCTGTGTATGTTTTTGGGTGCTGGTTGTTGTGCATGATTCAAATTTATATGAAATAAATTTTTTGGTCAGGGTACAAAGATCAATTTGAATTTTAATATGCATGCAGATTACATTAATTGCAGAAAGGATTTTATCTTGTGAGGGTTTCAGGTCAACATATTTGAGTGAAGATCCATCTAGATACGCGGAGGGGGCCCAAATTTATCTTTCTTGGTTATAGTGATATCAATATCTTGATCTAGATGTCAAAAAATCCCTGCAATGATTGGCTCCCACGAGCTCCCGGTGACCTTGATAACTTGATCCATTGGCGAATCAATACACGGTTTCATTCATTTGCGAAGGAAAACTACATTAACATAAGTGGAATATCAATTGCCAAAGTTGGTTTCCTAATTGAAGAATTTTTGTTGTAGATATTGATAGATCCGTATTCAAATGCATCTATTTTCCCTATAATACACGGCGACAGAAAGAATTTTTTGTTTTTGGTGCTTCAATCTCCATTAAAACAACAAACTCTCATCTGGATCCTAATTACTACAAAGAATGAATGCACAACTACAGTAGGCTTTAAATGGATGCTTAATTAGGGAGCAATGGAATACAATAGAGAAGTAGCAGACTATTTCAAGGAAAGGGGTGCCTCTGTTATTTTATTGTTTAGAGGAAAAAAATTTCTACGGTGATTGATCTTTGTTTTAGCAAATGCTTATTCATAGATGGAAAGAATAAAATCCTAAATTAGCTATGGAATTTCATTTCTCTGAAACACCATGACTTCACACTTTAAATTCTAATGATTTATAGTTTGGAGAGTTTCCATTTGGGATATCTGTATCTTGGTATGCTCTAGGCACAGATCTCCATTAAATAAGCTTGATTCACGTCTTAGCTCGACTGTGCATCCATGAAATCATTCCATCAAACACCATTACTCAGATCCCAAGTTCAAATACGTCTCATCTCCTTTGGTTGCGAGCTCTGATGACACCCCTTCTTGCTATGATTGGTTGATTCATCCCAAGTTGTTGAGAATCGACTCTGGCTCCTCCCAACAATGGCACATTCAACACATACAAATCATGAATTTGGAGCCCTAACCCTAAAATTGGGTAGGATATATTTTTATTATTTATTAAATAGCCACAATTTTTAAAAAATATATATAAAGAGTGGCATGAATTTTTTGGAAAGGGGGAGATATAAGTATTTTTAAAACAATTTTCTTTAAAGGGGTAAATTTTTCGAAAGAGGGGAATATTTTCCTATCAAGCAAATATTTTGAAAAATTATAAAGAGCTATTATTTTTTTGTACTTGGAAGCATTATTGATAAAAATCAACATCCAAATAATTTTTTTGAGGGGGGGAAAATACAAAATAGGGTAACTTTCAACCATCAATGACAACTCGAGAAACAGAGGCAATGACCGTACCAAGGCCAAAAAGAAAATGTCACCATGCAATTCCAGAGATATCCTCACCCCATGTTAGAACTAAGGGGGAAATGCTAGGAATTAGTCCTGAGTTTTGTTGTGCTCCATATTAGAATAGTATTATTTAATGTGTTTAGAAAAATAATATGTGGAGCGAATAATTGTAAGTGAGTTTAACAACTCACGTAGGAATAGTGTGTGAGAGATTAGGAAAGGAGAGAATATAGGTTGTTAGAACAACCTATCTAAAATAAAGCTAGCAGTTATAGGAATAGTTATAGGGAGGCCTATTTATTAGTCTATTGTAATATTGTTTATTATGTTGAATATGAATGATTGATTAATCGATCCTTTAGCTCTTCTCAAATATGGGGGTTCCCACATTATCTTGAAATAATTCACAATTACAACCATCTAATCGAGGCTTAATATTCTTAGTCTTAGCTAAGTAGTTGACTATCTTTTCATATCCTTTCATTGGAGTTGTAAACAAATCCATGATTAGCTTAAATATATTAGAAATATGACTACCTTCATGCATAATTTGCAATTGATTCCATGCATCGATAAATATTTCATGTGTCCTATGTGTAACAAGAATTCATCTTTAATGTGTTGTAATAGGATTGACATGGTCTCTTAGGATTTTTGGAAGAAGGAACCTAATCTTTTAGGGTTAGTTTGTCTCCAAGTGGGTCATTTTTCAACACTGCTAACAAGATCCCATTACTTTCTTGCCATAGATAGGGATTTTATCCTAACTCTTTGAATATTATAATTAGCTCCATTTAACAGTTGAGATTTATCCAAGGAGAAATTATATGAACTAACCATACTTCAAAAAATCTTATCAATATAGATAAACTTAGAGTTATGTGGTTTTAACGATTGCTAGGGATCTATAGAACAAGGAAAATAGTCTCTATAGAGTTTAAACAAATGTGATTACATATAACTCAATAAAAATCTCAAACAACATATGATAATTAAGAAGGAGACCACAAAACATAAAGAACAATTCTTGAGAAGTTGTGAAGTAAGAGGAAAAAATATAAAATTTTTCAAGTTTGGAAGTTACATGACAAAGGATTAGTGTTTCACATGTTTTTAGACATTTAGTGTTATGTGGGAATTTAAGGTAAAAGCCACATAACAAAGGAACACAATAAAAATTCTGCGAAGAGCAAAGAAAAGTCCGTGCAACAAGGTAGAATGTCATAAAGCAAAGAAAATTTGCGCAACAAGGCGAGAATACCGTGAAGAAAATAAAAGTACGTGCAACAAGGTAGAATGTCATGGAGAAAATAAAAGTCTGTGTAAAAGGAAAAATACCGCGGAGTGAAGAGAAGTTTGTGCGATAAGCAAAAAGTCACGCACAAGACTAGAAAATGTAGAGGAAGGTTGCAGATGACCAAAAAACACAATTCTAATTGCTTATAAGTCTATAGAAGATATGAATAACCACAAACTTGATTTTGATCTTCCACAATTATTTAAAACTTAAAAAACTTCCAAATTTAATTTATTCATAGAGAATTGGAGTTTTGCACCTATAGACCTTGAAAAAGTCACGAAGCAAAAATAGGGTTTTGCGGATTTTGAAATATTTCAAGCAATCTTCTTCCAACTAATCTATAGATGAATTTTACCCTACAAAATAGATTTATCCCGCATAAACACAAACATATAGGTCTAATTCCATGTTAGGAAAGCATGGATAAATAATAAACATAAATTAGATATCCACCATAAATTTTCCAAGGATTATAGTTTATGATTATACAACAAATTATAATGAATTAAACCATAGATTACATGAATAATAGTGAAATTAAATAGCCCATAACACATAATAATGAACACATAACACATAATTTAAGTGGGAAAACCTTTTGGTAAAAAACCCACTGAAAATATCACTTATCTTTATTGAGAATTGAATTTCACCCAACACTCCCACTATTTCCACATATCCCCAATAATTACACCTTATCAAAGGTATTACAAACTTGTAAACATCACTTGCTCAATGTAAAGTACTAGCTCACATATTTCACATAATGTGTGTGTATGTCACACCAATCTCAAATGAGATCACCTTATTTTATACAAGGTGGGTGATCGGTTTTACCACTTCACTCTTATAATTAAAATTTGAATTATTAGCTACCTTACACTAGTCGGCATGGGGATCTGCCACCTTATGTTTTAAACATAAGTTATAAGCCAAAGTTCTTAGTCTTTGGTGGGTTTTTAATTAAGTGGTTTCCCACTTAATATTACAAACCGCAATAGTATTTTGTGTCTCTAATATGTTTTTGCATAGTATATTTCTCTAGTCATCTACCCTTTAAATTAGGTAGGTGTGTGTGTGTGTGTGTGTGTGTGTGTGTGTGTGTGTGTGTGTGTGTGTGTGTGTGTGTGCGTGCGTGCGCGCACACGTATTAAATATCGGGGGATATTTATCCACTATGGTAGTTTTATCTCATATGTATTCTTCACAAACATTTTCATAACTATACAATATCAAATATTTTCCCACTTACATTTATCATATATTACCTTGGAAAACCTCTCCTTGTACAGGTGAACATGAACCATATCTCCAACCTCGAACTCCATTTATTTTCTCCTTGAGTATGTGTGCCTTTTGTACTATGTATTAATCTTCTCCAACTATTTGTGTACTTACTCCTATACTTCCTTCATATATTTCATAAAGCCCTCTACTTCTGCACTTCTCCTATCGATTTATGAAAAATCTCATAGATTTAAAATCCTTAGTGAATTATCCCATAAAAAATCTAGAAACACAATTTTTTTATAAGAACTTCCTCTTTACTTCTATTCACAAATTTTTATAAGAAAACTTTACTTACACAAGAGTAAAATCATGTCTTCCTACATTATTTCCTACCAAACATCATAGCAAGTTGACAAGGATCATATAAATAAATTTTGTTTGACCATTGATCTATAGGTGATATGCATAGCTAAACTACAAACTCATCCATAATGTGCACCAAATGTGACCCACAAACATATTATCTTAGTTAGATACAATTGCATGACAATCCATAAAATCTCCCAACTTCCATAAAACATAAGTTACCTATATGTGTAACATCATTAGTTTTTCTTGCAAGAAATAAAATGAGTCATTTTTTAGAATATATCAACAAAAAAATAGAATCACTGTTGTGTTATAGGAAAATCCAAAACAAAATCCACACTCGATATTCCTAAGGTTTCTTAGGTTTTGGTAGTGATTGATATAACCCCATGTTCTTACTCTTCACTTCATTGATTGGCATACTTTGCATCTCTTTACATATTTTCACACATCTATAGCCATTTATAGTTAGAAGTATCTCACACTTTCTACACCAAGTTATTCTTTATCCCAAAATTCTCAGATAATCCTCCACAATACTTCTCTTGGATCAAATTATCCCTCATTTATCCTTATGGTGTGCATAACTTTGTGCTTTTGAATAACAACCCTTCCTATGATAAGTTTTCTAACTAACACATGTACTTTAAACTCACTACTTTTGCACATTCTATCCATACTTCAAAATATTCATCTTCTACATAAAATTCCTTTATCACCTCAAACCCAATCGCTCATACTTTCACATTTACTAATACAACTCTTTTATTGAACACATTTGCAACCTGTTTGAACTCCCACTTCTACACTTTAAGGAAAATGAGTAACTATGCAACAACTAAAATCATTTCATGTTTATTTTATTTATCTTCCCTAAGTACTTATGAATTTCAGTGCGTGGTGGTACACATATAGAAAAAAATACTTAAGAGACAAGTAGTTCATCCACTTCTTCGAGATATTGCACTATGTCATAAAACTTTTGATCATAAACTAAATATATCCTTCTTGCATTATTCATTTTCTTGAAAAATATGCAATGGGTACTCCTCATGACTAGAAATAACTTATTGAAATTAGGGAAGGTTGATACTAACTACTCCATGAGATTCTTATTTAACTTTTAAATGCCATATTTTATGTCTATGGTCTACACAAACTCCTTCTTATCTCATTTCATCACTTGTTTTATTGGTACACAATTATCACTAAATAATTTGATGAACTTTTGGTAGAATGTCACTAATCCATGGAAGTTTCAGAATTCTAAAACCTTCTTGGTTGAAAATCATTCAAATATAACTTGTACCTTCTCACAATCCATCTTCAATATTTCTTGAGAAATTATAAATCTCTAGTAAACCATCTCTCTTTGTATGAAAATTCACTTATTAAAATTTATTAGAAGCTTCTCCCCACAAAACAATCACACTTTTGCAAATATACCAAGTGTTCTTCCTGTGTTTTTACCAAAAATCATAACCTCATCCAAATAACCATTTACAAACTTACCTAGAAAAGGCTTTAGCACTTTGTTCATAAACCACGTGAATGTGTTTGGTGGGTTGGATATCCCAAATGGCATCGAGAAAACATTCATACAATCCATCCCAAAAGTTGAATGTGGTCTTACACTCATCTCCCTCTCTTATTTTTATATGGTGGTATTTGCTCTTCAAATCAATATTTATGAAGTATATTGAATTATCTTTATCCACTTAAATATTCCATAGAATTATCCATGCGTAGAAATGGAAATATACAATTTATGTTAATATTGTTGATGGCTCTATAATCAATGTACATTCTCCACCCAATTTATTTGTTTAGTTCCAATATTATATGTGTCATGTATAGGCTTAGAAATTATTTAATTCACCCCTTCTCAAGTAATTCTTGCACTTAATTTCTTGTCCACTCATTCTCTATAGGTGTCAAGCTATATGAGGCCTTGTTTGGTTAAGTACATCACGACGTAAATTCCGTATGATGAATAATACTATGTGTAGTTGATAAATAATTTAGAATATATTGTGACATGATATTCATGAAGTCACTTAGCATACCCTTTACATCTCAATATATCTCATATGTTTGTGTGGTTGAACCTTCCAATGTTTTTACACAAGCCTTGGAATGAATACACAACATTCACTATCTAATTTCACCTTAATCATGAACTCCTTCCTTGAAAGGAAGAATATTTGTGTACTCTTCTCTACATATACACTTTAATCCTTTAAAGGGTTTAAGGTGAAATTTTGTCTATCCTTCACCAATGTATAGGTATTTGTGCAATCATCATGTACCACCTTTTTGTCATACTACGAGGGTTGGAAAAACACACATGACATATATCCCTAGGAATTATATCACACAAGAATTCTTCTTCATATGCATCAATCCCGATGTACACATGATAGTTCTCATTCATAATAAATAGATGCCCCTTCAACAAATCAAATGTCGTATAAATTTTTTAATGTGTTACTCTTTAGACCAAGCTTCTCATCCATCTCATTAGAAACAATATTATCCATGTGTATATAATGAAATGAGTCCACCTACAAAGTGTTAGATCATATATCCAAAAATGAAACTGAAATCAAATGCTATGAGAATTAATGGGTTCAAAGGACAATTGTAAATATGTTGCGAGGAAATAATGTTGGGTTTTCTCCATGAATAAAGTAAGATAATATATCAAATTTAAATCTTCATAATCAAAATACTTAGAAACATTGTTAGTATTTTTAGACTAGGAACTTGCCTTGGTCAGATCCCTAATATGATGTGATACGATAATGATAAATAACAAATGATAATATACCTTGCAAATGTTGAATATATTTCATAAGGTAATTATCTTCCCATATGCATATGATTTAGAAAATTTTTACGACCAAAAAGAGGACTTGAGAGATTTCCAAAATTTATCACATTAAGGATTCCAAGTAGTGTTAAGGATTTCATGGTGATCAAAATTCGACCACTGTGAGCTTGGATCTATCTTTCAAAATTCACCATTTCCTTCAAAAATATTTGTAAATTTAAGATACACGAGCCAAAGAAATGAAAATTTTAGAGGGTAGGAAAGAGGTACAAAAAGGCTTCTTTTATAGATTTTGGATTGGAGGTAGGTGGGAGAGACTTTGGGTCCATAGTGCATTGTAGATTGAGATGATTAAGGGTGTATAGTGCATAGGAAGCATAAATGATTAAGGGTGTATAGTGCATAGGAAGCATAAATGATTAAATGTTTGTGGTATGTATAGAGGGGTGTGACATGATTTTATGTTGGTAGGTGAGTATTAATTAAATGGGTGATGAGGTGTATTTTATCACCATGTTATGAGATTTTATAATTTTTTACTCATTTTTTGAGTGTTTTATAATTTTTAGGGATTATTGTATTTTATAATGTTTTTGTGTTTTTATTAATAAGTGATCTTATGCACAAGGTTTGTTTTATAGTGTCTACACCTTATTTCCACAAACAATAATTTCTTATTAGAACTTACCTCCTTATTTGTATATGATTTTTAATAGATTCTTCATTTGTACAAAAATATTTTATACCTTTGTTGTCTTTAACAACACTGACTTCATCATGAGAGCTTATGTGCACTTTTACGTTGTTCTCCACATTAATATCTTCATAGACATGTTGCAAAACATGGTTGACAACATCATTTATCCTACCAATATTATTTTGAATGGATTGTGGATATTCGACTACATGATGTCTAGTCTCTCCACAATGGAAACATATTTCACCAAATTATCTACCCCTTATGTGTCATCTTCCTCTAAAATAATATCTTTCCATACCTTTCTATGAATTAATTTGTTCATGTGAGGAGCTTACTTCACCCTCATACACATGATGTTATGTGTCATTACATAAAATTCCACCTTCGAGTGGGAACTTTCCCTTCCTTGCACAATTTATTGTTTTCTATGTGACTACCTCTCGTATGCCTTCAACATGAATTGATAGCCTTCCTCTATAAATCTTAGTCTATTCATACTAGAATCATCTTGAATGGAAATTTGTAATCAATTGATATACCTTGAGACATTATTTACATCATTTTCCATATGATGCACTTTGATATTGAGTCTATAGAATAGTTTTTGGACTTATTCACAATCGATCCTTCGATGTGAATTCTACAACTAAATGAAAAATTAGGTGTGTAATCCATGTTGAAATTACTATTATTACTCACATTGTTTGTGATTCATTATTATTTGTGTGGGATAATATAAATGTGAGAGAATAATGATGTTTGTAACCACTTAGTTTAGGTAGATCTAGGTGATTTGTTATAGGGATAAGGATGTGCCTCGACTCCTTTATTAAAGGAAAACCTTCTCCTATAAGTATTAATTCCCTTATATGTATTTTCTTATAGAGGTGTCTCCTCTGGGAAGATCCTTGTTGGGAAGTGTCTACTTCTGGTGGCTCTTCCTTGATTCACCTACTATTCTCCTATTCCCGTTCTCATTTCCTCATTTTTGTAGTTTCTTGGGCATCTTATTTTATCAACATATGCATAGTGAATAGTTTCCATTTTCTTCCCATCCATTTGAGAACAATGCATTTCACATTTCTTAGGATTTTACCATCGATATGTGTATCTTTGCATGTAGTAGATTCGATGAAACAAAAAAATTATGCAAGCAATGAAATATATACTTGTAGTGGGTTTTGAGACATTACCCATCTAAAATCAAACATTTAAACCAAAACACAATGAAATATATACTATAATGGCTTTTGAGACATTACCCATCTAAAATCAAGCATTTAAACCAAAACACATAAAATATGGCATTATAAAATATCAAATTTTATTGGAAAATAATAAATTATGTCAAACATGCTTGAGAATATGTATATAATGTATAAAAATATATAACTTTATCACTATAACAATTATTTATATATTTATATTTATAACTATATACATAAAATCATGTTATGGAAAAGAAAAATTTAAGATTTTTAAAAATAAATAAATTTTACAAACCCACAAAACAAATAAATTTTAAAGGTTTTTCGTGGGTTGTTGTACAACTTATTTTTCTACTTTTTAAAATTAAGTAATAATTATTTTTATGTCGATAAGCAATCTACAATTGTATCAAGGGTTGGATATGATTATATGATTGTTAACGTTTTATATTTGGCATTGAATTTGACATTCATTTATTTGTCACGAGTTGTTTCAACCTTTAATTTGATGTTCATTTGAGTGTCACTTATAATATTTTTCTTCTCTATAGGAACCCAAGAACCCACTTCCTCCATCGTCCTCAATGTAGTGTGTCTAGATGGACAACCATGATGAACCTAGTGATTGAATATAATCTTAAATATTAATCAGAGGACTGAGATCAAATGAATATAATGGTAACAAGAAATATATATCACGTATAAGACAAACAAGTGTGTACAATAGGTAAATAAGAGTGACTTAGCTTGTATCTCAAAATCAATGATTCTCGGGCTAGGAAACAAGTGAGAATTATGGAACCGAACTATGTATGCTCTATTTGATAAACTAAGATATCTAACCTCTTCGGATAGGACCACCTAGATGAGGATAGGACCATCCAGGAAGTGGTGTCTGAATTGGGCACTAGTGTCCTGACATTAACTCTACCTCCGATCTTTTCAAGGTCTAATATTATTTGTTTCCTTTCGATCTCTATCTCATCCACTTCAATGTAGGATTCACGTGTCACACATGAACTGTAAAACAAAGCCTAGCCACCTATGCAAGGATCAAACAAACATTAGATGGAATAAATAATGCATATGATTGAGTTGGATTGATCTTGGCACTCACCCCAATGTGATTGTCATCGATTGTTGCACTACATTTCAAACTCTATGTAGTTATGGTGTGTGTGTTATTAAATTATGTCCCTTGAAGCTAAGTTTACTTTATATCTTTCGCACCAAGATAGCTGAATACAACTAATTCTCCCTCAATTTGAATGTGTGAGATGGAATTTAGAAATAAGCCCTCCTATACAAAGGATACTTTGTAGCTAAAATGTAGTCCTTGAATATTGATATTGTACCAAGTAGTAGATAATACGTAATAGCTCAAGTTGTTAAGCACCTTCTAATAGTGCGTAAGTCATGTATATATATAATTCCATTTTTTTAATTTCGTCATTAACAACCAAAAAATATGACCTAAAGTGATAAGTAGTAATTTAGAAAAGATACCAAACAATGTGACAATTCAAATTTGAAAACCGAGGAAAAGGACATAAGTGCCCAAAGGGGATAGTAGAACACAGGCGCTCATGTCCCTGTTGTAACTTTAAAATGCACCCTTGGAAAATGGTGTGATAACTATCCTTTCAATTGACAAAATGGAAAAAATCCTAGATTATCGGTGACTTTGTATGTTGGAGTGATTCTCCGAGAGAGGGATGGTTCCCTAGTATAACCACCTAAACTATTTATATATCCTAAGGCTAACTCTACTCTAGCAAAGTCAACAAGGAAAAAAAGAGGAGGGAAAGGAAAAAACTGAAAAGATGGCGATGTACCATAATGTTTGAGGATATCAAACCTATTTGGTCTAAAGTTTGGTTCATATTTGATTAATAAAATCTAAAAAAATATTAAAGAATAATATAAACACAATAGTGTTCTTCTATATTCTCATTGTTATAACATTCCCATTTTAAGACTTTAGAAACAAGGATTTTTTTTTTTGCATGATTAATGTTCTCTGTTCTAAATACATAATTTAGAACACACATTTCATAACAATCATTCTTATAACAGATAACCATATGTAGCTATAATGACTCGGTGAGCAACCGATCTATTCATTCCATGACTCGGTGAACTACCGATCTATTCATGTGTAACATTGAGTTTTGAGTATTCTTCTGAATACTTCATGTTCTTGGTTCTCTTACCCTATTCTAGGTTCTGAGTGATCTATCCAAGGAACCTAACTGAATATTTTTTACAAATATTCATCGGCATCACAATCTTTAGACTAGGTGACATACGACAACGCAATCAGTAGCTTGTGATACTTTGGCCAAAGATTTATAACATACTGTTCATATTAATTATTCCTTGACGACATACTCGTCAATCCGAATATGTCCTTCACCCCACTCCATTGTTATCTAGAATGTCTTACACTGACTTTTGTCAGTCCCCTCGCCCAAGGTTTAACTCTAGTCCAGGTTAACAACATAGGTCATGATATGATGTGGCTCACAAAGACTTAGGGTAAATTGGCATACTAGGTCAACCTAGGTTAACCCCGTGTGCCAAGGTACCCTGAGTCCTAGAGGGCTACTTCATATCCTGACTATGATACTAACCAGTCTTGGAGGGAAATCTTGATCAAGTTCAAAGGTGTGTAGATCTTGACGATCAATGTAGAAGGGTGTTGCCACATGTTAACTGCATTGTTGTATCCTCGAGAAGATCCTAATCTTCTCAAAGGTACAACCTTGTAGTTGACGTGTGTCAACATCCTACTGGAACAACCTTGTAAAGATGTACATACCTCCAAGAGTTTACATACGTTAAGTTAAATTTGGGTTATTAGACGACATATTTTGGCAGCCCATCAAACCCTCGAGTCCAACACTCTTTAAGTTCTTTTTACATTTCAGATTCATATAATCTTAAGAACTTTAATTAACTTAAGATTGCTTCCAGATTTGTTAGTTTTTACCTAACAACCCGTTATCAAAAACAAGACAAAGCAACAACTTATGTTCCTTTATTCTAAATAACTTAACCAATTAAGGAAGTGTAATAGCCTACAAGGCTGAAACATATTAGACTTATTATAATTAAGTCTTAATGATTAATAATCATATCTTCCTCTTTTATGTAGTTCATAAGAGAGGAGAAACTTCCTCTTCATAGTTAAGTTCATAGGGTTTACTCATCCATTATACCCTTATAATTTTTATAAGGTTCATTGCATTCAAAGATAAGATATCTTAATGATATGAGTTGTTTAGATAAATTCATTGTATTTCTACAACTTACTAAGTTGCATCACAATTAGGAATTAACATAATCCCCCTTTTCTTACTTATACAAGAACACCGATGAAAACATATAGATAATATGAAGAACGTCAATGAGAATAGAATTCTATTTCTTTTACAAAAGTACAAGTTATTTTACATAATACATGTAAGTAAATTCTCATTCTTCATTTACTTTTCAAAGCTTATACATTTACAACTTATGCATTTCAAACACAATGCATGAAAGTAGCCGACATTCAAAAGAGAATAACTTTTTTTAATACACTTAAGAACAAATTAGAATTCTTCTCAAGAATCAACATAGATCAGCCAATGCATCATATAAGTTTTTGCCTTCTCTTATCACTTACGAAGTCCATCTGCAAAAATTGCTAGCACGGGTCAGTTCAATGAACTGAGCATGATAAGCACTAAGCCTTAAAACGAAGTGCATTCCACTAATTGTTCCAATAAAAACAACCCTGCTTTAATGAACAACAAGTAATTCATACTCCCAAGCATAAGTAATACCAATAAAAAGAAGAGCAATACAAAACATATTTTAACACAAAGAGGAACAAGATATAAACTATAATACCTGTCCTATAAATTAAAGTATAATTGATTTCATCAAATATCTTTACCAAACAACAAAACATAATATATCATTGTTTCCAATTTTACCAAATAAAGTACAACACATATCTTTACTATAAGATACGAAGTGTTTACAACATATTCCCTTTTGGATATTTCCACTAACTTTCAAGTAAAGAAGAAAAGAAAGTATTCCATTGCCAAAGTACATAATCATCAAGGCTAAAACTGGTGTATACCATAATTTAAACTCCCATTTAAAGTAACACCGCTTTAAAATTTAACAAAGATAATGTATTCATCAAATAGATCCATATGAAAGAATTACAAGGAGAAGTGGTGGTTTAACAGTCATTTAAAGGCTAAAATTTCATTTGCCAACCTAACCCCAATTTCATTCCACTTCATTTCCGTCAAGGACAAGTATACAAAACTAATAATCATACAGTTAAAATTCATTCAAGAGTTCCAAGAAAGGAGGACAATGATCATTTCAAGGAAAGAGAGTACTAAAACTATCTTCCTTTCTAAACCATCCCATTACAATGCATGAATTTCTACTTTCCGTTAGAAACAATATAACAGTAAAGCTCATACACAGTCCATAAA
Source organism: Taxus wallichiana var. yunnanensis (assembly GCA_018340775.1). Lineage (NCBI taxonomy): Eukaryota > Viridiplantae > Streptophyta > Pinopsida > Cupressales > Taxaceae > Taxus > Taxus wallichiana. The sequence goes on along the minus strand of CM031239.1, from coordinate 769,727,408 downwards.
CAGTAAGCTTCATAGAGTATTTCTCTAAAGGTCTAACATTCTCCCATTAGACCAAATAGTCACGGATAAGAAGAAATCATGTTAACAATGCCCAATCATAGAACCCTATACAATCAACAGTGCAGTTCAAACACATTCGCAATCGAGTTTAGATCGCAAACAATCTTCCAAGACATAACATACATTTATTAGACCCAACAAGAGGTAAGAATCTGAGTAATTGCTAACACTCAAGACTTCCCAATAGTTCGGCAAAGTAGAACCATCTCAACGGTATGCCAATGCATCACTACCAGAACTATAAATTGGGTTTCCAACAAAAGACAATATCAAACATCAAAAGAATAATATGTACAATCCAGGACTCATTTACAATTCCAGCGCAATGCCAAGCATAAACGTCATTGAAGGATCAAGACCATTCAAATATATGTAACCAAGTTAGGGTATCAACATGTTCCCTTAATAGTTTACTAAATAATCAAAAGACCATAATACCTGAACCAACACAATGTTCAGGTTTCTACTTCCATTAAGAACACCAAGTATTAAATGGTGTGTACAGTGAAGGATATCAATATCACAACCACAATTACATAATATGCCAGCATTCTAAGACTAGACCGAGAGCAGTGAAATTGTTTACATACAGTTCAAAATAAGAAGAAATGCTTCCATTCTTCATTAACATCCTTTCAACCTTATTTCCAAACAAAAATGGAATGTAAGATCTCAAAAAGGATGACTCACAGGTCGGGTTCATAAAGAATCTCCAAATACCATTAATGTGGTCATAAGAACAAGATTCCACAAGCACCATGCCAAAGCGACTTGAGTTATAGTCAAGTTATCCAAAATAATAACAAACACAAGTCCCAAAATCAATCAAGTTTGCAGAATGAAATACAAACTAAACCCTATACTGCTTTTCCTGTGCATGCAAGTTTCCATAACAGTCCATGTTTTCACAAGGAGAAACATAGAAACCAACTATATATGGTTTTTCCATGCATGTGAACTTTGCTACCATCAAAGTTCCACAAGGTAAAATACAAAAACAACAAGACATATACAGGTTTATCTATAGTGCATGTGAAACTTGTTAACAGTCAATGATTTTCACAAGAAGAATACAATCCCTAAATCATATACGGGTTTACTCATAGTCCATTTAACTATGGATCAAAACGCACGCTAAAAAAACCCTGAGAATCTCAGTTATAGTCCACTTTACTAAACAAGTTTCCCAACTGAAGCTCGTACTTGCATACGAGTTTAATAAGATTGGAGTTCTTACCAGTTCAAATTCACAAGGCACAACCAATTCACCCAATAATCATTTCAAACCACTGAAGAAGCAAACAATGTTACCTTTTTTTTGTTAAAGTATTCGTGGTTCCTTTATGAAAAGGCAGTGTGAAGAAAACTTTCCATAGAATCATGAACACACAGATTCCAAAAACACAGAATACAAGTTTTTCTTACAAACCCATCTATCAATTTACCAGCTAAGCATGAATGCGCAAAACTCAATAGAGAAAAGTTGTTTTAATGAAAACACTTAGAAGAAAGCAAGAGATTTTAATAGTTAGGGCCTATCATGCCTGATAGTGTCGCCGAAAAAATTGAAGAAGACTTCTAACTTGAGCTCGCTTCTTCCCTTCTTCTCCACGAAAGACCAAAACAACAAAATACTTCCTCCACATTGCCTCATATACTCTCCATGAAACAAAAATAGATTTGAAACCTCCAAAATAGCCATGCAATACAGTTTAACTACTGGTTCGAAAACCAGAGTGCAAGTAGAACGAAAATCGGAAAGCATGCAAATGAAACAACTCAACCAAAATCTCTTGGCATGCCTACCAAAGTGGTTCGGGCTCGTCAAACAAGACAATTAATTGCATTAATTTCCTGATCTCCCGCCCAATCTTCCTTGCCACCACCTGCCAAACTAGCAAGTTCCAAATCAAATAAAACATGAGTTTCCATTTCTAGTGATACTGCCACCTAGGCCTCCACCAACCAAACTAGCCCCTACCAAAGTCAACAATCCGTAGGAATTTAAAAACCTTATCATCTTCTTAAATGCTTAGAAATCATTGCCAATGTACATGTGACCCCCTTTTAGTTCCCAATTCGCATCCATTAGTTTAGGATAGGTTAGATTGCTTAGGTTAGATCTTAGGTAGGATTTAAATTAGTACTTCATTAGTGTGAGTTATCCTATGTGTCCTCCTCTCATGTTGGAGGGTCATCTCACATGGGTTAGGTTTAGGGTTTCATGTGTGTCATGCACTAGGGTTACTCAACACCCTATATGTACCCCTTTTCTATTCATTTATGAGTATGCCAAGACACTCCGCTATCTTTCCTCTATGCAAGCTTTGTTTCTATTGAGTAAGTTCTTCCATTACTAATCAATTCTTTCTTGTTATCACTGGAGCTATTACGATTCCGTTGGAGTGCAACTACTTCATGGTGCCTCGTTTCAATTCGATTATCGCAAACTCTTTTCATGGTATCAAAGCTGAGATCGGGTAAACATGCACTCGTTATTTTTTTAGTTGCGATTACTCTTTCTTGGTTTCGTTATTTTACTCTGCATGTAAGTTTTTCGATCACTATTTTCTGGAATTATTTTGCTAAACGTATCTAACAAGCTTTCTCGAAAGTTGTGTCATTTTTTGTGCTCTTTTATGCATGTGTAGGTTTTCATCATACCTTGAGCAATCAGGGGATTTGCAGCCATTTTCAGTTGGCTGCAGCTAAAATCAAAATAGAGCATTTTTGGTTTCACTGTGTTTTTTTAAATAGAGATTAATTTCATTTCTTTTTTAAATAATTTTTTCAAATAGAAGTGATTTTTTTTTAGATCTCTGTGGTTTTTGGCTCTCTATTTTTTGGTATTTTTCGTAGAATACGGTATTTTTCAGGTGGCTTGAGTTCATTTGAAAGCTCACAGTGTCTCGGGCTCAGTGCCTTTTTCAAAGGAGCCTGAGGTCATTTTTTTGCTTGTTTGCTTTGTGGAAGGAGCTGTGTTTTGTGTGGAAGGACCTAAGGTCATTTTTTTGCTGCTCTTTGTGTGTTGAACCGCCACGTCCTCCCATTGCTCTCCAACAACAAACAAAACCCTGCCACTTTTTTTGCAGGCCGCAGACTACATTTTTCCTCCTCACTCCTGCGCACATGCGTTTTTTTGGTACATGTTTTTTCCATTTGGTAAGTTAGAGCCTTTGTTTTTTTGGTAAAGTTTTTTTAATCTTTTAAATCAACAAAAATCTCCTTCAAAACCTCTGCAAACATTTTTTTCTACGGCTACTCCGAAACAAAACCACGGTTCTTTTTCCACGGCTGCTCCGAAACAAAATGTTTAGTAAGTTCTTTTTTTCTTTTGGTAACTTTTTAAAAATCACGGTTCTTTCAAAATTACGGTATTTTCTTTCAAAAAAACGGTTTTTTAAAAACGTTTCTAAAACTTCTTTGGTACGTATTTAAAAAAAGGAAACTTTATGTTTTTTGGTAACTTTCCTTTTTAAATACATGTTTTTAAAATACATGCCTTTTAAACTACATGCTTTTTAGCTTTTAAAACATAAAATACGTGAAAGTGTTTTTTGAAGTTTTTAAAACCATATAAAAAATTCTTTCTATTCTTTTAAAAAAAAAAAAGCTTTTTCCTTTTTTAATAAGATTTATTTAATTTATTTTTTTTTAAAACAAAAAAGGGAAAGTTTTTTATTTAGGATTTACTTTTTAAAATCTTAATTAGTTTTTTTAGTAGAAATTAATTATATTTAATTTAATTAAATCTAGCTTATTAATTTCTTATATTCCTTTATTACGATTAGTAAATTAAAATTGTTCTTCATAACCTTTTAAAATCATTTTAAAAAAACTCCTCTAGCTCTCAAATTAGCTAAATAGGATGTTTCAAAACGGTAATTTTCTAACGTTATTGGCATTTTTTTTTCTCTAATCATGCGTCAAGTGTGCAGCATCACTCTGAGCACTTTTTTTCTTCCGAGCTCTTTTCCGGCATTCTGAAGACTCTCTGAACTCCTTGAGTTCATTTAAAACCTTGTATTTCACCCTTATTATTACTTACGACTAGTGAGCGCGTCCGCCACATCTGCCGCAAGAGGGTTTTTCTTTTCTGACGTGAGACGTTTTTTTCACCACTAGGGTTAGATTTTACCTCCTTTTCTTTTTTTGCTTGTGCTTGTTTACGGTGTCCTTTTTGTTGCGCTCACGAAACACTTTGTTGTGGTCTCTCTCTCGCGCGTTATTACGCTAATTGCAAAATGAGTTACCACGTGTTTCAAACCGCACGCACAGACCCGATTGTACTCAACGCACTAAACTATAAAGTGCCGAAAGCAGGGGGGTTGTTATTGTCCTGGGCGGTTGTGTTTCTTTTCTACATTTTTTTCTCTCTCACTATGGATGCACTTTCAATTCCTTTGCTTACACTGTTCAAATTTTTTGAATGGAGATCAAAAATAATAATGAAACTAAGGGGTAAAGGGTTATTCCACATCACCATGGGAACTGAGACTGAACCAGATGATGAACCTGAAAAATCTAAGTGGTTAAACCATAGTGATGAAGCTTTAGGTCTTATTTGCATGTCCATTTCTCTTGACTTGCTCTTTCACATTGAGGCATCCGAAACACCTAAATCTACATGGAAAACACAGGATGCGATGTTTGGACAACTAGATGACATGAGAGCGCATGAGTTGGAAAACAAACTACTAGGGTTAAATCCTAGTGACTTTGAAAACCTACAAGCTTTCTTCTCAAAATTTGTCCACATTAGATTATTGTTAAAAGGATGTCAAGTAGAAAAGAAAGATTCTCAATTGATCTTGTCGATTCTCTCTAAGCTAGGTCCCGAATATTCTATCTTCGTGTCAACTTTCTACGCTACAAAAGTCGCTTTGGCGATACTTGGACTATGTCCTCCTTTGACTATTTTTCATCCCAACTCATGCGAGAACAGGACAAATTCATTCAAATGGGGTCTCTCAAGTCCAAGTCACATGCCCTTGTATCAAGTACTAAAGCAAGGGAAATAAGACTCGAAAAGAAGAAAGAAACAAAGGATCAACCTAAGAAAGAAACCAAGACAAACGTAAAAATGACACAAACACTTCGACTTCTGAGCCTAAGGCACAAAAAAGCAAGTATTTGTGTTCCTATTACAAGAAGTCTAGTCATGATGAGCAACATTGTTTTAAGAAATAGATTGATCACTTATCTCATTTACTTGAGAAGAATAAAATAAGTGTTCTTGAATCCATAAAAAAAAGTGCTCCGAAGGCCGAGTCTTCTGCTACAAAAGGTGTTGAAAATGATAAGAAGAAAGGAAAGGCCCTTGTAGCTAGAGTTGCTCCATCGACATGGATTATAGATTCTGGTGCCTCACACCACATGGGTTCTTCACATGTTGAGTTTTCCAACATCGAACCTTGTGGTATGTCCTAAATCACGATGGGTAATGACACGAAAATGTCAGTTTCTGGTAGTGGATCGGTAGAGATGGATGGGGGAACATTTAACCAAGTGTTGAGTGTTCCTGATATTTCTACCAATCTCTTATCGGTTTACCAAATTACTCACCTTGGTGAAGAAATGTGAGTGGAATTTGGTCCTAACTCGGTGATTATTCATGAGCTTAACAATGACAATACAGTGGCTGAGGGAAAGGTAGATCACCATTCACAGTTGTACACCTTCTCCCACTTTACTTCTGATTCTACGCCCATTGCCTTGCTCACTCATGCAAATGAGGTTAGTAAGCTATGGTATGAGCGTTTTGGACATCTAAATTTTCGCTACCTTGAACAATTGAGTCAAAATGAAATGGTCAATGGGTTGCCTCACGTCAAGTTTTCTAAGGGTCTTTGTGAGGGTTGTACCCTTGGAAAGCATCCTGAAAAGAACTTTGACAAAGGAAAATCTTGGAGAGCCACTCGTCCTTTGGATCTTGTTCATAGCAATGTTTCTGGTTCATTTCCTTCTCCTTCATTTACTAGAGCTCTTTATGTGCTAACCTTCATTGATGACTATTCGCGATATACTTGGGTATATTTTCTTAAGCTTAAGTCTGAAGTCTTTGAACATTTTCAGGACTTTAAGGATCTTGCTGAGAAATAGGCGAAATGGTCTATTAAGGTTATTCAAACTGACAATGGAGGTGAATATGTAAACAATAGGTTCATGGATTTCTATATCTCGAAGGGATCTCTTTGCAACATACAGGTGCTTATAGCCCTTTGCAGAATAGAGTCACAGAAAGAAAGAACTATACTTTGAAGGAGATGACCACTTGTATGATTCAATCAAGTCTCTTCCTTCGTAGTATTGGGCCGAAGCGTTGAATTGTGTAAATTAAATTCGAACCGTGTTTCACACTAAGGCAAGTAAAGGGATGACACCCTTTGAAGCCCGGTTTGATGCAAGCCTCGATGTTGAGCACTTTCAAGTTTTCGATCCAAGGCTATGGCTCGGATTCCCAAGAAGAAACGCAAGGCTTTGGAACCACAATCTAAACCTTGTATCTTTGTAGGGTATCCCGATGGCGTGAAGGGATATCGATTGATGAATCCTACTTATCATGCGCTGTATATTGAGAGAAGTGTTAAGTTTGATGAGTCTCCTTCGACTTATACTTCTCCACCTATTGAGGTTCTTCAGTTTGCTAATTAAGATTCTGACTCATCAGATGATGATAATGTTGAGTGTGCTCCTCTTTCAGATCCTCTCGACCATAAGAACTTTGAGTCTTCTCGATTCGGACAAAGTAGTGATGACGAGGACTATGTCTCTTCTCACTTAAGTGAAGAATCTTATGACTCTGAGCCTGATCCTCCTGGTCCCCTTTGGGCCAGGAAAAATTTGCAAAGTGTTGGAGATTTAGTTAGAGATACTTCAAATATGAGATGTACTCACTCAGATTTCATTGGACCCCACTCTTTCTTTGCCTCTAATTCTGATCCACAGTATTTTCGGAGGCTTTTGGTATTCCTGAGTGGGATTCTACCATGGATGAGGAGTATTCCTCTCTCATGAAGAACGATACTTGGGATCTCACCACTCTTCCGAAAGGAAGAAAAATCGTTTGGTGTAAGTGGGTGTTCCAAACAAAGTATGGAGTAGATGGAGACGTCAAAAGTTTAAAGTGTGATTAGTAGCTAAGGGTTTCTCCTAGATAGTTGGGGTTGATTATATAGAAACCTTTGCTCCGGTTGTGAAGATGACTTCTATTCGACTGACCCTAGCCATTTCCACAACAAACAGATGGAAAGTCCATCAAATGGATGTTAAGAGTGCCTTCCTTCATGGTGACCTAGAGGAAGAGATCTATATGGAAGTTAAATAAGTCTCTTTATGGCCTTAAACAAGCCCCTCGGGCTTGGTATGCCAAGATGGACTCCTTCTTACTTACATCAGGGTTTACTAGGTGTCACTCTGATCCAAATGTTTATATTCTATGGCAAGATGACTCCATACTCATTCTTGTTCTATATGTTGATGACTTGTTGATCACAGGAAACTCTTCCTCTATTATTGATTATGTGAAGATCGCCTTAGCCAACAAGTTTTCCATGATTGACTTAGGTCTGCTTCATTACTTCCTTGGGATCCAGATTTCACAATCTAACTCAGGAATCTTGATTTCACAACCTAAGTATGCTCTTGATTTGCTAGCTTGGTTTCAAATGTCCGATTGCAAGTCTTCTCCTACTCCTTTTCTTTCCAGGGTTAAGTTGGTTTCAGATTGCTCTACTCCCTTGGTTGATGGTACTCTTTATCAACAGAATTGGTGGGGAGCTTGATTTACTTGACTCACACTCAACCGGATTTATCATATGCTATTGGGATCGTGTCCAGATTCATGCAGGAGCCACATGAGCTACATTGGAAAGCAGCAAAATGGATCCTTCATTATGTTCATGGCACTTATGTTGATGGCATTCACTATTATGGAGGGGTTGATATTGACTTGATTGGATTCACAGATTTTGATTGGGCCGGTGACTTAGATCATTAGAAATCTACTTCTGGCTATAGTTTCTCTCTTGGTTTGGGTCCTATTAGTTGGTCTAGCAAGAAGCAGAATGCAATTGTGATATCATCTACAGAGGCAAAATACAGAGGAGCAATTAATGCTGTCATAGAAGCTATTTGGCTATAGGGTATTATGACAGAGTTTGGCATCCACTTTTGGTGGCCTACCATTATCTACTATGATAACATGAGCACAATCTCTATTTTTAGAAATCTAGTTCAACATCAATGACGAAGCACATTGAGATCCATATGCACTTCATACGGGAGCTTATTCATGATGGTATCATCGACATTCAGTACATTCAGACAGTTGATCAGATTGTAGATTTATTCACCAAGCCCTTCACTGAGATGAAGTTTCTTCACTTACGGTCTCTTCTTGGGGTGAGGTCTTTTGCAGCTTGCCCATCTTCTTCGGCTATGTAGTCCTTCTTTTCTTCTTCTTCTTCTAGGAAGATTGTGTTTATATATGGGCACCTTATCAGGCCTTTAGTTGCTTCGGGCCCCATTGGCACATCTTTCTTAGTTGTTTAGGAGTGTCTTCCTCTTCCATTTGACTCATCACAACCACTACCCCAACTTCGATGAAGGGGGGGTGTTAGTGTGAGTTATCCTATGTGTCCTCCTCTCATGTTGGAGGGTCATCTCACATGGGTTAGGTTTAGGGTTTCATGTGTGTCATGCACTAGGGTTACTCAGCACCCTATATGTACCCCTTTTCTATTCATTTATGAGTATGCCAAGACACTCGATATCTTTTCTCTATGTAATCTTTTCTTCTATTGAGCAATTTCTCCCATTACTTGATCAATTATTTTTTGTTATCGCTGAGCTATTACGATTCCGTTGAGTACAACTACTTCGTGGTGCCTCGTTTCCGATTCGATTATTGTAAAATATTTTCAAGTACCTTAGATGTAACACTAATCACTAACCTCTAACATAGATCTTTAGCAAATAGGTTAGATAACCCCACAAATGAGTAATCCAAAAATACTATAGTTTAAAGAAACTAGGTTAGATCACCAAATAACTTTGTAGTGTTAGGTTATAGTTTTAATACTTAACAACCCTTCTAACCCTTAGTATCAAGTTTAGGTTAGCAACAAAATTATATCAAGTAACATAGCTTAGGTAGGAATAATTTCACCTAGCTTAGGATTCCGGAAGTAAATCCTCAATAGGTTCTCGGATATCTTTCTCCTATCTTTGTGAATAGCTGCATTCCCATCATTATCAACAATGACCTGTCATGGTCGATCTTCAAGGACCCAAGCCAACAACCTACTGAATGGAAGTGCATTCACATAGAAGTCAAAGAACTTGTAACAACAAAGTTTAGTCCAGCATGTAGCTTAACTCATGGAATGTCGATTTTACCATTCACTTCAACAGAGCATTTTCTAAAAAAACATTCCTTGGATCACTGAAATTGATCCAAGGATGAGTCAGATAAAAGACAAGTTTACAACTCTTAAACCAGATTGTAAATTACCTACCAGAACTAAAAATGGATTCAGAGAAGTCATACCAGTTCGATCATAGGATCTTAAGAGAAGAAAAGACTTATCCATATCAAGCATGATTTCCAATAATCAGAAGAACATATCCTTATAAGGAAAATCATATATCAACACTTGAATGCAAAGGAGGAAAATAACCACAGTCAAGGGTGTTACATGCTTCCCTCCTAAAAAGAATCATCATCCCGATGATTATCTCTTTTAACAATTTACATCAAGGACAGTCAATTCGTTCATTTCTCTTATCCTAAGTCAAATGACTCAAAACCTTATAGTTCCAGAAATCAGTAGTAAATAAATTTTTATTCAATTCAAGTAAATATCTACCCAAAATTGGCTTACTTAACGTCATTAAAGAATAAATTCATAAATTTTTATCACCAATGATTCAATTCTATTCAAATAGATATGGAAAAGTAGTTTTCATATCCTCCAGATTTTCCCAAGTTGTACTCTCCTTGTTAAACTGGTCCCACTGGACCTTACATTGACTTATTTCTCTATTTCTTAAATGCAACTGGTGAGTTTCCAGCACTTGAATGGGCTTAACCACGATTATTCCTGGGTCTTGGACCTACAAGGAATTCCAATTTAGCACATGTGATAAATTTGAAACGTATTTCTTAAGAAAATAAATATGGAAAACATCATGCATTCGTGACAAAGCAGGTGGTAGTGCTAAACGATAAGCTACAGGGTTGATTATTTCAACTATTTCAAAGGGTCCCACGTATCGAGGTGATAACTTGGCATTTACCAAAAGTTATGGAACTCTTTTTTGATTTAACTCAAGAAAACTTTTTTCCAAGTTCAAATTTCTGTCAACCCGCTTTAAGTCAACATAATCTGCTTTTCCTATCTCACGCTTCTTTCAAGTGTTCAAGAATCATTTTAACTTGTTGTTCCATTTCCGTAAGGATTTCAGGTCCGATTACCTCTCTATCCTTAATGCTATCCTAGCTAATAGGGGTTCTGCATTTTCTCCCATAAAGCGCCTTGAAAGGTGCCATCTTAAGAGAAGCATGATATGTATTATTGTATGCAAATTCAACTAAGGGAAGGTACTCTTCCCATTTGTACTGCTTGATCCATACAATACATCTATAACATATCCTCCAAAACCTGATTTACTCTTTCAGTCTGTCCATCCATTTCCGGATGATACGCAAAATTGAAATTCAATTTAGTGCCAAGAGTTATGTTAAGCATTTGCCAAAACCTTGACGTCATTCTAGGGTCTCTATCAGATATGATTAATTCAGGTACTCCATGTAATTTGAAAATTTTGTGTACAAATCTTTTAGCCAAAATAGGAGAATCATCCTTTAGATTTCCAGCAATAAAATGAGCTACTTTCGTTAGTTTGTCAACTACTACCAAAATAACATCGTGTTTATTTCTTGACATTGGCAATCCTTGTATAAAATCCATGCTTATTATCTGCCACTTGTATTGCGGTATGTTATGAGGATATAGAAAACCAGCTAGATACATATGTTCTGATTTTACCCACTCGACATTCCGTATAATGAGTCACAAAATATATGACATCCTTTTTCATTCCCTTCCAGAAGTATTGCTATTTTATATCAGCAAGCATTTTCGTAATGCCAGGATGCCCAGAAAAAGGTGAATTGTGGAACTCTGTCAACAATTTCTTCCTCAAATTATTAAGTAAGGGTACATATACTCTGTTTTCATATCGTAAGATTCCTTCATTATCAAAGTGAAAATCTTTATACATTTCATCTCTTGGATCTATAACAAGTGCTAGTTTTAATTGCTGAAAGTAAGAGTCAGATTCCATCGCACTTTTTACCTCGTCTTCAAACTGAGTTCTTAGTGTTATAAGATTTGAAATGTGCTTCCTATGACTTAGAGTGTCAGCCACTCTATTCTCTTTTCCTTTAATGTAACTTATGTCAAATTCATATTCAGACAAAAACTCTAACCACCTTCGATGTCTTGCATTTAGATTTGGTTGAGTAAAAATATACTTCAGTCCAAGATGATCAGTTTTCAACTCAAATGGTTTACCAAGTAGATAATGCCTCCAAACTTGAAGTGCATGAACTATGGCAACAAGCTCTAAATCATGTGGAGCATAATTCAACTCATGTAACTTAAGTTTTCTACTTTCATAAGCTATGACATGATCATTTTGTAACAAAATACCTCCAAGACCCTCCCCAGATGCATCCGTTACAACCGTGAAGTCTCCATTAGGATCAGGTATAGCTAAAATAGGTGCTGAAGTCAACTGAATTTTCAAATTTTTAAAAGCAGATTCACATTTATCATCCCAGACAAATTTCTTATCCTTTTTCTATAATGAAGTTATTGGTGCAGCCACCTTAGAAAAATCCTTAACAAATTTTCTATAATAACCTGCAAGGCCCATGAAGCTTCTAACTTCATGTACATTCTTGGGTGTAGGCCACTCGACTATAGCCACAATTTTAGAAGGATCCACAACAATCCCATCTTTACTTATAACATGACCCAAATAGTGAACTTCAGTGTCATAGAAAGAACATTTGGACAACTTACCATATAACTGTCTCTTTCTCAAAATTTCTAAAACTATTTTCAAGTGTTCATGGTGCTCCTCCACACTTTTAGAATATATGAGAATGTCATCCAAGAATACAAGCACAAACTTGTCCAAGTATTCTTGAAAGATATTATTCATTAAGTTCATGAAAGCTACAGGTGCATTCATTAATCCAAAGGGTAAAACCGTGAATTCATAATGTCCATACCTTGTCCTAAAAGCCGTTTTATGAATATCCTCTTCCTTAATTTGTAGTTGGTGATATCTAGACCAAAGGTCTATCTTAGAATATACCGATGCTCCACGCATCTGATCAAATAGATCATCAATTCTAGGCAGTGGGTACCTATTCTTGATTGTTGCTTTGTTTAGCATCCTATAATCAATGCACAATTTGAGGGTTCCATCCTTCTTTTTCACAAAGATCACTGGTGCTCCCCAAGGTGAAACACTTGGTCTAATCAAACCCTTAGACAAAAGTTCTTGTAATTGAGCCTTTAGCTCTACTAACTCTGTGGTAGTCATCCGATAAGGTGCTTTAGAAATAGGTTCAGTACCTGGTTTGATTTCAATCGTGAAGTCAAACTCCCTTTTGGGTGGTAGTCCCGGTAATTCTTCCGAAATATGTCACCGTAGTTCTGTAACAATGGATAACGTTCCATAAAATCACTTGTTTTCTTCCATAGATTCAGAAATCTTTACTGCATATAAGGTATAACCCTTATTTTTGGCCTTTTTAAGTTACATAGCTGACAATTTCCTAACTAAAATTTCTCATTTTACACCTTGAATCTCTGTTTGTTTTTAGCAGATCATCTAAACAACTAATATGTTTTTCAAAACAAACTACCCTTGCTTTATGCTCTACTAACCAATTTACACCTATGACTATATCATAAGATCCCAAAGGTGCTACATAGAGATCAACTTCTGTGGAAAAGCTAGGTAAGTCAAGGACTGCCCCAAAAAGACACATACTAACTGTATGAACAGAATTATTACCATAATGTATAGTCCATGATTTATCCATTTTTCTAGCTTTTATTTTAAGTTTTGAAGCAAGTTTACTAGAAATAAAACATTTAGTAGCTCCTCGTATCAAATAGAATAGTTACAGGTATGCCAAATAACTTACCAGAACTTCAATAGGTGTAACTTGCTTTTCAGCTTGCTTGTCAGCTACTGCAACATGTATCTTGTGTTGCTTGATTACGATCATCCTTCTTCAAAGGAAATTGATTCACATAATGATATTTTCCACAATTATAATAGCCTCCTACCGGTCCCTTTTTGGGCTCAGAATTATTTCCAGCCTTAAAGTTATCATTCTGACCTCCATAGGGTTTTCGCCCGTTATTATTATTTCTGGAAAAATTGTTCGTGTATTACCAACAGTCTTATTCATTGTTGTTTTCTTATTATTATCAGTTGGAAACTTACTTTTGTTACCAAACTTTTTCCATGGTCCTTTCTTAGGTGCAAGAGAAGTTGAAGAAGAGTTTGGAACTTTCTTCCGTACTTCTTCCTTGTGAGCAGAAATAGCCTTTAACTTCTGTTCCTGCCTTATGGCTTTTTCAACAACCCCTTCCATAGTGGTTGGGCTATGAACATCAACCTCTCCCCCAATAATGGGATTCAATCCCATGATGAATTTCCATATCCTGAACTTCTCATCAGTTTGATATTGAGGTACATACTTGAGTAGTTTCGTAAATTATTCCCAATACTCAATTACAGTTAACTTCCCTTGAGCTAAGTTCTGAAATTCAGTCATTTTCTGATCATAATAAAGTTGTGGCAGCCATCATTGCCTAAAATAACCTTTAAATTGATCCCAAGTGATGTTAGTTTCATCAATGTTTAGCTCAGCCTTCCGGCTGTCCCACCATGAAGATGCTTCATGGGAAAGCTGATATGCTCCCCAAATAGCTTTGGTCTCTTCTGAGAAGTTCCTTATTGCAAAGTACTTCTCCATCTCGCTGAGCCAATTCTCAGCTCCATCACCTAATGTGGTGCCATCAAACTTAGGTGGACTTATCCTTTTTATATCATTAGTGAGTTCAACAGCCAACCTAGCCTTTTTGTTTTCTGGTTGGTCAGGTACATTAACATTGTTATTATCAACACCCATATTGGGGTTGTCCTCAGGAGGTGGCTGATTTTTATTACTAGCTTCTTCTTCCTCCTCATTACCCATCACTTGTTGCTCGAGCACAGTCAAACGATCTCTTGTGTCTAATAGGGCAGCAAGGATCTCATCAAGTTTTTGGGTTATTGCTGCTCCTTCCTCAGGTGGAGAATTATTCGCAACATTTCCTCTTGTCCTAACCATTTTCTGTTACAAGAAAATTTAATTTTTTATCAGATTATGGACACAATAGGTCCAAGAGTCTGCAACCTTCAACTCTGATACCAAGATGTAACATTCCCATTTTAAGACTTTAGAAATAAGGAATTTTTTTTTGCATGATTAATGTTCTCTATTCTAAATACATAATTTAGAACACACATTTCATAACAATCATTCTTATAATAGATAACCATATGCAGTTGTAATGACTCGGTGAGCAACCGATCTATTCATTCCATGACTCGGTGAACTACCGATCCATTCATGTGTAACATTGATTTTTGAGTATTCTACTGAATACTTCATGTTCTTGGTTCTCTTACCCTATTCTGGGTTCTGAGTGATCTGTCTAAGGAACCTAACTGAATATTTTTTACCAATATTCATCGGCATCATGATCCTTAGACTAGGTGACATAGGACAATGTAATCAGCAGCTTGCGATACTTTGGCCAAATATTTCTAACATACTATTCGTATTACTTATTCCTTGATGGCATACTCGTCAATCTGAAATATGTCCTTCACCCCACTCCATTGTTATCTAGAATGTCTTACACTGAATTTTGTCAGTCCCCTTGCCCAAGGTTTAACTCTAGTCCAGGTTAACAACATAGGTCATGATATGATGTGGCTCACAAAGACTTAGGGTAAATTGGCATACTGGGTCAACCTAGGTTAACCCCGTGTGCCAAGGTACCCTGAGTCCTAGAGGGCTACTTCATATCCTGACTATGATACTAACCAGTCCTTGGAGGGAAATCTTGATCAAGTTCAAAGGTGTGTAGATCTTGACGATCAATGCAGAAGGGTGTTACCACATGTTAACTGCACTGTTGTATCCTCGAGAAGATCCTAATCTTATCAAGGTACAACCTTGCAGTTGACGTGTGTCAACATCCTATGGAAAAACCTTGTAAGAGTTTACATACGTTAAGTTAAATTTGGGTTATCAAGACATATTTCGGTAGCCCATCAAACCCCGAGTCCAACACTCTTTAAGTTCTTTTTACATTTCAGATTCATATAATCTTAAGAACTTTAATTAACTTAATATTGCTTCCATATTTGTTAGTTTTGACCTAACAACCCATTATCCAAAAACAGACAACAACAACTTATGTTCCTTTATTCTAAATAACTTAACTAATTAAGGAAGTGTAATAACCTACAAGGCTGAAACATATCAGACTTATTATAATTAAGTCTTAATGATTAACAATCATATCTTCCTCTTTTATTTAGTTCATAAGAGAGGGAGAAACTTCCTCTTCATAGTTAAGTTCATAGGGTTTACTCACCCATTATACCCTTATAATTTTTATAAGGTTCATTGTAGTTCAACATAAGATATCTTAATGATATGAGTTGTTTAGATAAATTCATTGTATTTCTACAACTTACTAAGTTGCATCACAATTAGGGAATTACCCTAATCCCCCTTTTCCTACTTATACAAGAACACTCATTGAAACATATAGATAATATGAAGAACGTCAACAGAATAGAATTCTATTTCTTTTACAAAAGTACAAGTTATTTTACATAATCCATGCAAGTAAATTCTCATTCTTCATTTACTTTTCAAAGATTATACATTTACAACTTATGCATTACAAACACACTGCATGAAAGTAGCCGACATTCAAAAGAGAATAACTTTTTTTTAATACAACTTAAGAACAATTCAGAATTCTTCTCAAGAATCAACATAGGTCAGCCAATGCATCATATAAGATTTTTCCTTCTCTTATCACTTAGGAAGTCCATCTACAAAAATTGCTAGCACGGGTCAATTCAATGAACTAAGCATGATAAGCACTAAGCCTTAAAACGAAGTGCATTCCACTAATTGTTCCAATAAAAACAACCCTGCTTTAATGAACAACAAGTAATTCATACTCCCAAGCATAAGTAATACCAATAAAAAGAAGAGCAATACTAAACAAATTTTAACACAAAGAGGAACAAGATATAATCTATAATACAATCCTATAAGTTAAAGTATAATTGATTTCATCAAATATCTTTACCAAACAACAAAACATAATATATCATTGTTTCCAATTTTACCAAATAAAGTACAACACATATCTTTACTATAAGATATAGAAGTGTTTACAACATATTCCCTTTTGGATATTTCCACTAACTTTCAAGTAAAGAAGAAAAGAAAGTATTCCATTGCCAAAGTACATAATCATCAACAAGGCTAAAACTGGTGTATACCATGATTTAAACTAGCCCCTTTAAAGTAACACTACTTTAAAATTTAACAATATAATGTATTCATCAAATAGATCCATATGAAAGAATTACAAGGAGAAGTGGTGGTTTAACAATCATTTAAAGGCTACAATTTCATTTGCCAACCTAACCCCAATTTCATTCCACTTCATTTCCGTCAAGGACAAGTATACAAAACTAATAATCATACAGTTAAAATTCATTCAAGAGTTCCAAGAAAGGAGGACAATGATCATTTCAAGGAAAGAGAGTACTAAAACTATCTTCCTTTCTAAACCATCCCATTACAATGCATGAATTTCTACTTTCCGTTAAAAACAATATAACAGTAAAGCTCATACACAGTCCATAAACAAGTAAGCTTCATAGAGTATTTCTCTAAAGGTCTAACATTCTCCCATTGGACCAGAATAGTCACGGATAAGAAGAAATCATGTTAACAATTGCCCAATCATAGAACCCTATACAATCAACAGTGTAGTTCAAACACATTCGCAATCGATTTTAGATCGCAAACAATCTTCCAAGACATAACATACATTTATTAGACCCAACAAGAGGTAAGAATCTGAGTAATTGTTGACACTCAAGACTTCCCAATAGTTCGGCAAAGTAGGACCATCTCAATGGTATGCCAATGCATCACTACCAAACTATAAATTGGGTTTCCAACAAAAGACAATATCAAACATCAAAAGAATAATATGTATAGTCCAGGACTCGTTTACAATTCCAGGTGCAATGCCAAGCATAAACGTCATTGAAGGATCAAAACCATTCAAATATATGTAACCAAGTTAGGGTATCAACATGTTCCCTTAATAGTTTACTAAATAATCAAAAGACCATAATACCTGAACCAACACAATGTTCAGGTTTCTACTTCCATTAAGAACACCAAGTATTAAATGGTGTGTACAGTGAAGGATATCAATATCACAACCACAATTACATAATATGCCAACATCCTAAGACTAGACCGAGAGCAGTGAAATTGTTTACATACAGATCAAAATAAGAAGAAATGCTTCCATTCTTCATTAATATCCTTTCAACCTTATTACCGAACAAAAATGGAATGTAAGATCTCAGAAAGGATGACTCACAGGTCGGGTTCATAAAGAATCTCCAAATACCATTAATGTGGTCATAAGAATAAGATTCCATAAGCACCATGCCCAAGTGACTTGAGTTACAGTCAAGTTACCCAAAATAATAACAAACACAAGTTCCAAAATCAATCAAGTTTGCAGAATGAAATACAAACTAAACCATATACTGATTTTCCTGTGCATGCAAGTTTCCATAATAGTCCATGTTTTTGCAAGAAGAAACACGTAAATCAACTATATGGTTTTTCCATGCATGCGAACTTTACTATCGTCAAAAGTTCCACAAGGTAAAATATAAAAACAACAAGACATATACAGTTTATCTATAGTGCATGTGAAACTTGTTAATAGTCAATGATTTTCACAAGAAGAATACAACCCCAAATCATATACGGGTTTAATTATAGTCCATTTAACTATGGATCAAAATCCACGCTAAACAAACCCTGAGAATCTCAGTTACAATCCACTTTACTAAACAAGTTTCCCAACTGAAGCTTGTACTTGTATACGAGTTTAATAAGACTGAGTTCTTACCAGTTCGAATTCACAACACACAACCAGTTCACCCAACAATCATTTCAAGCCATTTGAAGAAGCTAACAAGTTACCTTTTTTTGTTAAAGTATTCATGATTCATTTATGAAAAGGAAGTGCAAATAAAACTTTCCATAGAATCATGAACACACAGATTCCAAAAACACAGAATACAAGTTTTTCTTAGAAACGCATCTATCAATTTACCAGCTAAGCATGAATGCACATAACTAAATAGAGCAAATTTGTTTTAATGAAAACACTTCCTTTGTAGCTCCGCCCATGCCTATTCATGATTTTGGCAAACACTCAAATGAAGGTAGAAGAAGGAACACATAACCTTCTCATCAACCATGCACTTTTGCGAACACATCTGACCAACGAGGATGGGAACACGCTCACGAATCATCTACTTATCCACCAGTCACTCTAGGAAACACATGTGATGTAGCAGTGTGGGAACTCAACCATGAACACATCTGAGTAGCCTTCAATGGTTTTCTAGAGGCTAACCACAAACCTAGGTATGAACAAAAACACATCTAACTATTCAACCTCTTTAAGACTCATGATGCTTTGCATTTCATTGTGCTATCTTTTCTTCACTATGTTATTACATTGGGGAATTATGTAGGAATACTCACATATACATGTGAACAAGAATGAACCTCTGTTCTTATTTCTCACACCACATTGAAATACACACCAAATTGAAATGCTGAAATCAAACACGCTGCACACTAAAATAAGGCACACCACTCTAAAGCAAAAACACACACGTGCCACCAAATCAGTGAAGCGGCCTCATCGTTGGTGACTAATGAGAGGTCATTGGTTGTCCTTTAACCTCTGTTGCTTTCATCCTCCATCAACATACTACTAGCTCAACTAGGTTTGACTTGGATGCTCAATAGTTTCCAAATTGAGTTTATTTTGTCTCCCCCACAATGTGAAACACATTATTTTCCGGACGTCGGGTAACATTGAAAATGCGTTCGTAAGGATTTTTATTTATTTTACGAACTTTTGACATCGACATGACTTATGACAATAACTCAAAAATTTGAAAAATTGAATTAACAATGATAAGACGGACTCAACAAAATTGTCATGATGGCACTAAATGGATACGACCGCTATAAAACACCGATAAGAAATAATGACCCGCTATGAAATCTAATGACTCATTTTGACGTAATATGAATATTCAACCTACAAATAAACTTTACTCAATAGACTTGAGTATCAAACAATTAAATGAATTTAAAAATAAAAAAATAGTAACTAATGTAACTTTGATTTCAAAATGACCATTTAATTATCCTATTACAAAACTAGACCACTAAAACCAACAAATAACAAACTATAGTTTTATCAATATACTATTCACCTAGACAATGACACATTTGACTCCCTCAAATAGCTAACAATTTGGACTTGGGATTTTATTTGCATGGACCAAACAAGTCAACTATTAAAAAAATACATTTTAAAGCTTACAGATCTACATCATGGCAAATAAAATCTCTCCAATGTCAAGAGGAAAATAACTACTATGAGAATTGAAATGGTGAGAAGAATCCATGACAAACAACGATACAAATACAATGACTTAACAACGATCAAAGGAAAAATGATGGTGAGGAAAAATCCAAGATCTGATTCAACTTGTTAGATGCGTGCTTTGATCCAACAAAAATCATGTAGGAAAGTTGTCCTCAAAAATTGATTCCCTTACCTCCGGAAGAATGAAATCACCACAAAGTCAAATACTACACAGTATGTGAATCCTTCAATGCAACTGTAGTTAGGTGTGAAGAATAACACCAAATGCGATTAGAGACAACCGTAATTAGAAGTCCGAAGTTGAATATAGACTACAAATAAATCACGATCTATTAGCAATATTTCCTTGAATGTCCGATCACCGAAGGTGAGGGTTAATGAAAGAAATAAAACTACGAGCTATGCTTTGTGGTATAAATATTTGAATATCACAATCGAGGAAACATAGATGGAGCTTGAAAACAATGAATTAATATGTGCCCAATTATAACAATAAGCCTGCGATGAATTATATTAGATTATACACATGCAAATATACGTGGATGATGGCACTTTATTTTGAAATGCATGTATCGATTTAAGACTATTCTCCTGTGTGTCGAGGTTGGATTTGTGTGGCAGTGTTATGTGGGAGCCTAAAATTTTGATTGTAATATAAAAAATCTATTAGATGCACCATGAATGTCAACAATTGATGAAACTGATCAATGTAATTCACAATCTTGGGAAGAATATAGACCAGGTCACCAACTGCAGTATGATCCAACATAGCTGAGTGGAATTTCATTCACGGAAAACTAAGAGCCAATGAAGTTACCCCTTGCAAAACAAATTATCTCTCCATCATAGGATGACCAGATTTCACTTTGATACCAAATCTAAAGTTTGGTTAAGATTTGATTAATAAAATCTAAACAAAAATATTATAGAATAATATAAACATAATAGTGTTATTTGATATTCTCACCGTATTCAATAAATTTAATTCATCCTAGATTTACAAATATATAGGAATCACATATCCTATAAACAAGGAAGCCTATTAAGGCTCCTATAACCACTCAACCCCTATTTAGTTGTGATTGTTACTCACATAACAATACACAACTCAAATCATACAAGTTGTTAAAACAACTCCAACCAATAATATATTAACTAACCACCCCAACCTATAATATAAACATTAATTTATTAACATTATCCTCCTTAATGTTTACATGGTAGAAAAAGAACTTTCACACTTCCTCTCGTGAGCTGCCTTTGCCGCTTGCTTGCTCATGATCTTGCACACACTCAAAATGAAGGTAGAAGAAGGAACACATAAACTTCTTATTAACCATGCACCAATGGGAATACATCTGACCGATGAGGATGGGAACACACTCAAGAATCATCTTCTTATCAATCAGTCACTCTAGGGAACACATCGACCTAGCAGTGTGGGAACTCAAGCAGGAGCACATCTGAGTAGCCTTCAATGGTTTTCCATAGGCTAACCAAAAACCTAGGTATGAAAACAAACACATCCGACTATTAAACTTCTTTAGGACTCATGATGTTGAATTTCATGTTAGGAAATAAGGGATAAAATATGCGGAACAATCCCTCATAGAATCGCAATAATAGGAACTAATATGTAGAAAATATTACAAACTATGAAATAAAAGTGCAGAATAAAAATAACACAACACAAAGAGATAGTATTTAACATGGTTCACCCAATTTGGGCTATGTCCACCAAGAATCACTTGCTTAGATTTTATTACAAGCCACCGCTCTCTCAATACAATACCCAGATCTATTTGGAGCTATGCTCAACAAAATCTACATAATTCACACCCAAATTCAGACACATCTGCAATGTTACATTATGCGTACAATATGCATAAAACCACATAAGTAGACAATTGCTTAAGTAGTTTTACAAAACCATGGGTATTAAAATCATGGGTCAAAAATCCCGCCCATATGAGAAAATCACATTTCCTGGTATATCGGGCACGTTTTAAGGCCACTTTTTTTTTTTTTTTTCTGGGGCTACACCCCCAAAACCCCACTCGGGGCTTGGCCCTGAACTCTGACAAGATAACTATGGAAATTTTATACTACTCTTATTGTACAATCTTAAACACTTCACACATGAAAACAAGCTCCACAACCTAACAATCTCTCACTTGGAGACTAGTTTTCCTCTGAGCAAGCTTCTCAACCCTTCCCTAGTTTACGTGAAGACCAACCAAAGCTGAACACAGCTTTAGTTTTTCTCTTGTGACTAGATTTTTCATCATGTCTGTAGGATTTTGACTTGTATGAATCTTCTCCAGCTTTAACTTCTCTTCCTCCAAAGTTGTCCTAATGAAATGATACCTTAAATGTATATGCTTCATCCTAGAGTGGAAAGTAGAGTTCTTAGCTAGGTGTATAACACTTTGACTATTACTATGTAACTTTCCTTCCTCTTGCTTATGCCCCAACTCCTCAAGAAATTGCTGTAACCAAATCATTTCTTTGCTTGCCTCTGTGGCAACAACATACTCAACCTCCATGGTTGACAAAGCCACTAGCTTATGTAGTCGTGAAATCCAGCTCATTGCTGTCCCACCTATAGTGTAAACATAACCTGTCGTGCTCCTCCTGTTGTCTACATCTCTAGCCATATCTGAATCTACATAACCACACAAAGTGGTGTCTGATCCACTGTAGCACAAAATTATCCCCATGGTCCCTCTCAAATACCAAGATCCACTTTCTTTGCCGCATGCCAGTGATCTCTACCTGGATCACTCATAAATCTACTCATCGCTCCCATTGCATGGGCAATATCAGGTCCTAGTGCACACCATGACATACATCAAATTTCCCACCCATGATAAGTAAGTTACCTTGGACATCTGGTTTCTCTCCTACTCTGTCTTGGGACACTTTGCTCCTTTGATAACTTGAATTGGCCTGCCAAAGGAGTCCCAACCAGTATAGCATCCTGCATATTAAAACCTCTTCAAGACCTTCTTAATGTACTCTTCTGAGATAAAGTCAGCTTTTGTTCTTTCCTATCTCGAGATATCCTCATACTAAGGATTTTTTTGGCTGCCTCCAAATCCTTCATAGCAAAGGATTCACTTAGTACCGCTTTCTTGAGTACTTTTATTTCCTGCATGTTTTTACCTGCAACCAACATGTCATCCACATATAGACACAAGATAATATAACTACCATCCTCAAATTTATTTTTATACACGTAATGGTTAGAATGGCATCTAATATAACCTTTCTCCATCATGAAGCTATCAAATTTATTATACCATTGACGTGGAGCTTGTTTCAAGCCATACAAGTTCTTTTTCAGTTTGCACACCATTTCCTCTTTACCTTTGACCTCATAGCCCTCTGGTTTGTATATAGATGTAGAATCATGTAGTCTTTACATCAATTTGCTCTAAGTACAAGTCTTCTACTTTAACTATTCCAAGAATAGTTCTAATTGAAGTCATTTTTACTACATGATAGAAAATATCATCAAAATCTATACCTTTTTCCTGTGCAAACCCCTTGACCACCAACCGGCCTTGTATCTTTTTTGCCTCTTTCTTCCTCTTTGACTCACGAACACCCACTTGCTAAGTAACACTTTTTTTGCCTTCGGTAGCTTCACCAAATCCCATGTCCGGTTCTCCATGAGAGCCCGATGCTCCTCATCCATGGCTTGCTCCCACTTCTTCCCCGGCATCTACCCGTATTGCTTCATCAAAGCTCTTCGACTCTCCACTATCGGTGAGCAATAAATAATAAAGAGAAGGAGAAAAAAGTTTAAGTTCTCTTCTTACCCTAGAATACCTTCTTAATATAGGAGTTTGGGGTTCTTATTGAGGAGGTTCCTGAATTGATTCATGTATCACTTTCCCATCCGAAGATCCTCTACCGCTACATGTTCTTTCTTGGATTCTTCCCTATTTTCCTCAACACGTTATACATGAATTTATCATTAAAGACCACATCCCTAGATCGAATGATTTTTTGTCCTTAATCCTCCAATATTTATATCCAAAGCCATCACCACCATAACCAATAAAAGTATATTTTTTTGATTTAGCCTCTAGTTTGGTCCTATCATCCTTGTCTATAAGGACAAACACCTCACATCCAAAGACTCTAAGAAATCAATAACCAACTTTCTTACCATACCAAGCCTCCTCAGGTATGCCTCCATCCAAAGCAATTGAGGGTCCTCTATTTATCAAGTACACAACTGTGCTCACCACTTCTTCCCAAAAAGAAAGAGGCAGTCTTACATATAACCTCATGCTCCTAGCACGTTCCATTATTGTTCTGTTCATCCTTTCTGACACCCCATTCTGTTGCGGAGTTCTTGGAACCATCTTTTTCCTGCGAATTCCATTCTTAGAATAGTAATCATCAAATTCATTGTTGCAATACTCACCTCTATTATCTGACCTGAGACATTTTAGCTTAAGACTTGTTTCATTCTCAACCAAGGCTTTCTATTTAACAAAATTGTCAAATACATTAGATTTGTTTCTACTACAATAAAACCAAACTTTCGTTGTTGCATCATCAATAAAAGTAACATAATAAATTAAACCCCAAAGAGATGATACCCGAGTTGCCCCCCACACATTAGGATGCACCAGCTCTAACGTACACTCTTTCTTTATAGGTCCAACCTTGAGAAACCTTACTTGCTTCTGTTTCCCATATATGTAGTCCTCACGGAACTCTAAACCTATTTCTATATATTCAGACAAATCCTTCTTTATGATCTCCATGCCCTTATGGATCATATGACCGAGCCTATAGTGCCACAATGTTGCATCTACTTTTGATGCCACAAGATTATAAACATTAGTGCTATAAGTGGTTAAATACAAGGTTCTAACCTTCTTACCTCTTGCCACCACAAGATCACCCTTGGTAACCTTCCAAGAGTCCATTGTAAATATCACAATACAACCATCACTTCCCAACTAGCCCATTGATATCAAATTTCATTTTAAAGTAGGCACATGTCTAACATCCTTCAATAACCATGTATTCCCATTATGCATCTTAACCCGAATAGAACCTTTTCCAATTATACTGCAAGGCTCATCATCACCAAGAAAAACATGCCCAAAATCCCCTTGAACATAATCAACAAAATAATGCCTATGTGGAGTAGCATGGAAAGAAGCCCCCGAATCTAAAACCTAAGATTCAACAATATTGTGCAAAGAAAGAATCAAAACATCCTGACATACATTACCCGTTGCCACATTTGCCTCCTTGTTTTCTTCTGTTGTTTCTTCTTATCCCAAAGCTCCCAACAATCCTTATTTACATGTCCAGACTTTCCACAGTGCCAACATACTATCTTGCTTTTGGATTTTGACCTTGCCCAATCTTTTGATTTTCCACAGGACTTCCTCTATTCTTCTGTCTCCCTCTAGTTTCCATTGTCAAAGCATTCCCTGAAGTAGAAGATTCCCAAAGATTTTTCTTTGCATTTCCTCACTTAGAATCACCCCTACAACATCCTCAAACTTTAACTTTGAGTTAGTTGGAACCGAGTTGCTTACCGCCATTACCAGGCTATTCCAACTCTCAGGTAAAGAGCACATAATTAATAAAGCCCTAACTTCTTCATCAAATTCTATTGTAACCGAAGCTAGCATATTTACAACCGTATTAAAATCATTTAAATGATATGCTACTGAACCATTCTTAGACATCTTCATATTAAACAAAATTTTCATTAAAAATATCTTGTTAGAGGTAGAGGATTTTTCATACAACTTCCCTAATGCATCCATCAGTTCTTTTGTAGTCTTTTCCTTTGAAACATTAAATAATACCAAAGATGCAAGACACAACTAGATTGTCCCAAGTGCCTTCCTATCAAGAAAATACCATTCCACATCTGTCATGCTCGAGGGTTTGTTCACCTTCTCGAAAACGGAATATAAATATCCTTCTTGATAAAGGTAATCTTCCATCTACATCTTCCAAAGACTAAAATTACTGCCCATTAAATTTATCAACCCTTGATCTTCCATCATCTGCCATAGCTCCCACTCAAGCTAAAACTTTCCCTGCAATTCAACACTTTAGCAAACCAAACCAGGCTCTGATACCAATTGTTAGGAAATAAGGGATAAAATATGTAGAACAATCCCTCACAGAATCGCAACAATAGGAACTAATATGCAGAAAATATTACATATCTAAAATAAAAGTGCAGAATAAAAATAACACAACATAAAGAGACAATATTTAACATGGTTCACCCAATTTGGGCTACGTCCACTAAGAATCACTTGCTCAGATTTTATTACAAGCCACCACTCTCTCAATACAATACCCATATCTGTTTGGAGCTATGCTTAACAAACTCTACAGAATTCACACCCGAATTCAGACACATCTGTAATGTTACATTATGCCTACCATATGCATAAAACCACATAAGTAGACAACTACTTAAGTATTTTTACAAAACGTGGGTATTAAAACCATGGGCCAAAACTGTCCCATAAACCTATGGGTCAAAAAGACCACCCATATGAGAAAAACACGTTTCCCGGTATATCGGGCACTTTTAAGGCCAACTTTTTTTCGAGGGTTGCGCCCCGAACCCCCACTAAAGGGGGCTGCCGCCTCGAACATTGATGAGACAATTGTGGAAAGTGTATAGTACTCATAGTGTATAGTATTCAACACTTTCACACATGAAAATAGAATCCACAACCTAACATTTCATTGTCTTTATCTGTTCTTCACTATGTTATTACATTGGGAATTATGTAGGAATAATCACATATAATGTGAACAGGATGAACCTATGTCCTTATTTCCCACACCACAATGAAATCCACACCAAACTGAAATGCTGAAATTAAACACACCGCACGCTTAAATAAGGAACACCACTCTAAAAAAAAACACACATGTGCCACTAAATTAGTGAATCGCACCTATCGTTGGTGTGATCGACGAGAGGTCACCGTTGTCCTTCATCCTCCGTTACTTCCGTCCTCCATCAACATGCTACTAGCTCAACTAGATTTGACTTGGATGCTCAATAATTTCCACATTGGGTTTATTTTATCTCCCCACAATGTGAAACACATTATTTTTCTGGACGTCAGTAACACCAAAAATTTGTTCGTAAGGATTTTTTTATTTGACAAACTTTTGACATTGACATGACTTATGACGATAACTCAAAAATTTGACAAATTGAATTAACAATGATAAGACAGACTCAACAAAATTGTCAATGATGGCGCTAAATGGATACGACCGCTATAAAACACTGACAAGAAATAATGACCCACTATGAAATCTAATGACTCATTTTGACGTAATATGAATATTCAACCTATAAATAAACTTTACTCAATAGACTTGAGTATCAAACAATTAAATGACTTTACAAATAAAAAAATAGTAACTAATGTAACTTTGATTTCAAAATGACCATTTAATTATCCTATTACAAAACTAGACCACTAAAACCAAAAATAACAAACTATAGTTTTATCAATATCCTATTCACCTAGACAATCGCACATTTGAATCACTCAAATAGATAACAATCTGGACTTGGGATTTTATTTGCATGGACCAAACAAGTCATCCATTAAAAAATACATTTAAAAGCTTACGCATCTACATCGTGGAAAATAAAATCTCTCCAATGAAAGAGAAAAACAACTTCACGTGAGAATTGAAATGGTGAGAAGAATCCGTGACAAACAATGATACAAAAACAATGACTTAACAATGATCAAAGGCCAAATGATGGTTAGGGAAAACTCTGAGATATGATTAAACTTGTTAGATTCAGGCTTTGATCCAAGAAAAATTGTGTAGGAATGCTCTATCCTCAAAAACCTGTTCCCTTACCTCCAAGAAGAATGATGTCACCACATGTGTCAAATACTACACAGTTTGTGAATCCTTTAATGTAACTATAGTTAGGCATGAAGAATAGTGCCAATTACGATTAGAGGCGACTGGAATAAGAAGAAAAAAGTTGAATGTAGAATGCAAACAAATCACGATCAGTTAGCAATATTTCCTTGGAATGTATGATCACTGAAGGTGAGGGGTCAATCATAGAAATAAAATTGTGAGATATGCTTCGTGGTATAAAGATTATAAGATCAAAATTGGGGAAACATAGATGGAGCTTGATAATAATGAATTAATATGAGTGCAATTATAACAAAAATCCTAAGATGAATCATATTATACGCATGCAAATATACGTGGATGATGTCACTTTCTTTTGAAATTCATGTAGTGATATGAGACTATTCTCCTATGTATCGAGGTTGGATTTGTGTCTGTAGTGTTATGTGGGAGCCTAAAATTTTATTTGTAATAAAAAAATATATCATATGCACCATAGATGTTAACAATCGATTGGCCACCGATAAATGAAATTCACAATCTTGGGAAGAATATATACCAGGTCATTGTACATACCCAAAATTATATGTACTTTACTTCTGGAAAGAGGTTACGGAAACCCCAATGATGATTCAGATCTCTTTGCAAGGTGTTTGGAATCCAGAAAATCTTGCCAAGTATACATTTGCATCCTAAAATGCCTTATTCGACCTTTGCATGCTTCATTCTAAATCTTGCCCCCCTTTTCCTTGCATTTATGTCATTAGTTACAGGATCGCCACCCGTGATAGAGCGAGAGGTCATGTAACCACCGCCCGCATAGGCGGTGGTCCTATCTGTGTTTTCCATAACTTTCCGACACTTTCGTCAACGTAAAAAATCAAGTGGCGCTCGCATTTCTCAACCACTCTTACTTGCATTTAAGTTTTAGCCGCTTGGTAAATAGTAATTCTTCTTTGTTTATAATAGAAGAGTTCAATTCAAACTTACCCTCTGGTAAATCAAAGTGCTATAAATACCAAGCTTGTTTACAAGCAAATGGCCCCTCTCCTTCTATGAATTATTATTTAGTGTGTTTTGAAAGTTCTTCAATAAGTCTCAATAAGTTTAGATTTCGTAAAGCTTTCAGCCTCTCAGTTCAAGGCTCCACAGTTCTGGTTCTAGATTATGTCCATTTGAATCTTGATTCTAGCTTAGAATTATAGGTTGTTGTTTTGTCACAGGAAGCATAGATCTTAGAGATTTCAGGTGTGCTTGTATTGTATCCCTGTAACAATCCCACTAGGAATCACATAGTCAAGCTCTGTTCTCTTGCACTATCCTTCTCCTACTTGCATTCTATTTGGTTTATGTCTAAGTCATCCTTTTCGAACAGCTTCTCCCACCGCTTCTTTGTCATTATTTCCACTTTTCTAGATTCATGAGAACATGAAGGAACAAAGAGATCACACCGAGGGGACAAGTCATAATACAACTGGATTTTTCATTTTGTTCTATAAACTCCGTGCTTTGAAACGTCAAAGTTGTAATTACAATATATAAAATAGAATAGAAAATCATTTTATTTCGCTTAAGCTTGCTTTCAATATTACCAGGAAGCATGGGGAATGATAGCTTCGAGAAACTCGTGATTTATTCCTCACTTCTGAGGTAAGATTGAAAGTCTTTCAATTAAATCAATTAGTTATTTAATATTTAGGATAAATTCACAAATACACAGGCAAATAACTATATCTGGCTATCTTACTTGTTTTAATTCCATTATTAGATTAATTGTTTGTTATCTTAATATTGTAGAATAGTCACTCTTTAAATTTTGTTCAATTCATATCCTCAAAAATACAAAAAAAGAATATAAGCATAGTGTAGATTTATTTTCATAATTAGTTTACTTATTTCAGCTTAAATTCGATTATCTCTTATATAAAAATTACGGGACCCAGAGAGCCCAGGGATTACGTATTTGAACCAATAATACCTCAACCAAATATCTTCACAACATTAACGATATAGATCAAGGTCTTAGAATTCACGTCTTTCAAACGACAATAAACCCACATGCAATTAGTGAACCATTGAGAGAATTGAATATTGAAGATGAAAAAGCATACACATTCTGGTCAAGTCAACCCAACTATAGATTGCCTTGATAGGATATCCACATGACCATACAAGAACCCGAAAGAGAGAAAATATTTTGTTGTGATTCATTAGTTCCGTAGCCAAACACAAGAGACCTTCTCATTGACATAGACATAGGCTTATGTAACAAGTTCTGAGAACACCCAGAAGGTATTTTGAGAAGATCGCACAACTCCCGGCATTAAACATAGAAGCTGAAAAATCTTATGACTATTGGATAATTGGAAGAAGGGATTAATTCTTCACATGACCATAACAGTTCACAACAACCACGAACTCATGGTTGTGATACGCATGTCCCACAACCCAACGAGCCTAGCTAATTAGTTAAACATTGACACCAGTTTATGTACACTAGTATTTAGATCCTCACCACTTCTACCGATATCATAACACAATTTTTGCATTAAGCATAGAAGCCAATCAAGCTAATATTTTTGGGTTAGACCGAAAAACCACCTATAGTCTCCTACAAATCTACTACACCTCTCACTACCATTTTCATGACCTTGTTTGGAAATATACATGAAGCACCTACAAGTCACTTTCCATGCATCCAATAGCCAATAGATAGGATCTTGGCAGAGCTCGACATTGATTGGAGCCTCCAAGTAGCTATTATATCTGAACGATCCATTACACCAATTCAGGTTAGGAGAGATTTCTTTGCCTTAGAATCACAAATCCCATTATTGCATGTTGAGGATATAAGATTTCCCAACTAATTTTTCTACACCCACATATATTTCATTTCCACCGGCTATCTCGGCATGACCTCGGGAGGTTAGGTACGAAGAAAGGCTACTTGTAGATTCTCATGCTCGCATGTCACTTTTATATCATACAATATTGGTGAACCCGATGTGAAACGCAACAACTGCTCCCTTTTCATTTTCATTTTTTTCATCCATCTTTGCTCCTTCCCGTTATTCTATGGGTATTTATTTACCCCCCGAATATGTCAAGATACGACACATATGGTAGACCTCTCTCAAGTATTGAAGCATATTATGGTCAAACAAATCGACAACCGTCACCCTCGCTTTCCGCATGGGCCGACAACTATTCAAGCAACTACTTGTCATCACAAAATCCTACTCAAAAAACTAGCTTTAGTTCTTCATTCTCGAATTGAGGACCCGAATCAGCTCACTCAAATACAACAACTAGAGCCCTCGTGCTCTAATAATATGATGTTTACTAGAGAATCCATTTCATCTCCTTAGGTTTTGTTCAAACCAAAATCAAGTAGGAAATCAAATCCACTCCCATTATTAGATGAGGAGTACCTAAAGACGCCATTCTAGAAATGAGCAACATTTCCAAAATCTTTATACATCTCTAGGAAGTTTGCAAACACAACCCAATACCCCGCTTCAAGAAAATACCCCCATTCCTCCACCAATGGAAAATACTCTTGGTGAACTTGGGAAGAGTAATGAACAATTCATAGTAGGATACCAAACCCCTCTAGCAACCTCAAAGAGTACCACAATAGCCATCAAGGTGAAACACTGGGCCATCACCAATTGAGGTCATCTCAACTTTGGTTAAGAGGGTCAGTGGACTAGAGCTTGCTCAAGTAAATCAAACTTCATATTCAGGGAAAGTAGGAATTCCCAACCCTCTGCATTATCCTAGTCAAATTGACCTCCTCATAGGAACATGCACGTTAGGCATGCCTCCTCAACAATTGTATAACTACCCACAACAAACACCAGCTAGAACCATATTTTCAAATGCTGCTCCAGTTGAAAGTATGATACCCCCAGTTTAGTACCAAACAACCCATATCAGAGCAATTCTCCTCCCTATTTAAACATTTATTCAAAATCACCATAGGGAGATATGTTCTCTTCTCTCAGGATGTTTTCTCAACCATAGGGGCTTCCTTACGCTCCTGCAAATACATATGCTATGTCATATAAACAACCCATTCCACCTCTCCCCCCTCAGCAGGCACCATCGATGGTTGAGACCTATGT
Source organism: Taxus wallichiana var. yunnanensis (assembly GCA_018340775.1). Taxonomy (NCBI): domain Eukaryota; kingdom Viridiplantae; phylum Streptophyta; class Pinopsida; order Cupressales; family Taxaceae; genus Taxus; species Taxus wallichiana. Next base: position 769,695,403 of record CM031239.1, on the reverse strand, counting down.
GGTAGGGACTTACTTAGAATATTTAAAAGAACCTCTAGATTTCACCATATGAAATGTCATGCTTCCAAGACCTCTTCCCAATTTTCCTAAATACAAAGGGGAGGGAGATCCAAATGCACATATCAAGGCCTATGCCACGACCATTCGAGAATTGCTCCCTTGGGATGTGGTTGTTGCTAAGATATTCCCTAAGACTTTAGAGGGTATCTCCCTTGATTGGTATTATAGAATACCTTGAAGCCTCGATACACTCGTTCAAACAACTTGTGTCATAATTTATCAAAGATTTTGACATGAACAAATTGTTAAGAATAGGGATCAGGAATTCTTACATATTAAACAAGAGCACAATGAATCATTGCTCATTTTATTCAAAGATGGCGTATAGTTCTCTACTCATCGCAAAGTGCTCTAAACATGGATTAGATGGAACTATGTGACTTATTCCTTCATTCTCTCAATAAAGAGATAAAGGAATAAGTCCAAAAGCTCCCACTAAGGACTTATGATAAAGTACTCGAGAGTGCTCTCCAAATCGATCAAGCAACAATAGATAGCGGTTGTAAGACATATGGAACGAATGGGAAATTAATCACTCCCAATCAAAACACTACGACTTATCCTAATGTTAGGAATACCAATCAAGGACCCAAGATCCTTAAAAAAAACCGTGGGGTTACAACAGATGGAGTCACAGACCAGGTTAAAAGGGCAAACGTCGTAAACATTTCACCACCCGTTAACAATTAGCGAAATAATAACTTTGCTCCAACAATCAACGCGGTGGATTTTAATCATCCATCACGACAATAACAACAACGAAAAATCTAGACACAAGGTCCAATCCAAAACCCAACTAGATATCAGAATCAAAACCAAAGGCAACAACCTCAAAATTTTAACTCTAACAACCAACAACCTAATCAGAGTTTTGGACCACAACAGGTTTCAAACCAACAACCTCGAAACTATAATCCCAACTTGTATTGTGGTTTCCACAAGATTCAAGGCCATGATACTAGGACTTGCCATGACTATAATAAATTCATGCAACATTTGCCAGAAGACCAAAGACAACTCTTTATAGATATGTTTTTAGCAAATTTTGCATTACCCACACCAAACACTTATACGGGAGCAGTTTCCCCTCAAAATGCACCCCTCAAGATTTTTAACGATCCTCTCTGAATCACTCTAACAATAACATGTTAGATCCAAATGGGATGAACAAGGGTGTTATGACAAGAAATAACGATCATGAAGCCTCAACTTCATTAAATCCACCAATCGCACCCCAATTAGGAACTCGACCACAAACCAAGATAGTTGGTCCGGTAGAGAGTTAGATACAGAGCTACATGTAGAAACCATAACAAGAACACAAGATTATTCTTCTCAACTAGTTCCAACCTACTAATTAGAACCAAACAACATTCAACAAACACCGGCAAAACCCACGAGTGCTTACGATTTAAGTAATGACCTAACAAAGACCTTCTCTCACATTTCCTTCTTGGATTTGTTGAAAAACTCTCCCGCCCACAAGGCTACTCTCTTAGAAGCATTAGGTCTTGGTCATCTAATTAACATCACTCCTCCTCAAACGTAAGTAAACCATGCAGACTTTGACATCTACTCTCCAGGGAAGCCAGATAGGGATACTGAGTTTATATTTGATATAAGCAAAATGCCAATAGATGCTGAAATTACACATAGAGGCGACCCAACCTTGCATTTACAGGTATGGGTTTATAATAATTATGTTAAGCGTGTAATGATTGATGATGGGGCAACAGTTAACATAGTCCCCTTCAATTTTCTTCAAAAGCTAGGATATGGAGAAACAAATTGTTCCACAACATGAAATACGCTAAGGGGTTGATAGCCTCAAGGCCACTTCAATGGGACTATAGTCTTACCAAACACCTTAGGACCCAAGACATCCTCACTAAATTTTATATTATAGATCGGAAACCAACTATAATATGATTCTCGATCGACCATTGATACGTCGTATTTAAGGCAATCCTTTCCACGTTATTCAAGGAAATAAGATTTTTACACATGGGAAAAATATTTTTGGTGCAAGGTGACCCAAAACCGTCGATATACACCTAGCAGATTTGAAGAAGAGACCAGTGTTCACTCGAGTTTGAACTCCCAACGAATCAATTTAACAAACCAAATCAATTCAAAACCAGAAGTAAAGTCGATACCTACAAAAAAATTAGAAATCACGAATCTAGTCGAAGGTATTTCGGCACTAAAAAGTGAGACTAATGTCATAGAGACAGTGTCATTAGGAACTACCACAAAAATTGTTGAGTTACTAGAGAAATATCTACCTATTTTCCTACAATTTGATTCCATGGGTATGGGATGCAACGTAGGAATTGGCTCCCTTCTAGCAGATGAAGTTTGTATGGTAGAAGTAACCGAAGCAAAAGAAGTAGACACGAAGAATGTCCCAACATCCATTTTTCCGAGAAAATATTAGACTCTCCACTTCGATGGAGCTATATGTCATTTCAGAGTTGGGGTAGGTGTGATCTTTACTTCTCCCGAGGGAAAGATCCTACCTTTTGCCTTTAAGTTAAACTTTGAATGTATGAACAACAGGCTGAATACAAAGCCCTCCTCTTGGCCTCATCATAGCCAAAAGGACGGATGTTGATAACATTAGAGGGCTAGGAGATTCACAATTAGTTGCAAACCAAGTATCTGAGGTATATGAAACTAGAGATGAACACTTACAACTCTATAAAATGGTGGTGTTAGATCTAACCAAGGGATTCGACTTCATATCAATCGAAGCAATCCCACGAGAACAAAACCTTCTCGCTGATTCAATAACAACCTTAGCTTCTCGTTTCACTCCAAGCAAAGTGAATTGTGGTGTCCCCGCATTTCATCTTGAAATCTATGACCGCCCTATCTGAAAAAATTTCGTACTTTTAAAATAGTGGGTCATTTTGTGTTTTTATTGCCAGAAAGTTCTTGTATTGCATCAAGATATTCTCAAAGAGCCATATTAGCCATTTTCGCCAAATACCCAGATGCCCAAAATTGTTATATTCTATCGTCGGGATTTGTCTGCGGGAAATTTGTATTTAATTATTTTGAGCCCCATTTGAGGCAATTAGCGCTCCATTTTAACTCTGTTGTGATCGTACATATTGTTATTCCCATATACCAGTAGGGTTTTAACCAGGAATAAGTTCTGGGCTTTATTTGTGACTTTTGGCAACGTTTTGTGTTTTTGTGTTTTCCGTTTCGTTTTTTGTGAAATTTCTCTAGATCAATTCATTTTGGCTGGTTCTTGGCCTGGAGTAGTTGGAGATCACATATGTACATTGTGCCAGAAGGAATTCGCCATCGGAGGTCTGGTTCTCTGGGAAAAGACGAAGTCGTGCACCAAAAAGCCTCTTCTGGGCTGGCCGCATTTTTGGAAAAAGAAGAATTGAAGTGGATCATGGGAAAATTAGAAGCAACAGGCAGGTGGGAATTTTGTACCTACCTAGCAAGGTACTTTTTCCCATGGAAGCAATGCCACTTAAGTGACAATGGGAAAATTAGAGGCGGAGAGCACGCGTGAATTTCTTACCCGCCTGCGGGTAAAAATTCCCATTGTGGAATAAAAGAAATATCATGGGATTAAGTGAATCATGAGATTTAAGTATTTCTTGCTGCTTGCGGGGTAAATAATCCGATTGTCATGTGATTCTTAAAACTAGAATTCTTTATGTTAAAAAGTGCGCCCCCTTTGGAGAAGTAAAGGCAACCTTTAAATTGATTAATTTAATTAATAATTCACCCAAAATAGGTGCCCGGGCTTGTGGAAAAGTCAATAGAGATTAAAGACAAAAGGTGGTTGAAAATAGATTGTTCTAAAATTAAATAAATAAATTTATTTAATGGCAGCCCCTTTATGTCAAAAAGTGCACCCCTTTTGGGAGAGAAATAATACTTTTAAAGTATTAAATGATTAAATTAATTCTTATTTTCAAAGCATGGTGATTAAATGAAAAGTGTAAAATTAAATAAATTTAATTTATTTAATGCCCATGCATTTTTGAAGAGGATTTAATTAATTAATTAATTGCTCAAAAGAAGGTGAAATCAAATCACAAGGGTTATATAAGCTAAAAGTTTTAATTTTAAAGGTGCACAACTTGAAGGGAGTTGATTTTTGCTCAAAAGAAGGTGAAATCAATAGATAATTGTTTGCATAAGTGATAAAGGTTTGGTCATACTGAGTGCTCGGGTGAAGTTGGAAAAATTCATGCTCACTTTGCATGCAAACAAAACATCAATTTTTGGGGCAGACTTGAATTATGTAGATTTTTATGATTAAAATTCATTGTTCATGTTCCGGTTGCCATCTTTATCGAATTAATTGCATGAATTCATTACAAGTGCTTTAAAAAAAAAAAGGAGCTTTAATCAATGTCCAATACATTAATATATTCTCTCGAATCTAAAGAATTATGCGGATCTTTTGCTTTGAAGAATTCCTATCGAATAAGAAGAAAAAGAATTGTTTAGACAAAGATAGACAAAGCCATGGCAAAGAGGGATGAAAAAGAAAGAACAACAAGGTCATGCATCACTTCCAAATTTGTAGACATAGGAGACATAGATCTAGGTCTGGAACCTCTTTCTAAATTGATTGATAGATCCAGAGCAAGAAAGACTTCACTCATGTGTGCAGTTAAAAGTAGTTGGAATTATTTGACTGCAGCCTTTCCATACATAGCCCAGTTGCCAGAGTTCATTATGGAGTGTACTAGATCTTACCATCCTTCATCCATATTAGTGCGAGATGCTACGAGGAAAACAATAATTCGGTTGGATGCAGAGTTCATCAATTATTGTTTGAAGATTTTGGCACGAAAGGTGGTAACTTCCATTAGCATTCAGGATGCCGGCAGCAGGTGGGAGAAGCATAGAGTCAACTGACATTGTGAACATAACAAACAAGAGATACATGAAGAAGCCCAGATCTCCTTCTAAGTTCCCAAGAACTCTTCCGCGGTCCAATCTGGTGTAGGAGGTAGATGATATTGCCAAATTGTTATGCAAGATAAATGGTGAGGTGAATGCTCACACTTTCCGTACATGGATGTATGCTTTCATCAGGACCATTGAAGTCAACAAGGTTGATTCCATAATCAATTGGTTGGAAATCATTAGTGACAACATTGGTGAGCAACTTCGGAATGTGAAGCGTACTTTCAGCTTCAAAATGACTTCTTACTTGGTGTATGCTGCAGCTTCACAAGGCATCTTCTCCAAGCTAGATAGATGTGGCATTCTTTCTAAGGACCCCATTTTCGAGTGCTACCCACAACTTACTGTACTTACGTGTGAGAAAGATTTCAAAGTGGTCAATGATGGATTCTTCTACGAATTCATTTGTAGGCTAGACAGGGACCTAAAGGCCAACAGGGTGAGCAAGGAAGCGTGGGAAGTCTGTATCTAGAATTGGCAGTCTATTCATTCAGTTTGCAGATTTCACATACCTCAGGGTTACTAGATTTTCTGGAGAACCGGTTAAGCTTGCCCAGATATCCAAATGATAGATTGATCACCATGGAGTTGAGCAGACAACTTGTGGAGATACACAACCTTCAGTCAAAACAACACAAGTCTACGGGCTTCTTCCCGATCACTGTGGGACATTATAGCTGCCAGAGCATTCATAGAGCTCAAGGGATGGAGACAGAGATGTTATCTCGAGTATGAGAAAGAGTTCTTCCCGGCACAACTGAAATTCGATCCATTTGGAGTAGCCAGGAAGATGATCTCCCAGGAGTATGCACATGTGACTTCATTAGAGGATTTCTGGATGAAGTGCAAAAGTGAGTATGAGGTTAGAAAGAAGGATTTCAGCAGGCTATCATCACGACAAGTGTTCGACTTTGGACTAGCGTGGATACCTGCGGATCTTAAAGATGATGGGAATGTGTTACTTGACACTTACCATCAAATGGGAGGAGATAGAGCCGTACTTCAGGATAACATAGGGGCTGCCATATGATTGAGAAAGGTCTGGCGTTATTCTAGTGAATACTTCAAACTAGTTGCTAACGAAGGGATATTGCCTTGATGAAGCATTGATGAATCAAATCACGGGCAACTTCGGCACAGAGATTCCCTCAAGAAGAAGCACGGAGGAGAAAGCAACAGAAGGTCGAGAAGATGAAAGTACAAAGAAGATCTCAATCAAAGGAGAAGATCACTTCCACGGCTATGACTTTAGTTCCGGCTTCTCCAGCATCCAGTACTTCACCGACTGTTGCACCTCAGCAGGACACTTCCATGCCTCCACTGAATCCGAAACATTCATCTTCTCTCCTTAGCCACTCTGTTTAGCACCTGTTTCAGAAGAGACGTTGAAGCTGCAGATGACAGAGTTTGAAAGAGCTTTGTCCTTGGATGATTCAGAAGATGGCAGCCATAACATTGTAGCAGTTTCTGATGGAGAGGAAACAGAGCGGGAGATAGTAGTGCACTCAGTGACTTCTCATTCTCTAAGAAGTAACTTCTTAGAATGGTTGGCTTCATAGTTGGTTCCAGAAGCTAGAGTGGAAATGAACTTGGAGGAACACGACTTGCAGCTACTCTAGAGTCTAGCGGAAAAGATAGAAGACCTAAAGTTGCTAAGGTAACTTCAAGGTTGATCATCGAGGAGTCGGGGTAGAAGTTTGTTGAGATGTCAGTTCCGGCGGAAGGAAAGAAGGAGGATGAGCTCACGGCAGAAGATGTAACAGTAACCAAAGTACCCATCGGTCAAGCCACCACAGAAGGATTGAAGCAGGATACACAGACATTGATAGATGCTCTATTCCTTAGGCTTGACAGAGAAAAGGCGGAGAAAGATGAACTTCAGAAGCAGGTATCTCAGTTGTGCGAGATCATAGCCAAGGTTGCTAAATCTTCCACTCAGCCCATTTCAAAGCAGGTGAGTGATCATCTTATGCAGGAGATGGAGGATGCAAGCAATCAGGTGAAAGCTATTGATGAATGGAAGAATCTAATTATTCATCAAGATTCTGTAAAACTTTGATAGGTGCCAACCCACCTGAAGGTTATGAATGATGTAACAAATCAGCTGAAGCAACTGGTGATGAGCATAGTAGATATGAACACAATTGCTGAGAGTAACTTGAGTACTTTGGCTGAAATCAACAAGTTGCTGGGAGAAGTATTGGTTGCAGAGAAGATTGTACCAGATGGATCAATTGAGAAGGGGAAGTAGCTGGAGTTTGCAGTATCTTTCCGTTTGGAGATCTGCAGAGTTTTGCTGAAGAGGATGCAGGCACTTGAGAGTAAGACATCATCCTTACTAGACCATATCATTGCTTTCACTGAGGAGGAAGTGGTCGAAATGTTACTTCATACGTACGGATCATTCCTAGCAAGTGCCTAATTCCCTGGAAGGGTCTCTTCTGATGGTACAAGGAAGAATTGATGGAGCTACTAAGCCTTTCACGATGAATTCCATTAGCAGACTGGTGGCACTGCAGGTGGATATTGTGAGGTTCGGGCCAAGCTTGGAGGATGTGGAAGCATGTATCAAAGTGTTGAACGAAGGATTGCTGCATTCAGGATAAAAAAAGGAAGCAGTGGCTAAAACAGATGGGAAGATGTTGAATCACATGTTCGACAAGTATATCCAATATCAGAACAAAAAGAAGACATAAATGTTACAGTTGGCTTGACTTCTTCTTCTATTCTTTCTTCTTCTATTTTCCATGTTCCCGATGAAATTGTAAAACTTTAATGTTATTGGTTTTGAAACCATTACTTAAAGTTATGTGGAACAATTCTATTAGTTAAGTGATACATGTGTCACTTAAGGAGAAGTTAGTGGAGGATGATTGCCAAATGTCATCTTTACTTGTTGTTTATGTTTCAGTTCAGTTGAGTTTCCCATTTGTACTTTCCCTCCTACATTCTATAAGTAGGAGAAGAACCTCGGGTTAATGATCAAAATTTGTAAGCAGCAACCTTGTGTTCCAGACTTTGTGCTGAAACCCTTGAGAGCCACTTGAAGCAAAGGAATATACAAGAGCAGATTTCGAGAACTTTGTGTCACGGTGTATTGTGTTTCTAGCTTTTATATCTTAGATCTTTTAGTAAACTTTGTGTTATTTTAGATCTAGATCTAGAGCTACCTTTGCTTATAATTTTGTGTTTATATCTATTGGTTTCTTCTATGTGCATGCAATCAACTCTGTTATCTATTGATTGGGATGCACATCTTCCCCATTTCTTCTCTGTGTTTATATAATTCCCTTTCCCTTCTTCTATAAATATTTCCTTTCTTTAAACAGCTGCTTACTTGTTGCAGAACTGTACAGCTATGGTTCATGAGCTGAACAGTTAAAGTAAAACCCCATATAGATACTAGCATACTTTAATTGAAAAATATGACACGGGAGCCTCACCGGTAAATGAGGGAGATTTATCTCATGACTACCTAGGTTTTGTGCTATGTAGAAAATCTAGCCAACAGTTTTGGTGACTCCTTGGGAACAACTATCTTTGCAGATCAAAGCTTATCTCTTGAAGATTGGAGTGTTTTCCATACAAATCTCAACCTGGTTGAACGTCCATTCACCCGATCCATGAAGGTGCAAGGAAGGACTGATCATTTCTTCAGACTGCAGGAGCAATTCAATTTCAATCATCCTCCTCAAGTTAGAAGCCGTAGATCTAGTCTCTCACCAGGAAGGAGAGTGCACACCCATCCAGATCCGGATCGTCTTCAGCATAATCCGGCGGCTGGAATTATTCACCAAGTCTACACAAGGAGAAGACGTGCTCCGTTCATCATGGCGAATCAGAACCAGATTGTACCTGTCCCATGGGGAGTAGCTTTTGGGCCACTGAACTTGGCTCCACCTATGCACGATCTGCCAAAAGGATCCAAAAGAATTTTCCAAAATTCTTTGGAGATGGAAAGCAAAACCTAGGATGATCATTTGGCAGCCTTCTTCATATCTTGTGGTGTGCTTGCAGTGGAGCATGAAGATGTCTCGGTCAGACTCTTCATTGAGACTCTACATGACTTGGCTGGCGAATGGTTCTATCGGCTAGCTCTTGGCACCATAACCAACTGGGCGACTATGCGTGAGCAATTTTTGAAAAGATTCAAGCCTGCAGAGGATGCTAGCACGTTGATCACTCAACTGACGTAGTTGAAGAAAGAGCCAAGTGAGAACATGCGGGACTTTATTGCAAGGTTCCAAAGGATTTTATATAAAATCCCCACTTCTGCTGCATTGAGCGATGAAAATCAAAAGACATTTTTTATAAACGCTCTGTTGCCCGAAGTTGGATATCAACTAAGAAGGGCAAGACCTGTGAATTTACTTGAAGCACAAAATGTTGCCGTGGAAGTTGAAGATGACTTGATCATGGCTGGAAAACTCAAACAACCATCTCACAAAGGTGATGGCGCTTCTTCAAGTACTTTAGATCCTTTGTTGCAAAGATTGGCTAATGACATGCTGCAAATCAAGAAGCAGATCTCTCAAGTAGGGAATGTGACCCCTTCAAGATTAGCTCTGCTCGGACCTTTAATGGTCAAAATCAAAATCAAAATCAAACAGACTTGTTGCTAGCACCACAACGGTTGGCAATTGAAGCTGCTCCAAGGAATAACTTGGAAACTAATGAAGAAGATCTCGGCATTGACGAATCATTCGATGATGAAGACTTTGTAGATCCCTTGGCGACTCCAATATTGGTTACCTGGACTACGAATCTGACGATGGCTATTATGAATCTTTTGAAGATTCTGATGGTCACACATTTGCGGTGTTCACAAGGTCTCAAACACGCCAAAATGCCGAAGCATCCACAAGCGGGCCAAAAGAAGAAAAAGAAGATCTGGGCGGATGTTACTATCTTTGAAAAGAGGTAGCCCTCTTCCTTCTTCATTAGCGCCAAAGATAAATATTCAAATTCTTTTAATTCGCAGCAAAGAGCCAACACACATCTAGCTGAAAAGCAAGTCAAGCTTTTGACATCATTGACCACATCAAGAAGACCAAGGTCCAAATGTCAGAAGTTGAGTATTTGAGAGCATTTCCTGATCAGCTAAATAGATTGGTCAAGTATGTGCAAAGTAATGGTCCCAATCCAACAAATAATACTTCACGGGGTATCTTGTCAAGTCCAAAGATTACTCCTCCTTCAAATAATGTGGCTGCAAGTTCTTCTCCTTCTACTTCTTCTCCTGCTACATCAGAAAGGATCGAGCCATTCTATGTATCTTTGCTCATCAACGGATACAAATTGAGCAATTATATCTTGGACTCTGGAGCTTCTGAAAATGTCATGCCTGCCAAAGTTGTTGATGCCTTGGGTCTCACATTGAAAAAAACCATCGGAAGATGCTAATTAATGGAAAGGCAAGTTCCTCTTGTTGGACAAATCAAAGATGCGCAGGTAGTACTTGCTTCTTTTCCAGACAAAAGATTGAAAATGACTATCCTTGTAGCAGACATCCCAGTCTCTTATGGCATGCTATTGAGTAGAAATTTCTGTAAAGAGCTGGGTGGAGAAGTCAAGATGGATTGGTCTTGTGCACACATACCAATCAAAGGAGTTAATCAAAAGTTAGAACCTGAGAAGAAATCCAAGTACACAGTATCAAAGTCTGAGGATCCTAGATCTCAGATCTTGTTTCAGAATCTGATCACGGAGTCTATTATCTAGAAATGGATAAAGAAGATGTTCAACCTATGATTCAAGAACCACATCAACTTGACAACAAGGTTTGGACTCTGGAATTTGATGGCAGCTGCTTGTTCATTTGGATCCGGCATAGGCGTTGTTCTTATCTCTCTGAAGGGAAGGTGCATGCATTCCTTCAAATTGATGTTCGAAAATACTAACAACACAACAGAGTATGAAGCATTGTTGTTAGGCATGGAGCAGGCAAGAACAATGGGAATCAAGCTCTTACACATAAAGGGAGATGCTGAGCTGATTGTTAAGCAGATAAGAGGTCTCTATCAAGTAAAAAGGACAAACTTTGGCATTATAGAGATCGAGTCTACTCTGCTATCCTGAATTTTTCATCTTTCTCGGTATCTTACATTTCGAGAGAACAAAATTCAAGAGCTGATTCACTTGCAGTGACTGCAGCTTTGTTAAATCTAGATCAGCCTCCCACATTTTTTAGACAGGGGGATTACAAAGTTGAGATGGTCTTCCGCCCAAAAGTTCTGACAACGTCCAACAATGGCAAGTTTTTAACGATGACAAGCAAATTGCTGCATTTCTCCAACAAAGGACAACTTTGAAGAGATCTACTATGAGGGAAGCAATTCACCTCCAAGACAAACTACTATGGGAGAAATGGATGCGGATGTCTCGGGAAGTCAGGAGATTATCTAGCTAAAGGGAAATAAAATTCCCAAAGGCTTGGTATCTCTTGAGGAAATGTTTGACAAGCATGATCAGATGCTTAAGAAAAATGAAGAAAGTGGGGAAGGTTCTTCCTCCGATACACAATTACTAAATTTGGGAGCCAGCAATGATCCCAAATTAGTAAATCTGGGTAAGTGTTGTTCAGAGGCAGAAAGAGAAGCTTTTATAGAGCTTCTTAAGAAATATATGGATGTTTTTGCCTGGTCTTACCAGGATCTAAAAACATATCAGCCTGCGAAGTTCAACACTACATCCCATTAAAACCAGAACAAAAGCCTTTCAAGCGAAAGGCTGCGGGTGGCATAACCCTACCATTTCTAGAACCATCTTTGCAGAAATCCAGAAGTTGTTAGATGCAAAGATTATTTATCCCATACATCATTCGAATGGTTGGCCAACATAGTTCTTGTGAGAAAGAAGAGTGGCGAGATTAGGTTGTGCGTGGATTTTCGCAACCTCAATCAAGCTTCATTAAAAGATAACTACCCCATCCCCATCATGGATCACACTCTGCAGGTGGTCACTAGATCTAAGATGCTTTCCATGCTTGATGGTTTCTCAGGCTATAATCAAGTCAAGGTGGCTGAAGAAGATCAATACAAAATGACATTCATTACACCTTGGGGAACCTTTGCTTACCAGAAAATGCCGTTTGGTTTGATCAATGCTTTGGAGCTACATTTCAAAGAGCTATGGATTTAGCTTTTGCTCATCTCAAGGATATAAGCATAGTGGTGTACCTTGATGATCTGACAGTCTTTTCCAAAGATAGAAGCACACACATTTCGAATCTTGGAAGAGGTTTTCATACAATGAAACATGGTATTTCTTTGAACCCTAAGAAATCTATCTTTGTTGTAACAGAAGGGAAACTACTAGGGCACATTGTTTCCAAAGAAGGAACCAAGATAGATCCGAGCGTGTCAAATCCATTCAGACATTGCCATTGCCCACATCCAAAAAAGGAGTTCACTCTTTCTTTGGAAAAGTTAATTTTCTCAGGAGATTCATTCCTGACTTTTTGAGCTAACCCGTCATATCTCGAATATGATGAAGAAGACACAAGATTTCAAATGGAGCAGCGAAGGGAAGGAAGCTTTTGAGAAGATTAAGGAGGCCTGTCAAAAGCTCCAGTCTTGGTTTCACCCAACTTCAGTAAAGAATTTATTCTTTACTGTTATTCCTCCGAACACACCATGTCAGCAATATTGATGCAGAAAAATCAAGAGGACGCAGAAGCTCCGATTGCTTTCATGAGCACGCCCCTTAAAGCTTATGAGTTGAAATATACTCCCATGGAAAAGCACACATATGCAGTGGTGAAGGCGTGTAAGGCATTCAGGTATTATATTCTTTCCTCACACACTGTGGTCTTGGTTCCAGATACTGCAGTGAAATCTATCCTCACTCAACAAGAGTTAGGATTGTTGAGAGGCACATGGGTGACAAAGGTTCAAGAATATGACCTGGATATTAAACCTACAAAGCTGGTTCGAGGAAGAGGTCTGTGCGAACTAATGACAGAGATGAAAGCAACAGTGCCAGAAGCAGATCAAGAAGAGATAGATGAAGATTTGCCTATGGTACTTTTTATAGATCTGGTGGAGGAGTGGTACAGTAACATTGCCTACTTTCTGACGTATGGAGAATGTCCGGATCAACTTTCTTGAAAGAGAAGTGAACAATTAAACTAAAGTCCAAAGACTTCGTTCTATGGGATAATGGTTTATACAAAAGAGGAATTGATGGCGTATTTCTCAGATGCGTGGATAAAGCTCAACAGGATCAGCTCTTACAATAGTTTCATGACATGGCTTGCGGTGGTCATTTCTCAGCCCGAGTCACTGCACACAAGATCCTCAGAGCAAGGTATTACTGGCCCACACTTTTTCAAGATACTGCAGAGTGGGTAGCTAAGTGCCAAGCATGCCAACATTTTGTTGGGCGTGTGAAATTACCTGCATTACCTTTAAAACCCATTGTAATTGAAGAACCTTTCCAATAGTGGGGAATGGATTTTATTGGTATGCTTAACCCGGCTTCCAGTGCGGCCATCACTACATTCTAACAACTAGATTATTTCAGTAGGTGGGTAGAAGCCATTCCTGTGAAGAACGCCACTTCCACCGAGGTGTGTACGTTTTATAAAAGAAAATATTGTTGTCAGGTTTGGCGTGCCCAATAAAATAGTAGTAGACAACACTCAAATCTTTCTTCTGAGGAGCTGGTTGATTTCTGCTACACTCATGGGATTCAGTGGTACATTCCTCAAACTACTATCCCACGAGGAATGGCCAAGCTGAATCAAGTAACAAAAAAAACTTGGTAACTATCGTGCAAGCTAGTAATGGAAAATCAAAGGACTTGGCATAAAAAGTTGTTTGATGCATTATGGGCGATAGAATTACACCAAAAGGGTGATAGGCAGTCCCCATTTCAGCTTTATATGGTAGAGACACGGAGCTGCCTCTTACCTTGGAACTACTTGCCCTACTGACTTTACTAGAGCCTGGAGGATTCTACATTCACGGATGCTTATTGATAAAAGAATTATGTACTGTTGAATTGAGGGAAGTACAAACTCAAGTTGCAGATAGGTTGACAGAGCATCAAAGGAAGGTGAAAGTCATCTTCGACAAAAAATCCAGGGAAAGAAAGTTTGAAGTCAATGACTGGGTCCTTTTATGGGACAAAAGAAGAGAAGCAAAAAGGCATGCATGGAAAATTCAATTCACTATGGAAAGGGCCTTTTGTGATTAAGAAGATCGCCGGAGCAGATAGCTTCATTCTTGCTCATCAGGATGGAGTTGAATTGTCGTTGCCTTTCAATGGGCAACACTTGAAGTTGTTCCGGACATGAGAAGCAGGGTAAAACTTGTATGTACATAAATAAAACTTTGTTTGTTTTTTCTTTGTTTTGTTTTTTTTTTTGTGTTGTGTTTGTTTGCCTGACCCGTGCCCAAAAGACAAGATACGAAACCAGAGATGTTGGGATCTCATCTTTTCCCTTGTCATTCTAACAGAGAAAAAGATGTCCACAGATGGAGCCGACTGGTGTCCCCAGATTTCATCTGAAATCTGTGACTACCCTATCCAAAAAAATTTCATACTTTTAAAATAATGGGTCGTTTTGTGTTTTTATTGCCAGAAAGTTCTTGTATTGCGTCAAGATATTCCCAAAGAGCCATATTAGCCATTTTTGCCAAATACCCAGATGCCCAAAATTGTTATATTACTCATCGGGATTTATCTGCGGGGAAATTTGTATTTAATTATTTTGAGCCCGTTTGAGGCAATTTGCGCTCCATTTAACTCTGTTGTGATCGTACATATTATTATTCCTATATACCGAAGTAGGGTTTTAACCGGGAATGAGTTACGGGCTTTATTTGTGACTTTTGGCAACGTTTTTGTTTTTTGTTTTTCCTTTTTTTTACGTGAAATTTCTCTAGATCAATTCCTTTGCGGTTTGGCTTTGATTCTTGGCACTGGGTAGCTGGGAGATCATATACGCACGTTGTGCCGGAAAGGAAGTCGCCATCGGAGGTCTGGTTCATTGGGAAAAAAGGCAAGTCGTGCACCAAAAAGCCTCTTTTAGGCTGGCCGCATTTTTGGAAAAAGAAGAATTGAAGTGGATCATGGGAAAATTAGAAGCAGCAGGCAGGTGGGAATTTTGTACCTACCTAGCAGGGTACTTTTTCCCATGGAAGCAATGCCACTTAAGTGACAATGGGAAAATTAGAGGCAGCAGGCAGGGGAATTTCTTACCTGCCTTGCAGGGTAAAAATTCCCATTGTGGAATAAAAGAAATATCACTTAAGTGAATCATGGGATTTTATTGCCTGCCTTGCAGGGTAAACAATCCCATTATGAAAGTCAAATGACTTAAGTGAATCATGGGATTTTCAGGGCTGCCTTGCAGGGTAAATAATCCCATTGTCATGTGATTCTTAAAAATAGAATTCTTTATGTCAAAAAGTGCGCCCCCTTTGGAGAAGTAAAGGCAGCCTTTAAATTGATTAATTTAATTAATTATTCACCCAAAATAGGCGCCCAGGCTTGTGGAAAAGTCAACAGAGGTTAAAGGACAAAAGGTGGTTGAAAATAGACTGTTCTAAAATTAAATAAATTTATTTATTTAATGGCAGCCCCTTTATGTCAAAAAGCGCCCCTTTTGGGAGAGAAATAATACTTTTTAAAGTATTAAATGATTAAATTAATTCCTATTTTCAGTGGCTAAGGTCAAAGCATACTGTGAGGCTTGAGTTAACTGGAAGCAGAAGTCTAAAATTAAATAAATTTAATTTATTTAATGGCAGCCATAAACATGCACAAAATAGGCGCCCCATTTGAAGAGTGAAGCTTATTAATTAATTAATTAATTGTCAGTAATAGCAAAGGCATTAATTAATTATAGAATCACAAGGGTTATATAAGCAGGGGCTGCCATAAGGATGAATTAATTAATTCACAGGTAAAAGTGCAGCCCAGAGGAAAAGTGTGCCCCATTTGAAGAGGATTTTTGCTCAAAAGAAGGTGAAATCAATGCTAAAAGCTTCCAATTTTGGCGCACAGGTTGAAGGAGTTGATTTGTGTCTGGATAATTGTTTGCATAAGTGATACAGGTGCTCAGGTGAAGTTGGAAAAATTCATGCTCACTTTGCATGCAAACAAAACATCAATTTTTGGGGCAGCAAGCTTGAATTATGCAGATTTTTATGATTAAAATTCATTGTTCATGTTCCGGTTGCCATCTTTGTCTGAATTAATTGCAGGAATTCATTACAAGTGCTTTACAAAAGAAAAAGAGCTTTAATCAATGTCCAATACATTGAATATATCCTCCGAATCTGAAGAATTATCCAGATCTGCACCAGTTTTGAAGAATTTCGGCGAATAAGAAGAAAAAGAATTGTTCAGACAAAGATAGACAAAGCCATGGCAAAGAGGGATGAAAAAGAAAAGCACAATGGAGTCATGCATCACTTCCAAATTTGCAGACATAGGAGACACAGATCTAGGTCCGGAACCTCTTTCCGAATTGATTGATAGATCCAGAGCAGGAAAGACTTCACTCATGCGTGTAGTTAAAAGCAGTGGAATTATTCGAGCTGCAGCCTTTCCATACACAGCCCAGTTGCTAGAGTTCGTTATGGAGTGTGCTAGATCTTACCATCCTTCATCCAGATCAGTGCGAGATGCTACGGGGAAAACAATAATTCGGTTGGACGCAGAGTTCATCAATTATTGTTTGAAGATTCCGGCGCGAAAGGTGGTGACTTCCATTAGCATTCAGGATGCCGGCAGCAGGTGGGAGAAGCATAGAGTTGACTGCGTGAACATAATGAACAACATAGATACATGAAGAAGCCTAGATCTCCTTCTAAGTTCCCAAGAACTCTTCCATGGTCCAATCTGGTGCAGGAGGTAGATGATATTGCCAAATTGTTATGCAGGATAAATGGCGAGGCGAATGCTCACACTTTCCATACATGGATGTATGCTTTCATCAGGACCATTGAAGTCAACAAGGTTGATTCCATAATCAATTGGTCGAAATCATTAGCGACAACATTGGTGAGCAACTCTAGAACGTGAAGCGTACTTTTAGCTTCAAAATGACTTCCTACTTGGTGTATGCTGCAGCTTCACAAGGCATCTTCTCCAAGCTGGATAGATGTGGCGTTCTTTCTAAGGACCCCATTTTTGAGTGCTACCCACAACTTACTGTACCTGCGTGCGAGAAAGATTTCAAAGTGGTCAATGATGGATTCTTCTACGAATTCATTTGCAGGCTAGACAGGGACCTAAAGGCCAACAGGGTGAGCAAGGAAGCGTGGGAAGCTGTATCCAGAATTGGCAGTCTATTCATTCAGTTTGCAGATTTCACATACCTCAGGGTTATTGGCTTTTCTAGAGAACCGGTTAAGCTACCCAGATATCCGAATGATAGATTGATCACCATGGAGCTAAGCAGACAACTTGTGGAGATACACGACCTTCAGTCGAAATGGCACAAGTCTACGGGCTTCTTCCCGATCACTGTGGGACATTATAGCTTGCCAGAGCATTCATAGAGCTCGAGGGATGGAGACGGAGATGTTATCAAGTATGAGCAAGAGTTCTTCCCGGCATGGCTGAACTTCGATCCATTTGGAGTAGCCAGGAAGACGATCTCCCAGGAGTACGCACATGTGCCTTCATTAGAGGATTTCTGGATGAAGTGCAAAAGTGAGTACGAGGTTAGAAAGAAGGATTTCAGCAGGCTATCAGCACGGCAAGTGTTCGACTTTGGACTAGCGTGGATACCTGCGGATCTTAAAGATGATGGGAATGTGTTACTTGACACTTACCATCAAATGGGAGGAGATAGAGCCATACTTCAGGATAACGTAGGGGCTGCCATACGATTGAGGAAAGGTCTGCGCTTGTTTTGGTGAATACTTCAAACAGTTGTTGACGAAGAAGGGATATTGCCTTGATGAAGCATTGATGAATCAAATCACGGGAAACTTCGGCACAGAGATTCCCTCAAGAGGAAGCACGGAGGAGAAAGCAGCAGAAGGTCGAGAAGATGAAAGTACACAGAAGATCTCAATCAAAGGAGAAGATCACTTCCACGGCTATGACTTTAGTTTCGCTTCTCCAACATCCAGTACTTCACCACTGTTGCACCTCAGCAGGACACTTCCATGCCTCCACTGAATCCGGCAACATTCATCTTCTCTCCTCAGCCACTCCATTCAACACCTATTCCAGAAGAGACGTTGAAGCTGCAGATGGCGGAGTTTGAAAGAGCTTTGTCCTTGGATGATTCAGAAGATGGCAGCCATAACACTGTAGCACTTTCTGATGGAGAGGAAACAAAGCGGGAGATAGTAGTGCACTCAGCAACTTCTCATTCTCAGAAGTAACTTCTCAAAATGGTTGGCTTCGCAATTGGTTCCAAAAGCTAGAGTGGAAATGAACTTGGAGGAACACGACTTGCAGCTACTCAGTCTAGGCGGAAAAGACAGAAGACCTAAAGTTGCTAAGGTAACTTCAAGGTTGATCATCGAGGAGTCGGGGTAGAAGTTTGCTGAGATGTCAATTCGGCGGAAGGAAAGAAGGAGGATGAGCTCACGGCAGAAGATGTAATAGTAACCAGAGTACCCATCGGTCAAGCCACCACAGAAGGATTGAAGCAAGATACACGAGACATTGATAGATGCTCTATTCCTTAGGCTTGATAGAGAAAAAAGGCGAGAAAGATGAGACTTGAAGCGAGTATCTCGGTTGTGCGAGATCATAGCCAAGGTTGCTAAATCTTCCACTCAGCCCATTTCAGAGCAGGTGAGTGATCATCTTATGCAGGAGATGGAGGATGCAAGCAATCAGGTGAAAGCTATTGACGAATGGAAGAATCTGATTATTCGTCAAGCTTCTATACAACTTGGAGAGGTGCCAGCCCACTTTGAATGTTATGAATGATGTAGTAAATCAGTTGAAGCAATTGTGACGAGCATAGTAGATATGAACACAATTCTGAGAGTAACTTGAGTACTTTGGCCGAAATCAACAAGCTTCCGGAGAAGTATTGGTTGCAGAGCAGATTGTACCGGACGGATCAGTTGAGAAGGGGAAGCAGCTGGAGTTTGCAGTATCTTTCCATTTGGAGATCTGCAGAGTTTTGTTGAAGAGGATGCAGGCACTTGAGAGTAAGACATCATCCCTACCAGACCATATCATTGCTTTCACTGAGGAGGAAGTGGTCGGAAATGTTACTTCATACGTATGGATCATTCCTAGCAGTGCCTAATTCCCTGGAAGGGTCTCTTTTGATGGTACAAAAGAATTGATGGAGCTACTAAGCCTTTCACGATGAATTCCATTAGCAGACTGGTGGCACTGTACAGGTAGATATTGCGAGGTTCGGGCCGAGCTTGGAGGATGTGGAAGCATGTATCAAAGTGTTGAATGAAGGATTGCTGCAGTTTAGGACAGAAAAGGAAGCGGTGGCTAAAATAGATGGGAAGATGTTGAATCACATGTTCGACAAGTATATCCAATATCAGAACAAAAAGAAGACATAAATGTTATAGCTGGCTTGACTTCTTCTTCTATTCTTTCTTCTTCTATTTTCATGTTCCCGGATGAAATTGTAAAACTTTAATGTTATTGGTTTTGAAACCATTACTTAAAGTTATGTGGAACAATTCTATTAGTTAAGTGATACATGTGTCACTTAAGGAGAAGTTAGTGGAGGATGATTGCCAAATGTCATCTTTACTTGTTTATGTTTCAGTTCAATTGAGTTTCCCATTTGTACTTTCCCTCCTACATTCTATAAGTAGGAGAAGAACCTCTGGGTTAATGATCAAAATTTGTAAGTAGCAACCTTGTGTTCCAGACTTTGTGTTGAAACCCTTGAGAGCCACTTGAAGCAAAGGAATATACAGGAGCAGATTTCCAAAGAACTTTGTGTCACGGTGTATTGTGTTTCTAGCTTTTATATCTTAGATCTTTTAGTAAACTTTGTGTTATTTTAGATCTAGATCTAGAGCTACCTTTGCTTATAATTATGTGTTTATATCTATTGGTTTCTTCTATGTGCATGCAATCAACTCTGTTATCTATTGATTGGGATGCACATCTTCCCCATTTCTTCTCTGTGTTTATATAATTCCCTTTCCCTTCTTCTATAAATATTTCATTTCTTTAATCTTCCTATTTTGGAAATCCCATGATAGAATCTCCTCCACAAAAGGATGTCCAAATCTACGAGGTAGAGAATGGAGAATGTTTGGAACTACCTCTGGCCTCACTTAAATTTGAAGAAGGTAACACTTCCTTAATTGAAGGAATGATTGACATAAATATTGGATCGAAGGAAGAACTGAAAATTTTAAAGTTGGGATCCTCATTAACTCTAGAGGAGATAGAAATACATACCCAGATCCTCAAGGAAGATCAAAAGGCTTTTGCATTTAATTACAAAGAAATGACGGGAATTACACCACATATCGCGGTACACAATCTCGTCACCAAACCGAGATGCAAATCCAATTAATCAAAATTCAAGACCAATGAAACCAAAAGTGGCTCTCATGGTGAAATAAGGAGTAATGAAACTTCTCTAGGGGGGATTCATCAAACAAGTCAACTATTCACAATGGGTATCTAATATCGTCCATGTTCTAAAAAAGAATGGGAAAATACGCATTTGCATAGACTTCCGGGACATTAATAAAGATTGCTCCAAAGATGAATTCCCATTACCATCCATCAACGTCATTGTTGACGCAACAACTGGATTTGAGATTTTGTCTCTCATGGATGGGTTCTTAGGATATAATCAAATAAAAATATTTGAAGAGGATCAAGCCAAGACCATGTTTATAACTCCTTGGGGAACTTATTATTATGCCGTCATGCCATTCGGTCTTAAGAATATTGGCGCTACATACCAACGGGAAATGCCATACATATTTCACGACCTTATTCATAATATTGTGGAATCCTATGTAGATGACTTGCTAGCCAAGGCCAAGAAGCTTCGTGATCACCAAGAAGTACTTCGTATCATTCTATCACGATTGATCGAATATGGCGTCACATTGAATCTAGAGAAATGCGTATTTGGTGTGAAAGGAGGCAAGCTTCTGGGTTACATTATATCGTCATAAGGGATTGATGTCAATCCGGCCCAAAATCTAAGTGTTCTTGAAATGATTCCACCATCGAAGAGTCCGGTATCATATCATTTCTTGGGAGACTTGGTGTAATTCGAAGGTTCATCCCAGACTTAAGTTTTGTTATTCATCCAATCAACAATTTATTAAAGAATGATTATAGCATTGATTGGACGGAAGAATGTAACAAGGCCTTCAAGTAGTTAAACGCTTCTTGTCATTTCCTCCCATGCTATTGCCTCCTAGACCAAATCATCCTTTGATCATGTATTCACGAAGCTACTTTTGATGTCTCGCTAGCCTACATGTTGGCTCGGAAGATAATGATAAACGAGAATGTGCAATTTATTTCATTATCCGAACGTTGCTTGATTATGAAACCCATTAAACACATGTAGAAAGAGAATGCCTTTCCATAGTCTTTGCAAAAAAAAATGTTTAAGACATTACATGTTGAATCAAGAAACAAGGGTCATTGTAAAGACAAATCACTTACGAGACATTCCTCACGTAAGGGTCTTTATCTAAAAAGGCTAGACATTTCATAACCTTAATGGGTGAGTTTGAACTAACATTTGTAAACCAAAAGTCTCGTTAAGGGACAAATCATTGCAGACTAGTTAGCTGACAATCCATTAGATGGAGGTGATCTGGTAGATCTAGAATTTCCCGATGAGTGCATCTATTTTGTTGAAACTAGGCCCCCCATCTCTATATGTCCTTGGTACACTGACATTGTCAATTTCATCATGGACCACATGTACCCAGAAAGTGCCACATCACAACAAAGAAGGTGGTTACGCATTATCGCTGCTAAATACGTTATTTTAGAATAGGTGCTCTATCATAAATCCTTCGACGGAATGCTTTTAAGATGTGTTGACACGAGAAGAATCCAAAAATATTCTTTACAAATCCCATAGTGGGATATGTGGAGGCCACTTTGGTGGCCATGCCACTGCTCGCAAAATACATCGGATGGGCTATTTTTGGCCCACTTTAGAACATGACATAGTAGAATTTGTGTGAAAGTGTCATAAATGCCAAGAGTTCTCCCACGAGATTCACATGCCAACACAGGCTCTGCAACTAATCGCAACCCCATGGCCCTTTTCCACGTGGGGCCTAGATTTGATAGGGAAATTCTCTCCCTCATCAACAGATGGCCATAACTTTATAATCACGGCCACATAATATTTTACTAAATGGGTAGAGGCCATGCCTCTCACCACCGTACCAGGTTCTGTAATCGCTAAGTTCATTTTAAATCAAATCATTTGTAGGTACGGTGTCCCGCAAGTCATTATCTCAAATAATGGCACATCCTTCAAGAATGATGAGGTCCATGAGTTATGCAGCAAATTCAAGATAAACCATCATACAACCTCTCTTTATTACCCCCAAGCCAATGGACAGGCTGAAGCAACAAACAAAACATTAAAATCCATTCTCCTAAAAAAATTTAAGGAGAACAAATGGGATTGACATTTAAAATTATACCCGGCCTTGTGGGCCTATCGAACTTCAATAAGAACACCAACAGGAACAACCCCTTTCTCATTGGTATTCGGGGTAGAAGTAGTTCTCCCACTTGAGGTTGAAATACCCAGTCTCCACATCTCATTACAAGGGATCTTGGGAGAAGAATCCTATAGAGAGGCACGCCTTTCTCAACTAGAAAGCCTTGATGAGGCCAGGTTAAACGCCAAACAATGCAACAGAGCTATGCTGATCGAATGTCTTGGCAATATAAAAAAATGTCTACAAACGAGAAATATATGAGGGATATCTAGTTCCGAAACTAGACAGACTAGATTGATAAGAAAACTGGAGAAGGAAGGAAATTCCAGCCCAAGTGGATGGGCCCATACCGATTCATGAAAGACTACGAATACGGTGCGTATCTCTTGTGTACACTAGAAGGAAATGAATTCAATGAAATTGTCAATTCCTTGCATCTTAAATGGTTTTATGCATAAGTCATCAACATCACAATTTCTATATTATATCTACCTACATTGCATTAGTCACTCAGTTGTTTCATTTTGTTCACTCATTTCGTAAATTTTGTGGTCAAGGAACTTATTCTTAAGCAATTTATTACAAGCTTATGAAAATATTGGCAAAAGCATTCAAATCATATCTCTTCAATTTTCATAATATCATCAAAATGGTTTTGAAATCATCTCATCAATCCGAAAGACAAAATCTTGATGAAAACCATACCAAGGCCTGTATACTTGGTCATACTCATTCTTTTCTACTAGGTTAAGTTGTTCTTACCTACGGTCTATTTTAGAAGCTTCTTGGTGTCACATCTATCCCTCTTACGTCTCTTTGAAACAAGGATACTCCAAAATCACAAATCAGAAATGTCAAAACCAAATTAAATAAAAATACTAAACAAAATAGAATATTTTATTTTACACACTTCTTTGCCCCACCAACCTTCGGTGATGAGCCCACATCTCTTACTAGTGGTGTGAGGTTGAGAAAGGAAAGAAGTGCCCTTACTCGCCTATGTCTTGCCTTCGGTGACAAGCCCATACTTCTTACTAGTAGCATGGGTAGGGCGTAGGGGTTTCATTCACGCAAATTAATGAATCTTAGTATTTTAAAAATGCAAAACAAAGTGTATTAAGTTAAATTAAGTATCCAAATTTGAAAGAGATCAAATCCTCAAAACCAGATTTTGTTAACCAAATTTCCATCCATGGATCTAAGTCTTGATAAACTGGAAAGTAAGTTGCCTTCTGAACTATGTAGTAGTTTTGAGTAAGAATAAGTACGTAGGTCTAAAATTGGTTTTTGCCAATATTTTTTCTTTCTCTCATCATTTCCATTCAGTCAAACTCATACAATTTGCACCCTTTCCAACTCTCGGTGTTGAGCCCTTGCATCTTACTAGTTGCATGGAGTTAGGAGTGGGGCAAGTTCATTTCATTATCACTACATATTCATCACGTTTTTCCAAAACAAGAAGAAGCAATGAACATTGCCTAAAGAAGACAAAAGTTCAAGATCTACGTTGTTTACATCATTGCATACCAACATTACAAACAATAAGAGAAACATTCTGTTCAAACACTTGTTATCACCTGTCATCCATTGCATACATTTTGAAAAGCATATAAAAGCAAAAATTCCAAAAAAACATCTAGTGTACACATGAGAAACAAACCAAAAAAACCTAGATACAAGAAGATCTAGATCTAAAGAAAGAAAAGAGGTATATATATATATATAAGAATCATGTTTTACATATAATTCCATCATGCACTAGGCATGGTCAAAATGCTCAATGAGCCCGAAAAATACAAAAAAAACTCATATAAACATCTAGCAAAATCACTACAAAAAGACCAAATGACCCCTCAATCCCTGTGGGATCCCTCGGAGGGTGCATGATTGCATCTAGGGCTCCTACTACAATGACGCTCTAAATGAACCGAGTGCTTGTGATCATGGCGATTGGATGTGGTCTCACTACAAGAATGGCTCTACCTTATCGGGCACTCAACAATATTATATCCAGGCTAGCTCAGTATGAAGGAGGTCACTAACTCTGCCACCTTCCAGACATGGGCAAACACATCAGTGTGTCGGCCAGCTGCTAAAGGATCTCTGATGTCCTTGGTAAGCTGAGCCCGTGTCTTCCCCAAAGGAAGCAACAGGGTGTTGGCACACACCTAGCGAATCAAATCCTGCCATCCCTAAGCATTTGCAACCTTGCAAATAAAAAGGAAATAACAAGTTAGAAAATCACCAAAAAAGTCAAAAAAAATCAAAACAACAAAAAAGAAATATCATCCAAACATCTCTAACTAACAAGGTCGAGAAAAGAGTAGTAACTCACTTGGATCTCCAGGCATCCAGGTAGGGTCTCTAGGATCTGCGCCTACTACCGACACCGCCACCGACTGCGAAGCCTCCCAAGATCTCGGAAAGAAATGATGTCTTGCCACGGACTCATCATCTCCCCCAAAGTCCTGAGAAGGAAACTCCTCTGAGATCAAGGTCACCTTCTCTACACTCTCCTCCACCCTCTCGGCCCTCAAGATATCTTGAGTATCATGCCACTCAGAATCACTATCATCCTCTTGGCCATCCCACCACCTCACCTCCCATCGTCTCCTCCGCAGTCTCGGCTCCACCGTGAACTCCTCGAGTTTGATTTCACATCAACAGCTCATACTCCCCACCGAAAGCGGAGTAGCTTCGATCTAAAGTAAATGTGCTCGAGGAGCACCGATCGCCTCGGGCCCGAACCACCCGCCTAACTGCGATAGGAACTCTAGGAGTAACCGTGGTCTAACCTTGATCTCCTCTAGGACCTCCTCGGGCCTCATGAATAGTCTTGTATACTGGCCCCACTGGAGGAAGCATATCAACATAGGGGAGGCCGGACTCACGAGGGCTTCGATCAAATGGGTGGACCTCTACCCTCTCTATCCTGTCTACTAATTGACTTATAGTAGAGCAGGCAATCAATGTATGTGTCTCCTCTCCCCATAATCCCACCATGGCACGATAAGGAGCGGCCTCCATATATACGGTAGTCAATGAAGTCACCGGCTGATGTGGCGTCCCGAGTATTATCATCTTCATCCACCTCACTACTCTAACAACACCGGGATCCTCTGCTTAGAACACCCCTCCCCCAGGGGATGATGCGCTCATATACCCAACTCATAACTAGAGTGGGATGACTCAAGGACTGCCCCTATAACCTAACCACCTTGTATAAGTCATGGTATGTAGTCCCAAGAATGTCGATCCCCAAGTATAAGTACGGACATGGGCCTCGATCTATGTAATAATGGGAGCCCAACACTATAAGAGAGTATCTCTTCCCTTATCCCTAATCAACCGCGAGGCTAAGATACCCATAATAGCCTTACGAATGATAGGGATAGGAGAATTAGCAATAGATTGGACCTTCACCCCCTTCTTCGAGCCAAAGGAGACAACAACATCTCCCATATAGGTAGCCCACTAAACCATATGAGACCTGGATCATGCTATCTTAAGAGATAGCCGCCTCCCAAGAATCAGAACCCCCAGTATATGATAGACGTCCTCCAGGGTGATAGTCCACTCACCCCTAACACCTGGAAACTAGAAAGTATTCCGGTCCGCATCCTAGTACGAGAACAAGTCACACAATATGTGACTAACAAGAGCAACATGAGGAACCTGTGAAATCCTTAAAATACCGGCCCTCTAAAAAGTTTCTCTCTCTACCTGGGTCAACATGTCTAACATTACCGTGAGCCGATCACACTCCCTCTCTCTACTCCACCTAATATACTCCTCCTTCTGCATCCACCCAAAACAGAGAAAAAGAGCAAGTTAGCAACATAGTCCAATAGATAAGCTCATCAAAAACATAGAAAAATGTCAAAAATGCAAAAATAATTTACTAAGGCCTATGTTTTTGCTTTCTATCCGAGAACTACCACCTGCCGCAGAGTGGCGGTTCCGTGACCGCTACCATGTAAAGGTGGCGGTCCTGCGACTACCGCCATCACAGGGTGGCGGTCCTGTGACCGCTACTCTGTGCAGCGCGGTAGTTTTGTGCCGATTCGATGTGTACCCATGAATCCCTAAAAATTCCTAAAAATAAAAAAATACACCATTTTGAGTCAAATAAAAGCCTACACTATGGGCGCCCCCTTAGAGACTCATTCAACACTAAGATTTTCGAAAATAACCCTCCCAAGACAAATATTTCAACATTTTTATATTTTAAGTTTAGAAAAATGAATTGAGAAAAACTAACCTGAGACTTCACGGGTCGATGCCCTACTTTTGGAGGCATGATCATGATCTCACAATGAACGTTTTGACTACACTCTCGTCGAAAATGGTTATTGTGGGTCCCAGAGCTCAAAAATTGCCAAATCGATACACGTAAATGAATAGGAAAATGAGCTCATTATATATATATATATATATATATATATATATATATATATATATATATGTGTGTGTGTATAACATTCTAACCTTGTTTTGAATGTTCTTTCACAGAGTTGAGAGCCATGGAGGTAAGTTATTATCCCCGCGCAAATGGTAAGTCCTCATTTCATTTTAATTTAATATTTATTTTTCGATCTCTTTATCTATCTACACTTGAGTCCTCTTTTCATTTTGCGAGACAATGGGAATCTTGATGGTGACATTGCGACACATGATTATGTCAGGTATAGCTTCTAACTCACCATTTCAGGACTGTCATACTCGGACCCACTGTTTTATGCCCCTTCATGGCTAAAATGCTTATCCAAGGGGGTAATATGTACGCACCCAAAATTGTATGTCTTTGTCTTTCGCTAGAAAGAGGTTACAAAAACCCCAATGATGATTCATATCTCTTTGCAAGGTGTTAGGAATCCAAAAATCTTGCCAAGTATACATTTGCATCCTAAAATTCCTTATCTCGACGTTTGCATGCTTCATTCTAAACCCTGCCCCCTTTTCCTTGCATTTATGTCATTAGTTTTAGGATCACCGCCACTGCTGAGCGGCGGTCTCGTGACCACCGCCCAAGATAGGGCGGAGGTCCTATAACCACCGCCTTGCACATGGCGGTAGATCCAGGTGTGTTTTCCATAACTTTCTGATGCTTTCGTCAATGTAAAAAATCAAGTGGCGCTCACATTTCTCAACCACTCTTGCTTGCATTTAAGTTTTAGCTGCCTGGTAAATAGTAATTCTTCTTTGTTTATAATAGAAGAGTTCAATTCAAACTTACCCTCTGGTAAATCAAAGTGCTATAAATACCAAGCTTGTTTACAAGCAAATGGCCCCTCTCCTTCTATGAATTATTATTCAGTGTGTTTTGAAAGTTCTTCAATAAGTCTCAACAAGTTTAGATTTTGTAAAGCTTTCAGCCTCTCAGTTCAAGGCTCCACAGTTCTAGTTCTAGATTATGTCCATTTGAATCTTGATTTTACTTAGAATTATAGGTTGTTTTGTCACAGAAGCATAGATATTAGATATTTGGTGTTCTTGTATTGTATCCCTATAACAATCATGCTAGGAATCACATAGTCAAGCTTTGTTCTCTTGCACTATCCTTCTCCTACTTGCATTCATTAGGTTTACGTCCAATCATCGATATTCAAACATCTTCTCCTACTGCAACTGTCATTATTTCCACTTTTCTAGATTCACGAGAACACGAAGGAATGAAGAGATCACACTAAGGGGACAAGTCATAATACAACTGGATTTTCCGTTGTTATGTAAACTCCAGGTTTGAATCGTCAAATTTGTAGTTACAATATATCAAATAGAATAGCAAATCATTTTATTTCAGTTAAGCTTGCTTTCAATATTACTAGGGAAGCTGTGGGGAATGATAGCTTCTGAGAAGCTGTGATTTATTCCTCACTTCTGAGGTAAGATTGAAAGTCTTTCAATTAAATCGTTAGTATTTAATATTTAGGATAAATTCACAAATGCACGAGCAAATACCTATATCTAGATATCTTACTTATTTGTATTCTTTATTAGATTAATTTGTTGTTATCTTAATATTGTAGAATAGTCACTCTTTAAATTTCATTCAATTCACATCCTTAAAAATACAAAAAAAAGAATATAAGCATAGTGTAGATTTATTTTCATAATTAGTTTACTTATTTCAGTTAAAGTCTGATTATCTCTTGCATGACAATTACGGGACCCAGAGAGCCCAAAGATTACGCATTTGAACCAGTAATGCCTCAGCCAAATCTCTTCATAACATTAACAGATATAGATCAAGGTCTTAGAATTCACATCTTTCAAACGACAATAAACCCACAAGCAGTTAGTGAAAAATTGAGAGAATTGAATATTGAAGACGACAAAGCATACACATTCTGGTCAAGTCAACCCAACTATAGATTGCCTTGATAGGATATCCGCATGACCATACAAGAACCCAAAAGAGAGAAAATATTTGGTTGTGATTCATTAGTTCCGCAACCAAATGCAGGAGACCTTCTCATTGACATAGACACAGGCTTACATATACAAGTTGCTAGAACACCCGTAAGGTATTATGAGAAGATCGCACAACTCCTAGTATTAAACATAGAAGTTGAAAAAGCTTATGACTATTGGATAGTCGGAAGAAGAGATTGATTCTTCACATGACCATAACAGGTCCACAACAACCATGAACTCATGGTTGTGATCCCCAGGTCCCACAACCCAACGGGCCTCAAGTTAACCGATTAAACACTCGGCACCAATTTACGTACGCTGGTATTTAGATCCTCACCACTTCCACCGGATATCATAACACAATTTTCTGCATTAAGCATAGAAGCCAATCAAGCTAATATTTTCTGGGCTAGACCAAAAAACCGCCCATAGTCTCCTACAAATCTACTACACCTCTCACTACCATTTTCATGACCTTGTTTGGAAATATACATGAAGCACCTACAAGATCACTTTCCACACATCCAACAGCCAATAGATAGGATCTCAACAGAGCTCGACATTGATTGGAGCCTCTGAGCAGCTATTATATCTGAATGATCCATTACACCAATTCAGGTTAGGAGAGATTTCTTAGCCTTAAACTCACAGATCCCATTATTGCGTGTTGAGGATATAAGACTGCCCAACTAATTTGTCTACACCCACATATATTTCATTTCCACTAGCTTTGTCTCGCACGAACTCGAGAGGTCGGAGTACAAAAGAAAGGCCACTTGTAGATTCTCATGCTTGCATGTCAATTTTCTATCGTATAGTCACCAACTACAATGTGATCCAAAAGAGCCAAGTGGAATTTCATTCACAGGAAACTAAGATCCAATGAAGCTGCCCTTACAAAACAAATTATATCTCCATCATAGGATGATAAGAAATCGCTCTAATACCAAATCTAAAGCTTGGTTTAAATTTGATTAATAAAATCTAAACACAAATATTACGAGAATAATATAAACACAATAGTGTTCTTCTATATTCTCACCGTATTCGATCAATTTAATTCATCCCATATTTACAAATATATAGGAATCAAAAATCCTATATACAAGGAAGCTTATCAAGGCCCTTATAACCACTCAACCCCTATTTAGTTGTGATTGTTAAGCATGTAACAATACACAACTCAAATCATACGAGTTGTTAAAACAACTCCAACCAATAATATATTAACTAACCACCCTAACCTATAATGTAAACATTAATTTGTTAACATTACCCCCTTAATGTTTACATGGTAGAAAATTAACTTTCACACTTCCTCTGCATCCTGCCACCCGTGCTTGCTCATGATATTGGCACACACTCAAAATTAAGGTAGAAGAAGGAACACATCAACTTCTTATCAACCTTGCACTTCCGGGAACACATCTGACCGATGAGGATGGGAACACGCTTAAGAATCATCTAATTTTAAACCAGTCACTATAGGGAACACATTTGACCTAGTAGTGTGGGAACTCAAGCATGAACACATCTGAGTAGCCTTCAATGGTTTTCCAGAGGCTAACCAAAAACCTAGGTATGAACAGGAACACATCTGATTATTCAACTTTTTCAAGAATCATGATGCTGCATTTCACTGTGCTATTTGTTCTTCACTATGTTATTACATTGGGGAATTATGTAGGAATAATCACATATACATGTGAATAGGAATGAACCTTTGTTCTTATTTCTCACACCACACTAAAATCCACACCAAACTAAAATGCTGAAATCAAACATGCTGCACGCTAAAATAAGGCACACCACTTTAAAGCAAAAACACACACGTGCCACCAAATCAGTGAAGTGGTGCCGTCGTTGGTGACTAGACGAGAGGTCACTGGTTGTCCTCCAGCCTTTGTTGCTTCCATCCTCCATCAACATGTTGCTAGCTCAACTAGATTTGACTTGGACGCTCAATAATTTCCACATTGGGTTTATTTTACCTCCCCCACAATGTGAAGCACATTATTTTCCGGACATCGGGTAACACCAAAAATTCGTTCGTAAGGATTTTTTTAATTTGTGAACTTTTGACATTGACATGACTTATGACGATAACTCAAAAATTTGACAAATTGAATTAAAAATGACAAGATGGACTCAACAAAATTGTCAATGATGGCATTAAATGGATACGACCGCTATAAAACACTTGACAAGAAATAATGACCCACTATGAAAACTAATGACTCATTTTGACATAATATGATTATTCAACCTACAAATAAACTTTACTCAATAGACTTGAGTATCAAACAATTAAATGACTTTACAAATAACAAAATAATGACTAATGTAATTTTGATTTCAAAATGACCATTTAATTATCCTATTACAAAACTAGACCACTAAAACCAACAAATAACAAACTATAGTTTTATCAATATCCTATTCACCTAGACTATTGCACATTTGACTCACTCAAATAGATAACAATCTGGACTTGATTTTATTTGCATGGACCAAACAAGTGAACTATTGAAAAATACATTTTAAAGCTTATGGATCTGCATCATGGCAAATAGAATCTCTCCAATGTCGACGATTGATGAAACTAGTCAATGCGATTCACAATCTTGGGAAGAATATAGACCAGGTCACCAACTTTAGTATGATCCAATAGAGCCAAGTGGAATTTCATTCATGGAAAACTAAGATCCAAATGAAGCTGCCCCTTGCAAAAAAAATTATCTCTCCATCATAAGATGATCGAAATCGCTACGATGCCATATCTAAAGTTTGGTTCATATTTGATTAATAAAATCTAAACACAAATATTACAAAATAATATAAACACAAAGTAGTGTTCTTCTATATTCTCACTATATTCGACCAATTTAATTTATCCCGGATTTATAAATATATAGGAATCACATATCCTATATACGGGGAAGCCTATTAAGGCTCCTATAACCACTCAACCCCTATTTAACCGTGATTGCTACTCACATAACAATACACAACTTAAATCATACAAGTTGTTGAAACAACTCCAACCAATAATATATTAACTAACCACCCTAACCTATAATGTAAACATTTGGATCACACAAATGAAACATGGGAGCCACACATACCATACGCTAACCAAAAATAAATGTACCAAAGCAAAAGTGATTCATAGAAAGGTTTGGTATGTGTTATAATAAGACAAGAAGGGACAACAAATTGATCCACAACAAGATCATGTAAACAACCCAGAAACACAATTTAAGATCTGTAAATTGGCACCAAAGTGTGTGAAGACATGAAAGATTAAACTGATAAAATAGGGATAAACATGTATCATAAAATAAATCCGTCTAAAACATAGTTATGCACTAAAAATAGATTGTGGAAAGGTAAAAATAAATCCTTTAATGCTCCAAGAGGTGGAATAAGCAAAAATATCACGTCGACCCTTTCTTTCTCACCCAAAAGAATGAATTTCTCTAGAAATGTGAATGGAGGGAGAAGCATGTGTGTTTTTATTTATTTACTCTATTTTTATCTTCCTTTTCTTAAAATAGCTTGTGTTTGATTTAATTGAACTTTGCATTAAAATAATATTGCACCTTCTCAAAATAGAATAAAAGCTTTCTCTTTTTTTTTGCTTGCATGTGTTATTTCTCTTCTTATATGTTGAGGTCAGCCGTCTACACGTGTTTTCAATTCATAAACTTTTTTTGTGTTTTAACCTATAAAACCTCATCAATTTGTGAATTTTATAATATCAACATGAAGATATCCTCAAGACCTTTCCAACAAGATCAATTTTACCTAATTTGGAGTTCTAGATCAAAAGTTATGGCCCTTTGAAGTTTGAAAACTTGGAATGCACAGAAAATTGACACATGGTAGCCTCGATTCATTCCTTAGATGTCTACGTGTCTGTCCTCCCCATCTGCCACCTATTTTCCTTTATTATGTGTTCACTTTTGATTCATTATTGACCTCTATGTAGACTTGTTTTGCACCTCCACAAACCCAAAATTTATTAATTTGAGCTCATTCGACGAGCTTATGTCCACCGAGCTCAATCACCCCGAGGTTTACTTGAAATGGTGACACACATCCTCCCTTTTATCATTTGATCTCGTGTAGTCGTGTGTTCTTGTTAAAATCCATCGCATGTCATGTGATGATCTCACCGACCATTCAACCTTGTAAGAAATTTGACACATGTACATGCTCTTTGATTTGATCTTCACCGCATGTATTTTTATCTGTCTTTGATCTTTCGCCACACAATTCATTGAATTTTCAAATCTTTACACGTACTTCATTCGGACTTGAAAATCCTATCCTTCTTGGTTTACTTTGGGGACTTGATTTTTGTGAGGCCCATCATGTTTACAAATTGTGGAATCATGCAACATGTTCAACCCTCACCGTTGATCTTCTACCGTGTGGCACCCTCACACCCTGTTGTGTGTCCTAAGTAACTATTCAACCTTGTTGGACTTTACCCCATTTCATCCATTTGTGTTCATTCCAGGAGTTAAGTATTTCAGATCCCAAAAGCTATAAGAAATCCTAGAATGGCGATACACGTCCCTCTATAGCCGTAATTTTGATGACCATTTGAACGTTACCAACATTTTTTAAAACAAGCCTCGCCAATGCTCTGTTATGTGGGTTTTTAAATTGTAATGCTTAGTGATTTGAGTGGTAAAATTTGACAGGCATTTTGAATGAATTTCTTATTAAAAATGGTTAAGTCCATTTTTAAACATGTTAATGCTAGAATAACCTGGGGGGTATTTTGGGATAACAATTGGTGACCTCCAGGTAAATCTACATATTAGACTGAAATAAAAATAGTTAATGCTAGAATAATCTAGTTAAATAGAAATTGGTTTGAACCTGTAATTTCTCACCCTTGACCCGTATGAAGCATTACTTGTCCTTATAACTGATTTGGAGCTTCTTGAATTGATATGTGGAAATTTGTGTAAGACAAAAATCTGATCCAACTATCTCGATTTTACCATTAAATATGCTTGGGTGTGGATTCAAGCATCATTTCTATAACTCCTGAGATCAAGTCATTTTCCACTCTAAAACAAGTAAAAGGAACCAATACTTGTGCATCTAATGCACTTATTCAAATGATCACCACAAGGACTGATGTAAGGCACTCAACCAGTTAACATTACATAATGAAAGGAAGGAACCTCCAATAACACCAACATCACAAAAATTAGAAATCATAAATGATCTAATTGGAAACATGCGAGCATGCACATGCATTTATTATGCAATAAAAATCCAACCTACTCCTAATCTAGACAAAAATAAAGGAAATCTAAACAAAACCACATACTAGTTGGGAGAAATAACTTCCTTTTATCGTAGAAAGTGCAGCCATGAGATCAATTTTGCAACTAGGTCACACGGTAAAAGTGAAAAACTTGTTTAAACCTTTGAATTTCTCAAAAAATTAGTCCATAAAATAATAAACACCTCTATAGGATCTGCACTTGTTTTTTTGAGATGTTGGGGTTGAGTTTTGACAACTTGAAGCTCTTTCTTATGCTCAAGTAAGCATAAATGATGGAAACTCCTTATGTGGCTCTAAATTGGCCAAATACCTAATTAGAAATGGTTTACTCATAGCTAATAAACTGATATTTCTGATTTTCCCCTCCATTTGTGTATAAATTAATCATTTTGAGTACTTGAGGCACTTTCCTAATCATATTGGATGCTTGTAAACTGATATGAGACATTTTCTACTCATTTTTACAAACCTCATATCTAGCTCTTTTTCAAACTCAAGAGAAGATTTAACCATAAGAGAGTCTTTATCGAGGAAGATAGATGATGAGGATGAAATACTTACGATTTCAATTGGATTTTCCTCATCATCAAAATATTCTAAGTTTAATAAACTTCATCCACTTTATTGTTCATCCTTGAGGAAAAATCCTTTTGAATTTGAATTTATTTATTGGTTTCCTCCTCAATATGACCATTTTCAAGATGATATGATTTTTTTGCTTATTCTTCCTCATTCTTATCATTTAGAAAATATTCTTGTTGTCATGTGTTTTAGCAAGGGAAAAATTCAAATTTGAAACATGACAACTTAACCCTAGTGTCAAAAAATTTTCCCGTGAACCCTCCTAAACACCTCTTCGATCAATCTTACCTCTATGTCATTCCCATATTAACCTTACAAGACCTTATATGTATTGTAAAAAATTTCCCTAAGTGTTTGGAACAGGGTGATAAATTCATTCAATTCTTTCAATAAAGTGCTTTCAGTGGTGAAGTCTCACAAGCCTAGAAAGGAAATTTTCAGTTGTTTCATGAATGGTGTTCATCCTTTGGGATTGAAAAAAATCTCATAGTCATAGGGGAGTGGTGTTGAAGAGTTTATAACATATTGGAGGTGATTTAGGAAATTTTAGGTAAGTTTTGAAGGTTTAGGAACAAGTTGTGCAACTACGGGTTTGTAAGGTGCAAGGAGTAAGTAGTTAAAATGGTACCTAAGCTTCATAGAGGATTCTGGGAGTTGTATAGTGATTTAGATGGAAAAAAATTACTTATTGGAAGTATATAAGAATTATCTACATGATGGAAGCTTCACATATTTCACAAGACTCGTGCAATCAAATTATGCCACTTATCACAACCAGTGAGGGAAATTTTTCTATCCTTCCTATCCTTATCCCATGGGGACAAAGGGGAAAATAAAAATTTCCTCTCTATTTCCCCTTGTTTGATTCCTTATATGACCCAATCTTAGCCCCGAGTGCTAAAATATCGATTTTCTTCACTCCCCCATCATCCAATCAAGAGTTGCCACTTGTCAAGCCCGGATGAGGGAAATTTTTCTTCCCCTATTGTCTCTATCCCATGGGGAAGAGGGGAAAAGATAATTGGTTCCATGCTATGAAGATTAAAAACCTAAAAATTCACTAACTATGATTTAATAAAAATAGTCTTAAATCTAATTTCAGAGTAACTAACAATGTACAATATGATAAAATACAGTAAAATACAAATGCTAAATGCTCAAGAAATTCAAGACTATAAGAAAATGGGAGAGAGAGGTGACTTATCTGATTTATGTGTGATTTGTAGGTATTTGGGACTATGCATATGTTTGGTTATGGTGGGAAATGATGTCACCGGAGCTCACCGAGAGTTTTGATGCTTTGAAATGAGCTAGACAGGGGTGCCCATGGGAGGATAGAGGCACTTGTGTGTTGGTGTTTGATTATGGGCACTAGTGAGTGTGTGAATCTTCAGATTTGCTTCATTTTTGTGTCTAAAGGCCTTTGTTATAATATCTACTTTGTCGCTCTAAATTTGTCGTTGGGGTTTTGATAATATCTTTAGTTGCACAAAAACCCTAGCTACCTGCATAAGCTCAAAAAAAATTAAATCTGAATAAAATATGCAATATGTGAAGTCGGAATAACCCTAGTGGTCATCTAATGAGTGAACTTAGTACCGAACATTGCATTACATTCCAGAATCTATGTAATTCTTTGTGATTGTGTGTGAAATAGTGTCTTTAGGTTACCCTCATGCTAATGCCACCAAGATAGTGGGATATAGCTAGCTTTGATGCAAATGTGTGGTATGAAATTCAACACTTCCCCTTCCTATGTAGTGTATGCAACCTAAAATGTAGTCCCTTTAATAATAGTGATAGTATGTAGATGTGATATCCCTTTTGAATTTTCATCCAAAATAATAGTGTGTATGTTGTGTATATATATGAATCTCTTGTTTGAATTTTGACACTAGTGACACAAAAGGCCGACTATGAACACATGATAAGGATAAATAAACCAAAAAGGATGACCACAAATGTCAAGATATGTTAAAATAATATATAGGCCAAGAATGCCCAAAATGGACACATGCACTGGGCGCCAATGTCTAGAGTGGTGCTAATGTCCTGAGATAAATGACAACAGATGTGAAAAGATAGACAAACATGGATCCCTGTGACCTGACCAGAAGTGGATACATGAGAGAATAAAAATAGATATCAATCAAATAACATGGATGGAAAAAGGATTGTGTAACTAGTGAATAATTTTCTTAATATTCATGCATATAAAAACATACCGACGACATAGTAAAATAGGAATATGTGCATGATTTTGTGTCTATATTTTCCCCCTTTATGTTATTTGAATGAAATTTAAGTAGTGTAAAGGAAGTAAGGAAAATACTTGTATAAAATCTGGAGAAGCCATATTACATAGTGCGGGTAGAATATAAAAACTTGTAGTGTGATGAACCATGGATCAATGTTTTGACCCATGTGGCGTAAGTATAAATAATAAACTATCATAAGGAGCACTTGGATAAATAGTTTAAATGATTTGGAGATTTTGAATTTTTGTCAAGGGCGATAGAAGAGGTAGGGAGTGATCAGTTCCCAAACCAATTTGTTTGAAAAAGGGAGGATTTGTGCATCCTACCACCAAAGGAAGGGTGTTGGGGAGAGAGGTATAGTTTTTCTCCTTCCATAAAGCTTCCCAAAAAGCTCCAATCACTTTGTATATGGATAGAGACCAAACTTAGTTCCAATTAGTTTCGATTGAAAAATTATTTTTTATGATTGAAGAAACCATATATCAGCAGTATAAGAAAGGAAACAACATCTCATTGCCCCCAATCCTACAAAGTAGTAGGTATTCCAACTTGAATAGTGTTGGATGGCTTCTAAGTTAGTTCATTTGGAAGCAATAATAATGTAATGTGGCTCCCAAGTTAGGTCATCAGGGAGAGATAGTAAATGTGTTTATTATACCGATTGATTGATTTGATTTGAGTGATAGAAGATTGTTTGAAATAATATGTACTTAGGATATTACTCACGGAGAGGTTTTTGATTTTCCCTAGATTAGGTCATTTAGGGGAATATATTTGAAATAATAGAAAATATTGACTATCGTATAGAATGATTGTACCTTTGTTTGAATAAGATCAGAGAAAATTGTGATAGTAATGTATTAGGAGTGTTGATTGATTGTGTTGTATCCTGAGAGGGATTATAAGATGATCCTAATTGTATGCCCCCCTTTCGGCGAAAGGGTGAAGGGTGGAGAAATGAGCACTAAGCTGAAAGCAAGGCTGTAAAAGGTGTAATAGTAAATGAGAGATAGTAGAGAAGAGATAGTAATATTGACAAAGTATGCGTATGCGTGGTTTAGTACATGTTACAGATTTGAATATGGAATGGTGCAAAGTGTATAGTACGGTGCTAGGAGAAATCATGATCGTATGGTGCAAACAAGGAGGAAAATAGAGTAACGAGGCTCAAGATATGAGTGAAACTGTGTGACGTGTATTAGTTGTAAAAATGGTTGCAAATAGTGACTATAGTATATGGTAAATCAAAATTACTATATATAGTAATGTTGAAAAGTGAATAGTAATTTCATTTGTACCAAGAGTGTTTGAGATTTGAGCTCGATCTACAAGAATGCCACACATTATAGTAGTGAATATTATTAGATTTTAGAGAGTATCAACGATTGTGGCATCACGAGACAACCGAGGAGTTGGTATGTGTGACCATTTTCTAAAATTTAGTCAAATAGGCTTGTTTTTATCAATTTTAGTGAAATTGTCATTTTAAAGTTTTCGGTGTTGTTGACCAGGACAAAAGTGGATAGGGCATTTTAATCCTGGGGACACTAGTTCCCAATTCTTAGCACTAGTGACCTATTTTTGGATGCTTTAGTGAACCGCTCATGGGCTCGACATCCAAGTGTAAAGTTTTGACATTGTTTTGTGAAATGCCCAGTATTATGATTATTTCTATTCTATGATGAGTGATTTTACACTATGTATGGTGTGCTAATATAAAAATTTCATTGCTTTCGTGTTGTGCGAGAGGGATATACACTTGAAAAGTTTCGTTCGGGTCATTATTTGAGCACATTTACTTGTTTTGGGGTTGTTGAATGAGGAGTGGGATTTATTAGACCATGTCGGCCTATGGAACATTGCTAGATTGGGGAGATACCCCATAATATGACTTTATTGACTACTTTGTGTGATAGATGGTGCACGAGATACTTGTACATTCGGTTTATGACATGAAAAATGATGGTGACACTAGAGGATGTATATAGGATATTATGGTTGCCAATTGTGGGCGTGAGAGTACATATCATGGGTTTATTGGATGCCCAAAGTCGGATGAGTGTAGCGCGATGGTATTTCATAGGGACATGCTTAGAGGATGAGACACATATTAGCCTAGATGTGATTTTTAGATCCAATGTTCCATGATTGCAGAAATTTATTGCAGTGGTTATAGCTTCGTCGATGGTAGTGGAGGGTGGTGGAGTTGGGATTTTATACGATGCATGATATTTTTTGCGGTAAAGAAAGGAACATTGTACTAGATATACATGGGCGTGGTGTGTATTGGACCTTTTGTACATGGATTTATACAAGTTTATTCAGGGAGGATTATGGAGGTGGATTAAGAGCCACTACTTTATTACATGTATGGGCCTATGAGCATATAACTATATTGATGCCACTCGGTGGACCATAGGTCGATTGGGCTTGACCTAATATATTTGTGGTGAGGTGAGTGGGAACTCACAATAGAAGGATGGATACGAAAACCTATAGGTAGATGATAGATCATATGGGCCTTGGAGCCATTTTTTGGAGGTTGTATATAGACTATGGAGGATGGTTGGAGGATGATGTGGTCTTTGCGGTGCATTTGGCGCACCGTTTCATTAGAGGATCATTTCCCATGGGTAGTAGAGTTTTTTTAGGGTGAAAAAATTTCTAGATAATTTGTCATGGCCTAAGAAGTGCCTCAAGAGCCATATATATGGTTTCGATCTACTAGAGTGAAAAGATAACCAAGGGATAGGTTTGGGCTGACGACAGAGCGCAACTAGTGCATCTAGGTATAAATAAGGTGAATGTGTCCATAGGGCCTATACAAAGTTGATGATTAGGGGTGAACCTAGGCATGTAGTGAGTGGTGGGTGATACACCGATGGGTGTTGCTATTTCTAGTAGTTTTAGATGTGACAAGAAATCGAGAGAGGGAGGAGTGGAGGGAAGGAACTGCCGCCGAGGTAGATGAAATAAAAGTGGCATGAACATAACGTAAGTATCGTTTAGTGGTATTTATTAGTTTTTATTGGATTTTATAGTGGAGGAATGTAAATATGTGTAATAAATAATGTTTTATTGTATAATTACGAGGTGATGCCTATTGAACATTGATTGTAGATTCTTCTATATGCGGGTTGACGCAAAATGTGCCCTTAGATGTGTTCGTGGGTGGAGGGATGCTAGAGTGGGTAGACATGATTGTGGGTGAGCATGATCATTTGTTTGAGTCGGTGGCTATAAAATAAGCCACGTGTATTATTTTGCTAAGTGCGATGAGGCTCATGTAGAGACACGACAAGGAAGATAGGTTGTAGGATGCAGAGGTCTAACTTAAGATGTATTTGCACGTTATGTGGATCTAAAAGGCCGATATGCAAAGTAGACGACCAAGGTTGCTTTATTACGAAGTCAGCTAGAGAGATATAATGGTTGAGATCAACGACTTGGAGTTGCCAGGTGAAGCCTCTAGTTCTAGATCTCCCACGATTGTAGATAGTGATAACGAGGATGATGTATGATGTATTGGATATTCTATTTTGATGTATGAGGGATTTCCCTTTATCAATTGTATTTTGCAACTATGAATTTTCGATGAGATATATATAGTCGTTTGTTTGTATCATATGAGTTGTTGATTTTCATTGGTGTATGACGTGATGGTTTTGATTTACACTATGGTTTATTAGATTCTATATGCATTGTTGAAGTGGTTGTTTTGGTTGCTAAATGTTGAAATGTAGTATGATGTGGAAAGAATAACTAAGTATTGAATTAAATAGGATGTGTATCTGAATGAGAATGAAGAGTATAGTATACAATGAATAGAAATAGATGTAGGTAATGTGTGAGATAAGTAGAAGTGACAATGTGAGTGAGAAAATATAAGATAATAGAATAATGATACGTTGATATTTGTATAATAAGAAGATGTAAAATAATGTTTGTAATCACATATGATAAGGATGAAAAGAGGGGGAAAGAAGAGCAATGCCCCTAGTGTAAGAATCTTTAATTTAGTAAAAATCCCTCAACAATCATGTAAGAACCTTAATAACATGAGTGCATCATCGGGTAATGAGATAGAAAATGTATATCATCTACCAGAGATAAAGAGGCCTACAAGGCATGATAGGAGCATGTGAAGTAGTAACAACATGAGGATAAGTGTTGAATTGGAT
Organism: Taxus wallichiana var. yunnanensis; assembly: GCA_018340775.1. Classification (NCBI taxonomy): domain Eukaryota; kingdom Viridiplantae; phylum Streptophyta; class Pinopsida; order Cupressales; family Taxaceae; genus Taxus; species Taxus wallichiana. The sequence continues at coordinate 769,654,014 of CM031239.1, read as the reverse complement.
GTTAGAGGAAATGGTGCTAATAATAGGAGGTGTGGTGGTAGGAAGTGTGGAAGCAGGCCACTTAGGAAGCTAATGAGATGCAATTGCAATGTGAAGAGGGTTAGATGATGTGGCTATAGGTGGGGTAGCTAGGGGTATTCGATGAATGATAACCTTAGGAGGTTGGAGGATGATAACCTTAGGAGGTGAAGTATACAAGTGAATAGTGACAAAAGCTCGCTTATGTGGAATATTAGAGAGAGAGAAAGAGATTGTAAGAGCGAGAGTGGAAGGAAATGACATATATATCTACTAATTTTTGTAGTTTGTCATTGAGAGAAAAACAATCATTATCATGGTGGCCATTCATGCGATGGAAATTGTAAAAAACATGGTCACACTTTGGTGGTGTTGATTAAACAAAAATAAAGTATTGTTGTAAAACCATAGATATTTCAGATTCACATGTGATAAATAAACATTAAAGTACATATTTGATACAAATAATAAGCTAAAAAAACATGAAACCCTAGGTGCAAGAGAGATAGAAGACTCATATGATTTTGTAATTGATTCCAAAGTATGCTAGACTAGAAGATCACATTGTTAAACTTATAAATTACAAAACAAATCATCTCATGTAAAACCATAAAAATAAAAATATACAAATGAGGAGTCGTCGACCAGACAGGTCACCGACATAGTGAGCTTATGACCAAGTTCCGCACTACATCTTAGACTCCATGTAGTTCTCTGTGTGTGTGTGTGTAGAATCATTCCTAGGAAGCTCTTATGCAAGATGCATTAAATAACAAGCAATAACTAGATAAAGAAATGTAAGTAGATATGTGTATGGAAAAATGAACTTCTCCTCTTATAAAGTGTATGTAGAAAATGCAGTCCCTTGTCCCTTGAATGATGGCTAGATGGATGCTTTGACGCTCTTAGAATGCCTTTAGATGCAACCTTAGGTGGTGATAGTAGATGTTTAGAGTTTTGGTTCTTTATTATGATAACATAACTTTGTATTTATATGATTATCTTGTTTGAATTTTATAATTGACAACTAAAATGCTGACCCATAAGAAAACAAGATGCCCAAAAGATAATAGAGGCCCAAAAGGGGCAAGAAAGATATAAAGAGGTTGGGAGTGCCACCGACATCTTGGTTGGGTGTTGGTGTCTAGAGTTAATAAAGATAAAGAAATGAAGATCAAACTAGGTCATAAGGTGTGTAAGACCAAAGAGGAGACTAGAAAAACAAAAAGAGGAAAAAGATAGATGTCAATTACTAGCTTTCTCGAGTTAGGAATCATATGAATAGAAGTATGTGATTAAGACCTAGAAATGTACCCAAGTGCGTGATTTAGTGTCTACATTTTCCCCCATTTTATGTTATTGAGTGAATAATCAATAACATAAAGTAGATAAGATATGCGTACATGATAACCATGTAGATTGATGGTGAAAGTGTGTCGAGGAGACAAGAAAAATTATAGAGTGATAAAATGAAGTATGGAAGCTAAGGAAGAGGAAGTGACCTAAGGGTGAAGCATATGTGTTGCATCGCATTGTACATATTGTCGTTGTAAATTGAGGTGTTTTCTTATGTGATTGATGCTTCTCATAAGGATGGACTTGCAAAAAAGAAGAAAAATAGTAGTCAAATATGTGTATATGAAAAATTTGATCCAAATATGTAAAAAGTGTGTAAAAATGTGAAAAAGTAGTAAAAGGAACATGTGCACCTGATTCGTGACAAGTGAAAAGGATATAAAGTGTCCTGGAAATGCTTTAGATGAATGATTAATTTGGGAGATCTTACGCCAAGTGTGAGTTTTTTGGGCGATCTCACGCCACGAAAGAAGAAGTGTTGGGGAGAAAGATCTAGTGTTATTCTCCATCCCTAACTACTTCTCAAAATTTATATACCATTGTAGATGGTGTGATTTTACTTTGTTCTAGTTTGATCTAGTTTGATCTAAAGAAAATAGAAAAAGGTGATAGAATGCATTATGATTCTTGGAGAATTGTGCTTGTCTTGTGCAAACTGGCTAAATGTATGTGCAATGCTAAAAATTGTGTTGATCTCGAGAATTTTTGTTTAAGTGTCCCATGGTCATAGGCATCTAGGAAAGGTCAGAGTGCCCAGGTGGTCATGTCTATATCTAAGCACTTGGTGTATGTGTTGTGCTAAGGAACCAAGTCGATTCTAGGCCATTTCTATAATTGAAGATTGTTGCTTCTTTCTGCTACTATGTAGGTTTGAACCGTGACTATGTCTTTGTTGAATGGGGTGACCGATTCACCCAATGTATTCCCCCTTGTTTGGGGGTACATATGAAATTGATAGGAGGATGTAGTCTAAAGAAGATGACGAGATGCTGATTTGAAACTAATACCCTACGGGGGGAGGGAATGTGCATGGTAGAAACCAAGGCACATGCAAAAAAGTGGTTGGAAACATGTGTTAGTGTAAAGAAGACAAATATGCATATCGAAGATAATGTGTAATCTAAAAAGTAAGAAGACAATGTATACCACAAAAAGTGGGTTGTAAACATGGGAATTTTCTCACAATGTCACAAGACATTAGGGCCGAAGTGGCCAAAAGTATATAACTAATGAACAAGTAAGACATTGGGAAGAACCCACAAACAATGGCATACAATGGCAAATAATGGCAAACAATAGCAAAAAAAGTATCAGAATACCATGGTAGCAAATAGTTCCTGCAAGGAAAATTTTACACATGAAGCACCCGTTAGAATGTTAGAAAGATAAAAATTATATCAAAGTATGTCTGTCCGATATAAAGTAGTGTGCTAGTAAGAAGAGGAAGTGGTACGAAATGAAACAATCGCACCTATAGTGTGTACGGAAGTAGATGCCCCGGGTTACTCAATGGGATTGGTAAGAGGTATAGTTCCAAAGATCCATGCTACGTGTAAGGATATTTAGAAAGTTTACCTTCACAACTAGAGGACAAGTGAATGCACATGTGTATATAGAAAAATATCTTGACATACTAGATATCACGCTACTTATGAGTAAAATTTTTTTAACATGTGAGTATAAGTAAACAAGAGTAAGTATGACCAAGATATGTAAATTGTTGTGGATGAGTGAGATGCAATGATATGGAGTGTGAATGTGATAGGAGAAACATTCCCCCAGCATGCATGGATGTGTATGAGGTGAGGTTCATATATAAATTCCCACTTAGCAATCAAGAATGAACCATAAAACAAGAGTGATCCATTGGGAAATGGTTTAAAATGTGTGCGATAAAAGCTATGATTAATGAAGCATAGAGCATAAAGAGTGTGAATGGGGTGAGGTTCATTTCAGATTTATAACCTCAAAATTCGAGTATGAACTATGGTACTAGAGTGCATCATATTTTAGTGTGATGTGTAAGAAGAAAATGCAAGTACTAGAAAGATGTATCGTGAAGCATCGAGTGTGAAATGTGTAGTGTGTGAGGCTCATGTATGTAGTAAGCCCTCAATAGTCAAGTGTGAACCGTAACACAAGAGTGCGTCATAGGGTAATGACAATACAAAAGTGTGTCATGGAGTTTGTAATGATGCTTAGGAAAAATTAGACATTTAAGCGTAGATCGTCACATACATGACATGATAGAAACATTTAAGAATAATGCAAGGGGGCATAATATGCGTGATGCCCCTAAGTGTGCCAATGGTGGAGATCTATGTGGTGACACACGATATACCATACTATTTTGGGAGAGAATCATCTGTGTCATGATAAGAGAGATGGTTAACACAATGGCAGAACAAGCAATAGTAGGACCATGCCATGATGACAGATTTCAAATGTGTCTTGACCATTAGAATAAGGAGAAATTTATTTGACAAAAATTGAATAGTTGGAGCTTATGTGGGATTGATGAAATCACATAAGACTTGATAGGAGAGGAGGCTGGACTAATTTTAGGAGGCAATTACTTAGTTTGACTTGGTAGTGCCATATATGACTTGAGAGGGGGAAGAGTGAGACTAATTTTGAGAGGCGGTTTCTTAGTTTGAGTGGATTACATAGGTAGTGTGTAAGTGACGAAAGAAGATACATTAGAAGTTATGGCATGATGCTCATTAGATATAAAAGAATTAGATTTAGGAACCCAATGAGATGTAACAATTTAAGATGAACATGTAGCATTATTTTTGTAGTAAATGAGATAAGAACATAATGCTTAAGGTGGTCAATTTGTCACTTAAGAGCATAACAATAATTGTTAGTATGTTTGTAGTGCCCACATTTTACACACCCAATTACAACAGTAAAATATCAGGTAATTTTTTTTTGACTTACATTTCTCACTACACACAACACAACAAGGACTCCAAGTACATAAACTCAACTCACATACGACAATTACCTAAGCCATTGACTCACATAGACACATGAAAACAACATAGGCATATCGATGCCACACTTTTCCAAATGAATGGTTACTAGTACTAACCCAACCACAAGAAACATGACTTCAGGAATGGTGAACCCACAACACATCATTTCTTTAATTGTATTTTAGTTATGATTAACACTCCAAGAACATTATTGTGCAAGGATAGCTTCCTCCTTTTTCCAACTACGAAACTTTAAGTTCATCCCACATATAATTTACAGTTTCGACCATTTTAAGTTAGCTTCTTATTCTTTGCAAAGTTTCCCATAACTTACACACTTATTTGGCATAATTCAAATGCATATAAAGTACTTAATTATCTTACTCTCATGTTAAAAATCTTCTTCTCAAACATACCTTCAATGTCTGCCTTTTTTACTCTTACCACTCAAGTGTATGTGACTTGGTGTCCATATAGCATTATTAGGTTTTAACGGAGATTTAGATGCGAGATAGCTTTTTACCGAAAACATACCTCGATCACGGTTAGTTATTTCCCTACCATAGTTATTCTAATTCAATGACTTGTGAAATTCCATTTTGTTTTATTGATGTATTTTTTTTTCTCAAAGGTTGAACACACCAAGGCAATTCATATTCTTTGAAACAAAAGAGTATTTTTAAATCGAGATATAAGGTCTCCAAGAGAGGCATTATTCCAAACCTCAAATCCTATTTTTACTCTTATATGCTTTATTTTCTACGTCACGTTATGGCCTTAATTACTAGCATTGTCTTGCAAAAGGAGTTACGAAATGGTTTTCCTAACCTCTTGAAGACATACATGATTAGGAGACTTGAAGCTACACGTGAACCCTAAGTTAACATCCAAATCAACTGAGTTTTAGATTAATTCCAACTTCACCTAAGGATCTACCCATCAACTATAAATGAGGTTTAAGCGAGAGGAAAAATTTATGCTAAACCACCTTCACGAAAGGACCAAGGTGTTATGTTGAGAGAATACCAAGGTAACACATTTAGCTGAGCGGAACTAAGGAGTTCAGTAACAATAGTTTAAGACTTAGAGCAACTAAGTCACAACCTCCACCTATGTCATCTGGATCCAACAGGGATCTCATTCGATGAAGAAAATTAATTTTAAATCTATCTTCGGATGACAAGGTAGTCCGCTAGGCTATGGAGGAGGAGTTATCTCTACACACTCCATGAAAATTTTGACTATGTCGCTCCTAATAGATAGGTTTAAGGCAATGTCACTAAACATACTGACTAAGACGATAAGCCCATTCTCGGGTTCTTGTTTACTCAAACTAGGAGGTTCCATCGAGTGCAGAGATTAAGTTCATCCTATGGTTTTCAATGTCGTCTACGGTAAGGAGTATCACACATGAAAATAGGTTATACTCCGATATTGGACAAGGGTAGAGTGTTTCGATTTAATTCTCTTTATTACATTTACCAAGTATGAAAGCACAAGATGACTCATTGATCATTTATTGAATATTGAATATGCACTACAAGATATTACTCCAAATTCATTTACTTTATATAAATATCAAACCTTTTTACCATGTGTACTATGAATCAAAATTGAACCTAAGATTAAATGCACATTTCCTAGATGTCCTTGAAAACCAGCATCTCATACATAGCAACAAATTATCAAATACAACCTTTTGTAACATAGGACAACATTATACATCTATTCATTTAACAATGAACTATATAAATTACAATGATACTAAATGAATTACACTTCACCTTTTCGTCATCATTCTTTCATCCTGCAAAACCACGTGAGCATGATATCAACGATAATTCACTGGCATGGCATCCACCCTAACCTAACATAATTATCATTTTTTAGTTTCCCATTTACATATGATAATAATTACAATTTGCAATTGAAATAAAAATATTTAGAGACATGTATTCATTACATTTCATTTTATTTCATTTTGTAACCCAGGAGAGAGAAAGAGAAGGAAAGAGAGAGAAAACACCGTTTTGCCAAAAGTTCTAATGCACACAACAAGTTACACTATAGTGTTTTAAATAGTTATTTGCATGTGTTAAAAGTTTCTAGGGTGGTTTGACAACCCTACGAGGGTCCCGTAGCTTTCTATTTTTACATTTTCTCACTAGCTACAAAATCGTTCAAAATGGGCTCGGAGAGGCTAAGAAACCGCTTCCAAAATTTATCTTCCGATGAGAACGCACACCACGATTAACTTTCTACATGTCCCCAAATATACCAAGAGTTCAAAGCAACTGATAGAATTGGGAAAAAGTGAACGGTTTGCGTTTGGCGGCTAGTTTTTTGGGGCTACTGGTCATAGTTGGCCTAGTGCAAAATGAACAAAAGTTAGCTCAAGGATCGAAAACCACGTCCAAAATTGATGTTCGATGGATGAGCACACAACAAGACACTTCCTACCAGTTCCCCTATATAACGAAAATTCATCAGAGTCGATGGAATTGAGAACTAGAAAATCATTTTCAAACGGCGACAAGTTTTCTGGAGCGACAAGTTGAAATTGGTCTAGTTTGACCTCGTCAAACTATGACCGAGAGGCCTACAAAATGGCTTTTCCAAACTATCCAGAAAAGTGTTTTCCCTAAACTGAATGTTCCATGCAATTGTCTAGTATAAACACTAGAGGTTTGCGAAGATGGGAAATAATTTCTCTATCCACGTTTCAAATGGCGGTTCAAAATGAGAGCCAACTTTCTAGATTTAACAGTTTTCTACTACTGTAAACCAATGTAACAGGCCCCTATAAGAGCGTAAAAAGAACTCATATGTTCATTCGGGGTCAACCCAAAGGTCAAGGTGACTCCACACATACCAAGGTACACAAATGAAGCTTCACATCTCGTTTTCAGAGTTACAAAGGGTACTTAATGAGTCTCCGAAAAATGCAAAAATTAACTATTTAAACAGGGAGAAGATCAACTTTATTAAAGGGAAGTCAATTTTATCTTGTCGATAAAACAATATTGAAGCAATCCAGGTGGGTAGGAAGTTTTATAAATCACCACAGAAGCAGGGTGGAAGTTCATGTTTTAATGCAATGAGTTATAATGACTTCGTGAGTTACGACACAACACTTCATTGTTTTGCAACGAGTTGATATAAACATTTAACGGTATTAAAGTCCTAATATTTTAAAATTCTATTAAGTTGCAAAAGAGAACTAAAACACGAGAATTATGAGAGGTAAGGGAAGATGAACCATGCCTGGAGAACGAAGTCAGTCGAAACTACAGTTCGGTTCAACATCTCGCTTAGCACTTCATCAACCAGTTCACGAGCCTTGATCTAACCTCCACCACATCACACAAACTCCCTGATCACTTGAAGTTTTCCAACATAATATGTAGTTGTTCTAAAGCCTTTTGAACAAATCCATTATGTGCATATCCTGCAATCATGGCACTCCATGAGACAACATTTCTTTGAGGCATTTTGTCAAATATTTCTCCTACCCTATGTGAATGATTTTCTCCAACTGTATAAAATTTCAAAAAAACCCTTTTCCATAATTCTTTGAAGGATGTCCATACCCAATTTAAAACACTTATTTTGGCATAGCTGAGAGGGTGTTGAAAAAGGTTGTTAAGTGTTGTTTCACAACTGCCAAATACATTTCCTTCAAATTTTCAAAGGCCTTTACAACAAGTTCATCTATGAATACCCTGAAACCATTGCATTCCATGAGCTGAAATATCTGAGGCATTTTGTCGAATAGTTCACATGACTTGAATACACTTCCACATTTTTCACGCATATCAACTATGACACTTGCAAGTGTAAAATCTTACAAAAACTAGATTCTAATGTTCATACCCTACTCCAAAGCTTCCACGTTTTGCACAGGCTAGAGATATGTTGGCAATGTAAACTATCAGGTTGGAGACTTGTTTGTTGCATGGTGAAATAGTGTGATTGCTTTATGAGGAAACCTCCCCCATATTTTACGTATCTTTCTTTGTCCTCAAAATCCATGAGAAAATGTCTAGTTCTTTCATTTGGTCAAACACGAGAAAACAACGCCCCCTCGGCATTTATAAAATGCAACATCCGACAACATTCCTTTGTCTTTTTGCTTTGATAGGTGTCACACAAGAACAGAGCTCATTTTTTTAACTACCATGTGTGAATACTTTTCTCCAACTGTATAAAATTTCAAAAAAACCCTTTTCCATAATTCTTTGAAGGATGTCCATACCCAATTTAAAACACTTATTTTGGCGCAGCTAAGAGGGTGTTGAAAAAGGTTGTTAAGTGTTGCTTCACAACTGCCAAATACATTTCCTTCAAATTTTAAAAGGCCTTTACAACAAGTTCATCTATGAATACCCTAAACCATTGCATTCCATGAGCTGAAATATCTGAGGCATTTTTTCGAACAGTTCACATGACTTGAATACACTTACACATTTTTCACGCATATCAACTATGACACTTGCAAGTGTAAAATCTTACAAAAAACCAGATTCTAATGTTCATACCCTACTCCAAAGCTTCCACATTTTTCATAGGCTGGATATACGTTGGTAATGTAAACTATCAGGTTGGAGACTTTTTGTTGCATGGTGAAATAGTGTGATTGCTTTATGAGGAAACCCCCATGTTTTCTGTATACTGTCGTCCTCAAAATCCATGAGAAGTGTCTAGTTCTTTCATTTGGTCAAACACGAAAAACAACGCCCCCTCGGCATTTATAAACTGCAACATCGACAACATTCTTTTTCTTTTTTTTTTGATAGGTGTCACACAAGAACAAAGCTCGTTTTTTAACACAGTGGGAGGATGCTAGCCACAACCATGACACCCCATGGGATGACATTTGGCGAGGCATTTCTTTGCACAAACAAAAAACGCCTTTACGCACCTCGTTTTGTGAAAAACTGCACCCACAACATTGTATGAAAACACGTTTCCTTCAGGCATTTGGTCCAACAGGGAAATGACCCTTACCCTATGCATTTCCATTGCCACCACTGACACATCCTCCTCCTTCACACCTTCTTCAACCTCTGTGGGTGTGCAGAAACAAGTATAGAGCTTCCCATGGCACGTGATAGAGGAGAAAGAGACAAAACACCCCCAAACTTGCCCAAGCAATCAGCCAAAATGACCAAAGTGAAATGCGATGGAGATTTTTTTATTTTTATCTTTATTTTCTTATTTCTTTTCTTTTGCCCTAATAGTTCAACTGAGTTACTTTACCATGGTTAGCCATAACTATGGTTACTTTAAATAAACCCTTATCTTATGCCATGTCCATGTATGTGTGGTGGAATAATTTTATTATTATTTGCATGGTAATGGGTGGGTACCGGGTATGGGCACTATAATGTCCATTGATTAGATTATAATTACAATATGGATGATCTTAATATTTTTCAAGATGATAAGGAGGATAAAAATTAGTATATGGTAAGATGATCAATTGATGAGTGAGTAGTTGAGGAAGAATATCTTGTTTCTTAGCATTGAAATCAAACTTGAGAGGCATGAGGAGTGGCAAGATTTGAGGTTCACTGATATGAGCACATGTAGAAGACATATAATGAGGATAATAAGAAAAACTAACATGAGCCTGAGAAGCATCCTTAAGATGTTGGATTTAAGAGACGTGATCATGGATTTCATAGCCTTAAATTTATCTTGAAATAAAGAATGTAAATCTTGAATGGATTTGCAAATAGTTTTATTGGAATTAGGACCAAGAGATTCATTAGAAAGACGATCGAAGATAACACTGAATTGAGTAGGTGGTGTATCGCTAGGAAGATACATAGTGTTTAGGGATTTTAGAAGAACATCTTTGCAAGATGGGTACATTTGAAGTAATTTATGCAAGGAGGCTTGAGAAACCATGAAAGAAGAAAAATGAGGATCTAAGAGTATTATAATGATATGGATTCACCAAATGATTTAAAAAATATAATGTATTTTTGTAAAACCCTAGAGATTTCAGAGTCACATGTGATAAATAAACATTAAAGTAAAGATCTAACACAAGAAATAAGCTAAAGAAACATGAAAACCTAGGTGTAAGAGAGAGAATAGAAGACTTAGCTAATTTCACAATTGATCTTGAAGTATTCTAGATTGGAAGATGGCGGAGTTTGCATGTAACCCACAAAACAAATGATATCCTGTAAAACCCCAAAACACATCAAATCCTAAATTGAAAAAGATACAAATGGGGATTTAGACTGATCCCAATGGTCACCTGATAGAGTGAACTTACGACCGAGAACTTCATTACATCTCAGACTCCATGTAGTTACTGTATGCATGTCTATAGATTCATGCCCTTAGAAGATCTTGTGCAAGATGCACCGAATAACCAACAATATATAGATGTAGTAATGTAATTAGATGTGTGTATGGAAAAATGAACTTCTCTTCTTATGAAGTGTATGCAGAAAATGTAGTCCCTTGTCCCTTGAATGATGGCTAGATGGACACTTTGATGATCTTATAATTCCTTTGGATGTAACCTTAGGTGGTGACAATAGATGCTTAAAGCCTCGTCCTTTATTATGATCACATAGCTTTGTATTTATATGATTCCCTTTTTTGAATTTCATAATTGAAAATTGAAAGGTTGACCCATAAGATAACAAGATGCCCAAAAGATAAAAGAGGCCCAAAAGGGGCGAGTAAGATACAAAGAGGGAAAAGGCACCCAAAGGGGATGATGGTGTTTAGGTTTTGCGTCTAGGCTGGGCGTTGGTGTCTAGAGTCAATAAAGATAAAAAATGAAGATCAAACTAGGTTGTGGGGTGTGTAAGACCAAAGAGGAGACCAGAAAGATAGAAAAGAGGCCAAATATAGATGTCAATTACTATTTTTCTTGCTTAGGAATCATATGAATATTATTATGTTATAAGGACCTAGAGATGTATCCAAGTACGTGATTTATTCTCTATAGGTGCAAGCAATGAGGGGATGATTCTGGTTGGAAGGTAAATGGATTAATCGCTTGTCAAGTAAGGTATGCAAGACATCACATGGCTTAGCAACATAGGAAAAGTGCAATGGTTCATGGGTGGGAGGTGGAGAGGGCTTATGTGTAGACCCACATGGTGGTGGGGAAGGAAGATGCTTACACGGAGGAGGAGATGGTGACCATGGAGGGAGTTCAATAGATGTAAGAGGAAAGGAGGTAGTAGGAAATGAAGTAGTGGAAGAAGGTGTTATAATATGTTTTACAATTAATTATTGTTCTAAATCAATAACTTTATAGAACAAAAGATCAAACGACTCATGTGTATCATATAAGATCTTTTCTTTTAATGGAGGAATTAAACCATGAAAAAGATAAATTATATTTCTAAATCAATGGGTTGAAATAGTAATTGATGCATGCAAGAATTGAAGTGTAAAATGTAATCTAAAATTGGTTCTTTCTTTCCTTGATGCAAAGAATGAAAAAATTTATATGCAATTTTAGGGTCATTGTTAGACATAAAATGCCTAAGAAAAGCATCCTCCATATCATAATAAGTACTAATAGACCCATTAGGAAAGTGAGTATACCATTGGAGAGCATGATCAACAAGGCTATGACAAAAGGCTTTGAGTAACAAGCGATCATTAGAATGAGAAGCCATGGCTAATTAGTAATGTTTGAGATGCAAGTAGGGATTGTCTATACCATCAAAACATGAGAAAGTAGGCATGATGAAGCCCTTAGGAAAAGAAAATTATGAATCTTCTTGGGAATGGGATTTCTAGGAAGGGAGTTATTGTCAATGGAAGCATAATAGGATTTACTTTTGAGGGTAAGAGAATGAACTTGAGATTGAAAATTACCAACAACATGCATGAGGGATATAATATCATGAGAAGGTATGGTTAGAGAAGTGAGAGGCATATTAAGAGGTTATATATTTCCATTGTGATTGATCATGGGAACTTGAGAAGGAGGAGTTGATGTGGAAGGAGGAGGTGTGAGAGGAGAGGAACATGGAGGCTCTACTGGGGATGCTAGGTTTAGACTTAGGAGACATAGTAAAAGGTGCACTAGGGGTAGAAGTGGAATCATCATGGGAAACATTGGAAATAACTTCAGAAGTAGAAGAAAGAGGAGTGGTAAATTCACATTCAATAGTCTTAAGGGAAGAAACATCATCACTAACATGTTCATGATCAGAAGCATAATCAAAATCACTACCAGTCATATTTTCACAAGAAATGATTTCATCAAGATTATCATCAGCATACAAAGAATTTACAGGAGTACTAGCATTAGATTTATCATGGAAATCATAGGAAGTAATTTTAGAAGTAGGAAGATTAGGAGATAAATATTTAATTCATCTTGACTACTAGCATAAACATCATCATTCTCTTTTACATTGTGATTATCAGAGGTAGAATTATTAGAATCCACGTTGTCACAAACAAGAACCTCATCATGAAAAGAATCTATATTAATGTTATCATTTACTATAAGAGAAGGAGAAGAGGATGAAACATTATTGGTGGCTATGGTAGATGAGGGAGAACATTGGAAAATGTTCAAGTTAGGGAGACTATGCAAAAATCAGGGGTTTAGAAGCTAACAGGAAGGGTTTTAGAATTCAAGGAGTTGTTGGAGGATTATGGGATCATATTGAGGATTGTGCATGAGGTCACAAAATTTAGATTCTTTAGAGGCATTGGAAAAAAACTGGTTGCATGCGCGTATAGGTCATATCGTGATTTGGAGATGGAAACCTCTTCTTAGCCATGAGGGTTTTGGGATCCTAGGTCAAAGAGTTCAAATAAGAGTGGGGTTCACCAAATGATTTAATAAAAATAATATTAAATCTAATTTTAGAAAAACTAACAATGTACAATATGATAAAATACAAATGCTAAATGTTTAAGCAATGCAAGACTATAAGCAAATGAGAGAGATATGTAACTTAGCTGATTTCTATAAGCTCTGTGTAGATATCCATGACCGTGAATATCTTGGATCTAGCAAGAAATAATGTCATAGGAGCTTGTTGAGAGTTATGGGGCTCTGAACTGAGCTAGAAAGGGGAACTCGTGGGAGGAAAAAGGAACATGGGAGCTGGTGTATGATTTTGGATGCTTTGGTGACTATGCAAATCTTCATGATCCTGTTTCATTTAAGTCCAAGGCCTTCGTTCTAATATATAATTTGTTTCTCTAAATTCACCATCAAGGTTTTGATAATACTTATACCTACACAAAAAAATCCTAGCTACTTGCACAAGCTCACAAACACATTAAATATGAATAAAATATGTAATATGTGAAGTTAGATAGACCCCATAGGTCACCCAATGAGTGAACTCGTGCAAGAGTCAGTGCTGCACTACATTCCATAATCCATGAAATTCTTTGTGATTTTGTGTGAAATAGTGTCCTTAGGTTTCCCTCGCGCCAATGATGCCAAGATAATAGGATATAGTTAGCTTTGATGCAAATGTGTGGTATGGAATTCAACACTTCTCTTTCATACGTAGTGTATGAAACACAACATGTAGTCCCTTTGATAGTAGTGATAGTATGTAGATGTGATATCCCTTTTGAATTTCTAGCTAGAATAATAGTGTGTATGTTGTGTATATATGAATCTCTTATTTGAATTTTGACACTAGTGACACAAAAGATCGACTATGAACATGGGATAAGGATAAGAAAACTAAAAAGGCCAACCAAAATGTCAAAACATATCAAAGGAATAAACATGACATGAGCTCCTATAATGGACACAGTGCATGGGTACCAATATCTAGAGCGGGAACTAGTGTCCTAAGATAAATGACAACATATGTGAAAAGACAAACAAAAAGGAATCCTATGACTTTGACTAGAAGTGGATACAAAAATGAAATATGTATGAGAGAATCAAAATAAAAATCATTCAAAAACTTGGATGGAAAAAGGAATGTGTCACCAGTGAATACTTTTATTACTTAAGATTCATGCATATAACAACATACCGATGATATAGTAAAATAGTAATATGTGTGTGATTTTGTGTCTACAAACTATTGCTTGCTTTCTACATGATCTCGAATACTAAAACTTACTACCTAAGCATAAGAAACACATAAGAAACCTTGCCCACCTCATTTCTTCACCAATTCACCATGGTTGTTGAGTAAAATCCTATAAAAAACTTGGAAGTTAAATCAAAGCGTGTCAAAATTTCTTTAGGACAGCCATATACATAGAAAACAAGAAAAACTCATATCTTGCAAAGCCAAGAAACGGATTGAGATGGTATTTTCATAGTTCTTCAATCCATGTGCCTTGAAGGTTGTTATAGTAGAGTAGATGATGCCCTAATTTTTTAATGGAAGAAAACCCTAGTTTCATGACCTAGATGATTATTTTTCAGGTTTCCAAACATTCAAATGGGTAGATCAAGGTGAAATTTTGAGCGAGAGTCCCAAAGAAAGCCAAATCTAGTGAAGATATTTTCATTGCAATCAGATGTGGATAAGTGTTGTTTCTAAAAATAGTAATTACCTAGTTCCCTTACTAAAAATAACAACTTACCAAAAATAGTAAGTCCTCTCAGATTAGTGCACTTAGAGAACATTAAAGATGACAAACTAGGCAATCTTTCCCAAAATAGCAAAAAAGTACAAAAAAGCAAAAAACAAATTTCCAAAAATAGAAATTTTATAAAAAGGGTAAATAATCATTAATGGAGTTGAATTGAGTATGCAGGAGGATTGAGAATTTCAAATTTAAGCAAATAGGTGAAATATCCCAAAATAGCATGTCTTGGTTCTACTTGCTAAAAATAGAAAGTCTTTGTTTTGGGTGTAGAAAGTTGTAGTTGGCTCCATTTTCATTCACCTCTCTACATTTTTACATATTGAAAGGGTTTTAAGGTGGTTTCATAACTCAAAAAAAGGAAATTAATCTCTTCACATAGATCCCGAAGCATCACATTTGTATCTAGGAGCAAGCCGAGCATCACACTACACCACAAGTAAAACCGAGGAATTTTACAGCATTCTTAGAGATTCAAAAAGAGTCAAAGATCCATTGAAATTCAAGCCAAATGGATCATCATAACTCATCAATTAGGTTAGATCCATCCACATCTCTCTGGTGAGTTGAATTGAGCTCGATGAGCTAAGTTAAGATCAATGAGTTGGGAGAGCTAGTTGGGTGAGTTGAGTGAGTTGAGCTCGGTGAGATGGTTGAGTGAGCCAAGGTGATCTAGTTGAGGTAAATAATTTTAAAAAATATCAAACAAACATGAAGTTAAGGTAATGAAAAAGAGCACAAAGTGATCCCATATTCTAGGAGAGCTCGTAAGCAAGAAAATTCTATTGAAGATCTCATAAAACTTCACAAGGAAAACAAGGGTGATTCATAAGAGCATTTTCTCTCTAGAAGCATCCAAGTATGTCTTATCCGATGGTGGAACTTCCTTAAAATGAAAGTTGATTCCATAACAAGATCCTGAAATTTCTTTGATACCAGACATCATATTAATTTCTGAAGAGCCATTCCCATGGATTCAAGAAATGATCAAAAGTGAGCCAAGAATAACACAAAAATCTATCATGCCCAAATTTAGAGAAA
This sequence comes from Taxus wallichiana var. yunnanensis, assembly GCA_018340775.1. Classification (NCBI taxonomy): domain Eukaryota; kingdom Viridiplantae; phylum Streptophyta; class Pinopsida; order Cupressales; family Taxaceae; genus Taxus; species Taxus wallichiana. Next base: position 769,638,046 of record CM031239.1, on the reverse strand, counting down.
TCTCATTAAGTTTGAAATCCGAGAGAAGGAAGAAGGCCCAGACAACTTCCCCGCTTTAGTGGTGGCTCAGTAGCCGTGTATGTTGAAATTTTTAGGCCTATGAATGAAAAGCTAATTGAGGATATGACTCCATCAAACTATGAGCTGATCCACACCTTTTTGAGACAAGCTTCACATGAGGGTGATTCTCATCTATTCAAGGAATCTTCTTCCCACATGCTCGCACGAGAATGAAGAGTACAAGAATTTTTTTGCACTTGGAGGAACATGTAAAGAATCTCAATGCTCACATTCAATATTTCTTGGAGCCTGATTCAACATCTTCTCTTCCTATAGAAGACATTCCTCCAATCAACATTGTTGATTCTGAGGTGGTCAAAGTGCAAGGTTACATGATGTAAGGGAATGCTAATGAGAATTGGATTGAGAAAATCATTGAGCAAGGCAAGGAATTGTTTCTAGAGGTCATCTCTCTCATCAAGTACATTCTTGCAAATTTTTTAGAAGTAAAGAAAGAAAAAGAGGAGTTTATAAAAGAGGTAATTCACTTGGATGATATGTTCCCACTAGTATCCAAGATGATCTCCTTCAACTCTCACACTCTTGTGAGTAAGAATGTGTTTGCATAAACCACCTAGAACTTGTCTCAATTTTGGATCTGCATCATGTATGCGAGATATGGAATGCTAAAAATCATCTTTGAATTAGAATATTGTGGACAACATGCTTTCAAGATCTTGAATGAGGTCTACAACTATGATACAAAACTTTAGTTCCCTTTGCTCAACAAGAAATTTTCATTAGAAGAACTCATTTTTTCCTTCTAGGAGTTGGTCAAGAAAGTGGCAGGTGACTCTCTCTCCTTCAACGAATATGTCTTAGAGTCTATTGCCAACATCAGGGACTCCATTTCTACAATTGCAAAGGATCATGAAATATGGCTCAAGTTAATGCAAGAAGATCAGTGAGGTTCCCACAACATGAATCAAGGTGTTAAGCTATGTTTGCATTCTAGAGATGGATAAGTTGATATCTCATGATAACTTAATTCAGCAAGGAATTCAAGGAACAAGAGATAGTTCTAGAAACTCTACATCAAAAATCAAAATCAACAAGTTCTTCTTCAAAAGTATATTATTCATTAGATATGGAAATTCCTTCCTCCTCTCTTTCTCCCTCTTTCTTCTCTCCCTCTTATAATTCTTCATTGTATGCAATCATGATATTTTGTCTCATTCACTTAAGTGAATTTCTAAATTTGAATTGTAAAAGTCCCTTTGATTTATAAAAATGGAACTTATTTCTCATTTCCTAGGAAGATGTAAAGTCACAAGTTGAATGAGATCATGAAGAGTCATGTGGGGGGTAGGTGAAAGGTCAATTCACAATGCTATAAATTGAAATGGCTTCTCCATTTCAAAGGATCCTAAAATTTTAGTTCTTGGTAGCAATTGTGGATTGTGGTTTGGGTGTTGAGATTTGTATCACCAACACAAGAAATAAAAGCTACATTTCTTCCATTTACCTTTCTCATGTGTTCCTATATTCTCTCTTTTATGCACTTTACAAGCATAGTGATCAAGAAATAACTTTGTATCTTTGATTGATGAATCTAAAGAATTGTGTGTCTCTAGTTTGTTAGTCTCACTAATTGCTTACATTGTTTCTTTCCTCTAATTGAATTTTGAACTACTCGGTTATTGTGTGTGAACTATGTTATTTCCTACTCACAACAATAACCTTCCCTTTCCTAATTTCTCTCCTTTATCCCTCATCGCTACAAATTTCCTCCCTTGTACCTCATATAAGCACTTTGCCATAGGTTCAAAGAAATGTTTACGTGGGATCCGGACCTAATGACCATCCTCACAGGTAGTTAGATAGGATTAGGATAGTTTACATTCAATAATAAGAGCCTCCCCATAAATAAGAAAAATGGGTGTAGCCCCATGAGCATTTGTGGAAACACATAATTTTCCATACGAAAAAATTATTTCACCAAGTAAGTATGATAACTTAAAATCATCCTCCTCCTTATCATGATGCAACTCTAACTGATATATTTCCTTGTATAAAGATAAACTTGTTGATCCTTTACAATATTCTACAAATCAATGAGGATCATTACATCTAACCAAAACATATTGCTCACCGCTAATCCTTCTTCATCTTTAATCTGAAACTAATCTTCATCTAGCTCTAATTTGTATCTTTAGTTGTCGAAAACTCTTCTTAATCTGTTAGCACATTATTATCTTCTATATCAGAATCATACCAATCAACAACTATTATTGAATAATTTCTGTTAGAGTAGGTATTTACCTTAGCTCATGTTCACCTAGGTAATTTATTTACCTTTATTGTATTTATCCTCACCCACTTATGTGTGTGGATATTTATTTTATCTTATTTAGATATCCGGAGATATTATCTAGTTGTTAGGTATAGTTCTTTCCTTGATCTATGGTATTGACTAGATCCTTGATGTCTAGTTCTCTCCTAAATCTATGGTCTTGACTAGTTCTTTGATGACTAGTTATTTCCTTGATTTATGGCTTGATCTATGACCTTGACTGGTTCTTAGATTGTTATTCCTTGCCTATTTAAGCAAGGCCCATTCTCAATGTATTTCATTGAGCTCCATAATAATATATGATATTGCTGCTCATTTGTTTGTAAAGGTTTTATGTAAATCTATTATGGCGAATTGCTTTCATCTTATTGATCATGGTATTTGATTAGCATATGTGTTCTTGGCTTGGTATGATTTGGTTATCATTCCTTTCATTTCCTTCACCGGAAGATGATATAGGCTTAAGACTACTAATACGATCTTTAGAAACACTCATATGTTCCTTCAAAACATTATCTTTACTTTGTAACTCAAGATATTTGAGAAAATTTTGTCGCGACATTTTCTTGTTGGTCATCTTCCTCCTACTACTCTACAACTTTAACCTCTTTCTTATACTCCTTCTTTATTATAGGATTAACCAATTGTGGAATTTGCTTGGTCTCAAAATTTAAGCTCTAATTTGTTAGATTTTACTCGAGAACTTCCTCGATTGATTTTTCAACTAGCTCTTTAGTTTGATTATAAAAATGGTTACGGGAATATGAGGGGACTGATGGGTTGGGTTGTAAACTGATTTTACAATGGTTGAGATGATTAGGAGGTGTAAGAACCCGTGGAGGATAAATAATGGAAGGAGAGGCTTTAAGAGAGCTAGGAGCTTGAAAATTGGGTGAGGTTCGGGATGATAAGGAATGGGAATCATATATTGACATGGGAGATATGTGGGGACATCCCATTGAAATTTTTCATTAATCTTATGTTCATTAGCCTTTAATGCCTGTTATGATTCAATAAAATTAACCATTTGAATGAAATATTCATTCATTACCTCAAGTCTTTGTTGTGGACTAAACCAACTAGGTATAAGACCTCCCCATGGATAAGGATGCCTAAAACCAGGTTTTTTAGCATGTATGATTTGTATCCACTCCTTGATAGCTTGCAAGATATTCTTCATCTTTTGAATTCTTCCTTCACAATCATCTTTAGGCATGGAATTGTTTCCATAATTTGCATATTCCTACTCTGAAAAAACCATGATTATCAAGATAACCGTATGGATTAGTAAGGTTTGGATCATGGGCATATTCATTATGATAGTGCTTATAGTATTGATATGGGAAAGGATATTGAGAAAAATGAGGTGGAGGAGAGTAATAATGCTTTTGAGAGTGGGAAATCCCATGAGGAGTTGAAGTCACAATTGCACAATCTCATAAAAAGATGGAAAGATGACGAAATGGTATTCTACTTGAGAAAATGGGTTTTTGAGCCAATTTAGTCACCATATGTTGAATATTAGTGTATGAATCAATGATATTGGTAAAAAATAACATCAAATGTTTTAGCAAATTCTTGATTTATCAGAACTTTTATGCAATGTAACACTTGAAAGATATAAAAATTTCAACAAATTGGTCCCAATGGGTGTGCCAAAACTATTGTGCTATTTGGAGGCTCCAAGGTGGCTAAATGTTTGCAATGAATACTTGGATAAGATTAAATCCAATTTTATCCCACCGGCATGCCAAAAATTGTTGTCACTTTGAAATTCACCCTTGGAGAATGGTTTGATAAATCTTCTTTCAATTGACAAAATAGAAACACTCATAGGTTGTGGGTGACCTGTATGTCGAGTGAGTCTCCAGAGAGGGTTGGTTCCCCTAGTGCAATCACCTAAACTATTTCTATCCCCTAAGGCTAACTCTACTATACCAAAGTCAAGGAAAAGGGATAAGGAGGGAAAGGAAAAAATTGAAAAAGATGGTGATACACCATAATGTTTAAGGATCTCAGACCTATTTGGATCACAAAGATAAAGCACAAGAGCCACACACACCATACACTAACAAAAATTGAATGTACCAAATAAAAATTGATTCATAAAAATATTTGGGATGAGTTATAGCAAGACAATAAGGGGAAACAAATTGCTCCACAAAAAGATTATGCAAACAACCTATAAAACACAATCAAAGACCTAAAAACTGACACAAAATGTATGAAGGCATGAAATATTAACTTGATAAAAGGGATTAACATGTATCACAAAAAAATCAATCTAAAAAGAGTTATGCACGAAATTTTTTTATGAAAAGGAAAAAACAACTCCTTTATTGCTCCAAGAGGTGGAATAAGTACAAAAGATCACTCTAACCCTTGCTTTCTCACCCAAAATACTAAAATGATACAAAAACATGAATGAAGAGGAAAATTTATGTTATTACAATGTATTCTGAAGCTTTATAGAAGATTTGAGAGAGAGAAATAAGGAAAGAAAATAGACATGCAAGTCTGAGCCTATGAATAGGAAAAACATGCGTGTTTTTACTTTGTTTGTTTAGTTTTTATCCTAATTTTCTTTAAATAGATTCTATGTTTGTATTAATTTAACTTTGATTAAAATAAGTTTTCACCTTCTCAAAATAGAACAAAATATTTCTCTTTTACTCTTGCATGTGTTGCTTCTCTTTTTGTATGATGAGGTGAGTGATATGCACGTTTTTTCAATGCCTAGAATTTTTTATTCATTTTTAACCTAGAAAGCCTCATCAATTTGTGAATTTGATAATATAAACATGAAGATATCCTAAATACCTTTCCAAAAATATCAAGTTTACCTGATTTGGAGTTATGGATCAAAAGTTTTGGCCCTTTGAAGTTTGGCAGCTCAAAATGGACATGAAATTGACAAACGACGACCTTTGATTCGTTCCTTAGATGTCTACATGTCTTCCACCTATTTTAAATTGGATTATGTGTTTTCTTTTGATTCATTATTGACCTATATGAAGACTTGTTTTACACCTCTGTGAACCCAACAATTTATTAATTTGAGCTCATTCTACTAGCTTATGTCCTGGACGGACCTTAATCACCTAGAGGTTTGCTGAAATGACAACATTCACCCTCTCTTTTTCCATTTGAACTATACCATGTGTTCCTATTAAACTCTAATAGGTATCTTGTGATGCTCCTCTTGACCATTTAACATTTCCATAAATTTGACACGTGTTCATTCTCTTTACTTTGATCTTTGCAGGTGTGTCCTTCCGATCTGTCTTTGATCTTATGCCGCATAGTTCATTGAATTTTCAAACCTTGTCCCTCACTTCGTTCCAGACATAATGATCATATCCTCCCTGGTTTTATCCAGGGAATTGATGTACATGGAGGCCCATCATGTTAAAAACTATCAGAATTATGCCACATGTCCAACCCTCGCCGTTGATCCTTTGCCACATAACGCCCTCAAACCCCGCCGTGTGTCCCGGTTGACTATTTAACCTGCCTGACCTCATGTCATTCCATTAATTTGTGTTCATTACAGGAGTTAATTACATTAAATCCTAAAATTTAGTGGGAATCCCAAAATGATGACATATGTCCCTTTACGGTCTTAATTTTGATGGTTATTTGAATGTTACCAAAATTATTTAAAATAGTCCCGCTAATGCTTTGTCCCACAAGTTTTTAAACTACAACGACTAGTGCTTTGAGTTGTAAAAGTTGATGGGAATTTTGAATGTATTTCATTTTAAAAATGGTTAAGTCCATTTTTTAAACATGTTAATGCCATAATAACCACGGGGTTATTTTGGGATAACAATCCTTAATAGGAAATAGTGTCCAAGATGCTTGGAGGATAAAACAAAAAATCCGGAGTTGGATCATATGTTGTTCAATGTCCAAAAGTAAAGTAATCATTCCAGAAAATAAAATAATTAGAGTATCAAAAGGATACAACAATGTAAAAGTAAGATAAGTGTTGTTAATGCCTAGTTTTCTTGTTTATGAATTATGCATATAATAACATACTTAGAGGCATGATGTAAGTAATAAGTGCATGATTTTTAATGAAAAAGTGAATGTTTTATGATGATGTAATGATGTTTTTATGGTACTAACATACTTGGTTTAGATGCTTATTCGTTGCTACCATGGGATTTAGTGATGTGTGTTTGCTATAGCAAGCCTATACAAGTGCACAGGAGGTGTAGCTCGACATTGTGAGCTTAATGGATGCTTGGGAATCATGTTGATGTGATTTATAACATGTTTTGAGGGTTATTAAGCACTCATAATAGTGGCATGGTGTAGGTACGGGTGATGATGTAGCCTAGAATTAGTGATACAAACCCAATAAGACCCTAGACGCACTAACACATCAATCATCCGAAAATGAGCACTCACCTGAAGTGCACAAAGGTACCAGGTTCCTCTTTAGGGTTGTTGTTGTAGGTTGTTAGCATGATGAATACTTAGCACATACAGTTCTATTACAAACACATCATTCTACAGAGCATACCAGATCTATATCTAAGGGAGAGAAGAATTAAGTACTAACCATGTTGAGATCAAAACATACTAGAATCAGATACACACAAAACTAACACTTAGATTCAGCCAATATCCTCCATCATATTGAATGTAATAAGTATACAAAAGCTTCATTACAATAACAATAGTATGCATGTAATAGATTTAACAACATATCTCTGTATATATCTCCTCTCTCTCTACTACACATTTTACCAACCACACACACACACACACACACACACACACACACACACACACACACACACACACACACAGGGTGGGGACTTTCCCTTCACTACTTATCTATTCCCAAAATAGGTCGCATGCCACTACTAGCTACATGCCATTTACAAAACTAGCCACACATGCAAGTGTGCTAACAATAGACTATTGGTAGTTAACTGACAATAGTAGATCTATTTCTAGCTTGTGTCCATGCAAAGTGCTTCATATATGATCCTCCAAGAATAGCCAATGTGTGGCATGCACATCTCTACCTCGTTTGTGTGCTCTACACGCCATCTCTAAAAATAGATCTTCATGAGAAAAAATGGCTAAGTACAAAAAAGTTGAACTTCTGTTCCGTGTGCGTGTTCTCCTATCCATTTGCACCTTTGAATATGACTTGTTTTCCCACGTGGACTTCTTGTGTGCTTTCTATCAAGTGTTCTCTGATCAACATTACCCCACACTAATTTCATTGTTACCCCGACAATGGTCATCTCCAAAGCTGAAGTAAAGAATTGAAGAATGGAAAGAAGTAAAGAATAGAAGAATGGAAAGAATGTTTTTACTCTATAGTTTCTTCTTTTATAGTCAAAATAACTAATTCAGGATATTCCTATTTTATTTCAGCCTCTAAGGTCTGCCACTCAGTGAGTGCTTCCTCTACTTTTTCTAGAATGTCCACAACAATGGACTCTAGTTCATCTTTCACAATCTCCCCTTTTTCATTTTGTAAGACCAACACAATGTTGGACATTGTAGTCATCCTTCCCTCTAGTAAATCCATCTTCTGCGCAATGATCTTCCCAAGCTCTTCCACCGATTCTTGTGTTGCTACCAGGGCCTCGTGCTTATGTTTAACCATTGATAATCTTTCTGCGTAGCCCAATGTTTCATCCTTCATCACTTTTTGGACCTCATTGTTCTCTTCTAGGGTTTTTATGTTAATGAGCACCTCTAGAGCTATGTAGATGTTCAAGGCTTGGTCTGCTTTCTTCATTTCTTTTTACAATGCTTATGGAATAGTCCTTCATATGTTGTAATAGTCTACATCACTGAAGCCTTTTTGTGCTCTACCTCTTGTGCTAGATCCTTTGGCGCTAACATGCGTAGAGGTTCATCTTCAAGCACTAGGTCCACTAATGTACCTACATAGTGTATTTCCGAAGGAAATGTATTTAGTACCTTTGGCTCCAAGTGTGTCCTAACTCTTATGATATTATCACCAATTTCCTCTGTGATGCTGATAAATACAGAGTTCTTTTTCTATGCTAAGTCTTTTTCCTGCGTTACGCGCACTATTTATCCATCCTTAGTTTTAATCTCTTCCTTGAGTGCCCTAATTGTGGTAACCTTATCCATATTCCACCTCACCACCTCTGTTGAGACTTTCACCAATGCATTTCTTACCTGTTCATCTGACATGATAGTAGGCTTTACTATCATGTGTCTAGCCTAAGGTGTCTTCTTCAACCTCCTTGATACGCATGACTCCTCACACACATCAAAATATGGCTCATCCATGTGTGTGTGCATGGACCATGATAACTGCTTCCTTGTGTGCACTATAGCCATATCTTCATCCATTAATTCCCAGCCATATAAGTCCTTTTGTGACAGTGTGCTCTAGAAACGGGTGTGGACAATTTTACCTGCATCCTTTGCATAACCCATGGTTGGTGGAATGTGCTCTCCACTTGTTCTTCTAGACCTTGGCTACTTAGGAACTTGAGCCTCCAGATTTGGGACTTGTGCCTCCATGTCCTGAGCAGTCTCTGTAACTATCTCATCTATTCCCTTTTCCTCCTCTTCTCCTTGCTTCATTTCTTCATCTTTTTGTTCTTCTACGTTCTCTAGAGGTGTAGGAGAATTAGGCATGCTTTCCTCTGATTCTTCCGCCTCCTCATTCAACTTTAGTTTCCTTCTCCTTTTCGTGGTTGTCTCCTTATATGGAGAGAGTCTGGGTGATTTGCACACTATTTATGGAGTAGCACCTTGGGTCCTTGTTCTCCTAAACACTCTCTTAAATATGTGCTCTCCTTGGACTACATCCAAGTCCTCATCATCCCCCTCTTGTGGCTGAGGTGGTGTAGTGGCATGCTCAACTTCACCCTTGTTCGTAGGATGTATTCTACCTCTATGCTCTAAACCACCACTATCCTCGCACTCATCCTCCTCATCCTCCACTTTAATTGGCTTTGTGGGCTTAGGCACTGGGATGTTCTCCATTGTGTGCTTACCCTTTGGTGGTCTGGAAGTGCGAACTCATCTTCCACATACTTGTTATTCTCCAACTTGGGATTTAGTTGGAGGTACACCAGTGCTGCCCCAATATCTCCCATAACCAAACTTATTGGTTTAATGCTCAATACATTTGAAATGAGCCTTTCAATATATGCACCCTCCTGGATACACATATTTCTTCCTTAACATGTGGTAGTCACAATCTACCTTGTCCACATTGAATGTGAGGCGCCATGTGTCTGAGAACCTATGTACTAACACCTGGAAGTACCTTGCTGTGAAGGCATATGGAAACTTACACCAAGGGCTCCATGCTCCATCCTTCATGGTAAACCGTGCTATACAGAAATGTTGGTATACAACAAATTGAACTACCTTTCCAACCATTGAAGGAAAGTCCTTAGGGATGTGCCATTCTTCCTTAAAGGCTGAGAGGACGTAACTCTTCTCAGCCATTTAATTGACCTGTTCTATCATGGATCCTTCACACAAGTACTTTTTGAAGCATTCTATAGGTGACTTGTGCTCCATGGGATACTCCCATATCTTCTCTTTTGGTCCATTAGGCACTATGATCTCCATGAACACCGTGTGATAGAACAGCTCCAAAGCTGATCCTTCCTCCTGTGTGCTTCCTCAACAATTGTTTCTATAATATAACACAAAATGTTGTAAACTACCCCTTCAGACATCTTTTTAGCAATGTGCAGCCACATGGTATTCACTTGTGACCACCTTTCCTGGTCATTTAACTTTGTAACGAGATGTGCAGTTGCTTGCACAACTAGATATTTCTTCAGTTTATCAATTTCCATGCCACACGGACCCTTTGTGTACCCCAACTCCTTTCTAGTCTCCAATATTGTGGCCTTGTCTATTAGATCATCTCAAAAATCTTCTCATGTGCCCTTCAATCTCAATTCTACGTGGAGATGAGAGCAAATGAAATTCGGCTCTGCGTCCCCGCAAAGTAGAAAAAATCTTCGTGCACTCTGCTCATGAGCCAATGGTACAAGGGATCATATTTCCCAAAGTAAGGGAGTTTGTATAGATGATAAAATCCTATCTTCTTTAAGATCTTCTCACCAGCATTGTCATACACCAAGCATGTCTTCCGCCATGTGTTTATTTGTCTTTGTGTTCAACAAGGCATCAAGCTCCTTCTTATTCTCTATAGTACGATGGTTGTACTCACTCACCTTGCTTTTTCTTATGTGAGAATCCCACTCCTGGCCTATGATAACCCCCTCTAGATATTGCATTTTAGAAAAATTACTTTTGGGAGCCATCTCCTCTTCTTCTTCGACCACCTTCTTCTTTCCCTTCACTCTTACTACAACTACTTTCTTGGGTGCCATTTCTACCTTGAAATCCTTTGTAGATACTCTCCTCTTGAATTTTGTAATGCGAAAATCAAACCCTAGCTCGATTCAGTGTGCCATGGGTGAAACCACATGCCCTTACTCCTCTCTGTCACCTTGCTTTTCTCAAACCTTCACCACTGGGGAAACAAGCTCTTTTTGCTCATAGATATATTTGTCATGAATAGTTACACACCTCTTGCACCTCAATTCGATCACTCGGCTCTTCACACTTAGATATTTTTCAAATTCTCTTAATTGCAACTGGTAAAAATGAATTCACATCCCATCCTTATATAGATTTTCAAAATTTTGATGCATTCATTACTCCTTCACCTACCAAATATCCTCTCATTAATTGACCAATTCCATCCTTTCCATGTATTACATATTCATGCCCCATCCGTAACCTTCTAGCGTGCCTTCCTACCCTCTAGTCATAGAATTTTCTTCAGTGCACTTCCTTGCACCCGAGTACCTCATCACTGCACCTTCTATTGGTAGTTTTTATGGCCTCTGCTTACCTCGCGTTATACTATCCCTTCATTCATATCCATCTTTGGTCACTTTTTAGAAGCAATCCTTTGACTTGAAGAACACATGAAGCATCTTATTACTTTTACCTTTCAATTCCTATGATTTTTACCTAAATATCGACAATCCATCAACCCCACACTAAAAATATATACATTCCTCAGCACATAATCATGCTTCATATAGTAATTTGCTTCATATGTGCGCAAGTGCGCTTATTACACAACACACCAACTAAATTGACAAAGCATAACGAAAAATAAGGAAACACATTAAGGGAATGCAAAATCTAAAACCTAATATAAATGGAAATACTACCTTATTATAAACACCAAGAAGACTTATTTATAGTAGGGCTTCAGCCTACTCCCGTTGAAGTAACCGGGTAGCCGTGTTCCATCAAGTGCTTCTAATTGGAAAGCGCTGTTTCAAGGATGTAAGTGATAACATATGGCCCCAACCAATGTACCTTAAGTTTTCCTAGATGGTGTAAGAACTTAGAGTCATAGAGAAGCACCATTTGTCCAATCTCAAACTTCTTGTCCCTTATGTTTCTGTCATGCCAAGCCTTTTTCCTGGCCTTTTCTTGCTTCTGATTCCAATGTGCTATGGCTCGCCGCTCATCCAACTGAATTATATTTTCGATCCATTATTCTAAAGATTTCTCATTAGCTAGATCTCTAGTGCACACAATATGCAAAGAAGGTAACATAAATTCCATAGGAAGAATGAAATATGTGCCAAACACTAATTGAAATGGTATTGATTTGTTTAACCTTTTATATATTTTTCGATATGCCCAAAGTACTACAAATAATTTATCATCCCAATCCTTTCTTCCAACATTGCAGATTTTTGTCAATGTTTGGCCCAAAATTTTGTTGAAAGCTTCAGTGGTTGTTGTATATATCTACCCCCCGGGTAAATATAAAAACCCGACACAAAGGAAAATATGTCGGAGAGGTCCAAAACCCGACACAAAGGAAAATATGTTGGAGAGGTTAAAAAACTTGACACAAAGGAAAATATGTCGAGAGGTTAAAAAACCCGACACAAAGGAAAATATGTCGGAGAAGTTCAAAACCCGACACAAAGGAATTTCAGGTTTCGGGTTTCGGGAAACATGAGACATGAAGCATGCAGATCGCAAGGGATGTCCCGATGCTTGAGAGTTCTGCAAACCCAAAACACTACCTAGGAAAATCGGGTCTTGGAGTTGGGGAAACAAGTCGGGAAAGCATGGGGGGAAACATGTCGAGCCACCTTCCAAACCCGATGCACATGCAAGTCCATTTTCTCGACCTCAAACAAAGGAAATCTTGGAAATACCAGTGGAAGCGGGTTTTGGGAAAACACAAGCATCAAACACATGTCGAGGCATCCTCCAAACTGATGCAAATGCAGAGGAGAACCCCGAACCCGACAGGCAAAAAGACCCTGACACGGGAAATATTCAGATCACCATAACTTTTCATAGGGAGCTCGATTCATGCAAGGTTGGACTTTTTGGAAAGCTTACAAGGTCCTCTGCCCAACTACGACTGGATATCTTTAATTAGGTGAGAACAAGTTCTTCAAAAATGCAAAATATAGTTCACCATTTTTTGGGTTTTTAGGGTTCTCACCTACCGCCATTATGAGATGAGTTAAGTGTAGTCTGGAGGTGGTTGGGATAGATTTCAAATTCCTCTCTTCTCCCTCTCTTTTCCTCCTATAAATTGTAAGGAGGGGCTTCTTTCAAAAGGTTGGACATTCTTGTTTTGCCCCTCCCTTCTTCTCTTTGGCAGGTGAATTTGTGGAATTAGAACCTCCCATTCAAAACTGTAATGCAACTTTGCCTCTTGGCATTTTGTAGTGTATTGTATCAATCTTTGGAGCAAGTAATGCATGTCTGTGGATGATTCTCAACCCTCTCAGTGTTCATTTACATCCTCCTGATCTTTCACTACAAATTTGGTTATCTGTGCATGATCTTGCATTGCATTTTTATGGTTTGTGTTTATTGGCAAGACAGGTGTTCTTCATTCCTCGGTGCATCACCTTTGTAGTTTAGGTTTTATTTTATGCATTTTCTTACCCTGTCTCCTTGGAAAGTTAGATTATGTTTTTAGTAAACCCTCTGCATTTTTACGTGTGCATCTGAATAGAGGAATAGGAACCGGCCTTCATCCAGAGAGCTTTTCTGATTTCGCAAGGTCCCACACTTGGGAAAAGCTCCATGTTATGCAATCATGAGAGTCTCACCCCATCGGGTTGCGGACACTCGGGGGTGCTTTGTGATTCACCACCAACAACAGTTCCATTTTCCCGAGGATGATAGGGTGTAGTATTATGGTGTGCAATCATGAAATCATCCAATAAAATTTTGATTGTCTCATTAAGAAAACGTGTGCATCTATCAACGGTCAAACTCAAAGGACATCCATACCTTGTAATAATATTTTCCCATAGAAATCAAGTTGTTGTAGTTCTTTGTCAGAGTCCTTTGTAGGTGCTACTTTTGACCATCTTGTTAGATAGTCATGTGTTAAAATGTAGTGTGATCTAGTTCTACGCACAACCGGGTGAAATAAGACCTACAAAATCTATAGCCCATTTCTCAAATGGTTTTGCGCTAGTAATAGGTCTTAGAGGCATTTCATCTCACTTGACTTGGTCTTCCAAGACATTGACAATGATCACATGCCTTACAAAATTCCTTACAATCTTTATAAAGGGTCTCCCACCATAATCCAACAAGTAGAATCTTGCGCATTTGTGGCATCACCTACATAGTGGCCACCTATAATTCCACCATGAGCTTCTTCCATAATACCTGTGTGCTCATGTTCCAATACACAATGGCACAATACCTCATTGTGACCTAATTTGTACAAGTCACAATTGATTAACATATAAGGTGTGATGCGTATAACAAGCTGTTCCTTCTCCAAGGATTTCATTACTTCTAGTTCCATCCTTGTGTGTAGAAAGACAATAATGTCCTCTAGTTATGATGATGTGCGTTGTAACCTGTATAATTGTGCATCTGATATGGTATCCTCAATTTCATGTGCTTCTTCTCCTGATTGTATTCTTGATAAATGGTCTAGTCCAGAATTACTTTTTCCTAGTTTTACCACAATTGTGAAATCAAATTATTGAAATAAGAGCACCCATTGACATATGCGCCCTTGTAAAATAGGTTTATTTACCAAATAGTTCAATGCCATGTGATCTATATAAAAGACGAATGGTGTAGCTAGTAGGTACTAGCGGAATTTATGCAACGCATAAATCATTAAAAAAGCTTCGCGATCTGTAGTTGTGTAATTTTGTTATGCATGAGTCAAATTTCTACTAGCAAAACATATAGGATGATCTACAATACCTTCTCCAGGTTGGGCTAACACCGCACCAATGGCCATGCCAGAGGTGTCAACATGTACATGAAATGGTTTGTCCCATAAAGTAAAACACATAATAGGCATGGTAGTAAGTTTTTCCTTTAATGTCTCGAGTGTGCACTGCTAACTCTTGGTCTACCCATTAGAACATACCTTTCCCTTTCAATAACTCTTCTAAGGGTGCAAAAACTTTGGCATAGCCTTTGATAAAATTTCTGTAATATCCTATATGACCCAAAAATCTACGCACCTCACTTTGATTGGTAGGCTCCCTTAGGCCTATAATGACTGCAACCTTTGTTGGGTCAACCAACAAACCCTCCTTGTAGATTATGTGTCCTAAAAGTATCCCAAATGGTGTAGCGAATATGCACTTCTTGATGTTCAAATAAATACTCAACTATCTACACCGTTTAAACATTAAGTGCAGATTGTCACAGTGATCCTTAACTAATCCATACACCGTCCAATCGTCTAAATATACCTGTAAGAAGTTGTGAATAAATTCCTTAAATGCTTGGACAACTATGCATGAAAATACAATAGGCGCATTTTTCAGACCAAAAGGCATGACAATATAGGTGAAGCTACCCCATTCAGTAGTAAATGTAGTCTTTTCTGATCCTCTTGGGAAATTCGAACCTGATGATACCCAAAGAACCCATTTGTAAATGAATATATTTTGCGCCCTGTAACTCCTAGTATTTCCGTAGTAAATGGCATAGGAATGGATCTGCATTACACATGCAACATGTAGATCCACCGTAGTCCATGCATATTCTAATCCATCCATCCTTCTTGATATTGATCACCATTGGACTAACCCATTCTGAATCATCAAGGGGCTTGATAATTCCAAACTTCAACATGTTATCAATCTCTTCTTTGACCTTTTCGCACAAATTGGGGTTCATTCTGTAAGGTCTCTTTCTAACTGGGCACACACCCTCTTTAATCTTTATCTTCATCTCCCCTAACAATTCATGCACACCTTTAAGTTCATGGTACCCCCTAGGAAATAGGTCATGGTAATCCCTTAGTAACTCTATGATTTTTTCCACTTCAGATTCTGACCAATAGTCTCTAATTATGGCTTCCTTAGGCTCAGTATCTATTCTAATATTCACCTGCTTTGTCTTTATAGGTTCATGATAGGCGTGCGTGGTCTTATCCACACCTTTCTAATACATCGCGCCTTCTGTTGAATGGTTTACATCTAAATTATCTACTTCTTTATCATATACTAAGTAGACCGGTTTTATTTTCTCTCTCTCTCAAGGCAAGTGCGTCGAATTAATGTTGCATTAGCCTCTGGTTCTTTATCAAGACGTGCTCCTAAGTCCTCTTTATCTAATAATTCTGAAGGAGTTCTTCAGCCTTGGCACTATCCCCCATAGTTAAGCACTTGATAACTTTTAATGCTTCTTCCACCGAGAGGCTTTGTAGAGAAGAAGTCAAATGTCTGGACCATTCCTGTAATTAAATTCTACCAATTTCCAGTTTCTCTATGGAGTTCTACATATACATACCAAGCACGTGCACAACCTTGTAAAGTGGAATAAAACTGGTGCACCCAAAGTGAAGGTGGTAAAGCTTCCTACCCTTCTGTCCAGAGTCTCTCACACTTCTAAACGTGGTCTGAACAGGTTGATTACCATGATAATTACAGATTTGTGTAGGTGCATTTCTCCTAAAGAACCTAGTAGTAAGAGCAATCCCAATTTCATTCCATTCAACCAGATTATCCCTATGGACCACCCACTAGTGTGTTGTTGTCCCACATAGTGTATATGCTAGCATATTTCTTCTTTCCATTGGATCTATCCATTTTTCTTCCATGGCATGCAAGAATACCATGGGATCCCCTTCCCCTGTGTAACAAGGTACCGAGTTGTTACCTATCCTCCTGACATAACAGGGGTTTGTCCTCAAGGGAATATGCTCTTTACTTCATGCCCTACCAACTCATAAGTGCTTTGTGAGCCCAATAGTCACAAGAAACACTTGTAGTATCACTAATAGATTGTGCATCCTCCCACCGAATTAGTGCATCTAAGACTTTCTGGATGTGTTTAACATGTTCATCCCATGACTTACTAAAAATAAGAATATCATCTAAGTAGACAATAACAAAATTATCAATGAATGGTCTAAAAATTTCATTCAT
This sequence comes from Taxus wallichiana var. yunnanensis, assembly GCA_018340775.1. Lineage (NCBI taxonomy): Eukaryota > Viridiplantae > Streptophyta > Pinopsida > Cupressales > Taxaceae > Taxus > Taxus wallichiana. Next base: position 769,621,231 of record CM031239.1, on the reverse strand, counting down.
AACTCTCATGAATGTTGCCAAAGATTGCATTGCACAAACCATAAGGCATCACTAACCATTCAAACAATCCCTGTTTCATTTTAAAAACAGCAGTTTTCCAAACATCACCTTCGCAATTCTTACTTGGTGATAACCACTTCTTAATTCTAACTTAGTGAAATAAATTGCATTCTTTAATTGATCCAATAAATCATCTATTCGTTGGAATCATATAATTTTTCTCCACGCTTTAAAAATGACTAGCAACTTATTCTGAGAAGATCTTAGATCGGTGTTTCTCTATGAGGATCCTCTGGATCATTCCTCCCCACTGAGAAACTTTTGGACCCCAAAAGTCAACTTAATTGGTGAATAGGTGAGGGTATTTCTCCCTCACCTTTCTAGTTTCCATCCATTTAGCCTTGTTCGGATGCATGCCTTTGAACCCAACACGAAGATACTCAATATCACCCCTTCGCGAAGTTCTTACTTTCCTGTCCAAAATGATGTCTTCCTGCAACTCATCAAGATACTCAAGAGCAAAATCATCAATGGAAGGCATTATGTTAGAATCATCATGATCAACAATCATAGGCGGTTCATACAATCTTAAATTCTCAACATTTACAACTGAGTAGATTTGCATATATGGAGGTAAATCCAACCGAAAGCGTTGTTACCAATTTTTTCCAATATTTGGAATGGACCATACCGTATAGGTTTCAATTTTTTACCTTCACCGTCAGTCTTTCCTTCGATGTGAAGACAAACTGAATCACCAACTTTGAACTTGTGATCAGTTCTATGTTTATCATGCCTAGCTTTGTACTTAGCCTGACTTTTCTCCAATTGTTCACGGACATACTGATGAACCTGTTGTATTCTTTGCACAAATCTTTTAGCCTTATCAGAATCACTTGCACCATTAACAACAGTTTCATGTCTATAATATATATCTAATGGAGAATTAGGCAGATATCCATAACAAGTCTCAAATGGAGACTTCAAAGTAGAAGAATGTAAGGCACGATTATAAGCATGTTGCACATAATAAAGATGTTCATCCCACAATTTAGGATGTTTGTTACTATAGCCCCTAAGTAATTGTACCACTGTGCAGTTTACAACCTCTGTTTGACCATCAGTCTGTGGATGAAAAGCAATGCTCTTTTTCAATTTTGTGTCCATTAACCCCCACAATGTTAACCAAAATTCTCCAAGAAATCTAGAATCCCGATCAGATATGATTGAAGTAGATAAACCAAAATGAACCCAAACAAACTGAAAAAATAAATGTGCAGTTCCCTCACCAATTATTTGTTTAGTACATGGAACCAACACACACATTTTGCTAAATCTGTCCACTACCACATATAAGTAATCATGTTTCTTCCGTGTCATGGGCAAGCCTCCTACAAAGTCCATGGAAATACTTTCCCAAGGCCATGTTGGAATAGGAAGAGGAGTGTAAAGTCCTAATTTCCTATTACTTGGCTTGCTTGTGGCACAAAGAACACATCCCTTAATATACCAGTTACATGTTCATGCATTCTAGGCCAATAGCAATATTTTTGTAAATGTGCAACTATCTTACTAACACCAAAATGCCTTGAAATAAGAGAAGTATGTGCTTCCCTAATCATATGCACATGCTCATTTTCTGGAATACAAATTTTTCCAGAATGATATAACAATCCTTCATGCAAATGATAATCTTTTTCTCCTACTTGTTTCCCACTTACTAGATCCTCATACACTTCTCTAAAATCAACATCATTTACATATTGTTCCTTGTAACTAACATGAGCCAAAGAACTATGCTGCAAAAGAATAGATGCTACTACCACTGGTGGTCTGGATAACATGTCGGCAACCTTGTTTTGAATACCTTTTTTATACCTGATTACAAGATGAAATTGTTGCAAAAATCCCATCCACCTGAAATGTCTAGACTACTGCAATTTGGTTTGTGTTTGTAAGTATTGAAGCGGTTGATGGTCAGTATGGATAATTGTTTCTTTTCCCATTAAATAATGCTTCCACTTTTTAACACTTTGAACCAAAGCATACAACTCTTTATCATAAGTTGGATAGTTTCTTACCGCACTTGTAAAGGTTTCTGAATGGTAACATATTGGTCGTTTGTTCTGCATCAAAACTTCCCCCATTGCGTAGTCACTAGCATCCGTCTCAATCTCAAATGAATGTTGTAAATCCTGAAAGTGCCAAGATCGGAGCGGTACTTATCTTCTCTTTCAGTGTATCAAATGCTTTTGTTGTTTTCCTCCCCACTGAAAGACCTGTTTAATACTTTTCAAAGCATGCAAAGGAGATGCAATATATGAGAAGTTAGCAATAAATTTTCTCTAGTACTGAACTGCACCTAGAAAACTTCTAACTTCCGTCACATTAGTGGGTCTAGGCCATTTCACAATAACCTCTATTTTTGCAGGATCAATTCTCAATTCTCCATTTCCTACAATATAACCCAAGTAAATTAAAGATGTTTTTCCAAATTCACATTTTGACATCTTCAAATACAATTTCTCTTTCCTTAGTGCATCTAAGACTTTCTGGATGTGTTTAACATGTTCATCCCATGACTTACTGAAAATAAGAATATCATCTAAGTAGACAATAACAAAATTATCAATGAATGGTCTAAAGATTTCATTCATAACTCTCATGAATGTTGCTGGTGCATTGCACAAACCAAAAGGCATCACTAACCATTCAAACAATCCCTATTTCATTTTAAAAGCAGTTTTCCAAACATCACCTTCTGCAATTCTTACTTGGTGATAACCACTTCTTAAGTCTAACTTAGTGAAATAAATTGCATTCTTTAATTGATCTAGTAAATCATCTATTCTAGGAAGAGGGTAATGATTCTTTATAGTAATCTTTTTTAAAGCACGGAAATCAACACACATTCGCCAAGTGCCATCCTTCTTAGGAACCAATATAATTGGTGAACCACATGGAGATGTACTTGGACGAATTATACCTTGAGCCAAAAGTTCCATTACTGTCTCTTGATTTCCTCGTTCTCTACTACTAACAACCTCGTACATTCCGATATTGGGAAGAGGTGCATCCCAAGCAATCAGTATCTCATGTTGAACCCTCTTTTTGGGAGGTAGACCACATGGATCCCGAAAAAATCATCAAAATGAGAAACAATTTTTACCAATTCATCCTTATGTTTTAGATCACAAGTCTCAAAAGCCATCTCATATTCTTTTTCCTTGGCTTTGACCACCATGAGCACAAAACTTTTGCTTGAGTTTACAAGCCTTTTCATTTGACTGCGATTACTGAGGATAGATTATTCTTTTCACGGTGAGCTCTAATAATAAACTCAATTCCATCCTTTACAAGCAAATATTTATTTTCTTCCCTATAGAAGATTGCTTTACGATCATACAAATAAGGACTTCCCAAAACCACCCCACAAATATCCAAAGGAACTACATCCAATTCAACCTCATCAATAAACTTGTCCTGTCGTAATGGTAAATGCTGAAAGTACAAGTTTTAGTTACCTGCAGCTTTGCATCATCACAAACCCAACCCAAAGGATAAGGCTTAGGATGTGGTTTAGTTTTGAGTCCTAGTTTCTTAGAACCTCCTCGAAATTAGATTAGCTTGAGATCCACTATCAAAAAGAGTATCAATTTTCGTATGCTTTGAAATTACTCTAATGTGGAAAAGCTCATTTCTTTTCTTATCGTCGTATAATTTGTTTACTAGAAGAAGATGCAACATTTGTAGTGCTATTGTTGGAAATTGAAAGAGTTGATTTACCTTGAAAAATAATAGCTATGATTTTGGTTTCATAACCTGAATCGAACCAAGGCATGCATCCGAACAAGGCTAAATGGATGGAAACCGGAAAGGTGAGGGAGAAATACCCTCACCTATTCACCAATTAAGTTGACTTTTGGGGTCCAAAAGTTTCTCAGTGGGGAGGAATGATCTAGAGGATCCTCACAGAGAAACATTGATCTAAGATCTTCTCAGAATAAGTTGCATTCATTTTTAAAGCATGGAGAAAAATTATACGATTCCAACGACATCTTGTTTGCAGGAAACGGAGCTCGTTTGCAAAAGTTATAGCCCGCTGAAATTTTTGGGCAACTGGCAAAATTTGGAGTTTTGTGTAGGTTGGACGTGTGCACGCTCGCCAAGTGTTTCGATTATATTGCGACACGTGGACGAATTGTGTGACGTACTAAAAAATGGGTTTTGGAACGCCGGTCTTGGACACTCGTTCTCGAGACAAATGGACCCCGCTATTTACTGGCTGGGGGCCCTCAGCCAGGTTCGACACACTCGATTATGGAGGGGTGTCTTGGCCTCCTTCTCATTTAATCATTAAACCAACTTGTGTATATAAACTCCTATAATTTCCTTTGCACTATGCATGTGGGACTATTAGACATGCATTATTTAAATTATGCAATTTCCCACGCATTTTTATTAATTTCCATATTCCCACGCATTGCATATTAATTCATTATACCACATTCCACGCATTCTCCTTAGCTAACTGTCCACGCATTATCCTTAGCTAACTGTCCACGCATTATCCTTGGCTTATTTTTAGCGCCTAAAAATAACAACCATGTGCTATCCCAAGAAATGCGCCTCTCCATAAGCAATCACGGTGGCTCTTAAGCCAATTCAAACCACCCTCCTTTGGCATTATTAAATGCCTACCTTTTTGCACGCACCCACAATGTGGGATAAAACACTACAAAACCACCTAAGGAGAAGGAGAGAGAAGTGGAGGGGATTGGAATAGCTGACCTCCCATGCAAAAGTATAGGTGCCTAACCATTGCGCCAGCTTGTTTGGAAACAGTATAAAAGGAGTGATATTATATTTGTATAGCATTCGGGACTGTGTGAAAATATTGTAATGCTCATAACTTGAGCTAGGAGTGGAATTTGGAGGAGATGTAAAAAGCAACCCCTATTATTTTTGACAGAGGAAGACTGTGAGAAGGTCGAATTTTGTAGAATTCTTTGTAAAGAATTATTTTCAAGATTTTAATAGATCGGTCCCATTCAACCGACTCAGAGATGTAGGCCTCAAGCGCCAAACTCCGTTATCAATTCTTGCGTCAAATTGCTGGTGAATTCTCTTCATTTCTTTCAATATTTGCACAGTACTTGTAGTTTTTATTCTTTTATTAAAAATACAAAAGGATATAATGCTCAAATTTTACATCGAAAATCAATACAAAGCAAGAAAAATGTGTGTGCACAATTGCTAGTTAAATTTGGTTTTCAGATCAATAAGTGCCGTGAGCCCAATAGTCACAAGAAACACTTGTAGTATCACTAATAGACTGGGCATCCTCCCACTGAATTAGTCCTTCTTTGGTTGGTTCAATCATCTATGGATCTTAGATGGCGAGTACATAAATCCTATTCAAATCTTCTTAATTTAAGGGCTCAACATAAGGCGTGTAATTTCCATTTGTTAAGGGGATAATAACCCTTTCCTCTTTATTTTCAAAACTTATATAGCCCTTGTTGAACCAAAGATCAACATTATTTGCATAGCACCAAGGATGCCCCAATAGAGCTGGAAAGCTATCTGACTCTGCTAGCGCTAAAAATTCAAAGTCTCCAAAGGTGAATTTTTTTCCTTATATGACAATGGATGCAAATTTCAAAACTCTTATGGGAGTAGCCTTAGTCTGATTAGCCATGAATAATACATTAGAGGATGGCTGCAATGGGGGTCTTCCCATTTGTACCCATGCATCCAAGGTAAGAACATTGACCTCTGCACTGTATCAATTAGTATATTACTTAATAGCCACCCATCCACAATAGCATGTAGAGTGTTGTCGTTGTCATAATCTAGGCTATGAGGAGGGAGATTTTCATGCAGGATCTGTCATCCGGTCTCGGTGACTTGCGCATGGAGTGTTCCCTTTTAACTAACTCCTTAACAGTGGAATGATGTTCTCTTGGCACAACATTTTACACACTTCTCTTAAGTCATCTACATTAGTTTGGACCATCTCTGATGCTTTCTTCTACTCCTTTAAGTATTGTATCTCACCCTAAATATTCCTTAGAACTTCCATGGTTTCCTGATAAACCTCCTTTTGATAGGTAGGATCTGGGTACCATGCATGGAGAACCTCATCTTTAGTGATGGTAGGCTTCTGCTGTAATGCTTCCTGGCATGTGCCACCTTAGTGTGGGTCATGATCTTTACTTGTAGTGCCTCGGATTCTACTTCCATCTTGGGCATCCATTGATTTTCCACAGCGTGTTATATCCTAACCATCCCTGCACCTTTGTTTTCTTGTTTATGTTGCTTACTCAGATGCTCATATAAGTCCAAGAACTCTTCATAGATATGGTTCTTTCCACGAAATAACATGTACTATTCTAAGGATACTCATGCCTATAGTGGTTAGGAGATCCACATGTATAACATGTGCCACGAGGAAACTCACTTCTTCCACCACCACGGCCTCATCCTCCAAATCCACCATGGTATCCTCAACCTCTGCCATGACTTCCTTCAAAATGCCCCTCATTCTGATCATAGTGTGCCTGATTGTGCTCTTGGTCTTGATGCTCATTCTTTCCCTTAGAGTTATCTAAAACTCCTATTTGTCATACACCAATATCTATAGCATCATGGATCTATCTAATCAACCGATAGTCCTCTCGTGTCATGAGTCGTGGACCTGCAAATTTTACAGTAGCTTGAAATGTTCTTCCTTATCATGCATTGTAATAATGGGCAGCGGCTAGCATCATGGTTTAAGTGGCATATTTCATAATCCATCGAAATGAGTGTACTATTCTGTGAGGGAAACTATCCTTTGTGTGACCTTCTACTTCACAATTTGTGCACCAAATCCATGTGCACGTCTCATGAGCTGAATTTGCTGATAGTTTCTCCAACTATTTCACCATTGCTGCTATTTGTGCTTCTAAAAATGGGCTCACCCCGGTATCTATGCTTCCAACTACCTCAGCATGCAAGGCTACTTCAAGTGCTTTACGCAGATCAATGTATGTCTTATGTGATAATGCCCTCCTAAAAGGGGTAATCAAGCCCCCAAAAACCATTATACATGTTGGCTTACGTGTATGTCATAAGAAATCTTTGATAACAACATTTTAAACCGTGCATCATACTCTCTAACACTTTCAGTAGTGCCTTACTTAATATCCTTAAGCACACTTATACTCTTCTACTCAAACTCAAGGATATGAAACTCTTTAAGGAATACATCCTTTAAAGTCATATAATCCACGCAAGTCTGATTAGGGTCAAACTTTCTGTACCACCGTGTGTGCACCCACCAGTAACGTAGTGGAAAATTGGATTTCCTACACTCATAATCCCGATCCCTTTTGCATGCCACAATATTTGACACATGTGCACATGTTCAACAACTTCTATGCCCCTATACTCTAGAAGACAAAGGGAAATTTCCATGTAAATATTATGGGGTTGGTGTGGACCTTTCCTACCTAATCCAAAACCTCTTGTGTTTCCCTTGCCTCTAGAACCACTAGATCCACCTAAACCAGAGCTACATATGCCTCCTGATCCCGAACATGTGGCTAGAATAGGTCTTGTAGATGTACTCCTTGTGCTTCAATAATAGTACTATAATGAATCCCTACATCCAGTGAAGTAGTTCCACTTCCAAAGGTGAATCCAACATTTGGCACACTCATGTTCTGTGTGGATGATGTGCCTAAAAACACACCTCCAAATAACAATGAAGTCGTCTACCCTACCATTGATGTGTTTGCTCTCTTACTTCCCAAACTTGCTTGCTGATTACTTTTCGTACTAGATATTTGAAAACCAAGCACAAGGGCTAGGTTACTAGGTGGATTTAGATGTGCTGTGGGCCCGTAGTCCGTGGTGGCACGCTTCTTTGTGAGGCCGAGGGGGATCCCTGTCATGATTTCCAAGATGGGGGAGTTCTTGATGCTCTAGCTCCACATCTTCTACGTGAGCTTTAAATCCTTCACGAGCCATCTCTCTCCTCAATGCCATACTTTCTGTAATGGTACGCTACTTCTCTATCTCCCTCTTACGTGCCTCATTATACTTAAGTCACCTTTCCTCTCTTTACCTTTCTGCCACTAGGTCTGCCATCTTTCACTAATACTACTCCTACCCACGTGCGTGGTGGGGTTTAGTTAGCCATCGGTTTACTCTCTAGATTCAAGGTTACCATCAAGATCTTGATCACCAGAGGAATTCCTTGTAGGTAAGTTCCCCTTGGATATTGTAAAAACTGGAATTCAACTACCTTTGGACACAAATAAGTGGAAATTGAGTATTCCAAGATATAGTTGTTCAAGACACCATGGAACCACGTATCCACCGCTCGATTCCAAATTAGATCAACATCATAAAGGGCTTGAAATTCTTCTTACATCTAGAAAAGTGCGCGATACCTCCAATTCTGCTTAGATGCATAAGCAATCAGCCACTTGTATAATTCTACTGGAAAGATAGTGAAAAATCTCTCATATAAACTATCATACAGATTCTATTCCACCCACACGCATGTGTTAAACTCAGATCTAATGCTAAATCATAATGCATATTCTTCTTCTAGATCACATATCCATTCTTCAACACTTGCTAAGGTCAACTAGTATGTCTTCATCGCGAACCATCCTGAAAACAACTGAAAAAGAGGTCCTGGCAATGGAACTAATGATGCAACCTAGAATTCAAAGGACACAAACCAAATAATACCTTAGATGCGTTGGCACATCACTCATCCTAAACTGAGTGCTCACCCAAAGCATGCAAAGGTACCAGGTCCCTCTTTAGGGTTGTTATTGCAGGTTGTTAGCATGATGAAGACTTAACACATGTAGTTCTATTACTAACACATCATTCTACAGAGCATACCAGATCTATATCTAAGGGAGAGAATAATTAAGTACTAACCATGATGAGATAAAAAACATACTAGATTCAGATACACACAAAACTAACACTTAGATTCAACCAATATCCTCCATTATATTCAATGCAATAAGTATACAGAAGCTTCATTACAATAACATTAGTATGCGCGTAACAAATTTAACAACATATCTCTATATATATCTCCTCTCTCTCTATTACACAATTTACTACATATATATAAGGGTGGGGACTTTCCCTTCACCACTTATCCATTCCCAAAATAGGTCGCATGCCACTACTAGCTACGCACCATTTACAAAACTAGCCACACATGCAAGTGCGCTAACAATAGACTACTAGTAGTTAACTGATAGTAGTAGATCTATTTCTGGCATGTGTCCATGCAAAGTGCTTTGTATCTGATCCTCCAAGAATAGCCAATGCGTGGCACGCACATCTTTGCCTCGTTTGTGTGCTCTACACTCCATCTTTAAAAATAGACCTTCATGAGCGAAAACGGATAAGTCCTAAAAAGCTAAACTTCTATTCCATGTGCATGTTCTCCTATCCATTTGCACATTTGAATATGAATTTTTTTCTCGTGGATACGTCTTATGTGCTTTCTATCAAGTGTTCTCTGATCAACAGGTGGATCACTTGGTTACTGTGCTCATTATGAGTGGGTATAACAACTTGGAGGTGTGTCAGAGTGTTTTGGAGCTAGATGAGCTCATGGAAGTAGGAAATCAGGTATATCATGGAAAATTAGGTATGTTTGGATTATTTTTAGAGGTTATATGTTTAGTTATTGCATTATTTCAGTTTTCCCTAGTTCTACAGTGAGGATCTAACATGCAAGCATAGGTAAGTCTTAGAGACTAGAGAAATTGACATACGGAATTGACATTTTGATTATTGGAGATGTTAGAGGGATGAGTCAGAGTTATCTTAAAAACATTTCAGGTTCCCATGATGTATATTTTGTCAGATATGACTATTTTTATGATAGATGGTGAAAATTAAGTCAAATTCCAGCTCGAAGTGCAACTTATGATGCTCGTTGTGAAAATTGTAATTTGCATGAGACCTTGTGGATTTTATGGAATATTCTAAGGTGAGTTTAGAATGTTTCAAAAAATTAATCAGGTCATTTTATCATCACATTTTTATGAATGAATGTTAAGAAGGCAAAGTGGTCTAAAACCCTAGTTAAACCCTAACTAGGAGTAGTTGGCGAAAGTGGAGTATTGTGATCCATTTTTATTGTTTCATAAAAATTATGATTTAATGTTGTATTGGACTCAGTAAGATTTCTAGAAATTTGTGGTTCAAGTCACGGTGATATGCAAGCTCGTAACACCCTTGACAGCTTGCTTTTTCCTCCTTTGCATTTCAAGTGTTGACATGTGATTTTCCTTATAAAGATATGTTCTTTTGATTGTTGGAGATCATGCTTGATATGGAAAAATCATTTTTGTTCTTAAGATCCTTTGAATGAATTGGAATGGCTTCCTTGAATCCATTTTTCACTTCTTGTAGGTGAGTTGCAATCTGGTTTAAGAGTTGTAAACTTATCTATCAATCTGACTCATCCTTGGATCAATTTCAGTGATCCAAGGAATGTTTTAAATCTGCTCTGTTGAATGAATGGTAAAATTGACATTCCATGAATTAAGAGACATATTGACTAAAATTTGTTGTTATAAGTTATTTGATTTTTTTGTGTGAACGTATTTCCATTCAGTTGTATGTTGTGCTTGGGTCCTTGGAGATCGATCATGGCAGGACATTACCGACGAACATGAAAATACAACCTGTTCACAGCATAGGAAGGATTCAGGATCCTAAAAGGACTATCCTATGAAACCCTAAGCTAGGTAAGAATATTTTCTACCTAAGCTATGTCACTTAATAGAATTCTTATTCTAACCTAAAGCTTCCTATTCTACTTTGTTGGTTAATTGGCATCCTAACCTAAGCTCGTGATAAAGGATATGGAAAGGTTACTAGGCTATTAAAATTAACCTTGAACCTAATACTATAAGGTTTTATGATGATCTAACCCGATTCCTAAAACTATTATGTTGTGAATTAATCTAACCTATGTGGAAACTACCTAAGGTTATGTGTTAAGACCTATGGTGGAAATTTGTTGTTAGGGTTATATCCTAAGGTATGCATTATAAACTACCTAAGATCTAACCTAAGCAATTTGATCTATCCTAAACTAATGGGTATGAAAGGGAGTTAGGTGGTCACATGAATTAAGGGTGACAGTTCCTATGGCATTTATGTTATTGATAAGGTTTTTAATGCATAGGGTACTACTAGTTTTGGTAAGGGCTAGTGAATTGGCGGAGGCTTATGTGGAAGTATCACCAAAATGTAATTTCATATTAATTTTGATTTGGAAATCACCAGACTTGGAAGGTGGTGGCAAGGAAGGATAGATGAGAAAATTAGAATTAATGAAACTTATTGTTTTCAGTTTTTGTGCACAAACCGTCTTGGAAGGCATGCAAACGGGTTTGTCTGGGGTTGTTTCACTTTACATATTTCATGATTTTTCTCTGCATGCTCTCTGGTTTTTCAAACTAGTAGATTGAACTACACTTAATGGCTATTTTTGAAGTCTTAGACCTATTTTCGGTTCGTGGGATGTATAAGAGACAATGTGGAAAAAGAATATGGTTGTTTGATCTTTCGTGGAGAAGAGGAGAAGTTGTGAGCTTGGCTAGAGGTCTCCTTCGATTTGGTAGAAGCACTATCAGGCATGATAGGCTCTAATCTTTAAGATCTCTTGCTTTCTTCTAAATTTTTCATTAAAACGATTCTTCTTTTGAGATTTTGGGCTTGCATGTTTTATCTGGTTACTTGTTTGCTGGGTTTTTACAATCTCTGTTATCTTGGATATGAATCCATGGCAAAAATAACGTTGGTTTTGAAACTATCTTTGTGATAGTTTAATAGTGATACATGCATGCGAAGCTTGTATTAGTAGCTCTTTTCCATTTCTAAAATTTTTATTTGAGGTTGTTGTGTTGGAACTGACCTTTGTTGCATTATGTGGATTCTGAACTATATGGGAACCTTGAGTTCCATCTGATCTTGTTGGAGTTTGTGTTTTGCTTGAGCTTGTAATCGAGCTTGTATTTGGTTTGGATCTTGTTCTTGGTTTCGTGTTTGATGAAAGCTGGTGATGGAGGTTCTTGATGCTCTAACCTATGTTTGGGAATCTTGGGTAACTCGGGACTGTTGTTGAAGCCTGTATGTGGCTCTGTACCCATGTTTTATTCTTGTGAAAATCTGGACTATTAATGGAGGTTCATGTTTTACACCGTACTCATATTTTGTTACTTGTATAGTTATAAACTCTTGTTGAAGCTCGTGTTTTGTTTTGAGTGGTATTAGGACTTCTTGTTTAAAATATAAACTGGAATGGGAACTTTGTGTTGCCCTGAACCTGTGATTAGAGACTTGTGTAGCCCTGAACTTTTGTTGAAACTTTGTGTTTGACTCTGTTGGGTATTTTGAGTTGGGTTTTACTTGTATTAAAAGTTTAAAACTTATAACTCTTTTGTTGAACTATTGCTCAAAGAAAACTGGGAGAATAGTTGGCTGAGTTGTTGGGTAAACTCTTGAGATCTTAACTGAAAACATCTTTGTTTGATGAATGGATTTGGTAATTCCTTTTGAGAACTGTTTCATCTTTTCTGAGATGGCAATGGCGTTTTATCGGGGTATTCTTTTCCCCTCTATTTTGTGGAAACCCGCGTCTTCAAATCTTTTAAAATAAGCTCTGGGTTTTGTTTAAAAGAAGAGTTTATTACTTTAGTGCTATGAATTGTTATCGTGGGATTACTTTGTCTATGTTCAGATTGTTTTTGTATTTAGTGCTTATTGAATCGAGAACTAATTACTCTTTTGTAATGCAATATTGAAACCTGACAATGGGATTTCAGTCTTGAGTTCGTTGATACTCTGAACATGTATAGCTTACTGATCGGTTTGTTTTTCTATTTCTTGTTGGATATAGTAAATAAACCTTGTATCTTTTTAAAAGAAAGGAATGTGAATCCTTTGGAATAGAATGTTGTTTTTAGGACTGTTATGTGTATTTCATTATGAGATTGGAACTGAAAACTCATGTTTATTGAAGGTAAAGAATTGTAAGGAAAATGGCAGTGTGCTTTCTTCTTACTGTGAGTCAATTTTGTTCTCTCTCTTGGGAACTAGCTTATGAATTTCTATGTTTGAATTAAAAGTGAAAATTCATTTGTTAGTACAATAAAATGAATTATTGATTGGATCATTTTCTAATTAAGATCCCTTTCTTTCTATTACTGGGATAAGTTCATTGGTTGAACTTTTCTGTTTTGATTCTCTTATGAAATGGAGATTTCTTTATGAGTTGTTTGGTCTTCCTTGTTCAAATCATTTGTAGAAATGATGTAGGAAGAGTTTAGATTATTCGGTTTTATTGAACTGAAAATGTAAGCTTGTTTGGCAGACTGTTTGTTTGACAAGGCTTTGCTTTGTTTGGTTTGTGATGAGTAAGTTTTGTCTCTTGCACTCTATCTTTTTATGGATCCTCCTTGGATGGACTCGAGTGGAGATTAACTCCTGTATAAGTCTACCTTGATTTGTGAATGTTGGTTTCTGATCTTTAAATGTTAACTTCTAACATGTGGAAGTAGATTTAGACTTGCAGGTAGACTGTTTGATTCTCTATTCCTTCTTGGATTGAAATGGGATTTTGTTCTGATGAATATCTTAAATGTTGAATTTTAAGGTAGTTGTCCTTTAAATGAAACCATTAATTCATGTTATGAATCTGTTTCAGTTTTTCGGATGTCTTGTGTTTGAGCATAGTTTGTAATGGTTCTTCTTTTTCTTTTTCTTAGGAGTTAGATGAATCATCCTAATGAGAATCATGCTTTAAACCCTTCTTTTGGTTAAAGCAAAGATAAATGTTGTATTCTATTATGATAGAATTGGGAACAATGAGATGATATGATTTGTTGTTTGCTAAAAGATAATTGATAGGATCAATTAAACTTTAATTTTGTAAGGCAGATATAGTAGATTATATTCCGATTCTTCTCTTGGAAGTAAATTCAATTGGTTAAACGTACTTCTTTTCCATTTGCTATTACTTATATTGATATTTATGATGTAATAATTGTCTCATTAAAGCAGAGTTGTTTTAATGGAACAATTATTGGAATGCACCTCATTTTAAGGCTTAGTGCTTATCATGCTCAGTTCATTGAACTGACCCGTGCTAGCAATTTTTACAGATGGACTTTGTAAGTGATAAAAGAAGGCAAAAATTATATGATGCATTGGCTGAATTAAATCTGATTCCTTGTGAAGAATTCTGATTCATTCTTGAGATTGTATTGAAAAAGGAAATGTAGTATTCTTTTATAATGAAGACGGTTGTTATGTAGTATACCTAAATGCATAAGTCTTGTAAATGTATAAGTTATAAGATAAATTGAAAGTTGAGAGTTTACCTACATTGGTTGTGTAAATTATTTTGTACTTGTATGGATGAGATGGATTCTATCTTGTTGATATTCTTTATATTATTTTTATGTTAATTGGTTATCTTTTCATAAGTTGGATAGAGGGATTTAGTTCAATCTCCCTACTTGTGATGTAACTTGTTAAGTTGCGGATATGACATTCGTTATCCAAACTATGTAATGTGTGATGAACATACATTAAGAAAATGTGGACATTGGGTAGGATAAACCCTAACACGTAACATGTAGAGAAAGACTCTTTCTCTTTCTTAATGGATTATAAACCAAAAAGGTTTGCAAGTATGACTATAATTTATTAGACTTCATTTTGTATGAAGTCTACCTTATATTGGATATATTATGGCATTGAAATTTCTAAAAAGTTATTGTACTTTTTAAATAAGACATATTATAATGCTACACAGTTATGGTTAATTGACAGTTTAACTATGTGATCAATTATTAAAAGTGACTATGAAAATAACGAAGTTCTTAGTGGGCTAAATGAAGAAAATTTAGGAAGAAATTATTGAGCATTGGATTAGGGTTTGGTAGGGTTATTGTAATCAGGTTTTAATCCAAACTAATAATGTATTAACAATCTCCTCGGGGTATGTACATCTTGATGAGGCAATTTCTGTAGGATGTTGGCACACGCCAACTACAGGGCTGTACCTTTGAGAAGGCTTATATCTTCTCAAGAATACAACATTGTAGTTGACATGTGGCATCACCCTTCTGCATTGATCATCTAGATCTACACACATCTAGAACTCGACTTGAACCTAGTTTCTCTCTAGGTCTAGATAGGAGCATATTTAGGATAGGAATTAGCTTCCAAAGGCTCAGGGTATGTTTACACATTCAGATGACTTAGGTCAAATGAGTATGCCCATCTACCCTAAGCCTTTGTGAGCGTCTTCCTATAATAGGTTATGTTTCTATCTAGGGCTAGGGTAAAACCTGGAACAAGTGGACTGACGGTAGTTAGTAAAGACCAATCATGATAATAGAAGAGTGAGGTGAAGGACATATTCCAAAATGATGAGTATGCCATCTAGGAATAGTGACATACATATTATGTTATAAATCTTTGGCCAAAGTATCGCAAACTGCTGGTTGCGTTGTCCTATGTCACCAAGTTTAAAACAACGTGATATCAGATGAATATTGGTAACATATATTCAGATATGTTCTTTAAATAGATCACTCAGTACCCAATGTAGGGTAGGATGACAAAGTATATGAAGTATACAATATGTATTCAATACATAAGATAACATAAATAGATCGGTAGCTTACTGAGTTATGGAATGAATAGATCGGTGAGTCACCGAGTCATTACAACTACATGTGTTTATCCATTGAATTTGATTGGCATGGAATGTTTGTTCTAAATATTGATTTATTTAGAATATTGAACATTATATAAAGATTTTTTCCTCTTGATTCTAAAGTCTTAAAATGGGAATGTTACAGGGGCCCCACCTAAAAACAACGAGTTTTTGTAGAAGAAGGTTTTTAGAAAGATGGTCTAAAGGAGTAACATGAAAAATTTATGGTGCATGATTATTAGGAGTTGATATTGATTTAAATTAATGTTCTAGAGAAATTTCATGTAGGTTCATGGTGTTTGAGGTCCAAATAGGTTGACTGGTCAAAGGGCAGTTTTGGGATCTCAAATAACAAAGCGATAAAATGGTTATAACTTGAGCTACAGGTGGAGTTTTGAGATGATTCAAGTTGTGTTGGAAATTATATTTAGATATATTTCCAGTGATATATGGATTTCATTATGATGAGGTCATTTGACATGGTTTCTAGGTCATTCTCGAGTAGAAATATTTTTGGCAGTTCAAGACAACATGTGTTCTGATGGAAGTTTGATGTTATTTGAAGCATGAGATGGATTGGGTGATACTTCCTATCACCTGTAATGTGAATAGGGATTAATTTTTCATCAAATTAATCCATTTATATGTATTTAATATTTGTATAAATTATTTTATGAGCTAACCTTTGGAAACAGAGTTTTTGGCAAGTTGATCTGGTGAAGAAAAATTTTGTTGTGGTTTGAAGTAAAGGATGTTTCATGAATTATAAATTGCTTAGAAGTGTTATGCAGGTTCTAAAATTTATTTTGATTGGTCACATATAATTTTTTTGGTGGAGTAAAAGTTATTTGGTGATCGATGAAGTTTCCAGGTGTCTTTGAAGGGTGAAGGAAACAACTGTTTTGAAAATTATAAAGGGAACTAGGCCCAATAAACAAAATAATTTGATTGGTTGAGATAAATTGAGACCATGTATGAATGTTTAATTAAATTTATTCATATTTAATGGGTTTTTGGCCATGAAAAATTATGGTACTAATGTTAGGGAAATTTTAAGATTGTGCCCATGGGGTTTTGAGCCATTTTGGCACATGAAATGATGGTTTTAGCTAGGCCGACCTATTTGGGTCATATGTAACTATTTTAATTAAAATTTATGAATTTTATAGAGATGTATGGGTTGAAATTATCATGAGGGACCAACCTATTTTGGTTTGGAAGGAATAAAAGCATATTTAAGTGCTTGTTTGGTTCATTTTTGAACTAGTGCTCTTAGAGGGAAGGTGTGCAACCTAGAGGAAGATATTTTTCAGGTATGAGAGCATGATTTGAAGGATGAGGAATAGAATGAAAGGTTTAGGAATATTATAGATCATGTGTGCATGTTATTAGAGCTTTGAAAAGTTAGGAAAGCGTAAGATTATGAGAGATTTAAGACCTAGTTTGTGAGCTAAAATTATGGTCTCCATTAGTTGTGGTAGAATAAAAATAAGATATGAGATATATTAAGGTGTCTGATTTGGTTCTTGGTTATCCTAGGGGTTTTAACCTCCTTGTGGAGTGGGTGCTTCACTAAATTAGGGGTTGGTGCTCCATTTAGGGTTGGTTCCTTACTAAAATAGGGGTTGGTGCTCCTTGTGGGGTTGGTGCCTCAATAAATCAGGGGTTGGTGCTCTTTGTGTAGTTGATGCTACACTAAATTACTTTAATTTGAGTAATATAAGTATATTTTCAGTGGGTTTTCTTCCCCATGAGGTTTTCCCACTTACATATGGTGTTCTTGTGTTGAGTACTTTACTTTCTTGCTCTTGTGGTTGATTTTACATGTATTAATAAGCACACATGATCATGGATGTTGTTTAAATAATAAAATGGATGAATTTATGTTTTGGTAAATGAAAGGAAATTTATCGTAGGACTGATTCATCCCCCTCTCAGTCCCTTGTGCTTCTAGCAATTGGTATCAAAGCTGGACCTTTTTGCGAGAAGTTTGAATACTGAAGGAGATATTATAAAACACAAGAAATGGGTAAGTCTACAGACCTTGTGGCCATATTGAGAAGAATAAATGAAATATAAAAATCATGTATTGAGGCCTATCAAAGTTAGTTCAAGGACATGGAGACAAAGCATAATCAAACAATCATATATTAGAAAGTATGTCTAAAACTCTAAGAATTAAAAATAAAGAATGTACTCAAATTTGAAATCACAAGTTTCCTTGCTCAATGATAAACTCAAGTCAAAGGAGGATGAGTGCATCAAGTATGAATATGGTATGAAATATCTACATTCAAGACTTGATCTAGTTTCAAGAAAATTGAAAATGTTTGAGAAAAGTGCAAGTGACCTAGATAATCTTCTTAGCCAACAAAGATTAGCAAGTGATAAGGCTGGTTTGGGATTCAATGAGGATCTCAAGGAAAAGGAATTGAAGCAAGAAGACAAGGTTCCAAAAAGGAAGATGGTGAACCAAGTACCAAGGAAGAAATGAAAGTGACTCACACCAAGGACCATGAGAAGACCAAGCCTATTAGGCAACCTAATGCATCAAGGTATGAAAGATCATTCAATGGATATTGTTTCTTATGTCATGTTTTTGGTCATAGAGCTAAAGAATGTAAGAAAAAGTCTTCTAAGAATGGTGTAGGATCCTTTAATGGTGAATGTAATTCATGTTGTGAATATGGTCACAAAGCCAAGGATTGTGGATGGAATCTAGGAGTGTTTGAGCCTAGAAAAATTAAGAGGATGTTTGTCAAGAGATCTGATCCTAGAGATGCTCATCCATGGAAAGACAATAGAAATGAATTTTTTGAGAAGATAGTATACTACAAGTGCAATGAACAAGGTCACACTACAAGGTACTATTTGTATGGATCAAAAAATCAAGATGAAGGCTTCAAGAGACAAAATTTAGTGGTATGTTATAACTGTAATAGAGTTGGTCATGTTGCAAGAAATTTTTATCAAGCTTATTCAGGTCATAACAAGAATTATCAAAGTCCTAGAGAGCAAAGAAGTGGGTTTCAGAGGCCTAGAAGGACTTGGGAACCTAGAAGAACCTTGGTGTCTCATCAAGAGAAAATTTCTATGAAAGGAGTGATTCTCAGTACTCAGTCCAAAAAGGAGAAGAAAGTGGAGTTGGTAAAGTACCTAAGGGGGCTTGGGACGTCTCTAAGAACTTCTTTTAAGTATCCATGGAACCTATATGCCTCCACTATGCTTCTTGAATGTGTATCAATGTAAATGAAGCATCTAGGAGAGGGGGATCTTTCTATTTCAACTTGTGTCTCCTCCATAAGGTTAAGGTATCCCTTTTGTGCTCTTGTTCATGATATTTTTGGTATATGATGGATGCTCTTGTGTAAGGTGTATTATTCACAATATTGAGTTAGTAGTTGTACATGTATTGTAACATTCCCATTTTAAGACTTTAGAAACAAGGGATTTTTTTGTTATATAAATAATGTTCTCTATTCTAAATAATCATAATTTAGAACACACATTTCATGCTAATCAATCTCATAAAAATAACCATATGCGATTTGTAAATGACTCGGTGAACTACGATCTGTCATGTTAACTCATTTGAAAATTGCATACTAGTATACCTAGTTCTCTTACCCAATTCTGGATATTGAAGCGTTCTATTTAAGATACCTAACTAAATATTTGTTACCAATATTCATCTCAATCTGATATTACTCAGTAAACTAGGTGACACAGGACAACACAACCAACAACTTGTGATACTTTGGCCAAAGATTTCCAACATATTGTTCATGTTACTATTCCTAGATGACATACTTGTCAAATGGAATATGTCCTTCACCCCACTTCATCTGTTATGTAGAATGGTCTTCACTGATTCCTATTAGTCCACTTGTTCGAGGTTTGAACATAACCCTAGTTAGCAACATAGTTTGGTATAAGGAACTGCTTGTGATGACTAAGGGTACAAAGACATACCCAATTGACCCAAGTTGATTGCATGTGTCTAATTACCCTAAGTCATCATGAGTTATCCCCTATACCAAAACATGTTCCTAACTTGACCTAGAGTAAAACTAAGATCAAGTCCAAGTTTATGTAGATCCAGATGATTCAGTTTTGAAGGGTGTTACAACATGTCAACTGCAACACTGTATCCTCATGAAGACGCATGTCCTTACGAAGGTACAGAGCTTCTACAAACTTGGCATGTGCCAACATTTGACGACTTACCCATCTTGATGTACATACCCAAGCAAGAAGTTATTTATACAAATATATTTCTTAATTAAGATTTAATTACAACAACCCTGCTGAACCCTAATTCCATTAGCCCTTAAGGTTGACATCCACATTTGAGTTGTTAAAGTAATGCAGAAACTTCATGATTGCTTTTTATTCATTCACTTAATATTTTAGGATTTAGTTAATTAAAACAGAACAACAACATCATTGATATTTACTTAGTATAACTCAACCATTCATAGCTTAGTTTAAGTTCCAAAATAGTTTCAATTATAATAGACTTCATTGAGATGAAGTCTAATTGATAGATGTTCATGTTTACCATACATTTGTTTTAAACCTATCAAGTATTGTTAAAGAGGAAGTGCACCTTCCTCTTTTCTTTATGAGTTAGGTTCGTCATACCCTTTTTCATTAAGCACATCATCATAATTAAGTTTACACTTTCATTAAAATCTTTTAATAAACCATAAAGACTTAGATAAAAGAACATCTATGTATGCCAACTTAATAAGCTACATTTCTATTAAGGGATATTGTAATTAATTCCCTTCCATCCAACTTATTTAATGTCAAACTAAAAAAGATCCATTCAGATAAGAATAAGAGCAATTAAGATAAGATTACAAATTTTCCTTCACATAATGCACAAGGAGAATGACACAACAAGTAAAGGTAACTCTCAATATTTTTCAATTCATCATGGTGAAATACATATTTTACAAGACCATGCATTTCAGACGTATTTCATGTCAAACAAAATCAAAACCAATAAGGAAATACAACTTTTCCTCTTTCAATACATTTCAATAATGAATCATATTTCTTCATAAAAGATCCAATCTTTAAGTAATGAATAACACCATTAAAGTTATTGCCTTACTTTATCACTTACGAAGTCCATCTGTAAAAATTTCTAGCATGGGTCAATTCATTAAACTAAGCATGATAAGCACTAAGCATTAAATGATGTGCTCTCAACTAACTATTTCATAAAACCAACTCTGTCTTTTATGAAACAATAAATCCAAATAGATAGATACATCATAGCGAAATAAAAATCATAAAAGAAAGAACAAGTGATCAACCAAATTAACATTTGGAAAAGATCATGATAAAAACAACACTCTTCAACCATTGTTTACATAAGGAATTATATCAGATAAGTAATAATTCATCCTAATTACTTATCTCCTTCCTACTAGAGGTACTTAAAGTTCATTTCTTACTTCATTCAATCTAAATTACAAATAAAGACACTAACTCCAAGATTTTCCAAAAATAGAGTTACTTTTAAGAAGCAAGAACCATCAAATCCAGCATTAACATGTTCCATCCAAAAACATCTACAACCAAGCTAATTCAACCTTCATGAAAGGTTTTAGGTTGAGCCATCAACATCATAAAAACAAGAGATTCCTATTTTAGATGCTACATCTAGATTTAAAGCCAAAATATAGCCTAAGTCTTAAGTTAGGTCACAACAGTTAGAAATAGGAAATTATTCATTCAATTACTTGCATTACACATTAATCACACATTACCAAATATTGATTCCAATCAATACAAGTCAAGGTGAATAAGTCAGAATTATCCCAACTACTTATTTGCAATCCTTTTAAGTAATAAACACTGATCCGATCAATTCCTTAAACAAGAGAACACAGAAGAGGGAAGATCTGTGTTACTTTTCACAACTCAGAGAAGAGAGTACAACATATAATCTCCTACAGATTTCAAAGAATCAGCAATGAAAACCTTAACTCAGAGGAGAAAAGGAGAAGGGAGTCAACAACAAGAATAGAAGAAGATCCCATCATTCTTTCCCAAGAAAAGAAGTACATAACAGGATAAGAGACTGAAACAAATCTAATCAAAATATATTTGAACTAATGATAAACATAGAAACATAGAAATCCATGATACTGGATCGAATTATGCAACTACAATAAGCAAGTCAGATTCCAAAGGTGAAGTTCTATCATCATAAAACAAGAAAATAACAATAGTGTATTAGCTACATCTAGAAACAAATGTTTTGAAAGAATTAAATTAAGCATCAATACACGAAGTATATCTACCACTGGACATTTCAATTCATCTAGTCACAAATAGCTCAGTCCATAAAACTAGAACTTAGCCATCACTTTTGACAAATGAATACAATATACAATCAAGTTAACACATACTCCCATCTTTACAGGATAAAAGAAACAATAATCGGTAAGGAGAGAAAGAACCTAACCTGATTCTATCATAATGAAGACATAATGAAAACAAGGTGACTCCACTACAGGTGCACGAGTCAGTCTCAGGTGAGGAACAAAAAATCAAACTTATTTCAGTCTATTCCTCAAGACCGATTCAACTGAACTTAATCAATATTTCACCAAGACATTCACACTCTTCAATATTGTTAACATAACAAAATAGACGTGAGGAATTAAGAAAATCCCTCATTATCATACACAAATCATAATGAATGTAAGGAACTAGAAAACCCTTCAAGCTGAATCGATTAATTCCTTAAACACAAAATGTCATCATGGAAAAGATGCATGAACATTCATTAAGTCTTTCACAAGAATCACGACAATATGGTTTTTAACAACTTACTCTCAACAAGTTAAATCAAGAGGTTCACCCAGATCAAGAATAGGTAAGTCATTATCGAGCCATCTTCTATCTTACAAGTAAAGAAAGACAACGAGGTCGACATATTGCAAGCTCGAGCAAGAGCTAACATGAATAAATCCAATTTCCAACCTAGAAAAAACCAACACTCGAAATATCTTCCATTAAAACAGAACTTCTATTGCCCAACTTTAGGTCAGTCTTTCTGAGGTTTAAAAACCTAAAAATGTATAAAGTTTAGAAATAGAAGAACTCGTTTATTGCTATATTCAAGCAAGATGATTCCACAAATATTTGTATCCACGTAACTATTTCCACACAATTTCCATAGAAGGAACTAGATTCAAACAACTAAGTTTTAACTAAAAAGAACAAAAGAAGTATTTCATTCATTGTTGTTTCAATCAAGTTTGAATCCGCAAAAACAATGAATCCAAACAACCATTTCAACACATCAACAGAGGTACAAGATTCGAAAACAACGAAGATGCAATAGAGAAGAATACCTTTCTTACCTCCTTCCAACATAGAAAGACAAACCCAGATCAAAACTTATAGCAAACAATATTTTCCAAAATCCATTTTGAGCAGACAATAGGATTCACACATATTTGACATTATTCCAGTCCCAACAAAATTAAAGTACGATTCACCATCATATTTAACAGGGAATAAACCCTCATTCCATATTATCTAATAGAGTTTTATCATCAGAAAAATACAAGAACAAACCAAGCAAGAATTCAAATAACCTTCACAAATATAAAAAACCCATTTGTTTCCAAGAGCAGAGTTGTTTTAATGAAGACATTTAGTAAAAATCGAACAACTTAATGGGTAGAGCCTATCATGCCTGATAGAGCTTCTGTTGATTTGCAGAAGGTTTCCAACTGAGCCTCCACAATTCCTCCTTTTCCAAATGAAGTCAACAACCCAAAAATTCTTCTTCTTATGCCTCTTATACCTCCATCGATAAAAAATAGTCCAGAGGTGCCAAAAATAGTAATAGATTGAAAATAGAACTGCTGGTTCGAAGAACCCGAAAAATCCATGCAGAGTAAAAATCGACATGAGAAAATGACCAAAAAACCTCCCAAAAATCCGCTTGCATGTCTTCCAAGGTGGTTTCTTTGCCAATTCCAAGACTCATTAATGTAAGGACGACCAACTCTCCCACCTAAATCTCCATGCCACTGCCATCCAAAATTGGCGAGCTCAATTTCAACCAATGCATGCATTTTTAACTTTAGTGATGATGTCAGCTAGACATTCCCTCCTTTCTCCATGCCTCCACCAAAACTGGCATGCCAAGTTCATAAATTCAAAAATCAAATCACTTTAATGCCATATAGAGCATCACCTCCGCCTCCTAAGTGCCATGCAACCCCTTAGGCTCCCTTTTATCTTAACATTAGTTTAGGTTAGATAGACATTAGCTTAGGATTTGACCATAGCCTAGGTATATAGTATTTACCTTAGGTCATTCAAACTACCATAGTTAAACATGCCATTAAAGATTAGGTCATAACCCATAGTAGTTCGGTATTATGTAATAGGTCATAGATAGGTCTTTCATTACCTTAGGTTATTTGTGAAACCCCACACCCGTAAAGCATACAAAATTAGGTTAGGGTGCAAACATAAATAGGTTAGGATATATCTTTACAACTTAGACTTAGGTTTTACTTAATAGTCTTGTAGTAGATCCTTATCCCTCTTACACTATTCAATGTTTTAAAAGATATTAACAAAAAGATCTAAGCTCATAATTTACAGAAAAATGCAAAGCAAGGACTTCAAAAGAAGGATCCATAAAATTGGAAACATACAAGGACTCAGTCCCTTATTACCTTCCATTTCAGATTGTCGGTTTATCAAACTGATTAGGTAAGAAAACTGAAGCATACCTTGGATCAATGGAATTGATCCAAGGTTTTGTTGTTATTAAAAGATAAGCATGCAAAAAACAATATTGGTTTACAACCTTTTAGAACTCAAGGAAGAATGGATTCATTTCAAGAAACAACAACACAACAAAATGAATCCTTGAACATAAATAATTTATCCATTACAAGCATGATTTCCAACAATCAAAAGAATACACCTTCTTAGGACAAACCACATATCAACGTTTGCAGTGTCAAGAGGAAAAGTTAAGATTTTCTCAAAGATGTTACATGTATGATGTCCTTATGATTTTTGTTTTCTCCATCATGGTCATAGTTGGATGTATAAGTTCTTGAAGTTCTCTAGCATGTTAAATGGAGTATGCAAGAGTCTTAATCAGTCCTCATATCTCTAAATTATATACTCAATAAATGTTGAAAATGGATATACAATCTATGATGATTCATTATGTTTAGTCTGAGCTATGTAATGTATTTTGAATCTATCATGAGTTAGAGATGCATAAGATGTGTATATCTATAATTCTATGTCATATATGGTCATGTACATGTGTGATGATTATGTGAAATTGCAAAAATAAACACATTCCTTGTCAAGACACGAGCTTGTGTTAACTATGTCTAAATGAGTCTAAATGTGTCTAGGTCCTATCATAAAAATGTCTAATATTTGACTGAGGAGTATGAAGTTTGACATTATGACAGGTGTAAAGTGTTGAAAATTTGCATAGTAGGTCTCGTGTCTTAAGTATTATGGTCATGGATTGAAGTCAATAGATCTATACCGATGTCTCTGTGAGTCTATGTCTAAGTATTATCAATATTAAGGGCCGTGCTTCTATAATTCTAGCTTGAAGCCTTATGAATTTCTTGAAGACAAGGGCACATGGAAGGATTGTATGATAATGAAGCTATGAAGGTTTGAGTGAAGTAAGAAACAATGTATTGTATTAATTGAAGACTTGATACAAGATTATTAGGGTTGTAAGTGCTACTACAATGATCTTCTAGTAGATATAGAGGTGTATGAGATCTCGAATAGAATGCAAGGGTGAAAATAATCTTCTAGTAGCTAGGTCACATGTTAAATGTTTTTTCTACAAAGTGATCTCTATCTAGAGGAAGTCGAGAAGAGTGTCTGTGTTTGTGTGTACAATACATCATGAAAACCCTAGGTAGACCAGGGCATGTATTCGAGATTCGAGAAGTAATGTTATAGGTCTTGTACCACCTATGAAGGGTTGATTAGTGGTTGTAGAATCGTAGACACCCAAAATTGGGTCACATCTCCTTAACCTATTTCAATCAAACAATTTGACACATACATCTAACCATGACCCCTTTCGATACATTAACATTAATTTAATTATCCCTAATTAAATTCATTCTCATCCTCATATAATTATTAGTTTAATTACTTTTATTAAATTAATTTATCTACTTCACCCCTCCACCTCACCTAATGCCACCTCACATATCCAACTCACCCAAGACCCATTCCCCACCTATTAATCAACTAGGACTAGGTCTATACTTATCCTAACTAACTAAGACTTAGTCTAGCCCTAGCAATTAACTCCCATAACTCCTCCAACAAATAATCTACGTATCTGGCACAATCTATCACTTAAGACCCGGGTTTAAAATATCAATCACATAAAAATAGCAAATATTAGGCTATTTTTGGCAACCTTTACCTATTCACCTTAACCGACGCCGCTTTTTTTCCTCGGCTAGCATCGGTTACCTAACCACCATTGGTCACTTTATATACACTTTCACAACTCTTCACAAGGGTTGGTCATTCAATTATTGGAGCCCTCTTACATTCAAGCTTGAATCTTCAAGATCTCCTGCATCCCGATGACAAACACACAACCACAAAGTCTGCAAGAGAAGTAGCCGGGTCCTCCTTTTAGAGCATTTGAATACTCACAAGAACACACAGGATTCACTACCATGACACTAAACTTAGACATCTCCTCTACGATCAACCACCAACCATCTTCATCCATAGGATTTGCAAAATATCAAGTAAGTATTGTGATTTTATCATTTGTTCTTATTCTAGTATAGATATCTTGTTTTATTTGTGTTTACATTCCTTCCACTACCTGTATATCACCTTCTTCCCACCAACCTACTATTCTACCATCCCAAGCCTTTACACCCTTTCCAACCTCCTTTTCAGCATACTTGAGTCTTCTTAACAATATCACGACCTTATCAACACCACCCTTACTCTCAGGCAATAACAGAGAGGTTCAAAAACCTATTTTTAATAGTCTCCCACCAATTTCCCCTACCAACACTAGTCACCCAACCGGCATCGGTCACCCTCCTATACTAGCATCGGTCACCTAACCGATGTCGGTCTCTGTGTTTGTTAAATTTCCCTAAAAAACAAGCTCACCACCTCTCCAAAACAACCCAAAACCCCTCCTAACTCCACCCAGACTTCACCCACAACCTTTTCCTCACCTTATAGCCTACCCGGACATTCAAATATAAGCATATCCTTACCTTTTAGTAAATATTTTATTGTATGTTGTTATAGAAGCCTAAATATTATAACTACAATAGGATGTACTTGTTTATTATTTCTTCCCACATTGATTTGTATTAAATAGAGGATTGAAACCCTCTAGGAAGTATCATACTTCTGGATCTAGCTATCGCTAGGTAGTCCTCTAACTCTTGCTATTTAATACTATTTTGTGGTCTTGTTGTGATTATTATATAGGTCGTTCCTCCTAGCCAAAGGGAAGCTCACACAATCAGCCCAGATAAAAAATCTACAACACCTTCTACCATCTACATAGCACAGGTATTCCTCCTACACTGTTACCTTCTTATCTATTTTGTCTCTACTACAATATTGGTGAAACATTTTGGCACGTCCGGTGGGACCCTTTTTGGGTTTCTTTTGCATTGTTCATTCTTAGGGAATTATTGTGTGCTTATTTCATTTTGAAACTGTTCAAACTAAGCTTTCTCCTTAGGAATATTCTTCTTGTAATTGTCTCAGTGAAATTTGTATTTTGGATTAAAAAGAAGACTTCTTTTTATTCTGTATTGCATTAGTGAAAGACATACTTTTCTTCTTCATTAATTGTTCTCATCGAATTTCATTTGTGGATTTGGGTTTTAAAACTTGTACACTTGCATTATGAGTTTTTTGCATTATAGCTCACTTAAATTTAATTACAACCTATATGCTTTGGAGGTCATGACCAGCTGATGGTTGGTGAGAATGAAGCATAAATTACTTTGTGCACACACTCCCTAAACCAAATCACTAAAATAAACAACTCTTTTCTTAAACATCTTCCTTCCCGATAATTACCATTAACGAATAATAATCGATTAGTAGTGGCTCTAGCTGGTGTTATGGTCACCATCATATCAGAGTAGGGCCTCATGTAATAAAAAGTATATATTGGGGACTACAAGAATTTTTTTACATAAAACCATCCATAGTTTTCAGTTTCTATAGGGAACCCTCGTTGACCAAAAACTCTATTCTACTTATAGTCAGTCCTAAATGGCATAAGCCACACAACATAAAATCTATTGCCTAGGATTTTTGGTGTGTTTGTTAGCTTTTTCTTGTCTTGTGTTTTGAGTTGTAAGGAACATTCTTCTTCTTTTTATTTCCTATACACCCCATCATTATAGTTGTTGTATTCCAACTCTGTTTCTGAGTGTGTTTGGAATTTTCATTACCATACTCCATTTTTGGGTTGGTATCATTTAACTTAATCACCTACAATTCAGTTTTTCATCACTTTCTCGATTTCATAGTAACCAATGTCGGTTTTACTGACGACATCGGTTATATACTGCTTACGTAATCTTACCTAAAGCAGTGCTGAAATCAAACCCAATCATCTTTGGTTATTCATCTCTGTCATTTTTGACATCTATGAGTCTCTGTTACCAATAACAGAACTTGGTTTCATCTGGTTTACATTTATCATTCCTAGATTTTCAAATATTTTAATAATTCATAAGAATCGACATCGCTCCAGGTGACCATCCTCAATTACCTTCTCACACCGGTATCGGTTCACTCACTACCATCGGTTCTATCTGCTTTGGTTATTTTGCTCAAAATAGTATTCAATTCACATCCAGGTACTTTTTGTGACATGTTTCTATCATTCTTAGCATTCTTGAGTCTTTGTTACCAACAATAGAGTTTAGTTTCATCTATTTACACTCTTCATCCTCAATTTTTCAAATCTTCCATTTATCCATAATGTAACCGACATCGAGTCTTATTATCACCAAATCATTGCACCCTCCGAAAAAATTTCCTTAGATGAGTGATATGATCCTCAACATGTTTGGAGTAGACAGTGATGTTATCAAGGTAAACCAAGATCATGTCGTTGATGAGTCCTTTAAATGCCATATCCATGGCTCTATGAAAGGTAGCCCCTGCATTAGATAATCCAAAGGGCATCTTGTTGTAAGTGTATGTGCCCCATTTAGTGGTGAAAGCCATTTTGAATTGATCAGATTCTTGAACCAGAATTTGATTATATCCTGAATATCCATCAAGAAAAGAAAATCTTTGAGCCCCTGCCACTGTTTGGAGGATTTGCTCCATTGAAGGGAGAGGGTAGTGATCCTTCAATGAGGCATGGTTCAGATCCCTGAAATCTATGCACAGCTGAATTTCACCATTCTTTTTCCTTACGGGCACCAAATTGGAAACCCACGAAGAATGCTTGATGGGAAAAATTATGTAGGCCTCAATAAGCTTGGTTAACTCTTTCCTCATCAAAGGCTCAATTTTGGGATTGATTGGCCTCTATTTTTGATGAACTAGCTTGGAGTTCGATCCAATTCAATAGTATGTTGAGCTAATCCGAGATCGAAACCACACAAGTCCTTGTAGCTCCACGCGAAGATATCATGATATTCCTGACATAATTCGATGAAATATTTCTTTTCATGAGTAGTGCATACCTTGCCAATTTTTAGAACCTTTTCACTTGCCACTTGAACTCTTCAAAATCCTCCTCCTTGACCACCATATTAGTGCTCTACTTGGCCTAATCATCCGAATTGAAGATAGATTCCAATGTAACCAGGCCTTTTGGCAACTTGTTTCCTTTTAGCTGTATAATTTGATCACCATAAGAATTTTGAAGTTTATCTTGATGTTTGGCAGTGAACTCTACTTCTTGTTGTAGGAAGAGAACAATCTATTGATCACTATCGAACACCTGCCAACTACTCACATTATTTGGTATTGCGGGATGGACCACCATTTTGAATTTTTGTTGCTCTTCTTTCATGATATCCGTAGGTACATCGTATTGAGAACCGATAGTAGCCATCTATCAGCATCTTGATTTTGCTTCCTAGGAATTGCATGAATTCCGAAAGCCTCAAAATATTCTATCAGATCCTAAACCCAATTTTTTTATGACTGCAGTAGATCATTTTTTGATGCACTACGGGTGTAACTTGGTGCACAACCAATTTGCTATCGCCAAAGACCATCAAGGTTTGGATTCCTCTTCTTTGGGCCAACTGAATTCCTTATATAAGAGCTTCATATTCAACAACATTATTAGTGCAATTGAACTGCAACCAAAAGGAAGAGAAATATTTGTCTCCTTCTAGAGAAATTAACATAACCCCACACTGCATCCATTTTTACTTCATGAACCATCAAAGAACATCTGCCATAGTCCGTTTGTATCACTTGATGCCTTAACCAGTTGAGGTACGATGGCATCTTCTTCATGAATGCAATATGTACCTAATCTAGTCTCTTCCAAAAATAATAGACCAGATTCTTCATTTGCCAATAAATCAGCATAAGGGTCATATTGATGATCTATACTCACCTCATCGAGAATTGTATCCAACCTCTTCTATGAGAGTAGTTGGCTCATGATCTACATCCTCATCTTCGGGGTCACAAATGGCATAATTACCATTTATGGGTTTGGCTATGTAAGGTTCCACGTGATTGTGATATATTGGTTACTCGCCCTTATAGTTACCTTAGTTCCATACCGGGTCCTCAGGATCATATGTGACCAGTTTGATGACAAATAACCACCCATTTTTGGGGTGAAATCCTGTGATAAACAAATGGCAAAGAGGGGAGGAAGATCAATAATAGATATGTCCTATGTGAGTGTAAAGCTAGGACATGCATGGATAGTAAGCTAAAGCCCCTTAATGACCCCCATAGTTTGGACTGCAATACCATCTAGTTGAACAACCCCTCTTGAAATTGGAGTATATGGAATTTACAAGACATCTCATGCGACCGCTTTCGTGGTTTCGGAAATTTTGGCCCATTTTTGTTTAAATCCCTCTCGGACTTCTGAAGTCTGAAATTCTGAAAGTCTAAAAATTTAGACTTTCGGGCTTTCAGTTTTCGGAATTCTCCGAGTCATTTTTAGGATTTTTACTTTCGAACTTTCGAAGTCCAAAAGTCTGAAAGTCTGAATTTTTAGACTTTCGGGTTTTCGAGTTTCAGAATTTTCCATTTGCCAATTCATTTTTGTCTCCTAATCTCAAGTCTGAAACCTCGAAATTCTAAATTTCGGGCTTTCGGGTTTTAGACTTTTAGAGGTCCTTTCATGCAATTAATTTTTCACCTACCTCCATACGGATCAGATTTCTACCATTAATATCGGGTTTTCTATTTAAACTCAATTTTTACTCGTCATTTTTACTTGACACATTTGCTCTGACATTCTGTTTCTTGTACTTTACGATGTATTTTTCAAGGTATGGTAATTTTTATTTTCTTTTTGGTTTAAGATCCTTTTCTTTGTTTCCCTCTCATTTTGTTTTCTCTTTGGCCTTCCTCTATGTATTTTTCGATGTCACTCCTTTTGTTCACCATGTTTTACATTTTGAGTTTTCTTCAGGTATTCAGAGTTGTTCAAAGGATCCTCTTAGGCCTCCCATACTTCTTCTCATTTCTCATTTTCTAGATTTTGCGAGTTAACATTGTTTGGCAGGGTCCTTTTCCTTGTTTGGAGAGGCTTGTTTGGAGAAACTTGTTTGGGAGAATTCCTTCAAGGAGTTTATTTCAGAAATCTCTTTTGAGGAAACTTGTTCGGGAGAAAGGTTTCAGAAAAATTGTTCGGAAAAATTCTTTCGAGAGATTCTAGTTCGAGATTCTTTTTCGAGAATTTTTTTGGATATTTCATTCGAGATATTTCCTTTAGAACTTTTTGTTTTAGAGATAAAGGTTTCAAAAAAATGTTCAGGTTTTTAAAACTTTTAACTTCAGAGAAACTCTTTTGAAACTTCTTTTTGGAAATTTCTTTTGGAAATATTGTTCGGAAAAATTCTTTCGAGATTTTCGTTGGAAATTTTGGTTTCGGGAAACTTTTTCGGAGAAATTTTTCGAAGTTTTGAGTTCGAGATTTCCTTTGGAGAAAGTTTTTGGAGATTTCAGTTCGGTGTTTCCTTTTGGAACTTTTCAGTTCAAAATTTTGAAAGTTTTTCTTTTGGGTTTTCAGAATTTCTATAACTTTGGCTTCTAAAATACAGGGCTTGATGTCTGCTTCCACTTCAAAGGGAAAGGAGAAGATGAAGTACTCATTTCTTAGAGTTTCTCCTCATTCCTGCCTGTCCTCCGACTTAGGGAATATTGGGGACACTGATCTAGGACAAATTGATTTTCTAGATTTTTGGGAAATATTAAAGGCTCCAAACAAGAAACCATGGATGCAAGCCATCTACGACAATGGGCTTTCCCTTGCCACTAGTTTTCCCACATCCATGCATTGCCCAAAATTTGTTTTAGTTGTAGTAGCCCACTTTGAAAAAGACTCCATGTCAGTCAGAGATAGTGATGATAAGGTGGTAATCCGTTTGGACCCAGACTTCTTCGAAGATCTTCTTAAACTTCCCGATGTTCAAGATTACACCACAATTTCACCAAAGATAGTAGTGGAACATTGGGATAAGAAAGAGGAAGTATGCTCAAGGATCATGATGAAAACTTATCTGGCCAAGAACTTCACCAAACTACCCAAAACTATGCATCGGTCATATTTTATTCAGAGGTCAGTGATCTCATTGTATTGTTAAGCGAGTTTCGAGTCTTCCTTACAGAAAGGAATTCTAGGAATGGATGTTTTTATACATTGCAACCATCAAGAAGAATGATGAGTTTATCCAATGGGGGGAGCATATTAGTAGCTCCATTTGCTATCAATTGGGTAGAGTGTCATGCGAAGACTTTCTACATGACATCCTTCTTGGTATATCTGCTTGCTTACTATGGGAGATTTTTTTGGTTTGAATACCAAGGGTGTTCGCAGCACCTCCCAAATATATGAATTTTATCCCCAACTCACTCTAGATGAGGGAAGAAAGCATTTCAGAGTCAACGATGTTTTTTTGCTATCATCCTCTATCGTTTTGACAAAGAACTATATAATCAAAGGATTTCGATGAGGCTTTCCAAGAAGTGTGAGAATGGGGAGCAATCTACTTTCAGTTTCCTACATTCACCTATATCCGGGTTTTGGGTTTCATAGGTGCCCCAAGAAAATTACCAAGGTGCCCCACTGACAAATGGATTCTATTGGAATTAGTTCGGAAGTTGTTGGATTATCATCGAATCCAAAACAAGCATCACAAAGTGGGAATGCATTTCCCTATTTTGATTGGTAGGTACTCTTGCCCAAATATTCACAAGGCAAAAAATTTTGATGTAGAAATGGCTGAGGTAACCCTACGGACCTTTCATCCGCAAACTAATTTTGATTATTGGGGTAAGTTTGGGGAAACAGGTTGTCCAGTGCCCACGTGCCCCAATTGGAAGATATTTGGATTCATTTTCGGGATGAATACATTGTTTGACAAAGAGATTATGAAAGATTGACCCTTGATGAGGTTCGACAATTTGGTTTGGCCGATGTGCCCAAGGACATGCAAGACAGTGATGAGGTTTTGGATTCATCATACAAGAATGATAATGTTTCCAATCAACCGCTGCCATGGATTGATTGGTATGTGGAAGAATGCAACAATACAAAGGAGAGGGTGGGACCCATTTTAAAGAGGACTTTCAGTTGGTTGGCCACTTTGGGAATCTCACCCAAAGGGGAAAATCAACCTACAAATATAGGAGCTACACCAATAATAAGCCAACCAACACCTACTAAGGGAAAAAGGTCGACTCAAAAGGCTCCTACAATCCCAAAGAAGATTTCATTTGTTGTTGGTGGCTCATCTCTCTCCAAGGCTTCTACTCCCAAGATCACATCTCCTGCAGTGCCTGTGACAGAAGTGGTTGAAGTCAGTGACTCTCCTAGTATCATCCAAGATCCATCACACCTTCTTCTTCCTCCATTATCACTTCCAATATTAGTTCCTTCCACTTCCATAATCATTTCTTCCTTCCCATCCCCTTCTATGGCCCAAGTATTCTCATCACTTCTAATTCTATCAGCTGGGAAAATATTGGGTCACCCATTTCCTCTTCACTTCCTTTAACACTTCCATTTTCTTCAATCACAACCCCAACATTGTTCTGTCAATTCCTATGGCTATTCCTACATCCATGCCTTCCATCATTGCTACCTCTGCTCAAATACCAACTGGTATTTCTAGTGATCTTTCTTTAACCAATGTTTTAGGTATTGGATCTGCAACCCCATCTTCATCAACTCTAGCCATACCAGAATGGTTGTTTAGAAAAATCCCAAGAAAAAGAAGAAGGTTCCTCTAGGAGATGTCATAGATCTCAACGCATATTGGAGCATATGCCCAAGAGACAGGCCAAGAGACCGAGAACCATGTCAAGTCTGACAATTAACCCATCTAGAGAATGTGTGATAGAGGTTGCCACCCCCATTGAGGGGAAAACTAAAGAAACAATCACAACTATAGATTACCGATTTCAAAATTCTCATTAGGGAAGGCTACTCATGAAGGAGCCAAACAAGATGTGCACACTGCTCTTGGGGCCTTTTGAGAAATATGACAAAGATAAGGCCACCAAGGATGAACTCAAAGCCAAGGTCGAGCAGCTCACTGCACTACTATGTAAAGTAACCCAACCCACTCCATCCACTGAAGTCTCAACTACTACAGCTATGACAATTTCATCTATAATTGATGATATTTATTATCACGAGCTCAAGAAGCTAGGCCAGAAAGGGAGATCAGTGAGTGGATGGATGGAGAGAATTCTATAGGAAGCCAATCCTTTAATCAAGGAAGTAGTTGAGATATATAATGATTTGTAGGTTACAAAAACCACCATTTCCAAGATGGATGAGGCCTTCTCTGAAGATAATAATAATCTAAATTTAAATTTGGCAACATGGAGTGACATCAGAGAAGAGGATCCTGACTTTCTTCTTTAGGAAGAGGTGATCAATGATGTCTCTAAATTATTTGAATATCAAAAGGCCATGGAATTTTGGTGTCAGGTATTGTAGGATCTGATTAAGAAATTGGAGGAGAAACAAGTGGAGATCACAGATGCCCTGAATGACATCTCAAAAGAATTTGATATCGCCAATTACAAATTCTTCAATGAAAATATCGATGCTCTTCCTAAGGATCAGATTAAGGGAAATTTCAAAGATTTGGTGAAGTGTGACAATGAGGTCACCAAGAATTTCAATAGTGACTCCATTGACCGATTGGTCTTATGTAAAAATTTCATAGGGAGACTAAAGAAATTTGCGAATAAACTTCAATATTTCCAGCCAGGATCACAAAAGAGATCGAGACAGCAAATGTAGTGAATCACTATGCATGTGGGCCTAGAGATGAAGAAATTTAGGGGATTATCAAGCACTTCATTGAGTACAAACATCGAATGGTGTGTGGGAAGAAGGACAACAGAAACTTGTAGGTGAGGGAGGTGTAGCTGAACTAGGCCAAAGCTGAGCGGCCATGAAAGGAAAAGTCCAAGCTCTGGATCGGTCAAAGTTACAGGGTTGACTGAGTCAAACCCTTGCAAACAAATTTTCTATTTTCATGGGAGCATGTTCCCTTAATATTAATGACATTTCTATTTTTAGTTAAATGTTAGTTAAGGGCCCAGCTGTAATGGCTCAGCCTAAGAACTTATAAATAGTTGATGCTTCCAATTAGTAGAGATAAATTTTTTTTTGAGAGGAGTTTCTCTTCAAGCTTGGAAGAGTGCTTCAAAGATTCTAAGATACCTTTTAATTATATTCGAGTTACACCTTGTTGTTGAATATCTGATTTATTATGTTGAATGGTTAATCAATGTTTACTTTGTGAATTTACAATTCCTTAGTGAGAGTGATTATCTTACCTTTATTTCAAGTTATCTATTTCATGTTGTGAAGGAATAATACTACTATCTTTTATGTCAGTTGTGAAAATCTTATTTTCCTTCTGCATTAATTTTATGTCATTATTATCCCTAGTTACAGAAATAGATGTTTGATATATGCATGTGTGGTTTATTTATGATGAATTAATTGTGTGTCGAATCTGATTTGATCTACCCTTATGAATACTCAAGTTTAATAGAGGAACATCTACATTGGTTTGTGGTATTTTGTACCCTTTCTAGTTACGATAGGTGAAGGTGGTTGGTGATGCAAGCATACCTCCCACATTAACCCTTCCAGATGTTAAACATCCCTTAATTCGGTGCATCACCACTTCTAGTATAGGTTTTATTTCCTTGCAAATATCTTTCCCTAATCCCATGAAGTGTTAGCATAGAAATAGATAACCCTTTTATCTTGCATTAGAAGTAGTGTTGTGTTTAGTTAGGAAGATGATGTTGGCTTTCTCCGCAGGTTCACCTTGAGCCCAAGTCACACAACTTGAGAGGTGATCCCATGTGTCCCAATCACACTCGAACATCCTATTCACATTCTAGCCATTTAGAGGGTGTAGTGATTTAGTGACAACATGTCCAGCTTATCGACATCAGATTACCCTTATCTACCGAATTGGTTACCCTACCAAGTCGGTCTCGTGTTTTGACTTTTTGCCAAAACAATGATCAAATTCCACTTTCTAGATTTCTTTTGCTATCAATTTTTGTGTTTTTGTACCATCTACAGAACTCAAATTACTTGTTCTCACTCTATTCACATGGTTTTGACTCATCTCCAAGTCAACGCCTTGGTTTTTCATGCCAGCCACCAACCATTACCTCCTAGTCTATCACCACCCTCCATCTCATCACCCATGGACCCCAACTCTCCTCCCGTCATAGCTACAAGTGATAAGGAATTCATAAAATTCTTGGATCACAACCCCACAACCTTACAATATTACCTAGCTCATTCTTCCACCCACGATTTGTCAGGACAACTCTTATATAGGATGCCTGTTTCCATTTCTCCTTCTATTACACCCACTTCCGTGTCAGCTTTAGCACCGATGTAACATTACTTACTACTACCTCGCCACCTATCATCTCAAAGATCATCCCTACATCATCGGTATCTATTGCACCTACGACATCTATCACACCTATGACATCCACTTCCCCATCATCTATAGATCTTAGTGTAGGGATCCCCACCTCATTAGTCCCTATTACTTCACAACCTCCAGTTGCATCAATCCCATTTCAGAGTCTAGTCATGTCCATACCTGCTACATTACCACCTATTTCTACGAGGGTCTCGACACAGATCCCTCCTACCTATACCCTATCTCAACCACCACCTGTTGCTTATACTTCCTATTTAGGGTATGTACCATCATCATCTGCCGCTACCTACATTTTTCCTTCTCAGTTCACCTACTCGAACCTCCATACATTAGAGTACCACCCATGTCCTATTCATCATATCCACCTCCCTATACCATGGGAGGTTCCTCTTAGTCTAATCCGACCATGGATTTTCTTAAAATGATGATGGACAAGATACATACTCTTAAAGCATCTATTTTGGATCCCAAAACACATTGACCTATGATGAGATTTGTAATGAGCCTATTCAATTTTCTATTCCAATTCATCCCTACCATGCACATTGGGAAATGCCAAAATTTAACCGGTTCAATAGCAAGGAGGATATGTAAAAACATTTACGATACTTTAAACACGTATGTTATCTTATCGCTCATGATGATGCCTTGCTTCTTCAAAATTTCCCAATGTCCTTGACAAGACTGACCTTAGACTGGTATAGTGCTTTACCCAGACACTCTATCTTTTCATTTAATTAATTAGCTCAGGCCTTTCTCGACCATTTCACCATCAACATTATGAAGAAGGTTACCATGACCTAATTATATTCACCTATATGATGATGATTCTATCAAATATTTTTTCATGCGTTGGAAAAGCCTTATTAACCAACTTGCTTTCCAATTGCCTCAAATTGAACTTATAGAGTTGTTCACTAGAGCTTGTGCTAGTCACATCTCTCCAACTCTCCAAGTCCAAACTTTCTGAACATTTGATGAGGCATTCACAATGGCTTGGAAGCTTGAAACTCATGCTATCAAGGGAAGAAATTACAATTTCATAGCAAGGGTGCTCCCTTCAAACCAAACAACTCTTTTTCTTCTTCCAAATCACAAAACAACCATTCAAATAATCATTCCAAGGTGAAAGGATCTACCAATGCGGTAGTCCTGAAAGTTGGTCCATCTCATCCATCCAACCAACCAAAACCATCCTCTAATCTTTCACTTGTTCAAAAATTTCAACACAAGTATGAACAATGACGTTATACTCCCATAGGGGAACCCTATTCCTCTGTGCTAGAAAAACTGATGAAAGTAGGGGCTATCATCCTTCCACCGATCAAACCACATACTGGTTTTGATCCTTCATGTCCTTTTCCCACATGGTATAAAGAAAATGACTATTGCAATTACCATCATGTTAGGGGCCATAGTGATGGAAATTGTAAGACATTCAAGAATATCATTCAAGAAATGATAGATAATGGAGATATCATTTTTGACAATCCTAATGCAATGGAAAACCAAAACTTGCACATCTTCAAGAAGCCTTTCCCAAACCATAATCATACATCAAGCCAAGTAGGTGAAACCTCTAACAACAATGTCCACAAGGTTCATGCTTTGTATTTGATATAATGTTTGCTTCTTCCACTAAGTTGTCTCCCATTGCCTCTATTGAGGAAATCCTTCTACAAAATCCTCACCCACAGAGGAGCCTATTCCTTCCACTCCTCTACCCATGGAGGAGCCACTCATATCTACCCCTTCCTTTGTAGAAGAGATTACCTCGTCCATGTATCTTCTCACTATGGAGTCTATCACACCTATTCTTCTACCCATGGAGGAACCGACTACATCTACATCATTTCCCACCATTGAACCTATTTTACCCGCTCCTCTACCCAAGGAAGAGCTAAACCTATCTACTTTTTTTCCTAAAGAAAATCCTACATCACTAGTGTTGTAATCTCCTCCACCCATAGAGGATCCATTTGTATCCTCCTTTCCCATAAGTGATACGTCTCCCAAGATCTTCCAAGATCTTGTTGATCTCATTGCATCACTTTTTCCTACCGAGTCAGAGGTAGAATATTTTTTGGTGTCACTCAATTCAAAA
Source organism: Taxus wallichiana var. yunnanensis (assembly GCA_018340775.1). NCBI lineage: Eukaryota > Viridiplantae > Streptophyta > Pinopsida > Cupressales > Taxaceae > Taxus > Taxus wallichiana. The sequence continues at coordinate 769,582,134 of CM031239.1, read as the reverse complement.
TTCTGGACAGGTGTCACAACCCGCTCATCAATGTCTAAACCAAAGTTATTTTCACAAATGGTAGATAAGTTGGATTACATCAATCATTCCATGCTCTGGGGGTGCCTACGACTCCCAATATCTACTCAAATGCAAATGTCATCCATAGATACTTCTACCATCTATTTGAAAGTCTTCAAGTTAATCAAGACCATAAAACCTAAACCAGTCATAATTGATTCTCCTTCATTAGCTTTTTCTTCACCTCAACCTACACCTACAACTCAGCCTACACACACACCTAAACCTTTACTGGCACCAAACATTTCACCTACACCTAAACCCACTGCTACATTAGGAGTGTTGCCGATACCAAGTCTAAAACATACACCTATGAAGATCGATCTAGCTACCTCTTCCCAGACTATTACCAGACCTATCCCCCACCTAAGAGGAAGACCCAACCTCTTAGGCCACAAACCCCAATCTCTCCACCACCTCCTCTTTCACCTTTTCCACTCCCATCTATCTTAGGTCCTCATCCATCCACTCTGGTCAAACATCCCCTACTCAAAGTAAGCCTAAAATGAAGCCACCAATAGCTTTACCACAACCTTCTATTCCACCCAAACTAGTTACGTTACCCACGCCTACTCCATTACCCATACCTTCACCTTCCCTTCGATCTACACTCCTGTAATACCTCCTACTACTAATTTCACTACACCTCCTCTCTCGCCTTGGTTAACCCATCCACTTTCATCTTCTGCATTCCCCTCTACCTTGCACACTACCCCAATACCTTTACCTAAGAAGGTGCAACCCAAACCCAAGACCACACTACCTCCCAAAAAGATAGTCAAACCTACTCACCTCTAACTCCACCCCTGAAAACACCTCTTCCACAAAGAATCACCTAAACTTCTATCCAAACCCACTCTTACCTCTCATTACGATCCCTTGGTAGGGTCTTATGCTAACATCCTCGCTTGGCAGTTAGAGACTTCTGCTATCACATTACCACCTCTTAAGCCTTATGACCCACTCAAATATAAACCAAAATGGTTTGATGATACCAAGATATGTGCCTACCATCATGTTCCAAGGCATGATGTTGAGAATTGCAAGGCCCTAAAAGCTATTCTTCTGCAATTGTGCTCTCCTGAAGAGTCCTATGAAGAAGATGACCATTTGGATGAAGAGCCTCTTCCACCTTTTCCTGTTGTCACATAACCTTCACTTCCACCTCCACAACCCTCTTATCCTCCTCTGACCTTTGAGATCAATATGGTCCATATTAGAGAGCTAGCCTAACCCCCTCCGAAATGCAATTGTGTCATCCTTATTTCATAAGGTTCTTATCCCACATTAGTCTTTTGTCCTTCCTGTCATTATAATTTTCATGAATCATCTCCATCTCTTCCCAAGTCAACATGGTTTGAGTTACCACTCAAGCTCAAAAGGATAAAGGGAAAGAGAAGATATGAAACCCATCCACCATACCTATACCTAACATTCCATTAACACATGCACCCAAGGTAACCATTCACAGTCCGCTTATCCAATTTCCAATGGTGTCCCACATTGCACCATGGTCAAACAATTACAAAATTCCCTTTAAAAATGTCCTTGTATGATCTTATCCAAACCTCTAAATCTCATCGATAGGCCTTGCTTGAGATCCTCCAGACTATTGAGGTGCTACCAAATGACCCTTCACCTATCTCTTCCATTTTCACCCCTCATCACGTAGCTTCTCTTACCGTCACACCCAAAGTTTCCATCCCCACTACCACTAATTAGATTTCCATAGTCGGTTCTATGATTTGGAAGTTGCTCCTTTTCATTCGAGGATCTTGACCCCACCCTTGTCATCTCTGTCTACATCAATGATATGCATGTTTGACGTGTTATGATTTATGGAGGTGTGAGTATCAACATCATTTCCTCCCACACGTACAAAAAAATGTGTATACCCTCCCATTGCATGCATAATAACTCGATTATGTTACATTCCTTCAACGATGACATCACTTACACCCTTAGCACTGTCATCCTTCATATCCGTGTGGGGTCCTCGCACTCATCCCCAAATCTTATATGTCCTAGAAGGAGAGTTCCAATATAACATGCTGGTTGGATGACCTTGGATTCACATAATGGGATATGTGCCCTTGACTCTCCATCGCTGCATCAAATTTGAATATGAGGGACACCTTTACATTGTTCCCACCGATCCTTCACCTTTCAAACCTATAATATGTTTTACAAACCAAACGATGTCCTCATCCCCATCAAGACATATACTACCACTTCCACTTCATCCACTACCATGGTAGCTTCATCCACTACTTTTGTCGCTTTATCTTCTACCACTACCGCTTCATCATCTTCTCGCTACTAATTCATCTACCGTCGCTACCGATTCTTCATTTTCTTGTATTATCACTTCATCTTCTTCTACTAGTCCTTCTCATCCACCTACCATAACTAACTCATCCATTCCCACCACTGCCATTACTTCTAAAACTAGCCCATCTGCATCATCCCAAGATCCCGACAGTGCATTTATTCTTGCATCGTAAGTCCCAACTTGTGATCCCCTAGTAAAAAATTTTCAATGTCTTTCCTTGGGGAATACTACCTCTACAATGTCAATACCTTCCTTACTCCTCAAGAGTATGGTAGCCTCCACCAACATCCCCATTATGAAAAACATATAGGAGAGACGTTTTCATATGGTCCTCCTCATCTTCATATAAAATTGACCTACGAAGGATTATATACATATTCTTGTTCTCACCGTTGAGTTGTGGAGCTCAATTACTTTAGTTTAGCATACAATGGAAAATTTCTAGAAAATATAGAAACCTGTCATCGGTTAGGGGTAACCGGTATCGGTCACCCAAGACCGGCATTGGTCAGGAAAGGAAGAAACTGACATCGGTTCAGAGTAACTGGCATCAATTACTGTGTGAGGATGTTTTAATTAACTCTCGGGAATTAGATCTATTTTTAGCATTAAAGTATATCTATTGATTGTAATTGCATGGCTAAGTTCCCTAAGTCTATAAACGACTATATAAGCATAAAGCTAGGGTTTAGAAGTAAGAGATTAACAAGAATTAGAAAGAACTTACAAAATTTGGTGAGAGAGAGAATTCTTGGTGATGAAGCAAAAGCTTGAGGAAAGAAAGTACTGTACATCTGAGAGGTGTGGAAGATTGTAAATCTTCATTGTATATCTTGTCAAAGCTTTGGATAATAGATTGGCTTGTTTCTTGGTGGACGTAGCCCACACTAGGTGAACCATGTTAAATCTGGTGTTGATTTATGTCTCTTGGTTTGTATATTTCTTTTGGTAGAATATCCACTTTTATTTGCATGTATGCTTAGATTTGATATATTGTCTGTACAACCGATGTGCTAACCCCAACACTCCCAAACTACCACCTCCAACTAAACCCTTTTCTTCTAATTTTAGATACCTCATCAACCACCATTTTACACATACTTTCCTCCATTGTTGTGCTTGGAAATGATTTGGCTTCGGTCTTTATGAATAAGGCCATCACACATTTATACCATGCACTACTCGTAAACACAAGGACTGATGTGGTATTGGATTCTCCATACCACCTATCACAAAGAAGGCTCAAATCAACCTCGTAGAGGAGGATCAACCTTCTGAACCTTTGTCACCTATCTTGCCATCATCTACACCATCTTCACATGTCACCCCACCTTTACCCGATGGATCCAAAATCCATTCCTCCTAACTTTTTTTTTTCATAAACATCGTTTCCATGGGACCTTTGACCTATAAACGTGATGGCGAAGCTTCCTCTTCCATTCCCCTTTGTTATCCTAACATGATCGATGATGACACACCTTCTATAAATGTCATTTAATGTCATAATGATGATTCCCTTCTCACCTATTTAGGTGCAAACAATTCTTATATTCAACAGTCATTACCTTTTGAGATGCAAACCATGTTGAATGAATCAACCATAGAGATCAACATTCACACTTAGGATGACCCTCAAATTCTAAATATAGGTTAATCTTTAGACCTGTTGAACAAGAAGCCTACACTTATTTCCTACATGAACATAGCAATGCCTTTTCTTGGTTGTATGCTGACATGTCAGGTATTGACCTCAATATCATTGTCCATAACATTGTAAATTATACCCTATGCTAAACCAATGAAACAAAAGCTGAAAAATATGCATCCATGCATTTCTCTTCTTGTAAAAGAACAACTCCAACACCTCCTTTCTATTTCCTTCATATTACCCATTGGTTATCCAAAATGGATATCTAACATCATTCCCGTCACCAAAGAATAGGGGACTCGCATCTACACAAATTTCCACAATCTCAACCTTGCTTGCCCAAAGGATGACTTTCTCAGACTCTAGCATTTACCAACTTGTTGATCTCATTGTTGGGTTCTTGGGTTATAACTAGATATTTCTCGCACCTAAACATCAACATAAAGCCACCTTCATCACCCTTTGGGAGTATTTTTGCTATCGCGTCATGCCCTTTGGCTTGAAAATGCTGGTGCCACTTATCAATGTGCTATGACTTACATCTTCGATGACATCATCCATGAAATACTGGAAGACTATGTTGACGATCTTCTTGGTAAGTCTAAGAGTCGTGCAGAACATCTCCCTGTCATTAAAATCATTTTCGATCGTCTTATCAAATACTTCATGTGCCTTCAACCCAAAAAGTGTGTCTTTGCTGTCCTCTATGCAAATATTCTTGGTTTTATCATCTCCTTGCATGACATTGAAGTTGAACCTACTAAAATCAAGGCCATTCTTGAGATGCCCCCACCCACTAACCTAAAACAACTTCATAGTTTGCAAGGTAAATTGCAATCTATTCGATGTTTCATTTCCTAAATTTCTAATCGTTGTCATCCTTTCCACCACCTTCTTAAAAAGGATGTCTCCTTCAATTAGGGAAAATGAATGCCATAAAGCCTTTGATGCGTTTAAGGCCTATTTTCTTCAGCCACATGTGCTCATCCCACCTAAAGATGATCAACCTTTCTACCTTTACATTTAAGCTTCAACATTCCTTGTGTGCTATGCTCACTTATTATGACAAGAAACATAGGGAACATGTAGTTTATTACATAATTTGTACACTTTTAGAGTACAAGACTAGATACACTCATGCCAAAAACTCTATTTTTCCTTAGTATTTGTTGCCGCCAAACTTTTCCACTACCTACTTAATCATAAAACCTTCATCGTCACTAACACTGTCCCTCACCACTACATGTATGCTAAGCCCTAACAATACCAATGTACCTCATGTTGGCTCATGCTCCTTGAAGACATGGACCTTGATTTTACTCATCAGAAGTCTATTAAAGGACAAACCATTGCTAAAAACTTGTAGATGCACCACTTCCTAGACATCAATCTTCTAACTTTGACTTTCTTGACGAATCAATTTCAACTGTTTCTCTTGAAGATATGGATGCCATGGCCTATCAAATGGCCTTATTATTTGATGGCTCCAAATATCAATGTGGGGTTGGCACGGGTGTTATCCTCATTCCTTTTGAATGTGAACCTATTCCTTTACCATTCAAACTCTATTTCGAATGTACTAATAACATGGCCGAATACAAAGCACTTGTACTAGGGTTCTAAACCGCCATTTCCATTGATATTAAAACCTTTAAAATCTTTTGTGATTCTCAACTGGTAGTAAATAAAGTTGAGGGATCATACCAGTGTCATAACGAAACCCTTAAAAATTATATACATCATGTTCACATGAATTTTATTACCTTTGATCATTACAATCTTCAAAACACTACGCGTTCCACTAACAAATTCATAGATACCATGGCTTTTCTAGCCTCACAAATGCCTACCTCACCTTTTGACTCAAAAATTTTAGTCATGGTACAAAGGGCGCATCACCTTCTTACCCAAGCTATGGCATAAATTTTTTGGGATGAGTAAAAACCAACCCACATGATATTTAATATAAGAAATACCATGATTACCTTTCCCTTTCCATGTTACCTCCAGATCTCATCCATAATGGTCGATGAACCTTTCTTCAAAAGGTTTCCTGTTATGTTTTCATGCGTGGTCTTCTCTATAAATTTGGCTTTAATAGTATCCTACTTAGGTGCCTAATAAGTTCTGAAATCCCCTATACCATAAGATGGAATTTTTGGTGGACAATTCAGCGGCCACGTTGTTGCTAAACACATCCTTCACCTTAGCTATTACTAGCCGAACCTTACCGGACTATTGTGACTATGTCAAACATTGTGTGAAGTGCTAGCAACATGCTAATATTCACCATACCCGAAGTCAAGCCTTACAAGTCTTCAGGGACTTTTGGCCTTTCTCTTAATTGGGTTTGGATCTTATCGAAGAGATTAACCCTCACTCCTCTCAATGCCATCAATGGATCATTACTACAACCAAATATTACACTAAATGGGTCAAATTTGTTCCTCTCATTTCTACCAAAGCTGAGAAAATATGCGAGTTCATAAATCATCACATCATATTCCGCTTTAGCGTTCCCATTTCCTTATCACGAAAAATGGAAAATAGTTCAAGAATAAAACCCTACAAAAAATTTGTGATAACTTTGGAATTCAACTTAGTTTTTCTTCACCTTATTACCCATAGGAAAATGGCCAAGCCAAATCTTCCAACAAAACCCTCAACAAGATTCTCATGAAAGTTTTTGATGATACTGGCAAGGATTGGCACACACACATTCCTTTCACCTTATGGGCTTACCGCACTAGTATTCACACATCTAATACAGCCACACCTTTTATTTAGTATAGGATACCAAATTTGTTTTACCCTTGAAGTCCAAACTCCTCTCTTCATATATAACGCAAGGACATGCTAAACAACAATGAATTTTTCCAAGATCATTTGGCACAACTCAAACTTTTAGATGAACATCATTTAACTACTCTTGACACCTTAAAATATATCAAAAATGTAATAAATGAGCCTATGATGAATGTGTCCATGAGAAAAATTTCAAGTTCAGTGATCTTGTCTTAAAGGAAAATCAACATGTAACCAAAGTAGAGAAAAGAAAATGGGGAAAATTTTCTCTTAATTGGCTTGGACCCTATATCGTTACCCATGCCTATGGATCAGGTGCTTATCATTTAGCTTCACTTGAAGGTAAACCTGAACCTAAGCCCCTTAATGCCTTGCATCTTCAACCATTCTATTATTGAATAAAGTACTACATCACTTTATGTCATTTACATGCTCATCCCTTGAGCGCATCTCTCCCTCCACCTACATGTTTTAAGGACCTATGACTAAACTAGAATTGTGTGACTATTCATCACCATTCAACCTTGTCTTCAATATGAGTACCATGACTCTACTCATGGCATGATTCTCATGGATACTTTTCATCCTCTTTAGGGTGGAATCCCATGGTCATTTGTCACTTAAAACCCTTTCTTTCATAGCTAGACTTGTTCATGTTATGGTCTTGCCTTCATAAAAGAGGCCTATATTCCTTTATAGTCTTTTCCATGACTTTAAGTAAAAAAAGAAATATAAAAACTAATTGGGGATACCAAAAAATCTACTCCTTGAGTCAAAATTCTTGCAAATAGATGAATCCCTCAAAAGGACATCTACATCTCTCTAGCTACTATAAATAGATTACTCCCTCGAAGGACAACTATAAAATTTAGCCATTTAAATGCATTTAGTCTATCCAAAAATAAGACTAGCTTGTACTTCTCAAAATAAATTGTTCTGAAGCTTCTGCATTGATCAACTTCATGAAGACCTCAAGGAGAACCTATTTATCCCAATATAGACTTCCCACATCGATCAATCTATACAAATAGAAAATGTTGGGGTTAGCACAAGGTCGCATAAATAATATATCGATATAAGCATACTTGTAGTAAAAGCAAATATTATACTAGAAGAAATATACAAAATAAGAGATATAAATCAACACCAGATTTAATGTGGTTCACCCAGTGTGGGCTACATCCACTAAGAAACAAGCCAATCTATTATCCAAATCTTTCAAAAGATATACAATTGAAGATCTACAATCTTCCACACCTCTCAGATGTACAGTAATTTCTTTCTCTCAAGCTTCTCCTTCTTCTCCAAGAATTCTCTCTCTCACAATTATTCTCACAATAATCATCAATTCTTACAATCCTCATTTCTAAACCCTAGCTTTCATGCTTATATAGGCATATAAAAACTTAGGGCACTTAGCCACACAATTACAATCAATAGATATTTAATACTAAAATAGATATAATTCTCATGAGTTAAATAAAACAATCATGCATAGGTAACCGACGCCGGTTATCCCTAACTGATGTTGGTTCCTACTTTCCTGACTGATGCCCATCATAGGTGACCGATGTTGGTCCCTCCATAATTGATGTTGGTTGTTGTTGTTGATTAGAGAATACTCGGTAGAGAACACACAAGGATTTCGTGCGGGAGAGAAGGCCAGGATCAAGGCGCGAAGGATAGGAAGGACCCACACACAAAAGGCAAGTTCAAATTTTAGGACTTAGCTGATTTTGAGTAGGGAGACCTATTTTTAGAATATGGTGTGTGGAACACACCAACGATGTAGATACATGTGCACCATGCATTGTCATCTTTCAAGGAGCAGATCAAGTGTTTTTCATGGAGACGAGCTAAAAATAGAATTGACACTTTAGTTAACTACAAGAGGTCTATAGATAGCACAGATTGCATATGTGGCTATGCATGTAAATGGTGTGTGGATATTAATAGCATGTGGCCTATTTATGGAATAGATAAGCTGTGAAGGGCAAGTCCCCACCATATATATATGGTGTTAGGTACATAGTAGGTAAGAGTAATAGAGAATATATATGAGAGTATGTGTGTGTGACAGATGTATGGAGGTAGAGAGATATATGCATATGGCTGAATTAATGTATCAAATCCACACGTGCATTGGTATAAATTGACATTATTGTAAGGAGCTTTTGTGTTTATTAATAGATGGAAGATATTGGTTGAGTCTAAGTGTCATTCTATGTGTAGTTTAGTAGTGCATGTTATTGATTTAATCATGATTACTATTTAAACTTGTTCTTTCATAGATATGAGTGTAGCATGCATTATAGAATGATGGATTAGTTATGAATCAATATGTTTCTTCATTCATCATGCTAACATCTTGCTACAACAAACCTAAAGAGGAGCTAGTACCTTTGCGCACTTCTCGTGAGCGCTTAGTCAAGGCCGAGTGATGTGCCAAAGTGTGTGACTAGGGTGTTATCTGGAAAATTCTAGGCTGCATCATTGGTTCCATTTTGGGGACCTCTTTTTCAGTTGTTTTCAAGATGGTTCGTGATGAAGACGTACCAGTTAACTATAACAAGTATTGAGGAATGGATACATTATTTGGAGGATGAATATGTATGGTGGTTCAACAATGGATCTGAGTTTAATGCATGCACTTGGGTAGAGCAGAATCATATGACAACTTATATGAGAGATTTTTTGCTATCTTTCCAGTAGAACTATATGAGTGGCTTACTACTTATGCATCTCAGTGGAATTGGAGGTATCACACACTTGTCTAGACACAAGAATAATTTTAGGCCCTTTATGATGTTGATCGATCTGGACTTATGCTGTGGATATAATGTTTTGTGGTGTTCTAAATAGTTATATTCTAGAATATTCAATTTCGACATACTCTTGCCCAGAGGTAGCTGAATTCCAATTTTTGTGGTATCTAAGAGGAACATATTTGTAAGGTATTCCGTTGGCGATCAAGATCTTGATGGTAACTTTGAACCTGGAGAGTAAACTGATGGCTAACTAAAATTCACCACGTGTGAGGGCAGGAACAGTTTGGTGAAATATGGCAGACCTAGCAGTAGAGAGGCAGAGAGAGGAAAGGTGGCTTAAGTTTAATGAGGCACACAAGAGGGAGATAGAGAAGTAATGTTATGTTATAGAAAGTATGATGTTGAGGAAAGAGATGGATCGTGAAGGATTTACAGCTCATGTAGAAGACGTGGAACCGAGAGCATCAAGAAATCCCCCATCTTGGAAAGCAAGATAGAGATTCCCCCGAGCCTCACACGATGCGCCAAAGTAGAGACTACCTGGACTATGGGTGTGCATCTTAATCCACCTAGTGACCTAGCCCTTACACTTGGTTTTCTAGTATCTAGTACGATAAGTAACTAGAAAGCTAATTTGGGAAGTAGGAGAGCAGGAGTAAGTCAGGGAGAAAGTACATCAATGGCAAGACAGATGAATTCAATGATATTTGGAGGAACATTCTTAGGCACATCATCTCGCATAGAATGTGAGCACACAGAATGTTGGATTCACCTCTGGAAGTGGAACTACCTCACAGATTGTAGGGGTTTAGTATAGTACTACTTGTCAAAGCATAGGGGAGTACATCTACAAGTCCTATTCCCACTATAGGTGGAGGATCAAGAGGTATAGGTGGTTCTAGTTCCGGTGGATCTAGTGGTTCTGGAGGTAGAGGGAACATAAGAGGTTTTGGATTAGGTGGTCAAGGTCCGCAACAACCATAAAATATCTATATGGAGATGTCTCTTCATCTCCCGAATATAGAGGTATAGAGGATGTTTGCTGAACATGTGCATATGTGTGAAATCTTGTGGTGTGCTAAAGGGATCATGACTGACTGAGCAAAAGGCAAGTTAATTTGCTACTACATTATAGGGGCATGCACACAACTGGTATAGGAAGTTTGACCCTGATCAAACTTGCATGGATTATGCAGCATTTTCTTAAAAGAGTTCCATATCCTTGAGTTTGAGTAGAAGAGTATAAGTGCGCTCAAGGATATCAAGCAAGGCACTACTGAGAGTGTACGTGAGTATGATGCTCATTTTAAGACACTTCTATCTAAGCTATCTTATGATATTCATGCTAGCCAACATGCACAATGGTTTGTTGGAGGATTGATTACACATTTTAGGAGGGCGCTATCACATAAGACATACATTGATCCATGTGAAGCACTGGAAGCAACTTTGCGAGCTGAGATAGTTGGGATCATTGACACTGGCGTTAGTCCATTCTTAGAGCCACATATTGCAGCTATGGCAAAGTAATTAGATATTCTATTAGTAAATTCAGCCCATGAAACACACTCAAGAATTTGGTGTACAAATTGTGAAGTGGAAGGTCACACCAAGGATAGTTTCCCTCGTAGATCTATACACTCATTACTATTGGATTGTGAGATCTGTCATTTGAATCATGATGCTAGTCACTATCCTTTGTTACAACACACGATAAGGAAGAATGTATCTTGCTTTTGCAAGATTTGTAGGTCCACAACCCATGATACTGAGGATTGTCAGTTGATTAGTCGATCCAGGATGCTATAGATATTGGGGCACGCTGCATAAGTATAACAGATAATTCTAAGGGTAAGAATGAGCACTGGATCGGGATCATAATCAAACATGCTATGATAGGAATGAGGGGTGTTTTGGAGGTCGTGGAAGGGGACGTGGATATCGTGGTGGATATGGAGGATGAGGCCATGGTGGAGGAAGAGGTGAGTTCCCTCATGGAACATGTTATATGTGTGGATCTCCTAACCACTATAAGTGTGAATGTCCTCGAATATTACATGTTCTTTCTATGGAAAGAACCATAGCTATGAAGAGTGCCCAGACTTATATGAGCATCTGAGTAAGCAACATAAGCAAGAAAACAAAGGCACTAGGATGGTTAGAATCTAGCACGTGGTAGAAGATCAGTGGATTCCCAAGATAGCAAAAGGACTCGAGGAATTGATAGTGAAGATTACTACATGCACCTTTGAAGTGGTGCGCATAAGAGAGGCATTGCACCAGAAGCCTATAATCACCAAGGAGGAGGTTTTGCATGCAAGGTACCCAGATCCTTCTCATTAGAAGGAATTTTACTAGGATACCATGGAAGTGTTAAGGAATATTCAGGGTGAAATATAGTACCTAAAGGAGAAAAAGAAAGCATCAGAGATAGTCCAAACTAATATCGATGATCTGTGAGAGGTGTGCAAGATGTTGTGCTAGGAGAACATTATTCCACTATTAGGAAGTTGGTTAAAAGGGAACACTCCATGCGCAAGTCTTGAGACCGAACGAAAGATTCTACATGCAAGTCTTCCCCCTGATAGCATTGACTATGACAAAGAAATTACTTTGAATGTTGTTGTAGATGGGTGGCTATTGAGCAACATATTGATTGATACAGGTGCAAAAGTAAATGTTCTTACATTAGATGCATGGGTACAAATGGGGAGGCCTCCATTGCAGCCATCATCTAATGTGTTATTTATGGCAAACCGGACTAAGGCCACTCTTATAAGAGTTTTTAAAAATGCATCTATAACTATACTGAGGGCCAAGTTCATTGGGGATTTTGACGTATTAGCACATGCAGGGGCAGAAAATTTTCCTACCCTACTTGGACACCCTTGTTGTTATGCGAATGATGTTGACTTGAGATTCATTAAGGGGTATATTAGCTTTGAAAAAAAAGAGGAAAGGGTTATGATACCTTTGACAGATGGGAAGTCTACACCATATGTTGATCCTCTAAGTGAGAAGGACTTAAACAAAGTTTATGTATGTGCTATTCGGGATCCGGACGTTAATGATCCATCAAAAGAAGACATCCTATAGTGGGAGGATTCTCATTCTATTAGTGGTACTAGGAGTCTTACTTGCAACAATTGGGCTCATAATTGTGCATAGGAATTGGTAGGGTGCAAGGTAAAAATCGTGATTATGCATAGGAATGTATTTCGTTTGATTTGACAAATATCCAACAAAGTACCTTGTACATAGGGGCAAAAGATCTTCCTACATTTTTAAGGCCATGGAAACATAGTGTACAGATAAAATTAAGAGAAGAGCTATGTTAGTATATACCTTGCGTAGGACATCAGCGTCTTTGGTGGGTAGTCCACAGAGATAATCTTATAAACCGGGAAGAGATTGGAATCACTTTGTCGACTAGGTTTACAAGGAATAATGCACCTACATAAATCTACACTTATCACGGTGATTGACCTATTCAGCATCATATACAAAGCGGGTGTGAGAGACTATGGACAATGGGACAGGAAGAATTACCACCTTCACTCTGGGTGCATCGATTGTATTCTATGCTACAAGGATGCACACGTGCCTAGTATGTATATGTAGAACTACATCGAGAGACTGGAAACTGGAAAGATTTGATTACAGGAATGATCTAGACTTTTGACTACTTCTCAACTAAACCTCATGTAGAAGAGGCATTAAAATTTGTCAAGCGCTTAACTATGGGAGATAGTGAAAAATTAGAAGAGCATATTCAAGAATTATTTGGTGAGATAGAGTTCAGAGCATGTTTTGAAAAGGAAGAAGAACTGGACTCCATACTACTTGAATGTTTTTTCCTTGAGAAAGATAAATGAAATATGGTTTACACCATAGATGATGAGGGAGTTGAGAATCTAGATATTGAACATTCACAAGGGGCGCGCGAGGTCTTGGGCAAAGTGCGGATACAGGATACATGTGCCTACCACAAACCCATGAAGACAAAGAAGGTGAATATAGGTTCGGAGGATGAGCCTAAGGAGGCCATTATTGGAGTCTATTTGTCAAAATCGAGGTAGCAAAAATCATTGAGTTACTCGAGAGATTATCGAACTTATTCCTTGAGGGTATCATAAACTTAAAGGTGTGCATAAATCACTTGGAGAAATGAAGATAAAACATGAGGATGGTGCACGACTAGTTAGAAAGAGACCTTACAGAATGAATCCTAATTTGTGTGAAAATTTAAAACAAGAATTGATAAAATGTTGAAATCTAGAATTATCAAGCCCCTTGATGAGTCAGAATGGGTTATCCCAATGGTGATCAATATCAAGAAGGATAGATGAATTAGAATATGTGTGGACTACAGGGAGCTGAATGCTACATGCATCACTGATCCATTCCCTATGTCATTCATTGAGGAAATACTAGGAGTTGCAGGGCACGAAATATATTCCTTCACAGATGGGTTTTCCGGGTATCATCAGGTTAGGATTTCTTAGGAGGATCAAGAAAAGACAATATTTACTACTGAATGGGGTAGTTTTTCCTATACTATGATGCCTTTTGGATTGAAAAATGTGCCTTCGTATTCTCACGCATAGTTGTTCAGAATTCAAATATTTTATTCACAACTTCTTATAGGTCTACCTAGATGATTGGACAGTATATGGGCTTGTGAAAGATCATTGTGACAATCATGCTTAATTTTTGAATGATGCGAGATAGTTATCTCTTTGAACATCAAGAAGTGCATATTTTCTACACCATTTGGAATCTTTGTTAGGACATATAATTTGTAAGGAAGGTTTGTTGGTTGATACGGTGAATGTTGTAGTCATTTTAGGCCCGGAAGTGTCTACCGGTCAAAGTGAGGTGCATGGATTTTTAGGTCATACAGATATTATAGAAAATTAATCAAAGGATGTGCCAAAATTTCTGCACCCTTGGAAGAGTTACTTGAAGGGAAAGGTACATTTTTATCGGGAGAACCGCAGCAATACACATTTGAGATATCAAAAGAGAAACTTACTACCATGCCAATTCTGCACTTTCCCTCATAGGATAAACCATTTCATGTGCATGTGGATGCTTCTGGCATGGCCATTGGTTATGTGTTAGCTCAACAGTAGCAAAGGTATTATAGATCATCCAATCTATTTTGCTAGTAAGAAGTTGACTCCTGCTGAACGGAATTATACAACTACAGAGTGCAAAGCTTTGTCCATGATCTATGCATTACACAAGTTTCGACAATAATTGTTAGCAACACCATTTGTGTTTTATACAGATCACATGGCATTGAAGTACTTGGTAAACAAGCTCGTCTTATAGGGGCACATATGTAGATGGGTGCTCCTATTTTAAGAGTTTGACTTCACAGTTGTGGTGAAGCCACGGAAAAGCAATTATGGACCAAACCATTTATCTAGAATCAACTCAAGAGAGGAAGCACAAATAATTGAAGAAACCATGCCACTTGCATAGTTATATAGGTTACAACGCGTGCCCATGGAATTCGAAGACATTGCTATCTTTCTATGAACATGTATAGCACCAGAAGGAATGAAAACATTAGAAAATAAGCAGCTTGCTATACGTGCGACACCATTTATGTTAATCAGTGGTGACCTCTAAAAGTTAGGCAGAGACAAAGTACTACATTGTTTTGTATTAGAGCATGAGCGTAAGGATATCATGGAAGAATCTCATGGTGGTATTACAGGAGGCCATAATTCAGGTGATGAAACTACCCAAAAGATCCTACATGCTAGATTATGGTAGGAGACATTGTATAAGGACGGTAAAGAATATTATAAGGCATGTGATCATTGTCAGCACCTAGGAAAACCAGGGAAAAGAGATGAGATGCCTTTGAGACCAATTACTAGTGCTAAACCATTTGAGAAATGGGCCATTGACTTTGTAGGATCTATTTCACTTTGGCCATGCGTAGGGGACTGGATCATGTTATATCATTACTTACATAGATTATCTCACACGGTGGGCGGAAGAAACACCTACTAAGGACTCGTGCATAACAACAGCTAGGTTTCTATGGGAGAATGTTCTCACAAGATATGGAGGTCCCTTAAAATTGACAAGTGATAGGGGTACACACTTTTGAATGAGACAATCGGGATCCTATTAGATGTACACCATAAAAATACACCTTACCATCCTTAGGAAAATGGAACTATTGAGGCTTTCAACAAGATTTTGAGTTAGACTTTGAAAAAAATTTGTGATGTTGGAAGAAAGGATTGGGATGAAAAAGTGTCGATGTTATTTGGGCATATAGAACAACTTACAAGAGATTGAACAAAGCCACACCATTTCAGTTGGTGTTTGGCATGGAAACTGTTCTCCCTATAGAATTTATGTTACCTTCTTTTTGCATTGTGCGTATTGGAGGTCTAGCTGATGAACAAGCTTTAGAAGAGCGTATCAAGAAGATGATTCAACTAGATGAGTGATGATCCATAGCACGATGGAGTCAGAAGAAGGAAAAGGCTAGGAAGAAGGCATGGCATGATAGAAACATAAGGGATAAGAAGTTTGAGATTGGAAAAATGGTACTTCTTTATGACTCAAAGTTCTTGTGCCATCCAGGTGTTGGTTGTCAAATAAGGACTTTATTGAAAGAAAAAATTAGGGAACAAAAGTCCCTCCTCTTTAATGGGAGAGGTTCCCTTATTAAAGGCAAAAACTTATTTACAAATGTACAACGTGTAGTTTTAATGAGGAACTCTAATATCATGAAAGTGTTATAATATAACAGATCATCAATACGAAAGGATAGAAGAATTAAGGAATGGGAGGGGTAGAAAAGAACTCTCAAGAAATATAGATAAAAAAATAATTCTTTACGCATGCCAGGAGGGAATCAAATAGAATGGAATCATTCACATTTTAAGACCATAGATGTTATTTCATAGACAAAAAGTTCTAGAGATGACATCCATAAGAATACAAAGCTTCTTGAATTAAAACAGACTTAATGATTCAATAATTTTAAATGGATAGCAATGAGAGAACAAGAGTTGGTGGAAATAGAAAGAGAGATCCTTTTGTATTGATAACTTTTTACTCCTTTACACTTTAAAAAATAAATAGAGTTCCAACCCCTTGAAATGGTGCAGAGAGCCCATTATATAACTTACAAATTAGTTACACTTGGTAACTTTTTTTAACTAAAGTGTTAATTAAGGAAGTGCTTGACACAAGATCCTTAATTAATTACAAGGCTGATTTGAGAAAAAGGAGGAGGAGAGGAGAAGCTAGAAGGGAAAATGTCCACTTATTGCTGAGGAGGGCCCACCAACTTGAGGATCCGTTGTCTGAATCTTTTCAATGCTTCAACTATCTCTCTACCTCGTGGGACTGATGTGTTGGTAGTGGCTTGAGACCAAGTACCTAGACATTTATCCATGTCCTTATCAAACTCAATATGTGCATGATATTATTTATTAGCCTCTTCAATAGCAGATTGAAGAGAGCAAATCTCCTTTATCTTCTCTTTGGTAACCAATTCCTCCTTGAACAAGTTTTCTTTAAACAAGTTTTAATTTCTTGGAGAGAAAAGGAACACCTAAGTTTCATCTGAAGATGATGAAGGGCAAACACAACACAAGTTTTGAAGGCTTCTCCCTTCTGCCAACTGTTCCTCAACTCTCCCAAGGCTTCTTCCAGAACTTTTATTTTCCATTCCACACTGAAAAACCATGACTTTGATAAGTTGTCTTTGACATCATCAAAGACTTTATTGGCCATCAATATATTTTCATCATCCTGTCCCATCAGGTGAAGATCCACGATGCAACTACTCCAAAGCTTCAACTCCTTGTCCATAGTTACAATTGAGGAGGAGAGTTTTTGTTGTAGGTTGGCCACCTTCTCATGGAGTTTATAGGCCTCTACAATGAAATTCAATCCTACAATGATCATGTCATCAACCATAGCTTCCATAGCCCTCCCATAAGTAGAATACCTATGTATATCCTTGATGCTTTGAACTTCATCTTGACTAAGAATCATAGGGGGTGGAAGGGCAGCCAGTGGAGTAGGATCCAAAACCTTGTCCTTAGCCAACAAAGACTTGATGAAGCTAGAAAGAACTTGATTTTGTTCTTCCAGCTATTCTATAGTTTGTTTACCCCTTTCTACTCTCTCAATAACCTTGGTTACTATTTCCTGGAGGTTATGCACCTCACTCTCAGGGGTAGATTCTCCCATTGGAATCCTAGAAAGCTCTAGATCAGAGGCTAATAGATCTTGTTCTGCCTTATCAACCTTAGGTTTTGCTAC
The DNA here is from genome assembly GCA_018340775.1 of Taxus wallichiana var. yunnanensis. Classification (NCBI taxonomy): domain Eukaryota; kingdom Viridiplantae; phylum Streptophyta; class Pinopsida; order Cupressales; family Taxaceae; genus Taxus; species Taxus wallichiana. The sequence continues at coordinate 769,564,211 of CM031239.1, read as the reverse complement.
CTCTAGAAATTGTTGGCCCTGAGCATCTGTCACTATCCTTGAAGTTGTTTTAGCTCTCTTTGCTGGAGCAGGAGGAGTAGTGCCCAACAAGGCTACCACAACATCAAAATTTGGCCCTGTCAATCGAGAAGAAGGTTTTCTCTTCCTGCTGTTAACTAAGGGTTGCACCCATGCAAAAGTGGAGGAAGAAGGAGGAGCAAGAGATCCAAGAGTAAGTGAACTCATGGCACTCAAAGTATTTACCACTATTTCTTCTAGTAGAGATGTGAGTGAGGTATCGGGAGCTTCTTGAACAGAGGAACTGGTGGCACTTGGAGGTTCAGTGTTAGGCACTTCCTTCTCTTTATCTATTGTAGCCTTTGAAGTTCTAACAGGGTCTGGTGTTTCACTATCATCACTTTCACTAAGAACAATAATGTTCTCTGGCCCTAAAGGTAGTTATGAATGCCTTAGAAGGGGGTCTTCCTCAATTGGCTCTTGTTTAACCTCTTTTACCTTCTTTTGGTACACTTGAGTAGAAGAAGAGGGAGTGGATGATTCAGGTTCTTTATTTGAGGAAGGAGGAGGGGTTTGTGTAGGTACCTCCGTGCTTTGGGTGTATGTGACTCCTTCCTAGGTGTTGAAGTATCTTTGGAGGAAGATCCACTTGGATTCTTCTTAAGCTCTCAAAATTTTCTATCAAACCAAACCTTGGTTCTTACAAGGACAGGGGCCAAAATCTCAACCAAGTCATCCTTCTCCTTCTTGTACTAGTCCAGATCTTCCAAGGAGTATGCTTGATCAATGTCTCATATTCATAAGACAACAAGTCTTCATTATCATCTTGGAACCCTTCAGGAATTTGGTAGAGATTGAGCTCCTGTATAAGCTGTAGGGAGAATCCCCATAGTGCCTCCACCTTGCTTCAAAGTCATCAAGCACAATCAGCCCAGTAGTCCTCAATATCTGACCTATGATGATAATTAATCCTGAGATTCAACTCAATGAACTTCTTCAAATCAAAATAGGTCCTAGGCCTGAAAAAGTGAACAATGATGGGAGTGAGGGCCCTTTCTATATTTTGAGCATCCAAGGTTGTTTTGCATGTATAGTTACCCAAGGAAATAGGGAAATGTAGACTAGAGATCTTCTTGTCCCTGTAGGTTCTATGCAATTTATCCAATTTCTTGCATACACTTCAATCAAAGCCATTTTGTCATTACAAAACATGGGGAGCTTGAGAGGTGTGTTCTCATAACCAGCCAGCCTGATATATGAAAACCTCCTGAACTGAATGAAGAAATCCCCATACTTTGCTATCAGGTTCATGGCTTCATCATAAAAATCTCTTGGCAGTATCACTTTCTAAAAGCCTCACAATATACATGGTAAAGGCATCATTCACCCTCCTGAAGTTTTGGTTACTAGTTTCAAGGGTGAATTGAGGGTAGTATGCATAAATGGGTTCATCCTTCTGACCCTCTATGTAAGTGAATCCAAACCATTGCTAGGATCTTTGCTAGGGTATACATGAGATAGAAGTCATATAGAACTTCTTAATTTGTTGCACATTGGACAATTGCTCTGTCAAATTCATGCAAATGATTTCTACCCAATTTATACTTTGACTACCTTCACAGATGATGTTGATGAGCGGGCACATCCAAAAGTGAAATTCATTGGTAGAGGGTAGTCCCATGACATGAGCTAGTAGATAATGAAATCAGATAACTCTTCATTAAAATCAGCTCTAAATAACACCTTGAAAGTTGGGATGCTCCCTTCTTAGGGTTCTTCAACCATGATTTTGCTATCCTCGCCTTATATTTATCACTTTCCTACTCGAATAGAGTCTGAGCTTGAGCCTGAGTGATAACAATGGAGTCCTCAACTTCTGGAATCTGCATAGCGCAACAACAATGGTGGTAGCATCTAGTTTAGCAATCAGCTCCCCATGTACATTAGACAATTCCTTGGTGTCAGGGTTAAAGTGAGCCCCAGTGAGCATGGTGTCCACACATTACACTGAGATTGGGAAACCCATAGCATACGCAAGGCCACTATCATTGATCATTTGCACCATGGGGGAAGGATTAGGGCTAATCAATCTGTTCTAGAAATCACCAAAATCCAAGTGTCAAACCTCACTATCCCCGATATCGAGAATAGAGGACTCAAGTGGCAAAACGTGTTCTTGACCTTGGAATTTAATCTTCATATTTACAACGTTCAGGGAAACAACCTTCACATATCAAATCTGCAATGAAAATGTAAAGGAATGGGAGCACGAGTAGGTGGTCTTAATTTAGGGATCCATGTGAATGATAACAAGTGAGAAATGTGCCAAATGCGTAGAGGGTAGTCCCATTAAATAGTTGTTTAGGAGAGAGAAGGTCATAAATGAGCATTAAATTCATATGCACCGATCTCAAAAAGGTAAGAATCAGGAAGAGCGGTAAAAACTGGCCGATGGTCTTTGGTACATTTGGGACATGAGGGATGCGAAGACGCATCTGATGCCACACGGGTAATGTGGGGGAAAAGTGGACCAAATGAGCACGAGATAGTCGTAAACTTGAAACATGAGGGATGCAAAGATGTGATTTGGTTGATGCGTGTGATGTGGGTAAAGCAGGATAGAGGGCATGGATGCTTTTGGGATAGATGGGACAAAAGTATGTGATAGACCCGATGCGGCCGATGTGGGTGATCGGGAATAGAAGGCCCGAGTGAACTTGGAACAAATGGAACAAAAAGTTCTGACAGAACCAAAAGTTAAAAGATTTTTGGGGAAAGTGGCCGATCGGGGAATAGAAGGCCCAGCAGAACTTGGGACATACGGGACAAAAATGTCTGACAGACCCACAAATCATCAAAATGACTCCAAAAATGTGAATTTTCACTAACTCCTCAACTTTTCACTTCACTAGAACATCATTTAAGGGTGTCAACTCAAAATTTTCAATTTTTTACTTTCAAAAGAGGGGGAAATTTTGAGAGGACAATAACTGGCTCTTTCTGGGGATGACTTGGCTAGATTAGAAGAATGAGACAAGGCAAGAACTCTTAGAAAGCTAGGGGAAGAAGACTAGTGCCTTATCCATTGGGCCATGGAGTCAAAAAGCAAACCAATACAGAAGACAACACAAAAATAGGGAAGGAAACACACTAGAAGTAAGGGAAAGGACACACACCCTATACATAATATACAAAGAGACCTCCTATTCACCTAGGACTTGAAAAATTTTAGGTACTACCCACTATAAGGAAGTGGGAGAGAGGAACCATCCATGTAATCAAGATAGAAAGAATTCTCACCAAAAAAGTGCCTGATTTTGAAAGGACCGAGCCAAAGAGAATCAAACTTACCATGGCTTCCTCGAGGCTCATGTCTTTTATCCCACAACAAAACAATGTCTCCAACTTTGAAATCCTTGTACTTGGCCTTCTTATCAAACAAATATTTTACCTTCTCTAGTGGGGTAGATATTCTATCAACAACCTCAGACCTATCTTCATTCAACTTATGAAGATACATGATCCTTTTATCTAAAGAATCATTGAAGCTAGTGTCTTCAATGGCCTTCATTAAATACAAAGCTGGTAGCTCCATTGTTACTGGTAATTGAGCTTCCACACCATACACCACTTGAAAAGGGGACATTCCAATAGCTCTTTTTGGTGTAATTCTATCTGCCCAAAGAGCATCATAAAGTTTCTTGTGCCAGTTCCTCTGAGATTCATTAACCAGTTTCCTTACTATAGCCACTAGATTTTTATTTGTTGATTCTACCTATCCATTCCCTTGAGGATAATAATTTGAAGAGTGAGCTAGGGAAATGCCATATCCATAACAGAAATCCATCATCTCAGCAGAAGAAAAATTTGAAGTGTTATCAGTTACAATCTTGTTTGGTACACCAAACCTCACCAAGATGTTTTCTTTGATAAAATTACACACTACTTCAGAAGTAGTACTTTTAACTGAATGGCTTCCACCCACTTAGTGAAGTAATCTATGGTAGTCAAGACATGAGTATGTCCTACACTTGAAGATGGGTTGAGTGTTCCAATGAAATCTAAACCCCATTGTTGAAAGGGCTCTTCAATCACAACTGTTTAAGTGGCAAGGCAACCAACTTAGGTCTACCTATAAAGGTCTGACAAGCTTCACATTTATCAACCCATTTTGATGCATCTTTAAACAAGGTAGGCCAATAGTATCCAACATGAAGAATCTTGTGGGTAGTAACAATAGATGAGTAATGGCCTCCACATGCTTGATCATGAAAAGCTGAGAAAAGCTTCTTTTGTTGTTCTTTGTCAACACATTTCAGAAATCTTCCATCCATTCCCCATTTGAATAAAGCATTCTCCCACAACACATACTGGGTTGATCTTAGCTTGATAGCTCTCTTCTCCTTGGTAGTCAAGTTAGGGGGACACTCACCATAGGTGAGAAAATGCACGATATTAGCATACCATTCATTAGTCGAGCTAAGAAATAGAACAATAGGAATATCAACTTCCTCCTTAGATAATTCATGACTAGCTCCTTCAGCAATGAGTTCACACAAGCCTTTACCCCAAACTAGTTTGGTTGGTCTGATGTCAATATCATATTCTTGAACCTTTGCTACCCAGTTTCCTCTCTTAGTTCCAAATTCTTGCTGCGTAAGAATGGACTTAACGGTTGTATCAAGCACAAGCACCACAGAGTGAGAGTTAAGAATATAAAATGAAACTTGCTTGACAACTTTAACCACTGCAAAATCATGTTTCTCCATCATCATGTATTTCAACTCGTGATTTTTAAGAATGTAGCTCATGAATGCAATTGGGAGTTCATGATCATCAAAATATTTCGAGTCAAGACAACAACCAAGGTGCTTTCTGTGGCATAACAATAAATAATAAAATCTTTGCTAAAATCTAGACATGCTAAGATAGGATTTTTAGCAATAGCCTTTTTAATACCTTCAAAGGCTTCTTTCCCTTTAGAGGACCAGCCAAACATTTGTTTTCCTTTCATCATTTGAGAGATATTCAAAGTTAGCTCTCAAAATCAGGAATGAATCTTCTTAGGAAGTTGATCTTACCAAAGAAAGAATGCACTCCCTTCTTACTTGTGGGAAGAGGAATCTACTGAATAGCTTGAACTCATTTAGGATCAATTTGATTCCATCTTTAGAGACAACATGTCCCAACAATTTTCCCTCCATAACACAAAAGACATATTTCTTGGGATTCAAAGAAACCCCATGTTCTCTGCATTTCAAGAGAATTGTTTCCAGATGATGAAAATGATCTGCTCTAGTTTTAGAAAACACAATTAGATCATCTAGATACACAACAATACATTTCCCTTTCAAACTTCCAAAAGCCAAGTCCATAGCTCTTTGAAAAGTGGCACTAGCATTAATGAGTCCAAAAGGCATCCTCTTGTAGGAAAAAGTACCCCAAGGGGTGGTGAAAGTAGTCTTGTGCTGATTTGTGGTATTAACTTCCACTTGATTATACCTTGAGAAGCCATCAAGCATGGACAACATTTCAAACCCCGTAACAACTTGCAAAACTTGATCCATCATGGGTAGAGGGTAGTTGTCTTTTAAAGAGGCCTGATTTAGATTCCTGAAGTCAACACAGATACGAATCTCACCATTTTTCTTCCTGACAGGCACAATATTGGAAATCCATGTCGAATGGTGAATGGGAAAAATAATTTTGGCTTTCAATAACTTTTGTATTTCTTGAAAAATGGTGTCAGCAATCTTGATTGTACTTGCCTTTGCTTTTTCTTGAAGGGTTTAATCCCAGGTTTGAGAGGGATGAAATGTTGCATCTCCTTTGGTTGGAAAGCTTTTAGATCCTCATATGAATATGCAAGAACATCCCTATACTTCTTTAAGAGGTTCACCACCTTCTTCTTTTCTTCTTGCGTACAACATTTTCCAACGTTCACCATTTTGGGGTCAGCAAGCGCTCCCAATGTTAACCTTTTCATACTCAATGATTGTCGCACTCCAGTAGAAGCTTTAGACTTAACATACCTATCATGTTTATCAAACAATTCCTCCAAACTCACCAGCCCCTTAGGAATCTTGTTACCTTTGAGTTTGATGCACCCATCTTGATCTGTCTCCTCTTGACACCCTCCTCATTGGAGATACACTCTCACGAGGCAAATTGTCACTGCCTTCAAGTACAATTGTTCAAAGTTATCCCTGAGCTCCAAGAAAGAGAGCAAATGTTGATCATCATTGAAGATTTGCCAATTACTTGCATTATCAGGCACACTGGGCCTATGAATCATTTCAATGGTAAATTTATCCTGAGAGAAATCAGGGTGAGGTATCAACAAAGATCCTGAGATTGCTAGTGAATCGGCCCTGGTGTTATTTTCTCTCACACAACTTCAATGGAGAAGGCATCAAGAAATTCAATAGAATCCCAAACTTGATTCCGTAATGTTTCAACCTTCTATTATTTACTTGAAAAAGGTCTCTGACTTGTTTAACAACTAGTTCTACATCTCCACAAGCTAGAATATTCTTCACACATTTTCTTTTGCCACATTAAGTCCAAGAATGAGGGCTTCATACTCTGTGTATTATTGGTATTTTCAAACTGTAGCTTGAATGAGAAAGGATGAATCTTTCCTTCAGGAGATATCAACACCACACCTGCTCCAGAACCACCGAGGAGCAGCTTCCATCAAATTCTAGATTCCAAACACCATTAGGATCATGAAGTACTTTGTTGGGAAGTTGAGTTTCCTCTGGAGACATAATCATATAGTTACCATGTCCAATGTCCTCATAAAGTATCTGGGCTTTGGGATCATCCATTTTTTACACAATATACTTTGATTTCTTCTCAGGCAACAACTTCTTCATCTTTCCATTAACTGGTATGAGGGCATGTGACCAATCCATTTGAATCTCTCCTCCCACATCCTTACAAAAATTCCTACTTAACAACATACCATATGAAGGAGGAATATCTCGCTACTAGAATAGTAGCCAAAACCTTCTTCTCTGGTAAAGTGGCAAAAGCTACTTGTGCATCTTTAATCCTTCCAACCAAGGGCACCTCCTTACTCTCCATAGAATAGTAGGATCCATAAGTGTGTGTGAGAGTAAGACCCAAAGCATGAGCCACTTTGGCAGGCATTACATTATCTGATGCTCTTGAATCTATGACATAGTTGCTGAGTTTATGGCTTGCTATAAGAAGAGTCACATAAAATGGTTTGATCTTCTCATTAGGTGAGGTGACTGTAGCTACAAGGTTGGGTTGGGGTGCAGAGGATGGAGTAGGAAAAATGCCTTTAGAGGTGGTTTTGGAATGGGAATTGACAAAGTGAACCATTTTGGCAAAGGCTTTAGGATGAGTTTGATAATACTCAGCCTCTGAAATTTGAACCTTTGTCTTCTTAAGGTGATCAATGATATCAAAGGATCCAGAGGTGGATGGGCTATCATCACTAGGAATCTTAGGCTTATCAGGTTTAGGAGCTGGAGAAGAAAAAGATTTAGCAGTAGCATTAGGAAAAGAAGAATTAGTAGAACTCACCTTCTATGTGGATGCAGTGGGAATAGGAGACCCTCTTCTTGCAACAACAGGGATAGTCATGGGAGGATCCTTGGATCTCTTAGTGGGTTGTATCACTTTCTCTTTCTTATTTGTCTGCTCCCGAGTCATGACAACATATGATTCACTATTCATATCTGACTACTACTTCATCATAATCATCCTCTTCATCAACACCTTCAGTGGTGAAGAAATTAACTCGAGATCCCTCAAGTTCCTCCAGTTCTTCATCAACTTCTTCTTCAATTTCTTCACAATCTTCATTAATCTCCTCATCTTCAAGATCTTCACCTCACAAGTTACATTGACAGGGACCTTGATGGGTGGCCCTCAATTGCTAGCCTTGTTCGAGAGGAAGGAAAATGACTCTAGGCTCCTAGGATGAAAAATTCTCTTGAAACATCTGCATAAGGAGCATGCTGAGCCAATTGTTTCTTGATGGCAATGAGGTCATTTGCAAGCTTTTGTACTAATGGATCTGTATTAGCTCCAGGAGTAGAAGAAGAGGAAGAAGAAGCTCTAGATTTGGAAGGATCTCTTTTCAACTTACCAGACATAATCAAGTCATCTTCAATGCTAACAACTAACCTCTAGATCCTCAGCCAATGTTGCAAGGTTATCCCTTCTCAATGCATAACTAACCTTAGGAAATTGAGCATTTAGGAAGAAACATTTTTGAATTTGATCTACAGGCTAAGTGTTTAATGGGATTTTGTTAATCAACTTGTTGAACTGGCCAAAAATTCCCTCATGGGCTCTTGTGATTCTTTCTTTATTTGAGAAATATGGGCTAACAAAGCATGCACATCCTTTACAGGTTTGAAACGGTTCTCAAACCTTGTTCTCATCATGGTCCAACTGGTAATGGCCCCAGCAGGAAGGTGATAGAACCAATCCGTTGCATTATCTTGCAAAGTTTCTACAAAAAGCCTCACCGAGACATCTTCATGTTCAACTCCGAGAACTCCACACACAACTATGAAGGCTGCAATATGTTCATCAGATGCACCTTCTCCATCACCTCTGAACTTGGGGAAGTTCTTCCTATTACCCCTGGGTAACTCATGCAAAGGCTGAGGAAGGGTGAGAGGCCCAACATGATGGCCCCAAGGTAATGGAATTGCCATCCTTGGAAATACTACTTGAAGGGGAATTGAAACACCAGCAAGAATCAAAGTGCAGATTAGGGCTGGGTTACTCTGGAGGGATACCACTTACAGGGTTCTATCTTCAACAGGAGGAATGCTTATGGAATGAGCTCTTCTATTTCTTTTGTTGAAGGAAGAGGGAAACCTTGCTGCTCCAAGAGCTGAAATTGAGAATCTTCAATACCAAGGGCTCTCCTGCCACGAGTAAACCAGTAGAGTCGCTAGATCAAAGAATGATCAAGAAATTGTTCATAAAACTGGAATACGTTCAAAATGAATCCCCAGTAGAGTCGCTAAAAACTGTTGGTTGTCAAATAAGGACTTTATTGAAAGCAACAGTCAGGGGACAAAAGTCCCTCCTCTTTAATGGGAGAGGTTCCCTTATTAAAGGCAAAAACTTATTTACAAATGTACAACGTGTAGTTTTAATGAGGAACTCTAATATCATGAAAGTGTTATAATATAACAGATCATCAATACGAAAGGATAGAAGAATTAAGGAATGGGAGGGGGCAGAAAAGCACTCTCAAGAAATATAGATAACAAAATAATTCTTTACGCATGCCAGGAGGGAATCAAATAGAATAGAATCATTTGCATTTTAAGACCATAGATGTTATTTCATAGACACAAAGTTCTAGAGATGACATCCATAAGAATACAAAGCTTCTTGAATTAAAATAGACTTAATGATTCAATAATTTTAAATGGATAGCAATGAAAGAACAAGAGTTGGTGGAAACAGAAAGAGAGATCCTTTTGTATTGATAAATTTTTACTCCTTTACACTTTCAAAAATAAATAGAGTTCCAGCCCCTTGAAAATGGCGCAGAGAGCCCATTATATAACTTACAAATTAGTTACACTTGGTAACTATTTCTTTTAACTAAAGTGTTAATTAAGGAAGTGCTTGACACAAGATCCTTAATTAATTACAATGAGCCTGATTTGAGAAAAAGGAGGAGGAGAAGAAAAGCTAGAAGGGAAAACGTCCACTTATTGCTGAGGAGGGCTTACCGACTTGAGGATCCGTTGTTTGGATCTTTTCAATGCTTTAGCTATCTCTCTCTACCTCGTGGGACTGATGTGTTGGTAGTGGCTTGAGACCAAGTACCTAGACATTTCTCCATGTCCTTATCAAACTCAGTATGTGCATGATATTCTTTATTAGCCTCTTCAATAGCAGATTGAAGAGAGAAAATCTCCTTTATCTTCTCTTTGGTAACCAATTCCTCCTTGAACAAGTTTTCTTTAACAAATGCCCTGAACTGAGTTTTAATTTCTTGGAGAGAGAAAGGAACACCTGAAGTTTCATCGTGAAGATGACAGTGAATATCTTTGAAGGCAGACACAACACAAGTTTTGAAGGCTTCTCCCTTCTACCAACTGTTCCTCAACTCTCCCAAGGCTTCTTCCAGAACTTTTATTTTCCATTCCACACTGAAAACCCATGACTTTGACAAGTTGTCTTTGGCATCATCAAAGACCTTATTGGCCATCAATATATTTTCATCGATTGTCCCATCAGGAAAAGATCCATGATGCAGCTACTCCAAAGCTTCAACTCCTTGTCCATAGTTGCAATTGAGGAGGAGAGTTTTTGTTGCAGGTTGGCCACCTTCTCATGGAGTTTGAAGGCCTCTACAATGAAATTCAAGCCCGCAATGATCATGTCATCAACCATAGCTTCCATAGCCCTCCCATAAGTAGAATACATGTGTATATCCTTGATGCTTTGAACTTCATCTTGACTAAGAATCATAGGGGTGGAAGGGTAGCCAGTGGAGTAGGATCCAAAACCTTGTCCTTAGCCAAAAATGACTTGATGAAGCTAGAAAGAACTTGATTTTGTTCTTCTAGCTGTTCTATAGTTTTTTTACCCCTTTCTACTCTCTCAATAACCTGGGTTACTGTTTCCTGTAGGTTATGCACCTCACTCTTAGGGGTAGATTCTCCCATTGGAATCCTAGAAAGCTCCAGATTAGAGGCTAATAGATCTTGTTCTACCTTATCAACCTTAGGTTTTGCTACCTCTAGAAATTGTTGGCCCTAAGCATCTGTCACTATCCTTGAAGTTGTTTTAGCTCTCTTTGTTGGAGCAGAGGAGTAGTGCCCAACAAGGCTACCACAACATCAAAATTTGGCCCTGCTAATCGAGAAGAAGGTTTTCTCTTCCTGCTGTTAACCAAGGGTTGCACCCATGCAAAAGTGGAGGAAGAAGAAGGAGGAGCAAGAGATCCAAGAGTGAGTGAACTCATGGCACTCAAATTATTTACCACTGTTTCTTCTAGTAGAGATGTGAGTGAGGTATCAGGAGCTTCTTGAACAGAGGAACCGGTGGCACTTGGAGGTTTAGTGCTAGGCACTTCCTTCTCTTTATCTATTGTAGCCTCTGAAGTTCTAACAGGGTCTGGTGTTTCACTATCATCACTTTCACTGAGAACAATAACGTTCTCTGGCCCTGAAGGTAGTTATGAATGCCTTAGAAGGGGGTATTCCTCAATTGGCTCTTGTTTAACCTCTTTTACCTTATTTTGGTACACTTGAGTAGAAGAAGAGGGTGTGGATGACTCAGGTTATTTATTTTAGGAAGGAGGAGGGATTTGTGCAAGTACCTCCATGCTGGGTGTATGTGACTCCTTCCTAGGTGTTGAAGTATCTTTGGAGGAAGATCCACTTGGATTCTTCTTAAGCTCTCGAATTTTCTATCAAACCAAACCTTGGTTCTTACAAGGACAGGGGCCAAAATCTCAACCAAGTCATCCTTCTCCTTCTTATACCAGTCCAGATCTTCCAAGGGAGTATGCTTGATCAATGTCTCATATTCATAAGACAACAAGTCTTCATTATCATCTTGGAACCCTTCAAGAATTTGGTAGAGATTGAGCTCCTATATAAGCTGCAGGGAGAGCCTGCCATAGTGCCTCCGCCTTGCTTCAAAGTCATCAGCACAATCGGCCCAGTAGTCCTCAGTATCTGACCTATGATGATAATTAATCTTGAGATTCAACTCAATGAACTTCTTTAAATCAAAACAGGTCCTAGGCCTGAAAAAGTGAACAATGATGGGAGTGAGGGCCCTTTCTATATTTTGAGCATCCAAGGCTATTTTGCATGTATAGTTGCCCAAGGAAATAGGGAAATGCAGACCAGAGATCTTCTTATCCCTGCAGGTTCTATGTAATTTATCCAATTGCCTGCATACCTCAATCAAAGCCATTTTGTCATTACAAAACATGGGGAGCTTGAGAGGTGTGTTCTCATAACCAGCTAGCCTAATATATGAAAACCTCCTGAATTGAATGAAGAAAGCCCCATACTTTGCTATCAGGTTCATGGCTTCATCAGAAAATCTCCTGGTAGTATCACTTTCTAAAAGCCTCACAATATACATGGTAAAGGCATCATTCACCCTCCTGAAGTTGTGGTTACTAGTTTCAAGGGTGAATTGAGGGCAGTATGCATAAATGGGTTCATCCTTCTAACCCTCTATGTAAGTGAATCCAAACCACTGCCGGGATGCTGCTAGGGTATACATGAGATAAGAAGTCATATAGAACTTCTTAATCTATTACACATTGGACAATTGCTCTATCAAATTCATGCAAATGATTTCTACCCAATTTATACTCTAACTACCTTCACAGACGATGTTGATGAGCAGGCACATCCAAAAGTGAAATTCATTGGTAGAGGGTAGTCCCATGACATGAGCTAGTAGGATAATGAAATTAGACAACTCTTCATTAAAATCAGCTCTAAATAACGCCTTGGAAAGTTGGGATGCTCCCTTCTTAGGGTTCTTCAACCATGAATTTTCTATCCTCGCCTTATATTTATCGTTGTCCTGCTCAAATAGAGTCTGAGCTTGAGCTTGAGTGATAACAATGGAGTCCTCAACTTCTGGAATCCGTAGTGCAGCAACAATGGCAGTAGCATCTAGTTTAGTAATTAGCTCCCCGTGTACATTAGACAATTCCTTGGCATCAGGGTTAAAGTGAGCCCCACAGGCGAGCATGGTGTCAGCACATTGGACTGAGATTGGGAAACCCGTAGCATACATAAGGTCACTGTCATTCATCATTTTCACCATGGGGGAAGGATTAGGGCTAATCGATTTGTTCTAGAAATCTCCAAAATCCATGTGTCGAACCTCACTATCCCCAATATCGGGAACAAAGGACTCAAGCGGTGAAAAGTGTTCTTGACCTTGGAATTTAATCTTCATATTTGCAACGTTTAGGGAAATAGCCTTCACAGATCAAATTCGAAATGAAAAATTAAAGGGAATGGGAGCACGAGTAGACGGTCTTAATTGCAGGATCCGAGTGAATGATAACAAGTGAGAAATGTGCCAAATGCGTAGAGGGTAGTCCCATTAAATAGTCATTTTAGGAGAGAGAAGGTCATAAATGCGCATTAAATTCATATACACCGACTCAAAAAGGCAAGAATCGGGAAGAGCAACAAAAATTGGCCCGAATGGTCTTTGGTACATTTGGGACATGAGGGATGTGAAGATGTTATCCGCCAATGTGGGTGATGCGGGAAAAGAGGGCCAAATGAGCACAGATAGTTTAGAACTTAGAAATGTGAGGGACACAAAGACGCAATTCGATAACGCGCGTGATACAGAAAAGCAACGATAGAGGGAATGGACGCTTTTGGGACAGATGGGACAAAAGTATGTGATAGACCGATGCGGCCAATGTGGGCAATTAGGGAACATAGAAGGCCCAATCGAACTTGGAACAAATGAACAAAAGTTCGACATAACCAAAAGTTAAAATATTTTCAGGGAATGCGGCCGATCGGGGAATAGAAGGCTCGGCATAACTAGGGACATGTGCGAAAAAAATGTCCGATGAGACTTGCAAATCATCAAAATGACTCAAAAACATGAATTTTCACACCTAAATAGCCTTAATTAGCAAAAATTAAACAACATACTAAGCACCATCAAGATAAGAATTAAACAAGGTTAGATGCTAACATTCATCATATACAAAAACTTTGAAACTAACAATGTTAAAACATCTAAATCCTCTATTCTCTAACAACAAATAAATGAATGGACCTAAGTAGGCTCCATGGCTATCAAAAATGGTTGTCTTTGGTATTCCAAGAACCTAGGAATGAGGGCTTGTCAAAGTTGGGCTACAAGACCCTTTTGACACCTCCCATATGACCTAAGCACTTAGGAAAGAGGCTTAAACTCTTCAAGATGATGAACTCTCAAGAAAACAAAGGAAATATTTTAGTCTATTTTGCTATATGCTTTGCATTTGTCTTCTCAAGAAGTTTAGGTGTAGGTATAAAGGTAGAAGGAGGGCTCCTTATATAGCCCAATGGATAAAGGAAACACTTCATCCCTTTGCATGTGGGATAAAGGTAAAACATGATTAGGAATGGATAAGGTTGCTTTATAAAAGGTAACCTTACTTTAGAAGGGTTTAATTTATGCTTAGCAAGTCATGGGAGTTGGGGGTGTTTTAATTAATCAAAGGTGATTAACTAATAGGTAGATGTAAGCTTATAGAAGCTAATTAGAGGAATATTAGTATGATTTAGGCTATTAGAAGGGGATTAAATCAATTAAATATTGATTTATTGGTTAAATGGAAGGGAAAGCTAATTAATTAATAATAATTAATTAGTCTAGGTAGAAGGGGTGATTTAATTAATCAAAGATTAAGGTCGTTAATTAGGGTAATTAGATATTAGTATGATTTAGGCTATTAGAAGGGGATTAAATCAATTAAATATTGATTTATTGGTTAAATGGAAGGGAGAGATAATTAATTAATAATAATTAATTATTCTAGATAGAAGGGGTGAATAATTAATGAAGATCGTTAATCGATGTTAGTTGGATAGGTGACTTAATCAATTAGCGTATTGTAATTAATTAATGAAAATAAGAGGGAATATGAGTGCTTATTAATGATATGTCACCAATTTGCAAGAAGGGGGATAATTAGCACAATTTATGTATTTAAATTGCTTAGGTGTAATTATGGGTGTCTACATTTGCCCCTCTTTGGGGTGGCGTAAGTGACGCCACTTCAAAGATAGTAGATGGAAGAAATTTTGAAGGGATAGAAGAAAAATTAGTAGGAAGGAGAGATGCCCCCTCGAGTGTCGATAGGGTGATGAAGGAAGACGATCGACGATCGAAAAAGGTGAGAGATAGAAGAATGGGAAGGGGCAGGATGCCCGGTAAGATGGAAGATTAGGGGTGAGAGGAAAGTGATGCAGAAGAAATATGGAGGAGGGGAGAGAAGAGCTTAGCCTCTAGCCTTTGTATATTGGAACAATTTTGATGTCATCATATTTCCACAAGAGCTACGTCATCGGTCCTTATGAAAAATATAAGCATACGACAAAAGTAGAATGACATGAAAAGCCATACTACGAACAATTGTCCATTGCTGAAAACACCAACTCCATGCAACATACAAAATGCAATGCAATACGAGAAAGTGAAAGATGCCTAACTCCATGCAACATACAAAATGCAATGCAATACGAGAAAGTAAACAAGCTAAACTAACAGAGAAACATAATATAATGTTTTTATTATCGAGCTTCAGTTACGACCTGTGTAAATTAATGACAAGGGTTGATGATGGTGCCCCAAGCAAGGATACATGCGAGGGGAATAATGGAGGACACTTGGGTCTGATGGAAAAGTAATGTGCACTACTGAAATAGTACTAGAACTCTGTTGTGCCCCCAGAGTACAGATGAAGTAAGCAACCTAGCTTTTGTTGATGGAGGTAGATCAAGATGATCCACAAGTCACACACATGAACAAGTGAGAACCAAAGAGTGACGTTTTGTAGGATGATTTTCAATTTTTAGAAGTTTTCTGAAACATATTTGAATGTTTTTGATGATTTTTCTAACATATTTGAATGTTTTGGTTGATTTTGAAAGTTTTATGAAACTATGTATAGGAAGACAAGGAAGCGTGGATGCCCCTAGCGATAGATGGGATGTACAAGGGCATAAGGCCACGCATACCAGAAAGGTGAAGATGCAAAAATGCCCCAACGATTAGGTGGGAGTATTCAAAGGTAAACTCTTCACAGGTAGAAGTGGGACCCAAGGCCATTATGGATAGGTTCAACATGATGATGAACATAAACCAATGAAATGTTGGGAAGAAGCAAGGATGCCCCAACGTAAGTTGGCCTAAAAGCACATGATAGAAAGGAAGGAGAAGATTGTTTTTGTGAAAGGTGACAAACATGTCCGCAAACATGGAAAACAAGTAATCTTATACACATGGATGTTCTGAATGAAGTAGAAGAATGATGTGAATGATATGAATGTAGCTTAGAAGCCTCACGATGAAGAAGTGATTAACCAAAGGCAAAAATCATAAGATGAGATATGGACTAGAGTAAGAGTCTGAACAAGATCCAAAAATGAGACACTTGGTAACATACTAATCCTACCTACTCATAGAGATCCAGTGTGTGCACGTGGAGTTTATTACCTCTTGAAGTGAAGATTTAATAGAAAACAAGTGAAGAGACCCTAGCCAATGTGTAGGAATGATTTATTGTGAAAGGTGATTTTGTGAATGGATGGTGAAAGGATAGCCATACATTGCTCCGCTCCACCAAAGGCATCCATAGCCCCGATGGAGATGTATTTGATTCTAATCGCAACATTTCTCTACTACCAATCAGGCATCCATAGCCCCGATAGAGATTATTGGAAATACCCCAAGAGAGAGTAATATATCAATTTCTTTTTTTGCTTTATAGCTTTTAGCTTTTGATTTTGATTGATTTTGATTCTTTTTCTTTCTGAAAACTTATTTCAGCTCTCTTGTTTGACAAGGGGTTAAGAACCACTGATGGCTTGATGGAAGGAGGTGGAAGTGCTTACGATGACGACATTGGCTAGTGTCAAAAAATATGTCCAAAAGTTCTTCGCAACAAGTTTATTAGATGTTGAATGTGATAGGATCTCTAAGAGGTCAGTCGTTCTTTAATTTACCAAGGTGATAAAAGACCAGGGTCAAATGGATACCATAGAGATAAATGTCACAAAATGTGTGTGAATAAGCTAACCAAAATATCACCAAAGGGATGAAAATGGTAGGAAGACTTGTAGAAGAATAACAAGGAAGGGAAGAAAGAAATATCCATGTGTACGCAACACCTGATTGCAATGTTTGATCTTTGTACCTTTGATTTTTGTTGTGTTTTCTCAATGTTTTTTTTTATTTTTGAATTGTTTTTTTTTTTTAGATTTTTGATAGTTTTAAGAGGTTGGGACTAACAAAGTCACTATGTGTGGTAAGATCCAACAACAATGTTTGTGACTTCCTTGATAAGGGAGACTAGGCGTGTTTGTTTATCAAGAGTCATGTTTTCCCCGATCTCAATGATCGTGGTGAGTTCACACTCAACAAAGGACTGCGATTTATCCTAAAACATGGATTTTGTATGTGGGAGCTTGAGTTCCCTATCCAGAGGTTTATGCACTTTGCACCATACTTGATGGTTACGTTGATGTGCATTCTTGAATCATGCTTGATTTACAACTTTGAGATTGTTCAAGTTGTTGGGGGATTTTGAGCTCTTGGAAGTTTTGACCTGAGCTTGATAATGAACCTATTTGGGTTTCTTATAAGCTGACTTGTGACTTTTCTGACCTCGAGAAGGAGAAGAAAGTGAATGTTTATGATTGATGATAGGAATGAGAGAAATGATGGTGGGCTTGCCCCGTCATTGGTAGAAGGATGATGTGATTGATGAAAAGGATATGGTCCAAGGATTGAAGAAGATGGGCTACTTGGGAGGTGAGCCATAGATAGAAGATGAAGGGCTACTAGGATGTGGCCCAAGAATAGAAGAAGAAGGGCTACTAGGATGTGACCCATAGATAGAAGATGAAGGGCTACTAGGATGTGGCCCAAGAATAGAAGAAGAAGGGCTACTAGGACGTGACCCATAGATGTAAGATGATGGACTACTAGGATGTGGCCCAAGAATAGAAGATGATGGACTACCCGGGGGTGATCCATACATAGAAGATAAGGGGCTAGTTGGACGTGCCCCAAGAATAGAAGATAGTGGACTACTCAAAATGTCCCACAAATAGCAGAGGGAGGGCTACTAGAAGGTGACCCACACCTAGATGAAGATGAAGGGCTACTTGGCATTGACCCCATAAGAGATTGTGATTGAGGAATTATGATAGACAAAGAGTTATTGGGTGATGAGAAGATAGGCCATGGATCAATGCAAGACCAAGGAGTTTCATCACATAATGAAGAATGTGAAGATGGAAGAATAAGAGGAGGGTCAAGTTGCATGACCTGAGGCTCTTCCTCCATTTCTTGATAAAAGGAATCAACCTTTTCCTCACAATATGCAGACGCATCAAAGTCTAAAGAGAATCCTTTCTCATAATCTACTAAAGGAATATCTTCATATGCCCCTATAAATGCCCTGATTGTTTCTTCATTCTAAAAGAGATCAATCGGTATGAGTTGTTGATCAACCACTAGGGGTTGATTGGAAGAAAGAGATCCAATTGGTGTGGAAGACTTAGAAGATGTTTGATGATGATTGATAGAAGAAAATGATGTGGGGGATGAAGAAGATGTGTAGCTAGATGTCTCAGGAGTAGAAGAAGGTGGTGTGGACCTACCTATACAATGGTATGTCATATGTAAAATAGTAGGATTAAGTCCAAAGTCTGTAGATTACGATGCATGGGTCGATTCAGATGTTTGTCTCGAAGGACTTTGAGTCACATGAATCTTCAAAGGAGGAAGACTTATTGGGGGTGATTGATGAAGAAGGTCCTGCGAAGAATGGGAGGACCGTGATTCAAGAATCACATCGGATGAATAATAACAAGGGTTCTGTAAAGAAAGAGAGGACCACGATTCAAGAATTGTATTAGATGTTTGATTGGAGGGATTTGGAGTCACACGTATCTTCAAAGGAAGAAGACGTCATCGAGGCGACTGATAAAAGGGGTCCTGCGAAAGAAAGGGAGGACCATGACGTAGGAGTCATATTAAATGTATGATGAAGAGGTTCCTACGAAGATAGGGAGGACCATGACATAGGAGTCACATTAGATGACTTAGGAGTCAAATTAGATGAATCTAATAGTAGTTTGATCCGAATAGTAGTTTGGATCTGAATCATCAAGAGTCAGAGGAAATATTTGGATTGGAATCCTCAAGAAGAGGAAATGTTTGGATTAGAATTAGAAGAAGAGTGGGGGAACTCGAATAATAATTTGGATCAGAAGCATTCAAATCATACCACCGACTATGAGATGAAGGTGGGGAAACGAGTTACCCATATGGGCTCTCTAGCACGAAGAACCAAACGAGGTTTAGTTGTAATGGGAATCTTTTGATTTGAATTGCTAAACCTAGGTTCCATATTTTTGTAAGTATGGGGAACCACGTGATAGTCAGTCATTTTTGGTGTTGTTTTAAGCACAAATGTCTAGATCTAGATAGTGTGATGGAACTCCTTCAAAGGGAAGGAAGTGACATGTCGATTTGGGTAGCATAAGGACAACCAACTAGACATTGTAAGTATGGAGATGCGTGCATGATTTTTCAAAGAAGGTCTAAGGAAAATAGACATCATGATGATGAATATCTGATGAGATCGAGAGGGATTGTCCTAGAAAATAAGTTTTCTGAATGAATAATCACAAGGAACAATCATGCAAGTGTGAAACACAAAGCCAATCAACAAGGAAATACACCATATGAAAATGTGATGCAAAGATGATCAACACAACGTCAATATTTACGTCAAGCTCAAAATGAACAAGGCGTAAATATTAACAAAGGGTAGATGTGAATCCCAATCAAAGGATACCATGACAAAGTTTAACAACCAACAAGGCCTAAATGTTAAAGGGTGAGGTTTACAAATGTAAGCTACGTAACCACACCAATTGGACACGTCTATCAAGCTTCATGGAGAAGTGAGATATTAGTGTCAAAGTGGTATCGAAATGACACAAACAAAGTAAGCGACACCCTTCAAGATTTGGGACAATGTTTGAAATCAAACTAAGTCAAAGTATACTAAGGATGTGTTAAAATGTGGGCAGCGTAATGCCACAATACGGACACTTAGATCATGTTTACGAGAAACATGTGACATAAGTATCTTAATTATGTCGAGACAATGCAAACGAGGTAACATGTCAAAGGGAGATAAAATGATGAATCATTCCTAACTATGATGATGATCCTGACATGGGTATCAAGATCACAAAGGCTACCAATGATATAAATACGTCTCCACACACTTTAGACATTTAACTAACCCAACCACAAACATGGATGGGCGTAAATGGACAAAAAAGTGGTAGAAACAATCGATTGGTAACACAGAGGTAGTCACCCTTCTTTTGATCAACAAAGTGTCAAAAGAATGTGAAGGAAGTAGATCAAAATGGGGATGAAAAATGTTGGCTTCACTTTGGCAGAGTTTCACCTTACCTTAGGGTAAGTGAAAAACTAAGCGAAAGTAACGCGTCACACATTTCGTGATGCAAAAAGATGGCTCACAACTCAACACTATTTTAAATGGTCAAAGTGGGCTCTTGGCCAAAGTATATTTTCCTAGGTGGTTCTCTCATCCTAGGTGTTACAAAATTATCCACGAGCGGGATGATTTACCCAAATAGTCCCGACTATCTTGGGAGTATCTCGAACTTTTCCCCTTCAAGCACAATGGGTAGTAAATGCATCCATCGTGTACTTAAAAGGGTCACATAGGGACAACTTGTAACATTATCTCACAAAGGAATCACTAGTCAGATAGGTAGTGTAGAGCACTTCCCATTTCATCCACAAGGTTCCCTCTTGTGTGGACTACTTTGGGGTTCCCAGAACCACCCCCATTGTAGCTTAAGGCGTTATGCCAAAGGGGTTATGTTCCAGTTGAGCGAGAGAGGACGTACCCTTTTCCAAAACCTGCAATACAATGTTTTGAATATGTTGTTCTTTTTATCTTGTTTAATTAGGTGTGGTTTTCTTGAACACCTTTTGGCAACCTGTATAACAACTGTATTAGTAGTTTTTGACTTTGTTTTGATTCCTCCTTTCTTTGACAAGCATTTTTAGGTCCTGCACTCAAGCGTTAGTAGTTCTCCAAGAAAATCACATTATTTAAAAGAGGATTAAGAGTTGCTTTTGATTCTCAAGATCATCCAAGGATGCAAGAGAAGAGCATACACAACAAATAATCCAACTAAAAATTAAAGAAAAGCTTTGCAATCAATGAACCATACAAAAATCTTGATAAATGTTCATTCCCTTAAACCAAAAGTGAAAGATGAAGTTTCCAATTTACCAAATGTTATAAAATGAAGACTAAAGTTACTTTTGATTCTCAAGATCACCCTAAGGTGCAAGAGAAGAGCATACACAAACTTTATCCCAACTATATAGAAATGGAAAACTTCAAATCAAAGGACCATTGAAAAATGCTTTGTAAAAGGTTCATTCCCTTAAGCAAAATGAATAATCAAATTTCCAAGTTTAATCCCAATGTTAAAAAGATAGAGATCAAAGTTGTTTTTGATTCTCAAGATCACCAAAAGGTGCAAGAGAAGAGCATACACATGCTTTGGTCTAAATCAAGTAAGCATGGAAATACAACATTCATCAAAACATTAGACATGTTAGAAAATGACCAGTTTTAAACTAACAGAAAAACCTATAATTTCTGTAAGTATAAATCCCAAATTTATGTTTTCATTGCATAGTTAACTTCAATACCTTTCCAACGCAAAAAAATGGAGTCATTTCAGTTTGGGAGAAAAATTTATGGCCTTTGGAAGATGGGTTACGCATATGCTCTTATGCTCACGGGTATGCACTTGACATGCACTCAAAAATGTCAAAAAAATGTCCCTTAATCTACAAAATGGTCAAATTTTTCCAACCAAGATTCAATTTTGACAACAACCCATCACATTAATATATGAATAGAAGACTCAACGCTATCAAACATTAACATACATGCTCAAGAATTTAAGATTTTCAAGAAATTGGCAAAACTAGCATGTAGAATGATGAAAAAGTAAGCTCTAAAAATGAAAACATGATGAAATCTTGAAATTTTCTCACCAAGATTTAATTTTGACAGCAACCCACCACATTAATATGTAAATAGAAGACTCAACACTATCAAACACTAACCTACATGCTCAAGAATTTAAAATTTTCAAGAAATTGACAAAACTAGCATGTAGAATGTTGAAAAAGTAAACTCTAAAAATGAAAACATGGAGAAATCTTGAAATTTTCCCATCAATTCCAATTTTGACAGCACTTCACCTCCTTTATACCTACAAGGAAGACTCAACACATGCAAACTCAACAAAACAAGTTAAGAAAAATAAGTTAGATCAACATGTGTAAAAGAGGGTTAGTAACCAAAAATGAAACTTAACTACAAAAACTTGAAATTAAGTGCAAAGGACAATGGAGTAAGTCCCACCGGGTGTGCCAAATGTGTGCATGAGTTGTTTTTAAACTAATGCTAATATAAGTAAAGACTAACACCTAAATAGCCTTAATTAGCAAAAATTAAACAACATACTAAGCACCATCAAGATAAGAATTAAACAAGGTTAGATGCTAACATTCATCATATACAAAAACTTTGAAACTAACAATGTTAAGCATCTAAATCCTCTATTCTCTAACAAAAAATAAATGAATGGACCTAAGTAGGCTCCATGGCAATAAAAATGGTTGTCTTTGGTATTCCAAGAACCTAGGAATGAGGGCTTGTCAAAGTTGGGCTACAAGACCCTTTTGACACCTCCCATATGACCTAAGCACTTAGGAAAGAGGCTTAAACTCTTCAAGATGATGAACTCTCAAGAAAACAAAAGGAAATCTTTTAGTCTATTTTTCTATATGCTTTGCATTTGTCTTCTCAAGAAGTTTAGGTGTAGGTATAAAGGTAGAAGGAGGGCTCCTTATATAGCCCAATGGATAAAGGAAACACTTCATCCCTTTGCATGTGGGATAAAGGTAAAACATGATTAGGAATGGATAAGGTTGCTTTATAAAAGGTAACCTTACTTTAGAAGGGTTTAATTTATGCTTAGCAAGTCATGGGAGTTGGGGGTGTTTTAATTAATCAAAGGTGATTAACTAATAGGTAGATGTAAGCTTATAGAAGCTAATTAGAGGAATATTAGTATGATTTAGGCTATTAGAAGGGGATTAAATCAATTAAATATTGATTTATTAGTTAAATGGAAGGGAAAACTAATTAATTAATAATTATTAATTAGTCTAGGTAGAAGGGGTGATTTAATTAATCAAAGGTGATTAACTAATAGGTAGATGTAAGCTTATAAAGGCTAATTAGAGGAATATTAGTATGATTTAGGCTATTAGATTTAAATCAATTAAATATTGATTTATTGGTTAAATGGAAGGGAGAGCTAAATAATTAATAATTGTAGATAGATTGAATAACTAATGGAAGATCGTTAATCGATGTTAGTTGGATAGGTGACTTAATCAATTAGCGTATTGTAATTAATTAACGATAATAAGAGGGAATATGAGTGCTTATTAATGATATGCCAAATTTGCAAGAAGGGGGATAATTAATGAAATTTATGTATTTAAATTTTTGTCTTTGTGTAATAAGCGTGCTTATGCACATAAAGATAATTACTATATGAAGAATTTCTATGCGCAGAGGATTACACATACCTTTCTGTGGGGTGGTTATAGTTATCCAAGTAAAATACCGTGGGAATTGAAAGGTGAAAGGAATAAGTTGATACGGGTGTGATTTAAGTCAAAAGAAGATTTATTCTCAAAAGTGACCAAGGATGGAGATGAATGAAAGAAAAATATAACACAAGGTAAGCGGAGGCCATGATAGCTACCAGGAGAAGGTACATTGATGAGGTACTCGGGCACAAGGGCACGCGCTAAAGAGAAGTCTATGACCAGAGGGTAGGAAGGCATGCTAGAAGGTTATAGCTAGGGCGCAAAGATGTACAACGTGGGACAAATGAATTTGGTCAATTGGTAGGTGAAGGAGTAATAAATGCATCAAAATTTGAAAAACCTTATATAAGGATGGGATGCAGATTCATTTTTACCATTGCGACTAAGAGAATTTGAGGAAAGAGCTAATTATGAAGAGCTGAGTGATTGGGTTGGGTTAAGGTGCCAAGGGTGTGAAACCAAGCATGATAAACAGATCTATGCGAAAAGAAGCTTGCGTCCCCGGTGGTGAAGGGTTTGAGTGAAGTAAGGAGGTAAAGAGGAGTTAGAGCATGAATTTTCCACCCAGGCATGATTGAATCGAGCTAGGGTTTGCTTTGTAAAGTTATAGAGTTAAAGAGGAGACATTTGCAAGAAGGTAAAAATGACACCTAAGAAGGTATCTCAGAGTAACAGTAAAAGGAAAGAAGAAGATGGATCTTTTAGAAGGAAGAATGACATCAATGTCCAGTGTTGTGTTGGTTTTGTAGAATGAAAAAGGAGAGATTGTGAGGAATGAGTTAGAATCCATTGATGTGGACATCCCATAAAAAGTAGAACAAGCACTCATTGAATGGCAGGTTTTGGAGGCTGAAATAAAGGAGGAGTATCTGGAATTGATACTACAATGTGATATAGAGGAGGCATTTGTCTAATAAAAATATTTATCATTATTTCATTCTTATTCATTCCATTATTGTATTCTTTACTTCACTTTTTGGAGGAAAACCCATTGTGGGGATGACAATGAGATTAGTGTGGGGTAATGTTGATTAGAGAATACTTGGTAGAGAACACACAAGGAGTCCATGTGAGAGAGAAGGTCGGGATTAAGGACGTGGAAGGAAAGGAAGGACCCGCGCACGGAAGGCAAGTTCACTTTCAGGACTTAGCTGATTTTGAGCATGGAGACCAATGTTTAGAAGATGACATGCGAGAACACACCAACAATGCAGAGACATGCGTTCTATGCATTATCTATCTTTGGAGGAGCGGATCGAAGCATTTTTTTATGGAGATGAGCTAAGAATAGAATTGACACTTTAGTTAATTGCAAGAGGTCTTTAGATAGCACACTTACAAGTGTGGCTATGCCTATAAATGACGTGTGCCTATTAATAGCATGCAACCTATTTATGGAATAGATAAGCAATGAAGGGTAAGTACCCATCATATATATATGATGTTAGGTACATAATAGGTAAGAGTAAAAAGAATATATATGAGAGTATGTGTGTGTGACAGATGTATGGAGGTATAGAGATATATGCATATGATCGAATTGTTGTATCGATCCACATGTGCATTGGTATAGATTGACATTATTGTAAGGATCTTTTGTGTTTATTAATAGATGGAAGATATTGGCTGAATCTAAGTGTCATTCTATGTGTAGTTGAGTAGTGCATGTTATTAATTCAATCATGATTATTGTTTAAACTTGTTGTTTCCTAGATCCGAATATAACATGCATTATAGAATAATGGATCAGTTATGAATCTATATGTTTCTTCCTTAATCATGATAACATCTTGCTACAAAGAACCCTAAAGAGGGACTTGGTACCTTTGTGCACTTTGGGTGAGCACTCGCCAAGGCCGAGTGAGTGATGCTAGCATGACTAGGGTGTTATCTAGTAAATTCTAGGGTACATCGATTGTGCTTTCCTGCAAGTTTAATATAACATGCTAATCTAAAGTAATTGAGCTCCATAACTCAACAATCTCCCACTTGGAGATAAATTACTACACTATACATGTACAACGTCATTCTTAGACCATTTCCTTAGATTTTTTTCTTTCTCTTCAAGTCTCAAACTTGAAGACCAATAGAAGTGGAGTGTAGCTCCAACTTATCTTTTGCTAATGGCTTCATTAGCATATCCAGGGGTTTTCACTCATATGAATCTTCTCCAGTTTCAACTACCCATCCTCTAATACCTTTCATATGAAGTGATACCTCAACTGAATGTGTTTCATTCTAGAATGAAACATTGAGTTATTTTCCAAATGAATTGCACTCTGAATGTCACTGAATAATTTGTAATCATCTTGCTCCTTTCCCAACTCTTCCATGAACCTTCTCATCCATATCATCTCTTTGCTAGCCTCTGTAGTTGTAACATACTCTGCCTCTATAGTAGACAAATCCACAACCTTCTGCAATCTCAAAATCTAGCTAATCGATGTCCCACCTACTATGAAAATATATCTAGTAGTGCTCCTTCTATCATCCAGATCTCCACCATATCTCGAATCAACATAGCCACATAAAGAAATATTTGAGCCTCCATAACATAACTACATGCTAGATGTCCCTCTCAAATACCTGAGTATCCATTGGACTACTTTCCAATGCTCTTTACCTGGATTGGCCATAAATCTACTCACAACTCCCACTTTCTATGCAATGTGTGGTCTAGTACAAACCATAACATACATGAGACTCCCAACTCCTGAAGTATATGGTACTCATGTCATGTATTTTACCTCTTCATGTGATGAAGGACACTGATATTTACTCAATTTGAAGTGTCCATCCATAGGTGTACTCACTTTTTTGAATCTTGCATGTTAAACCTTTCAAACACCTTATTAATATAAGCCTCCTGAGACAAATACAATTTCTTGTTCTTCTTGTCTCTATGTATTTGCATGTCAAGGATTCTTTTACAGCTCCTAAATCCTTCATATCAAATGTGTGACCTAGCTTTCCCTTAAGCTCACCAATGTCCTACATACTAGATCTTACAATAAGCATATCATCCACATACAATAACAAAATAATATAAATCCCATTTTCAAGCTTCTTGAAATAAACACAATGGTCGATTTACATATAAAACAACCTTTCTCATGCAAGAGACTATCAAACCTCATGTACCATTGCCTTGGAGCTTGTTTGAGGCCATATAGACTCATTTTTAACCTGAAAACTAATTTCTCCTTACCCTTGACTTCATACCCAAGCGAATGCTACATATAAATATCTTCATCCAAATCACCATGAAGGAAAGATGTCTTCACATCTATTTTCTCTAAATGCAAATCATGTACTACAACTATACTCAATACAATACGTATGGAGGTCATTTTAACAACAGAGAAAATATTTCACCAAAGTCAATACCTACTTTATGTGTAAATATCTTTACTACAAACCTTGCCTTGTATCTTTTTGTCTACCCTCTTCTTCCTTGATCATGTAAACCCACTTGTTCGTAATGTCCTCCTACAAGTTGTAAAATTAACCAAATCTCAAGTCTAGTTTTGTTCCAAGGAGTGCATCTCCTCATCCATGCCATGATCCCACCGCATGTGAGTCTTATCCTATATTACTTTTTCAAAAAAAATTGGTTCACCCTTATCAATTAATAATAAATAAGATATAGAAGGTGTAAATCTTTCTCGGAGGTTTACTTACCCTTTGTGACCTTCTCACAAAAGTTTGAGGTACCGGAGGATTATTCGGACCTCCTAGACATTTGTTTACAATTAAGCGAGTGATTGATGCCAATCACCTATAGCCGACACACAGGTTACGCTGTCGATGCCAAATTGGTTCTTCTCGTAACCAATCTTGGTTCATCGACTAATGTCGATCGGGGATCAACTGACACTAGTTCTTGTGTAACCACCTGTCGGTATTACTTTTGAATCCAATAGTTCATTTTCATTCACAAACTTCTCAACAGGTTTGTCCTTTGGTACCAAAATTTGATCCCTATACATTATCTTTTCCTTCCATTCAATGTCACGAATCTTAATAATTTTAGAATTATCTAAATCCTAAAAATGAAATCCAAAATCACCGATCCATAACCAATAAAGGTGCATCTCTTGGAGTTTCCATCCAAGTTTTTCCTATTTTCCTTATCAATATGTAAAAAGCTTATGAAAAAAAAATTTAAGAAAAGAAAGATCTACCTCTTTTCCGTCCAAGCTTCCTTTGGTATTCCTCCATCTAGTGAACTTTAAAGTCCACGGTTAATCAAATAAATCGTTGTATCAACTGCTTCTACCCAAAAATGTAGGGGCAATTCAAGATGTATCCTCATACTTGTAAATAATCACTTTTGTCACTTCAATCTTAGAGATTTTTTTAATCTTACCTTATGTAGCTAGTTTAAATACCCATATATTTAAATCCAACATAATTCTTAATGCAATACATTTCGGTAACTATCATGAACCATGTGTAGTTATATGAGAGATTACTTGAACTTTACTCGTTATCCCTCAATGCTCTTTACAAGCCATACATAAATTTTATCACTTTGGTTCTCCTTTAACAGGATATGATATATAAGTGATAACCCCTAAGTGTGTACCTGGGTTCCACCTATGAAATCCACATGCATCTCACAACTTAGATAATGGTGAAATCTTGACAATGTAATCAGTAGTTACACTACCTTGTGCAAGGTTTCTGAGTCATGTATACCATGCTCGATTCCATGACGAAAAACTCACCATTGGAATCTTGTCATCTCACCTTATTCACTTGTTCAGTTATATGGATTTGCATTCATTGATGCTATAAACAACAAGTCCTATACAAGGTACAAGTCCAGATTAACCTACATGTAGTTATACCTCGATGTCATCCTATGATGCCTATGGGAAAGAAAATGTCTTTGTAACGATTCACATCATTACTATACTGCTTCCCTTCCCATAGCCATCATATGTTGGCATCAGGGGTACCAACCCATGGGGTTTCATCTGCCCTTGTAACTTTAACAAGCTTGTACTTAAGCAATACCAAACCACATTTTAAGATCTTGATAAGGAAACTCAGTATAGTGTTATGTGGCAGTATTCAAATAATAACCAATGTCATTAAATGGATACGATCACATAATGGCAGTAGTGAGTTGCCCTGTCAAGAGTCTAAAAATGAGACATGGTACCTTAATAAATTAAACAAGACAATTTGTTCTAGTTCCCATGTCTTCATTACTTAGTGAAGCGAAACTAGAGTCCTATCCCATAATATCATGATAGGTTAAATGCAGTTCCAATAATACTCATTTCTACCTATCTGTTCCAGACATAAGATAGATCACTCTTTAGATCTAAATTCCCAATCTTGTTGTTACTAAAGATTCAAATTCAACCAAATAAAATAATGCCAAACATTATCAAGGAGTAATAACCATTAATGTTATTCTTACTCCTATAAGCAATCATGCAAGCTACATAATCACTCATCATTGGGGACATACAGAGTCGTTCCCGTTACCCTCCTTTCAATAACACATATGCTATATTATTAGAATCATGTTATTCAGTTTTACTTCAACATTTATACTAGCCAGGTCTGATTTATCTATATATATAAATCTTATTCATTTTAAGGTTCTTGTTTCAGTAGTATTCCAAATCCTCTTAAGAACTTCTATAACAATTCTCGAACCCTAACTTAGGTTTATTTTCATGGTTACAATCACCTTGGCAGTATAATCATTTTTCTTGGATCCTTATACCAATTTCCTTGGCATCCAAAATACATTCCATTAATTCCAGCTATCGGATCGTTCATTATCATTTATATGACTACACCGTCATATCCTAATCATGGTTGATTTCAACTCACAATTTTAGGAGCGTAGACACTAAACTTCCATAGTGAATATGATGGCAAGTACTCAAATTGAGCACAATTTGCATGTTCCCATCAAAAATATCATCATTTGCATTAGGCATCATACCCATGGTTTCATAGAGGTTTAGTATTCTGGGATTTAATCATCTCCCATACAATTCTATGCCAACTATATCCCATATCCTATGGGCCCTTTTAGCATTTAGGTTCAACCTGATTATTAATGAATTATCTTTAATACATCTTGTTAGTTGGAGTAACTCCAACATAAACATTCATCACATCATATTTCAAATGATGGTAATCTGATAGATCTTATACTTTATTTACCCATTTTATGGAAAGACAATTCGCTTAAGTAACAAAGAATGTTCTATTCTCATTTATTATTTCACCTTGAGGTATTAAGTTGAACTCTCCTTCATGTTAAGGGAGTTGGGTTAGTTTTACAAGTATTTCAACTTAATTTCCTTAAAGGTTTAAGTGCTGCCCAAAAGGAACATCAACAAGTTTAAAGACATAACCCTTATATGTTGAACTTTATCTTATCATCCAGAAGGTTCATCATATTAATTTATCTCTAGTATAGTTACTCAAACTTTACTAAAAGAATATTCCTTAAGTATGTATACATAAGCATATACATCAAGATTCATACCTAGATGATTTCTCATCTACCAAGCATTTAACCTTTAACTAGTCTTGTGAGGAATCACAACCTCTTGCTAACAATAATATTAACTTCCCTAGTTAATCAATTTAGATTAAAGAATTCATCAACACTACTTCATAGTGTGATCCATTAACCTATCCATTATATTAACGATTTATAACTTCACAACTCATGCACTTAACTTACTAGGTTCACCTAGTCCAAAAGATAGTCATGTTATACTTCCAAAACTAAGAGTTACAACATCCCTCCATTACAATCGTCCAATGAGCCAATTCTCATAAAATATCATAAGTGTAAATCCATTCTTATACCGACACTACTACAACATAGTAGAATTTATTATAGAGATTGCAGAGAGGCATCAACATTCTTCAACAATATGAAGCAGGTATTTATTGACCAAATATATGGAATCTTTACCATGTCACAATATATCATAAATGTACCCAGTAGATTTTTACAATAAAATCTTTTCTCAAAGGCAACAAATAACTTCCTTGACATAATTAAGAATGTCTCAATTCATAAATTGACTACCACTTTATCTTTTAAAAGTAAGCATGCGGTTCAATTAGATAATCAAGGCATTTCTTTACTTTACACTGTTATCTTCACTCACTTTCCTACAATGGTTAGGAAAGGTCAGTTTAATTAATTGAGCAAGAAAAGTCCTTTATCTCATTTATCAATTTATGTCATTAAATGTTAGAATGAATATATACTGCAATAATAATCTCATTCTTACAATATAACCATGTAATGCAACAAACTTCATATTTAATTAAATTGCTTTGTAAACATTAAGTACAACTCTTTTACCTTTTTCAATATTCCTCCATGAAAAAGTCTCATCAACACTTCTCTTATTTAAATTGAAGTAATGCCCTGTAAATATGTTAATGTAAAGCAATGAACATCAACTAATTAATACCACATGTTATTATAATTACACCAAAACTCCACAGAGGTTATATAGAGTATCAAAATCTTACAAGTAGTGGTAAGTATCTATACCATCCCATTCATAACTAGAAATTGCTACGATTATTGTTGCTTTGCTCAAGCAATTCGAACAAGTATTAGCCTTGGACACACAAGGTAATCCAAGCTACGAAATGAAACCAACCAGTTTCATCAATACCAACATATCCATCAAATAGATCCTGTTGATATACATGACGTTTATATGTCATAGCTACATAAAACAACATATTTTGTATTATCCATTAATATCATAAGAAGGAATGATATCTATACAACTCAAGTTACATATCATAGTAACTTAAAGGAGTTAAGGCAATATAGACTTTGTTGCCTATTTATACCGTATTATACCTTCTTTAATAAAACACATCATCTCAAATTATGTCTTACTATATTCAGTTGTAATAAGAATCCGAAGGCACAACCATTCCAAAGCTTATTTATGCATACATAAAGAGTCTAAACTCCCTGAATTTGTCTCAATGACTAGCACATATTACTCCTCAATAATGGAGATATGTTACACTTGATTTAATTGTCCTATAGAGATTCAATCAATTACATATACTCCACATAATATAATTATTGGAATCTTCTTTAAAAATTGATTTAAAGAATGGAAACAAAACTAAGTTTCAGTTCCAAGGTTGCACCTTTAAATAGAGCAGCAATAACTTAACAAACATAGCCAGGTGCCAACCAAAACCCCTTGGTTCTGATAAGACTTTTAAATCTATCCAAAAACAAAACACAATCTAAGTCCAATAATCAACAAAATTAGCTTCCTGAATGAGGAAACAAGGAATTTCCATACCTGGTCATAAGATGAGTTAGGTTCAGACCTTCACAACATAGTCCTTGAATTAATTTCAAGTATTTAGTATTAAATGCAAATTGGTTTTGATGACAACTTACGCAAATAAGCTGGTGATGGTATTATTTTAGATCTGAGTGAGCCTAAGGCTTGTTACTATCAACATCATATCACAATGAGCAAATTTCACTCACCTTATTCCTAGGTGAAAAGTGTTTCTATTGAACCTACAACACACAAGACTGAATGGTAATGAGGAAATCCAAGTTTTACCACTTAGCATTTGTTTCAATTAAAATCCAACCATACCAGTAGTGGATCCAAGATAATGTTCAAAAACTTTCCAAAGAGTTCCAAAGATTAACACAACAACCTAGGATAACACGAAGTGTTATTTATAACAAAGCATTATTCCAATCTAGTAAAGTAGGAAGGTTTGACACCCGAAATTGATTTACAAAGGTGACAGAGACAACCATTCACATACCCATTTAAGATAAGCATTCTAGTTAAAATAAAACTAGTGAACCTAAGCCATCACGATAGAGCCTGTCTCTCTGATAGCCAAATCAATAGAAGACAATAATCTATTAAATATCCTAGATATGAGATAGAAGCACCAACTAGAAATCACCAGATAACCTTTGGCACATACCCAATAATACCTCTATTTTCTCGTAATGGTACACACGGACCGATGTGAAAGAAATAACACCAGGATCTAGAATAAGTTTCTTACCAGATCTATATATCTAGATTTTGGTCAGTTAAAAGAAAACCCATAACACCCAAAATCGATTTGCATAATATTATATTATCTACATGAAAACCCGTTATTATCTGGGTCAACCTTTTCGGTAAAATGTAAACAAAATTGCTCATTCATAACCTTATTAAGAAAGTAAGATCTGAGTAGTATAAAAGAAAACAAAAATATTAGATACCCAGGTTCAACAGTCGTAAGATTACCATTTCGTTTCACAAAAAAATAGAGTATATAAATAAAACAACAATCTCCAACCATCAAATACCAAATTATTCTTAGCTTAAACAAAATTGCAAATATGTATTCACTCTAACCTCTGATGAATTAAAAAGATAAAGGGGATAAAGAATGTTTCTTTCCTACAAAATCTGATTCCTAAATCCTTCAAGATTTATCTCCAGCAAGTGTTACAGTAGCGGCGAGTTTACGGATTCTAAACTATCCACCTTGAACCAACCAAAAATTCAATCCTTCTTCACACCAAAAATGGTGTCTCCCGACTTATAAATTTGCCCATAAAAATGAAATTCCTCTTCTAAAAATAGCGACATGAACTCATAGTTTTCTCGCCATGCACAGATACCAGAAGTGGAGTTTTTCCCCCAATTTCATCAATAAAACTAAATGAAGAAGTTGCATGCAATTCACTTCCTTAGGGAGCTTTATGGATTTCCATAAATATTAAATGCATAATTTAATGGTGTTAAATGTTGGAGTACCACACCAGTGACATATCCAACTACCACCGCCCTTCAACTCTCCTCCAAATTTGGTGGGATTTCTACAGTTTAAAATCCTCATTTACCTTTTTCCATGAAATTAGCTAATATCATTATCTTATTTTCTTTCTATAACATAGGTCAAATAACCTTGGGAGAGAATGAATTACAATATAATATAAAACCACATTATAATCTCTTAATTTAAACATGCATGGCCTTAACATTATTATTTAAATGCCCCATAATTCCCAAAGTCCATAGGATTAAAATACATAATTTTACTTATGTGGAAAGTCTCTTATGGCCCATGACCTTCTTTAAGTTAGCAATGATCATACACATAGTGGTTTGGTTATACCGTTTTACGGTCATTAAATCATTGTTCAACTAACTCGGCATCTCAAAAGGATTACGTGAAAATCACACACTAAATTGTCAATAATTCAAAGGTCCCAAAATTAACATCTCGACCCCGAATTTACAAGCTCATGTCAACCAATATACAAAGTGATTAATCAATAATATGGGTCAAGTGAATCCCTCCACTCTTCTCTCGATGTTTAAATCACATCACCTTCTAAAACTGTCATAATGATACTTATCTTGCAAATATGTATAATAGTTTTAGAAATATATAGACCAGGCCTAATGTGATGTCATGGCTCAAGATTGATTTGCAGAAATGCGGATCATAGAGCGATACTTTTTCCCTTAAGCCATTCGCTTATACGTTGGGAGACTTATTGACTTAGGGCCTACAAGCTTAAGTCATTAACAATAATACTATTCACGGGCATTAATTAGCAACAACACCCTTAGTTTAGATAATCTTAAGATCAATATCAGTTCTTAATAACCCTATCATTCCCTTTGTCTTGTTTTCTCATCCTTTATTGAAAAAACTTGTTTCTCTTCCTCTTAGGGTCGGGATCACCAAAGATGACGATCTTATTAAATCATTATCTCAGTATTTGCAGGTATTACAATACTTCTAGCATTCTCCATGATTGTCAGTTCATTCTTTCTGCAACACCATTCTTTTGTGGTGTTCTTGGAACCATCCTTTCTCTACGTATTTCATTCACTAAACAATAATCATTAAAATCCTTGCTACAAGTATTCACCACCATTTTCAGATCTAAGGCACTTTAACTTTGAATTTGATTCATTCTCAACAAGAGCTTTCCATCTTTTAAAAGTCTCAAAATCATCAGATTTATGTTTAATGCAATAAACCCATACCTTTCTTGTAGCATCATTAATGAAAGTAACATAATACTAGGATCCTCCATGAGAAGATACCTTGGTTGGTCCCCACACATCTGAGTGTACAAGCTCCAATTTCTTCTCTTTTTTATTTTCCCCAACTTTGAGAAATATCACTCTCCTTTTCTTTCTAAAGATACAATTCTCACAGAAATCAAGATCTAAATCTTTCAAATATGATAACTTACCCTTAGCCTTTAAGATTTGTATTCCTTTTTGACTCATATGACCCAATGGATTATGCCACATGCATGCATTTGAATCTAAAGTAGATAACACAGAAAAGGAATCAATAACACAGTAGATAAATATAATGTTACTACCTTCTTACCACTTGCCACACAAAAAAAAGCACCCTTGGTGACTTTTTAAGAGTCTATTATGAATGTAACCATGTAACCAACTTCACCTAGTTTCCTACGAAATAAGATTCCTCTTGAGGCTTAGTACTTGCCTCACATCTTTAAATACCCATGTATTTTCATTCTTTAATTTCATATGAACTTCCCCTTTACTAGTAATACTGCAAGGTTCATCATCACCCAAATAAACATGCCCAAAATTTCCCTGGACATAATTTTTGAAATAACCCTTATTAGGGGTTGCATGAAAAGAAGCTCTTGAATCTAAAACCCATGATTCTATTATATTATCCAAATAAAGAATAAGAGAATCTTGCATTACCTTTGCTGTAATATTTACCTCTTTATTTGACTCTTTACTTTTGTCTAGGTGTTGGTTCTCTTTATCCTTTGACCAACAATTCATGTCAATAGTGTCCCATGCAATATTTATACGAATCTACACATTAATTTTTCTTTTACAATTCATGTCAATATTTCTAGAACACTTTCTCATCTACACTATGGGCATACCTTGCTACATCTCTCTACACTCATTTACTACTACATACGCACTTTTCTACTCATGCTTAGTTATGGACACATACTACTTCGGACATACGATACACATATTTTATTGCACTATACATACTCTAGCTAATTTTGCTTACAATGATCACATATATTTTCTAGCAGCTCTGATATGCATGCTTGGGGGAATTTCACTTTATCCCTTCCCTTCCATCACTTTCCGTTGTCTCTATTTTCTAATACTACACTTCATCCTTCGTGCTTCATGTATAATATTTCTCAAAGACTCATACACCTTTGGTACACACATTGTACCATAATTACCCTATGATGTACTTTAGTTCCTGTTAGTGCGGAATCGCAAAGACCTCCCGGATGTTGATCAGATTTCTAGGTTGATCACTCTAAGCATCCAGTGTGATTGCACAACATTGAAACCTCTCTCCAAGTGTGGGACTTGTAAGATGAGAGAGGAATCTCCAGAGAAAGCTGGTTCTTGCTCCTAAACTACCTGCCACAATCTACTCTAATGTAGGGGAAACTAACTATGCTAATCTAAATTTCCAAGGGACCAGGGAGAGAGAATGCATAAAATGAAAGCCTACACTAAAGCGGTGATACACCAGAAAAGGAGTGGTGAACACTTCTAGTTCTGCAGATAGACACAGATCATGGAATGCAACATAAACATCATGCACAAACTGATAAGATGTAATTTAAAGTTTGAAATGAAGCAAACAACACAACCAGAGGACTGAAAACTGATCACAGAGCCTGTATTGTCATTTCCACTGTCAAAATCCTTGTATTACAACATCAAAAAGGTAGAAAACCTGTTACAATTTTAGAAGAGGTCTGATACTTGCAAAAATCACTTGTTCAAGGTGAAAGAAGAAGCTTGCTATCCAAAGAAATGTTCCCCCTAAAATGAGCCAAATCTGGCTTTTACAATGCATGGGTCGAGCCCAGGAGAGAGAAAACGTGTAAAAAACATGGGAGCCATTCCTTATTGAATGAAGATGCATTAAAACAACATGGGTGTCCTTACAAACCCATGCCCTAACATTTTGGCCATGCTGAAGAAGAATGCGACCCATTTTGCATTAAAATTGGTTGTTGAAACGTCATTTCTGGCCATTACCACGTGCCAGAGGCATTTTTCAATTTTATCTCTCCAAACCCCATTAAAATGAAAAAATTACCCTAGAATCATGTAGATAATTTTTCCATCTTTCCATTGATATAAAGAACGTGAAAATCCGAGCTCTGGATCGAAAGTTATGGCCATTTGAAGATTTAGGGCAAAAACAGGCCCAAAACGGATCGGCGGGAAAAAAATTTGAATTTTACCTCTTTTTGCATTTTGAAATTTTTTTAAATTTTCCCGCACTCCACCACTTGGATGACACGTGTCAGGCTCTGGTTCATCCACGGGCTCATCCTTTGAAAATTTCTTGCCACTTGGACATGTGGCATGACCTGATTCGTTGGCCGGGGCAGCGGGCCAAAACACTCCTTTTGGATTTTTGGTGAAACACTTAGCCAAATTTCTAACTTTTCCTCTTCTGACACGTGGCACGTTCTGATTCGTCTATGGGCTTCCTTGTCTCTTTTCGGCCATTTCACCTTTTCACGTCCCTCGTGTACTTTCGTCCCAACTGTCCTGATCGGTGCTGGGACAAATATCTCTGAATTGCCGAAATAGACTTGTCCCTGTTCTCGGCTTTTTCACCTTTTCACATCCCATGCGTCCCTCGCGTACCTTTGGCCCGGATGTCCCAGGACGAAAATCTCCTGCTTCGGCTGATTCGGGCTTCCTTGTTCTGTTTGAGGTGAAGACACGTGGCGAGATTCCATTCGTTGGCGGCTCTTTCGGATTTTCACGTCCCTCGCGTACTTTTGGCCCGGATGTCCCAAACTGCCTGGGACAAATATCTCCGAACCGCCCGAAATAGACTGTCTTTCGGTGAATCAGCCGGTTCGCGTCCCTCGCGTACTTTTAGCCCGGATGTCCCAAACTGCGCGAAACAAAGACTTAGACATTTTTCCTTGCTCTCGGCCAAGTTTGGCTTTTCACATCTCGTGCGTCCCCACGTCCCCAACTATCCCGCGGATCGCTAGGACAAAAGACTTAGCCGATTTTCTTACTTTTTCGGCCCCAAGCTTGGTACAATGAACCTCAGTACGACCCGAACCCTTCAGACCCGAAATGCTTTGAAACAGTCCTGCAACCTTATTTTTAGCATTTTTCCCATCTTCTCTAACTCGTTGGGATTTCTTCTTGGATGGGAGAGTTAGAAAAAAGCCGAGGGGACCCCAAAAACATGATTTTGGGCCTCGAATCAATCTTACTTGCTCGGGACTGAATAATTTGATGCATGTTATCAAAATTACCTTGAGGGGTGAATTTTGGATAACGAGTTCCACAATTCATACTCGACTATTGAGGGTCCAATTCTTAAATGAACCTTGCATCACACATACTTCACACTCTTCACTTCATGATACATATTTTCTAGCATCTACTCTCACACAATACACTCATTTCCCGATGATGCACTCTTGTACTATGGTTTACACTTGACTGTTGAGGGTGAAATTCATCAATGAACCTCACATTATCTACGCTTCACACTTAGTGCTTCATGATATATCTATCTAACATCTACTCTCACATAATACATTCAGTTCTTGATGATGCACTCTTATTCTATGGTTCATTCTTGACTGTTGAGGGATCATTTATAAATGAACCTCATCTCATACACACATGTTAGGGGAAATCATTTCTCCCATCATCTTTACACCTTACATATCACACCATTACACTTGCACTACATTTGCATATATTGGTTGTATTTACTCTTATTCTCTTATACTACTTACACGTTGCACTTTTCTTACTATGTTAGTCAAATTCTTAGTATGTCATTATCTTTTCAATATACACATACGCATTCACTTGGTATCTTGAGGTGAATGCAGGTCCTATCATAGATTCATACACGATGCATTATGCTTGACAAATCTCTTTACCAGTCCCACCGAGGATCCTAGGGGAATCTACCTTTTCTACTCTTATACCTCAACATATCATAGGTTCTATTTTTGCATTCTTTATTACTCATTATTGTCACTTTATTTTTCATTGTTATATACATGCTTTGACATACTATTTATATTTATAATGTTTTAATGAGTGCTTCATATGTATCATTTTCCTCGCAAGATCTATACAACCATGGCTATTTGTCACTTTTTACTTATTATTGCATACTATTGTTTTGCGGGCTATACCCTATATCTTGTTTTATCATTGTATGTTTATGACCATTTTGGCCCTGATTGTCTTGTGACATTTTGAGCAATGTCCCATGTCTAAAACCCACTTTTCACACTTCATCTTGTCTTCTTAGTTATTTATTACATTGTCTTATATTTCATGTCGATTATTTTTACTAAATCTTGTTACTAGCCTACTTTGTTTTCATGTGCATTGGTTTCTACCATGCACATCCCCTACCCCTACAGTTATTAACTTCATATCAATATCAGGTCCTCTCCTTTAGACCACATTTTCCTACATTCGTCGCATGCACCCCAAACGAGGGGGCATTTATTGGGTGAAAAATCACCCCTCGAAGAAATTTAGAACTACGAGTTCAACAAAAATAGTATAGAATTAACACAAGAACACGATTACATATTGGCTCAGAATCACACTTGAGCCCAAAATTTAAATCAGATACTAACGTCAATACCGGATAGTAGTGGTGGGTGTTTGTGTCCACCGGTGCTAATGTAATGGGGGGGAAAATAATCAAATTCCCGCTTTAGCACAATCTTCAACATTTTACAAAGACACACTTCTCCAAAGAATAAGTACTTGCCTCCAGTTACAAAATTCACTCTATTAGTATATTTCACTTACAATTAAAACAATCGGGACTAATTGGAACAATTGGAACAATCAAAACAAATCAGGACGTACCATTCACAATGGTGCTTATTCAGGAAGTTTCGTGGAAGGAGATAAAAGTTATACCTCTCTCCCCAACACTCTTCTCTTGGCTTGAGATCACCCAAAAAACTCACTCTTGGTGTGAGATCACCCAAAAACTCACTCTTGGTGTGAGATCGTCCAAAAAACTCACACTTGGTATGAGATTGCCCAAAAAACTCACTCTTGACATGAGATATCCCAAAAAACTTGTTCTTGGCATGAGATCACCCAAAAACCTCACCATTCGGCAATAAATTTAGCAACTCCAAGAAAATTAGGAAAAATTTCTATCTCTTACAATCTTATACATCGGATGCACACTTTCCTTTTACATAATTTAAAATGTTTTACTTATACAAATGTTACTTTGATTTATCATATACGAAACTTTGACTACTCTTTCACTATTCTTTTTAGGTATATCCTTAATTTACAACAAGAATTATCTCACATCACTTATAACAACATGCCAATATGTATACACTTCACCCCTAGGGTCTACTTCCCTTTCCTATTCTCCATGCTTCACTTTACGATCACTTCACGCTTCACTTGTCCACTTGGCACATCATCACCATCTTCTCTATATTATCATAAGGTACATATCTTCTATCTACATTATGTTATCAAATATTCACTCGACATCATAAAGTGGGGCAAAATGTAGACACAAAATCTATGCACTTGGGTACATTTCTAGGTCCTAGAGCATACTAATATACATATGATTCCTAAGCAAGAAAATTAGTAATTAACAATGTCTTTTGGGCCTTTTGTTTTGTTTTTTTATGTTTTATTGACCTTGCACACCCTACAACCCCCGTCAATATTTAATCGATTTGTCTTTTATGGTCTCGGACACTAGCACCTAGTTAGTAAACTAGTGTCTAAGTGCTCTATTCCGCCTAGGCACTCTTGACCCTTTCTCCCCTTTTCTCACTCTTTTGGGTCTCTTTTACTTCTTGGGCATATTTTATACTTTTGGGTTGGCCTTCCAGTTGTCAATTACAAAATTCAAACAAGGGAATCATATATATACATAGTTATAGCTCTCAAATAAAGGACCAAGCACTAGTATTAACTACTATCACCTAAGCTTGCATCTAAATGCATAAAATCATTACAAAGCATCCATCTATCACATTCACTCAGGGGAAAAGGGCTACATTCTTCTACATACACATCATATGTGGGGAAGTTTATTCTATTTCATCTCACACATTTTATACATTTTCTACGATGTCGATCTAGCCTCTGCTATCATTGTGCAACTTGCGAAAAGGGCATCCTAGGTAATCATTACACACACTTACACACGAACTAAATGGAGTCGACATGTAGTGCAACACTCAATACTAAGTTCACTCTTCAAGTGACCATCGAGGTTAGCCTCAATCCACATTCTACACACTCACTCAAGGGATAAGGGCTACATTCTTCTACATACACATCATATGAGGGGAAGTTTATTCTATTCCATCTCCCACATTCTATAAATTTGCTATATTATCTCGATCTAGCTTGTTATCATTTTGTAACTTGTGCAAGGGAATCCTAGGGAATCATTACACACACTTACACACAGAACTACATGGAGTCTGGCATGTAGTGTTGTTGATCAAAGAACACTTGACAAAGAAAGCACACAAGAAGTCCGTGTGGGAAAGCAAGTTGTATGCAAAGGTGTGAATGGATAGGGAGAACGCACGCATGGAATAGAAGTTTAGTTTTAAGACTTAGTCATTTTCACTCATAAAGGTCTATTTTTAGAGATGGCGTACAGAGCACACAAACGAGGCGGAGACGTGCTCGCCACTCATTGGATAATTTTGGAGGATTATACATGAAGCACTCTGTATGGACACAAAGCTAGAAATAGATCTCACTCTCTTTGTCATTTAGCTAGTAGTAGTCTATTGTTAGTGCACTTTCATGTGTGGCTAGTTTTGTAAATGCGCGTGGCTAAGAATATAGCATGTGACCTATTTTTGGAATGATAAGAGGTGAAGGAAAGTCCACACCCTTATATATATTAGACTATGTAATAGATAAGATATATAGAGGATATCGTGATAGAGAAGTGATGAGCTTGAGACACAGTGTTATGTTGCTACGCACATACTTTTGATATTGTAATAAAGCTTTTGTAACTTAATGCATTGAATATAATGGAGGATATTGACTGAATCTAAGTATTAGTTCTATGAGTATCTGAATCTAGTATGTTTTTGATCTCATCATGGTTAATATTTAGTTTTGTTCTTCTTTGGATATAGATCTGATATGCTCTGTAGAATGATATGCTAGTAATAGAACTATATATGTTAAGTCTTCGTCATGCTAACATCCTGCTATAGTAACCCTAAAGAGGGACCTAGTACCATTACACGCTTTGGGTGAGTGCTTAGTCTAGGCTAAGTGATGTGCCAACATACATAGGGTTTCATTGGGTTTGTGTCACTGAATTCTAGGTTGCATCAAATGTAGCACTCATTACTAAGTTCACTCTTCGAGTGACCATCTGGGAGTTATTCGACTCCACATTCTACATCTATTTTATTAGATTTCATGTGGTTTGTGGACATGTGTAGGGTGATAATTGTTTTTTATGTTACATGTATATTTAGTGATCTAGGAGGGAATCTAGAGTGACAAACAAAGACTAACAACAAATATCCTCCTGCATATGTCCCAATCGATCCGAATATTCACACAAACACTAGCACCTAGGTTCTCCTATCCTACACATTCCCGAGTTCCATAACCTCCAACAAGTCATGACAACACTACTTCTACCCTGCTCTCAACTATTCACCTACCTAGATCACTCCCAGTTGCTCAGAATCAGCTAAATTACTTTATCTCCTCCTATTGCTTAGAGTTTCACATTGTACATGCTCGTTTGATTGCATCTTATTATATATTAGCACTTTCTTATCATTTTTTAAAATATTTACTCTATAATTATATTTAAGTAAATTTATATTAAATCATAAAAATAGTCATACGTTTACATATACTAGATGTCGATGAGTTTTCTTCTATGTGATTGATGGTTGGAAGATCAATGCTAGTTTAGGATGGTTGATAAAGTTTGTGTACGATGAAAAATATTTTGGAATCATCTGGTGATAAAGGGGTAAGCGAGGCAAGTGAAGCCATGCTGTCATTAAATTTATTAGATGAATGAGGGGGTGGTTTGGATTTTGTAGTGGTCGAAGAGTTGTAGTTAGTTTTTATGATGGTTTTGTATTTTTGTAGGACCTCATTTTTACATTGATAGATCCCTTTGATTTGGTTAATGAAATTTTTTGATTATTTGTAGATGTCAAGGCTTTATACATGCTTTGAGAAAGGTGGTGGTATGAATTCTCATGATAAGATCTTCATATTACACCATGTTTTTAGTGCATTCAAAATTAATTTTGAAGGATAACGGAATAGGAGTGTCCCAAGGGGGATTATGACTATTCTGGCACCTCCCCCTACCTACATTTGGACCCGTCGAAGAACAAGGTCATTTTAAGAGGGGTGTTTTCATGATCAAGAGTGTTGATAGATTCATTAGGGAAGTGTTCACAAGGTAATTGATTGGTAGGAAGGGAAGTTTTAGCGAGTTGATCGGTAATGAATTTCTCCTTAGAAGATTTTTAAGAGATGAACTCAAGGTCAAACTTAGTCATGAGCATGAGCCATCTAGTGATGAGATCATTCTAAAATAGTTTGGAATTCATATATTTTAGTGGATTAAATTTGGTGACTACATATGTTTTGTTTGATTGAGAAGGTAGTGACTGATTTTGGAAGTTACAAAGTACAAGGCACAACAAAAAAATTCAACTTATAAATAACATATTTCATAGTCATGAAGGGTGTGGCTTATGTAATAGACAACCTGA
Organism: Taxus wallichiana var. yunnanensis; assembly: GCA_018340775.1. Lineage (NCBI taxonomy): Eukaryota > Viridiplantae > Streptophyta > Pinopsida > Cupressales > Taxaceae > Taxus > Taxus wallichiana. The sequence continues at coordinate 769,520,845 of CM031239.1, read as the reverse complement.
TTTAATAAAAATAGAATTAAATCTAATTACATAGTAATTATTGTTCCTAATGATGTAAAATATGATAATAACTAAGAAATAAGTAAGCAATAATGTAAAACCATAAGCAAATAGGAGAGGTAACAAGACTTAATTAATATCCTCACAATTTGGAAGTGATCTTGCAAAGTAAAATGTCGAACAAGATGTAAACAACATCACAACTGCTCTCTGTAAAATCTAGATCTCAAGAGTAATGTCAGACAGGGACACCTCGTAGAAGGACATGGGTGTGTGGGTGTTGGTGACTGGATCTAGGTCCTTGTGACTGTGCAAATTCTCAAGACATAGTTTTTGTTGTGTCGCAAGGACTTTGATATGTGGTCCTATTGATTGTCTAATATTCGTTCCTTGGTTGTCAAAGGTACTTGTAACTTGCAAAAGATAAGTTCACCTACACATATCCACAAACCACATCAACCCCAAATAGGAAAAATATAGAATTCGAGTCGATGACCATGGAGGTCACCCTAAGAGTGAACTTATGACTCGAGAAATGATTCCTAGGATTCCCTTACTGTAAGTTACATAAATTAATTCGGGATGTAGCGATGTAAAAGTATGTGTGGATGGAATAAAATAAACTTCCCCTTATTGTGTTGTTTATGTAGAAGTATGCATCCATTATCCCTTGAATGGTTGCTATATGGATGCCTTTGGAGTGCTTTAGTTCCATTTGATGTAAGCTTAGGTGATGATAGTAATGCTTAGTATTTGGTCCCTCATTTTGAAAACATAATTATACATTTATATGATTCCCTTATTTGAGTTTCGTAATTGACAATTGAAAGGTCAACCCACAAGTGAAAAAGATGCCCAAAATATAAAAGAGACCCAAAAATTAAAAGGAATGATAACAGATTGTACCACACTCAATAAGATGAAATCAATTTGCCAAAATAACTTCACAAAAACTTTGCAAAAAATGAGCAGCAATATCATATATTATTATGGAACTCTATGAAGTAAGATGAGAAAGGTCCTTGCTTATATAGGCAAGGAATATCAATCTAAGAACCAATAAAGGTCGTAGATCAAGCATAAAATCAAGGAAAGAACTAGTCAAGACCATAGATTTAGGAAAGAACTATTCATCAAAGAACTAGTAAATACCATAGATCAAGGAAAGAACTATACATAACAACTAGATAATATCTTCCTAATATCTAAATAATATCAAAGAAATATCCGCACACATAAGTGGGTTAGAATAAATAAAAGAAAGGTAAATAAAGTAATTAGGTGAACATGAGCTACGATAAATACCTACTCTAACACCCCCTTAAGTGAATCTAGGGGCCCCAAAATAAAATCGGCATATCCATAGTATGAGTCCTGAAAACTAGGCCTAATCAGGTACTCATGTATGATATATCCATGAAGAAATCTCGAACCAAAATTAGGAAAGAATCTTGCAAAAAGGAAAGAAAAATAAGAAGAGGAAGAAGGAAGTTGTTCTCATGAACACCCCCAATAACAACTTCCAAAACCCCAAGCATGCCACATAACTCAAGGTAGCGAGGTGATGTAAAAGGCTTCATAAAGATGTCAACCTATTGTTGAGTTAGAATGTACTCCAAGCAAAAAAATCCATCCTGAATGTGCTTGATGAAAGAATTGTATGTGAATCTCAATATGCTTGGTCATTGGTGATCAATAGGGTTGTGAGAAATGTGAATTGTACTTTGGTTGTCACACTAAAATACAGTCGGTGAATCCTATGGGAATCTAAACTCTATCAATAATTGTCAAAGCCAAAGAATTTGTTGAATCACTATAATTGTTGCCCTATACTCTTCCTCTAAAGATGAAAGTGTAATAATTTGTTGATTTTTTCATGCCCAAGAAACTGGAGAAGAACCAAGACAAAAAGGTAGCCAAAAGTGGAAAAAATTTCATCAATAGAACCTGCCCAATCTGAATCTATATATCCAACCAACTAAGTATAACCCCTAATGTAGTGTAGTCTAAAGTGGGAAGTGCCCTACAAATAGCCAAAATCTTTTTAGCACTTTGTTAGTGGCTACTATGAGGAGAGAGTGTGCAAACCGAGATACAAGACCTCACTGCAAATGAAATATCGGGGAATGTATGGGTCAAGTATATGAGACTTCTAACTAATTACCTATACAATGTAGGATCACAAATTGGAGTGGTTCATGTGGAAGTAAGAGTAACCTCAAACTGAAAAGGAGATGGACTTGGCTTGTAATCAGCCATATCAAAATTTTGAAGAAGATCATGGGTGTAATTTTGCTCACTCAAATGAATCCCTGAATCTGTCTGAGAAATATGTAAACCAAGGAAATAATGTAATAACCCAAGATCTGTAATGTCGAATCGTGTGGAAATAGCCCTCTCGAATAGTCTCGAATGTGGGAAGAAGAGCTTCTAGTAAGTAACAGATAATCAACATACAAGACAACTATCACAATATCCTCACTAACATGTTAGAGATATATTGTATGATCAGAGTGGCAACAAACAAAACTAGTTTATAGAAGAAAAGAATATATCTTCTCGTACTAAGCCCGAGGGGCTGTTTGAAACCATATAGAAACCTTTGGAGTCTATAAACAAAATAACATTTGTGAACAAATATAACAATTTGTTCCATGTATATTTCCTCTTGTAAATATCCATATAAGAAGGTACTCTTCACATCCATCTAGTATACAAAGCCACCCCGTGATGCAACAATAAAAGTACAAGGCATACAAAATCCATATTGGCAACAGTGCAAAAGTATTAGAGTAATCAATACCTTCAACTTTTTAAAAACCCTTTGCAACAAGATGAGCCTTATACTTTTCAATGGACCCATCACCACATATTTGGTTTGGTATACCCACTTATACCTAACTATAGACGTCAAAATTTGGTCACACTCATGTTCCTCTAACCATGGCCCCTTTAACCCCACATTAATATTACTTCAATTACTTCAATTAAATTATTATGTATTCTCGTAATATTTATTATTTAATTATCCTAATTAAACTAATTTCCACCTCACCTAGACACCTCACCATAGACCTATTCATAGCATGTTTCCATAACTAACTAAGACTTAGTCCCACTTACCTTAATGAGCTAAGATTTAGTTTAACCCTAAAAGCACATGCCTATTATTCCTCTAACCACATTCCCGCTCATTAGAAGGGAAACTTCCATTTTGATCCACGAGAATAAAACAAACTTGGCCCAAGTGATTGCCAAGATCTACCATTTTTAGTAAACCTAGGGAATCCCACCTTAACCGACATCGGTCATCCCAAAACCGATGCTTTGGTCAATTAGGAACCATCGTTAATTACCATTTATTCACTTTAGGAACCTTGTGGGAGAGGTTGGCACATTCTGGAATCAAGGAGAAGAGAAGAGATTTGCATGCAAGCATGACTAGAGCCTTTTGTACCTCCAAACATCCATAGCCAACACCAGGATAGATCCAGAGGTATTGCACTCACGGTAACATTCTGGGAAGCACTGTTGTGATACCAAACATCATTCCTCTGATCAACCATCATCACCATCCAGCCATTTGAACCTACACCATAGTAAGTATACTTTTAACCAACATCATCTATTTCTACTTCAGTCTATTAAGTTCTTCTACCGTTGTTATCAGTTTCCACTTGCACTCTCATTCCCCTACCATTTACCTGCCTATAAACTCAACCATTCCTCCACCCACACCATTAAATCACCTATATCCAATGTTACACATCTCTAAGTATACCTAAGATTCCCATAGACCTCTCCACCCCCCTTTTGTCTCTGTTTAACCTCAGATCAACCTCTACAACCAGATCCCATTAAGTTTCTTTCACCCCGACCCTACCGATGCCGGTTACCCATGACCGTCATCGGTCCCTTTTAAACCATCATTAGTTATACTAGAAAAATTTGGTCTCTATGTTTAATACCTTTTCTAATAACAAAACCTAAGAACCTTTATCCAAGTGACCTAAGCAACCTAGAACTTGATCCTGACCAGTCCCAGTACCTTGACAATTACCCCTCCATTCAGATCTGATTATAGCCTAGTCTGTTATGATTAGATTTGCTTATTGTATTTGAATGAGATACCTAAATCATATAAACAACAAGAGAGGAATTATTTTATTTCTCGCATTAAGTTCTTTTAAACAATGGATTCATAGCCATTTAGGGAGTATCACACTTCCCGGATCTAGCATACACTAGGCAGTCCACTACCATATATTGTTTAATTCTTCTTTTGTGGTCTTGTTTTCTATTTCAGGTAGTTCCTCCTAGCCAAAAGGAAGCTCTCATAGTCAGCATTGGATCGAGAAGTCAGAATGCACACATAAACCTCCAACCGACCAACACAATAGGTATTCCTCCTCAGCCCATAACTCTATCTATTTTGTCAAAAATGTAAAGAAAATGGTGAAACATTTTGGCACGCCCGATGGGACCCATCAGGGGTTATGTTGCATTTATTCATTCCTAGGTGAAATTTGTGTGTTTGTTTCCCTTCAAAATCTTACACATTAATTTTTCTTCTCTGGAATCATTCTTCCTCTCTTTATTGTCTAAAAGCAATTGTGTTTTTGGTGCTTTAAAAAGAACACATTCTTCTTTCTTTTCGCATTGCATTAGTGAAAGAGCATTCCTCTTCCTATTCATCACTTGCTACATCAAAAATAATATTTTGATTTGGGTTTTTAAAACACTTGCATTGCATTCTGATTTGCTGCATTTTTAGTTCACATTAAAATAAGGGAAACCTATATGTTGGAAGTCATGCCCAACTAATGGTTGACACAATTGAACCATAGAAAGCACTCTCTTTCTTCTTCTACCAAACTACACAAATATGAATATACACATTTTCTTAAATGACATCTTACCTAGGAACACCGACAATGATCACATGATTAGAGGATTAGCAGGTACTCCCCAGCTAGTTATCTTTGTCTAGTCACCTATCAGAGAGCACCCCCCGCCATAACATAACCTGAAACCTCACCTTTTAGATATCCTTCTTCGTAGGACACCTTCCCAACCAAAAATTCTATTCTGAATTCACATGGTCAGTTCTAAATAGCATAAGCTAAACAAACATAAGAAAATCACTTTTAGGATCATGTTTTTTCTTAGCATTTCTCTTGACTTGTGTTTTGAGGTGTGAGACTATGAATCTACATTGTTCTTCTTCCTTGCACACTCCACCATTGTAGTTGGAGTATTCTAAATTTTTCTAAGTGTGTCAGGGCCCCATCTTATCATTCTTAGATTTCTGAGTTTGATTCTTCACCAAATTTAATTCACAAAGCCCAGTTTCTTCATTGCTCTCTCATTTCACAAGAACTAAAGTGTCGGTCCAATGATGTCATTGGTTCACATCCGACCATCATCGCTAAACCCAATCAATGTCAACTTCTGGCTTTCTATTTATTTTTCCTAGAATAGCCTTCATCACTCCTATTCTGTTTTTGGCCCTCAGGGCACCATCCTATTCCCCTCTGTTGATATTTCTATCATACATAGTTTCCCATTACACATTCATCAGTCCTGTTTCACTTTCTGAAACTGGTGTTTTTCCACATAACCAACATCGGTTTTTGTGACCAATATCGGTCCCCATTAACCATCACCGGTCAGCCTGACCATCATCGGTGTCTAGTGTTTAGTTTTCAAAATCCAAACCTTGACCGAATTCACCCTCCCAACCTCATTTTTCTCTATCCTCATTATTTTCTATGTCATTTATAGAATACAGTCTTACTAGGTCAACACTTATTCACATGGTGTTGACTCACAGCCAAACTAATGCTCTTATATTCCACACCAACCGTCAACCACTCCCACCTAGTCCCTCACCACCTTTTATCCTATCACCCATGGATCCAACCCCACCTACCACCATTGCTATAGGTGACGAGGAGTTTGCATGACTCCTCAATCAGAATCCCGCAACCTTATAATTCTATATTTCCCACTCATCCACTCGGGATTCCTTAGGTTAGTTGATATATGTCTTTCCCGTATCCATCTCTCCTACCCTTGTCCACACTCCTGCATCAGCCCCTACTAATTTGGCGTTACCTTCACCTGCTTTGCCCCTCAAAGGGTTTCCCAGCTAGGCCCCATACCCACTATGACCATTGCATCTGCAACATCAGTCACACCCATAGTATTGGTTGTTCCTTCATTGACCACCCAGAGCATAACCCCATCTACACCCATTATCTCACATATACCAATTGCAACACAACCACCCATGGTGTGGTGACCCCTACCCCATTCCATAATCTTGTCCTCTCCATCTCACAGTCTACCCCCAATCACTACTAGAGTCACTTCGACTACCCCACCTACATATATATAATATCAACAACCCCCTATCTCATCCATCATTCATTCTGGGTATATGCCCTCTATGTCGGTCCCCCATTCTCAACCTTCCTATTCGGCATCACCATACACTAGAATTCCACCCACATCACATGTTCAGCACCAGCCCTCTTACACCATAGGAGGCACCCTTCTATCACAACCTACCAATGACCTCATCAAATTAATGATGGAAAGGATGCAGACACTAGAAGCATCAGTTTCCGGCTCACGCAATTCTCTCACCTACGATGAAATCTATAATGAGCCCATTCATCCATCCATTCCTATTTTCCCATACCACTGTACATTGGGAAATGCCAAAATTCAACCACTTCAATAGTAAAGAAGACCTAATGCAGCCTGGAATTTACTACATAACACCCTAGTTGTCTTTGGCACATCACTCACCTTGACTAAGTGCTCACCCGAAGCGCGCAAAGGTACCAAGTCCCTCTTTAGGGTTGTTGTAGCATGATGTTAGCAAAATAAGGAAGAAACATATAGATTCATAACTAATCCATCATTCTATAATGTATGCTACCCTCGATCTATGAAGGAACAAGCTTAAATAGTAATCATGATTGAATTAATAACATGCACTACACAACTACACACAGAATGACACTTAGATTCAGTCAATATCTTCCATTTATTAATAAATACAGAAGCTCCTTACAGTATTGTCAATCTATATCGATGCACATATGGAAGTGATACAATAATTCAGTCATATGTGTATATCTCTTTACCTCCATACATCCATCACACATACATACACACACTCTGTATATTCTCTGTTACACTTACCTACTATGTACCTAACATCATATATATAGGGTGGGGACTTTCCCTTCACCACTTATCTTATCCAAAATAGGTTGCATGCTATTAATAGCCATGTTTCATTTTTAGGCATAGCCACACATGCAAGTGTGCTATCTATAGACCTCTTGTAGTTAATTGAAGTGTTAATTCTATTCTTAGCTTGTCTCCATGCAAAAACACTTTGATCTACTCCTCCAAAGATAGAAAATGCATGGTGCGCACATCTCTTGCATCGTTGGTGTGTTCCACATGCCATCTTCTAAAAATAGGTCTCCATGCTCAAAATCAGCTAAGTCTTGAAAGTTGAACTTGCCTTCCGCACGTGGGTCCTTCCTATCCTTCCGCGCCCTTGATCCTGGCCTTCTCTCCCATGCGGACTCCTTGTGTGTTCTCTAACAAGTATTCTCTGATCAACATTACCCCACACTAATCTCATTATCATCCCGACAATGGGTATCTCCAAAAATTGAAGTAAAGAATAGAATAATGGAAAGAATAAGAATGAAAGAATGTAGAAAAATAAAGAATTTTTATTAGACAACCTCCTCTATATCACTTTGCAGTATCAATTCTGGATACTCCTCCTTTATTTCAGCCTCTAAAACATGTCATTCAGTGAGTGCTTGTTCCACTTTTTTTTGGATGAATACAAAGAATGGATTCCAACTCATCCCTCGAAATTTCTCCTTTTTCATTCTGCAGAACTAACACAATGTTGGACATTGATATAATTGTTCCTTCTAAAAGATCCATCTTCTACGTAATTAGCTTCCCAAGCTCTTCCAGTCGAGTCTTGTGTGGCTCTTATGTTGCTATCAGGGCCTCGCACTTTTGTTTAACCATCGACAATATTTCTACGTGGCCCAATGTCTCATCCTTCATTACTTTCTGGACCTCATTGTTCTCTTCTAGGGTCTTTATGTTGATAAGCGCCTCTAGAGCTGTGCGTATGTTTAAAGCCCGGTCTACTTTCTTCAATACTTCTTGTAATTCTTGCAAATGACTCTTCATAAGATGAAATCTTTCACATCACCGAGGCTTTCTCCCATTCAGCATCTTGCTCAAAGCTTCTTGGTGTTGGCATGTGCAGAGGTTCATCTTCAAGTACCAAGTCCACCAACTTTCCTACATAATGTATCACTGAAGGAAACATATGTGGTACCTTAGCCTCCAAGTGTGGCCTTGCTCTAATGATATTGTTCCCAATCTCCTCTGTGATGCCGATAAATACTTCCTTTTTATTCTTCATGAAGTCCCTATCATATGTTATGTGTGTTATCTCTGCATCCTTTGTCTTCAACTCCTCATGCAATACTCTGATCGTTACAAATTTTTCCATATTTCTTCTAGCCACCTTAGTAGAAACCTTCACCAATGCGTTGCTGACCTACTCATTTGACATGATAGTAGGCTTTACTATCATGTGTCTAGCTTGGGGTGCCTTCTTCAGTCATCTCAAAACACATGAATCTTTGCACACATCAAAGTTAGGCTCATCCATGTGGGTGTGCATTGACCATGATAGTTGTTTTTGAGTGCGCACAGTCACCATATCCTCATCCATTATCTCCCACCAAATAAATCCTTCTGTGTTATCGTGCTCTGGAAGCGAGGCATGGAAAATTTTACCTACATCCTCTGCATACCCCATGGCTGGTGGAATGTGCTCTCCACTTGTTCTTCTAGACCATTGCTACTTAGGAAATTTAGCTTCCAAATTTGGGACTTGTGTCTCCATGTCCTGAACATTCTCTGCAACTATCTCTTCTAGTCTCTTCTCATCCTCTTCTCTTCCTTTGATCCCTCACCATGTTCTTCTATGTTCTCTAGAAGTGTAGGAGAATTAGGCACACTTTCTTCTAACTCTTCCACCTCCTCATTTAACTTTAGTTTCCTCCTTCTTTGCATGGTTTCCTCCTTCTGTGGAGAGATTCTGGGTGATCTGCGCACCGTGGTTGGAGTAGCACCTTGGTCTTGGTTCTCTAAAACACCTTCTTAAATCTATGCTCCCCTTGGACTGCATTCAAGTCCTCATCATCCCCCTCTTGTGGCTGAGGTGGTGTAATTGTGCTCTCAGCTTCACCCTTATTTGTAGGATGTCTCCTACCTCTATGCTCCAAACCACCACTATCTTTGTGCTCCTCCTCCTCATCCTCCACTTCAATTGGCTTTGTGGGCTTAGGCACTTTGGGACGTTCTCCATTGTATCCTTTCCCTTCGGTGGTGCTAGAAGTGCAAACTCACCTTCCACATACTTGTTATTCTCCATAATTGGCTTCAATCGAGATACACCAATGCTTCCCCACATCTTCTACATCCGGACTTATTGGTTTAATATTCAGCACCTTCAAAATGATTCTCTATGTATAAGCACTTCGCTTGGGATACACATACTTCTTTCTCAACGTGTGGTAGTCACAGTCTACCTTATCTACATTGCATACCAATCGGTGTGTGTCTGTGAATTTGTGAATAGATGCTTGGAAATACCTTACAATGAATGTGTAAGGAAATTTACACCAAGGGCTCCAGACTCCATCTTTTATTGGGAAGCGCATGATGCAAAAATACTAATATATAGAAAACTGAACTTGTTTCCCTACCACTTCTAATAGGTCCTTTGGGATGTGTCACTCCTCTCCAAATGTCATGCGGAGCTGTCGTCATACCATTTCTCTGCCCTTTTCTTTACATCATCTTTCATGGCCCCTTTACATAGATACTTGCTGAACCTTTTAGCTAGTGACTTGTTCTCCATGGGGTATTCCCATACCTTTTCCTTCGGTCTGTCTGGTACTTCAATCTCCATGAATACTAGTGATAGTAGAACAACCCCAAAGCTGATCTTCCCTCTTGTGTGTGCTTCTTTGACTATTTTCTCTATAATATAGCCTGCAATGTTGTAGATTTCCCCTTCTGACATCTTACGCGCAACATGTAACCACATAGTATTTACCTATGACCACCGCTCTTGATCATTCAACTTTGTAACAAGGTGTGTTGCAGCTTACCTGACTAAACAGCTTCTTCAATTTTTCTATATCCATTATGCGCATGACCCTTGAGTGCCTAACTCCTATCTGGTCTTTAAAATCATGGCTTTATCTATGAGATCACTTTGTATGTCCTCACCGTGGCCTTCAAACCTATAATTAATGAGATAAGCATAGACGGTATTCTAACTCGTGTCCTGCAAAGTAGAAAAGTCCTCGTTCACCCTACTCATGAGAAATTAATACAAGGGCTCATATTTCTGAAATATGGAAGCTCATATAATTGGCATACCCCAATTATCTTGAAGCTTCTCACCTGCATCATCATAAACTGGCATGTCATCCACCGTGTGCTTGTTCATCCTAGTAATGAGTAAGGAATCAAGCTCCTTGTTCTTCATGGTCATGTGATTGAATGGACTTTTCTCTTTCTAATGGGTGAATCCCATTCTTGGCCAATGATGACTCCTTCTGGATATTACATTTTTGAAAAATGGCTTTTGAGTGCCATCTCTTCTTCCTCGATGATCACCTTCTTCTTTCCTTTTACTGCTGTTGCAGATGCCTTCTTAGGTGCCATTTTTACCTTGTAAATATCTCCTTTTTAACTCTACAACTTTGCGAATCAAACCCTAGCTTGATTCAATCATGCCCTAGGTGGAAACTTTGTAACCTAACTCTTTTTGTCTCCCTGCTTCACTCAAACCCTTCACCACCAGGACGCAAGACTTATTTCACACAAATCTATTTAAGCACGCTTGGTTTCACACCCTTCACACCTTAACCCGATCACTTGAATATTTGCAATTAGCTCTTTCCTCAAATTCTCTTAGTTGTGATAAAAATGAATCTCATCCCATTCTTATATAATTTTTTCAAATTTTGATGCATTTATTACTCCTTCACCTACCGGATATCCCCTCATTCATTGACCATTTTTTTGTCTCATGCGGTACATCTTGCGCCCAAATATAACCTTCTAGCATGCCTTCCTACCCTTTGGTCACATAATTCTCTTCAACGCGCGCCCTTACACTGAGTACCTCATCACCGTGCTTTCTCCTAGTAGTTATCATGGCCTCTGCTTACCTTACATTATACTATCATTTCATTCATTTCCATGCTTGGTCACTTTTGAGAAGCAATATTCTTTTTACTTAAAGCACACTTGTAACAACTTATTCCTTTCACCTTTCAATTCCCACAGTCTTTTACTTGGATAACTACAACCACCCCACATGAAAGGTATGTGCATTCCTCTACACATAGACATTCTTCATATAGTAATTAGCTTCATGCATGCAAACACGCTTATTACACAAAGACAACAACTAAATTGACAAAGCATAGCGACAATGAAGGAAATACATAACTAAAAACCTAATCTAAATGGCAATACTACCTTATTAAAAACACCAAGAAGACTTATTTATAGTAGGGCTTCAACCTACTCCCATTAAAGTAACCGGGTATCCGTGTTCCATCAAGTGCTTCTAACTGAAAGCACCTGATTCAAGTATAGAAGTGATAACATACAGCCCCAACCAATGTACTTTAAGCTTTCCTGGATGGCGCAAGAACTTCAATTCATAGAGAAGTACCATTTGTCCAATCTCAAACTTCTTATCCCTTATGTTTATGTCATGTCATGCCTTCTACCTAGCCTTTTCCTACTTTTGAATCCATCATGTTATGGCTTGACGCTCATTCAGTTGAATCATCTTCTCGATACGCTCTTCTAAATCCTATTCATCAGCTAGACCTCCAGCACGCGTAATGTGCAAAGAAGGTAGCATAAACTCTATAGGGAGAATGGCTTCCGCACTAAACACCAACTGAAATGGTGTGACTTTGTTCAATCTCTTGTAAGTTCTTCTGTATGCCCAAAGAATAGTTGACACTTTGTCATCCCAATCCTTTATTCCAACATCACATATTTTTGTCAAAGTCTGGCTCAAAATCTTGTTGAAATCCTTAGCAGTTCCATTTTCCTAAGGATGGTACGGTGTAGTTTTATGGTGTGCAACCATAAACTCATCTAATAGTATCCCGATTGTCTCATTCAAAAGTGTCTACCCCTTTCACTTGTCAAGCTTAAGGGACATCCATATCTTGTAAGAACATTCTCCCATAGAAACCTAGCTTTTGTAGCTCTTTGCGACGTTCTTGGTAGGTGCTTTTTACCCACTGTGTGTGATATAATGTATGCAAGTAATGATATAGTATGATCTATTCCTATGCGCAATCGGCAAAATAGGTCCTACAAAGTCAATGGCCCATTTCTCAAACGGTTTGGCACTAAGAATCAATCTCAAAGGCATCTCAATCTCTTTACCCTTATTTTCCTAGGCATTGATAATGATCACATGCCTTACAATATTCTTTATAGTCCTTATACAATGTCACCCACCATAATCCAAAGCAGCGGATCTTCCGGGTAGTCACATCACTGCATAATGGCCTCCTACAATATCGCCATGAGCTTCTTCCATAATATCCTTATGCTCATGCTCTAATACACAACGATGTAATACTTCATCTTTTCATAATTTATAGAGGTCACCACTAATTAACATAAATGGTGCCGCGTGTATTGCAAGCTATAACTTTTCTAATGCTTTCATTCCTTCTGGTGCCATACCTGTTCATAGAAAGACAACAATGTCTTCTAATTATGTGGGCATGCGTTGTAACCTATACAACTGTGCATCTAGCATGGTTTCTTTAATTGTCTGTGCTTCCTCTCCTTAGTTGATTCTAGATAAATGGTTTGGTCCAAAATTACTTTTCCCTGGCTTCACCACAACTGTGAAGTCAAACTCTTGAAATAGGAGTACCCATCGACATATGTGCCTCTATAATATGGACTTGTTTACCAAGTACTTCAATGCCATGTGATCTGTATAAAACACAAATGATATTGCTAATAAGTCTTGTCAAAACTTGTGCAATGCATAGATCATGGACAAAGCTTCATACTCTTTGTAGTTGTATAATTTTGTTCGGTAGAGTTGACTTCCTACTAGTAAAATAGATTGGATGATCTACAATATCTTTCTTTGGTTGAACTAACGCAATGCCAATGGCCATGCTAGAAGCATCCACATAAACATGAAATGGCTTACCCCATGAGGGAAAGTGTAGAATGGGCACATTAGTAACTTTCTCTTTTAATATCTCAAACGTGCATTATTGCGGTACTCCCCAATAAAATGTACCTTTCCCTTCATAGAACGCTTCCAAGGGTGCTGCAATTTTGGCGTACCTTTGATGAATTTTCTATAATATTATGTATGACCTAAAAATCCACACACCTCACTTTGACTGGTAGGTGCTTCTAGGCCTAGAATGATTGCAACCTTCGTTAGATCAACTAGCAAACCTTCCTTGCAGATTATATGTCCTAACAATATTCTAAATGGTGTAGAAATTATACACTTCTTAATGTTCAAAGAGATACTCAACTATCTGCATCATTCAAACATTAAGCACAAATTGTCACAATGATCTTTCACAAGCCCATATACTATCCAATCATCTAGGTAGACCTATAAGAATTTGTGAATAAAATCTTTGAATGCTTGAACAACTATGCGCGAGAATACAGCAGGCGTGTTTTTCAATCCAAAAGGCATCACAGTATAGGAAAAACTACCCCATTCAGTAGTGAATGTTTTCTTTTTTAATCCTCTGAGAAATCCTAACCTGATGATACCTAGAAAACCCATCTATGAAGGAATATATTTCGTGCCTTGCAACTACTTCTAGTATTTCCTCAGTGAATGGCATAGGGAATGGATATGTGATGCATGCGGATTCAACTCCATGTAGTCCACACATATTCTAATTCATCCATCCTTCTTGATAATGATCACCATTGGGCTAACCCATTCTAACTCATCAAGGGGCTTGATAATTCCAGATTTCAACATTTTATCAATCTCTTCCTTTACCTTTTTGCATAAATTAGGATTCATTCTATAAGGTCTCTTTCTTGATGGCCATACACCATCCTTAAGTTTTATCTTCATTTCCCCAAGTGATTTATGCACACCTTTAAGTTCATGATACCCTCAAGGGAATAACTCTTGATAATCCCTAAGTAACTCAATGATATTTTCTACCTCCAAGTCTGACCAGTAGTCTCCAATTATGGCCTCCTTAGGCTCAACCTCGAACCTATATTCACCTTATTTGTTTTCATGGGTTCATGATAGGCATGCGTATCCTTTTCTCGCACTTTTACTGAGACCTCACGCACCCCTTGTGAATGTTAAATATTCAGGTTCTCAACTTCCTCATCATCTATGATGTAAACCATATTTCATTTCTCTTTCTCAAGGCAAGCGCATTCAAGTAGTATGGATTCAATTTCTTCTTCATTTTCAAAACATGCTCGAACTCGCCTCACCGAAGAATTCCTAGATATGCTCTTCTAATTTTGCATTATCTCCCATAGTTAAGATCTTGAAAAATTTTAATGCCTCTTCTATAGGAGGTTTAGTCGAAAGTAGTCAAAATTCTAGATCATTCTTGGAGTCAAATTTTTCCAGTTTCCAATCTCTCGATGTAGTTACGCATATACATACAGGGCATGTGCTCATCCTTGTAGTGTAGAATACAATCGATGCACCCAGTGAGCTGGTAATGCTTCCTATCCTACTATTCAAAGTCTCTCACACTATTGATTATGATGTTGAATAGGTTGATCACCATGTTAAGTGCAGATTTGCATAGGTGCATTTTTCCTTATAAACCTATTAGAAAAAGTGACTCCAATCTCTTCCCAGTTTATAAGATTATCTATGTGGACTACCCACCAATGCGCTATTGTCCCATGCAAGGTATATACTAACATAGCTATTCTCTTAATTTGATCGGTCCACTTTGTTTCCATGGCCATTAAAAATGCAAGAAGATCTTATGCCCCTAGATACCAAGGTATTATGTTACCTATCCGTCGAACCAAATGAAATCCATTCTTATGCACAATCGAGCTTTTACCTCGTGCCCTACCAATTCATATGTACCATGAGCCCAATTTTCACAAGAAATACTCATCGTATCACTAATAGAATGAGAATCCTCCCAATGTAGTGTAACATCCCCATTTAAGAACATTAGAACAAGTAAATTTTTTTTTTTGATAAATGCTTCCTAGTTCTAAATACTTAATTTAGAACTCACAAATCAAAGCCACCATTGTTATAACAGATAACCATATGCATCTGTAATGACTAGGAGTACTATGATCTATTCATTCCATGACTCATAATCTACCGATCTATTCATGAGTATCAAAGAGTTGGTGTTTTTATTTTAACACATCACTCTTGCGGTTCTCTTCCTAATCTGGGATTCGAATGCTCTGTCCAAGGAACCTATCTGAATAATTGTTACCATTATTCATCAAAGATCTCGTCCCTTAGACTAGGTGACATAGGACAACGCATCGACTTGCGATACTTTGGCCAAAGATTTGAAACATCACATGTCTCGTATTCCTTGACGGCATACTTGTCATTCGGAATATGTCCTTCACCCCATTCCTATGTTATGTAGAATGTCTTATACTTTGACTTCATCGGTCTCTCCTACCCCAAGTTATTCACTCAGGAATGGATTAGTAATATGACAATGTTATAGGGATGCTCCCGAGGACTAGGGATACGGCGACATCTTGGGTCAACCACGTTAACCCGAGTGTGTCAAGATACCCCGAGTCTCTTGGGGCAGCCCTATAACATAACCACGTTCCTAATCGGTTCCAGAGTAAATCTTGTTCTGTTTAAGGTGTAAATCTTAACGATCAATGCAAAGGGTGTCGCCATAAGTCACCTGTATTGTTGTATCTTCGAGAAGATCCTAATCTTCTTGAAGGTACAACCCTGCAGTTGACTTGTGCCATCAACCTTCAAATCCACCTCGAAAAGATCTACTTATTTATAAGTGTTACATACGTTGAGTTAAAGTTATACTTTAAGACGCTCCTTTTAGGGTAGTCTTTTCCCAACCCCTGGGTTCCTCACCTTAGGATTACCTTTCTCAATAAAACCCATTACGCAAAGAGAAGTTATTAAGACTTGAGGTCCCAACAAGGAGTTCATAGAAAAACATAAATCTAAATCAATGAAATTGGACAATAACCCTTAATCTTCACATAAGATTGCTAACCAAACCTTTTTGGTTTATATCGATCTCATAGCTGAAATATATCTTACTTATTAGTATTGAGATATAGTGATTAAAAGTCCATTAAACGTTGTCTTGACTTAGATCAAGACTAGGAAGTAATAATTTATTCAAATCCGTTTAGCTTCTGTTGAGGTTTATTTTAACCTTAGCTTCTCGAAAGACAAAGTGATCTAATTTCCACTTTAGCTTAGATAGAACATGATAGAACTACTAAACACACACAAGTATTTAGTCACATAATCTTTGCAAAGCTAACTTAGAGAATCCCAAATGTCTCCAAGGTATACAATAATAACAATGCTCTTAAAAATCATTCGAATCGAAGAAGTTCAATCCATCAAGATACGAATGCTAACACATAAGTAACAAATACCTCATTTCATTCATTTCTAAGCTAATCAAATACATTTTATGCATTCAGCATATTGGATACAATACTCAACAGCAAAAGAACATCTTTCTTCAAGTAGTACATTTAGAGAATCAAATTGGAATTCATCATAAAACCAAATTAAACGATCTGAACATCATATCAGATCTGCGTGTCTTTACCACTTACGGCAACCATCTGCAAAAATTGTCAACACGGGTCAGTTCGGTGAACTGAGCATGATAAGCACTAATTCTTAAAACAATTGCAATCCACCAATTGTTCTCATTAAACAACCTGTTTAAATGAAATCATTTATTCAAATTCCAAACATAAATCAGGCTATTCATCTTATATGTTAGAGACTAAGAACAAATGAATACAACCAATCTAAGACAGCAAAACTCCTACAAAATTGTTTTTAACAATTTCTCAAGGCAATTAAAACATTCAACAAGCTCACTGTCTTAATTCTTTTATCATCATAACACATTTCAATGGTATTGACAAGTATACCCATTTATACAGCAACACACATTTTATACCAGTTTCTCCATACAATACCTCAGTTTATTCTTGTTATGCCCCTACCGTAGAGATCGCAAAAGGATGCAAGAAGAAAGCACACAAGTTTTCCTGTCTAGGAGAGAGAGGATTTTTCCTATTCCATTTACCATATACATCAACATATAAATTACAGTCAAGAAGAAAGAACAGGGTCCATCAGAATCCTAAATCAATAACATTCTGGACTGTACCGACTCCTTTAGTTTTATACATATTTATTTATGCCTGTGACTAAACAGTCGGGATTACCAGAAGAACTACAGTTCCATCTAAATCCAAATATAAAAGTCACCTGTAGCTACTAAGCGATTCAAGAGCTTTCGCGCCAAGCAACAGAAAATAATCCAACCATGAAAAAAACTCAACAAATCTTTTCTCTATCATTTATCAACATGAAAATACCCAACGCCATCGCCTGACATGGTACATCTAAGAGCTCTTTGTTTCATTCAAACTTGAAACAAGATAACATTAAAACAAATAACGTTTCCATATGTAATACGGTGACATTCACGCAGAGTCGAAACACAATATGCACAGCTTCATTCAACTAATCAAATCCCTACGATTATACAGCAAGGGTGTAAATTAGAAGCCATTTTCAAGAAGAATAATCACAACCAGGTCCTCACAGGAGCTGAATTCCATACCAATAAATTTCCTCAAAGTTTCATCTGAAGTCGAGTTACTACAAAATATAACAGGGTATCAACAAAGTCGAGTTGATAAAGAAACCCCATCCCTTAATTCCTCATAATCGAACTGAACATAACACAACAATATTAAGAAAGAGTCAAAACGATATGCATGCTCAGCAAGGGCTGAAATCGAGAAACGAGCCAACACGCAACATATCATGGACTCCAACAGTGCCAAATCCAACCAATACTTATAACCAAGGTTTCAATTGAAGTTGAATTCATATGACAACAATTCAAGAATCCTAAAAGTACTCACAGCAAAACTTCTACAGAAGTTAAAACATAAATTACCTTTCAATGACTCCATCGAAGTCAATAACATTTAGTATTCTTAACAAAACAACAGCATTCATAACCAAGCTTAGACAGAAGTTTGAAATACTAGATACATTTCAAGGACTCTCACTGAGTCAATACCAACCGTATTCACAACTGAGCTTACACAGAAGTAGAAACACCAGTTACATTTCAAGGACTTCAACAGACTCAGAATCAATGAGTATCCAC
This sequence comes from Taxus wallichiana var. yunnanensis, assembly GCA_018340775.1. Classification (NCBI taxonomy): domain Eukaryota; kingdom Viridiplantae; phylum Streptophyta; class Pinopsida; order Cupressales; family Taxaceae; genus Taxus; species Taxus wallichiana. The sequence goes on along the minus strand of CM031239.1, from coordinate 769,502,279 downwards.
AACAAGCTTCCGCAGAAGTCATAACATACCACCCATTTCAAGGATTCCAACAAAATTCACAATAAAACTTCTTACCGAAGTCGAAACATTAATTACGTTTCAAGGACTCAAAAGGAGTCGAACCCATATAGTATTCTCAATTAAACTTCTACAGAAGTCAAAAATACTATCTATTCAAGGATTCCAACAATATCAATAACATATAGTATTCACGACTAAACTTCTACAGAAGCCAAAACATACTATCATTTCAAGAATTCCAACAGTATCAGTTTCAACAAGTGTAAACAGCAAGGCTTCGACTGAAGTCGATATCAAACAAGAAAACATTTCATGGACTCCAACAGAGTCTGTTTCATACATTATCCTTGCAAGACATTTCTTGGAATCTACCAAAATGCAAAACACAAAGATGAGAATTCTACAACATGAAACCAAATGTACACCCATCAAGGAATCAACTTAAAAGTTGAGCCAACATGAAAACACAAACAAGATACTTCATACATTGCTACCATAAAAAAAAAACCAATGAACCAAAAATCATCGAACAGAGTTGTTCTAATGAAATCATTTGAAGGAAAGCAATATTTTTAAAAGTTAGGGCCTAACATGCCTGGTAATGTTGCTTAAAAATCCAAAGAAGACCTCTGAATGTGCTCGAGCCTTCTTCTCCTCTTCCACGATAGATTCAACAACAATAATTTGTTACTATCATGTCTTATAAACTTTCCCGACGAGAGAAAAGAGCTAGATAATCTCATAGTTGCCATCGACACATGGTAGATCGGTTCGAAGAACCAGTGATCAAACAGAGAGAAAAACGGAGCGAATGGAAAACCAAAATACCAACAAATTTTCCATTTGCATGCCTTCCCAAGCAATCCGCTCGGGAACCGAAGTTCATCAATGACATTAACTCCAACATTCCCGCCTAACCTCCATTGCCACCGACCGCCATAGTTGGCGATGGACAAAAACAAACCAAAGACCATTTCCAGATTTGGCGACTCTGCCATGTCGGTCTCGTTGGCCGTTTGAAATCTCCGCTAAATCCCTTGTCCTTCATGCTTATCCCCTTCATTTAATGCCATAGAAACTACCGCCCATGGCTCGCACCCCTTCATAGGTCCCCCTTCATCCATGGTCATTAGTTAGGTTAGAAACATAGGTTAGATCATAAGGTGATACTTAGTCTAACTTCCTTAGCGCTAGGTCACTAACCTTAGAAACATTTAGCTTATAGTTTAGGGCTAGGTTAGATTAGCACTAATCCAACCCATAGGTTATAGTTTAGGTTTAGGTTATTAACCTTAATAAATCCAGTCTAGGTCTAACAAATAGAATCGTTCAGTATAAGAACCAATAGATATACATTCCCGAAATGGATTCAATCCAGCATTGATAATAAGCTAGCAATATATATACTGAATTTATTACCTGACTCAAGGTCTAGACCTTCCTGATATTATGATATCGGGAACCAATTCATTTAACAAGATCAGCCTGAGTTAACTCCTGAATTGCTCATTCCACACATTCAGACCTTACAACCTTCATAAGGTCTATAATTTTTGGTTCATCCAGAATAAACTTAAAACATCTCTTGGATCAATGCAATCGATCCAAGGTGAGTCATAAAAATGGTTAAATCCACAATTCACCCCGAAATCGATTAAACTCAAAGTGCTAAAAATGAAAGAAATAAAAGAGTCTAAGCATATCCTCGACTCGGTCCAAAGATCTTGAGAAGAGCAAAGAAGATACAATCCATATCAAGCATGACTTCACAATCAAAGGAACACATCCTTTTACAGAAGAAATCATATATCAACACTTGAATGCTCAGGAGGAAGTAACAATAGTTTAGGGTGTTACATGTAGGATGCCTTCTTTTGATAGCTCATTGACCTCTGGGTCTGAATAGCGCGTACATAAACTTTGTTTAAGTACTCCTCACTTAGAGGCTCAACATATGGTGTAGAATTCCCATCTTTCAAAGGTATCACAACCTTTTCCTCCTCGTTTTCAAAGCTGACATACCCCTTATTGAACCTCAAGTCAGAATTATTCACATAATACCAAGGGCATCTAAGAAAGGCTGGAAAATTGTCTACTTCTGCAAGTGCTAATACCTCAAAATCCCCAGTGAACTTGGCCCCTTGTATAGTTATAGATGCATCTTTCAAAACTCCTATTGGAGTGGCCCTAGTCTGGTTTTCCATAAATAACACATTAGATGATGGCTGAAATGGAGGCCTCCCCATTTGTACCCATACATCTAATGTAAGCACATTTACTTCTGCACTTGTATCAATCAATATGTTGCTCAACATCTTCCCATCTACAATAGCATTCGAGTAATTTATTTTTCATAGTCAAGGTTATCGGGGAAGATTTGCATACGAGAATCTATCGTCGATCTCAAGACTTGCGCATAGAGTGTTCCCTTTTAACCAACTTCCTAATAGTGGAATAATGTTCTCCTAACATCTTACACACCTCTCGCGAGATCATCGACATCGAGTTTGGACTATCTCTAATACTTTCTTACTCTCCTTTAGGTATTATATTTCATCGTGAAGATTCCTTAGCACTTCCATGGTATCTTGGTAAACTTCCTTTTGATGAGTAGGATCTGGGTACCTTGCATGAAAAACCTCCTCCTTGGTGATCGTAGGCTTCTGGTGCAATGCCTCTCTTGCGCGCACCGATTAAATGTGTGTAGTAATCTTCATTGTCAATGCCTCAAGTCCTTCTGCTATCTTAGCATCCACTGATCTTCTACCGCAAGTTGGATTCTAACCATCTCGGCACCTTTTTTTCTTGCTTATGTTGCTTACTCAGATGCTCATATAAGTCTCAGGCACTCTTCATAGCTATGGTTATTTCTACGGAAAAGAACATGTAATATTCTGAGGACATTCGTGCCTATAGTGGTTAGGAGATCTGCATGTATAACATGTTCCATGAGGGAACTCACCTCTTCCTCCACCACAGCCTCATCCTCCATATCCACCATGATATCCACGTCCCCTTCCACGACCTCCTTCAAAACGCCCTTCATTCCTGTCATAGCATGTTTGATTATGATCCCGATCCAGTGCTCATTCTTACCCTTAGAATTATTTGTTATACTTTTGTCATACCCCAATGTCTATAGCATGCTAGATCTGACCAATCAACCGAAAATCCTTAGTATCATGGGTCGTGGACCTACAAATCTTATAAAAGCAAGATACATTCTTCCTTATCATGCATTGTAACAAAGGACAGTGACTAGCATCATGATTCAAATGAAAATCTCACAATCCAATAGTAATGAGCATACATATTTGTGAGGGCAACTATTCTTGGTGTTACCTTCCACTTCACAATTTGTCCACTAAATTCCTATACACGTTTCATGGGCTGAATTTTCGATAGCTTCTCTAATCGCTTTTCTAGAGCTACAATCTATGCCTCTACAAATGGACTACGGCCAGTGTCAATGCTCCCAATCCTCAAGCATGCAAATCTACTTCCAAAGGTGCTTTACGTGGATCGAGTGTATGTCTTATATGACATTGCCCTCCTAAAAGGTGTAATCAATCCTCCAAGGAACCATTGTGCATCTTTGGCTAGTGTGAATATCATAAGATATCTTAAAAAGAAGTGTCTTAAAAAAGCATCATACTCACGTATGCTCTCGGTAGTGCCTTGCTTGATATCCTTGAGTGCACTAATACTCTTCTACTCAAACTCAGGGATATGGAACTCTTTCAAGAAAGCATCCTTCAATGTTGCATAATGCACACAAGTTTGATCGGTCAAACTTCCTATACCATTTTTGTGCATGTCCTGTAATGTAGTAGTAATCGACTTGCCTTGCACTCAAAGGCCATGATCCCTTTAGTGTGTCACAAGATTTCAAACATATGCACATGTTTAGAAGCATCCTCTATACCTCTATATTCCGGAGACAAAGAGACATCTCTATATAGATATTCTATGGTTGTTATGGAACTTGACCACCTGATCCAAAACCTCTTGTGTTCCCTCTACCTCCAAAACTACCAGATCCACCAGAACTAGAACCACCTATACCTCTTGATCCTCCACCTGTAGTTGGAATAGGACCTATAGATGTACTCCCCTATGCTCTGACATTAGTTGTATAGTGAACCCCTACAGTCTACGAGGTAGTTCCACTTCCAGAGGTGAATCCAACATTCTGTGTGCTCACATTTTGTGCATATGATGTGCTTAAGAATGTTCCTCCAAATATCATTGAAGCTGTATGTCCTACCATTGATGTACTTGATCCCTAACTTACTCCTTATCTCCTGCTTCCCAAATTATCTTTCTCGGTTACTTTTCGTACTAGATATCTTGGAAAAACAAGCACAAGGGCTAGGTCACCAAGTGGATTAATATAAATGTCCGTGGTCCAAGTAATCTCTCTTGGTGCGCTTACGTGTGAGGCCAAGGGGGATCTCTATCATCCTTTCCAAGATGGGGAGTTCTGATGCTGCGGCTCCATGTCTTCTACGTGAGTCAGAAATCCTTCACAAGCCATCTCTCTCCTCAATGCCATACTTTCTGCAACATAACGTTGTTTCTCTATCTCCTACTCATGCATCTCATTAAACTTAAGCCACCTTTCCTCTCTCTTGCCTCTCTCTTTGCTAGTCTGCCATCTTTTACCAAACCTATTCCTACCCTCGTGCATGGTGAAATTTAGTTAGCCATTGGTTTACTCTCCATGTTCAAAATTACCATCGGGATCTTAATTGCCAATGGAATACCTTGCAAATATATTCCTCTTGGATACCACAAAATTGGAATTCAGCTACCTCGAACAAGAGTATGTTGAAATTGAATAGTCCGAATAAAAATATTTAGAACACCACATATCCACAACATGAGTCTAAATCAAATCAGCTTCATAAAAGGCCTGAAATTTTCCTGTGTCCAAACAAGTGTGCGATACCTCAAGTTATGTTGAGACGCATAAGCAGTAAGCCACTCTTATAGTTCTACTAGAAAGATAGCAAAAAAATCACATATAAGTTATCATACATATTACATTTCTACCCAAGTGCATGTGTTAAAATCAGATCCAATGCTAAACCACCATGCATATTCTTCCTCCAGATCATGTATCCATTCCTCAATACTTGCTCGAGTTAACCGGTATGTCTTCATCACGAACCATCCTAAAAACAACTGAAAAAGAGGTCCCGTGAATGTAACTAATGATGCACCTAGAATTTACCGGATAACACCTAGTCACATTGGCACATCACTTAGCCTTGACTGAGTGCTCACCCAAAGTGCACAAAGGCACCAAGTCCCTCTTTAGGGTTGTTGTAGCAAGATGTTAGAAAGATGAAGGAAGAAACATATAGATTCATAACTAATCCATCATTCTATAATGCATGCTACCCTAAAATCTATGAAGTAACAAGCTTAAACAGTAATCATGATTGAATTAATAACATGCACTACGCAACTACACATAGAATGACACTTAGATTCAGTCAATATATTCCATTTATTAATAAATACAGAAGCTCCTTATAGTATTGTCAATCTATACCGATGCACGTATGGAACTGATATAGTAATTCAATCATATGCGTATATCTCTTTACCTCCATACATCCATCACACATACATACACACACTCTATATATTCTCTATTACACTTACCTACTATGTACCTAACATCATATATATATGGTGGGGACTTTCCCTTCACCACTTATCTATTCCAGAAATAGGCCACATGCTATTGATAGCCACATGCCATTTTTAGGCATAGCCACACATGCAAGTGTGTTATCTATAGACCTCTTGTAGTTAACTGAAGTGTCAATTCTATTCTTAGCTCGTCTCCATGCAAAAATGATTTGATCCACTCCTCCAAAGATATAAAATGCATGGCATGCACATGTCTTGCATTGTTGGTGTGTTCTACACGCCATCTTCTAAAAATAGGTCTCCATGCTCAAAATCAGCTAAGTCCTGAAAGTTGAACTTGCCTTCCGTGCGTGGGTCCTTCCTATCCTTCTGCACCCTTGATCCTAGCCTTCTCTCCCACGCAGACTCCTTGTGTGTTCTCTAACAAGTATTCTCTTATCAACAAGACCCGCAGAAAATTTTTGGTCCTTCAAACATGGGTGTTACCTAATTTCCCATGATGATGCTTTACTCCTACGGACCTTCCCAATGTCCCTAATAGGACTTACATTAGACTGGTATAGTGGGATACCCAGACATTCCATCTACTCATTTAATCAAGTATCCCAAGCCTTCTTAGACCACTTCTCAATCAACATTGTCAAGAAAGTCACCATGACTGATTTCTATTCCACATGACGAAGATGATGATGAGTCTATCGTCCATCGTTAGTACAACCTAATTAACTAGCTCACATTTCAATTACCTCAAATTGAGCTCATAGAGTTGTTTACTCGGGCTTGTGCTAGAAACATTTCACCAACCCTACAAGTATAAACCTTCACCTTTGACGAGGCATTCACCATGGCATGAAAATTAGAGATTCGTCTATTGAAGAGAAGAAAATTTAGCTACATAACAAAAACACCACATTCAAATCGAATGATGCTTCTTCATCTTTGAAACCCTAGAACAACTATTCAAAATCCAAAGGATCTACCAATGTTGTGGTTCTCAAGGCTGGACCCTCTCACCCATCAAACCAAGCCAAACCTTCTTCTAATCTCTCTCCCGTCCAAACTTTCCAATTCAAACAAGAACAACGAAAGTACACCCCAATAGGGGAACCATATTCTTCTATTTTGGAAAAACTTATTAAGGCTGGTGCCATTACCCTTCCACCTATAAAACCACACACTAGTTTTTACCTGATCATCCCATGCCTGCATGGTATAAAGAACATGACTTTTGCAACTATCATCGTGTCAAAGGTCATAGCGATGGTAATTGCATCACCTTCAAGAATATCATCCAAGAAATGTTAGACAACGGAGATCTAGTATTGGATAACCCAAATACACTAGCCAATCGAAACCTACATATCTTCAAAAACATTCCCTAATCATGCCCCATATTCTAAACAAATTGGTGATGCTTGACCAATAATAGCAATGTCCGTGAGGTCCATGCTATTTTTGATGACATACTAGTTAATCCCTAATTTCTCTCTGTCTCTTCCATAGATGAAATCCTAGCCTGAACTCCCTTACCTGCACAAGAACCTATTTCATCTACTCCTCCACCCACAGAGGAACCCCCTTCATTTTTTCCTTCACCCGTGAAAGAGCCCATAATTAGTACTCTACCTCTTGCCTCTCAAATTACGAGTAGTTGTCAGTTAAGACCTCTCCTACCCATAGGGGACACATGTCCACTCCCTACACCATCGCAAGGAGAGTCTACCTCATCTTTCCCATCATCTCCTTTACCCATAGAGGATCCTGTAGAAACACCATTGCCTTTAGGTGACCATTCTCCATCGGCCTTCCAAGATCCTGTTGACTGCTTTCAACTCTCTTACCCACAGATTCTGAAGCTAACCATTTCCATGTTTCTCAAACATATTTTATGGGGATTGCTACTTGATCCACATCATCCCCACTTACAACAATACCATTTTCACGCTTGGCCAATCACATGGATTATGTTGATAGAGCCTTACTTTAGGGACATCTTCTACTTCCTACTTCAACCCAAATGCAGTTGTCACTCACCGACACCTCCACAATCTATCCAAAAGTGTTTCAAGTGACCAAACCAAACACAACCATGACTATTGGAACACCTTCCATGTCATTTCCCACAACCCAACACACACCTCTACCCACAACCCAACACACACCTATACCCAAACACCTACCCATGCCTATATCATCTCCCTTACCTAAACCCATCACTACCTTAGGGGTCATGCCGACATCGAACCTTACTCATCCACCCATCAAATTAGATTTAGCCACATCTTCCCAAACCAACACTAAACTCATTCCTACACCTAAAAATAAGATCCAACTTGCTAGGCCTCATACACCAACCTCTCCTACCACACCATTGTCACCCACACCCTTCCGTCCACCTAGACCTCACCCCTTCACCCTAAAGAAAGAAACCTTCTTCCACCGGTAAACCAAGAATGCAGCAGCCCACCTCCTCATCATGAACCTCTAATATACCCAAGAAATCCACACAACCCCCACTGTCACCCATGACCTTCTTACCACCCATACCACCACTACCTTCCATAACTTCTTCACTACCCATGACACTCTCCTCTCTTCCACTCACACCTTGCATGTGATCTATGTCAACAACCACTACTGCACTATGATTATCCCCATGGGTAACTCACCCCCTTCCACCATCTACTTTTCCTTCTACATCTTGTACCCATGATTCACCTTTACCTAAGAAGGTGCAACCCAAAGCTAAGAATCTGCTACCCTCCAATAAGGTAGTCAAACCAACCAAACCTTCCATCGCTAGCTCTTCTACCACACCTTTACCCAAACATATGTCTACAAGACCTAAGACCACTCCACATACCAAACTAGTGGACCAACCCATTACCCCTCCTGTAAAGCCTCTTCCTTCACAATTTGTCACATATGTACCCAAACCCAATCTCACCTCCCATTGTGATCCGTTAGCAGGGTCCTACGCCAAGATTTCAACCAATATCCTCGAAACCTCTGTCATCACATTACCACCTCTTAGACCTTACGACCCGCTCAAACCCAAACCAAAAGGATTTGACAAAACTAAAATTTGTATCTACCATCGTGTGTTAGGACACGATGTAGAGAAATATAAGGCTTTAAATACCACTCTTTCCAATTATGTCCCCCTAAAGAAAATTTTGACAATGATGATCTTCTTAATGAAGACCCTATTCTACCTTCACCAATCTCCCCAAATATTATTCCATTACCTACTCAGTGACTAGTATCTCCACCCCCGCAACCCTTTTATCCACCCCAAAATTTGAAATCAACATGATTCACATTTCCACCCACTTCCCGTAAAGACAAAGGAAAGGAAAAGTCAACTATCCCATCAACCAACCCTGTACCCAACATACCATTTGCACCCACACCCAAAGTCACCATTCGAGGTCCCGTGTATCCTATTTCTAATGGGGTCACACATCGCACAATGCTAAAATAATTACACCAATACTCCCTCAAAATTTCTTTATATGGCCTCATCCAAACCACTCGAGTCACATTGTCAAGCCCTTATGGAGTTCCTTCATCTATTGAAGTTTTACCAAATGACCCCACACCCGTAGCCTCCATCATTACCCCTCATCACGTAGCCTCTCTCACTAATTTTTCACCTTCTTCTACACCACCTACTCACCAAGTAGTCACCCTTAACTTTTCTCGATGAAGAGATCGCTTCATTCTAGTATGATGATCCTAATCCCGCTCTTTTCATCTCCATCTATATCGATAATATGCACATACGACGCGTTATGATCAATGATGGTGCTAGTATAAACATCATCTCCTCCCATGCATACAACCAAATGTGCATACCGCCAATTGCATACATGGTAACCCAATTATGTTGAGCTCCTTCAATGTTGCTATGACCTCTACCATGGGTATCATCATTCTCCATGTCCACATAGGTCCCCGCACTATCCCGAAACTATTCTATGTCCTAGAAGGAGAGTTACTGTATAATCTATTACTTGGTCGAACTTGGATCCATGATATGGGTTGTGTCCCTTAAACTTTACACTATTTCCTCAAATTTGAACATGAAAGACATAACTACACTCGTCCCAAATTTGACCCCTCACCTTTTAAGACCTGTAACATGCTATACTATCCCAATGATGTACTTGTACTAGTCAAGGCATTTGTCACTACCCCCACTTCACCTTCACCCACAAGCCCATCCACTAAGCCTACCATCACCTCTCCCACATCTAACCCTGTTATTCCTACTACCATCATAGCCTCTATAGCTGACTCACCTACTTCCCAATCATCTAGCGAGTCATTTATCCTCATTACCCACATATCGACTACTGATCCCTTAGAAGGTGTTTTTCAATGCCTCACTCTGGGGAGTACCGCCTATACAATATCAACACATTCCTTACTCCGTAAGAATATGGGAACCTACATCAACCACTGGTTATGACTACTACGTGTAGGCAAGGTTTTTCCTTATGGTTTTCCCCACCTTCGCACTAATCTAACATATGGGGGACCTGATATTTCCACTTATAAACCTAAACCTCCATCCTAAACATGACCATTTTCATCTAACTTACACTGCCTTACTAACTACCAATTTGTTCACACTTTCTTTCACTGATGCACATGGAAAGGCTTTGGCTTTGGTTTTTATGAACAGGACCACCATACTGTCATTTCTTGTACCACCTGTAAACATAATGACCGTAGTGGCATTGGATTTGTCACACTACCTCCCAAGAAGGCCCACGTCAACCTCATTGAGGAAGACAAACCATCTCCACCCCATGCACCAACGTCGCCATCTTCACCCACGGAGTCCATAGATCCCGAATCTATTCCTCCTAACTTTTTTCGTAAAAACAATTTCTTTGGGACCTCTGACCTATCAATGCAATGGTAAGGCTTCCTCTTCTCTCCCATTCCTGTATCCTAACCTCGATCAATGATGATACACCTTCTATTAATGTCATTTAATGTCAGGATGATGATTCCATCCTTACCTACCTAGGTGTGGAAGATTCTTATATTCACCAGGTCATTACCTTCGAGACGTAAACCATGCTTTGAACAAATCAACCATTGAAATCAACATTAACACTCGGATTTACCCACATATTTTAAAGATAGGCCAATCTTTAGATGCTACTAAGCAGAATCTTTCACCTCTTTCCTTCGGGCCCATAGCAATGCTTTTTAATTGTCCTATGTCAATATTCCCAAATTGATCCAAAATCATGATCCACAATATCGTAACCATTCCTAACGCCAAATCCATCAAATAAAAGATACGAAAAATGCATCCTCGCATTGCTCTTCTGTCAAAGAAGAGCTTCAACGCTTCTTCTCTCAATTTCCTTCATCATATCCATTGATTATCCCTAATGGATTTCTAACATCGTTCTGTCACAAAGATGACAAAGGGACTTCACATTTACACAAATTCCATGATCTCAACCTAGCTTGTCCCAAAGATGATTTTCACCTACCAGGAATTAAACAACTAGTTGATTTCACTGCCGATCATGAAATGTTATCACTCATTGATGGTTTCTCAAGTTATAATCAAATATTACTTCCTCTAGAAAATCAACACAAGGCTACCTTCATCACCCCTTGGAGGACCTTCTGCTATCAAGTCATGCCTTTTGGCCTTAAAAACGCTGGTGCTACTTACCAGCAAGCCATGACTTATATCTTCCATGACATCATGTATCACATATTGGAAGATTACGTAGATGATATTATTTCTAAATCCAAACATCAAGCTAAGCACTTGACCGTCCTTAAGGTCATCTTTGACCGCCTCATCAAGTATTGTGTCTATCTTCAACCAAAGAAGTGCATCTTTGTGGTACTTTCAGGAAAACTCCTTGGTTTCATCGTTTCTTTGTGTGGCAAATAAATCGATCCTCGCTAAAGAAAAGGTGATTCTAGAAATGCCTCCACCCACTAATCTCTGTCAACTTTGAAGCCTACAAGGAAAGTTGCAATTCATTCATCATTTTATCTCACGATTTCCAACCACTATCAACCATTCCATCATCTTCTCAAGAAGGAAATTTCATTCAAATGGGATGATGAATGCCATAAGGTCTTTGAATCCTTAAAACAATACCTTCTTCAACCACCAGTGCTCATTCCTCCTAAGGATGACCAACCCTTTTACCTATATATTTCTTCCATGGACCATTCTTTAGGTGTCATGCTTGCTTATCGTGATGAGCAACACAGAGAGCAAGTATTTTATTACATAATTTGTACCCTTATCGATTATGAAACTAGATATACCCACACCGAAAAACTCTACTTAGCCTTAGTTTTCGTCACCACCAAACTCCATCATTACCTACTCAACCACAAAACCTTCGTTATTACTAATACTGACCCTTTACACTATATGTACGCCAAACCCTATCAACATCAACATGTCACACGTTGGCTTATGCTTCTTGCCAACCTCGACCTCGAATTTATTCATCAAAATTCCATCAAGGGCCAAGCTATTGTTGACCAACTAGCAGACACACCTCTTTCCAGGAATCAACCCTCTAACTTTAATTTCCCAGACGAATCCATAGCTACCCTCTCCTTAGACAAACCCGCTTACCAAATGACACTCTTATTTAGTGGCTCTAAGTGTCAATGTGGGGGTGGGGTTTGTGTTATCCTCATTCCTCTTGATGTTGTACCTATGCCTTTGTCTTTCAAGCTCGATTTTGATTATACAAACAATATTGTTGAATATGAAGCACTCGTATTAGGTCTCCATGTTGCTTATGCCTAGATGTTAAGTCAATCAATATCTTTGGTGATTCCTAGCTAGTCGTAAACCAAGTCAATGGTATATACTAGTTTTGTAATGAGATACTTCAAAAGTATAAGCATCATGTAGACATACTTTTGACCAGCTTTTGACTATTACAAACTTCAAACCACCCCACATTCTACTAATAAGTTTATGGATACCATGGCCTGCTTGGCTTCTTAGATACCCACTTTGCCTACCGACTCTAAAATATTTGTCACAATAAAAAGGCTGCAATCACCCTCTTATTTACCTTGTGAGGTCTACTTCAAAATTGTTACACCCGACCCTTGTGACCTTTGGTACAAGAAACTTACAGACTATATTTCCCTTTCCATTCTACCCGTCGATCTCACTTGTAATGGACAATGTGCCTTTCTTAAAAGTGTCTCTCGTTATGTCATCATGGGTGGTATCCTTTATAAGTGTGGCTTTAATGGTATTCTCTTACAATTCCTTACAAGTTCTAAAATTCCCTACACCATCAAGGAAGTTCACGATGGAATTTGTTGAGGCCACTTTAGTGGTTTAGCTGTCACAAAATGCATTCTTTGCCTTGGTTATTATTGTCCAACCCTAAACCATGATCAAGTGTAATTATGTCAAATGTTGTGTAAAATTCTAGCAACATGCTAATCTTCATCACACACCTAGTCATGCCTTACAGGTGTAGACGAGACCTTTGGCCCTTTTCTCAATGGCGCTTTAATCTTGTCGGTGAGATAAATCCCCATTCTTCACAATGCCATCAATGGATCATAATCAAGCTCTTCAATATTACACTAAATGGGTAGAAGCCATCCCTTCATTTCTACAAAAGCTAAGAAAATATGTGAATTCATCCATCATCACATCATTTGTCGCTGGTTTTCCTTACCGCCTCATCACAGATAACAATAATGAAAGCAATTCAAAAACAAAACCCTACAAAATCTTTGTGATACTTTTAGCATTCAACTCACTTTCTCGTCACCTTATTACCCAAAAGAAAATGGCCAAGCTGTAATAAACCAATAAAACCTTGAACAAAATTCTTATAAAAGTAGTTAACGATCTTTGGGAAGGATTGGCATACACACATTCATGTTGCCTTGTGGGATTACTACACTAGTATTTTCACTTTGACTATAGCCACACCTTTCTCTCTCGGTCTATGGTACCAAGGTGGTCTTCCCTCTAGAAGTTTAGATTCCATCTCTTCGCATCTCACTACAAGACATGCTCGATGAATGATGAATTTCACAAAGATCATTTGGTGCTGACTCAAGTTATTGTATGAATGTCATCTCAATGCTCTTGACTATCTCCAAATCTATCAAAAATATATCAAACGTTCCTATGAAAAATGTGTCCACGAACAAACCTTTCAGGTCAGTGACCTCATCTTAAAAGAAAATCAACAAGTAACCAAAGAAGAAAAAAAAGTCAACGGGGTAAATTTTCTCCTAATTGTCTTGGACCATATATTGTTACTCGTGCCTATGGATCGAGTGCTTATCATTTATCTTCACTCACATGTAAACCCGAACCTAAACCCTCAATGCCTTGCATCTTCAACCATTCTATTACCGATGACAAGTCTCGATATCACTTGCTTTGCCCATTTCATGCTCGTCCCTTAAGCGTTGTTTATGCCTCTTATTTCCCATTTTTCCTAACAAAAACAAGAATCATGTGATTACTGTCACCTTTCAGCCTTATCTTCAATATGAGTACCACGGATCTACTCATGGCATGATTCTCATGGATACTTTTTGTCTTTTCCAAAGATGAAATCCCATGGTTATTCATCACCTGATACTCCTCCATCATCGCTACCCTCTAAATGCTCCAGTTTTACCTCCTACACCAATGACCCAAATTTTCTCTATAGTCTTGTCCATGATTTAAAATTCCAAAAATAAACTTCCAAATGGGATTCAACTCCTTGAGTCAAACTTCTAGTAAAAATATGACTCCCTCAAAAAGGACATCTATCTCTCTCTGATTCACCTGCTATAAATAGACTGCTCCTCAAAGGACAGCTATACAAAGCTTGCCATACTACATATAGTCTAAGAAAAGACTATTCTTGCAAAAATAAAATAAAATATTCTGAAGCTTCCCGCATCGATCAGCTTCATGAAGACCTCAAGGAGATAATATACTCATCCTATATAGACTTCCCACATTGATCAGTCTATCAAAGTCACAAAGAAAAAGTAGAAAAATATCAACTTTTTTGTCATGGACTTGTCTATATTGAATCTTGGGTCTCTTGCCATGTGGGCAATCCATTTTGTACCATGTTACACTGCACCAACCATTTTTACCTTATTACCTTTTTCACCCTCATTTCCTACCACCTCAAGGGACTTGCCACAAATGCGACATTTTGTGATTAAGTGACTTCCTTCACCCTTCAAATAATCGATCATGCAATACCTTTAGGGTCTTACGTTCATAAGCCTTTATGTGGTATAGTCCACCCTTTATGATCCTTATCAATTTGGTGGCTCCCCTACCTCCTCTTATATTTCAACTTCTTCATTACTTATTGATTTTCCTATACAGGACCAGACCATCGACACCTACACTTTCTAAATTCCTCTTTCACCAACATCACTATGCCTACTTGACCTCGACTCAACCATGCCTAATTTACCTAGACTCAACCATGCCTAATTTACCTAGACTCGATCATGCTTACAACCTACCAACCTATCTCTCCACCTCATCATATTCTTCCCTAGTCTAAGGGAGAACTACATTGGCTTGAGGTCCCTTTTTTCCAGGGACTATGTAGGCAGCACTCCGAGGGCATGGGGCCCTTGGAGGTTAGCTTGGCCACTCTTTACCCTAACCAATTTCCCCCCATTTTCCTATTTCACATTCTACCTTGGTTTCCCATTTATACCAACAACTAGAAATAAAACCAAACACACATCAATTAACAAACATAACTACCAACCATTTTTCCACACATCATCATAACATTCACCAATTTATCATTTCATATTTCCACACATAGAAAATATTTGGAAATTTAAGCCATAACATGCATATACATCACCATTTGTTTCCTTTGTTACCAATAACTTGGAACTTAAATCAACACCAAAAAAATTAACTCCATCCATGCCTATGACCTAACTCCACCATGCCTAAACCAACTTGACTCTACCATGCCTAAACCAACCTGACTCTACCATGCCTAAACCAACCTGACTCCATCCATGCCTAAACCAACCTGACTCCATCCATGCCTAAAGTACCTAGTTTCCATCACATGTACAAATCATAACAAGAAATCATATACATCAGTCTAACATCATACCATAAACATCATCATCTATATATATATAGATCATCAAAATTTGTGTGTCCATACAATGTATACTCAGATGTTGAATCCATACAAATATCTCAAATACAATGTCTCAATATCTTCGGCACGCAGCCGGTATCATATACAAAAGCTCAAAAAATCTCATGTATAGCCTCACCATCATCGGCATACAGGCCGGTATATATCAAAAATGTCATCAAAATGATGATATCAATCATCTACCCATCGATGTCTAAACCTGTCTCCCCTGACTCCTCCTCTGTTGCTCCCATGTGGCACCCTGAACCACCTCACCACCTGTTATAGGCCTCGGTCTAACCTCTGATGGCCCCTCACCTAGAGCTAGCCTCCGTACACTAGTGGCCTCACCTTGCTCCTATCTCTGGGCTCATCGGCCCCTGTACTCTCCACACTATGAGTGCAGGACCTAGTCCTCTCACTCGAGGCTTGTTGTGCTCTATACTCAACATAAGATGGGACGTCTATCCTACGGCCATCAAGTGATCTTGATAGTATCATGCCTCACCTAGGGCATCCCTGAACCTAGCCATTAGTATGGTCTATAGAGGTGCCATCGGTCTTAGCCCTTGTAGAATCGTCTCCCGGACCTTATCCCTATGTTTGTACACGTGTCTGCATGTTGAGTCATGTGCAGTGATCTAGGCCTGTAGGGCCACAATCTATGTTTGTGTAGTGGCTAACTAGCCCTACAACCCAGCTGACCTATGCATGTAGGGTGGCTACCTACCCCTCGTCTCCATCTCCACCCTATGTGGGTGCCTGCCCCTGTAACACTATGATCTGGGCCTAAAGGGCCACCACATGTGCTTGTAACGTGGCCACCTCTACCTGTGACCCTATCAGCTGCCCCTGTAAACTAGTAATTTAGGCCTGTAATGTGGCCACCTATCCCTGTAATGTGTCTCTCTAGACTATGAGGGTAGCCACATTTGGCTACTGGCAGGTGGTGCTTTGCTCATAACCAAGCAAGCTACCCACCACCATCTATATGCATTTGTGCAGCTAGCATCATCTATTTGTCGGTCCACCGGCTGCTCCTCCTACCCTATCGGCATTATAGGTCAGGGTGGAGACATAGGTCTCTCCATGTCATCCCTCCTATACTGCGGAAATGGTGGTGGCACATCCCGAGGGAGCCCAGATTTGCGCGCTAGACTCTATCTACTAGTATCATCTTGTGCTCCTTGGTATGATGCCCCTCTATCCACCTAAGTAGTTGTAGCTCATCCAACTCATTGGCCATGCACTTATATGATGGATATACCACATACGACCTCTAGATAATGTCTACTCCAGATAACCCCTCCAACATCCACCTGTAGTGAGCTACATCATGCGTAGCCCTAGCCCCTGGTGCACTCCACCAACTAGCACCCAACACCTATAACCAACCTAGACCATACCGGCTCAAATGCATCTAGCTAGGGCAAACCAATTAGCCACATGCACACAATGTGCTTGTAGGCCCAATAGTGAAGAAGGAAGGTGCAACACAAGTTGAACCTCCGTAGCCTCCCATAGGCCCATAGCTCCCTGTATAACTACACTAGGTAGGCTGGTGCCCAAGAAAAGCAAGTCCGATCCTCCATCATATCATGGAGAACTCCCATCAGTGCCGTGGGAATCTCCCACCCTCTGCATCTGGCAGTGTAAAACAACACACTACCTCCATAATCAAAACAACTAACCACATCTCCTCAGGGATGGGCCACGTACATCTCTCCATAGCTCAGGCTCACGCTATGGAACCTCATCTTGGCCATCCCCTCTCCAAATACTATCAACATCAACTCCTTGGAGGCCTCTGATGAAATGGAGTACACCTACGCTCCCACTATCGGTAATCTCAGGATCCTGTACACGTCCTCTAAGGTGATTGTGATCTCACCTGTCGGAAGATGGAACGTGTTGGTCATGGAATCCCATCTATCGATGAGAGCAACCATCAAACTAGGATCATGCACTATACACCTATAGCATCGGATACCAATCAAACCCACATTGGTCACATGCTTCCACTCCTCATCAATCACATCTCCCATACCAGCTAGCAATAGAGGTGGAACTCTATCCTACATCTATAGCTGGTCTCTCACCTGCATCCAAACAATCACACCATTGTTAAACCCATAACCATTTCCAAAACACCCCTTACCCGGCTAACCCATTCCTGTAATTCCTTCCTATTTTCCTTCCCTGCAACCTCTGTAACCTACCCTACCTACCCTCAACCCACTTACATTTACACCTCACAGTTTCCAACCCCCTAAAACCCTTGTCTAACCTCTTTTTCCTTAAAATCTTGACCGACCTCGGTCACTAGTAACCGACATCACCATCTATTATCGATCGATGCCACTATATATTACCGCGTCGACCATTCTTGACCGACGTTAGTCACTGTCACCGCAACCAAACCCACAAACCCCCATTTTTCTCCCCACAAATTCTCCAAATTCACCTAATAACTTCTCCTACCCTACCCAAACCTAACCTAAATCCCTCCCACCCCTATTTACCCTACCTATGACCTCTCCCATCCCTCATTACATCAATTTTAACCACAAATTTTAATTATCACCCCTACCCGACCATTCCTACCCATATCCCCTTTTTCCCACAACAAATATGAAGAAAGGATGAGATCTTACCTCGTCTTGGTATCATCGACATGGTGGCACAACTGGCCACTGCTCTAGTGGCCCAACCGACCCTCTCCTACTTCTGCCATCACCAAATAGTCACCTCACCTCCACCCACTCAAATTCTCCACACCAATCTCATGGACCCGTCTACCTAGCTCCTCTCACCAACCGATCTCTCCACCTCAATCAGGTACATTCCTCAGTACTTTCCTCTTGAAAAGGTACAAAAAGTTTGGTGCTCTGTCATTTTCACAAAATCCAAGCAATACAAATGAATCCGTATTATACGGATTTTTCTTTTTAAATACCCAAATCGACATGACCGACATCATTCAATTCGACCCAACTAACGTCGATCACTCCAGGAATCCGCATCGCTTTTCTCTCATTCCCCTTGTCCCCTCTTTTACCCATTTTGATCCCAACATTACCCTTTCCCACCACCTTGTGACCTTACCCACATTTATTGCCACCTACCTACCAGCCCACATTACCTATACCTATCCTTAATTACGTTTAGGGACATGTTATTTTACCTATACCTCAGCCCTACCCGTATCGTGACCTATATGCCTGGACTCGGCACACTATTAGAGACCTTTGCACCCATGTGCTCACTATACCTTGTGGCACTGCTACCTGTTATTTTGCCTAATGACCTTACCTTGCCTATTGTCGTGTCGTTTATCCCAACCCAACCTTTGGTGTACTGGAACATACCTAAATGTTCCTACACCTAACCTACATTGTGTTTCTACACCATATCCTATACCTTGGATACTGGAATCACTTCAACCTTGTTGGGATAAACCTATCAACCTTGGACGACGTAGAGTTTACAAGCTCTTCCACCTGTATCGTGTCATAGTTTATAATGTGTGCATGCATTTGACTACCACTACCTTTGACCCTAGCCCATTTACCTGTTTTCCTGCTTTGACCCTTACCCCTGTACCCCATATGCTCACAACTACACTCAGGCCCACTTACCTTCATTTTCGTCACATCCACCTTTTTATCAAACCACTCACCGATTTTGTCTTACACCTCATTAGTTCCTAGTTTGAGGGGGATCACCTTCACCCACACATGGGACACCCACATCTTATTTTTGTTAGCATCACTTACCAATACAAGCTATGCAAAAAAAAGGGGCAAATGTAGACACCAAAATTTGGTCACACTCCCCTTAGCCCCTGGTCGAATAACCAACTTAAACATGTTCCTCTAACCATGGCCCCTTTCACCCCACATTAATATTAATTCAATTACTTCAATTAAATTAATACCTATTCTCACAATATTTATTATTTAATTATCCTAATTAAACTAATTTCCACCTCACCTAGACACCTCACCATAGACCTATTCATAGCATGTTTCCATAACTAACTAAGACTTAGTCCCACTTACCTTAATGAGCTAAGATTTAGTTTAACCCTAAAAGCACATGCCTATTATTCCTCTAACCACATTCCCACTCATTAGAAGGAAACTTCCATTTTGATCTGTGAGAATAAAAAAACTTGGCCCAAGTGATTGCCAAGATCTGCCATTTTTAGTAAACCTAGGGAATCCCACCTTAACCAATGTCGGTCATCCTGAAACCGACATCGGTCAATCAGGAACCATCATCGGTTACCATTTATTCACTTTAGGAACCTTGTGGGAGAGGTTGGCACATTTTGGAATTGAGGAGAAGAGAAGAGAGTTATATGCAAGTAGGACCAGAGCCTTTTTGTACCTCCAGACATCCACATCCAGCACCAGGACAGATCTAGAGGTATTGCACTCACAATAACATTCAGGAAGCACTGTCATGGTACCAAACATCATTCCTCTGATCAACCATCATCACCATCCAGCCATTTGAACTCTGCACCATAGTAAGTATACTTTTAACTAGCATCATCTATTTCTACTTCAGTCTATTAAGTTCTTCTACCATTGTTATCAGTTTCCACTTGCACTCTCATTCCCCTACCATTTACCTACCTATAAACTCAACCATTCCTCCACCCACACCATTAAATCACCTATATCCAACTGTTACACATCTTTGAGTATACCTAATATTCCCATAGACCTCTCCACCCCCTTTTGTTTCGTTTAACCTTAGATCAACCTCTACAACCAAATCCCATTAAGTTTCTTTCACTCCGACCCTACCGATGCTGGTTACCCATGACCATCATCGGTCCCTTTTAAACTATCATTGGTTATACCAGACCAACATCGGTCTCTATGTTTAATACCTTTGCTAATAACAAAACCTAAGAACCTTCATCCAAGTGACCTAAGCAACCTAGAACCTGACCCTGACTAGTCCCAGTACCTTGACAATTACCCCTCCATTCAGATCTGATTATAGCCTAGCCTATTATGATTATATTTTCTTATTGTATTTGAATGAGATACCTAAATCATATCAACTACAGTAGGACTTTGTTTATTTCTTGCATTAAGTTCTTTTAAACAGTGGATTGACAGACCATCTAGGGAGTATCACACTCCCGGATCTAGTCTGCGCTAGGCGGTCCACGCCATGTATTGTTTAATTTTTCTTTTGTGGTCTTATTTTCTATTTCAGGTAGTTCCTCCTACCCAAAAGGAAACTCTCATAGTCAGCATCAGCTCGAGAAGTCAGAATGCGCGCATCGACCTCCAACCGATCAACATGACAGTACTCCTCCTCACCCATAACTCTATCTATTTTGTCAAAAATGTAAAGAAAATGGTGAAACACTAACCATATTTCTTCCTTTAGGAAGAGATATCAAATCTCAAGTATTATTCTTCATCAAACAATAATACTCAATTTTCATTGCATCATCCCACTCCTGGATCCCATGAGCCTATGAAAACAACATGGGATACTCGAAACTATGTGACACAAAATTTGAACTTGTAGAATGTGCATGATGATGCCTAGTGGGTGGAAGATCCTAAATGAAATAAGTTACTTCAGAAACTATAGTATGAGCCCTTTTAGGCATAGTGACAACATCTATGGGAATAGAATCCTCATCTGTATCTATAACCTCCTCAAAAACCTCCTTAAAGAAGGGATCCTCAAGATGACATAAAGAATAAGTAGACATGGAAGAAGATGAAGAATCATGAGGAGAGAAGCACTCATCAAATTGAACATGTGTTCGAAAAATAACCTCATGAGTATCAGGATCTAAAATTTGATAAGTTCTCATGTCCTCATAATACCCTACAAAGATCAAGGGTTTTGTCTTCTTATCCAAGGCTTTCCTTTTCTTCTTTAGCACAGAGGCTCAAGCATGGATCTCAAAGACTTGAAAAAATGAGACATCTGCCTTAAAGTTTTGGACAAAGCTTCTTCTGCGGTAAAATACTCAAGTGCTCTGTGTGGTGTGTTATTATAAATTTAGTTAGCACAATTAATTAAGCTTTCTGCCTAGTATATAGGAGTAAATCTCCAAAATGCACCATGCTTATCCATTTCCTTTAAAGTTCGGTTGTTCCATTCTACTAAGCCATTTTTTTGAGTATGAGGAACATAATGTTAGTGAATAATGCCATGAGTAACCAAAAAATTAGAAAATTTGTTCTTGAAGAAATCCCCATTATCGGTGTGAAGGTTCTTTATGCAACTAGAAGATTGATTCTCGACCAAATCCTAGAAGACTTTGAAGTGTGAAAATACATCACTTTTGTAATTAAGAAAATAAACCCAAGTACGCCTTGATAAATTATCAATAAAGGTAAGTGCATACTTAGCTCCATTAAAAGAGGGGGTACGGAAAACCATCAAGTCACTATACACAAGCTCAAGTGGTGAAGAAGCTCTCTTGGAAAAATTCTTAGGGAATGGATCTTGGTGTTGTTTCCTAATGAAAAACTAGGAAAACCCCTCAAGATAATAAACTCTATAAATACCATCAAACATGCCATGAGTGCTCTAATCCTTCAAATATATGGAATTTATATGACCAAATCTCTCATGCCAAAACTTACTCTAAATTTGCATGAGAAATCAATCATGTCCCTATAGTGGAAGTGTCATCAAAAGCCTCAAGTGATATAGTTTAGAACCATGATCAACAATATCTTGAGCAACAATTGAATTAGGATCTAACTAAGTTCGTACTTCTGCCCCATGTGGTGTAAAAGTCACTATTTTACCTTGACCAAAATGAAAAATTTGATATACATAAAGCAAATTTGTAGTGATGTTAGGAACATATTGTACATCTTTGATACTACCATCATCAAGGTGTATGTCACCTTTTCCCTTAACAGAAAGAAAGCAAAAATCTCCAACCTCAATTTTGGAAGTAGAACTCAAACCTAGAGATACTGAAAAGACTGGTTGAAAGAAGTCATGTGATGAGAAGCACCGGAATCCATAACACATATCTCGCAAGTGGTGACTAAGATCTCCCAACAACATTAAGTGATTTTTCATGCTAATTAGAAGGAGGTGGAGTGGGGATATAAAAAAAAATCTTGATTGCATCCTCTAAGGCTTGTATTCACTTATAATAGCTATGTTTTTCATGACCACTACCCCCACAAAAAGAGCGTGAAAGGCTAGACTTATTCTTGGATTTAGAAGACTCCTGGGTTTAGAGTTATTTTCTTTGGGTTTAGGATCACTTTGAGATGGAGAAGGGGTGAATTTGGATTTACATTTTGGTTTTCCCTTTCCCTTAGGATTATATGCTACTAATGCCTTTTGAGAGGTGGAAGACGCAAGGTTAGACAATTTGGATTCTGCCCTAGTAATTCATTTACAAAATGTTTCTAAGTTAATCATTTGGAATGTGTCACCTAGGGTGTCCGTGCTAGAGAAAAGGTAGAAGAAAATATTTGGAATGGAACTCTCAACGTGTATAGAATTAAGTAAACACACTCTTCATATTTCTTATCTCTTCCACTCCCCTTTAATTGTGTCAACAAATGCTTTAAATTGGTAAGATAGTATATAATTGATGGAAAATATTTAGGATTAAGAGAGTGATCTCAATTTCAAGTTGCATGGCTCTCATGTGAGACACCTTGCCAATAAACCCTCTAATTTCTTTGATATTTTGAAAGGAGAGTCACATTTTTCCAAATAAAACAAAATACTATAACTTACATAAGTTCCTATCACACCCATACACTCATCAACATTTCTCAAAATAAACAGGAAAAAAATCAGCATTTTTGCAAAAAACAACACTAAAATGGAGTTCTTGATCAAAAGATCCAAGCTTTTCAAGTTTATCCTCTACTATTTATTTCAGTTGGCACTAAAAATAAATAAAATGTTCTTACCTTCACCACACAAATAAATTAAAGGAGGCTAGAGGTGAGCACCTACTAGATAAGATTAAGCCCTCATATGACCATATAATATGACCAAGGGCTAAGGATTTTACCTCTTCTGGAAAAGCTTACTATTTCTGGACTATGTGCAAAACGGCTTGATGCACCCAAAATAGCGAGTGTATGAATTTCTAAAAATACACAAATCAAACTTAAGAATCCGCATGTCCACCCAAATATGGAAAAATCGGCCCGTTGGAAAATGTCTACTCAACACCAATCAAAAATGTTGCAAAACAAAAGAAAAACCCCAATTTGAATCTCTAAAAACTTAAAAGCCATTTTTTCAGGTTTGTTTTCACACTGACACGAATTCCAAATTGGATTTGTATGTTTATACATACGTAAAAAACCAAAAAAACTATTATCTTTGTTACCAATCAAGTTTACACTTGTTCTTAAGGCTTTTCCACCTTATGAAACCAATGGAGGGCTCTATTTTTCCATAAAAATACACTTTGAAAAAAATATTAACAAATTCTTAATATATGAATATACAAAAACCTTATTTGCAAAATGAAACTTATAGATGGATGTCAACAATGATCTCTTACTTTGATACCATAAAAGGAATGATAAACATATCATACCAAGCCACAAAGAACTTAGATGCTAATAAAACACCACACTCAATAAGATGAAACTAATTTTAGAGAAAACTTCAAAAAAACTTTGCGAAACAAACAAGCAAAGCAATATCATGTATTATTATGGAACTCTATGAAGTATGATGGAGTAACAAAATGACTAAGTGCTAGAGCAGGTAGGAATACACACGTGGACACATGACCAGGAGGAACACGTGAAAGGATGATTGGGGTTTCCAGCGGGACTACACAGGGAAAACTAGGTTATGGATTTAGCAATTTTCCCCATACAAGCTAAAAATAGACTTGGAGTACTGAGAATGCAAAGGATAACTTTTAAATTGAGTGTTGGCTATTTTTGGAGGAATTACATGTGAACTAAAGATAAAATTAGATTCATGAGTATATCTATTAATAGGGTTAAAGAAATTTCTAATTATACGATGATCTTTTGTTAGCTTTATTAAGAAATCATGTAACTATTAGTGCATGGCTATTTTGAGCATGCAATCTATTCTAAGAATGTATGGGTGGTGAAGGGTAAGTCCCCACACCTATATATATGTATTGTACTTCATTGTTTTGAACACCCGTGATGTAGTAGAGTTATGTTGCTATGACGTTCTAAGTGCGCATGACTCTCTTATGACTATTTTTATGTATTCAAATTCTTCTATGTGCTATTTTTGGTCATAAATGGATCATTTTCGTTGGATTACAGTAATTGATGTATTTGAGTATGGTAATCACATAGTGTAATTGATCTTAGTAATGGTTTGATCTGTTATGTTTCCTTATGATGTTTTTAATGATCTACATCTGAATGTATGCTTGATAATGGTAATCATGAACATGCATGCTAACATCTTGACAAGATAGCGCAAAGGAGGTACCTGGTAGGCTTCGTGTGCTTTGGGTGAGCATTCAGATCTATCTAAATGAAGTTTCAATGCACCTAGGCATTGAGTTTAGAAAACAAGACTGCATTTTGATTCTGTTTCTAGGACCTCTTTTCAAGTTTTCTAGGATTTTACTTGCATATGGCATATCAATTAACATTGGAGAGTATCAAAGTTGGATAAATAATGGACGATAAGTTTGCACAAAGATATAGCATTGGATCTTATTTCAATGAACGTCAGTGGGTTGAAAAAAACCTTTATGATGCACTATATGAAACGTTCTTCAGCTTCTTTCCAGTAGAATTATATGAGTGGTTGATAATGTATGTAGTAGGAAAGTGTTGGATTTATAGGCGAGACTTTAGATGTAAAAGGATTACCAAACTCTTATTAATGCTGATGTGGAGTGGACTAGAGTTGTAGATCGTTGGTGGGTTGGAGTATTACATAGTTATATTTTGGAGTACGTTATTTCTACGTATATGTGTCTTGAAGAGGCTGAGTTCCAGTTCTTGCACGAACCCAGAGGATCTTATTTGCACGTTATACCATTATTGATCAAGATTTTTATGGTGGAACTAGATTTAGAAAGCCTACCCATGGCTATCTAAACCCCCACCATGTGTAGGGGTAGGATTATGTGTGGAGAAGGTTAGCGAACATGGTGGAAATAATGAGAGAGAGAGGAAAGACATGCTGAATACAAAGGGAGATTGAGTAGTCCTTGGATTTGAGGAGAGATGGCCCGTGATGGATTTAAATCTCTCATAGAAGACGAGGATCCGCAACATCTGGTTCTCCCGAGATCGGGTAAGTGCAGCGAGAGAAATACCATTCAGCTTTAGATGAGAATGTGTCAAAGGAGAGTATGAGGACCGTAGGCATGCATTTGATCCCACCTAACCACCTAGCCCTTACACTTAGTGTTCCAAATCCATAAGTAGTAATTGAGCGGTAGGGTAGTGCAAGTAAGTAGAGACAAGTAGATATCCTTTTTGTTGAATTCAAGAGATAAATTTAGTAGCACGCCCATGGCATCGTAGTCGGAATCATTGTTTAATAGTGTTATGGTAGGATTATTTCCACATGTGTCATCATGATAGAATTTTGGTGCGTAAACTTTTGGGAGTACTATAGTAGCAGCTACGACCACATAGATAGTTGGTGTTTAGTCTAGTATCACGACTAGGAATCAACGAAACACATCAACTGGTTTTCTGCCTACTATAGGTGGGTCGGGAGGATCAAGAATATCGGGAGGGTAAATCTTTGTGGAAGATTTAGTTTTAGATCGGTAGACAAATCCCACATCCCCAGGTATCCCCCACATCAACCTTAGTAGGTTTATTATGAGATATCTCTCCTTCTGCTAGAGTATAGAGGTATTAAAGATACAGTGAAGCATGTGCATAAGCATGAATTAATATGGTGTGCCAAGGGAATTACAACTTCATACTGAAAGGATAGTGAGTTTGTAACTACACTACAAGGGCGTGCACATAGTTGGTATAGAAAATATGACCCGCATTAAATTGTGGTTGACTACGATGATTAACACTCTATATTTCTAGTAGAGTTTCATATTCTGGAATTTTAACAATAAAGTATAAGCACACTCAAGGACATTAAGTAGGGTTTATATGAAAGCATGAGGGAATATAACACATGCTTTAAGATCTATTGTCTAAATTGTCTTATGACATTCATCCTAGTCAACATGCTTAGTGGTTTGTTGGAGTATTTTTGACTCCATTTCATAGAGCATTCTCTCATAAGACATATGTGGATCCATGTAAGGCTTTGGAATCCACTCTGCATGTTGAGGCTATTGGAAGTGTTTATATCGGTGTGATCCCTTTCTTAGAGGTGCAAATTATAGCTATGGTGAAATAGTTGGAGAAGCTTTCTTCCAACTCAACGTATGAGATGCAAAATGGAATTTCGTGCACAGATTGTGAAGTGGATGGATATACTAAAGATAATTTCCCATGAAGGTTGGTGTGCACATGACTATTAGATTGTGAGGTATGTCATGTGAATCATGATATCTTATATTTCTCATTATTGTAGTGCACTTACAAAGAAGGTGTCCATGTATTATAATATTTTCAAGTCCCACACTCACGACACCACTGATTGTAAATTGATTGATCATATTCACGAAGCCATTGAGACAAGAGTGCACTAGACTAGTGTGGTGATTGGATCAAAGGAACAAGAATTCCATACTCATGAAGGGCACAACCATGGAGATAACAGGAATAGAGGATTCCGTAGAGGATATAGAGGATGAGGTCACGGTGGTGGTAGAGGAGGATTTTCTAGAGGAACTTGTTATACTTATGGATCTCTTGATCATTATCGGGTGAGTTCCCTCGGAATAATATTTGCTTGTGGTGTGGGAAAAAGCACAAGTTATAAGATTTTCCAAAGTATTGATGACATGTTCAAGACTCAAAGAAGGAAATGGGCATGGGAATGATAAATGTACAACGCGTGTTTGATCAATAGATGTCTAAGAAGACACTGATCCCAGGTTACAAATAGTAATGGTTACTACATGTGCTGAGGTTGTGCGTGCACGTGAGCCTCTAAAGACTAAGCCACTCATTACAAGGGAAGAAGTAGTACATGCTACATATCTAGATGTTGTGCACCAAAAGGAATTCTACTAGGAGACTATGGGAGTCATTAGAGAATTATGGAGTGAAATGCAATGCTTGAAAGAGAAAGCATGTGAGAGAGAGTGAGCAAAGATAGTTGAGCTCTCATAAAAGGATTTGGATGACTTGAAGGAGGTGTGTAGGATGTTACGCTAGGAGAACATCATTCCTTTGTTAATAGAATGGTTGTGAGAAAAAGTATAACACGTTGGGTCTAAGCACGAGAGGAAGATACTTCATGCAAACCTACCACCTCATAATCATGAATTTGACAAAGAAATTACACTTGATGTAGTAATTGATGGGTGGTTATTGTGTAACATTCTTATTGATACCGGCAAAAGTGAATGTGCTAACTCTGGATTCTTGGAATCAGATGGGTAGACCACAATTACAGCCATCTTCGAATGTGTTGTATATGGTGAATAAAACTAGGGCTATTCTTATTGGGGTACTAAAGGACACATCTATTACTATTCAGGGGACCAATTTACTGGAGACTTTGAGGTATTAGAACTTATTGAAGTAGATAACTTTCCAGCATTTCTTAGGTAACCTTAGTGCTACGCAAACAATGTAGATTTTCACTTTAATAAAAGCTACATCAGTTTTGATAAGGTTGAGGAGAATTTAATTATACCTTTATTTGAGAAGAAGGCTAAGCCCTATGTAGAACCATTGAGTGAGGAGGAGATTAATAGAATATTTGTATAGTTAGTACATGATCCGAGAGAATTTAGAGCCATCTAAGGATTACGTGCTTTATTAGGAAGACGCGTAGTCATCGGTGACACTAATAGTGTTACTTGTGATAATGGGATCATGGAACATATGAGATGGTTGGGCGTGAGGTCAAAGGAAGAGTCACTTTATTGATTAGGCCATGCATGGTGAGGTAGTTAGGATTCACCTAGGTATAAAGGTACACTTTGGTGAAGGGAATCCTAATGCATTTTTATGTGTCATGGAGACTCAATGGTAGAATGAAGGGGATATGAGAAATATGCTAGTATATACCTTGCATGATATAGTATTTTTTGGTGGGAAACACATAGAGATGACCTTTTGGAGTGGTGAGAAGTGAGAATCGCTTTCTCCACTAGGTTCACTTAGAGCAATGTACCTACATAAACATGTGAATTTTATAGGAAGTATACTACCTCTCATCACGCCCATAAGTGTGAGATATCTTGGTCACAGGGCAAGGAGGCATTATCACCATCACTATGGGTGCATAATTTCTACTCCACCTTGTGTGGCTATGCGTGCACATGGTATGTCCATGTAGAATTGAAAAGGGAGACCGTGAATTAGAAAGAGATGATAGTGTGTATGATCCAAACCTTTGATTACTTTTCTACTAAGCCTCTAGTCCATGAAGCACTACAAATTATGAAGTGCCTTACTTTGGGAGATAGCACAAAGGATGAATCACTTATCCTAGAGTTATTTGGGAACTGATCTTGAAGTGCACCTTGATCTTTAAGGAAACAGGTGAGGAAGAGATGATCCGTGCTAGAAGGATAAAGAAAAAGGAAAATTGGTGTTTATGATTGATGATGATGAGGTAGATGACTGGATGTTACTCACACTGAAGGTACATGCGAGGTAATGGACACTACAGATGAGAATGCGCGTGGGTATCATGGCCCTATTAAAATAAAGAAGGTTAACATTAGAACAAAGGTAGAGTATAAGGAGGCAATTATTGGTGATTAATGGTTAGAGAAAGAAGTGGCTAAAATTATTGAGCTCTTGCATGAATTTTAGGACTTATTTCTATGGGGCTATCATCAGTTAAAAAGAGTACACCCTTCTCTAAGTGAGATGAAAATCGAGCTAAAATAAGGCGTGCGCACCCGATTAGGAAGAGGCCTTATAGGATGAATTCTAATATGTGCATGAAGGTAAAGGAAGAAATTGACAAGATGTTCAAGTCTATAATCATTGAACCTATTGAGGAATCTAAATGGGTTAGCCCCATGGTCATAAGCATTAAGAAGGATGCGTGGATAAGGATTTGTGTTGACTATAGATAATTGAATGCTTCATGTGTTATTGATCCTTTTCCCCCCCATTCACATAAGAGATTCTTTATGGGGTTATTAGGCATGAGATATATTCCTTCGCGGATGGATTTTCGAGTTATCACCAGTGTGCATCATGAAGGAAGATCTAGAAAAGACAACATTCACCATTGAGTGGGGAATTTTTGTATATACATGCATGCCCTTTAGAGTGAAGAATGCACTAATAATGTTCTCGTACATTGTTTTGCAGGCCTTTCAAGACTTTATTCATAAATTCTTACATGTGTATCTAGAATCTAGGATAGTATATGGCTAGTAAGGGATCGGTGTGATAATCTAAGGCTCATGTTTGAGAGGTACAAGAAATTTACCATCTCTCTCAACATTAAGAAGTGTATCTTTGCTACACCTTTTGGAAACTTTACTTGGACATATAATTTACAAGGAAGGATTATTGGTAGACCCAACCAAGATAGTTGTGATATTGGGTTTGGAAGAACCTAACAATCAAAGTGAGGTGCACAAATTCTAGGGACATATAGGCTATTATAGGAAATTCATCAAATATTATGCAAAGATTGACATGCCCTTGGAAGAATTGTTGAAAGCTAAAAGGAAATTCTATTGGGGTAACGCATAACAACAGACATTTGAAACAATCAATGAAAGGTTGACCACTACACATATTTTGTGATTCCCTTCAAGGGACAAACCCTTTCATGTTCATGTTGATCCTTTTGGCATGGAAATATGTGCGATATTGCACAACCAAGAGAAGGAATTGCAAATCATCCTATTTTCTTTACAAGCAAAAAGTTAAGTGCGGAAAAAAATTATACAACCATTGAGCATGAGGATTTTTCCATGGTCTATGCGCTACACAAGTTTAGGTAGTACTTATTGGAAACACCATTCATTTTCTATACAAATCATATATCACTTAAGTATTTGGTCAATAAACTTGTTTTGTAAGGGAACATTTGTAGATGGATACTTCTATTTCAGGAGTTTGATTTCACAGTTGTTGTGAAACCATGAAAGAGTAAATCAGGGCCTAGTCATTTATCAAGAATCAATTTTGGAAAGGATGCGTAGAGCATTGAGGAAATAATTCCCTATGTTCCTTTTTTATTGAACCTCGCACCCACATAATTGGAGGATATTGTAGTCTTTTTGTGCACTAAGCAAGCACTGAAGGAATGAATACCTTGGAGAATAAGCAACTTGCAATATGTTTGATGCCTTATCGGTTGACTGGTGGAGTCTTGTACAAGTTGGTTCGTGATGAAGTTTTGTGTTGTTGTGTTCTAGATCATTAATGTGAGGGTATTATGGGATAGGATCGTGGTGGAATTGTAGGAGGACACTATGTATGTGATGTTATAGCACACAAGATTATAATGGATCAAATTTGGTGGGAAAATTTGTGAAGGATACTACCAAGGAATATGTCAAGACGTGTGATCATTTTCAATACCTTGGAAGCTGAAACCATGGATGAGATGTTGTTACAGCCCATTGCAAGTGTTAAACCCTTTGAGAAGTGGGTTATTGACTTTGTAGGTCCTATTTCACCACCCATGTGTAGGACTCGCACGCACTATATTATTACTTATACGAGTATCTAAAAGGTGGGCTAAAGCATCACCTACAAAGGATTGCACTTCACAACAACAACAAGATTCTTATGGGATAATATTATAAGCAGGTATGGCTATCCATTAAGCTTAAAAAGTGATAGAGGAACTCATTTTTGAATGAGACAATCAAAATTTTATTGGCCAGAGTTTATGGTGGCACACCATAAGACTAATCCTTACCACCCACAAGCTAATGGCACTATTGAAGCTTTCAACAAGATTTTGGGATAGACATTGACAAAAATATGTGATGTTGGAAGAAAATATTGGGATGATAAAGTTTCAATTATACTTTGGGCATATATGACCACTTATAAGAGGTTGAACAAGGCCGGATCTTTTAAGTTTGTGTTTGGTGTGGAATCTATATTTCTTGTTGAATTTATGTTACCATCCATGCATCTTGCGCACATAGGTGGATTGGATGATGAGTAAGTTGTTGAAGAGAACATTAATAAACTATTGTAGTTAAATGAGTGGCACGCCATTGTGCGTTGGATCCAAGAAGCCGAGAAGGTAAGGTAGAAAGCATGGCATGATAGGCACATCGAGAATAATACATTTGATGTTGGAAAGATGTTCCTTCTCTATGACTCCAAGTTTGTGTGTCATCCAGGGAAGTTGAAGGTGCATTGGTTGGGATGTTTGTAATAACCAAGATACTTACTTTAGGTGCATGTAAATTACAGTGTTGGATGGCACCATGTTGCCCGGTTACTTGATGGGAAGTAGGTTGAATCCTACTATAAATAAGTCTTCTTGGTTTTTGTAATAAGGTAGTATTGTCACATATTTTATATTTCCCTTTCATGTGTTTACTTTCATTCATTGCTATGTTTTGAAATTTTAGTTATGTGTTTTGTTGTAATAAGTGTGTTTGCACACATGAATTTAATTACTATCTATTAAGTTCATGCACAGAGGACCACGCATACTTTTAGTGTGGGGTGAACCAAGTGAAAATGCACAACATGAAACCCCGAATGCTTGAAGCCAAGACAAAGTGGATAAAGATGTGCATGCAAGGCTAGAGGAAAGGTGTACAAGCTATAAGGTGAGTGCTAAGAAATAAGAAAAATGTGTCATAAGAAGGATGGTGATAATAAGGACAATGCTCAGAATAAAAACCACGTAAGAAGAATGGATGCCATGCACAATGTAACATAAGGTAGGCGAAGCACGGTAAACTACTTAGTGAGAGGTGTAGTAGGTTATGTACTTTGATGTAGGGAAGTGTGTGCAAGAAGGTTTATGGCCTATTAAGTAGTAAAGCACGCGGAAGATTATGATTGTAGTGCATGGAGGAAAATAGTGGAAAATGCACAATAAAAAGAAGGAAAAACATATTTAAATTTTTTGTACGGTGGTAGGTGGTGAGCATTTAATGTGGTAAAAATTTTAAAAACTATAAAAAAGGTGTCGAGGTAAATTCATTTTTACCTTACCTTGTGAAGAACTTGTGCATTTTTCAAGAGATATTATTGTGTGAGATCTTGTGAAATCGAGTACAAAACCAAAGAATTTGTGAACAATATTGAATTACGAGACATGGCCAACTGAAAAATCTATTTTGGAAGAGGAATTGGAGCTTGGGGTGACATGGAAGTGTATTCCTAAACTTTGAAGGCTCTGGTTAGGGTTTATAAGATTAGGGCACGATTTGAAGGAAAAAGAAATTGGTGAGAAAAGTTCGGTGTGTGAACAATCAGTAACAAGAAGTTTGGGATAGTTAAAACACAACAAGGGGGTAAGGTATAATTTTGAATTTTCATGTTGGAATGGAACCTAAGAAGGTGATAACCACTTCACCAAAGGGAAAAGGAAAGGGCAAGGAAAGGAAAATCCCATCGTGGAAGACTTGCAGGAAGAGTGGTATTTAGAGATGCAGTACCCTGATGGAGTGCTAATGGGGAAGGAATGGGTATCCCATATCCACAAAATGGTTGTAAGTGACTACAACCATCACACATATGCCAATGTCTACAAGATTAAAGAGAGCTTTTCCATAAGACTATAGAAAGGAATCCAGAGGCAAGCCCATATATGATGATGAGGGAGAGAAAATTTTCCGAGAATACATGGTTTCTCCGAGTTGTATGAGTGGATGATGAGGAGGTGTTGTGAGATGAGGATGGAAGACTATATGGTGAGATATATGAAGTGGTAGGAGATGGTGGTGATGATGAATGTGTAGGAGTAGTGATAAGGCGTAAGGTTCCTGATAACTTTTTGATTCCGATGCTTGACAATATTGTAAGGGTTGAGGGTCACCATGGATAGTAACCTATATATCAGCATGTCCAAATTTTATACATTGATGTTTTATAGATGGTACGACATGTATCTCATGAATCCAGGGCTGGCCAAGAAAGTGATTATGTGGGAACTGGATTTCTATAACATGGATGAGGGTGGGAAGCACCACAAGTCCAATGTTTATATGCAAACAGATGGTGCTTAATGATTTGCGCTATTTATTGTCATATGTTTTAATAGTAATAATATCTTATTTAAGATCCAATTCATTGTATCCCAAACGTTGGATGAGAGTTAAGGTAAAAATATTAAGAGCCAATCCATGGTTTATTAGCACTCTTTTAATGTGAATATTTTTTATATGGGATTCAATGTAGAGAGAAAGGTTATGGGTAGAACCGTGTGGTGGTAAGTCCTATTGGGTGAAGGTGAGTGGGAGCATTGGATAAGGATAGAGATGAGAAACAAGGGCCTGAAATTGTGTAGGATCAATGTCAATGGGGACGTGTGTCTCTTGGAGGGCACGATATAAAATGTCCTTGTGGACAGATGAAGTCTTGAGAAGGTCCATGATGGATATCGTGTGGGAGTCTTCTCAAGTTGTTCGATGATGTTATATTATGCTTGTGGTGTTGGGTTAAAAGATGATGGAGTGGCTCCTTGAACCACCACATGGCTCTTTCGGAGTGTGGTGAGTGCACACCCAGCATTTTTGAGGGTCTTTTATTTTTATGGTGGATACTTGGTGGGGAGAATGGAAGATATGGCCAACAAGTGATGTGTAAGGAGGGGGTGCGATGGTAATTGATGTGGTTAGAATGATGACTAGATTATTCAAGTTTTCTTCTAGACTTCTATTGACCCTAGTTAGAAGCATTGTTCTAACCATGATTAGGAAGGGGATTTTGATAGATCCCGAGTTTTTATTTTGAGAAGAAGTGGAATTATTTTCCTCTATTTCGATTTCACCTCGGTCAATAAGGTATTGAATATAATTATTTAATTTCATACACCTATGGGTGGCATGACCCTTGATTTTATGGAATTTACAATATTTTTTCTCCTTAAACCATGAGGGTTTAGGTCGGGACTCATCAATTGGTTGAGTTTGAGGGAAAATGACCATATTAGCAACAATTAGCTTATCAAGTATCACTTCTATAGACTCGCCAAGGGGGGTGTAGGTTCTTTGTTTGGAGTCTTGGGTGGACCGAGGTTGTCCTTTAGGGACAGAGATGGTGGCTGTTGTATAGACATGTTGGATATTCTTGGTGTTTGTTACTCGTCTCGACAACATTTTTATTCTTATTAAAATATTTAGGTTTTTCGATGTAGAAGGTTGATTGGATTGGTTATGATTATCATGGGAATATATCTTAATAAGGCCTTTTGTAACAAGGGCCTTCTCAATTTGCATTCCCTTCTCAATGATGTCATCAAACGTGTTTACTGCAATGGACTTGTAAATGGAAGGCTAATTCCTGATTGAGGTTAGAGACAAAAATGGTAACTAGTTGTTTTTCGGTATGGGCCATGGAATGTAGGCTGGAAAGGGCTCGCCATCATTATAGGAAGGATGAGAAACTTTCACCATTGTGTTGTTTGGTATTGCACAAGTCAATCATTGTGACATCATGTTCTACATTATAGGAGAAGTGTTTTACAATTTTTTCTGACAAGTCGATAAACGTTGTAATGAGCCTTTGGGTAATCGAAGGAACCATTCTAAAGCGGGACCACCTAGACTTCTAGAAAAGAGTCTTAGCAAATAGGAGTCATTATAAGCTACTTCTTGACACAACATATAGAACTCCTTAACATGTTCACGGGATCACCCTTTCCCTTATATTTTTGAATTTTGGTGGTTCAAAATATGGTGGAAAAGGGACCCATAAGATGTCACGGTCAAAAGGATAGGGACAAAGTTCCTCAAATTTATATTGTCATCCATGTGTGTCGAGTTACAACCCTTGAAGTGTTTCCTTCATATATTTCACTTCTTTCTCCAAGGTTGGTTCTAGAGGATTGAGAGGTGGTGGGTTGAAGTTGGGTTGAGAATGTTGGGACTGTGATCATTGGATGGTTGGGGGCTAATTTGAGAGGCTAACTGAGTGATTTGATTACTCATTTTTGTAGTTGGGATAATATGGATTCTTTGGATATGTTGGGGTTGTTCTCTCTACCATCCCATCTATATACAACACGATGGTGATTCGATTATGACGGTGTGTGGATGGTGGTCATTGGCCAATGTTATCATTTTCATCTTGGAGGATACTTTGGAGTTGGTCATGAGTGTAATCAAAAGGAAGTTTTTTCCCCCATGTGATATAGCTGGAGCAAGAGGGAATCTTTATTTTTCTCGATGAAACGTTAAAACTTTCTCTTCTTCCTTCTGTAAAGTAGCTACTTGAGTCTTCGTCACTGCTAGTGTTGACCATGGTCTCCTTGCCTTCTCCTCTAAGTCAATTTTCTTCGACATTGGCATCATAATAATTGTGGTTGAATATATCATGTTTGACATTGTGGTGATTGTTTTCTACGTCGTTTCAGTTGGGATCGGGTTATTATTCTCCTATGTGTCATTAGACTCTGATTTTAGTGATATGTTTTGATGAGATGAAGATGTTCGAATAAATGAAGAATGTTGAATGAAAATGTTACAATTCCTTAGTTAATCAATGTATAATCTCAATAATCTACTCTTGCTTATAGGATGGAAGAAATTTGAGGGGGAGAATAGAAGAAGGATTTTCCTCATTAGTAGAGGGCTTAGGATGTGCCTTGTTATAAGGGATTAGAAGAATAGGATAGATGATAAGGGTATTTTTTCTATTAGCAATATGTTGATTAATAAGATTAGGTTAGTCGTATCAAAAAGGAATCATAAATGGGGTGTTTAGGATTGAAAGTGTTTATATAAATGTGTATGAGGATATAAGGTTATGACGAGGTTTGTGATGAAAGAAGTATGTGATTGGGATAAGTTTTTAGAGTCTTATAGGCCTAGGTTAGTTTTGATACACCAATAGGAAATGCTAAGTAATTAATATGGTATGACTTATGTGGTTTAAGATGAAGGATAATATTTTTGTTTGGAAGATGGAAGAGTGTGTTTATGTCATATTTTTAATGAGATGGATTATTATTTATGTGATTTTTCTTGGTAAGCAAAGGGTGAATAGTGTGGAATTGATATTATGAAATTTATTTAATAAGATGGGAATGTCAGTTTTCTATTTAAATTTTGAATCTTTATGGTAATGTGGAAAGTGTAAATAAAAGTACGTACACAATGACAGTGTGTGTTTAGAATTTATGGTGGCAAGATTTGGCTTATTATTTACAAAATATGTGTATAATGGCAAGGGGATAAGGTATGGTCAAAATTTATGTATTAGGTGAAAAAGGAGATTTATTTTGGTTTTATAGGATAATTGCGGTAGGTGTGATTAATAGTACATAATGAGGGAGATATGATCAAAGGTCAATGATGTGTATTCTAAAAATCAAGGTTAAAAGGTTGTGGTCAAAATGAGTGAATGGTAGATGTATGATTTAATTATGAGGATTAGTGTGAGGGTTATTTATTGGTTCGAAAAAACACTCAAACAAGTACAACCATGCAAGCACAACCCTAACTAGTCAAGTGGGATTGCAACCGAACTATAGCTTGCTTTCAATACCACACACCGACGGTGGTGCCACAATTGGCTCTCCACCTATGTGTCAATGTGTGATTGGCTAGTGAGTGATCTTGGGAAGTGTGGCCTCCTTGCACTATAGTTCGATATGCGGCCAAAAGGGCTACCTAGTCTAGGTGAAGAGCTCTCTAGGGGAGTCCCTAATATACCTTGTTGTACGTGGGGCCCAAGTCCATGTTGCAAGGATGTTGTCTGAGGCTTGGGTATTGGGACATGGAAGCCCCTCACTTCACACCACTCTTAAGACAATCAACTGCTTATCCAATAACTAAAATTGTCCTTAAATTTATATACCTCACCAGAGCATAGGGTGTGTCTACGTGTGTGGAGGTGAATCCCACAGTCATGAGACCCCTAGGACTATGGTAAGTGTGTGGATGTCACTTCCACGTCACGTTACCCCCTAAAAAAAAAAAAAATGAAGGGAAGGCTAACCACTTTTGATCCTCAAGATCACCCTAGGATGTGAGAGGAGAGCATACACAGCATCGCCTTTAGGTTTAAAAATAAGAAAACACACGAATTTCATAAAAAGATAACACACAAAGTAATAAAAATTAAAATTGATGTGATAGGGGCCTTCGAAAAGGGAACCTGCAAAACAAAAAGATTAGTAGTTTTTTATTAAAATATCAATGCTCTTGGACCATTTTTGCTACAAAAAAGGTTAGTAGTCTTAGTTTACTTAATACCACTGTAGCCACAAATGTCGGGAAATTTTTGTTTTTGATCAAATGTTAAAACCGAAGAGTTTCCCTTGTCGAGCAATATTTCTATAAAAATAGAATATTATATTCTAGAAAATACTACTAGGAAGTAAAATATGTGAGTTATTTTTTAATAGTAAGGAAAAAAATACTAATTAAATAAACACGTTGTTCAGAGTAAACACGTTATTTCGAGTAAAAAACATGTTGTTTGAGAATACGCACGCTAAGTTATGGATGTATGCGTTGAACTGCAAGTACAGAGATTAGTAATCACAAAAGCGTTAATACATGAGATAAACACGCTAAAACAATAACATATGCACTACAATGTGAGCAGGAGGGTTCAATCTGCATAGAAAAATGTTACTAGTAAATGCACTATTACATGAAATAAATGGGATGAACTAGTGACAAATGCGCCAAACTAGTGACAAGCGCGACTTTACGAATAGAAGTCTTCGTTTGCACAAATAAAATGTTAGTAGGTAAACACACTATGTCACGAACCAAACGCATTTGAAACAATACCAAATGCATTGTTACAAGAAAAAAATTTGTTGAAAGATATCCCTGCAAAAACATAGTTAGAAGAGTGTACAAAGTGTTATTTTATTATATACATTCTATTATAGATCACGAACATGTTATTACATGTTAAAAATACTTTAAATGGAATCGAGACACAAAAATTTAAAAATTTATGGGTCAAATCTTAATGAAATTTGGACAGTTTGTTCTTAGTGTTAAATGCCACTAAATTCTATTAAAATCTAGGGGTAAACCCCACGGTGGTGCCAAAATGTAAGCAAAAATTGTGTTAGTATGTAAACATAAGATGATTATCAAACCAAATCAATCCTAAATCTAACACAATTGTTCACTTACCTCAGATTGAGCAATGATAAAAAGAGGGAGAAGACAATATACATGTACTTACCCACAAGTAGAATCCTCCTTCTTTGATGATTTTGATTTGCTCCTTGGATGAAATTAGAATGCTTCAGATTTGTGGACTAATTTTGGCAGCACTTCCCTTGATAAAATGATGATTTTGGCTCACTTGGATGCTATGAAGATTGATAGATTGCTTAGAGATTTTGGCAGCATAAGTTTGCAATAGTTCTAAGGTGCTTTCCATGGAGGGTGGCACCTCTATTTATAGATGGAGGAAGCAAAAATCAATGGTTGAGATTTTTCCATGTTGGATTAGATCAATGGTTGAAATTCCATGAGAATGGAGAATTCTATAGAATTAGAGAATTCTAGATTTTAGGAGAACTCTCCATTGAATTAAAAATTCAATGGAATAGTGCACATTTATTTGAATATTTGAAAATGGGAGGGAAGAATGGAGAGGCTTCTAGAAATAGAAGCCTCTAGATTTAGAGGGTCATTTAGCTTGTAGTTAGGTGAGATTAATTATATTTAGTGGAGTGATTAGATGGAGAAGCTAGGCATAGAGTAGGCATAGGGTAGGTGGTAGGTGGGTGAGTATTTTTAAATTTTTAGAAAATAGTTAATGAGGATTAGTTAATGTAGTAAATAAAATATTAATGATGTATTAATATTTCTAAGGATGTAATGGGATTATGGGGTACATGAAAGGAAATAATTGAAGTATATATAATAACAAATTAATTTTATAATTAATTATTATATGGCTGATGATGGGAATGGATTACTATAGTATTATAAGGATATTATTTGACCATGTTGACATTTTGCATGTCTACAGAAAGAAAGGAAAGTGCGGGAAATAGGAGGTTGCGGGAACTAAGACTCGAGACGGGATGGTTCACCGATGAACATTATAATCTGCTATCAAAAGACTCAAGGTAAGTGTGGAAGGGTAGAGATGTGGAGAAACTGTGGCTCAAAGGAACTAGGGACATGAGTGCTCCAAAACTCGATTTTTCCACAATTCAAAGGAAAGGACCCAAATACTCAAAATACTCGAAAGGACTAACTGTTTGGGATCTTTTCTCTTTCCCCAGACTTCAAAAAGGAAAATAAAATTGACATAGAGGTCCCTATACCAAATTATTTTTTATTTTTAAAATTAAAAATGTCACACATTTTTTGGGAAAGTGACAACAAGATGATATCAACATGACAAAGTAGGTGACTTTGCTAATTGGAGGTGTGGTAGCTGCAAAAAATTATATATATTTAAAGCCAAACATGGTCACTTGAAAGTACACTGGAGGATGATTTGACTATCCTAGAGGATCCAATGGGGAAGAATACGAGTTAGATAGAAGAGAGCATGCTAGGCTACCCCTCCTATCGGTGAAGAGGAAGAACGGCGATGATGAACCCCGACACAAAGTGCAACTGTGAATAAGACCCCTACACGTAAAGAATCAAAACCACACGCAAGTCTCGAAGAGGAATCCTATAAATAAGTCCCCAATCAAAAATAAGCAAAAGATAGTGAATAGTGAAGACATAGATAAGATTGAAGAGAGCAGAGGAGTGAAGAGGAAGTTACACAAATATCCCCAGTGCATGATGTTGAAGAATCGAGATGCGAGAGGAATGTAATGCACATCATGAAGAAATCTCGGTCATGGAGACACAGGTAGAAGGTGCGAGGTTTCCATCACTTATATTTGGAGGAGAGACATGAGCATACGGAGGAAAATAGGGTGAGTATGCAACTAGGCCGAGTTGAGCACCAAATTGAAAAAGAAGTAGAGTGCATAGTGGAGCGCATTGTTGAGGAGGAAGTAGAGCACGAGAGAAGGAGAAGGGAGAAAAGATAAGTCGGGGGCAAGTGGCCCAAAACCTCTCTTATCCTAAGCTTTCCAAAAGGGACCCATGGGAAGAACAAAAGGAAAGACATACACCCTAGGGACCAATGATGTAGTATGACGATGATCTAAAAAAGGTGTTGCACACAAGATACCAAATTATGGTGGCCACAGAGGACTTGTTTTGTTGACCATTTTTTTTAGAAAAGAACAATCCTTTCCACGCACTAGGAATATTTTATCCACGGCATTCCATTCACATATGGAGGAGTTGGATTTTTAAGTTGGCATGAAATCATTGATAGAGACTCAACTTAAGTCCAACCTAAGGAGGCACCCGATAGTGGATTCACAAATTTTAATAGATGAGCAATCGTATAATGCACTTAACAAGCTATCAACGGATGTAGGGGTTGTTACAAAAATATTGTTCATAGTGTGAACACTTAGGAGTGGTTTGGGTTATTTGGTAGTAATAGGTTTTTAATAATTATAAAATAATATATGAGTGTGCAAAATAGTTGTAATGCACAACTCATAGTTGAGAGATATTTGGGATATTGAGAGGACTTAGAGATTAGCCTTGACTCCTTACTTATAGGAGTTCATTGAGCTATTTATATGTAATCTCTCCATTGGGAATTTGTCCTGAATGAATTACAATATCTCTGGTTTTATTATTTTATCGTGCAATGTTTTGTTTTTATTTGATTAAATCATAGATATTTATAATAGGGGTCAAATTTTTTGAAAAGGATTTGCATAATTAGGAACTTGCACAAGGAGATGGTAGAGAAGGATGGGAAGATATGGTAGAGGGATAAAGATATAAAATAAAAGGAAAAGATCATCTAGAAACTAAAGCGGGAAGTGAGTGAGGAGGAAAGATGGATACACATTGCTTATAATAAGCTAGAAAGCATTGCAAATGTAATTAAATTGGCACACCCAGATCTAACCCCTCATGATTAGACCACTTATGAGACAGCCCTTCACTATCTTGAGGACTGGCACACATGATTGCAAAAGAGAGACAACCTCTTTCCTTGGAATCTTTGAAAGATGTCCTCACGTGACAAAGGTAGAATGACAAAGAACATATCTAATCTCACCTAAAGACAATACGATGTGTTAGAAGTGGAAGTTAAAGAGGTCATGTAGTCATTTTTACTCCTATCACAAAAGAAAGGAACCCCATGTGTGCCGACCTATCACCCAGTGAAAGTTGAGCGCTCACCCGAGGCACGCGCGGGTACCGAGTCTCTCTTTTATGTGAGTTTAGTGGGAAACATCATCTATGATTAGTGTAAGAGATTTCAAAGGGAAGTTTAAGACATACAAGAACCATAGCGCTTAAAATGGTCTCTAGATCCTTGAGTCACTCCCAGATCGAGTGTTTAACCGAATCCATAACACGTATTGTGATAGAAAGAAACATACAAGCATTCATACTTAGCATGAAAGGAAAGAAAACTCATAAGAGAGAAACATGCATCAGAATCATTAATATTCATGTATATATTATGACAGGTAACCTTATTACATCCATGGAACCATTACGGAGGGTAGCGAGAGAAGCGGAGCGTAGTCATGCATTACACTGGACTTAATGTAGCTAAGCTACCCAAAAGAAAATTTACAACCCCTAGGCCTAGTGCATTCTCTCCCGAATAAAACTATTCACCGACAGAGTCCTCGCAGCATTTCTACAGATCTCTCACTCCCTAGGTGTCTATCTAGATACTTGTATGTATATCTCTCTATGTATATGTATATCTATATTTCTGTCTCTGCATGCACTTGTATTTATAGCTTTCCTGGACTACAAACATGTCTTCCAACGCCCTCAGATCTAGTGCCAAGTGTCTGAATGTGGTCCTCCATGCGAGCATGCTTCTCTAGGCCTGAGCTCTCCACTTTATTCCATGATGTTCTTCTAGAATATTCCATCACAAGCATGCTCCATCTTAGGCCAACCTGTCACCAGGCTGGCATCTTATCCATGCACAATTAGGTCATGCTTTTCACATGTTCTGCTCCAAACATCCAAAATGACTAAGTCCCGATCCTTTTGCATGTCACACATGCTATATGCTTCCTTATACCCTTCTCTTGTGTACTTTTTCCTTGCACACCATTCCATAACTAGGACCTTGTGTGCCTATGCACCTTCATACTTGGCCAATATTCCAAGGGTCCAACATCACCCCACACTACAATGTTCTCCATCCGTGGAAACAATCTACTTAGCCAAGAATGTAGGCTTCCTTAAAGAACCAAGGTGTATTCTTACATTTTGTAAAAGAATAAAGGAATGAAAGAATAGGGGAAGAATGAAGAATGGGGGCATCAATTCAGCAAGTTGGGAAAATCCCTCTGTAAGTCTACCTCCAGCTTGTTCCAAATGTCGACCTCGCTCTGTGCCTTCTGACAGAGGTCGCCGACCAAGATGCTCACCTCGTCAAAACTCAGGCTAAGTCCCTAGGTGACCAAAGTGTCCACGATCCTCTCCATCTCCTTTCCCAGGGTCTTCGAGCATGTCCATCCTCTTGTAATCTGAAGATATAGTTCTTTCAGTTGGGCCTTGATTGAGCTCCTTAAAGCTTCAATTGCCTTAGATTTATTTCCACTTTGGTAAGAACCTTGTCCCTCGCTGCCCTATTTCCTTTGTTCTCCTAGAATTCCTTCAGCTATGCTTCAAGTGTGGCAACCAAGGAGCTTACTACCTTATCCCTGTTTGCGTAGGTATCATATGCAGCCTCAATAGATTGGGTAGCGACTTTAACTTCTGTGAGCACCTGGTTGTACTCTACAACAAGGGCTACCACCTTCAACCTATCCTCCTCCTTTAAGCGTGTGACCACTTCTTCTACAGACTCCATGTCCAAAGGTAATCTCTCCATAGTGAGGACGCGCGTTATATCTTCTATACATTTGAGAAGGGATGAGTAATTTTGTGTGGGCGGCATTAAGTCTGGGTGCTTTAAAAGGATGGCACCCTTGATAGATTCCATCTTCTTGTACACTTCTTACACCTTTGTCTTCTCTTCCTTTAATTTGCGCCTTATCTGTGCATTGATTAGCTCTTCCTGCTTCAAGCTCTAGGTCTTCTCTGCCAGCTCCTCCTCTTTCTTCCCTAGTTTATCCTCTAGTACTCTTATTCTGTCATTACGTGCGAAGAGCCTAACCTCTGTCTTGATGTGACCTTGTTGAGTGTGTTACAAACTTTCTTATCTGAGAGTTCCTGGGCATTCACCAAGGGATTAGCTCCCTTAGACTCTGGTACTATGATGATCACTCCTTAGCAAAATTTCAAGTCTAGCTCATCAATGTGGGACTCAAACACCCAAGAGAGCATCTTCTTCATTCTAGGGTATGCACCCTCCTTCTCAAATGACCCCATGGCTAAAATCCTTTTTGTGGGTACTGTGCTTTGGAACCACATGCGTAGTACCTTCCTTGAGTCGTTAATGTATCCCATTACTTTTCTTTGTTCTATATCGAGGGCTCTCCTACCCGAGTGTGTGCCTTTGGGAAAACTCACTGTTAGAGTGGGACCTCCTCCTATGCTGCCGTGCTCCTTTTCAATTTTTTCATCTCCTTCCTCTAGCACTATGTCATTGTTGAGATCTAACTCTTGGTCTACTAGGGCCTCAAGCATTTTCTTTTCTTATCTCTCCGCCACCTCATTGATCTGCTCCTTTGTGAAGCTTATAGCCCCC
This sequence comes from Taxus wallichiana var. yunnanensis, assembly GCA_018340775.1. NCBI lineage: Eukaryota > Viridiplantae > Streptophyta > Pinopsida > Cupressales > Taxaceae > Taxus > Taxus wallichiana. Next base: position 769,457,452 of record CM031239.1, on the reverse strand, counting down.
TGTTTTCCCCGCCAACCTCCTCATTCCTTTCCATGTCTCTGGTGCCTTCCTCATCCTGTGCGCCCTTACACCATGTGAATATGAACTCCTGCTTCTCTTCCCCGCTCTCTTCTCCTGAGTCATACACACTAAACACATGTGGCTCCTAGTCCTTCTCAGGCTCTTCTTCCTTGTTATCATCTTCTTCACTCTCACCTTCTCTTTTACCCATGTACTTCTCCAAGTTTTCGGTCTCCTCTGAGTCAGCTTCCTCTTCCACCCTCTACTTTTTCCTGAGAGGTGTCTCCTTGATGGGGGATTTAGCCTCTTCTTCTTCCTCAGGTGACTCTTCCCTGGTGAGTGGTTACCTAGGTGCCTCTACTTCTGGTGTTGTCTCCTTCACCGGGGACTTTTTCCTCCACATGTAAGTGCTTGGCTTGGTGCTTGTTGTTGGCATGCTCACTTTCTAAGCAGTCTACACACTTGGTGCTTCATCTTCTCTTCCCCTCTTCCGGGGTGTGAGCTTCTTCCTCTCCATGGGATCCTTAGGTACGGGACTTTGTTCTCCAGTGCACGTGCCCTTTTCAAACATTGTCCTTATACGAGGTATATATATGCGTCGCGGATACTCCCGCAATGGGTAGTGTTATTGGCCTTTTCATCTGGACCTCATGTGACACGTACCTTTCTACGTACGTGTGCTTTCCACCGGGTAGTTTAATCTTTTCCACATCTCCCTATGCTCCCGGTCTAGACTACCTAGTTCCAGCTTTAGCTTCTTTGATTCCTTAAATCTGTTTACTCCCACTTGGAAGTATTGAGTAGTGAATGTGAAAGGAAGTTTGCACCAAGGGCTCCATGACTCATCTATCTGCTGAACTTGCCCAGGCAGAAATGTTGATAAACAAAAAATTTGGCTTCCCCTTCAGTGGCTACTGGGAGTTGTTCAGGATTCTCCACTCTACCCCGAACACGTTCCTCAGGCGCGTATACCATTTCTCCAGTTGCACCTTGTGGGGTGTCATCATTGTGTCACAAGACATACTTCTCGAATCTCTTCGCAGGTGAAGGATCCTCGGTGGGGTACTCCCATATGAACTTGTCAGTGCATCAGGCACTCCAATTTCCAAAAATACAATGGTCAGGAGGACGTTGCTGAAGAGGATTCTGTCCCCCTCCTTTGCACAACTGACAATCTCCTCCGCAATGTAAGAAGACAAGTTGTATATAGTGCCTTCTACAATTTTTCTGCAAACATGCAACCAAGGCTTATTGACCTAGGTCCATCTCTCCTAGCCATTTAGCTTTGTTACCAGATGTGCGGCCATTTTCATCATGGGGTCCTTGATGTCTAAAATGTCGTAGTATCTTGACCCCTTCTTGCAAGCATATTCGTTTATGGTCTCTGAATTGCCTCCTTTCGCTCAGTTCATCCTCTAAGCTATCTCCTTCACATATAAGGCCTGTGAACTGAGAGATAAGTTGGGGAGTGACGCGCATCTTGTGCCCTACAAAGTGGAAGTAATCTTTGTGTACCCGTGACATTAACCATTGATACAGGTGCTCTAGGTTTTCCAAAATAGGGCAACTCATAGAGTTACAACAACCCTACCTTCTCCATTTTGACCTTAACATCATCATCATAGATTGGCAAGCCCTCTGGTGTTCGTTTACTTATGGGGCACACTAATTCTAGTGCCATCTCCTTCTCTATCGTGTTTTTTCAGTGGTTATAATCACTTACAGGCACATTTCTCAGGTGGGATTCCCACTCCTTACCCATCATCACTCCATCTGGGTATTGCATCTCTGCATACCATTCTTCATTTGTGTTTACATCGGGTTCTTATTGTTTGGCCTTGCCCTTGCCCTTTCCTTTCTTGGGTGCCATTGTCAAGGTCTTCTTATCACTCCACTCCCTCCTTGTTACTTTGTCCTACTTCTTCCAACCTCGATCTCAAATCTGTGATATAAATCTCTTGAACCCGTGCCCTAGTTTGTCGAACCCTAACTGGGATCAAATTTCCACAAGACAGTGCCTCCTCACAACTCTTTTCACGCCCATGTAACCCCTTCCTTCTGGTTTGCAAACTCAAACTGGCTGCTCATGCTTCAATCTCATAGATCTTTCTTCACATGATCAAATCTGGAAACCCTAATTTATAAAACTTGCTCCTTTCTCTATTTCAAAGTGAAAATGAAAGTGTCTCGACCCTTTACTTATAATTTTTCTCTTTTTGAACATTAAATGCTACTTCACCTACCACCATAATTTTTTCATTTAATGTGGATTTTTCAAACAAAGCCCATCTTCAATGCTTTCACTCAAGCACTTGACCTACACGAAAACTCCTCCAACCTTTTGGCGCGTAACCAATCCAACATGACAGGAGACTCTTGCACGTGCATAACCCACGCTAAAGGCACTTCTTTTGTCCTGATTCTTACTCTCGCCTACCTCATGTTGCTTAAATGTGCATTCTCCTCCTTAGTATGTGGGATCTACAAGTAGCTTTATCCTAGCACCAACCATTCTTCTTCCATATTTTCTCCTCATACACCTCTTTCAATGGGCCATTCAACAGGGATTTTCAACACAACTTTCTTGGCACTCTAATCATGTGCTCCTTCACATTTCTCCACCCCACACTTAAAACAATGTGTGGTCCTCTGCGCACTCACAAATTCTCCAAAATAGTAATAAGGTTACCGGTGCCCAAGGCGCAAAATAAAACAACAACGTGAAAGGGAAACACAAGAAAGGGAAATGCATAAAGGAAACTTCTAAACTAATTGAAAAACTGCCTTATTTACAAACACCAAGAAGACTTATTTATAGTAGGGATTTAGCCTACTCCCATTGAAGTGTCCAAGAAACTTCATCCCATCCAGCGCTTATAACTGGCATGCGCCCAAACCAAGGATGTACGAGATTGTGTAAGGACCCAACCAATGGACTTTCAACTTCTCAAGATGGCGCAAAACTTAGAATCATATAGTAACACCATCTACCCAACCTCAAACTTCTTGTTCCTAATGTGGCGATCATGCCAAGCCTTCTACTTTTCTTTTTCTGTTGTTTGGCTCCACCTAGCAAGTGATCATCTCTCATCCAATTTCATTAACTCATCAATCCTTTCTTCCAATGCTCGTTCATCGGCTAACCCTCCTGCGTGCACTATTCACAGAGAAGGTAACATAAATTCAACCAACAAGATAGCTTCCACACCAAACACCAACTAAAAAGGTGTGGCTTTTTTCAGCCTTTTATATGTTGTCCTGTAATCCCACAATACTACTGATACTTTGTCATCCCAATCTTGTCTTCCGACATCAAAAATTTTGGTCAGGGTATGACTCAGTATTTTGTTGAATGCTTCCGCAGTTCCATTTTCTTGTGGGTGATAGGGCGTAGTCTTGTGATGAGCTACCATGAACTCTGATAACAAGATCCTCATGGTCTCATTCAAGAAATGTGTACCCCTATCACTGGTCAAACTCAATGGACATCCATACCTTGTGATAATGTTCTCCCACAAGAACCTTGCCGTTGTTACTATTGTGCAATCTTTAGTCAAAGCTGCCTCTGCCCACCTTGTCAAGTAATCATGCAAGTGATGACATAACGTGACCCAGTCCTATGCACCGTTGGTGCAATAGGTCCTACAAAGTCTATTGCCCATTTTTCAAAAGGCTCCGCACTAGGGATAGGGTGCAAAGGCATTTCATCTCTCCTTCCTGGTTTGCCAAGGCGCTAACAATGGTCACACGCTTTACAATAGTCTCTACAATCCTTATACAGGGTTTCCCACCACAAACCTACCATTAATATCTTACACGTGGTGGCATCACCTACATAATGCCCACCCACACTTCCTCTGTGTGCTTCCTCCATAATGGTCGGTGCTCATGCTCTAATACACACACTGTGTAAAACTTCATCACGTCCCAATTTGTATAAGTCTCCACTGATTAACATGTAGGGTGTGGCACGTATGGCCAACTGATTTTTCTCTAAAGTCTTCATTCCTTCCAATACCACACCTTCCTTTAAAAATACTGCAATCTCTTCCAAGTCCAAGGGCGCGTGCCACAACCTAAACAATTGCGCATCTGGAATTGTTTCCTCAATACTCTGCGTGTCCTCCCCTGAATCAATTCTTGACAGATGATCAGGCCCATAATTACTTTTTCCAGGCTTTACTACAATGGTGAATTCAAATTCTTGAAACAACAACACCCATCAACATATACACCCTTGTAGGATGGGCTTGTTCACCAAATATTTTAATGCCATGTGGTCGTGTAAAACACAAAGGGTGTTGCCAACAGATACTATCTAAACTTGAAAAGTGTGTAGATCATTGACAATGCCTCATGCTCAGTTGTGGTATAATTCTACTCTATTAGTGTCAGCTTTCTGCTTACAAAACATAGAGGATGATCAACAATCCCTTCACCTGTCATGCAAGCACTACTCCAATGGTGGTCCCTGAGGCATCTACATGGACATGAAAGGGCTTGTCCCAAGAGGGAAAATGTAATATAGGTGCGGTGACAAGCCTATCTTTTAATGTATCAAACACCCTCGTTATGCCTCTCCCCAATGGAAGGCACTTTTATGTCTAAGCAGCTCCTCTAAAGGCACGGTGATCTTGGCATATCCCTTAATAAATTTCTGTAATAGCCTGTATGCCCAAGGAATCCATGCACTGCACTCTAGCTAGTAGGCTCCCTTAACGCCACAATAATTGTAACTTTAGCGGGATCTACCAAAGAAGCCCTCCTTACATATGATATGCCCCAATAAAGTCCCAAAGGGTGTATCAAACACACATTTCTTAATGTTGAGGGATATCCTCAACTGCCCACACCTCTCAAACATTAACCTCAAATTGTCACAATGTTCTTTAACCAGACCATATACTATCCAATCATCCAAATAGACCTGAAGAAACTTATGGATGAAGTCCTAGAATGCTTGCACCACTATGCACAAAAAGACAGTAGGTGCATTCTTCAACCCAAAGGGCATGATTGTATATGCAAAACTTCCCCACTTGGTGGTGAATTTTGTCTTCTCTTGGTCCTCCTTTGTAATCCGGACTTGGTGGTACCTTGAAAATCCATCCGTAAAGGAATAGATTTCACACCCAGTGACTCCTTCCAAAATTTCTTCAGTGAAGGGGTCAGAAAGGGATCAATGACACAAACTGCGTTCAATTCCCTATAATCCACACAGATCCTAATCCGCCCATCCTTCTTGATGTTGATTACCATTAGAATTATCCACTCCAATTCTTCCACTATCTCAATGATCCCGAAGCTATCATTTTTCTATCTCCTCCTTAACCTTCACGCACAAATTGGGATTCATCTAGTAAGGTCTTTTCCTAACTGGTGCGCACTATCCTTCGCTTTATCTTCATCCCCCGAGGAATGGTGAACACCTTTGATCTCATGGTACCCTCGCAGGAATAAATCCTCAAATTCACACAAGAGATCAATAATCTTAGATACTTCCTTCTTCGACCAGGAATCTCCATAATAGCTTCCTTAGGTTCTTCCGAACCGATGTTAACCTTCTTCATTTTTAAGGGTTCATGGTAGGTACACGCGTAGGTATCCGCACCTGCTACTACCTCACGTGTCCCTGCTGCAATGGCTAACATCTAAGCTTTCCGATTCCTCTCCGTCAATCACATACACCAACTTTACTTTTTCTTTTTCCAAACACGTGCACTCAAGTTGTAACTCTTTTGTTTCCTATACTTCTTCTTCAAAACGTTCCCCCAATCTTGGTTCACCTAGTAATTCCAACAACCTATCTTCCATCCTGGCACTATCCCCCATGGTAAGGTGTTTAATACCTTGCAAGACCTTATCAACCGATGGTTTAGTACTGATACTCAAAGGTTTGAATAAGGTCACCGCAAGCTCTTGCCAATTCATTGTCTAGCGGCGTGTCTCCAAATGAATATACCATGCACGTGCAACCTCTGCAATGTAGAATACAACTTGTGCACCCAGAGGGATGGTGGTAAAGCTTCCACATGTTCTCTCCAGACCCGTTCACACTCCTAGATATGGAAAGAGGTAGGCTCCTTCCCATGGTACTCCTTGATGATGGTGGGTACATTGCTCCTAGAAAATATGATAGAGAGAGAAATTCTTACCTCGTGCCACTCTAAAAGGCTCTCCTGATGTGTAGCCCACCACCAAGCTATTGTGCTAAGAAATACATAACTTAACATCCCCCTCTGTTCCTTTTCATCCTTCCACTGAGCTTCCACCTCCTGCAAAAAGATCTCAAGGAAGGATCCTCCTGAATACTTGGGCATTTCTTTTCCTCTAAGGTGCCTAACCATGCATGTATTTGTTACCTTGGTCACCAACCCTCTCAACCTGTCATCCCATTAATTTATTAGTCCCATGCACCCAATTATCACAAGTCAGACTGGTGGTATCAATCACTAATTGAGCATCTTCAAACTGGATAACCTCGTTAGTAGGGTGTATCATCTCAGGGTCTCTGATTGAGTGCACATATATCCTATCTAGAACTTCTTCCCCCAACGGTTCAATATAGGGTGCCGACTTCCCATCAGCCATGGGTATAATGACCCATTCCTCCTTGTTCTCGAAGTTAATGTACCCTTTGTTAAACCGAAGGTCTACATTGTTCTTGTAACACCAAGGGTGCCCAAGTAGTGCTAGGAAATTGTCTGCCTCAATGAGAGCCAAGATTTTGAAGTCCCTAGTAAACTTAGCTCCTTGGATAGTAATAGATGCATCCTTTAAGACATCGATGGGCATTGCTTTAGTCTTATTTTCCATATACAACACATTTGAAGATGGTTGTAATGTAGGTCTTCCCATATGATGCCATGCATCCAAAGTTATAACGTTAACATCCGTGCCTATGTCAATGAGGATATTGCTGAGGAGCCATCCATATATAACTGCATTCAACATAATCTCCTTATCATAGTCGAGGTTGTGAGGGGGAAGGTTCACGTGTAATACATGTCTCTTACACTCTCCTCTGGCGCATGGTACCTTCTCTCTTAACCATGATCATACCAAGGGAATGATACTCTCCTGCCTTAGCATTTTACACACCTCATTGACCTCATCCAGGTCATCCTTTTGCACCTCGACCCTCCTTCCTTGTTCCTCCTTCCTGGATTTCTCCTTTAGACACTGGATCTCCCCTTATAAGCTTTGAATAACATCCATGGTGTCCTGATATATCTCCTTTTGATGTGCGGGTCTGGATACTTTCCATGAACAACCTCCTCCCTTGAAACCAAGTTCTTCTGTTTTAGTACCTCTCTTACGCGTGTGGATTTTTCCCTTGTTGTTACCAAGAAAGGTTCCAAACCTGCATCCCGTGTTACCCAAGGAATCCATTGTATGTACGCCTTCTTAATACTAACCACTACTGTACCCTTGTCCTTCCGGTGCTACTAATTTATATGATCAAACAATTCCGGGTACTCCTCATACTTATGCTTCTTTCCACACCACGAGCACTACAATAGGTCCGGGCATTCACATTTGTAATGCTTTGTAGATCCATAGTTGAAACAAGTTCCATGTGGGAACTCGCTCCTTCCTCCTCCATGGTTACCATGACCATGGAATCCTCCTTGAAAACCTCTTCCATGTGCACCTCCATCTATGCGCTCCTCATAACAAAGCAATCATCACCCTTGGAACTACTTGCAATGCTTGGTTTGGCACACCCCATGATCAATGGCCTCATGGATTTGATCAATGAGCCTATAGTCCTTATTATCATGGGTTGTAGAAGTGAAAATCTTGCAATAACAAGATACATTCTTCCTGATTACGTGTTGCAGCAAGGGACATCTACTTGCATCATGGTCCCCATGAAAAATCTCACACTCTACTACCACAATGCATACTGTCCTCTGGGGGTAATTATCCTTAACGTGCCCCTCTATCTCACAATTTGTGTACCACAAACCACTGCGAGTCTCATGGGCTAAGTTCACAGACAATTTTTCCAACTGCTTGGCCATAACAGCAATTTGGGCCTCCAAGAATGGGCTAACACTAGTATCAACACTACCAATAGCCTCGGCGCGTAGGGCAGCCTCCAATGCCTTGTGCGGGTCTGTAAAAGTTTTATGAGATAAGGCCCTTCTAAAAGGGGTGATCAACCCTCTAAAAACCATTGCGCATGTTGTGAAGGGTGAATATCATATGATAATTTAGACAAGAGAGTTTTAAAGCATGCATCATACTCCCACACACTCTCTACCATTCCTTGTTGAATCTCCTTCAAAGTGTTGATGCTCTTCTGCTCAAACTCAGGAATGTGGAACTCTACCAAGAATGCATTCTTTAAGGTAATATAATCCACTACTATCTGATGAGGGTCATACTTCCTATACCAGCTATACACATGCCCTTGCAACATGGTTGCAAACTGACTAGCCTTTCGTTATGGGGTATTTGCACACCATGCTAGCTCACACTTGTGAACATGTTCCGCAAAGATCCTCAATACCTCTATAATCAGGAAAATGTAGAGACATTTCAAAGAAAACTTATGGGGGTGTTTGGGGTCCAAAACCTCCTCCCCCGCATCCTTAGTTTCCACTGTGTTTCCTCCACCGCCCGATCCACCAGTCTTGAAGTAGTCATGCCAAGGGTTCCCATAGTTCCACTGAGCTACGTGCCTACGGTCTGTGACAATGCCCCACTGCCAATAGTATACCCCACACCACTTCTAGACACGAGACCAAATGCTTGTGTGCCTATACCTTTCTCAAAAATTCCTAACACTGGGTTGGTGTTTGCAGCCATAGAAGTATCAAATGAGAAATTATATCTCCTGGGCGTAGAACAATCACCTCCAATGTAATCAATTGGATTAGCAATATTATCCCCCTGATCTGGAAAACCAAGTGCCAGGGTTTGGTCACTAGGTGGGCTCAAATGCATGCCAACGGTTCTTCTTTCTCCACGTGATGAACTCTCATCAGAAGTCAAGGGGTTTCTCTCACATGCTTGCCAAGATGGGGTCACACAGATTGCTTCAAGTTCCACGTCCTCAGCGTGAACCTCAAATCCTTCCCAATGTCTGCCACCATACATCCATCACACCTGCAACCTCATGTCATCTAGCAATCTCCCTTTCACATGCTTCACCATACTTGAGTCATCTCTCCTCCCTTTCTTTCTCCACCGCAACATCTACCATCTTCCTCCACCCTAGCTTCCTCACCTAGCAGCTTAGAGTGGTTTAGCCGGCCATTGGGAAAGCCTCTAAACTCATGGTAATCATCAAGATCTTCAAAGCCGAGAGGATAGCACATAAAAATATGTGGAAATGACATACTCTAGAAACTTAAACTCAAAGAACCTCCGACAAGAATATGTGGAAATGGCATACTCTAGAGTGTAGCTAGCCAATACTCCTTTCCACTAATGATCCATAGAATGGGTCCACATCGATCTCGCATCTTGTAGCCTTTGGTACTCTTCTTGGGTCCACACATACGATCTATAATGCTAACTTGATATAGATGCGTAGGCTGAGAGCCATTCATACAATTCCATACGGAAACATCGAGAAAAATGTTTGATACAGATCGTGGTAGAGATTGTCTTCTACCCATCTACATGCATTAAACTCGGTCCAAAGGCCGAATCTCTCGAGAAAATTCATCCTCCATGCTCTTGAACCATGATTCAACATTTTCCAACGTTAACCACTCTGTCATTACTCATTACATAGATCATGATGTATGTTAAATCCCACTACAACTTCAAAAGAGGTCCCGCAACTAACCAAGATGTAGTCATTTTTACTCCTATCATAAAATAAAGGAACCCCATGTGCATTGGCCTATCACCCAGCGAAAGATGAGTGCTCACCTAAGGCACGTGCGGGTACCGAGTCTCTCTTTTATGTGAGTTTAGTGGGAAACATCATCTATGATTAGTGTAAGAGATTTCAGAAGGGAATTTTAAGACATACAAGAACCATAGGGCTCAGAACGGCCTCTAGATCCTTGCAGTCACTTCAGACCAAGTGTTTAACAGAATCCATAACACGTATTGTGATAGAAAGAAACATACAAGCATTCATACTTAGCATGAAAGGAAAGAAGAGAGAAACATGCATTAGAATCATTGATATTCATGTATATATTGTGACAGGTAACCTTATTACATCCATGGAACCATTACAGAGGATCGCAGAGAAATACCATACCATAGTCATGCCTTGACCGGACTTAATGTATCTAAGCTACCCAAAAGAAAATTTACAATGCCTAGGCTTAGTGCATTCTCTCCCAAATACAATTATTCACCAACAGAGTCCTCGCAGATTTACGCAGAGCTCCGCTTACTCCCTAGGTGTCTATCTAGATACTTGTATGTATATCTCCATATGTATATCTCTTTATGTATATCTATATTTATGTCTCTACACACGCTTGTATTTATAGATTTCTTGGACTGCTAATCCATCCTCCAAAGACCTCGAGATCCGGTGTCAAGTGTTTGAATGTGGTCCTCCATGCGAGCATGCTTCTCCAGGTCTGAGCTCTCCACTTTATTTCATGATGTTCTTTTAGAATATTCCATCACAAGCTTGCTCCATCCCGAGCCACCCTATCACCAAGCTAAGCATCTTATCCACATGTAACTGGGTCATGCTTTTCACGTGTTCTTCTCTGGACATCCAAAATGACTAAGTCCCAATCCTTTCATGTGTCGCATTTGCTACATGCTTCCTTATACCCTTCTCTTGTGCACTTTTGCCTTGCATGTCATTCCATAATCGGAACCTTACCCACCTACGCGCATTCATACCGCCCAATATTCCAAGGGTCCAACAAGTCATGTAGGTAGTAGGATTTTTGTATGACCACTGCAAGTACTTTGACCATATTTTGGGTCTACTTCTTGTCAAGGATGAAGTAGAGTTGAAAACTTCCAAGACAAAAATAAGGGTAATAGAGCGGAGCGAGAAATAATCTTGGCCGAGGTAGAATAGAAGAGAGAAGTAATTGTTAAAAACCTCACTCAAGGATAGGTTAAAGGAACTCTTCCCACATATTACGCGTAGGATAAATGCGTTGAACAATGCGAGAGAAGCAATAGATACTTTGATTGAAATACTTGAATGGGAAGATCAATGTTTTAACTCTTATAAAATTCCTTGGCATTGTAGATAATGTCCCAGTGTAGGAAAGCAAGGATCTGGAGGGGTGGAAGGAACTAAAGAAGATATTGATGAAGGAGTTCATCATCATTCTTCCACCCAAGGAGTCTTAATTCTTAGGCATAAGCATTATTCTTTATTCTATCATTCATTGATTCTTAATGAGTGGTATACTATTCTTAATGTGATAATTTTGATGTTGCTGAGGATGGACAACATACCTAGTTTGGGTTAATGTTGGAGTAAGAAAATGACTAGGTGTCGATCATGTAGGAACACCCACGTGCACAGACCGGGAAGAGCATGTGAAAGGATGATTAGGGTTGCACGCGGGACTATGCAGGGGGACAAATAGGTTAGGGACTTATCCATTTTCCCCATATAGGCTAAAAATAGACTTGGAATACTTAGCATGCAAAGGATAACTTGTTCATAGAGCATTGACTATTTTTAGAGGAAGTACATGCAAACTAAAGATAAAATAACATGCATGAGTATAGTTATTAATAGCTCCTAGTTAAAGCAAGTTCTAATTATAGGATGATATTGTGTTAGCTTTATTAAGAAATCACCAACTGTTATCTCAAGGCTATTTTGAGCATGCAGGTCTATTCTCGAGAATGTGTGGGTGGTGAAGGGAAAGTCCCCACCCCTATATATATGTATTGTACTTCATTATTTTGAACACCCATGATGTAGTAGAGTTATGTTTCTCTAATGTTCTAGCATGCATGACTCTCTAGTGACTATGGTTATATATTCATCTTCTCTTGTGTACTCCTTTTTGGTTATAAATGGATCATTTTAGTTGGATTTTGGTAATTGATGTATTTGAGTATGGTGATCACATAGTGCAATTGATCTTAGTAATGGTTTGATCTGTTATGTTTCCTTATTACATGTGTTTCCTTATGATGTTTGTAATGATCTACATCTGAATGTATGCTTGATAATGGTAATCATGAACATACATGCTAACATCTTGACAAGATAGTGTAAAGGAGGGACTTGGTAGGCTTCGCATGCTTCAGTGAGCATTCATATCTGTCTAAATGAAGTGTCAGCATGCCTAGGAATTGAGTATAGAAAACAAGACTACAAATTACAATGAGAAAGGGCCTTGTTTATATAGGCAAGGAAGAACAATATAAGAAACAATCAAGGTTGTAGATCAAGCCATAAATCAAGGAAATAACTAGTCAAGACCATAGATTTAGGAAATAACTAGTCAATACCATAGATCAAGGAAAGAACTATACCTAACAACTCAATAATATCTTCCTAATATCTAAACAAGATAAAATAATTTTCCACACATATAAGTGGGTGAGGATAAATAAAATAAATGTAAATAAATTACTTATGTGAACATGAGCTAAGGTAAATACCTACTCTAACAAAAAGAGTGAGTAACGTAAGAAAGGGTCAAGGACATCCAAAGGGGACATGAGCGCCAGGCACTTCTGTCTTAGTTGGGCATTGGTATCGAAGCCATGAAAGATAAATGAGTTAAGTTCCATCTGAGTTATAGGATGTGGAAGACCAAAAATAAAGCAAGAGATAAACAAAAGAGGCCAAAGGTAATTGTAAAACACTAGTTTTCTTGCTTGAAATCATGTAAATGCTAGCAAGCTTTTAGGACCTAGAAATGTACCCAAGTGTGTGATTTTGTGTCTAAATTTTCCCCACTCTATTGTATTGATTGAATACTCGATAACATAAAGTAGATAGAAGATGCATACCTTGTGATCTTGTAGAGAGTGTGGCGAATAGCTTGTCGAGTGGACAAGTGAAGTGTGGAATGACTTCAAAGTGAAGCGTGGAGAGTAGGAAAGAAAAGTTATCCTAGGGGTGAATTGTGTGTGTTTATTTTTCCGTTGTTGTGCTTGTATTTATTTTTGTATGATACTTTTATTTCATATTAAGGATGGACCTGCAAAATAAGATCAAAAGAATAGTCAAAGTCTTGTATATGAAAAATTTGAGCAAAGTATGTAAAAGTATGTAAAAGTAGTAGTAAAAGAAAGTGTGCACCTGATGTAAAAGAGTGTAAAGGATAGAAAGGTGTCCTAAAATGTTTTGAAGAGTGATTTTTTTGGGTGATCTCATGTCGATAATAATTTTTTTGGGTGATCTCACACCAAGTGTGATTTTTTTGGGCTATCTCATGCCAAGTGCAAGTTTTTTTGGCGATCTCACGCCAAGAGTGAGTGTTGGGGAGAGAGGTCTAACTTTACTCTCCTTCTATAAATATACCTCATAAGCATGGTTGTAGATGGTATGTCCTTATTTAGTTTCGATTGTCTTGAGTTAGTTTCGATTTAAAATGATTGTATTGGTTGTTTTAATTGAAGGATATAGAATGTATTTTGTAACTAAAGGTATGTGCATGTAACTCTAGAACTATTGTAGACTATGTTATACTGAGAAATTGTTTGTATCCATCCCCGTGACATTAGCACCTAGGGGAGGACACAAATTCCTAGGCACTACTATCTCGATGTTAGGCATTGGTGTCTACTCGTGATTCTGACCCAAGACTAATTCTAGGTCATTTTGTGACTATGTTCCTATCCCTTTTCTATACTATGCAAATCTATATTGTAGCTTTGAGTTGTTATAGGGGTTATTTATTCACCCAATATATGCCCCCTCATTTTGGGTTCATGTGACGATAGAAGGAGAATAAGGCCCAAAGTAGAGGACCCGATGTTCATTTGAAATGGATACCTACAGGGGGTAGGGGTGTTTTTGGTAGAAACCAAGGCACGTGCATACAAAGTGGGCTAGTAATAAATGTTAGTAGTAAAATATATCATGAAATATGAATAAATGTAACCAACAAGTGTGCAAACAAGATGGACCATGAAAAGTGGGTTTCAAAGATGACACATTGCTCACAATGTCACAAGACAATCAGGGACGAAGGGGCCAAAAGCATGCAATGGATAAACAAGTCATAGGTCATATCCCACAAGCAATAACATATAATAGAAAACAATAGAAAAAAATGTGACAGAGATAGCCATGGTCGTATATAGTCTTGTAAGGTAAATACTACACATGAAGCAGTCATTAGCATGTTAGAAAGATAATATAAATGCAACCCCATTTTTGGGAAAATCCAAAGGCTCAAATGTGCAAAGCACATAAATTCAATCAATCATCTTCAATTAATAAACAATAATATAGTTTACACATTTATAGGATTTGTCTTATAACCACTCCTTAGAATAGGTGAGTTATTCTAACAACTCACAACTTACAAACTACGTGATTTGCATACCAAATCACTTACAACAATAACTCACCTATTTTCCCTATAAAATATCTCTATGAGTTATATCAATACTCACATTATTTATTTAATATGCTCCACATATTAAATACACACACACACACACACACACACACACACACACACACACACACACACACACACACACACACACACACACACACACACAATAATGTAACCATGTTAAGACTAATTCCTAACATTCCCCCTTAGTTCTAACATGGGGTGAAGAACTCTCTGGAGCCGCATAGTGACAATAGGCCTTGGTCGTTCATTTCCTCTATCTTCTAGGTTACTACAATTAATTGATGTCTATTCATTTTGTATTCCCCCAAATAAAAAGGCCTTGGATGTCGGTTTCCACCAATAATGCATCCAATCACAAAAAATAGTGGGCCATCATCAATTTTTTGAAAATATAATTTGTTCCCCCCTTTTTCGAAAAATTATCCCATTTTTACAAAGATATTCGAAATGCTTCCCCCTTTTAAAAAAGTCTCTTTACAAAAATTTCCCGATTAAGAAAATATATTCTTCCATCCCTCCTTTTTATTTGGAAAAGTCACCCTTTAAATCCAATGTTTTATCTAAAATTTTGGTTTATATTTATAAAATTCAGCTTTATGAATTAAAAATAAAATTCATGGCTTTTAAAAATAGTGTTGTACACGTTTAGGGTTAGGGAATTTTTTTAATGTCGAACCTTCACACCACCACTCTAATCGATAGCCATTGAGCTTGTAGAGGTGAATCAAATCGATACAGGTCGATGAATAGATCTAATTGCAAGGAGCTCACATATTATAAGAATTCACTAAAAAGCATTGACTCTATGATCCACTACAGCTCCCGTGATTTATAAGGGGGCTTGGCCTTGTACCTATAAATCTACTGAGCTCCGCAACTCGTCAAATGGGAGATCAATAAAAGAGATAAGCAACACACCTTTAATGCAAGGACCTATAATGAAACCCCAATGTAGATTTCAAAGGAATCACCACAAATCTGAGGTATGATCAAATGAATTTGGATTATTTGTGTTAAAGAGTATGTTGCACATGCTTCCAAATAATTTCCACTTTTGAAGAGCTCATTTCCAATCAAACAGATTTTGCAATAGCTTTGACCCTTCTAAGTAATGAAGAAACCTCATGGTTATATGAATCTATTCGAGTTGCTTTCTCTATAGATAGAATTGTGTTATCAAACCTTCCTAAGGCCATGTTCACCTCAGCTCAAACCAAAAGAAGATAACCAAC
Organism: Taxus wallichiana var. yunnanensis; assembly: GCA_018340775.1. Lineage (NCBI taxonomy): Eukaryota > Viridiplantae > Streptophyta > Pinopsida > Cupressales > Taxaceae > Taxus > Taxus wallichiana. Next base: position 769,441,707 of record CM031239.1, on the reverse strand, counting down.
ATCTCGTGGTGAAGAGTCGGACCCTACACATCATTATAAGGGATGTTCTTGGGTTCTCCAAAAGGAAGAGATCTGATCTAAGTAAGGGAAGGAGAGAAATTTTGAACTTGAATGCTTTTCAACATAAATGCAAAGATCTAGATCTACAAGGGTTGAGGCACTACAAAGATGCTAGTAAAATGTATGATAAAAATCTTTCTCGAATGGGTTTTAAGAGGAGTAGATCAGGAGTCTAAGTCAGGGCATACAAAGGTCCTGATCATTATCTAATGCATTATTTTATAAAAATGTGGAGATCTACCAAACAGATCTTTCAAAACCTCATGCAATAGACTGTATGACCAGATCCAAGAATATACAATGTATATATTTTTTATTTTTATATTTTGGGGGTATGAATATAGTGAACACAATGAATTGAAAAACTGTGAATAGAATGGAAGGATGGAGAGAGAGAAGCATGTAGGTGAATGATGAATGCCAAAATTTTTTACATGGTCTAGCACTACAAAACTACTAGAAATATGCAAGAAAGGGTGAATGGAAAAAATGGCATTTGCATGTGGTCTACACAGCATAGCCATTAAATAATTTTGAGGCAAAAACACTTGAATGGAGGGTGAAGAGAGAGGTCTAGAGCTTCCTCGACACCGGATGTAAATGCAACCCCATTTCTAGGAAGAGCCAAAGGCTCAAATGTGCAGAGCACATAAATTTAGTCAATCATCTTCGATTAATAAACAATACTATAATTTACACATTTATGTGAGTTATCCTATAACCACTCCCCTAGAATAGGTGAGTTGTTCTAACAACTCACAACTTACAAACTAGGTGATTTGCATACCAAATCACTTATAACAATAACTCACCTATTTTCACTATAAAATATCTATGTGAGTTATATCAATACTCACTTACATTATTTATTTAATATGCACCACATATTAAATACACACACACTAATTAATAATGTAACCATGTTAGGACTAATTCATAATAGCTAAATAGATGTCAAAGCTTGTATATAGCAGCGATGAGTAAAGTGATTTAATTTAATTTCGATTAATTAAATCTAAGTATTCAGAGTAACTACTTTAACAAATGATGTATAAATGCTAACATATAGTATAACACAAGTAAAATAGCTTATAAAGTATGAAACCATAAGAAATAAGGGGAGATAGAGGAACTTAGTTGACTTATGAATGGACATGAAGTGAATCGGGTTGGTGTGACTGATGAACAAATTGCAAATAGGGTTGTCACTAGTCACTAAAAAATCTAGAACCTGAGAATAATGTCGACACAGGGTGCCTGAGCAAAGGCAAAGACAGGTGTCTGGTGCCGATGACCAGATCCGTGTTGGTGATTGTGTAGGAGCTTAAAATATGGTTTATGTTATGTCACTATTTGTAATTATTTTCTGTTGATCACCTTATATTCGCACCAAGATCACTAAAGGTACTGTAACTCAGTAAAGTAGAATATCCCCTACACAAGCCCATAAACCGCATCAAACCTAAAAAGTACATGTAGAATTGGGATTCACACTAACCCCAATGGTCACCCCAAGAGTGAACTTATGACTGAGTTTTGTACTACATCAAAAAATCCATGTAGTTCATTTGTGTGTGTGTAGGAATGATGCGATAGGATGCCCTTATGCAAGTTACACAAATGATAGCAGGTCAGAATTACAATGTTGCAATGTAGTAGAATGTTTGGATGGAATAGAATGAACTTCCCCTTCCTATGTAGTGTATGCAAAAATATGCAGCCCTTGTCACTTTAATGAATGTTAAATGGATGCTTTTAAATGCTTTAATGCCTTTAGAATGCAAGCTTAGGTGATGATAGTAATGTTTAGTGCTTGGTTCTTGATTTTGAAAACATAACTATGTATTTAAATGATTCCCTTGTTTGAATTTTGTAATTGATAACTGGAAAGCTGATGCATAAGTGAAAAATATGCCTAAAAGATAAAAGATACCCAAAAAGAGTAAGGTTATAAATGTTAGAAATCTAGGCACTGAGAGGGGGTCAATCGGTGTTTATTAAAATTTTGTAAAATTCAGTATTTATTAATCATCCAATTTTTAAATTACCTTATTTGTGATAATCATGCATATTCAACTAAGAGAGAGAAAAGAAACCAAACATTCATGAACACATGTAGAGACCATATTTAATGTGGGAAACCCGTAAGGGACAAAAACCCACTGAAACCAAGAACTAGGCTTAGGACAAAATGTCCTACAAATGTTACATGATTTCATGGTTGAGCTTCAACTCAACTTGGAGCTACAACTCCAAAATTTAGTCAAGTTGTTACTTGACCTTTAACAAGCTTCAACTTGCATGGAAGCTTCAACTCCCAACAATTTAACCAGCAACAATTGATATTTTGTAAGCTACTACTTACAAGGAGGCTTCAACCCCCTATATGCTAAGTTACAACTTAGACTTTTTACAAAATTTTGATCACTTTACTTGTGTTTTCTTCCACAACTGATTATGACCACTTCTTCAGCTCACTTGTATTCTCTTCTCCTTTCTTATTTTTCCATGGCTTCAATACATTCACACCCTTCTCACTTGCTCACAATGAGTACTTGGATCTACACTCTTTTCAACAACAACCTCGCATTAAACAACAACATTTACATGCTAAAAAATTGAGCTTAAATAAACAAGCAAGATTCCTAAACATGACTCTTGATGTTTCATGTTTAATGAATCTTCACATGACCATTCTTCCTACATACATGAAGTTCAAAGAAACTTGGTGTTTACAGGTTAACAAGTGGCACTTCTTTAGCTACTCATTATGACTGACTCTTGAGCTTCTCCATGAGCTCCTTTACTTTGAACCAGACCTTACAACTTCACATGATAAAATAATCTTGGAAGCTCAACCAACATCATGCTCTGAACTATTCCTCATAGACTTACCTAACGAGACAAAATTCTCACATAAATTTATCCTTTGTTTCAAGATGGATCAACCTGATTCATTTTGCAACACTTTTTGACCTTCTTACAGATATTACCTATAATTTTCGGAATTTTTCATCGATTAAAATTTAAGTTTCGATGATTTTCCATGTCATACCAAACTTTCATAGTCACCCCAAAATATGATCCAATGAAATATCCCCACATTTACTTTGTAATATCAAACCACTGATAACCTTGACTAATTTCCATGAAACATAAGCCAATGAGAGGGCTCCATGCTTACTTCGCAATTCACTTTAATTTGTAATGAATTTGTTAAAATGTGAAGCCTAAACCAATTATACAACTCCATGCACCCTTTTGGTGTCATTATTTTCTAAGTGTAAAGCATAAACCAATCAAACATCTCCACACACATTTTTAGTGTTAGCTTTGTTAGAGTGTGAAGCTTAAACTAATAGGAAGGCTCCACACATTTGCAATGTCAAACTATTCTTAACACTCACTAGCTACTGTGAGAAATAGACTAATAAGGAAGCTCCATGCACTTCATACTATCAATCATTTTCTAATTTTTATCTCGACCAATGTGAAACATAATCCAATAGGGAAGCTACATGGACATTCACATATTTTGCAATGTCATTCTTTACATTTTCCAGCTCTATACCCGAGCATTAAAAATGAGCCAATCAGAAGGATCCATGAATCTTTTCTTCACAATTTTTGGGAAAACTCAAAATTTTATTTAACTTCGGTTGATTCCAGAGGTATAAGTCCACCGAACCCCAAGTGCCTTCAACTAACCTAGAATTCTAACACGTAGCACCTTTCTTTGCCATTGAGATTTTACCACCTGTCCTATTGACTTTTCAACCTTTCTGGACCTGAAAATCTATCAACCTTGGTTGATTTCATAAACCTCACATCCGTCAGGTGCATCTACCTAAAAAGTGATTGAAATATGACACATGTCCATTATTTCTTCCTTTGATTTATGCTACATGTCCCTACTACTATCCGGAAGCTATCAGTCACCATGTATCAACTTCTTGTTCGACCTAACCTACAAAAATTTGAATGGTTATAACTTCCTCCAGAGAGCTCCAAATTGCACAAAGTTGGACTCGTTGGAAATATCTCATTGAGTTCTCAAAGATACATAACTACATTACCTCCAAAAACTCTCACATATGTTGGATTAAGCATTTAAAACTTATAGAGTATCTCGAGCCACACATACAACCTTCTCCATACCTTCAGAGTGATGTCAACCTCACTGCTTGAGCATGTAGCATCCTCAAGATATCTTGGAACCATCCCGAAAGCTCAAATAACTAGCTAGAGACCACTACACACCATTAACAGACACTTATCTACATGACATTTCACTCATTTTTCATCGATGTTATGTGACATTAATGAAAAAACCAACCAATGCAATAGGGTTCAACAATCTCCCCCTTTTTCATTAATGGAAACAAGCTTAGAAACTTTTATGGCAAATCAATGCACCAACATCTTCAGATATGCAAGCTAATGAATTATTTTTTCTATCACACTCTCTCCCCCTTTGACATCTATGAAAAAGGTGCACACACACAAAAATATGAGTAGCATGAAATAAAAACATGATAAATCATGTTCTTACCTCAAGATTCTCCCCTAGAAAAATGTTTCTCTTTTGCTTGATAAAACACAATCAGCTACAAGCCTTTCTTCATCAAACACCTGTAATACTCCCCCTGAGATATTCAGCCCTTTCACTTTCTACAAATTCCTTTTATGATATTTTTGACTTGTGCCTTGGGTTAGAGAACTAACTCCCCTTATCTAGACTCAACCTGAGCCTTCTTGGAGAAACTTTCTCACCTAAGTTTCTCCCTCTATCATTTATAAAAATTTATTGACCGCTAGGGGCCAATCTTACCCCCAATTTATGCCTTAATTGTTCAAAAGTTGCTCTTGGTAGAGGTTTAGTCATTATATCAGCTACTTCTTCCTTTTTAGACACATGCTCATGATTTATTCCTTGTTCATTGAAATGTTCCCTCAAAAAGTGATATTTGATGGGTATGTGTTTTGTCTTAGAATGTAGCACTGGATTATTTGAAATACTTATAGCACTTGTGTTATCACAATATAGAGGAATAATACCTTCACTCTCAATTTTTTAGTCTTCAAGAGTTTTCTTCATCCACATTACTTGTGTACAATATATGGTAGTTGTAACATAGTCACCTCACAAGTAGAAAGAGCTAAAAGAGATTACTTTTTACTCAACCATGAAACAAGGCACTTACCTATAAAGAAGGCTCCACTAGTTGTGTTTTTCCTATCATCAATTTTTTCTGCCCAATCTGCATCTGTGAAAGCTTTGATTTGAAATTCATTGCATTTTGGATACCAAAGTACATATTCCAATGTCCCCATGAGATACCGGAAGATTTTTTTGACTACTTAGAGAGACACTTCCCATGGTTCTTCTTGAAATCTCCCAACCAAACCAACGCTTGCATGATATCAGGTCTAGATGTTGTTGAATACAAAAGGTTGCCTATCATGGATCTATATAGGGTCTGATTTACCTTTGGTGAGCTATCTTCCTTGCTAATTTTACATCCTACACTCATAAGAGTGCTTATTGGCTTATAATCTTACATCTGAAATATTTTGAGCATTTCTTTGATGTACTTTGTGAGATAAATATTCCTTCTTTTCTTGAAGAATTTGCAGCCCTAAGAAGAATGAGAGTTCACCTAACATTGACATTTCAAACTCCTTTTTCATTACCTCTAAAAACCATGTGACATGCTCTCATTATTGCTCCCAAAAATGATGTCATCTACATAGACAACAACAATCAACATGTGTTCTTATTCTTCTTTTATGTACAAGTTTCTATCAGCTACACCTTTTATGAATCCTTGCTCAATCAGGTACTTGTCTAACCTACTATACCAGGCTCTAGGTGTTTGTTTAAGCCCATAAAGTGCCTTTTTCATCCTACATGTTACGCCCTTAACCTATTGCTTGTATTAGGATATGAGTAGTCAACTTGTGGCTTATGATATCATTTTATCATATCATTTATACTTTATCACGCTTAGTAGGTCGGCCTTGGTGATGGCCATAACATATGAATAGTATATAGGGATTGTAGGTAGTAGTTCATCATCATTGGAGCATTTGAGTCTTATTTTATAGTTTGGAGGTTTCCCCCTCGAAGTGGCGAAGCTATTATAATTGCATATTGAGATCATTATTCTGAAATATTGTGTTATTTGGTGTTCTATTTCTTCTCATAATCTAAATTATACAAGTAATTTCATTACAATAGATATCGAGCTGCAATCTAGGCCAAAATTAGGGCAAAACCTAATTTTTGTTTATGCTCTATCTTACTTAATCACATCTAATTTGTGAGATATTTTTTACCAAAGTTGTGAATCATTTCAAGTAAAAATCTCTGAAATTTTTAGACCTTTTTATATCTTTAGAAAATGTTATTACAAATTTAGGTTTTTTGATAAAAACGCTCCCTAGACCGAAATTTGTGAAATTTTTCAGAATTCTTTACATTTTCGGAAAGCTCTAAAAAAATAATATTAGTGTCTTCTCTCGTGGTTTTTCCCATTCGGCTGAATTTGTATTGAAACCCCGAACCCTATGGTTTGACATCATGGTGGGGCCTTCCACAAGAGCAAAAAGAATATGGTCACTCTGGGTAAAACCCCGTAAAAATGATGGGGTAGTGATTGAAGAGTTGGAGTCAAAAGGGGTAAATACAGATTCCTCAGCACTAGGGTTTACCTTAGTTGATCATAAGGTGAGCCAACTCAAGTATGAGCTACGAAATGTACAATCTGAGATGGCCTCTAAAGGAGACATAGACCAAATCAATCAGCGGTTAGATGATATCATGCAACATGTAAAGGGTAAATAGTATGGCCTAAATCCACCCCATATCAACCAAGAAATATCTTCATTCAAAATAATGGACAAAATAACCATTTTGGATCACTTTTCTAGCCCAATCAAATCCAACTCTGTTGGTACTCAAATTGATTCTCCCTTTGTGGTCGAAAGCAGCACCGTAGTTTGAACAAGATGCTTGGAGGAAGATAAATCAAAGTGTGACTCATTTTGTAGTTTGGGGAGGGATTTAGCTGACTCTTTATTCACTTAGACATGGAAGAAATGGATAGCATCATGAATAGGGTTTGACTTACCCTAACTACTTTAGGTTGTGCCTTCAACCAGGGTGAGAGGACCCATTTTGTAACCCATATTGGTGGATGACATCTACAGATTCATATTATTTTTCTTTCCTTTCAAAAATTGATAGGAGATCTTTAGAAGGTATGGTCAATACATCGTAGTATAACTCTCATGAGTTGTCACTTTAGAGGACGAAGAAACCTTCTAGACAAGATCTCGAGTTACTAAAGGTAGTGGTAAAAATTGATTGCTCCTGCATATTGAGGTAAGGGATGGGTAAATCAATGAATTCCCTCAGCATTTATGAATAGGTAGTGCAAGTAGGGGTAGTTCATGTATGGTTCATTTTTGGATGTGTATTTTATGGTTGGGAAGTTAAGTAGGATAAAGTTGATTATACCAAATATCTTAGAACTTTAAACAAATGTTAACAGATCCACAAGGCAAGAAGACGAATAGCTTCAAATAGTAAATAACCTTCAACTAGAAAATTGTGCATCTATGAAAGCTCAAAGATAAACGACTTCACACATTGTTCGAGGTTTTAACACAAGAACTCATGTTAAAGACTCAATTAAACTTACAAAACCCTTGTTATATCACGCTCATGATACACTCATGAACTGAAAAACAATATGTATCACCAAAATGAAAGTAAAGTGAATTTAAATCACTTATTGCATTATGAAATGAAAGCTCTCTTCATAATGTAACTGCAAATGCCACAAAGACTTGTCATGAGGACAAGATTATGTATGATTTCAAAGGATTTCTAATGTAAGACTCGCAACAGTACATAGATAACTATTTGAAAATATCTCAAGATGAATATAGATGTAACACGCTTCATTGATCTACATGAATTACTCAAGGTTTCTCAAGTTTGATCAACAAGGGAAATTTTGTTTACAATCTCAAAGTTTTTTCAATGGCTATACATCTGCAACCAACTTGACATGATCAATTTTGAAAGACACACAAGAAATAACTGGTTTCTCAAAAAAATTCCCAGAAAAATGGCTTCTCTCGGTTCTTCTCTACTTTTTTCTCTCTAATTAAATTTCTAAAAGATTAACCCCCTTTTCTTCCATGGCCTTTTCATACTTTTATATTACTCACTTTACTTCAAAGCTTTTCCCCCAAAAACAAGAATATTCCAAGGAATTCTTTGTTCACTTGAGGCCCAAATCGGCTAGTATAAAAAAAGGCCAGTGGAAGCCTCCACGTGTCTCTTTGGTGCAACTTCAAATGTAAAATCTAGAGGCAAGTCCCCAAATGAGCATGAGCCATCCACATGGTCAAAACCGAGAGAATTGCACCGCCATTAAAAATTCTAAGCATGGGAAGAGCTAGCGGAAGCCTCCACATGGAGCAGTTTTTAACCAAGTAGGCCTAGGGGTATGTACTTTAGACACTTTGGTCCACCCATCCACTTTTGATGTTGGCTCAACATGTGGCTTTACTAGACCACCTTAGGACAAAGTGGTCCTTTTGACCTCTTTTAGGAGGTTGCTCTTTTCACTAACCGATTTGTGAAAACATTTCCCCAAGCTCTTTATTATGTTTTCCTCAAATAGTTCCACCATGGACCCACTGGCTAGGATTTCTTTATATTTGGATCAAATACCAGTGAACTTGGGACATTAGAGAATAAAGTGTGCTTCCATCTCAATTGCCCCTATACTACACAGTACACAAGTTCACTCTTCCCACTGCTCCTTGACTATTGTCCACCTCCTTGTTTCACATCCAATCCCATAATTCAGTGTTTTTACACCTGTTTTAGAGTGTAAAGAGGGCTTTCCATCCTCCTTATATTTATTTCATCTTGCATATGTCCCACTTGAGCCTGCTATGAAAATCAAGGCCTCGATATTTTTACTCTAAAACTATCTCCAAAAGGCTCACCTTCAAACTCAAATTCAGGTTGTTGGCTTGTCTTCTTTACAGAAAAATCACAATTTTGGTTTTTCAAATGTTTACCTGCATTCCTACCTCTTTGTAGAAAAACTCTAAAGAGCAAAGGTGGATCCTTAGGTCTTGGACTGTTTCTACCATTAGACTTAGATCATCTGCATATAGCATGAGTTTCACCACATACTTAGCCATGGGCACTCCATTACCTCCAAATTTGTTTATCCACTCTTCCAATTTATCTATGTACAATCCAAATAAGGTTGGAGAGAGAGGGCAGCCTTTCTTAACCCCTATATCACTCCCAAACCCTTCAGATAACCCTGCATGCATTTTGATTTTAGCTTTCACTTGCTCATATAGTCTATGAACAGCAGCCCTATAATGTGTTGGAACCCCTAACTCCTCCATTTTGTTCCACATTTTGTTCCTTGGAACCGTGTCAAAATATTTTTTGAAGTCCACAAAACAATAGTAAGCATCCTTCTTTTGATCCCACCCATTTTCCACTAGATGTTTGAGTGTGACACAATGATCAATGGTTGAGTGTTTGGGTCTAAAACTAGCTTGTCCCTTTTCTCTTTTCCCTCCACTCTCTTCCCAACTACAAATCATGTGCTTTATCCCATGATATTTATGAACATCATCTCGTATGGCCAAGTGTATGAAACATGATTCTTTTTATGTATTTCATTTGCAATCATCGACGAGATCCGGTCTTCACTTTTGACCATTCATCTAAAACATTTTATTCTGATTTTTATTTTTTCACTCAAGGCCCAAATCGGCTAAGTATAAAAAGGCCAAAAGCCTCCATGTGTCTCTTCGACACACTTTTGGTATGAATCTTAAAAGAAAGACTCCCAAATGAGTGCAGGCTCTCCATGTGTATAGGGTCCAAGAAAGTTTCATTGGCCATTGAAAAGTCTAAGCATGGGAAGAGCCATCAGAAGCCTCCACATGTCTCTTCGGCACAATTTCAAAGGTAAAATTCGGGGCGGGTCCCCAAACAAGCACAAGCCCTCCACGTGTCTAGGGTCCGAGAAAGTTGCATCGGCCATTAAAAATTCTAAGCATGAGAAGAGCCAGCGGAAGCCTCCACATGTCTCTTTGGTGCAACTTCAAAGGTAAAATTCAGGGGCATGTCCCCAAACAAGCACAGCTCTCCACGTGTCTAGGGTCCAAGAAAGTTACACCGGTCGTTGCAAAAGTCTAAGCATGGGAAGAGCTTACGGAAGCCTCCACATGTCTCTTCAATGCAACTTCAAAGGTAAAATTCAGGGGCAGGTACCCAAACAAGCGTAGGCCCTCCACGTGTCTAGGGTCTAAGAAAGTTACACCTTTACTTTTGATGTTGGCTCAACATGTGGCTTTACCTAGGCGTCGGTGGGGTAGTGGCTTACTTCTACAACTTTACTCCCTTTTCAAAACAAAGCCACACAAAGGAGACATGATCGTGGAACACTCCCAACTACAAAATTTTCACCATGGATAGAAAACTGTAAATAATACCAAGACTCAGCGTGATCCATGACCCAAGGAAAAGACTAACAATGACACCTTAGTGAAGGAAAAATTTACGCACATCCACACAGGAAGACAAAAATTACATCAATCCAGGTGGACTGAAAATTTTTAAATGAAAAGGGTGAGATTACAATTGAGCACCAACACCGGCTCCGACTGGGGATGGGCACTCCTTGCAAGTGTCGTAAGAACAAAACATAATGCAACAATAGTAGACCATGTGCCAAAAATCCATTGGGCCATGGAGTCAAGAACTAACCTTCAAAGCAAAGTAATAATAGCCAACCCTCTAGGAACAAACCGAGAAACCAACAAAAATTGATCATCGAGGACCGGACAAATCAAACAGAAAAATGTAGAAAATAGAACAAAACCAAAAAAATTGTACATTGTACAAAGATGCGTACCTTAGTTCCGAGAAATCAATCAAGGAAATGTTTCAAGTGCCTAAAATTAACAGGAAACTCTAGCAATTCTCCATCTAAATCTTTTAAGAAAAAGGTATGCTCACCAATTCTAATGTCAATAGAATAAGGGCCCATCCATAATGCATCAAACTTTCCATGTTTTCCCTTATCCTCATGTCTACTATCCCACAGTAGCACAAGATCTCCCACACTGAAAACTCTTGGGGTTACCTTTTTATCAAACATTTTTTCAATTTTTTCCTAAACTTCACGTCTTTGATGTGATTCTCTTCTTTCTTCATCTAATTCAACAATTTGATTTACACAAGCATCGTAGGGACTAATCTCTTGATCCTCCAATTATTGGATAAATTTATAAGAAGATAATTACATATGCGGGGAGGAGATCCTGAGTTCCATATACCAATTCAAATGGGATCTTTCCAGTAGCTCTTTTAATAGTAATTTTTTCAGCCCAAACAACAAAATTCAACTTCTCACCCCACTTTCATTTATTTAATTCCAAGGTCCTCCTGATTATCTTCAATAGATTTTTGTTACTTGATTTTGCTTGTCCATTACCTTGGGATTGTAGTTGGAAGCATATGCTAAATTTATCCCATACTCTTGACACATGGATACCAAAGGTTTAGCTCAAAAACTCATAACATTATCAGCAACTATTTTAGCAAGCACTCCAAACCTACAAATTACATGATTTAAAATGAAGTCCACGATAATTTGGTGGGTTGCTTTCTTAGTGGGGATTGCCTCTACCCATTTCATAAAGTAGTCAGTGGCTACCAATATCCATTTATGTCCGACACCGGAAGAATCTGAAATTTCCCAATGAAGTTCATCCCCCGCTACTTAAAAGGGGATTCCAGCGATACATGTTACAACAGAGGGATCCTGAAGCTTTCAATCTTCTTGAGAAATGTTGGCAGCTCTCGCATTTTCTTACCAATAAAGTTATATCCTTAAAAAGTGTTGGCCACTAGTAACCAGCCCTTAAGATCTTATGGGTTGTCACTCTTCAATGAAATTCCCCCACAAACTCCTCCATGGAAGTCAACAATTAACTTCGGGGCTTCATCCTTAGTGATACACCTTAAGAGAACTCCCTCAGGGTTTTTCCAAGCCAACCCATAATCAGTGATGATATATTTTGGGAATCCAATCTAAGTGCTCTCTTTTTATTTTTTCTTAAATACTCAGGGCATTGTAGATGTCTGAGATAAAAAATAATATCCTTGTACCAGTCAAAATTTATTAATTTCTCAAGAATATTTAGCCTTTCTTCATCAACCTCATTTATCTCAATTGTCTGCAAATTGATTTCTGTCATTAACTTTGCCAAGCCCAAACCTCTAACCAATTTTGTAGTTTGGATGTCCATATCATATTCCTGTAACTTATTTTCCCATTGGCATCTCTTACTGAAATTTCCATTTCTGACAGGATATCTTTGACCATAGTATGAGGGACATAAGCTATGACTTTAGAACTTAAAATATATGGCCTAAAGATTTTTTGGCTCTGACCAAAGCAAAGGCATGTTTCTCCATAATAGTATACTTCAACTCTACCCCTTGTAATGTTTTACTAAAGAAAGCAATTGGCCTTTCAGCTCCTTCATCATCCTTCTGTAGCAGCACAGATGCAATGGTATTCTCAAAAGCAAAGGAAAACATTTGGAAGGCCTTTTTGTAATCAGGAGCTGCTAAAATAGGGGCATTTTTCAATGCTTCCTTGATCCCAATAAAGGCTTGAATAATTTCTTCTTCCCATTTGATACTCTAATCCTTTTTCAACATACTAGTGATTGGGATAGTCAATTCAACAAATTTGGAAATAAATATCCTAATAAAATTTATCTACCCGAAAAAGGATTGAATTCTCTTTTTGGTTCGTGGAATAGGAACTTTGCTAATGGCTTCCACTCTCTCAGGATCAACCATGACCCATTCTTTTGATACAATATGTTCAAGCAACTTAGCCTTTTGAACCCCAAAATGACATTTCTTAGGGTTCAGTGAGATACCATATTCCTTGCATCTTAACAACATCTTTTCTAAATGTTATAGGTGATCACTTCTCTTCCTTGAAAAAACTATCACATCATCCTGATATACAACAATGAAGTCATTTATATATCCTGAGAATGCTACATCCATTTCTCTTTGAAACATGGCTCCAACATTCATCAGGCCAAATGGCATTCTCACGTACACATAGGTACCCCATGGAGTAGTGAAAGCAATTTTGATTCTCTCTGATTGCTTCACAACCACTTGGTTATACTCGTGAAAACCATCCAAAGTAGATAACAACTATGAACTCCGTAACCAATCGATTGCAACATGTTATCCATATTTGGTGAGGGATAGTTGTCCTTAATTGATGCCTTGTTTAAATTTTTAAAGTCAACACACAATCTTATGTCTTTGTTCTTCTTTTGAACATGTACCAAGTTTGCCACCCATGAAGAATACCTCATAGGTTGTATGATTCCTTCGTCCCTTAACTTTTTCAACTCTTCCTATATTTTTAGGGAAAAGAGTGGATTAATTGGTCTTTGTTTTTCCTAAACGGCTTGGCATTATCCTCCAGGGGTATCTTGTGTTGAAAAAGGTCTTCCCTATGTGCTTTCAATTCTGAATACGACCATGTCAAGCAATCCTAGTACTTTTTTAATAATCATATGCTTTCTTTTGAATACGACCATGTCACCATATGCCTCATCATCATTTGTTTCCTCCACTTCTTTATCTACATCACATGGGGAATGTGGTAAGAAACACCTATCACACCACTCAATAACACTGGCCTCTTCAACGGTAGCAATCCTAGTAGTCAAAGGATCAGGAACCAATCTATTATCCCTGGGTTGAGGCTATTTATTTCATGATCCCATGGGCCCCTTCCCTCTGTCATCTAGTCTATGATCACCTCTAGGATGATTTCCAAATATCTCCTGATAGTGTGGCTTGTGCTGACCCTTGGAACTATGTCCTATCCCTTTTTCTACTCTGGCCAATTTGTAGGATATCTCTTTAATCACTCCATAAAATTCTTCACAACCTCTACTAAATCCACAACTTTGTTGCGATGAGGCAGATTGATCAACTTGAAACCCTCTCTCTTAGGTTTCCAATCGCTTTGATATTATTTTCTATTTGTAAGGCCATGGTGAATCTTGCCTTAATGTTCTTGGGTTCTTATCTCTCAAGTAACACGCATCCTTTTTATCAAAAGCATCGAATATTTTATCAAACAAGACTCATCACTTGGCCTTATGATTATAGGTAACCTATTCAAGGTCTAGCTGAACCTAGTATTAAAATCCTGGATAGATTCATTTGGGTTCTTATTTATATTTTCAAAAAGGAACTTGGGATCGATCTTATCCCCATATTACAATCTAAAAGCATTCTTCATCTCGATCCATGAATCTATTGAATTATCTAGTAAATCCTTGTACCAATCACATGCATCCTCTTCAAGAGTATGAATGAACAACTTTATATACACATATTCAAACTCAATTTCAAATTCTTCTATCATATTGACAAAGAGTCTTAAATGTTGGTCACCGGTGATGGCGTTATTCCCTTGAAATTTTGGCAACCTATTTCTGACATCTTGTGGCACCATATTAGGATATCCAACCATACCTCTAAAATTTATTAGTCCAAAAGTATTGACAACAAATGGAGTTCTAGGTGGAGGTTAAGCCATATTTTCTTGAGGAGGTGGTATTGTAAGAGAATCAAAATGATAAGGCATGACAGTCTCTAGGGCATAGGAGTATAACTCTCAAAGTAAATATCCTCTAATGACTCAGTTTCTTGGAAAACCCTATCAACCTCGGAAGAAGCAAGGAAGAACGAGAGACACGCTTTTCAAACACAAATGATGGCCCATACCCAATAAGGGAATTTAAATTTACATGAGGACTACTTGGTTTAGAATCACTTGAAGACGTATGGTAATCTTCAACCACATATTGATAACCTTTCAAAAATGATATCTCCTTTCTTGATTCTTGTTTTCCAACCACTTTCCAAACTTGTTTTCCTTCTGAATTCACTTTTCCTAGTTCTAGAAATAACTTTCTAGTAGGATCCCTAGTGAAGAAAGACCTTCTTCCCTCTACCTTTGCAAATATTAATGAAAAATTTCACTTGACACAAGTTAAGACACTGGTAATCATCAAAATTGTAAACCAATTCAAAGTCACCGCCAAGGATTCTCACCTTAGATGTGCAAATGCAATATAATTAATTTTTCAAACATCTATCAATATTTAATTTTTGCAAAGCTTAGCATATCTAACCTTTCTTTACCCATATTTACCACTATTTATGCAAATTTAGTACAATAACCACTAGAAATCTGAAATACTTGCACAATGAACTTGTGATCTTGCACAAATCTTACAAATCTCAAAGCAAAGGATGATGTTTAAACAATGTAACTATACTTAAATCATGTAAGAAACATTACCAGGGGTTGGTATGTGTATGCATTTCTAGAAATAGTCCCCAGAATAACGGTGCCGGATCGGTGTTGGTACCCAAATTGATTCTCCCTTTGCGACTGAGCAACACCATAGTTCGAACAAGATGCTTAGAGGTAGATAAATCAAAGTGTGAGTTGTTTTGTAGCCGGGGAGGGATTTAGTTGACTCTTCATTCACTCAGGCATGGAAGAAATGGATAGCACCGTGAACAAGGTTTGACCTACCCTAACTACTTTAGGTTGTGCCTTCAACCAAGGTGAGAGGACCCATTTTGTAACCCATATTGGTGGATGACATCTATAGATTCATATTATTTTTCTTTCCTTTCACAAAATTGATAGGATATCTTTAGAAGGTATGGTCAATACAGTGTAGTCTAACTCTCACGATTTGTCACTTTAGAGGACGAAGAAACCTTCTAGACAAGATCCAAGTTACTAAAGGCGGTGGTAAAAACTGATTACTACTACATATTGAGGTAAGGGATGGGTAAATAAATGAAATCCTCAAAGATTTATGAATAGGCGGTCAAGTGGGGTAGTTTATGTATGGTTCATTTCGGATGTGTATTTTATGGTTGGTGTTGTCAAAAAATTACTACACCCCCGAATGGCCAAAAATGAATCACAACATTCAGTGTGATTGGGACACATGGGATCACCTCTCAAGTTGTGGGACTTGGGCTGGAGGTGAAACTCCGTGAGAAGGTGGATTCCTCTTCCTAAAATAAACACAACACTACTTCTAATGCAAGATAAAACGGAAATCTAGTCCTATGCTAACATTTCATGGGATTAGGGAAAGATATTTGCAAGAAATAAAACCTAAACTAGAAGTGGTGATGCACCAAATTAAGGGATGTTTAACATCTGGAAGGGTTAATGTGGGGGTATGCTTGCATCACTGACCACCTTCACCTATCACAACTAGAAAGGGTACAAAATACCACAAACCAGGGTGGATGTTCCTCTGTTAAACTTGAGTATTCATAAGGGTAGATCAAATCAGATTCGACACACAATTATTTCATCATAAAGAAACCACACATGCATATATCAAACATCTATTTCTGCAACCGGGGATAATAATGACATAAAATTAACGCAGAAGGAAAATAAGATTTCCACAACTGACATAAAAGATAGTAGTATTATTCCTTCATAGCATGAAATAAATATTCTAAAATAAAGGTAGGATAATCACTCTCACTAAGGATTTGTAAATTCACAAAGTAAACATTGATTAACCATTCAACACAATAAATCATATTTTCAACAACAAGGTGTAACTCTGAATGTAATTAAAAGGTATCTTAGAATCTCAGAAGCACTCTTCCAAGCTTGAAGAGCAACTCCTCTCAAAAATAATCTATATCCTCTGTTCTCTCTATCCTCTCAATACTCCTTATACTCAACTATTTATAAGCCTTTTAGGTTGAGCCATGATAGTTGGGCCCTTAACTAACACTTAACTAAAAATAGAAATGTCATTAATATTAAGGGAACATGCTCCCATGAAAATAATAAATTTGTTGTAAAAGGTTTTGACCAATTCAACCCTGTAACTTTGACTGATTCGAGCTCGAATCTGTCCTCTCATGGCTGCTCAACTTGATCTGGGTTCAAATTCAAGTTGTTACTATCTTCAGAAAATGACTCGTCCACTTTAGAAATGGTGGTTCTTGTACCTTGTAACTCACTGTATATCTCAACAGCCTACTTCATCTTCTCTTTTCCCCTTGATGTGGAAGTAGACATTAAGCTCTATGTTTCGGAAGCCGAAGTTGGAGAAATTCCAAAATAAAGTCTTCAAAAACCCAAAAGAAAAATCTCTGAAATTCTGTAGAGGAAAGTTCCGAAAGAAATCTCTAAAGTCAAAAGTTCTGAAATTTTGAACCGGAAAGTTCCGAAAAAAATTTCCAAAAATTTTTCCCAAAAAAATTTCTGAATTTTTTTCAAATTTCGGAGTTTCGAGGTTCCGGGCTTCGGAATTTTCAACTTGCTCGATATTTTTAATCCCAAAATCTCTGAAATTATGAAACATAATTGTCTAAAAAGGATCCCTAAAATTAAACTCTGAAAGCTTGATTCAACTCGGCCTACCTCGTTCCCGAGCTTCTGGTCTTACGATGACTCCACGACCTTCATTGCTTATTATCCCGATTTCCTAATTTTTGAATGTAGATTCAACCACCGAAATGAGCTCGGTCTGAGCTTGCTCTACATAAATCACACTAACACATGCTAACTAACTCAATGAGCATCTCAGCCACTTTTAGCTTGTGCCCATTTGTGATTGGTGTTGACAAATTTTCAAGCCTTACATTGTCCTTTCTTAAACTTCAACTGTTATTCGTGAACAAATGAGACATGAGGGTATGATAAGACACCTAAAAAAACATATACCAATTTTAACTGTCTTTCTTGAATTGAGAAAGTATGGGTCCTTCTAAAGGCAATTTTCTCATTCCAAGACCAATTTAAACCTCCAAGATATGAAAAAGAAGGAACAATCCCAGAGGATCCCAAACCTTCGGAATAACATACAAGGATTTCAAAGATTGAAGTTATCCCGATAACTCCAAAATCTTTATAGAAGAATCTTCATTCTCAGGGTATTATCATATTGTCCATTTTAGCCCGGGGGCAAAATTGACAACATTTTTGGTGACCTCTCAAGGATGCTTGCCCGCTAAGCATAATTCCAGTAGCCTTAAGTTGTTCATTGAGCATGGAGTCAATATTTGTAAATCTAAAAACCAATTTGATCCTCTGTGATACATCCTAAAATCCCCTTAAGCATTGCTGATCTTGGACCTCCCTTGAATGCTAAGCATGAAGTATACTAAATCTGATGAACACTTGGCATCTGGAACTTTGAATGAAGCAAGATCATGAAACTCTTATGGAAACCTTGAACCTTCCTTCTCTTTGACACCTTCCAATGATGCAACAATGTGCAAACAACACAAGAGTGACAACGGAAAACAAAACACACCAAACCGAAAACCATACATGCCCCCATTTGAAACATGCAGGGTGTGCAATGCACTTATTCTGCTGAAAGAAAACCTATACTACCCTACACTAACCGAGAAGCACATGTGAGCTAAACAAAACCTACAATTGGTTGTGCAAAATAGCTTCCTTTTCTCACAATGGATTGCCATGCAAATGATGTGATAATGGACATGGCTGAAAATGAGAGTGAAAAACTGAAACAAACCCAATCCTCCACTTGATCCACTGAGACATCAACTGGAAAGAAAAATAATTCCTCTTTTAGTTGCTTTACATTTGTCCTGTAGAAGCATTGCAACTGATCCTCATAATTTTGAAACTCATCCTCACATTATGAAGTGAATGTGACTAGTTTTGCTTCTCTGCTAGCTTCAATGAAGCTAGGTACCTGATATGACATGGTCTAAAACATTGGATATTCCTTCTTGTCTGAACTTCAATTTTGACAAGAAAGTCTACCGGGAGACTTCCTTGAAAAGAATGATGATCCATGAGCTGACTCTTCTCTTATTTCCTATTTACAAACAAATATTATCACATATGAATGAATGGTACTGAATTGATGTCTCCTCCATTTCATTTTCGTTTCTTGACAACAAGGTATTCTTCCACATGTAACTCTTTTGGACTACTTATAGCCTCAAATGAAGTTGCTGGAAAGTCACTGCAAGTATTCAAAGCATATTGATCATATAGGAGTTCCACTTTCATCTGAAGGAAAAGTTGTTCAGAAACTCTAACCTATTCATCCCACATGAAACCTACAAGATCAAATCCTTTCACCTATTGTTTTTGGGATAATTAAGGGAAGCAAGATCTCCTTGTTTTCTTCCACCATCACGTGTTCATCGAACAAATCGACTTCACAATTGAAAGTAAGAAACTCTCAATAATATCATCTTCACCCAAAACCTTCAAAGTTGACTTAGTTTCTCCCACATGCTCCTCTCTTTCTTCATTCAATGAAAATGCAAATGATCCAATTCTTCCCATTCAAAGAGATAACTTGAAACTACATGTGTTCCAAGAGGTGGGTATTTCTATAGGCTCTTCTGCATCTAAATACTCCTCTAAATCTGACAGAAAATCTACTTCTTTGTTCTCTCGAATGTGCAAAGGGTTCAACCTCCCTTATGGTGTTTCCTGAATTAGCAACTAATTCCCCGTGACCTTTCTTGTCTTCAAACATAAAATTTGCAAGATCAAATTCATCTAAGAAAATAGAGTTTTGAAAAGATGAAGAAAGGGAAGAATCTGAAACTTCCTGCATGGTATAATCTATACTTGAAACTTCTAAGTCCATCATGGAAAGAATCCCGCTATGATCAGTTGTTGTATTCGATGATGATGTTGGAAAGTCACTACAATGCTCCAAAAGTGTGCAATTTCTTGACAAGCTAGACAGTAGGATCATTACACTCATAAGAATCACCTTATACACTTGAGATTATTTCTTCTTCATCTTCCACATTCTCTTCTCCAACAGACTCTACCACCTTTGGTGATTCAAACTCCTCTTATGGGACTGAGATAATATGAATACTACATTCTGAATAAGTAGATTGTTGGTCCTCTTCATTCAACTCTAGATTTGTTTCTGGTACAAAACTAGTTTGTTCTGCTTGTTCTTGAGCCTCAACTTCTGCAAAAGGTTTAGTCAGGAATGAATTTTGCTTGATGTTAAGTTTTGCAGCCCATTTCCTCATATTATCTACATGCTCTCTTTTTCTATTCTCTTTGACCACATACTCCTCCCTTTTTCTCATTTCTTGACAATGCTCCTCCCAAAATGGATTTGGGACCACAAGAGGAGGGTTGGGTTGGGATTTAACTGATTCCCTCACTTTGTTTGAGGAAGAGATTCATTATCTTGTCTTGATGGCCCTTGTAGAAAAGAGGGAACTTTAGAAGGATGAGGCATGGAAGATTCATGATGAAATGGAGGAATAGGAAGTGAAGGAAAGGAACTCTCAGTAGGAGTAGAAACTAGAAGATTAGGACTATGGGGTTCAAGTTGAAACTGCATAGATGGAAACACGGAAGAGGGTTGTAAGGTGGTAATGCAAGGGCTTCCCATTGACAGGATTGACTAACACTATGTTCATAAATATCCCTTTTCTTGATTCATTCTCCAACTTGAGTCATCATCTTGATTATGAATTGAAGCTTTTGTTGAGGGCTAAGCTCACATGGTATATGGCCACTCCATGGGTATGAAATTCTAAACCCAATCTGGGTTGCCTTCGTTGTTTCATTGATCCTTATTTGTACCATGTTATGCTCCACCTCTCGAACCTTCTTCTGCAAGTGATCCTCTTCAGTTGTGGAATATATTCCAAAATCTACATGCCATTGTTCTTCACTAACTCCCATGTTTGGTGGATAATCGAATTGACACAATCTTACTTATGTGAACATGCATGCTCAAATTGATATTCATCATGAAATTGGTTTGGAGGTGAATTATAATAGCCTGAAGATGGAAAGAACCATCGCTACTACAAGTGGGAGTCCCACTATGGAAATGAAGCCATGATTGCACAACTTCATGAATGAGAGAAAATGGAAAGATATAGAATAAAACTAGATGGAAAATGGATAACATGAAAGTTTGCACCACATAGAGTAGGGTACTTAGACCAATGGAGTCACTAGTTGTGCTTGGGTATACCTCCTAAAGCTGAAATTTCACTAAGATCACAACAACTTAATGAAATGAAATGAACAAAATACACACCCCTATGAAAGATGTGCCTCTTGTCCCACCGAGCGTGCCAAAAATTGTTGTCACCAAATCACTGCACCCCCGAATGGCCTAAAAATGAATCACGACATTCGGTGTGATTGAGACACATGGGATCACCTCTCAAGTTGTGGGACTTGGGCTCAAGGCGAACCTCCAAATAAGGTCAGCTTCATCTTCCTAAATTAGACACAACACTACTTCTAATGTAAGATAAAAGGGCTATCTAGTCCTATGCTAACGTTTCATTGGATTAGGCAAAGAGATTTGCAAGAAATAAAACCTAAACTAGAAGTGGTGATGCACCAAATTAAGGGATGTTTAACATTTGGAAGGGTTAATGTGGGGTATGCTTGCATCATTGACCACCTTCACCTATCGCAACTAGAAAGGGTACAAAATACCACAAACCAGGGGTGGACGTTCCTCTATTAAACTTGAGTATTCATAAGGGTAGATCAAATCAGATTTGACACACAATTATTTCATCATAAAGAAACCACACATGCATATATCAAACATCTATTTCTGCAACCGGGGATAATAATGACATAAAATTAACGCAGAAGGAAAACAACATTTCCAAAATTGACATAAAATATAGTAGTATTATTCCTTCATAACATGAAATAAATATTCTGAAATAAAGGTAGGATAATCACTCTCACTAAGGATTTGTAAATTCACAAAGTAAACATTGATTAACCATTCAACACAATAAATCAGATTTTCAATAGCAAGGTGTAACTCTGAATGTAATTAAAAGGTATCTTAGAATCTCAAAAGCACTCTTCTAAGCTTGAAGAGAAACTCCTCTCAAAAATAATCTATATCCTCTATTCTCTTTATCCTCTCAGTACTCCTTATACTCAACTATTTATAAGCCTTTTAGGCTGAGCCATGACAGTTGGGCCCTTAACTAACTCTTAACTAAAAATAGAAATGTCATTAATATTAAGGAACATGCTCCCATGAAAATATCAAATTTGTTGCAAAGGTTTTGACCAAGTCAACCCTACAACTTTTTGATAGTTCGAGCTCGAATCTATCCTCTCATGGCTGCTCAACTTGATCTGGGTTCAAATTCAAGTTGTTGTCATCTTCATAAAATGACTCGTCCACTTTAGAAATGGTGGTTCTTGCACCCTGTAACTCAATGTATATCTCAATGACCTACTTACTTCATCTTATCTTTTCCCCTTTATGTGGGACTATACATTAAGCTATGTGTTTGGAAGCCGAAGTTGGAGAAATACTGAAAATAAAGTCTTTAAAACTTGAAATAAAAATCTCCAAAATTCTACAGAGGAAAGTTTTGAAAGAAATCTCTTAAGTCAAAAGTTCTAAAATTCCATACCAGAAAGTTCCGAAAATTTTCTACGTGTTGTCGTGAGAATGTGCAACAGGGAAATTGACAATTTCTGAGCACGACAACTATACCCCTATGCCAAAATTTTCATGTTTTATCATTCCTAAGAAACCCCGGATCTGTTCAGTTAGTCCAAATGAATTCCCAACCAATGTCATGATATTATCCTAGGTGATTTAGGAAATTCCATTCATTCCCCCTAGGTGATTTTAGGAGTTCATTGAAAATGTTATCTTTTGGCAGTATAGGGAAGGGCTATCGTTGGCCTTCCCGGATTGGATCAACCCCCTGGAGCAGAGCAGAAGGGAAAAATTCAACATGAAGGTGAATGGAAGACCTTATAATGTCATGGAAATGATTTTGGAAGGCTTTGGGAAGTTCTGAAAGACTTGGAGCAGTCTGAGTGAAAACAAGGTTCACAAGCCTAGGCAGTACACAGGCCTAAAACAGTTGTTGAGCTTCAAATGAAGATTCTCGGGAGCTCGGATGGAGTTGGAAGTAAAAAAACATATTTGGAAAGAGGATTCCAAGACCTACATTATGGTGAAATAATATTTTTCACAACACCTTGGCATATGATTGGAAGACAGTTTTTCTCAGGTACAAGTGGAGTCCTAGATCAAAACTCTGATTTTTCAGGGATCATATGATCGAATCAAGACATGAGACCCACATCATTGGATTAAAAATTCCATTTCCAGTCAGGATCATATAAATTTTCACCAAGAAATTCCACCTGAAGCTCAAGTTATCTCGCATTCCAAGTTACGCTCTCAAAGGCGCGCGATTCAGACTTAGTCATTTTTTCGAGAGGACACGTGTCGCCACCTGTGAGCCTAGCGAGATTTCATGTCCCCCACGTCCCTGAGGTCAGGTACATCACCCCTTGAAAAATTCTCCCAGCCCTCATGTGACCCTTGGGACTCTCATATGACCTCCATACTGCAGCTTCAATTCGGCCCTCAAGTGCTTATTTGGAGCATGCATTCCCGCCATCGGATCGCCGCCACATGTCACTCCAGGACCACTGTGAAATTTTATGTACTTTATGCAGCTGATTTGGGGGACATAAAACATGGAAAAATATTCCCATCCCCTAGGAGGAGTCTTTTGGACACCCACATGACCTCCTTTCAGCTCACAGTGCTTCAAATCAGCTTTTTCCTCCTTCATTCCTTGTCGTTGGATCCAGTGCCACGTGTCACGCCTCTTGCTCATTATGGAAATTGATGTCCCTCACATACCTAAGGTTAGGGACATCAAGCATGGAAAAATTCACCCAAGCCATACCTATGCACATCTTTTTAAAAAAATTCCAAGTGCCACTTTTCCCGCTTCTAACTTCTAACAGTTTTATTTGCACTCCTTTCCTCCATTCTTCCTCTGCAACATTCTACCATCACTCGCCATTGCAAATGATCGGACCAGATAAAAAAGGAACTGAAATACCTTTCCCATGGTGATGCATGTGTCTCAAAATGAATCCTCATCAAGCTAAGGAGAAATGAAGAACAACAAACAAGAGAACAACAAAATCCCTATAGCTAAAAAATGGAAATCTAAACAAATCTTGCAAACCAGTGCACGAATCAATGAACCGTTTATTTCTTTTCATTCCTCTATTTAATACCATCAATAAGACACCTTCAAACTCCCCCCATGTGTGAAAAAGCATCCACAATGAAGAAAGAAGTGGGATTTCCCGTCAAACCGATTACCGGATCAAAGTAAGATTGCATGTGAAGCACCAGAAGAAAAAACCCACATCAAAAATACAATTTTATTCACAAATGGAGGAGAAAACCAGACCTGCAATTTTGAGGTCCATTAATGGCTATCGTACCCAGAAGCACTACCAGGTCCAAAAATTAAAACTTTAAAATCTCCTAGATTATTAAGCGGGCGGGCCCGAAATTTCAAAGGGATGATATTGGGAAAAAACCCATATCAAAAACTTTGTTCCACGTCAATCTGACTCCCAAAGGCCAACTTTCTAAAAATAGCAGGTCTACTACATAGAATTGCTATTTCAGGAAAGTCATTAACAAAAGAACCTACGAAGGAGATGAAGATATCAGAGGTGCACTACAACTGAGAATCCACCAGAATGGACATTTTTGGCACTTACTAAAAATAGTAAGTGGGCCCTCGAGCACCTGCTAAAAATAGAAATTTGATCCAAAGGAGTGAGGAACGCAGGGAGAAAGGGGAATCAAGGTCACAACACTCAACAAAGGATCGAGAGAGTTGCCTTTTTCACACTTACTAAAAATAGTAAGTTACACTCAAAGAGAAGTTTTGGCACAATGGGATGTACAAGGATAATCATTCAAGGGGACATCATTGTTCGGGAGCATCCTAGTCATTTTTCACAGGGCATTCAAGATCCACCTTAGTTCATTCAACTTAGCGAGCGTTCGTGAGATAATTTGGAGGAATTTCATAGTGTGCAAGGAGTTCGAAGATTCAGAGTTTCACTGCATTTGGAGCTTTCCATCAACGAGGATCAATGGACTTCATCAGGAATGACATCTCCTCTTCTTCTTATCCCCCTCTTTCTCTCTCCTCTTCCCCCCAACTTTCTCTCACTTTCCAATATTCTAATTTCACGTTGGGGTTTGCACTTTTAATATGACTTAAGAGACTTTAGAAACATAATGTAAATTAAGTCACCTTGCTATTATAAAAGGGACTTAAATATTTGAAGTGGAATATGAACAGTCTTAAGTCATATTAAGGTATTCAAAAGGTCATGAGGAAGATGAAGAGTCATATTCTATTCTATAAATTGTAAAGCCATTCCCATTTCAAAGGGTTGGTGATTGATCTTGTAGACTCAAGAGTGCATTCTACCTTGAGAGAAAGCAAAGGAGATAGCCATTTTCTTCTACTCTCTTCCCCTCTCAAATTTCTTCCATTCCTACACTATGTACAACTTTTGTTCAAGCATCAATACAAGAAGGAGTTTCTAGCTTTCTTTGACCAAGGGATTTCATGACACTTTGTTCTCATCAAATTCTATTTGGTCTTGTTGTCATTTACAGGGTTGTTTCTTCTCATAAATGCATGTGATGAAGTTTCTAACTAGTGTGTGTGCAGGAATCTGATTTTCTACCTCCAACATTAGTTCTCCTACCTCCATTCTCACTCCCTTTCCCACTTTCAGACAAAGTCATCTCTTGTAGGTATATGCAAGCATTTTCCACAGGGTCAATGGAGTGCCCCTGTTGGATCCCTGGTCAAAAGGCCACCATAGAAATCCACCTTTTCATGTGCATGCACATACGGAAGAGCTGCACCAGGTTAAGTAGAGGGACTTAGATTCCCAGAGCATTGGCAAGAAATCCACAAGTTTGTCCACCCGACAAATTTTCTCGCCAACAGTTTTTGGCACCCACCGTGGGGCAGATTTAGCAGCATCTGCACCCAAAATATAACCACAAGGTCCCAAAATTCAAAAAAATCAAATATTGAAAAAATCATAAAAGAGAGTTCAAGAAAGTCCATTTCTGAAAGATACACTACTGATTTCTACACGTGAATTTTCACATTCCACAGTGGCCTTTCGTATTCTCGACTGCAAAAGCTTCCAAAAGTTGGCTGAAGGAAGATACACCAGGTTGAGAAGGTCGAGAGGTGTTGTTGATTTCAATTTCGAAGCTTCACAAAATCTGCAAGAATGAATTAGAGATAATCCATATTTCTTCTCTCAAGCCTCCTCTTCATCTAGCTCTTCAAGAAGTTCACCTGGTAATCCTATCCAAAATCCTTCAAATTCTGTAATTTTTCAACAACCATTGAACATCGACTTCCCAGAAGAAGAAGAATTTGAAGAAGAATTCATAGAAGCAAGAGCTGAAGTAGAAGAAGAAGAAACAATGGTGAACAAAGAAGAAATATCTCAACCCATTGTTCCATGGGGAAGGAATACAGGCCCGCTTGCTCTTGAACCCCCTCTTCACAATCTACCAACGGGTTCCCGCAAGAACTTTCCAAAGTTCAAAGGTGACAACACACAACATCCTAAGAACACATCATTTCTTTCATGACATCATGTGGAATTCTTGGTGTCCAACATGAAGACGTTGTTGTAAGATTGTTCATGGAGTCCCTCCAAGAAAAAGCAATAGAATGGTTTTACCTCTTGCCTTCTTGGTCCATCACTAGTTGGAATGACATCAAGATGCATTCGAAGATAGATTTAAATCAATCAAGATTATCAAGACCTCTTGTGCAAGGCTCAAATAAATAAAGGAGAAAATGAAACCATGAGAGACTTCATGGCTCGCTTTGAACGGTTTTCAAGTGCGGGATACCCGAGAGGATTCACCATCTGAAAACAATATCAAAAGATTATTCATAAATGCTCAATCACCAGAGGTAGGATTTCTCCTACAAAGAGTTCAACCAAGGAACATTGTAGAAGCACAAAGGAGGGCCATTGAATTGGATGACGATCTCATCCTCTCTGGAAAGATCAAGAATCCATCAAAGGGCAAGGCCCAACATCCTAAAGATGAGAGAACTAATCCATCGCTGCAAAATTTGGTGAATGAGATGGCCTCTTTGAAGAGGGAATTATTTGAACGAGTTTCTTCTTAGAGAAGCAACAGAAATCAGATTGTAGGAGCACCCCAAAGACTTTCCTTGGAGGCCCCACCCATGAATGTAAATTGCAGATTTCAAGAAAGTGAAGAAGAGCTTGAACAAGAAGGTGGCAATTTCCAAGAAAGTGATGAGTTTGAGAACGATACACAAATCAGGTTTTGTGAGTATTTTGGAGGTTATGAAGAAGATGAAGAAGATGCACCAAGTTTCTCATGCGTGGTATTCACTCATTCTCAGTCTGAGAAAAGAGCATCTCCCTCCACTGCTGCAAAAGAAAATAAGGTTGATGATCCTCCTATGGTGACTCGAAAAATAAAATAATCAGTCAAGGATCCCCACTTCCATCTTCCATGAAGTCTACATTGTTGGAGCCTGACCCTGCAACAAGTAAGAAGATGCCCGCAATCCCAAGTAAGCTTTCTGATGTCTCTTCCAAGTCTAAATCTAAATCTGCTCCTACAAAATCTAATACCTTGAAAGCTCCTAGTGTGTCTTTTAAAATACCCTCCATTCCTCAAACATCAAATCCTTCTCCTAAACCTATCCAGACTCCAAAATCAGTCCCTTCACCCCCTTGTCCACATCTACTCCCTTTGACTTCATAGAATATGCAAACAAAGCCAAAGTGTAGATTACCAAAACTGAATATTTGTGGACTCACCCTGAACAATTCGAGAGGTTCGTCTGATACATCAGGAGTGGTAGTCTAACACCCAATGTTGTAACTTCTAGTTCCAAAGGCATGCTACAAAACTCACCTACACCTCCCTCATAGAACATGCTTTCTCTGAGTGCATCAAAGACTAATAAAGTTGAACCTTTCTACGTCTCCCTTCTTATTGGAGAATATGTACTAAAAAATTGCATAATAGATTCTGGGGCCTCAGACAACGTGATGCCTTTGAAGGTTGCCAAGGCTCTTAAACTTACAATGACTCCACCTAGTGGCTCTTGTTACTCTTTGGAATCAAAAAGGTCTCACTTGTAGGGAAGGTTAAAGATGCACAGGTGGCTCTCGCCAGATTTCCAGACAAGAAAGTTTCAGCGATGATTTTGGTAGTAGACGTCCTAGCCTCGTTCGGAATGTTGCTGAGTAGAAATTTCTGCCGAGAGTTGGGAGGGAAAATTCAGATGAATTGGTCTTTTGCAACCATACCAATGAAGGGAGACATGGAGAAATTGCTTCCCGAGAAGAAAATGAGGTACACTGTGCAAAAATCTGAAGCCTAGAAGCTAACATTTTGTACCAAAATACCAGGTGGATGAATCACTTGGTGACAACCGAGGAGGAAGAAGATATTCCCACCTTGATAGGTCCGACATGCCTTCCCAGAGATATTTGGACTTTGAAGAAGCATTGAGGAGATTCGAGTTACAAGAGGGCAGCCTCGAATCGCCAAATGATGCAGACCGCAAGGAAGAGGAAATGGTTCTCGGTGATTTTCAAGAAGAAAAATAAGCCTATACACTTTTCCAAGATGAGGAGTTATTCTCATTCCCATTTGGGGATGAAGATGATCTCTGTCAAGCCATCTATGGAGAGACAAAATCAGCTTGTGATGAGCCCGTGAAAGGTTTGAAAGAAATGTCTATACAAGGACTGCTAAGAGCCGCGGAAGAAACAAAGGACCCTGAGATTAGTCTAGAACTTTTAATGCAAGCCATGAATATGGAAGATAAACATGAAGCTAATTTGGAAGCCTTAACTAATGTGAAGGTCAGCCATATTGAGATAAGGCAAGATGAGAAATATGATGTCCCTCTCAAGCCAATGGTTGGTGGATACAATGATGAAATTGAAGTATTTTCTTTCCCATTTGAAGATGAAGACTCTTTCTATGATGAAGAAATTGAAGCAAGGAGTTTGAAGACCTCTAAAGATGAAGCTCCTTTTGATGAAGGATCAGTAGAGTGCAGCGATTCTCGAGATGATGAGGTAATCCCTCTAGATAGTTTCTTTGAGTTACAAGATAAAGATTCTTCAAAGGCATACAAAGAGGGACTACAGGAAATGATGAAGCATTACTCCGTGCAAGAAATCTTGGATGCAGTAGAAGTGGCGGAAGACCCTAAGCTGATTCTTGATCTCTTCACTCATGTCATGGGCATACAAGACAAGTATGAGGCTGCATCCAATCTTTCAGTCAGTACTCAAGCACCTCACAGTGAAGTAAAGGAAATGGATAAGTCTGAGGTTTCTCATGGAAGAGATGTCAATGAGCATAGACCCGGAAAGAAATTAACTTAGAAGGTTCAAGGAATTGGAACGAAAATCAGCATTGGGGCAGCAATGAGATGCTCGATGGAGAATCAGCTATATGGATAAACATGGAAGGAAACTGGCATGATGAAACCAATTTCAAAGAGCATGAAGACAATGGAGTTTCCAAGAAAGGACCTGAGCATCAAGAAGATCACATGGACTCACTCCTACCAAGTACATAGATAATTTTGAAATCACCTGGCTTTCATAAGCAACTGAGGAGGGGAGGATACTTTCTAGAACCCGTCAACTACTTTGCAGAACATCATCATTCGGTGTTGCCTCTTCAGGGGTAAATTTTGTGAAATAAAAAGTACTTCAGTGAAAGCGGGTTGTCCCTCACTTTGTACCATAGGTGATTGATAGGTGTTTTTCCCTTTCCATTGTGTGTGTTTCCCTTCTTGTTGTGTGTCATGTGTTTCCTTTCGGTCGTTTTGTGTGTGGGTGTTTCCTTCTTCTAATCTTCCTTTCTTGAAGTTGTGCATGACTCCGCAGGGCCCAATGGATAAGGCACTGGTCAATGAATTATATGGTCTAAAATTGAGATTTTGGATTCCCATGTCATGTCTTCACTGTGCTCAGTCCATGTCATGTCCCCAAGCTAGAGCTAGTTGTTGTCGTGAGAATGTGCAACAGGGAAATTGACAATTTCTGAGCATGACAACTATACCCCTATGCCAAAATTTTCATGTTTTATCATTCCTAAGAAACCCCGACCTGTTCAATTAGTCCAAATGAATTCCCAACCAATGTCATGATATTATCCTAGGTTATTTAGGAAATTCCATTCATTCCCCCTAGGTGATTTTAGGAGTTCATTGAAAATGTTATCTTTTGGCAGTATAGGGAAGGGCTATCGTTGGCCTTCCCGGGATTGGATCAACCCCTAGAGCAGAGAGAAAGGACAAATTCAACACATAGGTGAATGGAAGACCTTATAATGTCATGGAAATTATTTTTGAAGGCTTTGGGAAGTTCTGAAAGACTTGGAGCAGTCTGAGTGAAAACAGGGTTCACAAGCCTAGGCAGTACACATGCCTAAAACAGTTGTTGAGCTTCAAATGAAGATTCCAGGAGCTCCAGATGGAGTTGGAAGTAAAAAAACATCTTCGAAAATATTATTCCAATACCTACATGATGGTGAAATAATATTTTTCACAAAACCTTGCGCATATGATTGGAAGACAGTTTTTCTCAGGTACAAGTGGAGTCCCAGATCAAAACTCTGATTTTTCAGGGATCATATGATCAAATCAAGACATGAGACCCACATCATTGGATTCAAAATTCCATTTCCAATCAGGATCATATAAATTTTCACCAAGAAATTCCACCGGAAGCTCAAGTTATCTGCATTCCAAGTTACCCTCTCAAAGGCAGTTCAGGACTTAGTCATTTTTTCGAGAGGACACGTGTCAGCACCAGGAGCCTGGTGGGATTTCATGTCCCCCACGTCCCTGAGGTCAGGTACATAACCCCTTGGAAAATTCTCCCAGCCCTCATGTGACCCTTGGGACCCTCATATGACCTCTAGACCTGGCAGTTCAGCCCTCAAGTGCTTATTTGGAGCATGCATTCCCTGCGTCGGATCGGTCACCACGTGTCAGCTCCAGGACCACCATGGAATTTTATGTACCTTATGCACCTGAGGTGGGGGACATTAGACATGGAAAAATGTTCCCATCCCCTAGGAGGAGTCTTTTGGACACCCACGTGACCTCCTTTCAACTCACAAATTCCTCGGCTTCAAATCAGCTTTTCCTCCTTCATTCCTCGCCGCTGGATCCAAAGGCCACATGTCACCATCTTGCTCATTGTGGAAATTGATGTCCCTCACATCCCTGAGGTCAGGGACATAAAGCATGGAAAAATGCACCCAAGCCCTACCTGTGCACATCTTTTTGAAAAATTTCCAAGTGTTGCTTTTCCCGCTTCTAACTTCTAACAGTTTTATTTGCACTCCTTTCCTCCATTCTTCCTCTGCAACATTCTACCATCACTCCGCCATTGCAAATGCTCAGACCAGATCAAAAAGGAACTGAAATACCTTTCCCATGGTGATGCATAGGTCTCAAAAGGAATCCTCATCAAGCTAAGGAGAAACGAAGAACAACAAAGAAGAGAACAACAAAATCCCCATAGCTAAAAAATGGAAATCTAAACAAAGCTTGCAAACCAATGCACAAATCAATGAACCATTTATTGTTATTCATTCCTCTATCCAATACCATCAAGAAGACACCTTCAAACTCCCCCCATGTGTGACAAAGCATCCACAATGAAGAAATCTCCTTTCGGCTCAACGAAGAAAGAAGTGGGATTTCCCGTCAAACCGGTTGTCGGATCGAAGTAAGATTACACATGAAGCACCAAAAGAAAAAACCCACATAAAAATACAATTTTATTCACAAACAGAGGAAAAAAAAATACCTGCACTTTTGAGGTCCATTAATGGTTGCCGTACTAGAAGCACTGCTAGGTCCAAAAATTAAAACTTTAAAATCTCCTGGATTATTAAGTGGGCGGACCTGAAATTTCAAAGGGGTGATATTGGGAAAAAACCCATATCAAAAACTTCGTTCCACATCAATTCGAATCCCAGAGGCCAAATTTCTAAAAATAGCAGGTCTACTACATAGGAACTGCTATTTCGGGAAAGTCATTAATAGAAGAACCTGCGAAGGAGATGAAGATATCAAAGGTGCACTACAACTGAGAATCCACCAGAATGGACATTTTTGGCACTTACTAAAAATAGTAAGTGGGCCCTCGAGCACCTACTAAAAATATAAATTTGATCCAAAGGAGTGAGGAACGCAGGAGAAAGGGGAATCAAGGTCACAACACTCAGCAAAGGATTGAGAGAGTTTCCTTTTTCACACTTACTAAAAATAGTAAGTTACACTCAAAGAGAAGTTTTGGCACAATGGGATGTACAAGGATAATCATTCAAGGGGACATCATTATTCAGGAGCATCCTCGTCATTTTTCACAAGGCATTCAAGATCCACCTTAGTTCATTCAACTTAGCGAACATTCGTGAGATAATTTGGAGGAATTTCACAGTGTGCAAGGAGTTCAAAGATTCAGAGTTTCACTGCATTTGGAGCTTTCCATCAACGAGGATAAACTGACTTCATCAGGAATGACATATCCTCTTCTTCTTATCCCCCTCTTTCTCTCTCCTCTTCCCCCCAACTTTCTCTCACTTTCCAATATTCTAATTTTGCGTTGGGGTTTGCACTTTTAATATGACTTAAGAGACTTTAGAAACATAATGTAAATTAAGTCACCTTGCTATTATAAAAGGGACTTAAATATTTGAAGTGGAATATGAACAGTCTTAAGTCATATTAAGGTATTTGAAAGGTCATGAGGAAGATGAAGAGT
Source organism: Taxus wallichiana var. yunnanensis (assembly GCA_018340775.1). NCBI lineage: Eukaryota > Viridiplantae > Streptophyta > Pinopsida > Cupressales > Taxaceae > Taxus > Taxus wallichiana. Next base: position 769,408,759 of record CM031239.1, on the reverse strand, counting down.
CATATTCTATTCTATAAATTGTAAATCCATTCCCATTTCAAAGGGTTGTGATTGATCTTGTAGACTCAAGAGTGCATTCTACCTTGAGAGAAAGCAGGAGATAGCCATTTTCTTCTACTCTCTTCCCCTCTCAAATTTCTTCCATTCCTACACTATGTACAACTTTTGTTCAAGCATCAATACAAGAAGGAGTTTCTAGATTTCTTTGACCAAGGGATTTCATGACACTTTGTTCTCATCAAATTCTATTTGGTCTTGTTGTCATTTACAGGTTGTTTCTTCTCATAAATGCATGTGATGAAGTTTCTAACTAGTGTGTGTGCAAGAATATGATTTTCTACCTGTAGCATTAGTTCTCCTACCTCCATTCTCACTCCCTTTCCCACTTTTAGGAAAATTCATCTCTTGCGGTATATGCAAGCATTTTTCGGGTCAATGGAGTGCCCCCGTTGGATCCCGGTCGAAAGGCCACCACGTAAATCCACCTTTTCATGTGCATGCACATATGGCACTGCACCGCTTAAGTAGAGGGACTTAGATTCCCGAGAATTGGCAAGAAATCTACAAGTTTGTCCACCGACAAATTTCTCGCAATACTACTAGAAATTTTTTTGAAAATGTTTCCCAAAAAATTTCAAATTTCAGAGTTTCGGTTCTGGGCTTTAGAATTTTCAACTCGCTCGATATTTTTAATCCCAAAAATCTCCAAAATTTTGAAATGGAATTATCTGAAAAGAATCCCCAAAATTAAACTTTGAAAGCTTGATTCAACTTGGCCTACCTCGTTCCCGAGCTTCTGGTCCTGCAATGACTCCACGATCTTCATTGCTCACTCTCTTAATTTCCTGATTTTTGAATGTAGATTCAACCAGTGAAATGAGCTTGGTGCAGAGGTCACTCTACGTAAATCACACTAACACATGCCAACTAACTCAATAAGTAGCTTGGCCACTTTTATCTCATGCCCATTTTTGATTGGCGTTGACAAATTTTCAAGCCTTACATTGACCTTTCTTGAACTTCTGAAATTTTCTGTGAACAAATGAGACATGAGGGTATGACAAGACACCTAAAAAAACATATGCCAATTTTAACTATGTCTTGCTTGAGTTGAGAAAGTATGGGTCCTTCCAAAGGAAATTTTCTCATTCTGAGACCAATTTGATCCTCTGAGATATGAAAAATAAGGAACAATTCCAAAGGATCCTGAAACCTTCGGAATAACATACAAGGATTTCAAAGCTTGAAGTTATCCTGATAACCCCAAAATCTTTATGGAAGAATCTTCGGTCTCAGGGTATTATCATATTGTCCATTTTTTCCCTGGGGCAAAAGTCGACAACAGTTGGGAAGTTAAGCGGGATAAAGTTGATTATACCAAATATCTAAGAACTTTAAACAAATGTTAACATATCCAAAAGGAAAGAATAAGAATAGCTTCAAATAGTAAAGATGAACCTTCAACTAGAAAATTGTGCATCTGTGAAAGCTCAAAGACACACGGCTTCACACATTCTTCAATGTTTTAACACAAGAGCTCATGTTAAAGACTCAATTAAACTTTAGAAAACCCCTACTATATATCACGCTCATGATACACTCATGAATTGACAAACAATTTATATCACTCAAATGAAAGTAAATTGAATTTAAATCACTTATTACATTATGAAATGAAATCTCTCTTCATAATGTAATTACAAATTCTATAATACTTATCATGAGGACGATATTTTGTGTGATTTCAAAGGATTTCTAATGTAAAAGCGCAACAGTACACATAGATAACTATTTGAAAATATCTCAAGATGAAAATGGACATAACACAATTCATTGATCTACATGAATTACTCAAGGTTTCTCAAATTTGATCAACAAGAGAAATTTTGTTTACAATCTCAAAGTTTTTTCAATGGATATACATCTGTAACCAACTTGACATGATCAATTTTGAAAGGCACACAAGAAATAACTAGTTTCTCAAAAAATTTCCTAGAAAAATGGCTTCTCTCGGCTCTTCTCTCCTTTTTTCTCTCTGACTAAATTTCGAAAGATTAACCCCCTTTTCTTCCATGGCATTTTCATACTTTTATATTACTCACTTTACTTCAAAGCTTTTCCCCCAAAAATAAGAATATTCCAAGGAATACTTTGTTCACTCGAGGCCCGAATCAGCTAAGTATAAAAAGGCTAGCGGAAGCCTCCACGTGTCTCTTCGGTGAAACTTCAAATGTAAAATCCAGAGGTAGGTCCCCAAACAAGCGCAGCCCTCCACGTGGTCAGAACTCGAGAGATTTGCACTACCATTGAAAAGTATAATCATGGGAAGAGCTAGCAGAAGCCTCCACGTGGAATAGATTTTAACTAAAGCGGGCCTAGGGGTATGTACTTTTAGACACTTTGGTCTACCCATCCACTTTTGATGTTGGCTCAACACGTGGCTTTACCAGACCACCTTAGACCAAAGTGGGCCTTTTGACCTCTTTTAGGAGGCTACTCTTCTACCAACTGATCTATGACAACATTTCCCCCAAGCTATTTTTTTTTTTCCTCAAATAGTTCCACCATGGACCCACTCACTAGGATTTCTTCGTATTTGGATCGAATACCAGTGAACTTTGGAAATTAGAGAATAAAGTGTGCTTTCGTCTCAATTACCCCCGTCTTTGCACAATACACAATTTCACTCTTCCCACTACTCCTTAGGTATTGTCCACATCCTTGTTTCACATCCAATCCCATAATTCAGCATTTCTGCACCTATTTTGGACTACAAATATGGCTTTCCATCCTCCTTATATTCGCTTTCACCCCGCATATGTCCCACTTGAGCCTGCTATGAAAATCAAGGCCTCAATATTTGTACTCTAACACTATCTCCAAAGGCTCACCTTCAAACTGAAATTCAGGTTGTTGGCTTGTCTTCTTTACAAAAAAATCACAATTTTGGTTTTTCCAATGTTTACCTGCATTCCTACCTCTTTGTAGAAAAACTCTAAAGAGCGAAGGTGGATCCTCAGGTCTTGGATTGTTTCTACCATTAGAATTAGATCATCTGCATATAGCATGAGTTTCACCACATACTTAGCCATGGGCACTCCATTACCTCCAAATTTGTTTATCCACTGTTCCAATTTTTCTATGTACAGTCCAAATAAGGGTGGAGAGAGAGGGAAGCCTTGATTAACCCCTATATCACTCCCAAACCCTTCAGATAACCCTACATGTGGTTTGATTTTAGCTTTCACTTGCTCATACAGTCTATGAATGGAAGCCTGTAATGTGATGGAACCCCTAACTCCTCCATTTTGTTCCACATTTTGTTCCTTGGAACCATGTCAAAAGCTTTTTTGAAGTCCACAAAAAAATAGTAAGCATCCTTCTTTCGATCCCACCCATTTTCCACTAGATGTCTAAGTGTGACACAATGATCAATGGTTGAGTGTTTGGGTCTAAAACTAGCTTGTCCCTTTGCTCTTTTCCCTCCACTCTCTGCCCAACTATTGATCCTGTGCTCTATCCCATGATATTTATGAACATCATCCCATATGGTCGGTGTATGAAACGTGAGTCTTTTCGATGTATTTCATCTACATCTAACTAGGAGATCCGGTCTTCACTTTTGGCAGGTCATCTAAAATGTTCCCTTCGATTTTGATTTGTTCACTCGAGGCCCGAATCAGCTAAGTATAAAAATGCCAGTGGAGCCTCCACATGTCTCTTCGGCACACTTTTGGTATGAAGCTTAAAAGAAAGACTCCCAAATGAGCGCAGGATCTTCATGTGTCTAGGGTCCGAGAAAATTACACCAGTCGTTGAAAATTCTAAGCATGGGAAGAGCTAGTGGAAGCCTCCACATGTCTCTTTAACATAATTTCAAAGGTAAAATTCAAGGGCGGTCCCCCAAACAAGCGTAGGCCCTCCACGTGTCTAGGGTCCGAGAAAGTTACACCGACCGTTGAAAATTCTAAGCATGGGAAGAGCCAGCAGAAGCCTCCACATGTCTCTTCAATGCAACTTCAAAGGTAAAATTCAGGGGTAGGTCCCCAAACAAGCACATGATCTCCACGTGTCTAGGCTCTGAGAAATTTGCATCAGACGTTGAAAATTCTAAGCATGGGAAGAGCTAACGGAAGCCTCCACGTGTCTCTTCAGCGTAACTTCAAAGGTAAAATTTAGGGGCAAGTCCCCAAACAAGCACAGTCCCTCCACATGTCTAGGGTCCGAGAAAGTTACACCTCCACTTTTGATGTTGGCTCAACATGTGGCTTTACCTGGGCATTGGCGGGGTAGCGGCTTACTTCTACAACTTTAATACCTTTTTAAAACAAAGCCACACAAAGGAGACATGATCATGGAACACTCCCAACTAAAAAAGTTTCACCATAGATATAAATCTATAAATAATACCAAGACTCAGCATAATCCATGACCCAAGGAAAAGATTGATAATGACACCTTAGTGAAGGAAAAATTTACGCACATCCACACGGGAAGAGATAAATTACATCGCCAAGCGGATGAAAATTTTTAAATGAAAAAGGTGAAATTACAATTGAGCACCAACACAACCTATTCTCAACCACGAGAATATGATGCCAAAAGTGGATATGCACAAATTTGATGGGAAGGATCCACTAAATTAGATAAATAAAATGGAGAACTTCTTTGAGTTACATCAAACACCATCAGGAAAATAGGTGATATTGGCATCCTTGTATCTTGATGTAGACTAATTCGTTTGGTATTGATGGTTAAGTGCTTAGAGGCGTAAGAATGGTCTCGGTGTCACTTAGATAGTTTTTATCGAGGAGTTGCAATTGCATTATAGTTTCAGTGTTTTAGAGAACTAATTTAGTCAATTGGAAAAGTTACAACAAACGGATCACCAAAGATTATGTGCATCAATTCCAGAACCTATCCTTAAGGGTGAAGAATATTCCAGAAGGAAATCTGAATGACCTATTTCTTGGGGGTCTTAAGGAACACATCAAGCATAAGGTACGAATGTTTAATCCACTCAAGCTTTCTAATTCTATTATCATGGCACGTCAAGCAGAGGAAAAAGTTATTTGCAGTAGGAGGCCACCTTTCATTAACACCAGAGACCATAGTATCTCTTCCCCTTCATTCACTAGGCCAATTAGACTGACTCCTCAACAAATGGAAGAAAAGAGAGCAAAAGGATTATGTTTTAACTATGACACCAAATATGGACCAAGACACAAATGTGCTGAGAAGAAGTTGTTCTATATTGAAGGAGGTAATGAGGATAATGAGGAAGTTGAAGTTATAGGAGAGGTTGAGGAACTAGTAGAAGATGAAGCAGAGGACCACCAACCTATAATTTCTTGCCATGTATTATCAGGTATTAGTACTCCTCAAACACTCAAGGTTATTGGTTATCTCAAAAATAGAAGGTGACGGTGTTGATTGACTCGGGAGTACTCATAACTTCATAAATAGTAAGTTAGCTACCCACCTCAATTGTTTTATTTACCCATCTCTAGAAATGCAAGTTATGATTACGGATGGTGGGACAGTCAAGTGCACAAGAAAGTGTCATAGTATCAAGATTTCCATGGGAGACTACATGTTAGACTCACCTATGTTTGTTATTTCTATGGGAGGGGCAGATATTGTTTTAGGTGTCCAATGGCTCACAACCTTAGGTACTATAGAGATGAATTTCCAAGAATTGTTCATGTGATTTCATTCAGATGGAAGGACAATACAATTGAAAGGGATGGTAGCTAAGTCTCCATAGATTATTAGCTCTCATCAGATGCAAAAGGTTCTTAGAAAAGGAGTAGATGGATTTATAGCAAAGTTATTTTCCATAGAAGTACAAAATACAAAGTCTTCAATGCCACCCAATCTTCGAAGATTGTTGATGCTCACTCATCTATTTTTGATGCAATTCCAAAGGGACTACCACTAGTTAGGGATCATGATCATGTCATTCATTTTATTCTAGGGAGCCAAACACCTAACATCAGACCATATAGATACCCATATTCCTAGAAAAGTGAGATCGAGAAAATGGTACTGAAATGTTGAAGGCGGATATCATCGGGCATAGCCAGAGTGCATATTCTTCACCAAAGGTGGTCATGGTACATAAGAAAGATGAAACATGGAGGATATGTACATATTACTGAGAACTCAACAAGTACACCATAAAAGATAAGTTTCCTACTCCAGAATTGGTGATTTACTTGATGAATTGCATGGTGTTATTTCTTTCACAAAATTAGATCTTCATTTGGGGTACCATCAAATTAGAATAAGAGAGGAAGATGTTCATAAAACAACTTTCATGACTCATGAGGGCCATTATGAGTTTTTGGTAATGCCTTTTGGTCTTACAAATTCTCCCTCAACCTTTCAAATCTTGATGAACATTGTTTTTAGGTTGTTTTTAAGGAAATTTGTATTGGTTTTCTTTGATGACATATTGATTTACAGTAAGACATGCAAATAACACTTTCAACATGTAAATAAAGTGTTGGAAGTTTTGGAGAAACATACTCTCTATTAAAATCCATCCAAATGTTCTTTTGGTGTACAAGAGGTAGAGTTCTGGGTCACATTGTATCCCATAAAGGTGTCAAAGTTGATCATCAAAAGATCAAAGCTATGGTGGAATGGCCAAGGCCCAAAACTCTCAAAAATATTCGTGGGTTCCTAGGACTAACAAGGTACTACAGAATATTTATGAGGGGATATGGTGGAATAGTAGCCCCACTCATTGCATTGCTAAAGAAGGATTCCTTCCATTAGATAGACGTAGCCACTAAATCCTTTGAGCAGCTAAAGGAAGCCATGTGTAGCACCCCAGTTTTGGCTACTCCCAACTTCTCAAAAACCTTCATTGTTGAATGTGACACTTCAGGATCATGATTGGGAGTAGTTCTAATGTAGGAAGGAAGACCAATTACATTTGAGAGTCATCAATTCAAAGGAAAATATCTTCTCAAACCTGTCTATGAGAAAGAAATGATGGCTATTCTTCATGCGGTCAAGCAATGGAGGCCCTATCTCATGGGTAGACACTTCAAGGTAAAAATTGATCATGATAGTCTCAAATACTTTTTGAGCAAAGGTTATCATCTGAGGAACAACAAAAGTGGGTAACAAAAATTTTTGGTTATGATTTTGAAATCATATACAAAAAGGGTAAAGAAAATGTAGTAGTTGATGCATTGTCCAAAAGGGATACATCCGTAGATGCCTTACTATGTGGAATGTCCATGTTGAAGGCCATTGGGTGGATGAAGCAATATTAGAATGGGATCAAGACAAGGATACATAATCTCTAATACATAATATCAAGCAAGGCTCTATAACATCTAACAAATTCGAGTGGAAAGGTAATGCACTATAGTACAAGGATAGGTTATACTTGAGTAAAGATTCTGAGTTGAAGCATAAGATTCTTGCAGAGCTACATGCCTCGCTTGTTGGAGGACCCTCTAGGTTTTTGAAGACATATCATAGAATAAAAAGAGAATTATTTTAGGAAGGACTCAAGGGTGATGTACAAAATTTTGTATCAGAGTATTTGTTGTGCCATCAAAATAAAGGGGAAATAATTAAGACACCAGGTCTGTTGCAACCCTTACCAATTCCTAGCCAGAGATGGGAGGAGGTATCCATGGATTTCATCACCGGATTTCCTTGTTCAGAGGGTAAGAATGTTATTTTGGTGATTGTGGATAGGCTCACAAAATATGCCCATTTTTGTGCCCTATCACATCCATTTGCAGCCAATACAGTTGCAGCTATTTTTTTAGAGACAGTTCAAGGCTACATGGAACCCCAAAGATAATTGTAAGTGATCATGATCTTATTTTCACAAGTAATTTTTGGATGGAATTATTTTCATGTTTGGGTACTCAGCTAGCTCACATTTCATCTTATCATCCTCAAACTGATGGGAAAATGGAAGTGGTCAACAAATCCTTAGAGGGGTATCTACGTTCTTTTGTATCGTATAAACAGAAAGGTGGATTAAATGGCTACCACTTATAGAATGTTGGTATGATACATCTTTTCATACCTCTTCTCAAATGACCCCATTTTTAGCATTATATGGTTACCATCCACCTTCTATCACTTCTTCCTTGAGGGTGCAAACTAAGGTCAAAGATGTCGAGGAACACATTCAACATCAACAACATGTTTTGGCTAGTTTGAAGGAGAATTTGGCATTGGCACAAAATAGGATGAAACAACAAGCAGATCAACACTGTAGTGAAAGACATTTTGAAATTTGTAACTAGGTTTTTGTATTTCTCTAGCCTTACAAGAATATTTCCCTAATGCAACATAAAAATGACAACAAACTTGCTCCTAAATACTATGGCCCTTATCGGGTTCTACGAAAATTGGCAAAGTGTTGCTTATAAACTAAAGTTTCCTCAATCTTCATGCATACACCCAATATTCCATGTTTCTGCCTGAAGAATGTTATTGGACAGAAATTTGAAGCCTATAAATAGTTACCAAAACTTGATGAGGAAGGAAGAATCATTTTGGAGCCAAAGAAGATTCTACAAACACATACTAAGAGGCTAAGAACCAAAGACATTAAGGAATAATTTATCAAGTGGAAGAATCTGAAAATAGAAGATGCAACACAGGGGATGAAGGTTTTCTACAAAGAACATCTAGGATTATTCAATGTTGAGGACAACATTGGTTTGAAGGAAGGGCATGCTATTCCCTTAACCTATTACTTGTATTAGGATATGAATAATCAACTTGTGGCTTACCATATCATTTTATTATATCATTTATACTATATAATTCTTAGTAGGTTGGCCTTGGTGATGGCCATAGCATATGAATAGTATACGTATAGAAGATTTTAGGTATTATTTCATCATCATTGGAGCATTTGAGTCTTATTTTATGGTTTGGAGGTTTCCCCCTCAAAGTGGCAAAGCTATTCTAATTGCATATTGAGATCATTATTTTGAAATATTGTGTTATTTGGTGTTTTACTACTGCTCATAATCTGAATTATACAAGTAATTTCATTACACTACACACATAATCCATGTCCTTGGTAAGATAAAAACCATCTAGTTATTCAATGTAAACCTCCTCATTCAAGTTCCCATTGAGAAATGTTGATTTCACATCCATTTGATATACTTTGAAGTTTTTTGTGCTACATATGCTAAGAAAATCCTAATGGCTTCCATCCTAGCCACAGGAGTAAATGTTTCATCAAAATCTACTCCTTCCACCTATGCATATCCTTTACAAACCAACCTTGCCTTATTTCTAGTAACTTCACCTTTTTCATTCAATTTTTTTAAACACCCACTTCATTCAATTTGTTTCTAAACACCCACTTGGTTCCAATAATGTTTTTTTCCTTTTGCCTAGGTACAAGCTCCCATGTTTCATTATTTTCAATTTGGTCCAGCTCTTCATTCATTTCATTCACCCAATTCTGATCCTTACTAGCCTCCATGACATTCTTTGGTTCTATTTTGGATAAGAGAGCAAGATTTTCTTGATTTTGAGCAATTTTTAGCCTTCTTCTTGTTTGGATACCTACTTCTTTGTTTCCTATGATTTGACTTGGAGGATGGTATCTTTTAACCTGCCTTGAAGGTGCCTTAGTGTTAGGTCTATCTTCTTCTTCATGTTCAACTTCTGAAATTTCTTCATCATCTTGATTTGCAGCAGTTTGTGGAGTCTCTTTGGGATGAGTTATGACCTTCTTTGGATAGGATTCATCAATTGTGACATTAGTTCTCTCAACTATATTTTGTTGGCTCTTATTGTAGCATCTATATGTTGAACTAACAGTTGAATAACCTAAAAAGATACCTTGAATCAAATTTACCCAAATTGTCATCATCTCTCTTGATGTAGCACTTGCTTCCAAAGACTCTAAGATGCTTCACACTTGCAAGTCTACCTTTCCAAAGCTCATATGGTGTCTTCTTGTGATTAACTCTGATTTGAGATCTGTTTAAAATATATACTACTATACCCACTACTTCTCTCCAGTATCCATTAGGAAATTTTGATTCATTGAGCATAGTTCTAGCCATTTCCTATATAGTTTTGTTCTTTATTTCTACTACCCCATTTTGTTGAGGTGTCCTTGCAACTGAGAATTGTCTTCTTATTCCAACGTGTCTCACAAAATTCATCAAATTCATCTGACCAAAACTCTCCTCCTCTGTCAGACCTTAAACTCTTTATTTTGACATTCTTTTCATTTTCCACTAGTGTTTTGAATGATTTAAATATTTATAGTGCTTCAAAATTTTCTTTGAGGAAGGAAACCCATGTCATCCTTATGAAATCATCAATCAACAACATGAAATAGCTATCTCCTTGAATTCTTTCAGTTTTAGTTGGTCCCACAAGATTAGTGTGTATCAACTCTAGAGGCTCTATAGTGGAGTATTCTTTTGATTTGAAACTTATCTTAGTTTGTTTCCCATGAAGGAATGCTTTACAAAGCTTATAAGTTGGTTTTCTGATATTAGGCATGTTCCTTACACATCCCATGGAGCTAATTCTAACAAGGTTATCAAAATTGAGGTGTCCTAGTCTTTTGTGTCAAAGCCATCTTTCATCCACTTTACTAGTGAAGCATTTTTCTTTGTTTACCTCCTTTAAAACATACATATTATTTTTGGTTCTCTTTGCCTTTCCAACCACCTTACCTAATTTTTATTTCTTTATGTCACATCCCTTGTCATGAAATAATACAAAGTATATCCCTGTTTGCACATTTGACTGACACTCAAAAGATTGTGCTTTAATCCCTCAACATACAACACATTTTTAGTGATGGTTTTTCCATTGTCAAGACTTAGCTTACCTTTTCCCACAATATTAGTTGAGGTATTGTCTCCAAATATCACTGTACCTAAAGCATTTTCTTCTAGAGAGATAAACTTACTCTTGTTTCCTGTCATGTGGCTTGAGCACCCACTATCAATATACCACTCCATGTCTTCACTCTAAGAATGGAAGGAAGTTTGGGCTATTAACCCTTGTTCCTTTGCATTTGTAGGATCTGATTTGACCTTGTAAACATTCTTGCTTTTCTTTGGAGGTATTTTTGATAACAAAACTTAGCTATATGCCCATACTTTTGACAATTGTAGCAAATCAACTCATCCTTCTCAAATGATAAAAATCAAAATGTCTACCATGACCTTTAGCATGCTTTCTACATTTTGAGGCTTTATGACCAAATTCATTGCATGAAAAACAATATCCATAAAATGAATGAGCATACCTCATAGCATGATGTTGTCTTCTTGCATGATATCTCTTCCTAAAATCAACTCTCTTAGCTTTAGGAGGTTCTTGAGTTGTCTTGGTTATCTTCTTGCTTGTTGATTTGTCATCCTCATTCTTCTTCTCAAATCCTAGACCAGATTTGTCATTGACATCTCTTTTCTTTCCTAGAAGGTCATCTAGTTCATTTTTTCTCTTCTCAAACTTTTGATACATCTTCAATTTGGTGGAGGTATAATCCAATTGGGTCTGCAACAGCTCTAGTTTAGATTTGAGCTTTAGATGCTCTTCTTCTTTGATTTTAAAAGATTCTTCAATCATCTTGATTTGTGCCTCAAATTCCTTGACCATATCTTCATGTTCTTGAGCTTCTTTGTTTTGTTTTTCTTCAAGAAGACTGATTTTTCCTTCATATTATTTCACCATTAATTTCAATTTTTGATTCTTTTTTTTTTGATGTTTCAACTCTTCTAAAGCACTGATTAATTTAGCCTCAAGGTTAACTTATGCCTCTTATTCATCTAAACTTTCATATTCAATCTGAATTTTCCTTTTGAATTTCTTGCAGTAGATACTTCCACATCCATGAAAAATGTTTCATCTTAAGTCCCTTCATCATCACTCTCAAATTTGCTAGAGTCACTTGATTGAGAGCTTGAACCTTCTTATGTGTAGAAGTTCTTCTTGTTTTTGAAGTATTTCTTCTTGCCCCTTTCTTCTTGAATTTATTATTTTTCCTTTGAGAATATTCTTCATCATCTTGATCCCCTTATGTTTTTGGGAAATTTTGTAGCAAAATGACCAACTTGGCCACAATTGAAACATTTAAATGATATTTTTCCCTTGTACTTACCTGATCCTCTTTTCAGCTTCCTCACAAACATGGCTTCCACCTTCTCATCATCTATCTCCATGTCAGACTCAGCTTTATTCTTCTTGACCTGTGATTCCTTATCATCCTTGAAGGTTTCCTCTTTCTTGACTGACTTTGAGTCACTAATTCTCATCTCATATGCAGTTAAAATTCCATAAAGATCATCCATTGTCAAGGTGGTTAAATCCTTGGCTTCCTCTACTACTTGACACTTTGGAATAAAATTTTGAAGATAAAGATCTCAACACTTTTTGAACAACCACACTCTCTTCTATTTTCTCTCCTAAGCCTCTGATCAGATTTATAACTTCATCCATTCTTTGCAAGTATGATGCAACATTTTCACCTTCCTTCATTTTCATGCTTTCAAACTGAGCACGATAAGTCTGTAACTTGGCCAATTTTACAGTATTGTCTCCTTCATATATATTCTTCAATTTTTCCCACATATCCTTAGTTGTGGTACACTACATGACCTTTATGAACTCAACCTTATCCAACCCATAGAGAATTGCATTCATGGCTTTAGAATTATTTTCACTTGCTCTCTTTCCTGTTACATTAGTAGGTGGTGTAGTTGGAATAGTGTAGCCACTATCAACTGATTGCCATATGTCAAACCCAAGTGACATTAGGTAAGTATTCATTCTGACACTCCAAAAGGCATAATTTGATCCATTAAATAAAGGAGCTTTGGAGGTGGAAAAACCACTTTGTGATTGATTGTTTGCTATGACTAAATTATTTGGATCTCCCTTGAGCTATTAAACTCGCCACACCAGGACTTCACTCTAATACCAATTATTATAAATCTAGGCACTAAGAGGGGGATGAATCAGTGCTTATTAAAATTTTATGCAATTCAGAATTTGTCAATCATCCAATTTTTAAATTACCTTAGTTGTGATAATCATGCATATTCAACTAAGAGAGAGAAAAGAAACCAAACATTCATGAACACATGCAGATACCGAATTTAATGTGGGAAACACATAAGGGACAAAAATCCACTAAAACTAAGAACTAGGCTTAGGACAGAAATTTCCTACAAATGTTACATGATTTCATAGTTGAGCTTCAACTCAACCTAAAGCTACAACTCCAAAATTTAGTCAAGTTGCTACTTGACCTTTAGAAACTTCAACTTGCATGGAATCTTCAACTCCTAACAATTTAACCAGCAATAACGGATCTTCTATAAGTTACTACTTGAAAGGAAGCTTCAACCCCTATATGTTAAGCTACAACTTAAACTTTTACAAAATTTTGATCTTGTATTCCATAACTGATTATGACCACTTCTTCACTCATGTATCTTCTATTATTCTTTCTTATTTTTCCATGGATTCGGTACATTTACACCCTTCTCACTTGCTTAAATGAGCACTCAACTCTACACTCTTTTTAATAATAGCTATGCATTTGACAACAACATTTACATACTCAAAAATTGAGCTTAAATAAACAAGCAAGATTCCTAAACATGACCCTTGATGTTTCATGTTTAATGACTCTTCACATGGCCATTCTTCCTACATATAGAAGTTCAAAGAAACTTGGTGTTTACAAATTGATAAGTGGCACTTCTTTATCTACTCATCAGAATCGGCTCTTGAGCTTCTCCATGAACTCCTTTACTACGAATCAAACCTTACAGCTTCACATGATCAAATAATATTAGAATCTCAACCAACATCATGCTCTAAACTATTCCTCACAAACTTTCCCGACTAAAACAAAATTCTATCACAAATTTCTCCTTTGTTTCGAGATGAATCAACTTCATTCCTTTTACAACACTTTTGACCTTTTACAAACATTACCTACAATTTTTGGAATTTTTCATTGATTAAAATTTAAGTTTCAATGATTTTCCATGTCATACCAAACTTGCATAGTCACCTCTAAAATACAAGCCAATGAAATATCTCCACATTTACTTTTCAATATCAAACTATTGATAGCCTCAACGTATGGCCATGAAACATGAGCCAATGAAAGGGCTCCATGTTTACTTCACAATTCACTTTAATTTACAAGGACTTTGTTAAAATGTGAAGCCTAAACCAATTAGGCGAATCCATGTACCCTTTTATCATCGGTACTTTACGAGTGTGAAGCACAACCCAATCAAATAGATCCTTACACATTTTTGGTGTTAGCTTTGTTGGAGTGTGAAGCTTAAACTAATAGGAAGGCTCCACGCCTTCACAATGTCAGACTATTCTTAACCCTTACTAGCTACTGCAAGAAACAAGCCAATAAGGAAGCTCCATGCACTTTGTGCCATCAATATTTTGCTAATATGTATCTGACCAATGCGAAACATAATCCAATAGGGAAGCTCCACATACCTCTATAGATTTTACAATGTCAGTCTTTACATTTTCCAGCTCTATGTCAAAGCGTGAAAAGCGAAGCAATCGAAGGCTACATGCATCTTTTCTTTCAGAAGCTGTTGGGTGGACCCAAAATTTTATTTAACTTCGGCTAATTCCAAACCCCAAGTGCCTTCAACTAACCTATAATTCTAACATGTAGCACCATCCTTTTTCGTTGATATTTCACCACTTGTCCTATTGAATTTTTAACCTTGCCTAGACCCAAAAATTTATTAACCTTGGTTGATTTCATGGATCTCACGTCCATCAAGCGCATTTGTGTAAGAAAGTGTTGGAAAGTCAACATGTTTCTAGTATTATTTCCTTTGATCTGTGGCATGTGTCCCTAATACTAGCCAAAATCAATCAGTCATCATGTATCGACTTCATGTTTGACTTGACCTACAAAAATTTGAATGGATATAACTTCCTCCAGAGATCTCTAAATTGGACAAAGTTGGACTCGTTGGAAATATCTCATTGATTTCTCAAATATAAATACCTACACTACCTCCAAAAACTCTTACATATGCTAGAATAAGCATTGCAAACCTATAGAGCATCTGAGCCATGCATACAACCTTCTCTATAGCTTCGGTGGATGTTAACCTCACTATTTGAGCTGTAGCATCCTCGAAAATATATTGGAACCATCTTAAAAGCTCAAAGAACTAGCTAGAGACCATTGCACACCATTGATAGACACTTATCTAAATAGCATTTCACTCCTCCTTTTCCATCAATGATATGTGACATCAATGACAACACCAACCGATGCAACAGTTTCAACAAGAAAGGGTCGGGGGCACCTAGAGGAGACAGGAGACCTTAGGTGTTGTTGTCCTTGTTGGGTACTGGTTTCTAAAACCATGAAAGATAAATGGGTTAATTTTTTACTGATATGTAGGGTGTGGAAGACCAAAGAGAAAGTAAAAGATAAAGAAAAGAGGCCAAAGGTAGTTGTAAACCACTAGTTTTTTTCTTCGAAATCACGTGAACACTAGCATGCTTTTAGGACCTAGAAATGTACCCAAGTGTGTGATTTCATGTCTACATTTTCCCCACTTTACATTACTTGAGTGAATACTTGATAACATAAAGTAGATAAGAGATGTATACCTTATGATCCTGTAGAGAATGTGGCAAATAGTGTTCCAAATGGACAAGTGAAGCATGGAAGCGCAGAGACTAAGAAAGGAAAGTGACCCTAGGGGTGAAGCGTATGCATTGTTTATATCTATTTTTGTGTTTTTATTTGTTATTGTAGGTTGCTTCTTGTTACTGATTAAATATGGACCTACAAAAGAAGAGCAAAAGAGTAGTCAAAGTCCTATATATGAAAAATTTGATCAAAGTATGTAAAAGTAAAGTATACACTTGATGTATAAGAGTGTAAAGGATAGAAAGATGTTCTAAAATGATATGAAGGGAAATTTTATTGGGTGATCTCATGCCAAGAGTGATTTTTTTGGGCGATCTTATGCCAAGAGAAATTTTTTTGGGCGATCTCATGCCAAGTGTAAGTTTTTTGTGTGATCTCACACCAAAGAGGAAGTGTTGGGGAGAGAGGTCTAGTTTTACTATCCTTCCATAACTCTTCCCAATAATCTCTAATACAAATGGTACATCCTGATTTTTCATGTTTATCATGATTTGTTCCAATTGTCACTGATTATAGGAGATAGAATACATTCTCTAACTAGAGGTCGAGTTTTGCTTTACTCTATAATCTGCTCTGAAAACTTCTATGAACTGTGATGATTTGAGAAGATGACTTTTACTGCCCTAGGACATTAGCACATAGGCACTACTTTCTCGAGTTGGGGCATTGGTGTCTATATTATGTGCTAGACCCAAGTCAGATTCTAGGTCATTCTGTGATTGTATTCCTATTTGTTTTACGTATTGTGCTAATCTAAACGGTAGCTCGAGCTCACTTGTAGGGGTGATTTTTTCACCTAATGTATGCCCCCTCATTTGGGGTGCATGTGACGTCTGTAGGAGAATGTGGTCCAAAGAAGAGAACTTGATGATGATCTCAAATTGGATATCCGTAGGGGGTAGGGTATGTGCATGGTAGAAACCAAGGCACATGTAAACAAAGTAGGCTAGCATCATGTGTTAATAGTACAAATAACAAGTGCGGTAGAGAATAATGTAACAATCAAGTGTATAAGCGGGATGGACCACTAAAAGTGGGTTTTAAAGATGGGACATCACTCACAATGTCACAAAACAATCAAGGTTGAAGCAACCAAAAGCATATAATGAGCATACAAGACATAGAAAAGAATGCAAAAAAAATAGCATACGGTAGTAAAAATGTCAAGAAAAGTGTATCAAATAACCATGGTGACATATAATCCTGCAAGGAAAATGCTACACATGAAGCACCCGTTAGCATGTTAGAAAGATAAATAGTGTGTTGAAGCATGAATGAAAAGTAAAGTGAATGTAGTGGAAAGTAGTAAAGAATGTAACAATAAAACATGTAGTATGTGTAGGATGAGAGTAGTAGATGTAGATGCCCCCAGGAGCCTTGGTGGGACTAGTAAAAGGTACACTACTAAGCATCATTATAGTGTGTAAGAACTCGTACCTTAAGAGATATGAATTCACCTCAAAAGACCAAGTGAACGTGCATGTGTGTATATAGAAATATGATGACATACTAAGAATCCATCTAACATGGAAAACAAAGTGTAACATGTAGATAGAATAATCTAGCAAGAATAGATGCAACCAAAATATGTAAATGAAGTATGAGTGTGATGGAATGGGATGTAAATTGTGAGAATGATAGGAACAGTGTGCCCCCATTGGATGTGTATGAGATGAGGTTCATTTATAGGAACCCTCAACAAGTCAATAATAAACCATAGAACAAGAGTGTGTCCTCGGGTAATGTGTGTGTTATGTGAGTAGATGTTAGAAAGATGTTCCATGAAGCACATAACATGAAATGTGTAGTGGATGTGAGGTTCATTTCAAAATTAGAGCCTCAGCAATTGAGTATGAACCGTGGAACTAGAGTGTGTCATAGGGAAATGAAGATACAAGGCATGTATCAAAGTGTGTAAGAGTAGTGAGAAAGATTAGATGTGAAGCACGGGCGTTAAGTGTGATAGTAGATACTAAAGAAAACTTGAAGGAATGGAAGGGGGAAAGAAATCGTGATACCCCCGAGTGTGTGATGTAGAAAAGGATCAAGTAAACTCATCTAGAAGATCATTAGTGTTAGGGTCATAACCAATAGGATCTGAATTAGAGACTTAGTAAGCAATAGTGTTAGGTTGAGAATATAAAGAGCACACACGACATATATTATACATGCCCATAGCATATTCTTCATCAGTAAAAGGTGGTTGTGGACAAGCATGTGCATACTAGCAAGTGAGATTTTTTGTTTAGCCAAGGAATAAATCATTAGAAATAGAGACGCTACCAAAAGGCATGGGAAATGTGATATCAATATGATTGGGATCTAGTGTGTCACCAATGTAATAAAGCCAAGATTGTCTAAGTATGAGTGGAGAGAAATGAGGATTGTGTGCAAGGAAGAATGCTAAATGGAAGATACAGAGGCCATAGGTGTGCAATAACAAATGTACATCCATCATATAAGTGAGGAGAGTGAGGCGAGGGAAGGAGATTGGTAAGTGTGAATCCTAGGAAATTTAATCCATCATGTATGAAAATGGTCTCAGAGCAAGTAGGGTTGAATGGAATATGAGGCCAATAAGAGTTACGAATGAAGAGAGTGCATGTGAAGGGATCAAGGTGCAACGCAGAATGATTTTGGGGAGATGTAATAGATGGTGAAATGTCCAATGTATGTACAATCCCTTGGAAAGGTATCATGGCATTAGTGGAAGGAGGAGGCTTTTTGAATTGGTATTCACCAAGGCCAATAGCAACAAAAGTATCTTGAAAGTAGGATTCATCTATTTCAAGAGGAGTAAAGTTAAGATTGTGTAATGTGTCATCATTAAGCTCTACGGCATCAACCTCATCATCGAATCATTAGTACTAGCATTATCTTGTTGGATGACTTGATCAAGGATATTGGTAGGGGTGGAGCTAGATGTAACATTGAGAGGATCCGTGATGAGTAGAATGATTATGCTAAAATTTTATACCCTAGCCTAATCTAATGCAAGTTTACGGATAAATAAATAAGCAATGAAATAACTAAAATAAACCTAAGAAAACTAAGCAATAAAATGTATAAACCCTAATATGTAAAGAGGATTATAAGCGCCTTAGGTAGTCGAGTCAAAGATGTTACAGATCGTGTCACAATGAAGACCAGTTGAACAAGAATGGGAAACCATCACACAGAGCTTGAGAAAATGTAAATCCGAGTGATTTGGCTGGACTGGGTGCCTAAAAAATAGGTAGGGGCACCTGGTGTTCCCTGGTCTGAAATCTAGGTGCCCTGGTTTGTGCAGGAAGTCTGGAAGCCAAATTAATAGATTTACCAGATGATGTGAAGAATTTTTGCTTGTCACATGTATGTTTCACTTATCTTGCTAATCTTTTTGTAAACCTCCAGAATAAAAAAATCACCTGCAAAACCCCAGACAAAGTATCAAAACCTTAAAAATAGAAAGATGCATATAAAGGGATTAGACTGTCTCGATTGCCAAATCAATGGACTTATCACTGAGCATTGCACTACATCTTATACCCAATGTAGTTCTAGGTGTGTTTGTGTGTGTGTGTGTAGAATTTTTCCCTAGGTTACTCTTGTGTTAATCACACTTTGTGAATAGCAAGCAAGTAATTATATGTAGAATGTAATAAATGTGTGCATGGAAACAATAAACTCCTCGTATGAAGTGTGATGCGAGATGAACCAACCTTGTGTGCTTTTTTAATGGATCCATATGGATGCAAATGTAGCTATAGATGTCTTTGATGGATGTAACCTTAGGTGATGATATCTAGTGCTTAGTGCTTTGTCCCTTATTATGATCACATAACTTTATATTTATATGATTTCATGGCTTAAACTTCGTAATTAACCCCAAAAAGGCCGACTACCAAAAGGATAAGATGCTCAAACGGCTAGAAAGGACCCAAAAAGTGAGAGTAAAGTGTAAAGAGGATAGGGACGCCTAGAGGGGATGAGGACATATGATGTTGGCGTCTTAGTGGGCACTCCAGGTCAAAAAAAGGTGAAACTCAAGTATGAAATGACAAACTAGGCTAATAAAGGTGCAAGACCGAAAGTAGAAAATAGAAAGCAACGAAATATTACTAAATACATGGGTTAATTAGTACTCTTCTTGCTTTAAAACCATGAAAATAGTAAGCAACGAAAGATTGCTAAAGGCATGGGTTAATCAAGACTCTTCTTGCTTAGAAACCATGTAAATAGTTGTGTGTGATTGACTCTAAATAATGACTCAAAGTGCATGATTTTGTGTCTACATTTTCCCCACTATATGTTGGTGAGAAAAAAATTGGTAACATAAAGTACATAGAGATGTGTACCTAATATTCATGTAGATTGGTGTAGAAAGTGTGTAGAGAAAAAGCGTGGAGTGATAAAAAAAGATAGAGCATGTAGACTAAAGATGTAAAAAGTGTAAAAAGGTGATGAGAGTGAACCTACGAGGAAAGCACGTATGTAGATGTTGATGTGTTTGATGTACCTTCATGTTAGTGTGACATTGTTGTTGATATTGACTGCTTGCTTCCCATATGGATGGACCTACAAAAGAGAAGACGATTAAGTAGTCAAATACACATACATATGTGTAAAAATGTGTGTAAATACGCATGTATGTATGTAAAAAGCATGTAATGAATGTAAAAATCATGTAATGAAAGTATGAAAATGAAAAAGGAACATGTGCACCTAATCTGTGATGAGAAAAAGGGTGTAGAAAGGATCTTATCGATGAAGTGCGAGTTTTTTGGGTGATCTCATGCCATTAGCCGAAGAAGTGTAGGGAGGAAATTATGATTTATCCTCCAACCTATAACTACTTCCTGAAACTGTAGAGATCTCTATACTACCTAGATTTTTGGGAGATTTGATGCCAATGTAATGGAAGAAGTGTAGGGAGAAACTTTCCAATGTTGTCCTCCAACCTTTAACTACTTCCCGTTGTATAAAACACCATTGCAGTGATGTGTACCCACGCATGTGCTAAGGATAATTTTCCCTGTAAAATTCGTTGTGTATGGAGTTTTGTAGACTATGTTGAACCCACTCACTATGTAACCCACTGTGTCATGGACAAAAACTGAATTGTATCGGTACCATATTGTGTATTGTGTGTAAACCCAAATGATGCCCCCTCTTTGGGGGCACATGCAACGTCGTTGTAGGAGGATGCGACCCCAAAAGAGGACTAACCATTGTAATGGCTGAAATTGTGCCCTGCATGGGGGAGGGGATGTGCTTGGTAGAAACCAAGGCACATGCAAAAAAGTGGCTAGGAAACAAGTGTTAGTACAAACAAGCATGCATGTAGAAGACAAGTGTAAACTACACAGACAATGTGTAAGGATAATGTAAACACCCAAGAAGATAATATAGACTGTGAAGAGTGGGTTGTATTAAAAGCACAATGGATTGAGGGGGCTGAATCAGTCCTTATAAAAACTTAAAATTATATTTCAGATCTGAAACTCAAAATCTCATAAGTATTCAATCACAATATCCACTTAATCAACATTTAATGTGTGCACACCATAAACCATCAATGAATCAAGTAACCATGAAACAAATAAGCAACACAAGAACACAAGATATAAGTGGGAAACCCTCAAGGGGAATAAAATCCACTGAAACACAATATTTTATTTATATGTTTCTAAATTTAGTGAGGCACCAACCCCACAAAGAGCACCAACCCCTAGTTTAGTAGAGCACTAAACCTACAAGGAGCACCAACCCCTAATTTTGTGAAGCACCAACTCTACAAGGAGGCTACAACCCCTCAAGATGATAAAACACCCACTCAACCACATTATGATGTTCATATCTCTAATTTTTTTCTTCCACAACTAATGGAGATCAAATATTCACTCACACTTCTTCAACCAAACCCTAAGTAACCAATCTTCACAAAATAAGATCTTAAATCACTCTAATAATCATCAAACACTTTATCTCATTTCCTCTAAATTTTCTCCACCTATAACACACTTGAATCAAAATTAATTCATGCTCAAACACCTGCAATCAACTCTCACTTAGGTTTCTCGTCATGCACACACACAACTAGTTCCAAAAAGCACCCTAAACATGCTTTTATATGTTTCTCCTTATTTCAAACTTAGGCACGACCTTTTTCCATCCTTTGGTTCAATCCATAAATCAAGGAAAATTTTAAAATTTGAAATAAAACAGTCACAAGTGACCCAATTAGGTAGGCCTAACTAAAACCCTCATTACAAGTGTCAAAATGGCTCAAAACCCTATGGGCACAAAGATAAAAATGCCCTTACATAAAATGTATACATAGTCATGACCAAAAACCCCTTACATATGATTAAAATATCATTTTACATTCATACATGGTCGTACATTTTATCAACCAATCAAATTATTTCATTTAATGGGCCCAGTTCCTTTTACAATTCTCAAAACAGTTGTTTCCTACACCATCACCCTAGAAACTTCATAAGGCCAAAAATCACTTAAACAAGATAAAACCATGTCATGTAACAACTTTATGGAAATTTCATAACCTTTAGAACACTTCTAAGTAACTTATAACCCTTGAATCAACCTCCTACTCAAACGACACTAATTTTTCCTTCAACAAATCAACTCCGCCAAAATATTTGTTTCCAAAGGTTAACTCATAATATCACTTATAAAAGCATAAAAGACTTCCAAATGGATTCATTACATTACGCATTCATCCCTATTCATATTATAGGTGATAGAAAGCATCAACTAGTCCATATCATGCTTAAAATAATATCAAACTTTCACCAGAACACATGTTGTCATGAACTCGCCAAAAATCTTCCTATCCAAAGAATGTTAAGCACAAGATAATACTAAGAGGGGGTGAATCAGTATTATGATATTCTTTTAAATTTAACACTTAATCTCATATCCATAATCATAATTAATCAGTTTCATAGAGAATATATCAAAGCAATCAATGAATGCAAAGCAAACCAACACACTGTAAATAGACACAGATTTACATGGAAACCCTTTCGGGAGAAAACCACGGAGAAAATATTCTTTATTATATTTCTCAAATGTTTGTAGGCACCAACCTATGGGAGACACCAATCCCCAAATTAAAATTTTTGTAGGCACCAACCTACAAGAGCACCAACCCCTTTTTGCTAAGCACCAACTCAACAAGAGACACCTATCTCTTCAAATATGAAGGCACCAACCTTCCTCACAAAAAAACAAAATCTTTTCTATCTTTTATGTTGTTGTTGCTTCAAAAATTGATAGAACAAAACTACTTGCTCAGAATATCCTTTTTATTTATTTCAATCCCTTCACATAAATAAATCGCTACAACTTTTCATCAAAAATAAATTTTCCCTTCACTCCTTTTTATTTCATATTTTGCTCTTCCTTTTCTCTCTTCACACAAAATATTCAATATGTGTGCTTTTTTTAAATCAAATGATTCTATCTCCTTATATATCCTTCTCACATCCTTTCGACAAGACACATCATTCTATCCAACACAACCTTTCCATTATTTAATTAACACAACTTAATTAAATGCATTAGTCAGCTTAAAACCAAAAGTAATTAATGCAGCCCATAAAAATTATTAAATGCACATTAAACAATGCAATATACTCCATTAAATGCACTGGCCCTTTCTTTAATAAAATTGTTGTCATCATTAAATCACTGCCAGCCATCATTAAATCTTCTTTTTCACCATGAAACATGGCATATGAACGCCTTAAAATTCTGATATATTTCTCATATGTACAGCTGTGTATATCTCGCTTATACCATGTAACAATACTTCTTTTCATGTAGTTAAACTTTCGTTTTCAGCCTTTCTATACTGCTGGTTATTTCCGTTACTTTCTACCATTTCCATCAACATCCATCAATAGTTCCTTCAACTTCTATTTTCAACATCCGCCAATATTTCCATCAACATCCGTCAATAGTTTCGTCAACTTCCATTGTCAACATCCGTCAATATTTATGTCAACTTCCGCTACACATTTCCATTAACCAAATACATCAATGATTAAGCCTTTGACATCAACGACAATATTTCCAACAATCTCCCCTTTTTCATTGATGGCAACCTTCAAAAAAAACTTTTATGCAACTCCCCCTTGTTGTAACTCCCCCTTATAGTCATTCTCCCCTTTGACATCAATGGCAAGGGCAATCTATGAGCTAAATATTGCAATGTTTAGCTCCCCCTCAACTGATGCTTCTCTTGATTTTTCAATGGGAAGAAGAAAAGGATATTACTCCCAAATTCTGTCGTAGATATTCAAATGTCTCCTTTGGAAGTGGCTTGGTGAAGATATCTGCTATCTGATTCGATGTAGTAACAAATTCCAACTTTACCTGCTTTTCTACCACCTGCTCTCTTAAGAAGTGATATCTTATGGGAATATGCTTTGTTCTAGAATGCATAACTAGGTTCTTTGAAATACTTATCACACTGGTATTATCACACAATATGGAGATTGGATGATCATACTCTACTTTGATATCTTTTAAGATTTTCTTCATCCATAAAATTTGAGTACAACATAACACTTTGCTGCTATATACTCTACTTCTGCTGTGGATAAGGATACAGAGTTTTGCTTCTTACTTAACCACGATACCAGTTGTCTCCAAGGAAAAATGCTCCTCCACTTGTACTTTTTCTATCATCCACACATCCTGCCCAATCTGAATCGGTATAAGCTACCAATGTGAAGTCTTTACCCCTTGGGTACCATAACCCATAATCCATAGTTCCCTTTAGATATCTAAATATGTGTTTTACAACTTGCACATGTGTTTCTTTCGGCCCTGCTTGAAAATGAGAAACCATACCCACTGCTTGCATGATGTCTGGTCTAGATGCCGTCATATATAGTAAACTCCCAATCATTGATCTATAGAGAGTTTGATCAACATTCAGAGATTCATCATCTTTGCTCAACTTAGTCCTGGTAGCCATAGGTGTGCTAACAGGTGCACACTCCCCCATACCAAATTTCTTCAACATTTCCTTCACATACTTGGTTTGGGATATAAATATTCCTTTATCAGATTGAGAAATTTGCAATCCAAGGAAAAATGATAACTCTCCCAACATAGACATCTCAAACTCCTTTTGCATGTCTTTGACAAATTTCTTGGACATTTTCTCATTGTCTCCTCCAAAAATTATGTCATCTACATATACAACAACAATCAGTTAGTGCTCACCTTTAGTTTTAATGTAAATATTGCTATCAACAAGTCCTCTCTTGAACACTTGGTCTTCTAGGTACTTATCAAGCCTTGAGTACCATGCTCTAGGAGCTTGTTTTAATCCGTACAAGGCCTTTTTCAACTTACACACATAATCTTCATTTTCTGATAGGAGGAACCCTTCAGGTTGTTCTATGTATACTTCTTCTTCTAACTTCCCATTTAGAAATGCTGATTTGACATCCATTTGATAGACTTTGAAGTTCTTGAATACCGAAAAAGCAAGAAACATTCTAATTGCTTCTAATCTAGCAACAGGAGAAAAAGTTTCTTCAAAATCAACACCTTCTACTTGAGCATACCCTTTACATACTAACCTTTCCTTATTTCAAGTGACTTTCCCATCTTCATTCAATTTATTTCGAATACCCACTTACTGCTAATCACATTCTGATCCTTTGGCCTAGGTACAAGTTCCCATGTTTCATTCTTCTCACTTTGATCTAACTCTTCCTCCATTGCCTTATCCAATGTTTATCATGGCTAGCTTCTGCAAAGTTCTTCGGATCTATTTTGGATAATAAGGATAAATTTACTGGTTCTGATGCACTTACAATTCTTATTCTTGTTTGTACTCCATCATCAAGGTTTTCAATGATCGACTTTTAACATGATTCTTCTTAATAAAATGAGATGGTGTTTTGGTGTCCTGCCTTTCAGATTTACTTAATTTTTCAACATCTTCTTCCTCTTCTTTTTCTTCTACTACCTCGGGTATTTCCAAGGGCTCTTCTATAGGTTCTTTAGCTTTTTGATTCACGATTTCATCCATTCTCACATTTGCACTTTCTACTATAGTTTGTAGTCTTTTGTTATAGCATCTGTAGGCTTTGCTTTTAATAGAGTAGCCAAGAAAAATTCCTTCATCCACTCTTGAATCGAATTTTCCCAAGTTCTCTTCATTTCTTTTAATAAAGCATCTACTCCCAAACACTTTGAAATATTTTACAGTAGCTGGTATTCCTTTCCACAATTCATAAGGAGTTTTGTCATGATTAACTCTGATTTTCCCTCTATTCAAGATATGAACAGCCGTATTTACCACTTCTCTCCAAAATTTATCTAATAGCTTAGATTCATTTAACATGGTTCTAGCCATTTCTTGGATGGTTCAATTCTTTCTTTCTGCCACTCCATTTTGTTGTGGAGTCCTTGCAGCTGAGTACTATATTTTGATTCCATGATCTTCACAATATTCAATGAATTCATTTGAGGTGAACTCACCTCCACGATCTAACCTCGGGCACTTTATTTTCAACCTGGTTTCATTTTATACTAAAGCCTTGAAAGCTTTGAACTTCTCAAATGCTTCGAATTTTCTTTTAGAAAGGCTACCCAAGGCATTCTAGTGTAATCAATGAATAACATGAAATAATTCTCACCTTGTATGTTTTCTCATTACGGTAGGTCCACACAAATCCGTATGAATCAGCTCCGGTGGTTTGGTGGTCGAATACTCCTTCATTCTAAACCTTGCTCTGCTTTGCTTTCCATGCTGAAATTGCTTGCATAGAGTACTTGTAGGTTTCGTTACCTTAGGCATATCCCGTGACTGCCCTGCTTATTGCTGATTTTCACAAGATTATCAAAATTTATATGGCCCATCCTACTATGCCATAGCTAACTCTCTTCAACTTTGACTTAGAAAAAATTTCTCTCCTTTTACTTCTCCGAGCATGTATAGGTTATTTGTGGTTCTATGTGCATCTACTACTAACTCTCCCATGTCTTCCTTCCTTATCTCACACCCTTCAGCATAAAACTTAAGTGTGTGTCCTTGATCACACATTTGGCTTACACTTAAGAGATTATGCTTTAATCCATCAACATATAAAACATTCTTTGTTTTTGTTTTACCATTATCAAGACTCGGTGTACCTTTTCCAACGATCTTTGCTTTAGCATTATCACCGAATTTTACCGTACCTTCATTTACTTTCTTCAATGAGATGAACTTACTTTTATCTCTAGTCATATGTCTTGAACATCCGCTATCAATGTACCACAACTACCCTTCATCCTGTGAATGGAATGTTGTTTGAACAAGCATAGATTTCTCTTTATCTTTCCCATCATCCTCTTTCTTTTGTTTCCAAAATTTTGTAGCTTCTTTCTTCTTTATTTCTGGAGCATTTACCTTTTGGTTCGATTTGGATGGTTCTACAAAATCTTGCCATATGTCCATAGTTATTGCAGTTATAACAAACGATATCTTCAACATAGTTCGATAAAGGAGCAAAGGAGTTGCGATTTCTATTTGAGAATCCATACACACCTTTGTTCTTTATATTGTTGTCTCTCACCCGTATTCTACAATCTATTGCTTTATGACCAAAATGATTACAATAGAAGCAATAGCCATAGAAAGAATTTTCAAACTTGAACATGTGAGTATATCTTGGAGGATTTGATCTTCTAAACTTGTTCTCATCTTTTCATTCCTTATAAGAAGTGTTGTTCTTCATAAAGCTCTTCTCCCTTTTCAACTCTTCATTCTTCATAGGTTCCTTGAGTGTCTCTCGCATAGATCTTTGACTTCTCTGCTCTTGTCCCTTTCAATGACTCTATAACTTTTATGTTAGCGGTGTCTTGTCTTTCCATATATCCAAGACGAGTCTTGTCGGATGTTGACTTCGGTTGGTTCAGAATTTCATCTATTATCTCAAGTACTTTTCTCAAATTTTAGATTACTTGTAACTTTAGCATTTGCCTTTTCCAAGTCATTTCTCAAAGCAACGATCTCTGACTCACGCTTTTCGCAATATTCATCCTTAGTCCTTAGCTGATTTCTTAATTCTTCTTCAACTCATTTTGCTTCTTCAATTTGGGTTTTTAGATCCACGATCATCTTTCCTAATTCTTCAAGAGATTGTAATATCTTAGCTTCAAAGTTATGATCTTCTTCTTCATACTTTAGGATCTCAGTAACTTTTGTTTCTAATTTTTCTTTTTAAGAGATTTCAACTCCCCAAGGCACAAATAAGTTCTTCTTCAAAATTCACTTCACCTTTTTCTTCCATGTCTTCATCTCTTTCTAAGTCATCTTTTATAGCCATGAATAATATTTCTTCGTTATCGCTATTATCTCGAGTCACTTATCCCACTTTCTTCGGATGATCTACTACTTCCTTTTGAATATAAGCTTTTATTTTGCTTTCCAAATCTTTTCTTACCTTTTTTTTGCTTGAATTCCCTTTTGAATTTAGGTTTGCTTTCCTCATCATCACTATCTTATTTCTCTGGACACTTAGCCACAAAATGACCAATTTTACCACAGTTAAAACATTTAAATGGTAACTTACCTTTGTACTTTCAAAATCCTTTCTTTAACTTTCGAATGAACAAGGCTTTTTTATCATCTTCTTCACTGCTTGATTTCTCATTCGACTCAGTTCTTTGATTTTCTCTTTCTTTAAGACTTTGAATGTAGCTTCCTTCTTTGATGGTCTATTTGACTCAGTCCTCATTTCATACGCGGTCAGTATTCCATGTAGTTTTTCCATGCTCAACTTATCAAGATCCTTCATTTCTTCAATGGAAGACACCTTAGCATCAAATCTTAATGGTAGAGATCTTAGAATCTTTTGAATGATTATGGATTCTTCAATATTTTCACCTAACCCTCTTATGGCGTTGACAACCTCATCCACGTGAAGAAGATAGGCTGCAACATTCTCCTCATCCTTCATTTTCAGGCTCTCAAATTGTCTCCTATGATTTTGAAGCTTAGCCATTTTAACCTTTTCATCACCTTCATAGATAGTTCGAAGTTTGTCCCATATCTCCTTTGTCGTGTCACATTGCATTACTTTAACAAACTTAGATTCTGATAGGCCACATAGGATAGCATTCATCACGCTGGCATTGTTTTCAAAAGCCTTATTTCTAGCTTGATCTATTGGTGGAACTGATGGGATTGTATTTCTAATCATTCGATTGCTAAATATCAAACCCTAGTGCCATTAGATATGTTTTCATTTTTATGCTCCAAAATGCATAATTTTTTCCATAAAAAAATGGAGCCTTGTTTGAAGAAAAACTTTTTGTGCTTGATGAGTAGCCATATGTGCTTCGAGAGCTACCTTCCAATTTTAGATTGTTCCAAAGGCACCCGCTCGATACCAATTGTTAAGCACAAGATAATACTTGAGAGGGGGTGAATCAGCATTATGATATTCTTTTAAATTTAACACTTAACTTTAGATCCGTAATCACAATTAATCATTTTCACAAAGAATATATCAAAGTAATCAATGAATGCAAAGAAAACCAACACACCGCAAATAGACACACGATTTACATGGGAACCCTTTTCAGAGAAAAACATAGAGAAAATATTCTTTATTATATTTCTCAAATGTTTGTAGGCACCAACCTACGGGAGACACCAATCCCCAAATTACAATTTTTGTAGGCACCAACCTACAAGAGCACTAACCCCTTTTTGCTAAGCACCAACTCAACAAGAGACACCTATCTCTTCAAATATGAAGGCACCAACCTTCCTCACAAAAAAAACAAAATCTTTTCTATCTTTTATGTTGTTGTTGCTTCAACAAGTGATAGAACAAAACTGCTGCTCAGAATATCCTTTTTATTTATTTCAGTCCCTTCACATAAATAAATCGCTGCAACTTTTCATCAAAAATAAATCTTCCCTTCACTCCTTTTTATTTCATATTCTACTCTTCCTTTTCTCTCTTCACACAAAATATTCAATATGTGTGCTTTTTTAAATCAAATGATTCTATCTCCTTATATATCCTTCTCACATCCTTTCGAAAAGACACATCATTCTAACCAACACAACCTTTCCATTATTTAATTAACACAACTTAATTAAGTGCATTAGTCAGCTTAAAACCAAAAGTAATTAATGCAGCCCATAAAAATTATTAAATGCACATTAAACAATGCAATATACTCCATTAAATGTGTTGGCCCTTTCTTTAATAAAATTGTTGTCATCATTAAATCGCTGCCAGCCATCATTAAATCTTCTTTTTCACCATGAAACATGGCATATCAACGCCTTAAAATACTGATATATTTCTCATATGTACAGCTATGTATATCTCGCTTATACCATGTAACAATACTTATTTTCATGTAGTTGAACTTTCATTTTCAGCCTTTCTATACTTTTGTTGGTTATTTTTGTTACTTTCTACCATTTTCGCCAACATCCGTCAATAGTTCTCACAACTTCCGTTGTCAACATCTCACAATATTTCCGTCAACATCTCCAATAGTTACTGCTCAACTTCCGTTGTCAACATCCGTCAACTTCCGTTACACATTTCCATTAACCAAATACATCAATGATTAAGCCTTTGACATCAATGACAATCTTTCCAACAAAGAATGACCTGAAACCCTAAAAATCACCTCATCATGAGTAACATCTCATATCACTGGAAATATCTCTTAATCCTATTTCTAAAACAACTTGAATTGCTTCAAAAATCTACTTATTGCTCAAGTTATACTCATTTTACTGAGCACTGCTATTTGAGACCCTAAAACTAACCTTTGACTAGTCAACTTATTTGGACCTAAAAACACCATGTACCGCATGAACTTTTCTTGAAACCCCCATTTACATCAATAAAAACTCACATACATCATGCACTATCAATTTTGAATGTTACTCCTTTGGACAACCTTATCCCAAAACCTTATCACCATGACCTCAACCATACATTTCTAGAAATATAATAGAGTCCTATACAAAATCCAATCATCACTTTTGATGAACCAATCAAAATTGTGTCACTATAGTTCATTCTCTGCAAATTGTTCCTAGCTAGGGTTTAGCTAGTGTTTTAGATCACTTTACCTTCTTAACATTTGTTCATAAAATCTTGACGATCAAACAACCTTATTATTTTTTTTTGAAACCTTATAAACTCACCATATAATCTTCTCTAAAATCCACAAGTTCCCATGAAAATCACACTATTCACAATGAGCATCTGAAGTTCAACTTCGAGCTGAAATTTCACTTGTTTTTCACCTTGTCGCACATAAATTGTCATATCTTGCAAAATACATATCATGAGAACTTGAAATTTTTCTCAAATAACTATGACACATCCCTCTAACATATCAAATCATAATAATTCCAATTTCATACATCAATCTCTCCAGCCATTAAGACTTACCTATGCTTGCATGTTTGTTCCTCACTGTAGAAGTTAGGGTCAACTGAAAGAATGCAATAACTGATCATAAAACCTCTAAAAATGACCCAAACATACATGATATGCCATGATATAACTGAATTCATGCTTCCATGATCTCATATCACTCCAAACCACAATATCACACCTCCAGTTGCCATACATACTCTAAATGAGCACATGTAACATAGTGAGCCACATGTATTTGCATCATACTACTGATGTGAGTGTCCAAGAACCCTTAAAACATGATAGACATCATTTCAACATGATTCCCAAGCATCCAAGAAGCTCATATTGTCATGTTGCATCTCTTAGGCACTGAATAGGCTTGCAAGAGCAAGCACACCTCATTGAATCTCACTGTACTAACTGGTATACATTTGAAACACCATGTTAGCACCATATACATCATTATAATATCATAATACAACATAAAAATTTCATTAGTGTGGTTTTGCATCAATGACAACACCTATTAGGACCACATGCCAATAATCTCCTTGAACTTCTACCCCTTTTTACATTAATGATAATGGAATACCTATAGCTCACATTATTCATCTGCCTTAGTTTCATACCAGCATTATTTGGTTTGAAACATCAATCAAATGTCTCAAAGAAGCTCCATTTCTTGATTTTTTCTCAAAAACTAATTATTGCCTTCATTTTAGGCATGCAAACTCCATGCTCCCCCTAGGATAAGCACATAAGTCATCTGAACATCATCATTAAATAATGAAATATTAAAAAAACATACCTTATTTGGATCACAAACACCATTCTCCATCTTCTTAGGCATGCAAAACAAATATTTTCTCCTTCACCCCTATTTTGGCCTTATTGGCAACATTGTAAGTAGACTGTGATTGATCCATATACCTCTTGAATATGCCAACAATTTTAGCTTCAAGCTCATCAAAGTATTATATCACCTTTCTTAACCATATATCATCATAACTAGGCTTATTTGGAGCTTTACTATGCATATTTTTACTCTTCACACCATATCATGGACTATGAGCCATGAACCACATCTTTAGAGCAAAAATGACAAACTTTGGAAAGCAATAGACTCTCAAAATTCTCATGAAACTTCCTTTTGTGGATCCTTGGACCTAAGAGTGCTATCTCTAGCTCCCAAGCATAAAATTGAGATACTTACCTTGAGTTCTTGGCTAGAAACCACCTTAACCACTTTTTTAGGTCCAAAACTCTTTTCTCGATCCCAACGATCGTATTTGACCGAGATATGAAACCTTTTATACTTTACATGCATATCCAAGTAGAAACATACCTTTATAGCCTTAATATCACCATCTTCTCTTTATAGGAAACCCATTCAAGCTCCCACTTGACTGTATTAGGAACAACTTCCCTTTAAATACATGTAACAACATGTTCAAGACATTGTAGAAGATTTGTAGGTTCCATTCTCGAGAAACTACTTCATCGCCCAAGATAACTATATGCTTCTTCTCACCATCAATCATATGATCAAGTTGAACTTCATCATATAGTGAGCTTACCATACCATTAGTAGTGAGAGATACATCATACTCTATTCTTTGATACCAACCATGTACCTAAAGATTTGCTTACTTTATCTCTCATATGCATTACAAATTTGTAGCATGGTATTTTGCACCATTCTACCTTATCCGTTCTCTGAGAACACCTTCAATCCAATAACCTGAGTAAAGTGAAGTCTTAACCATCCTTCATATGTTTTTCTACTTACCATAATCATCATGAAGAATGATATACAACCTTTCCCATATCTCGTAGGAACTAATGCTCGATCCGAGTTCACTAATTTTACATTTTTCACATTGTTTCTTCATCACATTCATAGATCCCATGAAATACAATAGGTCTAGATGAACTTTGACCATCAATGGTCCATAAGAAACCTCCAATACATCCTTTTGTATCACTACAACTCTATGATCCCTCCAAACATACATTGTAACTTCCTTTTATCAACTTGCTTGCTCACAAACTTCTACCCCGAGTTCTCAAGAAACCTTAATAATTTTAGATGTACAAACAATCATAAGATCTTATATCCTAGTGGAACATTTCATTTGTGCACATATACCCTTTAGATCCTCTCAAGTCTTTTGATGAACCCATAATATGCTCCAGGAATGACATATAGGTCAGTCTCAAGACAAATCTCACAACTTATAATGTTAGGGTGTAGAACCTTATTCATTAGATCTAATAACATCATATTTGACTCATCTATGCTTACCCACAGACTTCTAGCCAATTATATACTAAGAATAACTTGAAAATTTGATATACTAGCCTCCAAGAATATGTTTGAGCTACACTTGAACACTCATTAGCTTACACTAGTTAGGTCTTCTAGTTACCACAATCAACTTTCAAACCATCGAGATATTAGGAAATGCACCCATTGTTAGGACCTGAAATCAATTGGATCCTTTACTCAATGAATTCAAGATAACATGTTCTAAATTTTGACTCCTAACTCCATCATTAGGGACCATCCTAAAGTCAGTTTCCATGCAACAAACATAGTCACTGTGAGAAGACACAATGTAAGGCGTAAAATTTTCAAAGTGCATCACATTTACATTTGATCACCTCAACAACTTATCATGCATATTGATAAATATTCTTCAATGCATCTGAGAACCCTTTATCATGATTATGGAGCTTGAAATACTAAAACATACCTGTAGCCATCTTCGTTTGCTTGATGTTACCCTGATTTTGAGGTACTTAGATCACGATTACCATTTTCACCCTAATATTGATCAAGTTATCACTTGATCACATTCACCATCTTCTTAGAGATTACTTTAGCCTATCAATAGAGATGTAGATTCTGTGGAACTCATAACAAGACACAAGAGACCTTCATGAGACCAAGACTCAAAATAGACTCCTATATACTGACAATACTCATGAATTGATATGCAAGATAGCCTTATTCAATGTATTGATCACATTTGAAGCTTCAATCTCATGGATTACAATGAGGTACACATGTCCGAGACACTATATACTTTGTAACAGCACCTTATGACATCATGATAGCTCGTAGAAGACTCTACAACCTTCACAATATTCGAGATGCAACACGGACTTAACATATGCCTAGACACCTTATGAACTCATAATGACCCTTAAAAAAACTTTATACAATTCAAGGACTTCAAACACACTAAGTACACACCATAAAAACTCTTGAAAATGTAAGAGACACCAACAACAACTCAAACAAGTCTTCAAACCTCTCATAACACAAAGACTCAACACATAGATCCAAGACTATTAACAAGACTACAAGATTCATTACCATGAATCAACAAGACTTAATATAGCATGAACACACATATATTGACCTTGTGGAGGAGTCACACAATGACTTAGATAACTCCCCCTCTCCTAGACGCTTCATATTCTTTGATATACCTTCAAGAAGCATAGTGAAGGCATATATGTTCCTTGTATACCTAAAAGAAGGTCTTGAAGAGGTCCCAGTAATAAGTGCCCCAATGATGATACAGGTCTCCTCGCAAGGTGTTCGGGATCCGGAAAAGCCCTCGGAGTATGTGTTAACATCCCGCATGCCCCGCTTAGCCCCCGCGCCCTTTGTTTTCCCCTTCTTCCTTCTTTCCTTGGCCTCTTGATCTTCAAGGATTTAAACCGCCGCCTTGATCGGGCCGCGGCTGTCTGAGCGGTGGTCCGTGCGCGTTTTCCAGAACGTTCTTTTGACGCGACTCGCGTGAAATATCATGATTCACCAGCTTTCTTTGCCGACTTGGGCATGCATTTATGTTTTTGGTCCCCTGGAATAGTGTTTTTCCTTTGTTTATTGTTTAGGAGTTCCATTTGGTTTTGATTTTTGGGTGATTGAATTCCTATAAATGCATGGTTTGTGCACAAGCAAATGGTCTAGAAGTTTGGCTGGATTTTGAAGACTGATCTTTGCTCTCCTCATTTTAGTATTTTAGCTTGTTATCTTGTTTAGAAGCCATAGCTTGAATTCACTTGCATCTTTAGTTAGATTGCTCAGCTGTTGGTAAGCCACATACCCATCTTGTGCAGGCAGTGCTGTCATTTCATCCAATCGGCCTTGAAGCTTGCCTCTGAATTTCTCTTTGCTGTAGATTTAATTTTATTGTTGCTTAGAGTTCTTAGTTCAGTTCATTATATGCTTGGTTAGCTTTATTCAGCTGTTGGTAAGCCACATATCCAGCTTGTGCAAACAGTGTTGTTATTTTATCCAATCCATTGGAACAGAATAGCTTAGGAAGCCATTAAAGTTGCAGGTTTTGCTCTTCGAATAAGATAGTTACAGGTTCTGGTCGCTTCACGTTGCATGACTCACAGTAAAATCCCGCTAGGAATCGCATAAGCCAAGCTCTGTACTCTTGCGTTGTCCCTCTCCTACTCGCATTTTCGGTCTGCATTCTGAGCTGTCCTTGTCCTAAAATCTACTCTTATCGGTGCTAGCATTACACGCTTTTCTGGATCCACGTGAACACGAAAGAACGAGGAGATCATACTGAGGGGACAAGATCACACACACCATCGGATTCGCCACTGTTCTGTGGAATCCAGGTTCTAACTTTCAAAGTTCTAGTTAGAATCATATCAAATAGAGTAGATAATTGCTTCATTTCAGTGAATTCTATTCTCGATATTGCCAGGGAAGTTGTGAGGATTGATAGTTTCTGAGAAACTATGATTCACTCCTCACTTCTGAGGTAGGATCGAGAATCTTGCAGATAGATTAGATGAGCTATTTTATTTAGAATAAATCTACAAATTACACAGGCTGATAACTACACTCGGTTATTTTGTCTGTTTTAAATTATTATTTAGTTGTTATTCCTAGATACATTTAAATAGCTTGCTTTCATTGTATTCTTGAAAGGTTTCTTAGAAGAATAGAAGTTATATATATGTTTTAGATTTATTCCACGTAGTTAGAATTTGCTTCGTTACAGTTAGATTTACATTTTATTTTGTATGACAATCACGGACCTCGTGAGCCCAGGAATATATATTTGAGCCAATCATGCCTCAACCAAATCTCACACAAAGAATAGTTGACATATACCAAAATCTCAAAATACAAGTATTCCGAACAACAATGATTTACAACCGATCGCTTCTCGGTGAGAGGGTTAAACATAGAGGACGACCAAGCACACACGCTTTTGGTCAAACCAACCAAATTACATATTGCCCTAGGTAAACACTCACATGACTCAGTAGAAGGGTTCGAAAGAGAACAAACCTTTGGTTGTGATCCTTTGTCCCACAAACCAGTGCAGAGACACCCTCGTAGATATAGATACCACTTTAAGAATCCAAAGTCATAGAACGCCCGTGAGGTATTCTCGAGAAGATCACAACCGTTGGTTCTAAACATAGAAGCTGAGAAAGCGTATGATTATTGGATACTAGGAATCAGGACTTGATTCTACGTATGACCATAGCTGGCCCACAACAAACACGAACCTACGGTTGTGATCCACAGATCCCACAGCCCAACGAATCCATAAGAGAATTAGATATAGACACTGGCCTACGCACACTAGTATTTAGATCCACTCCACTTCCACCCATCATCATCGAACAATTGTCCTTATTAGATATAGCGGCTAACAAAGCTAGAGAATTCTGGACTAGGCCAGAGAATCGTCCGTAGAGTCAATTATATTCACCATCCACTATATGACCTTATCAGGAGACATACACGAAACTATCCCAGGTCATTTTCCACGTATTCCACAACCCATAGATCGAATCACGCCAGAGCTCGATATTGATTGGAGCCTTCGAGCAGTCATCCTTTCCGATCGATCTATCACACCACCCAAGTAGAAGGGCCTTCTTTGCCTTAGATTCACAAATTCCACTAGTGCGTGTCAAGACATTAGACTCGCCTAACTAGTTTGTCTCGCATCCCACGCATATTCCATCCCCACCGGCTCACCTCGGCACGACCTCGAGAGGTCGGGTACGCGGAAGAGTTACTTGAGATTCTCACGCTTGCTGTCGCTTTTCCGCGTATAAAATTGGTGAACCCGACGTGAACAAACAATTAGTGAAGCCGACTTTCACTTCTTTCTCTTCGATAAGTTTCATCTTATCTCAATCACCTTCGCTCCTTCCCATTATTCTGCGGGTATTCATATACCCCCCGAATATGTCGGGATTCGATGCATATGGCAGACCCCTCTTGGGTCTTGAGGCATACTACGCCCAATAGAATAGGCAATCATCACCCTCGCTCTCAGTATGGGGCGACAACTATTCAACTAATCAGTTGTCAACACAAACCCCAAGAATCAGATATAGTTCGTCTTTTCAAACTGAGGAGTTAGATCAACCCCCTCGAACGCAACAAACAGAGCCTTCAGGTTCAAACAATATGACGTTTACCGGAGAATCTGGTTCGTCTCCTCAAATGCTACTTAGACCACAAATTAGTAGACAATCAGACCCATACCTGGTCTTAGATGATGGACAGTCAATACATTATCCTAGGAGTGAACAACATTCTCGGGTATATACCCACCTATAGGAGGTTTACAAATACAACCCGAGGTCTCTTTTCAAGAAAATACCTCTATACCACTGCATATAGGAAATACTCTTAGAGAGACTTGGCAAGATAGCGATCAGTTCATGACAGGATATCACGTACCTATACAACACCAGGGTATACAACAAACGCCGCTCAGACAAAACACCGTGACTTCACCAAATGAAGTCATTTCAACGTTAGTAGAAAAAGTGAGAGGGTTAGAACTTGCTCAAGCAAGTCAAAATTCTCCGTTCATACAAACAGGAAGTTCCAATCCTCCATACCACTCTGGCCAAGTAGATCTCCTCACAGGAGTAGGCACATTAGGCATGCCACCTCACTATCCACAACAAACGCCAACAAGGCCCATCATCTCTAACACTATTCCTCCCGGTCTAGTGTCAAACAATCCATTCCTTGACAATACCCCGTCATACTTAAACATGTACTCCAAATCACCACAAGGAGAT
Source organism: Taxus wallichiana var. yunnanensis (assembly GCA_018340775.1). Lineage (NCBI taxonomy): Eukaryota > Viridiplantae > Streptophyta > Pinopsida > Cupressales > Taxaceae > Taxus > Taxus wallichiana. The sequence continues at coordinate 769,370,539 of CM031239.1, read as the reverse complement.
ATTTTCTCCTCTCCCGGCATGTTTGCTCAAACGCAGGGACCTCCTTATGCCCCTGCCAACGCATACGCTGCACCGTATCAACAACCTATCCCACCATCACTCCCTCAGCAACCACCATCAATGGTCGAAAGCTATGCGATAGGGACTTATTCAGAATATCTAAAGGAACCCTTAGACTTCACCATACGAAGCGTCATGCTTCCAAGACCTCTTCCTGATCTACCCAAGTTCAAGGGTGAGGGAGATCCAAACGCACATATCAAAGCTTACGCTACAGCCATACGAGAATTACTCCTCGGGATGGGGTTGTATAAAATATTTCCCAAAACCTTGGAAGGCATTGCTCTCGACTGGTATTACAGGATACCTGAAGCCTCCATCCATTCATTTAAACAACTCGTGTCAGAGTTCATCAAAGCCTTCGACATGAACAAACTGTTGAGAACAGGAATCAGGGAATTCTTGCACATCAAACAAGAACACAACGAATCTGTCACCCATTTCATCCGTAGGTGGCGTACGCTTCTTTTTATTCTTCAAAGAAGTGCTCCAAACATGGATCAGATGGAACTATGCAATTTATTCCTTCATTCTCTCAGCAAGGAGGTGAAGGAAGAAGTCCAGAAGTTCCCGCTAAGAACTTACGATGAAGTACTTGAGAGCGCTCTTCGAATAGACCAAGCAGCGATAGATAGTGGTCGTAAGACATATGGAACAAACGGGAGGTTAATCACCTCCACTCAAAACACTACAACTATCACAAATGTCAATCAAGGACCCAAAATCCTTAACAAAAATCATGGGGTAACAACGGATGGGGTAACCGACCAGCCCAAGAGGGTAAATGTTGTTAATACTCCGTCACAAACAAACAACCAACGAAACAACAACTTTACCCCGACGATCAATACAGTGGATTTTAACCATCCACAACAACAACAACAACGGCAAAATCCCATACAAGGGCCAAGCCAAAACTCATTTGGTTATCAAAACCAAAGTCAAAACCAAACAACAATTCCAAAACTTTAATCCTAATAGGCAACAAATGATCGAATTTTAGGCCACAATACACACCTAACCAACAAAATAGGAATTACAATCCCAATTCTTATTGTGGTTTCCACAAAATTCGGGGTCACGATACTAGAACATGTCGTGACTACAATAAATTTATGCAACGCTTGCCAGAAGAACAAAGACAGTTCTTCACAGATTTGTTTTTGGCAGATCCCGTCTCATCATCACCAAATACGCTCGCAGGGGCAGTTTCCCCTCAGAATGCTCCCCTCAAGATCTTTAACGATCCGCTCCCAAATCATGATAGCAATAGGCTGAATCCAACTAGAACAAACAAAGGTGCAATGACGGGAAACAATGATCATGAAGCCTCGACTTCATTAAATCCATCAGTTGCGCCACAGTTAGGAGCTCAACCGAGACCCAAGATAGTCAGTTTGGTAGAATTAGACGCTGAACTACCTATCGAAGCTATAACAAGAACACGAGAGTATTTCTCTCAACCGAGCCCAAGTCCTCTGCCAGAAACAGATAAGAGTCAGCAAATAGTAGAAAAACCCGTAGGTGCCTATGATTTAATTAGCGACCTAACAAAGACCTTCTCACACATTTCATTTTTGGACTTACTAAAGAACTCTCCCCCTCACAGAGCTGCTCTTTTAGAAGCATTAGGTCTAGGCCATCTAATTAACATCACTCCACCTCCTGAAACACAAGTAAATCACGTAGATTTTGATATCCACCCTCCGGGGCAGCCGGACAAGGATGTCGAATTCATATTCGAAATAAGTAAAATGCCCACAGATGCTGAGATCGCACGCCGAGGTGATCCAGCCTTACACTTACAAGTATGGGTTTATAATAACTATGTAAAACGGGCAATGGTTGACGATGGGGCCGCAGTTAACATAGTCCCTTTCTCTTTCCTCCAAAAACTTGGATATGGGGAAACAAACTGTTCCACTACTCGAAATACATTGAGAGGCTATGATAGCCTTAAAGCCACTTCGATAGGAACTATAATACTGCCGGTCACCTTAGGGCCCAAAACAATCCTGACTGAGTTTTATATTATAGATCGGGAAACTAATTATAATATGATACTCGGCCGACCATGGATACACCGAATGAAGGCAATCCCTTCTACATTATTTCAAGAAGTAAGATTCTTGCATCTAGAAAGGTATTTGAGCCAAAGGCGATCCAAAACCTTTCGATTTGCACCTAGCTGATTTAAAGAAAAGACCAGGGCACTCTGAATTTGAACTCGCCAACAAACCAACTTAATAAACCCACTCGACCCAAAACCAGAGGAAAAGTTGGTACCTACGACGGATCTTGAAACTACCAAAGATAGCCAAAACAATTCCAACCCCTAAAGATAAAACTAAAGAAACAAGATCATTAGGGACTACCGCAAAATCGTTGAGTTGATAGAACAAGATTCACCAATGTTCTTACCATTTGATTCAAGAGGGCATAGGATTTTCCCTAGGTGTTGGTTCCTTTCCAAAGAGGACCTCTCGTATGGTGGAAGTAGAGTGTGCAAACAACAAATGCCCCAACATCTATACTCCCGCTAAGTATTGACTCTCCATTTCGATGGAGCTAAATGCCACATGGAGCGGGGGCAGGTATAATTCTTACTTCGCCCGAGGAGAAAGTCCTCCCATTCACTTTTAAATTAAATTTTGAATGCACAAACAATGGCGCTGAGTACGAAGCCCTCCTCCTTGGCCTTACCTTAGCCAAAAGAATTGGTATTGATAACATCAGAGTCCTGGGAGACTCGCAATTAGTGACAAATCAAGTTTCTGAAGTATATGAAACTAAAGCCGAACATTTGCGCAACTCTACAAAAATGTTGTATTAGATTTAAGCAAGGCGTTCAACTTCATATCCATCAAGCAATCCCACGAGAGAAAATCTTCTCGCCGATTCAATAAAGAACCTCAAAGATCACGTTTTACTCCAAGCAATGAGTTAGAAGATACCCACCACGGTGTCCATTCGTGATGAACCATTGATAAAAATAATGACAAATCCTCTTCAAGCGGAAGTGAATCTACCGCCCTAGACCATGTTGATAGTGATGCTCGCTACTTTGGATTACTTAAATGCCTATGCAAAGACTACATCTCTCCTATCACATGCTAGATTTATCCTTGATTCCACATTCGCCTTCCTACTTCGGAAATCCCGTAACGGATCTTCCTCACAAATGGAACCTAGTATATACGCAGAGAAAATGGGGATGATTTAGATTTACCTCCAAAGACCACCCGAGTTCAAGAGGGTAACGCCTCTTTGATCGAAGAAACAATCGATGTCAACATCGGGACAGAAGATGAACCAAGAATATTGAAACTAGGTTCTTCGTTAACCCCAGAAGAAGTGGAAATACATACTCAAATTCTCAAAGAACATCAAAAGGCGTTTGCATTTAATTATAAGGAGATGACAGAGTCGCACCCCACATCATGGTGCACAACCTCGTCACTAGATCAGATGCAAAGCCAATTAAACAAAATCAAGACCCATGAAGCCCAAAGTAGCTCTCATGGTAAAAGAGGAGGTAATAAAACTCCTTCAGGTAGGATTCATCAAGCCAGTCGACTACTCCCAATGGGTATCGAACATCGTTCCCGTTCTCAAGAAGAATGGAAAGATACGCATCTGCATAGATTTTCGAGATATCAACAAAGCGTGTCCTAAGGACGACTTCCCATTACCATCCATAGATGTTATTGTTGATGCAACAACTGGTTTTGAACTCTTGTCTCTCATGGATGGATTCTCGATATAATCAAATCAGAATATCCGAGCAAGATCAAGCTAAAACCACGTTTATAACTCCTCGGGAACCTATTGCTACGCCGTTATGCCATTCGGTCTCAAGAACGCCGGTGCATACGTACTCAATGGCCATGACATACATATTTCATGATCTAATTCATAAAATCATGGAATCTTACGTAGATGACTTATCGCTAAAGCCAAGAAGCGTTGTCAGACCATCCCGAAGTACTCCGCATCATTCTTTCACGCCTAATAGAATACGAGTCACGCTAAATCCAGAGAAATGCGTCTTTGGTGTAACAGGAGGAAAGCTCCTAGGTTACATCATATCGTCACGAGGAATTGATGTTGATCCAACCAAAATTCGGGCTGTCCTCGAAATGGTCCCACCTTCGAGTGAATCGAATCGATCATTTCTCGAAAGTTGGTGCAATCCGAGATTTATCCTGACTTAAGCTTCACCGCTCATCCAATCAACAATTTACTCAAGAAAGACTATAGCCTTGATTGGACCGAAGATTGCAATGAAGCTTTTGATGCAGTTAAGCGTTTCCTTTTATCGCCACCTACGCTAATGCCACCTAAGCTAGATCACCCGTTAATTCTATATTCACGAGCTACCAATGTCTCGCTGGCCTGTATGTTGCCTAAGAAGACGATAACAAGAGAGAACGTGTGATTTATTTCATTAGCCGAACGCTGCTCGACTATGAAACACGCTATACACAAGAGAACGAGAATGCCTTGCCATAGTCTTTGCTACTAAACGCCTAAGACATTATATGCTGAATCAAGAAACAAAGGTCATGGTAAAAACGGACCATTTACGGACTTTTCTCACACAAGGGTCCTTGTCTAAAAAGGCCGACGTTTTATAACCTTAATGGGAGAGTTCGAATTAACATTTGTAAATCAGAAGTCGTTTAAAGGACAAATCATCGCGGATTGGTTAGTGACAACCCATTAGATGGAGCGATTTAGTAGATTTAGACTTTCCAGATGAATGCGTATACTACATCGAAACTCTCGACCCGCTATCTCTCGAGTGTCCTCGTACACTCGATATCATTAATTATATCATAGACCATACGTACCCGGAGGTAGTTACACCGCAACAAAGAAGGCGGTTACGCATAATCGTAGCTAAATATGTCATTATAGAGCAGGTGCTCTATCGAAAAGCATTCGATGGAATGCTCTTAAGGTGTGTGACACGGAAGAGTCCAAGAGGATTCTCCATGAATCCCACAAATGTATATGTGGAGGCCACTTCTGGCCATGCCACCGCTCGAAAAATACATCGAATGGGCTATTTCTGGCCCACTCTAGAACATGACGCGATAGAGTTTGCACGCAGGTGTCATAAGTGCCAAGAATTCTCCCACGAGATCCACATGCCAGCACAAGCTCTACAACCAATCGCAACTCCATGGCCCTTTTCTACATGGGGTCTAGACTTAATAGGGAAATTCTCTCCCTCATCCACAGATGGCCATAATTTTATAATCACGGCCACTGAATATTTTACCAAATGGGTGGAGGCCATGCCTCTTACTACTGTACCTGGTTCTGTGATTGCCAAGTTCATTTTGAACCAAATCATTTGCAGGTACGGTATCCCGCAAATCATTATCTCCGATAATGGAACTTCTTTTAAGAATGAAGAGGTTCGTGAGCTATGCAATAAATTTAAAATAAGCCATCATACGGCTTCCTTGTATTATCCCCAAGCCAACGGGCAGGCTGAAGCAACAAACAAGACACTGAAAGCCATTCTCCTTAAAACGGTGAAAGAAAACAAACGAGATTGGCATTTGAAGTTATATCCGGCCTTGTGGGCCCACCGAACCTCAATAAGAACACCAACAGGAGCAACTCCTTTCTCGCTAGTATTTGGGGCAGAAGCAGTTCTCCCGCTTGAGGTCGAAATACCTAGTCTCCGCATTTCACTACAAGGGATTCTGGATGAAGACGCTTATAGAGAAGCACGTCTTTCCCAACTAGAAAGCCTAGATGAAACTAGGTTAGATGTCGAACAACGCAATGCATAGAGCTTATGCCGACCGAATGTGCCGGCAAAGATAACAAGAAGGTCTATGAAACGCGATATATACGAAGGTGATCTAGTTCTAAGACTGACAAATGCCGATCGATAAGAAGACCGGCGAAGGAAGGAAATTCGCCCAAATGGTTGGGCCCATACCGAGTCATGAAGGACTATGGAAATGGTGCATACCTCTTATGTACGCTTGAAGGTGAGGAGTTTGGTGAAACAGTCAATTCCCTGCACCTCAAACGTTTCTACGCATAAGCAGCTAACGCTACCTATATAACTATCTACATTGCATTTTCATATAGATTAAGATCATTTTGTCCATTCGTTTCTTACACAAATTGTGATCAAGGAATCTATTCTCAAAGCAATTCATTACAAACTCATGATGTTGTTGGCATAAAACTTTCTAATCATATCTCTCCATTTTCACGATATCATCAAATATCTCAGAATCTTTTATCAAATAAAATCAGACATGACGAAGTCTTAACGGTAACCATACCAAGATCTGCAAGTTTATTCTCGCTTTGATTTCTTCTTAGGATAGGTGTCTTGCCTATGGTCTCTTCTAGAAGCTTCATGGTGTCACATCTATCCCATATACACATCTCTTTGGGAATAAGCATATACTGACATTTTACTCAAATAAGCAAGTCAAAAAGTGATTAAACAGAAAATTTTATTTTTACACATTTCCTTGCCCCACCAACCTTCGGTGATGAGCTTGCGTCTCTTACTAGTGACGTAGGGTTGGGAAAGGATGGAAATGCCCTTACTCGCCTATGCCTTGCCCATGGTGATAAACCCACGCTTCTTACTAGTAGCATGGGGCAAAGTGTAGGGGGTCCTCTTGACAAAGCAAACGTTAAAAGGTCATAAACAAACAATTCAAACTTTGAGTCAAAAACGAATGAATCAGATGTTCAAAATCCCAAGAGAGTTAAAATCCTAAAAACCCAGATTTTGTCTACTATGTGGCCATCTACGGGTCTAAGTCTAGATAAACCGCAGGGCAAGTTGCATTCAAAACTATGAAGTCACTCGGGTGGAGTCAGCTTGTAGCTTCCAATTTGGTTCCGCCAAAGCTTTGTCTGTCTTTCATCACTATCATTTCACCATATTTCATAACTTGCGCCCTTCTTGGCTCTTGGTGATAAGCCCTCGCATCTTACTAGTTGCGTGGAGTTAGGAGTGGGGCAAGTTAATCTGTTCATCATACTGGTTATTTTCATCACTTTGCCAAAACAAACATGAGGTATCCAAATTGCTCACAGAAGCTAAGATTCAAGATCACAATATATCTACAATATCATGTATCAGCATCATGAAACACAAAAAGAAAGCAAACATTTGCATCATCTGTTTTCCATTGCATACATTCTAGAAAGCATATAAACCATACATCGTAGTATACACGAGGAAGCCGGAAATAGAAAGGGAAAACATGAGTGACAAGCTTTTGATCCAAAAACGAATGCATATATATAAATAATCAATGTTTATATACAATGCCATCATGCACTAGGCATGGTCAAAACGCTCAAAGAGCCCGTGATATACAAAAGAATCTATAGTACAAAATACATAGGAGCCAAGTGGTCTCTCAACCCCTACGCGACCCCTCCGAAGGTGCGCGCCCTCGCCTAGGACTCCGGCTACGCCGACGCTCTGAATGAACGGAGGGCTCAGGGTCCCGAGGAGCAGCCGCGGTCTCACCACGAGAGTGGCTCCTCATAAGGCGCTCAGCTGTCCTATAGCCCGCCAACTCTGTACGTAGGGTCGACACCATCTTGGCCACGTGCCAAACGGGAGCGAAGACGCGGTGCTCTGCCGGCCACCGAGGGCTCCCGACATCTACGGATAGCTCCGCACGGGTCTTATCCATGGGGATCATCAGGAATCGGGCATACCCCGCGGATCGATCCCGCCACTCGCCGATGGCAGCTCGCAAAACAAAGGAGAAAAACGAATTAGAAACTAGGCAAGAGGCTAAAATATACAAGATACAAACACAAGGAGAGATAACAAATCCTAAATTAAACAAACATTGAAAGGAAGAAAGGATAACTTACTCGGATCACCGGGCCTCCAAGATGGGTCACTAGGGCCAGCACCCGCCGCGGATGCCGCTGCCGACTGAGGGGCTGCTCCTGTAGCAGGGGCAACATGTCGCCCCACAACTGACTCGTCCTCTCCACCATGGCCCTGAGAGAGTGGCTCCTCTGAAACTAGAGTGTCCTCTCTCGCGCTCTCCTCGGCCCTCTCCGCTCGCATAATATCCCGAGTGTCATGCCACTCAGATCGCTATCATCAATCCTCGCTCCTCCGACCCTCCTCTCGTAAGCTCCTCAGAATCGGAGTCAATGTCTATAGGGTCATCGCTGCTATGAGCAGGACCCGCAGCAATCTGAAGCAAAGGTGCCCGAGGCGCACCGGCTCTCCCTCTGGCCCGAACTATCCTCCTAGCTGCAATGGGAGTGCCAGGAGTGACCACTGTCCAACCTCGGCCTCTAGGCCCCCCTCTGGCCTCGCGAACTGATCTGTAAACTGGTGCCACTGGGGGAAGCATGCCCGCATATGGAAGGCCAAACTGCTGAGGAACTCTGCCAAAAGGATGTACCTCCACCCGTCCCACGCGGTCGATGAGCTGCCCTGTGGTGGAGCAAGAGATCAATGTAAGGGTCTCCTCGCCCCATATGCCGGCCATAAGCCGGTACGGTGTCGCCTCCATATCTGCTGTGGTAAGGGAGGCAACTGGCTGGTGAGGTGCTCTAAGCACCGACATATCTCGACCATCCGCTGCCCTCACAACCCCGTGATCTCGCCACCTCTACGCCTCTGCCATAGGGAATAAAATGCTCATACACCCAACTCATGACTAGAGTTGGGTGGCTCAATGACTGTCCCTGTAAACGGACCACCCTATATAAATCATGGTAGGTGGTCCCCAGAATGTCTGCACCCCAGGCGTATATCCGGCCATGCCCCTCTATCTCGTGCAATGAGGGGCCCAAAGAAGATAACAAAGTGTCCCCTCCTTGTCCCCGATCAATCTCGAGGCAAGGATCCCCATGATGGCCTGTCAAAATATGGGGATAGGCAAAGAAGGGATGGATCGAACTCTCACTCCCTTCTTCGACCCCGTGGAGATAGCTGCATCTCCCATGTAACCTGCCCACTGTGCAATCTGTGCCCGTGAGCCTGCCATCTCTAATGTGAGTCTCCTCCCGATGATCGGGACCCCCAAAATACGGTAGACATCCTCCAACGTGATAGTCCACTCACCGCGGACCCCTGGCAGTCGGAAAGTGTTCCGATCTGCGTCCCAATATGAAAATAAGTCACAAAGGATGTGACTAGATGGTGTGACATGTGGGACGCGCGATATGCGCAGTATACCGGCCCTCTGTAATGTGTCCTCCTCGCCCGGAGAGGGCATCCAAGACTCCCGACAGCCAATCACACACACTCTCTCTCTCGGCTCCATCTGATGTATTCCTCCCTCGCCTGCATACACCCAAAAACACACAAAACAGAGCAAGTTAATATCTAAACAATACCAAGAGAGTCATAAAAACGCGTAGAAGTGCAAAAATGTACAAGCATAATCTCAAAAATAAGTTCTTTTGCATTCTCAGGTAAAACCGCCGCCCTGAGCAGGAGGCGGTTTTGTAACCGCCGCCTTAAAGGCGGCGGCGGTCAGTGTAACCGCCGCCCGAACAGGCAAGGCGGCGGTCAGTGTAACCGCCGCCTCGGCCAGGCGGGCGGTCGGCGGTCCGAAACCCGCGCGGGTTTCTAACCCCAAAAAGCCCAAAATAAGTAAAAAAAGACCATTTAACCTAAAAATGGAGCCTACCCAGTAGGCGCCCCCCCTAGGTGGACCTTTTGAACCTAACATTTTCAAAAATAACCCCCCCATTACGACAAATTTAACATTTCAAATTTAAAGGGGGAAAAATGCAAAATTAAAGAAAACCAACCCGTGATCTAAGCAGGTGGTGTTCCGCACGTGGAGGCATGATCACGATCTCACTGCGGACGTTTTGACTCTACTCACGCAAGAAACCGTCACCGTGGGTCCCAGAGCTCAAAATCAATCAAATCAACTCGCACAAATGAATAGGAAAATGGGCCCACTTTCATATATATATCACTGCTTTCATTTTAAAATGACTTTTCACAGGTTTGGAGCGCTGATGGAGGTAAGTTTCTATCCCCGCACGAATGGTACGTTCTCATTCCCTATTATTTTAGCGTTTATTTTCTAAATTATTGTATCTATCTGCACTTGAGTTCTCTTTTCATTTTGCAGGTAGCGGGAATTTCGGATGGCGTCGTTTCAACACACGGACGTGTAAGGTATAGCTTCTAACTCCCCATTTCGGGATTGCCATACTCGGACCCACCGTTTTATGCCTCTTCATGGCTAAAACGCTTCTCCGAGGGGGCAATATGTACGTACCCAAAATTGTAAGGTACTGATCATGAACAGCAGTAATAAGTGCCCCAATGATGATACAGGTCTCCTCGCAAGGTGTTCGGGATCCGAAAAGCCCTCGAGTATGCGTTAACATCCCGCATGCCCCGCTTAGCCCCCGCCCTTTGTTTTCCCCTTTTCCTTCTTTCCTTGGCCTCTTGATCTTCAAGGATTTAAACCGCCGCCTGCAGTGGCGGCCGCCGCCTTCGATCGGGCGGGTCTCGAACCGCCCCGCTCGCGTGAGCGGCGGTCCTGTGCGCATTTTCCAGAACGTTCTTTTGACGCGACTCGCGTGAAATATCATGATTCACCAGCTTTCTTTGCCGACTTGGGCATGCATTTATGTTTTTGGTCCCCTGGAATAGTGTTTTTCCTTTGTTTATTGTTTAGGAGTTCCATTTGGTTTTGATTTTTGGGTGATTGAATTCCTATAAATGCATGGTTTGTGCACAAGCAAATGGTCTAAAGTTTGGCTGGATTTTGAAGACTGATCTTTGCTCTCCTCATTTTAGTATTTTAGCTTGTTATCTTGTTTAGAAGCCATAGCTTGAATTCACTTGCATCTTTAGTTAGATTGCTTTCACCGTTGGTAAGCCACATACCCATCTTGTGCAGGCAGTGTTGTCATTTCATCCAATCGGCCTTGAAGCTTGCCTCTGAATTTCTCTTTGCTGTAGATTTAATTTTATTGTTGCTTAGAGTTCTTAGTTCAGTCCATTATATGCTTGGTTAGCTTTATTCACTGCTGTAAGGTAAGCCACATATCCAAATTGTCAGCAAACAAGTGTTGTTATTTTATCCAATCCATTGGAACAGAATAGCTTAGGAAGCCATTAAAGTTGCAGGTTTTGCTCTTCGAATAAGATAGTTACAGGTTCTGGTCGCTTCATGTTGCATGACTCGCAGTAAAATCCCGCTAGGAATCGCATAAGCCAAGCTCTGTACTCTTGCGCTGTCCCTCTCCTACTCACATTTTCGGTCTGCATTCTGAGCTGTCCTTGTCCTAAAATCTACTCCTATCGGTGCTAGCATTACACGCTTTTCTGGATCCACGTGAACACGAAAGAACGAGGAGATCATACTGAGGGGACAAGATCACACATACCATCGGATTCGCCACTGTTCTGTGGAATCCAGGTTCTAGCTTTCAAAGTTCTAGTTAGAATCATATCAAATAGAGTAGATAATTGCCTCATTTCAAAGAAATTCTATTCTCGATATTGCGTGTGAAGTCATGTGAGGATTGATAGTTTCTGAGAAACTATGATTCACTCCTCACTTCTGAGGTAGGATCGAGAATCTTGCAGATAGATTAGATGAGCTATTTTATTTAGAATAAATCTACAAATCGCACACAGCAAATAACTATACTCGGTTATCTTGTCTGCTTTAAATTATTATTTAGTTGTTATTTCCTAGATACGCTTAAAATAGTTTGCTTTCCTTAAAATTCTTAAAAGGTTTCTTAAAGAATAGAAGTTATATATATGTTTTAGATTTATTCCACGTAGTTAGAATTTGCTTCATTACATAGCTTAGATTTACATTTTATTTTGTATGACAATCACGGACCTCGTGAGCCCAGGGAATATATATTTGAGCCAATCGTGCCTCAACCAAATCTCACACAAAGAATAGTTGATATAGACCAAAATCTCAAAATACAAGTATTCCAAACAACAATACAGATTTACAACCGATCGGGCCTCGCTTGAGAGGGTTAAACATAGAGGACGACTAAGCACACACGTTTTTGGTCAAACCAACCAAATTACATATTGCCCTAGGTAAACACTCACATGACTCAGAAGGGTTCGAAAGAGAACAAACCTTTGGTTGTGATCCTTTGTCCCACAAAAAGTGTGAGACACCCTCGTAGATATAGATACCCACTTAAGAATCCAGTCATGAGAACGCCCGTGAGGTATTCTCCGAGAAGATTGCACAACCGTTGGTTCTAAACATGTAAGCCGAGAAAGCGTATGATTATTGGATACTAGGAATCGACTTGATTCTACGTATGACCATAACTGCCCACAACAAACACGAACCTACGGTTGTGATCCACAATCCCACAACCCAACGAATCCATAAGAGAATTAGATATAGACACTGGCCTACGCACACTAGTATTTAGATCCACTCCACTTCCACCCATCATCATCGAACAATTGTCCTTATTAGATATAGCGGCTAACGAAGCTAGAGAATTCTGGACTAGGCCAGAGAATCGTCCATAGAGTCAATTATATTCACCATCCACTATATGACCTTATCAGAGACATACACGAAACTATCCCGGTCACCAAACTATCCTGAACCCATGTCATTTTCCACGTATTCCACAACCCATAGATCGAATCACGCCGTGCTCGATATTGATTGAGCCTTTTGAGCATCCCACGCATCCTCCATCCCCATCGATCTATCACACCACCTCGGGAAGTCGGAGTGCGCGGAAGAAGGGCCTTCTTTGCCTTAGATTCTCCTCTAGGTTCAAATTCCACTAGTGCACTGTCAAGACATTAGACTCGCTCTTAACTAGTTTGTTCTCGCATCCCAATCACTAGCAATGTGACCTATTTGGTTGCACTTGAAGCATACAACCTTCTTGTCATAATCATTTCTGATATTTCTCCATGGTTAAGTATCTCTAGGAGATCTTCTACACTCCTTAGCCCTATGACCAAAAGCATTACATGTATAACAAAAACCATTGAAGGACCTTTCATACCTTGAGGCATTAGGTTGCCTAATTTGCTTTCTTTTCTCCATGTCCTTGACTTGAAGCTCCTTCTTTCCTTCCTTGGTGCTTGATTCTCCCACTTCCTTGCATGAAACCAGATCTGATTTCTCTTCCTTGTTTCTCTTGACTTCATATTTGAAGCCTAAACTAGTCCTATCACTAGCAACCTTCTGATTTCTCAAGAGATCATCAAGATCTCTACTACTTTCTTCAAACTTTTGATAGGTCTTAGCCTTTCTTGTAGCATCTGTGAGTTCCTTCTTAAGAGCCTTCACTTCCTCTTCTTTATATTGAAGACTAAGAGTCATGTTTCTCATCTGCAATTCTAGCCTTCTTACTGATTCTTCAATTTTTTCAGAGATTGCCCAATGTTTACCCTCAAGCTCTTGTATTTTTGTTTCATATTCCTTGACTTGAGCTGTCAAATTTTTGTTTTTCTTCTCAGCATGTTCAAGTTTAGATTGCACACATGCCAATTCAATCCTTAAAACATCATCTTCTCCTTCTTCTACATTGCAAGAATCAGGTGAAATATCACCCCAAGGAATAGACCCACCACTAGAGGATCTCATGGCTTATTTTGTCATAAAGAGAACTTCATCACCAACATCATTGTGATTAGATTCAACCTCTGAATCAGATCTTTCTTCTTCACTATCAGATTCCTCTTTAGTGTAGAGACTCTTCTTGTTCTTATTCATAGATTCATTCTTCTTGAACCCTTTCTTCTTCTTATCAAATTTTTATTTTTCTTCTCATTATCACTATCATGTTCATCATTTCTTTTCTTATCATGTATATGAGGACACTTGGCAGAAAAATGACCAACTTTACCACATGAAAAACATTTAAAAGGGAGTTTACCTTTGTACTTACTAGTCCCAAGTTTCATTCTCCTAACAACCATAGCAAATAACTCCTCATCATCAAGCTCCAAAGTAGTATCTTCAAATTTTCCTGTAGACACCAAAATTAGGTCACACTCCCCTTGGTCCCCTTTCAAATAGCTAACTTAAACACTTTTACCTAACCATGACCCTTACATCACACATTAATATTAATTTAATCACTTTAATTAAATTAATACTCATCCTCACTTTATTCATTATTTAATTATCTTAATTAAACCAATTTCCACCTCACCTAGACACCTCATTATAAACCTATTTTTAGTATCTATCTACTCACCATAACTAACTAAGACTTAGTTCAACCCTAAAAATCAATGCCTATTATTCCTCTAACCACATTACAGCTCATTAAAAGATAATGTCTCTTTTGATCTGTGATAAATGGACAGACCTGGCCCGAATGATTGCAAGATCTGTCATTTTTAGTAAACCTAGGGAATCCCACCTTAAGTGATGCCAGTCATCCCAAAACTGGCGTCAGTCAACCAAAAACCGTCATTGGTTACCATATAACCATTTTGGTAACCTTGCTTGAGAGGTTGGCCACATTCTCAAATTTTGGAGCAAAAGGGAGATCTGCATGCAAGTAAGGACCAGAACTCTTTTGCACATCCAAACAACCATAGCTAGGATCAAGATAGATCTAGAGGTATTTCTCCCATGGTATCATTCAGGGAAGCACCACAATGGCACCAAGCTCCATCCCACCGATCAATCATCATCACCACCTAACCATTGGACCTGCAACATTAGTAAGTGCATTTATCACTCATTCCATCCTTGTTCTGTTTTAAATGGTTTTTTCATCTATGTTATCATTTTCTATTAGCATCTCCATTCCCCCACCATTCACTTTCCTACAAACTCAACCTTTCACCACCATACCATTTGATCATCTATACACGACCTTTATACATCTCTGAGTGTTCCTAAGATCCCCACAGACCTCACCATTCCCCTTTTTATCTCTATCTAACCTCAGACCAATTTCCACAATCAGATCTTATTGAGTTCCTATCATCCCGACCGTACCAACATCGGTTACCCATGACCATCATCGGTTCTCTCTAAACCATCATCAATTATATCTGACTAATACTGGTCTCTGTGTTTTGGCCATCCTATCAATAACGAACCTAAGAATCTTCACCCAAACAACCTAAGTGACCCAGAACCCGACCCTAACCAGTACCAGAACCCTGACCAACTACCCCACCTCCAAATCTGATCATAACCTAGCCTGTTATGTTAGACTTGCTTATTGTATTTGGATGAGATACCTAAATCATATCAATTATAGTAGGATTCTATTTACTTATGTTGTTTCTTACATTAAATTATATTTAACAGTGGGTTGACTGCCACCAAGGAAGTATCACACTTCCTGGATCTAGCACACGCTAGGCAGCCCACTGACATATATTATTTAATCCTCTTTTTGTGGTCTTGTTGTGTATTTCAGGTAGTTCCTCCTAGCCAAAAGGAATCTCTCACAGTCGGCATTGGATTGAGAAGTCAGAACACGTGCACAACCTTCAAACCAACCATCGCAATAGGTATTCCTCCTTGCCCACACCCTTATCTATTTCATCTAAAAACTTAAAGAAAATGGTGAAACATTTTGGCATGCCCAATGGGACCCTCTCTTGGGTTCATTGCATTTTCTTCATATAGGGAAAAATGTTTTTGTGTGTTTCTTTCATTTCAAAAATTACACATTTAATCTTCTCCTGGTAATATTCCTTTCTTCTAATTGTCTAAACGACATTTGTCATTTGGGGCTTAAAATGAACCACTTCTTCTTTCTTGCATTGCATTAGTGAAAAAGCATCCCTCTTCCTGTTCATCATTTGCTACATCAAATATCATATTTCAATTTGGGTATTAAAACACTTGCATTGCATTCGATTTTGTGCATTATAGCTCACATTAAAAATGAGGGAAACCTATATGCTAGAAGTCATGCCCAGCTGATGGTTGACACAATTGAACCATAAAAAGCACTTGCTTCTCTCTCTTTCTCTTGCCAAACTACACAAAAATTGAATATATACACCTTCTTAAATGACATCTTACCTCGAATGTCATTAATGATCACACGATTAGAGGATTGACAGTAATCCCCAATAGTTATCTCTATTTGGTACCCCATCGAGGAAGGATCGCCCGCCATAACATAACCTGAAACCTCACCCTCTAGATTTCCTTTTTCATAGGACACCTTCCAACCAAAAATTTGTTCTAAATTCATGTGTTAGTCATAAATAGCATAAGCTACAAAAATATAAAATTCACTTTTAGGACTGCGTGTTTTCATAGCTTTGTGCTTGACTTGTGTTTTGAGGTGAGAGGATACATTTTCTTCATCTTTCTTTTTCCTTTCATGCTCTACCATCATAGTCGGAGTATTTTGACTTTCTTTGAGTGTGTCAGGGCATCATCCTATCATACCCAGGCTTCTGGGTTGATTCTTCATACAATCTAAATTCACAACACCTCATTTTTCTTCATTCTTTAGATTTCACAGTAATCGGCATCGGTCCCAAGACCGTTGTCGGTTTACATCTGACTGGCATCGATTTACCAAACCGGCGTCGGTTCCTTGTTATGTTGGATCAGTTTATCCAGAGAACACTCATCTCACCTTCTTTTCTAGTCTAAAAGTTTCTATGTGTCACCATACTCTCTATATTATGATCATAGTCCTCCAATACAATCTCCCTGTCTAACAATCACTAGTTTCGATTTATTTTCTGAAACTACTATTCTTCATAGTAACCAGCATCGGTCATACCTTAACCGACATCGGTTCTTGAAACTAGCATCGGTCACCTGTTCTAATTTTTATCAAAATATTTACCCAATTTTCCTCTCAAAATCTATTTGGTCCCATCTTTGTTTTCCCCTGTGTCATTTGCAGAGTACAGTTCACTTTATTTATGTTGATTCACATGGTGTTGACTCGCAGCCAAACTAACACCCTCGTGTTTCATGCTAGCCATCAGCCACTCCCACCTAGTCCATCACCGTCGTCCATTTTTTTACCCCGTGGATCTCGACTCACTTATCCCCATCGCCACCGGTGACGAGGATATTTTGAGAATCCTCTACCAAAATCCCATTGCCCTCTAAGTACTACCTCACTCATTCTTCCACTTGGGATTCCTCAGGACAATTAATATATGGCATGCCCGTATCTATCCCTCTGGCACTAGCCCCCACTTCTGCGTCGATAGCACCAATTCGGTGCCACCATCATCCACTTTATCAACTGTGGTATCTCACCTAAATCTCATAGCTACTATAACCATAGCATCTACGTCATCGATCACACCCGTGACATCAATTGTACCTCGAAAATCCCCGTGAGTCTAGCTCCATCTACACCCACCACTTCCCATATACCCATTACATCACAACCACCTCCGGTGTTGGCAACTTACACCCCTTTCCAAAACCTTGTCCTTTCCATCCCACAATCCTTACCCCCGATCACCACTAGAGTTGTTACAACTACCCCACCCGCATACACATACTACCAACAACCCCGACCTCATCTATTGCTTATACGGCTATGTGCCACCCACATTTATTCCTCCTGCGTAGTTCTCATACTCAAGGCCACCATACACCAAAGATACCATACCACCCGCCCCGTACATTCAAAGCATCAATCCTTTTTTCTGCAAGGGGCACCCATTCATCCCAACCTACTAACGACCTCATTAAAATGATGATGGAGAAAATACATACCTTAGAAGCATTTATTTCGCTCTGTAATTCTTTAACATATGTTGAAATCTGTAATGAGCTTATCCATCCATCTATTCCCATTCGTCCTTACCCATTGCATTGGGAAATGCCTAAATTCAATCACTTCATAGTAAATAAGCAACACTTGCGAGTCATTCAAACATGGATGTTACCTAATCGCCCATGATGATGTTTCCTTTACATTTCAAGTGTTGACATGTGATTTTCCTAATAAAGATATGTTCTTTTGAATTTTGGAGATCATGCTTGATATGGATAAATCATCTTTTGTTCTTAAGATCCTTTGACTGAATTGGGATGGCTTCCTTGAATCCATTTTTCATTTCTTATGGGTGGGTTGCAATCTGGTTAAGAATTGTAAACTTATCTACTAATCTAACTCATCCTTGGATCAATTTCAGTGATCCAAGGAATGTTTTAAAATATGCTCTGTTGAATGAATGGTAAATCGACATTCCAGGAATTAATAGACATATGACTGAACTTTGTTGGTTACAAGTTCTTTGATTGTTGTGCTTGGATCTTTTCAGTTTGAATGTGGTAGGACAATGTTGACACAAACTAACTATAGCCTATTCACGGCATAGGAAAAGATCCAGGATCCTAAAAAGGACTATCCAACGGAATCCTAAGCTAGGTAAAAATATTTACTACCTAAACTATGTTACGTAATAGAATTCCTATTCTAACCTAAAGCTTCCTATTCTACTTTGATTGGTTGATTGGCATCCTAACCTAAGCTCGGTGCTAAGGGTTTTGGAAAGGTTTCTAGGTTATTAAAATTTACCTAGAACCTAACACTACAAGGTTATATTATCATCTAACCTAATGCCTAAAACTATAGTGTTGTAAATTAATCTAACCTATGTGGAAACTACCTTAGGCTATGTGCTAAGACCTATTGTGGTAATTGTTGTTTGGGTTATAACCTAAGGTATATATTACAATCTACCTAAGGTCTAACCTAAGCAATATGATCTATCCTAAACTAATGGGTTTGAATGGGGAATTAGGTGGTCGCATACATTGTAGGTGATGGTTCCAAGGCATTAAATTTGTTGATAAGGTTTTAATTGCTTGGAGGTACTGCCAGCTTTGGCAGGGGTTAGTGAACTTGGTGGAGGCTTAGGTGGAGACTCCACTAAAATGAAATTCCTTGTTAAAATTGATTTGGTAATCACTAAACATGAAAGGCGGTGGCAAGGGAAGATAGGTGGGAAACTCATAATTAATGGAATTAATTGTTTTTGGTTTTCATGCTCAAACTACCTTGGAAGGCATGCAAACGGTTTGGTGTGTGGTTGTTTCACTTTGCATACTTCGTGATTTTTTCTCTACATGCTCTCTGGTTTTTTGAACCAGTAGATTAAACTACACTTGATGGCTATTTTTGAGGTTTTAAACCTATTTTCAGTTCATGGAATATATAGGAGGCATTATGGGAAGAGAACATGGTTATTTGATTTTTCATGGAGAAGAGGAGAAGTTTTGAGCTCGGCTGGAGGTTCTTTTCGATTTCACAGAAGCGCTATCAGGCATGATAGGCTCTAAACTTTAAGATCCTTTGCTTTCTTATAAATGTTTCATTAAAATGATTCTGCTCTTTTGAGATTCTTGGATTTCTTATCTTATCTAGTTATTGGCTTGATGGGTTTATTAAATCTTGTTATATTGGTTTTTGAATCCTTGGTAAATGATGTTCTGTTGGGAAACTTACCATATATAGTTCTTTAAAAAAATGCATGCAAACATCTTTTTGTTCTCGACTTTTCATTTGGAACTGGAAATGGAAGTGGTCTATTAAGATAACCATCATTTCTATTATTATGGTTAAGTGTTTTGGGAAACTTGAATCCTGTTGGAACTTCAGATGAGCTCGTTTGGCATGGACTAGAGCCTCATGCATGGGGTTTGTTTTTAGCTTGTGTTGAGCTCATGTTTTGTTGAACCTTTATTTTGAGCTCGTCCTTGATTTGGAACTTTGTCCTGGATTTGTGTTTGTTGAGAACTGATTCTTATTGTTCTGATTCGTGTTGGAATCTTGTGTATCTCTGGACTGTTTTCAAATACCTGTATAAAGCTCGGTGTTTATATTTTAGTTCCTTGTGATAATTTGAATTATTATCAATTCATAAAGTACACGGTATTTGGATATTATTACTCATTTTGGGCTCGAACTTTGGGTGAAACTTGAGTCCCGTTGAGAGATAATATTGGACTCATACCCGTGTTTTATATTCTTTTGAGAAATTTGGAACTATTTTGTAGATTAGTAACTACAAAGCACTCGTATTTTGTTACTTATGTGGACTCTTGTACTCTGTGGGAATTCCTAGTTCCACTTGAGCTAGTAATTGGGCTTCGCGTTTGATATGAATCGTGTTGGAGTCACTATTGTGTTGAACCAGTGTTGGTATCTTGGGTAACTAGGAACTGTTATTGAAGATGTACGTGGCTCTTGTACTCGTGCCTTACTCTATGGAAATTTGAGTTGTTAACTGAAGTTCATAATTTCACCACACTCTTATCTTATTATTTGTTTCGATTTTGAACTCTCTCTTTGGAAATTCATGTTTCGTTGTATAAGGGAAATAGGACTCCTTGTTTTGAATATGGATTGTTTTTGGTTATATGTATCTCTTCTATCTCATACTAAGACACTGTGCACATCTGAGCTCATGGTTGAGTTTTTGTAATTCGATATTGTACATGAAATTTGTACTTAGTGCTTGGAAATAAGTGACAGAATCGATGTGTAGGTTCTATTCTTGTATGATGAGTTTTCTTGTTATTGATATAACTTAGGTGGGAAATTGTTGTTCCCCTGAACCCGTGAATATTTATGTGGGTAGTCTTGTACCTGTGTGAGAAGCTTATGATCGGTATCATGCTTGGAATTTGTACCATTGAGCTCTGAGCTGTTAGTATTTTCAACAAGTTTGATTTGGTTTTGGTATTTGATTGGGATTTAACTTCGTAATAGTTAAAAGCTAAGAACTCGTCTAACTAAACTACTTAGTCAAGGAAATCCAAAAGAGTAGATTAATTAGAGTTGTTTGAATATTCTTGGTATTTAAATGGAAACATTTTACAAGGATAATGGGATTTCAGTCATTAATATTTGTTGATGCTTCTGATCCTGCTTGGCTTTCTGAATGGTTATTTTTCTATTCCTTCTTGGATTCAAATGGACACCTTATGTCTTTATAAAAGAAAGGAATTTGGTTCCTTTAAAATAGATTGTGTTTTAAGACTACGAATTGTATTTCATTCTGAGTATGGAATTGAAATTAGTATTCATTATAAGTAAAGAAGTGTAAAGAATATGGCAGTGTGCTTTCTTCTTACTGTATAGATCTTTGGTTGAACTTTTTGTTTTGACTCTTCTTGGATGATCTAGAGTAGAGAATAACTCCTGTATGAGTCTACCTTGATCTTTGAACGTTGTTTCAGATCTTTAAAAGTTAAATTCTATTTTTGGAAGTCGATTTAAACTTACAGGTAGATCGACTGATTCTCTATTCCTTCTTAGATTAAGATGAGATTTATGTTCTGATGAATATCTTAATTGTTAAATTTTAAGGTAGTTGTCTTTAAAAAAATAGTTAAATCATGTTTGGAACCTGTTTTGTTTCTTGGATGTGTTGTGTATAGGCATGAGTTGTAATGGTTCTTCTTCTTCTTTTGTTTAGGAGATGGATGAGTCATCTTAATATGAACCATGCTCTAAAATTTTCTTTAGCTTGAAGCAAAGATAAATGTTGATTTCTTTTATGATAGATTGGGAACAATGAGATGTTATAATATGTTGTTTGTCTAAGGATAATTGATGGGATCAATTAGACTCTATTTGTAAGGCTGAAATGGTAGATTATATTCTATCCTTTTCTTGGAAGTGAAATCAATTGTTTATAATGTACTTCTTTTTCGTTTCTTTTGATATATTGATTATTTGATGTAATAATTGTCTCATTAAAGCAGAGTTGTTTTAATGGAACAATTATTGGAATGCACTTCTTTTTAAGGCTTAGTGCTTATCATGCTCAGTTCATTGAACTGACCCATGTTAGAAATTTTTGCAGATGGACTCGTAAGTGATAAAGAAGGCAAAACTTATGTGATGCATTGGCTGATTTAAGTCTAATTCTTGTGAAGAACTCTGATTCGTTCTTGAGATTGTATTGGAAAAGAAAAGTAGTATTCTTTTATAATTAAGATGGTTGTTATGCAGTATACCTAAATGCATAAGTCTTGTAAATGTAATGGTTATAAAGATAAATTGAAAGTTGTGAGATTACCTGTATTGGTTGTGTAAATTATTTTGTATTTGTATGAAAGAGATGGGCTCTATCTTGTTGTTAATCTTCATATTATTTATATGTTAAATGGCTAAATTTTAATAAGATTGGATCAAGGGATTTAGTTCAATCTCCCTACTTGTGATGCAACTTGTAAAGTTGTAGAATATGATATTCGTTATTTAAACTATATAACATAGTAATACAAAGTAGGATGAACATACATTGAAAAACGTGGTCATTGGGTAGAATAAACCCTAACGCCTTACATATAGTGAAAGACTCTTCATCTTTCATAAATGTTCATAAACCACAAAGGTTTGGTATCATAACTTCAATTTATCAGACTTCATTTGTTATGAAGTCTACACTTTGTTGGATATATTTTCACGCTGAACTTTCTAAAAAAGTTATTGTACTTTTTACATAAGACATATTATAACACTATGCAGTTACACTTAATTGATAGATTAATTATGTATTCAAACATTAAAAGTGGCAATAAATATAACAAAGTTCTTAATGGGCTAAATGAATCAATTTAGAAAAGAACTTAAGGAGTGTTGGATTAGGGTTAGGCAAGTTTCTTGAAATCTGTTTTAAAATAATCCAAATTAATTAAATTATTAATAAATTCCTTGGGGTATGTACATCTCGATGAGGTTGTTCATAGGGATGTTGGCACATGCCAACTACAGGGTTGTACCTTTGAGAAGATTAGGATCTTCTCGAGGATACAACGATGCAGTCGGCATGTGGCAACACCCTTCGGCATTGATCATCCAGATCTACATAAATTGGACTTGATCTTAGTTTTTCTCTAGGTCAAGTTAGAAACATGTTTTAAGATATGGGGTAGCCCTCAAAAACTCAGGATACCTTGGCACATGGGGTTGACTTAGGTTGACCCAGTATGCCAACTTACCCTAAGTCTTAGTGAGCTTCCCCTTATCATAACACATGTTGTTAACACAAACTAGGGTTAAACCTCGGGCAAGTGGACTGACGTGAGTCAGTAAAGAACATTCTAGATAACAATAGAGTGGGGTGAAGGACATATTCCGGATTGATGAGTATGTCATCAAGGAATAGTAATAGTACAGTATGTTAGAAATCTTTGGCCAAAGTATCGCAAGCTGTTGGTTGCGTTGTCCTATGTCACCTAGTCTAAGGTTCGTGATGCAGATGAATATTGGTAACAATTATTCAGATAGGTTCCTTAGACAGATCACTCAATACCTTGAACAGGAAAGAGAACCAAGTATACGTAGTATACGGATAAGTATTCAATACTTAATGTTAAACATGAATAGATCGGTAGTTTACCGAGTCATGAAATGAATAGATCGGTAGCACACCGAGTCATTACAACTGCATATGGTTATCTGTTATATGAATGGTTGATAAAGAATGTGTGTTCTAAATTATGAAATTTAGAACAAAGAACATTATTTAAAAAAAAATCCTTGTTTCTAAAGTCTTAAAATGGGAATGTTACATCTTGGTATCAGAGCTGAAGGTTACAGCTCTTGGACCTATTGTGTCCACAATCTGATTAAACTTAAATTTTCTTATAACAAAAAATGGTGAGAATAAGAGGAAATGTTGCAAATAACCCTCCACCTGAGGAAGGAGTGGTAACTACCTAGAAACTTGATGAGATCCTTGCTACCCTATTGACACAAGAGATCGTTTGGTTGTGCTTGAACAAAAAGTAATGGGAAATGAGGAGGAAGAAGAAGCTAATAACAATAATCAACCACCTCCAGGGGACAATGCCAATGTGGGTGTTGATAATAACAACGTTAACATACTTGTTCAACCTGAGAACAAAAAGGCTAGACTAGCAGCAGAACTCACTAATGACATAAAAAGGATAAGTCCACCCAAGTTTGATGGCACCACATTAGGAGATGGAGCTGAGAATTGGCTTAGCGAAATGGAGAAGTACTTTGCAATAAGGAACTTCTCAGAGGAAACCAAGGCTATATGGGGAGCATATCAGCTTTCCCATGAAGCATCTTCATGGTGGGATAGCCGTAAGGTTGAGTTAAATATTGATGAAACTAACATCACTTGGGATCAATTTAAAAGTTATTTTAGGCAACGATGGCTACCACAACTCTACTATGATCAAAAAATGACTGAATTTTAGAACTTAGCTCAAGGAAAGCTAACAATAACTGAGTATTGGGAACGGTTTACTGAAACTCCTCAAGTATGTACCTCAGTATCAAACTGATGAGAAGTTCAGGATACAGAAATTCATTATGGGATTGAATCCCATTATTGGGGGAGAAGTTGATGTTCACAACCCAACCACTATGGAAGGGGTTGTTGAAAAAGCCATAAGGTAGGAACATAAATTAAAGGCTATTTCTGCTCATAAGGAGGAAGTAAGGAAGAAAGTTCCAAACCCCTCTTCAGCTTCTCTTGCACCTAAGAAGGGACCATGGAAGAAGTTTGGTAATAAAATTAAGTTTTCAGCTGATAATAATAAGAAAACAACAATGAATAAGACTCTTGGAAATGCACGGAACAATTTTTCCAAGAATAATAACAATGGATAGAAGTCCTATGGAGGTCAGAATAATAACTTTAAGACTGGAAATAATTCGAAACTAGAAAGGGACATGTAGGAGGTTGTTATAATTGTGGTAAGGATCATTACACAAATCAATGTCCTTTGAAGAAGGATGATCGTAATCAGCAGCACAAGATACATGTTGCATAGCTGAAAAAGCAAGCTACACCTATAGAAGTTCCTGGTAAGTTATTTGGCATACCTGTAACTATTCTTTTTGATACAGGTGCTACTGAATGTTTTATTTCTAGTAAACTTGCTTCGAAACTTAAAAGAAAAGATGGAAAAATGGATAAATCATGGACTGTACATTATGGTAATAATGTTGTTCATATAGTTAGTATGTGTCTTTTTGGAGCAGTCCTTGAATTACCTAACTTTTCCACAGAGGTTGATCTTTATGTTACACCTTTAGGGTCTTATGATGTAATCATAGGTGTTAATTGGTTAGCAGAACATAAGGCTAAAGTGGACTATTTTGAAAAATGCATTAGTTGTTTAGACAATCTGTAACGAAAACAACAGAGATTTAGGGTGTGAAGCGTGAGATTTCTATTAGAAAATTGTCAACTATGCAACTTAAAAAGGCCAAAAATAAAGGATGTACCTTATATGCAGTAAAAATTTCAGAAACTGCAGAGGAAAATAGTGATTTCATGGATTGATATCCGTTGTTACGAGACTTCAGTGATGTATTTCCGGAAGAATTGTCAGGTCTTCCACCCAAAAGGGAATTTGATTTCACGATTGAGATCAAGCTTGAACTAAACCTATATCTAAGGCACCGTATCGAATGACTACTATAGAATTAGTAGAGCTTAAAGCTCAATTGCAATAACTTTTGTCTAAAGGTTTGATTAGACCAAGTGTTTCACCTTGGGAGCACCGGTGATTTTTGTGAAAAGAAAGATGGAACACTTAGATTGTGCATTGATTACAGAATGTTAAACAAAGAAACAATCAAGAATAGATATCCACTCCCTAGGATTGATGATTTATTTGATCAGATGCGTGGAGCATCAATATACTCCAAGATAGATCTTCGATCTGGGTATCATCAATTGTGAATTAAGGATGAGGATATTCATAAAACAACTTTCAGAACAAGGTATGGACATTATGAGTTTATGGTTTTACCTTTTGGATTAACTAATGCACTTGCGGCATTTATGAATTTAATGAATAATATCTTTCAAGAATACTTGGAAAAATTGTGCTCGTATTCTTGGATGACATTCTCATATATTCTAAAAGCATTGAAGAGCATCATGAGCACTTGAAGGTAGTTTTGGAAATTCTAAGAAAGAGACGGTTGTTTGGTAAACTGTCCAAATGTTCTTTCTATGACACGAAGTCCACTATTTGGGTCATGTAATAAGTAAAGATGGAATTGCTATAGATCCTTCAAAAATTGTAGCTATAACCGAATGGCCTGCACCAAAGAATGTACATGAAGTTAGAAGCTTCATGGGACTTGTTGGCTACTATAGGAAATTTGTAAAAGACTTTTCTAAGATAGTTGCACCAATAACTTCCTTACAGAAGAAAGATAAAAAGTTTGTTTGGAGTGAGAAATGTGAAATTGCATTTAAAACCTTGAAGGAACAGTTAACTTCAGCACCTATTCTTGTAGTACCAGACCTAATGGAGATTTTATGGTGGTAATTGATGCATCCGGTGAAGGTCTAGGAGGTATTTTGTTACAAAGTGGTCATGTTATTGCATACGAGAGTAGAAAACTTAAGTTACATGAGTTGAATTATGCTCCACATGATTTAGAGCTTGTTGCCATTGTTCATGCACTTCAAGTCTGGAGGCATTATCTACTTGGTAAACCATTTGAGTTGAAAACTGATCATCTTGGGCTGAAGTATATTTTCACTCAGCCAAATCTAAATGCAAGACAATGAAGATGGTTAGAGTTTTTATCTCAATATGATTTTGACATAAGTTATATTAAGGGTAAAGAAAATAGAGTGGTGATGCTCTAAGTCGTAGGAAGCACATTTCTGCTCTTATAACACTAAGAACTTAGTTTAAGGATGAAGTAAAAGGTGTTATGGAATCTGATTCTTACTTTTAGCAAGTAAAAGCAGCACTTGCTGCAGATTCTAATGATTTGAGGTATAAGGGTTTTCACTTTGATAAGGAAGGAATCTTACGATTTGAAAACAGAGTTTATGTACCTTTGCTTAGTGGTTTGAGAAAGAAATTGTTAGCTGAATTTCATAATTCACCTTTCTTGGGACACCCTGGCATTACAAAGATGCTTGCTGATATAAAACAACAATATTTCTGGAAAGGAATGAAGAAGGATGTTATTGATTATGTAACACATTGTCTAGAGTGCCAACGTGTTAAGGTGAACATATGCACCCAACCGGTTTATTGTATCCTCATAGCATACCGCAGTATAAATGGCAAGTAATAAGCATGGATTTTGTACAAGGGTTACCTATGTCAAGAAATAAACATGATGTTATTTTGGTAGTTGTTGATAAACTAACAAAAGTAGCTCATTTTATTGCTGGAAATATGAAGGATGATTCACCTGTTTTGGCTAAAAGATTTGTACACAAAATTTTTAGATTACATGGGGTACCTGAATTAATCATATCTGATAGAGATCCTAGAATGACGTCAAGATTTTGGCAAATGCTTAATGCAGCTCTAGGAACTAAGTTAAATTTCAGTTCTGCGTACCACCCGAAAATGGATGGATGGACAGACTGAAAGAGTAAATCAAGTTTTAGAAGATATGTTACGGATGTATTGTATGGATCAACAATATAAGTGGGAAGAATATCTTCCATTAGTTGAATTTGCTTACAACAATACATATCATGCTTCTCTTAAGATGACACCTTTCGAGGCACTTTATGGAAGAAAATGCAGAACCCCTGTTAGTTGGGACAACATAGAGGATAGAGAGGTAATTGGACCTGAAATCCTTACGGAAATGGAACAAGAAGTTAAGTTGATTCGTGAATGCTTGAAAGAAGTAGTAGATAGGCAAAAGAGTTACGCTGACTTGAAGAGGGTTGATAGGAAATTTGAACTTGGTGAGAAAGTCTTTCTTTGGGTTAAACCGAAAAAGAGTTCTATAACTTTTGGCAAGGCTACCAAGTTATCACCTCGTTATGTGGGACCTTTTGAGATAGTTGAAGTAATCAACCCTGTAGCTTATCATTTAGCATTACCTCCTGCTTTGTCACGAATGCATGATGTTTTCCATATTTCTTTGCTTAAGAAATACATTTCAGATTTATCACACGTGTTAAATTGGAATTCCTTGTAGGTCCAAGACCCAGGAATAATCGTGGTTAAACCCATTTGAGTGTTGGAAACTCACCAGTTGCATTTAAGAAATTGAGAAATAAGTCAATGTAAGGTCCAGTGGGACCAGTTTAACGAAGAGAGTGCAACTTGGGAAAATCTAGAAGATATGAAAATTATTTTTCCATATTTATTTGATCAAAATTGATTTTGTTGATTGATAAAATTTATGATTTTATCTTTACATGACATTAAATATGCCAATTTTGGGTAGATATTTATTTGATTTGGATAAACATATATTAATGTTGATTTCTTGAATTATAAGATTCTAATATATTTTGACTTATGGTAAAAGAAGTGAATGAAGTGATTGTCCTAATGTATATTGTTAAAAAAGGGGTAATCATCGGGATGATGATTCTTTTAAGGAGGGGAGCATGTAACACCCTTGACAGTTGTTATTTTCCTCCTTTACATTTCAAGTGTTGACATGTGATTTTCCTTATAAAGATATGTTCTTTTGAATTTTGGAGATCATGCTTGATATGGATAAATCATCTTTTGTTCTTAAGATCCTTTAACTGAATTGGGATGGCTTCCTTGAATCTATTTTTATTTCTTATGGTTGGGTTGCAATTTGGTTAAGAATTGTAAACTTATCTACTAATCTAACTCATCCTTGGATCAATTTCAGTGATCCAATGAATGTTTTAAAATCTGCATTGTTGAATGAATGGTAAATCGACATTCCAGGAATTAATAGACATATGACTGAACTTTGTTGGTTACAAGTTCTTTGATTGTTGTGCTTGGATATTTTTAGTTCGAATGTGGCAGGACAATGTTGACACAAACTAACTAACTATAACCAGGATCCTAAAAAGGACTATCCAAAAGAATCCTAAGCTAGGTAAAAATATTTACTACCTAAATTATGTTACATAACAGAATTCCTATTCTAACCTAAAGCTTCCTATTCTACTTTGATTGGTTGATTGGCATCCTAACCTAAGCTCGGTGCTAATGGTTTTGGAAAGGTTTCTAGGCTACTAAAATTTACCTAGAACCTAACACTACAAGGTTTTATTATCATCTAACCTAATGCCTAAAACTATAGTGTTGTAAATTAATCTAACCTATGTGGAAACTACCTTAGGCTATGTGCTAAGACCTATTGTGCTAATTGTTGTTTGGGTTATAACCTAAGGTATATATTACAATCTACCTAAGGTATAACCTAAGCAATATGATCTATCCTAAACTAATGGGTTTGAATGGGGAATTAGGTGGTTGTATACATTATAGGTGATGGTTCAAGGTATTAAATTTGTTGATAAGGTTTTAATTGCTTGGAGGTACTGCCACCTTTGGCAGGGGTTAGTGAACTTGGCAAAGGCTTAGGTGGAGACTCCACTAAAATGAAATTCCTTGTTAAAATTGATTTGGAAATTGTTAAACATGAAAGGCGATGGCAAGGGAAGATAGGCGGGAAACTCGGAATTAATGGAATTAATTGTTTTTGGTTTTCATGCTCAAACTACCTTGGAAGGCATGCAAACGGTTTGGTGTGTGGTTGTTTCACTTTGCATACTTCACGATTTTTGCTCTACATGCTCTCTAGTTTTTCAAACTAGCAGATTGAACTACACTTGATGGCTATTTTTGAGGTTTTAAACCTATTTTCAGTTCGTGGAATATATAGGAGGCATTGTGGGAAGAGAACATGGTTATTTGATTTTTCATGGAGAAGAGGAGAAGTTTTGAGCTCGGTGGAGGTTCTTTTTGATTTCACAAAAGTGCTATCAGGCATGATAGGCTCTAAACTTTAAGACCTTTGCTTTCTTATAAATGTTTCATTAAAACGATTCTTCTCTTTTGAGATTCTTGGATTTCTTATCTTATATGGTTATTGGCTTGATGGGTTTATTAAATCTTATTGTATTGGTTTTTGAATCCTTGGTAAATGATGTTCTGTTGGGAAACTTACCATATATAGTTCTTTATAAAAAATGCATGCAAACGTCTTTCTGTTCTCAAATTTTCGTTTGGAACTGGAAATGGAAGTGGTCTGTTAAGATAACCATCATTTCTATTATTATGGTTAAGTGTTTTGGGGAAACTTGAATCCTGTTGGAACTTCAGATGAGCTCGTTTGGCCTGGACTAGAGCATGTACACAGTTTGTTTTAGCTTGTGTTGAGCTCATGTTTTTGTTGAACCTTTATTTGAGCGTGTATTTGATTTGGAACTTTGTCCTGGATTTGTGTTTGTTGAGAAATGATTCTTATTGTTCTAATTTGTGTTAGAATCTTGTGTATCTCTGAACTATTTTCAAAACCTATTTAAAGCTCGGTGTTTATATTTTAGTTCCTTGTGATAATTTGAACAATTCTTCATTCACCATAAAGTACACGATATTTAGATATTATTACTCATTTTGGGCTCAAACTTTGGGGAAACTTGAGTCCGTTGAGAGATAATATTGGACTTTGTACCCGTGTTTTATATTCTTTTGAGAAATTTGGAAATGTTTTATAGATTAGTAACTATAAAGCACTCGTGTTTTGTTACTTATGTGGACTTTGTACTCTGTGGGAATTCCTAGTTCCGCTTGAGCTAGTAATTGGGCTTCGCGTTTGATATGAATCGTGTTGGAGTCACTATTGTGTTGAACCAGTGTTGGTATCTTGGGTAACTAGGAACTGTTATTAAAGATGTACGTGGCTCTATACTTGTGCCTTACTCTGTGGAAATTTGATTTGTTAACTAAAGTTCATAATTTCACCACACTCTTATCTTATTATTTGTTCGATTCTGAACTCTCTCTTTGGAAATTCATGTTTCGTTGTATAAGGGAAATAGGACTCCTTGTTTTGAATATGGACTATTTTTGGTTATATGTATCTCTTCTGTCTCATACTAAGACACTGTGCACATCTAAGCTCAGGTTGAGTTTTTGTAATTCGATATTGTACATGAAATTTGTACTTAGTGCTTGGAAATAAGTGACAGAATCGATGTGTAGGTTCTGTTCTTGTATGATGAGTTTTCTTGTTATTGATATAACTTAGGTGGGAAATTGTTGTTCCCCTGAACCCGTGAATATTTACATGGGTAGTCTTGTACCTGTGTGAGAAGCTTATCGTGCTTGGAATTTATACCGTTGAGCTCTGAGTTGTTAGTATTTTCGACAAGTTTGATTTGGTTTTGGTATTTGATTGGGATTTAACTTCGTAATAGTTAAAAGCTAAGAACTCGTCTAACTGAACTACTTAGTCAAGGAAATCTGAAAGAGTAGATTAATTAGAGTTGTTTGAATATTCTTGGTATTTAAATGGAAACATTTTACAAGGATAATGGGATTTCAGTCGTTAATATTTTTTGATGCTCCTAATCCTTCTTGGCTTTCTGAACTGTTATTTTTCTATTCCTTCTTGGATTCAAATAGACACCTTATGTCTTTATAAAAGAAAGGAATTTGGTTCCTTTAAAATAGATTGTGTTTTAAGACTGCGAATTGTATTTCATTCTAAGTATGGAATTGAAATTAGTATTCATTATAAGTAAAGAAGTGTAAAGAATATGGCAGTGTGCTTTCTTCTTACTTGTATAGATCTTTGGTTGAACTTTCTGTTTTGACTCTTCTTGGATGATCTAGAGTAGAGAATAACTCCTGTATGAGTCTACCTTGATCTTTGAACGTTGTTTCAGATCTTTAAAAGTTAAATTCTATTTTTGGAAGTCGATTTAAACTTACGGTGTAGATTGGTGATTCTCTATTCCTTCTTAGATTTAGATGAGATTTATGTTCTGATGAATATCTTAATTGTTAAATTTTAAGGTAGTTGTCTTTAGAAAGAAACAATTAAATCATGTTTGGAACTTTTTATGTTTCTTGGATGTGTTGTGTATAGGCATGAGTTGTAATGGTTCTTCTTCTTCTTTTGTTTAAGAGATGGATGAGTCATCTTAATATGAACCGTGCTCTAAAATTTTCTTTAGCTTGAAGCAAAGATAAATGTTGATTTCTTTTATGATAGATTGGGAACAATGAGATGTCATAATATGTTGTTTGTCTAAGGATAATTAATGGGATCAATTAGACTCTATCTGTAAGGCTGAAATGGTAGATTATATTATGTCCTTTTCTTGGAAGTGAAATCAATTATTTATAATGTACTTATTTTTTGTTGCTTTTGATATATTGATTTATTTGATGTAATAATTGTCTCATTAAAGCATAGTTGTTTTAATGGAACAATTATTGGAATGTACTTCTTTTTAAGGCTTAGTGCTTATCATGCTCGGTTCAATCGAATCGAAGCTGTCTGCTTAGCATTTTGCGAGATGGACTCTATAAGTGATAAAGAAGGCAAAAGTTATGTGATGCATTGGTTGATTTAAGTCTAATTCTTGTGAAGAACTCTAATTCGTTCTTGAGATTGTATTGGAAAAGAAAAGTAGTATTCTTTTATAATTAAGACGGTTGTTATGCAGTATACCTAAATGCATAAGTCTTGTAAATATAATGGTTATAAGGATAAATTGAAAGTTGTGAGATTACCTGTATTGGTTGTGTAAATTTTTTTGTATTTGTATGAAAGAGATGGGCTCTATCTTGTTGTTAATATTCATATTATTTATATGTTAAATGGCTAAATTTTAATAAGATTGGATCAAGGGATTTAGTTCAATCTCCTTACTTATGATGTAACTTGTAAAGTCAGTAGAATATGATATTCGTTATTTAAACTATATAACATAGTGATACAAAGTAGATGAACATACATTGAAAAACGTGGTCATTGGGTAGAATAAACCCTAACGCATTACATATAGTGAAAGACTCTTCATCTTTCATAAATGCTCATAAACCTCAAAGGTTTCGTATCATAACTTCATTTATCGACTTCATTTGTTATGAAGTCGACACTTTATTGGATATATTTTTCGCACTGAACTTTCTTAAAAAAAATTTATTGTACTTTTACATAAGACATATTATAACACTGTGCAATTATGCTTAATTGACAGATTAATTATGTATTCAAACATTAAAAGTGGCAATAAATATAAAAAAGTTCTTAATGGGCTAAATGAATTAATTTAGAAAATAACTTAAGGAGTGTTGGATTAGGGTTAGGCAAGTTGTTGAAACCTATTTTAAATAATCCAAATTAATTAAATTATTTATACATTCCTTAGGGTATGTACATCTCGATGAAATTTGTTCATATTGTCATCTCCTGTACCACCCATAAACACAATGACCGTAGTGGCATTGGCTTTTACACACCACCTCCCAAGAAGGCTCGTGTTGACCTCATTGAGGAAGAAAAACCTTCTCCACCTCATTCACCCACATCACCATCTTCACCCACGGAGTCCATAGATCCCAAATCTATTCCTCCTAACTTTTTTTTTTTGTAAACACAATTTCCTTGGGACCTCTAACCTATCAACGCGATGGCGAGGCTCCCTCTTCTCTCCCATTCTTATATCCTAACATGATCGATGACGATACACCTTCTATTAATGTCGTTCAATGTCAAGACGATGAGTCCATCCTCACCTACCTTGGTGTAGAAGATTCTTATATTCACCGGTCATTACCTTCTGAGATGTAAACCATGTTGAATGAATCGACCATTGAAATCAACATTAACACTTAGGACGACCGCACATTCTAAAGATAGGACAATCTTTAGATGTTACTTGAGTAGGAATCTTTTACCTCTTTCCTTTGGGACCATAGCAATGCTTTTTCCTGGTCTTATGCTGATATACTCGGTATTGACCCAAAAATTGTGGTCCACAATATCGTAACCATTCCTAATGCCAAACCCATCAAACAAAAGTTGCGGAAAATGCATCCTCACATTACTCTTTCTGGTCAAGAAGATCTTTAGCACCTTCTCTCAATTTCCTTCATCCTACCCATTGACTATCCCTAATGGATTTCTAACATCGTTCCTATCACAAAGGCGATAAGGGGACTCCATATTTTCACGGACTTTCGTGACCTCAACCTAGCTTGTCCCAAAGATGATTTTCCCCTACCAGGCATTGACCAACTAGTTGATCTCACCATCGGCCATGAAATGCTATCACTCATGGACAGTTTCTTGGGTTACAATCAAATATTACTTGCTCCAGAAGATCAACACAAGATGTCTTCATCACCCCTTGGGGGACCTTCTGCTATCAAGTCATGCCTTTTGGCCTTAAAAATGTCGGCGCTACATACCAACGAGCCATGACTTACATCTTCCATGACATCATGCATCACATATTGGAATATTACGTAGATGATCTTCTTGCCAAATCCAAACATCAAGTGAACACTTGACTGTCCTTAAGGTCATCTTTGACCGCCTCATCAAGTATTATGTTCTTCTTCAACCAAAGAAGTGTGTCTTTACAGTACTTTCAGGAAAACTCCTTGGTTTCATTGTTTCTTTGCATGGCATAGAAGTTGATCTGCTAAAGTAAAGGATATTCTAAAAATGCCTCCGCCTACTAATCTCCATAAACTTTGAAGCCTACAAGGTAAGTTGCAATCCATTCATCGTTTTATCTCGCAGCTTTCTGACCATTGTCAACCATTTCATCTTCTCAAGAAGGAAATTTCATTCAAATGGGATGATGAATGCCATAAAGCCTTTGAAGCCTTAAAACAATACCTTCTTCAACCACCAGTGCTCATTCCTCCTAAGTATGACCAACCCTTTTACCTATATATTTCTACCACTAACCATTCTTTAGGTGTCATGCTCGCTCATCGCAACGAGCAACACAAAGAGCAAGCGATTTATTACATAAGTCGTACCCTTCTGGAATACAAAACTAGATACACCCACGCTAAAAAACTTTGCTTAGCCTTAGTTTTCATCACCACCAAACTCTGCCATTACCTCCTCAACCACAAAACCTTTGTTATTACCAATATTGACCCCTTACACTATATGTACGCCAAACCCTACCAACATCAACGTGCTACACATTGGCTTATGCTTCTTTTCGACCTCGACCTCAAATTCATTCATCAAAAGTCCATCAAGGGCCAAGCTATCACTGACCAACTAGCAGACACACCTCTTTCTAGGAATTAACTCTCTAACTTCAATTTCCTAGACAAATCCATAACTACCCTCTCCTTAGACGAACCTTCTTACCAAATGACACTCTTCTTCGATGGCTCCAAGTGTCAGCATAGAGGTGGGGCTGGTGTTATCCTCATTCCTCTTGATGGTGAATCTATGCCTTTATCTTTCAAATTGGATTTTGATTGTACAAACAATATTTCTAAATATGAAGCACTCGTATTAGGTCTTCAGGCTGCTTATGCCTTAGATGTCAAGTCAATCAATATCTTTGGCTATTCCCAACTAGTCATAAACCAAGTCAATGGTATATACCAATGTCATAATGAGATACTTCAAAAGTATAAACATCATGTCGACATACTTTTGACTACCTTTGATTATTACGAACTTCAAACCACCCCACGTTATACCAATAACTTTGTAGATACCATGGCTTGTTTGGCTTCTCAGATACCCACTTCACTTGCGACTCTAAAATATTTGTCACAATACAAAGGTTACAATCACCCTCTTATTTACCTCATGAGGTCTACTCCATTAGAACCATTGCACTTAACCCACGTGACCTTTGGTATAAGCAGTTTATGAGACTATCTTTCCATTTCCATTCTACCTACTAATCTCACTCGTAATAGATAATGTGCCTTTCTTAAAAGTGTCTCTCATTATGTCATCATGGGTGGTCTCCTTTATAAGCACGACTTTGACGGTATTCTCTTATGATGCCTTACAAGTTCTAAAATTCCCTACACCATCAAGGAAGTTCACGATGGAATTTTTGGAGGCCACTTTAGTGGTTTAGCTATCGCAAAACGCATTCTTTACCTTGGCTATTATTTTCCAACCCTAAACCACAACTGTTATGACTATGTCAAACATTTTATAGAATGTCAAGCAACATGTTAATCTTCATCACACACCTAGTCATGCCTTATAGGTCGCATGAGACCTTTGGCATTTCTCTCAATGGGGCTTAGATCTTGTTGGCAAGATCAGTCCCCATTCTTCACAATGTCATCAATGGATTATAACCGCTCATCGAATATTAAATTAAATGGTTAGAAGCCATTCCCCTCATTTCTACAAAAGCTGAAAATATGTGAATTCATCAACCATCACATCATTTTTCACTTTGGTGTTCCTCACCGCCTCATCATTGATAACAGAAAACAATTCAAAAATAAAACCCTATGTAAGCTATGCGATGATTTTGGCATCCAACTTAGTTTCTCATCACCTTATTACCCATAAACCAATGGCCAAGCAGAATCGACCAATAAAACCTTGAACAAAATTCTTATGAAATTAGTTGATGATACTAGCAAGGATTGGCATTCACACATTCCTTTCACCTTGTGGGCTTATTGCACTAGTATTCACACTTTGACTTTGCCACACCTTTTTCTCTAGTCTATGGTACCGAGGTTGTCTTACCTCTCGAAGTCCGATTCCATCTCAACGATGATGAGTTTTGCTAGGACCGTTTGGTGCAACTTGAGTTATTAGATGAACGTCGTCTTAATGCTCTTGACCATCTCCAAATCTACCAAAAATGTATCAAACGTGCCTACGAAAAATGTGTCCATGAATGAACCTTTCAGGTTGGTGACCTCATCCTAAAGGAAAATCAACATGTAACCAAAGATGAGAAAAGTAAACGGGTAAATTTGTTCCTAATTAGCTTGGACCCTATATTGTTACCCATGCCTACGGATTAGGTGCTTATCATTTGTCTTCACTCGAAGGTAAACTCCGAACTGAGCCTCTCAACGCCTTACATCTTTGACCATTTTATTGTTGACATAAAGTCCTATACCACTTTCTGTCAGTTGATCGCTTGTCCCTTGAGTGTTGTTCACCTTCCATATTACCTGTTTTTTAGGATCCACGACTAAACAAGAATCATGTGATTACCCGTCACCTTTCAACCTCCTCTTCAATATGAGTACCATGACTCTACTCATAGCATGATTCTCATGGATACTTTTCATCTTCTTAAAGATGGAATCCCATGGTCATTCATCACTCAAAACCACCTCTTTCATAATTAACCTCTATGTGTTATGGTCTTGTCTTCTAAACAAGAACCTAATCTTCCTATATAGTCTTGTCCATGACTTAAATGTCCAAAAACAAAAAGGGATTCAACTCCTTGAGTCAAACTTCCAACAAAAGATGACTCCCTCAAAAAGGGACATCTCTTCACTCTATTTCGCCACTATAAATAGATTGTTCCCTTCAAGGACAACTATATAAAGTCATTTCAAAAATACAATAAAAATATCCAAAAGCTTCCCGCATCGATCAACTTCACAAAGACCTCAAGGAGATAATATACTCATCCCATATAGACTTCCCGCATTGATCAGTCTATTAAAAACTTTAAAAAATAAAAAATGAAGAAAATGATGAAATTTTCGTCATGGACTTGCCTATTTTTTATCTTGGGTTTCTTGTTAAGAAAAACATGTTGTCGTACACTAAGTTACGCTAAACCACCCACTCTCACCTCATTTCCTTTTCATCCTAATTTCCTCTCTACTCAAGGGACTTTCTGCGCAATGACATTTCATGATCATGTGACTTTCTTCACCCTTAGAATAGTCCATTATGCAAGGCCTTTAAGGTCTTACGTTCATAAGCCCATCTAGGGTATGGTAGACTCATTAGGGTTCTTATCAATTAAGAGGATCTTTTACCACCTCTTACCATTCGCCTTCCTCATTACTTATTGATTATCCTATACAAGACCAGATCATTGACACCTATATTTAAAACAACTCAACCATGCCTATGACCTAACTCACTCATACATATGACCTAACTCACTCATGCCTATGACCTACATTTAACCATGTGTATAACCCGACTTCATCAATCCTATGACCTAAACTCAACCATGCCTAAAAATTCACCACCCATCCCCCTAATTCATCGTATTCTCCCTAGCTTATGGGAGAACTACATCGGCTTGAGGCCCCTTTTCATTGGGGCTATGTAGGTAGCACTTCAAGGGCATGGGGCCCTTGAAGGTTAGCTCGGCCACTCTTCACCCTAACCTATTTTCCCCTTTATTTCCCTATTCACATCCTACCTTAGTTCATTTCCATTTTATATCAACAATTGGAAATTAAACCAAACAAGAAAAAATTGATGAACATTTTTACCACATCATCACATCATTCATTTATCATTTTTACATTTCCACTATAGAAAATATTGGAAAACTTAAACCATAACATGCATATACATCATCATTTATCTCCAGTGTTCCTATGACCTAAATCCATCATGCCTATGACCTGACTCCACCATGCCTATAACTTGACTCCATCATGCCTATGACCTGACTCCACCATGCCTATGACCTGACTCCATCATGCCTATAACCTGACTCCATCATGCCTATGACCTAACTCCATCATTCCTAATTGACCTAACTCAGCCATGCCTACATGACCTCGACTCAATCATGCCTAATTCACCTAGTTTCCATCACATACACACATAATAATGGAAATTAAAACAAGTACACCCTCCATACTATAAATATCATCATCTATATAAATAAGAAAGTCTAGTGTATACATACATATGTACATAGATACAAATAAATACAAATATCTCAAATCACTCAGATACATCCTCACCATCTTCGGCACGTAGGCCGGTATATGATCAAAAATCTCAAAACTCTCATATACAACCTCACTCTCTTTGGCACACAGGCCGGTATATACCAAAAATACACACAAAAATGGAAATATGCGTAACTATTAGGCATCCCCCATCGAATATCCTCCATGTCTACCTCACTTATCTCCTCCTTCACCTCCTCCATAGTCATGCGGCATCCCACTAGCATCTCACCACCCTCCATGGGCCTCGTCCTAACCTCTTTTGGTACCTCACCGGAGCTAGCCTCTATGCACCGATGGCCTCCCCTAACCTTGTCTCGGGATTGTTGGCCCACCGTACTCTCCACACTTTGAGTAGGAGACCTGGTCCTCTCACTCGAGGCCTATTGTGCTCTATACTTTGCATAGGTAGGGACATTTATCCTGCGCGCCATCAGTGATTCGATAATATCTCACCTCACCTAGGGCATCCTGAACCTAGTCATTGGTATTATTTGTGGTAGTGCCATTAGCCTCGACATGTTACATGTACCATGGGACCCTATCCCGCCTCGTTATATAAAAGGGACCTTGTCCCTAAACATGTGTAGGTGTTTATGCCTATACTCGGGCTCGAAGGGCGACAATCTGCGCATGTGCAAAGGTGGCCAACCGGCCATACAAACTTCTTACTGCACCTATATAGAGTGGCCACTGTACCCCATCTCCATCCCCACCCTGTGTGGGCACCTGTCCCTATGCTACCTGGGCCTATAGGGCTACTACCTATGCTTGTAGTGTGGCCACCTATGCCTCTGACCCTATCAGTTGCCCCTACACTATCCCCAACTGTGTCACTAGGGTAGTCACCTACCCCTGTAGGGTGTCCCTCTAAACTGTAATAGTGGCTAAGTTGGGTTACCCTGGCCTCGGTGATACTACTTGTAGCTATGCTTCCCACCACTATTTGTACCTATTTGTAACCCCGACATCATCAATCTTCTAGTCTACCACCTACTCCTCCTAGCCCTGTAGGCACCATCGGCTATGGTAGAGGCATAGGCCTCTCCATGTCATCCCTCCTATATTGTGGAAATGGTGGAGGTACATCCTATAGTAACCCAAATTGTCATCGACCACCTGTCGAATAGGTATCATCTCGTGTTGTCTCGCACGATGCCCCTCTATCCATCGAAGCAATCTGTAGCTCCTATAGCTCCTCGGTCATCTACCTATATGATGGGAAGCCCACATATAGCCTCCAAATGATGTCCACATCGGAAACCCCTCTAATGCATGCTTGTAATATGTTACTTCGCATGCATGTACCCATCGCTGTAACCCACTCAACCATGCCCGCCTCGAATGCATCAGGTCAGGGCATGCCCACTAGACACACACACATAATGTGCTC
This sequence comes from Taxus wallichiana var. yunnanensis, assembly GCA_018340775.1. Taxonomy (NCBI): domain Eukaryota; kingdom Viridiplantae; phylum Streptophyta; class Pinopsida; order Cupressales; family Taxaceae; genus Taxus; species Taxus wallichiana. The sequence continues at coordinate 769,330,459 of CM031239.1, read as the reverse complement.
ATATGCCCAGCTAGTGTAGTAGGAATGTGCAGCATAGGCTGAACCACCGTAACTACCCATAGGCCCATAACTCTCTGTATAGCTGCACCAAGAATGTTGGTGCCCATGCAAACCGGGTCATGTCCTCCATATCGTGAAGAACCCCCATCAATGCCCATGGGAATCTCCCACCCTCCACATCCGCGAGCAAAGCAACAAACTACCTCCGTCAACAAAACCACTAACCTCATCTCCTCTGGATGGGCCCGGTACATATCTCCATAACTCATGCTGGCATTATGGAACCTTAACTCCACCAGCCCCTCACCGAACACTATTAACATCAACTCCTCATATGCCTCTGAGGAAATGGAATACACCTACGTCCCTATTATCAGCAACCGCAGGATCCTATAAACATCCTCCAAGGTGACGGTCATCTCACTTGTCGGCAAACAAAATGTGTTGGTCACTGAATCCCATCTATCAATGAGGGTGACCATCAAACTCGCTTCCAAACTACGTGTTGGTAACGTCTAACCCCAATCAAGCCAACCTCTACCACATGGCACCACTCCTCGCCTATCACACTCCTTGTACCACTAACAACAATGGCGGTACCTATCACGCATCTCATGAATCGGTCCCTCGCCTGTATCCAATAAACCATAACATCATTAGACCTTGACCATACTCTACTTCACCCTTGAACCCCAACCTATTCCCTAAATCCCCTACTCGTGACCTATCTCCCCACCCCAACCCTAATGACTACCTTTCCTCCCATCTCAATTTCCCACCCCTTGACTCTTTCCTATTTATACCTCTTACCCATGCTTATCTCCCCCACCCACCCTATCTCATCTCCTTGGCCTATTTTTCCTCATGCTAAACTATCATTGGTTCCTATTAATCGCACCTGGTCTCCCAAAACTAGCATCGATCACCTCATTTGTGACCAATTTTGGCTCACTCCCACCGATGTCAGCCAACCCTTGACCTACGCTCGATCAAGTCCGCGCGACAAAATCCGCGAAACCCTACCCATTTTCTCTAAAAATTCACCATTCCTCCCTAACTACCCACCCATTCCTACCCAAATCTCCCCTCCACCCATCCCCACCCCCCTTAACCTACATCAACCTTCCTACCCTTCCTATTTCACCCATTTTCTTCCAAATTTAAATTCCATTTTCCCCCCAAAAACCCATTTTACCCTAACCCAATTTCTACAAACCAATTTACCTACACACGTAGAAGGGGATCGAATCCTACCTCATCATGACATCGTCTACATGGTGGCACATCAGGCTACTACACCGGTGGTCCACCCGATCCCTCTCCTACCTCTGCCATCACCAAATGACCTCCTCACCTCCACCCAACCCAATCGATCACACCGATCTCGTGGACCCGCCTATCGAATGTCGATTACCCGCTCCGAGGCTCGCCAACTCAACTCTCTGTCTCACTCTGTCACTTTCCACTTTTCCACTACTCCTTTGTCATTTTCTATTATTGGAAAATGACAAATGATTTTGCAAAAAGTGGAATTTTCCTTTTTTATCCCAATCCGCTATGACTGATGTCGGTCATTTTGGTGCCCTAGCCAACCGTCGATGGTCAACATGGCTTCCTACCTCTAGATTTGTCTTGATGTTGGCTATGGCTACCTAGATGTTTGAAATATTTTTGGTCTTTGCTTGCATGCATATCTCCCTTTTGCTCTAAAATTTGAGAATGTGGCCAACCTCTCAAACAAGGTTACCAAAATGGTTATACGATAATCGGCACGGTTTCTCGGTTATCCGGTGTTGGTTTCGGGATGACCGACATCGGTTAAGGCAAGATTCCCTAGGTTTACTAAAAATGATAGATCTTGCAATCATTTGGGCCAGTTTGTCCATTTATCACAGATCAAAATGGACGTTATCTTTTAATGAGTGGGAATGTGGTTAGAGGAATAATAGGCATTGATTTTTAGGGTTGAACTAAGTCTTAGTTAGTTATGGTGAGTAGATAGATACTAAAAATAGGTTTATAATGAGGTGTCTAGGTGAGGTGGTGGGGTGAGGTGTCTAGGTGAGGTGGAAATTGGTTTAATTAAGATAATTAAATAATGAATAAAGTGAGGATGAGTATTAATTTAATTAAAGTGATTAAATTAATATTAATGTGTGATGTAAGGGTCATGGTTAGGTAAAAGTGTTTAAGTTAGTTGTTCAAAAGGGGACCAAGGGGAGTGTGACCCAATTTTGGTGTCTAAATTCCCTTGTTTTTTTAGTCACTTTTTCCATTTTGAAGGCTATCTCCTTCTTAGTAGGTTTAGAATCCATTACCCTCATCTCATAGGTTGTTAGAGTACCATGTAGCTCATCCATATTCATCTTAGTAACATCCTTTTCTTCCTCTATAGTTGATACTTTTGAGTCAAATTTTGGAGTTAAGGACCTTAACACCTTTTGAACAACAACTTCCTCTTTTAGATCTTCTCCTAACCCTTTCATACTATTAACAATCTTATCAACTCTAAGAAGATAGGCTACAATAGACTCATCATCATTCATCTTAAGAGATTCAAACTGATTTCTAAAAGTTTGAAGCTTAGCAATCCTTACCTTTGAGTCTCCTTCATAGAGTACTTGGAGTTTGTCCCATGCTTCCTTTGCAGATTTTAAATGCATCACTTTTCCCATTTCAGATTCTCCAAGACCACTTATGATTGCATTAAAGGCTTTTGAGTTGGTATATTCCTTCTTTTGGTCCTCAAGAGAGTGGAGAAGTGGTAGGAGGAGTATAACCACTCACAACAATATTCCAGACATCAAACCCTTGAGCCATGATATAGGACTTCATTCTCATGCTCCGAAACTATAGTTCACACCATCAAACATTGGTGCCTTTCCAATCATAGTGTTGCTCACCATATTGTGCTTCAAGGATCTCCTTTCAAGTTGTCAAACTTCTGGAAAAAGGACCAGCTCTGATACTAATTGTTAGAAGCATAATGGAATGAAAGTGGGGGTGAATCAATCCTTATAAAAATGTAAAATTATATTTCAGATCTGAGACTCAAAAGCTCATAAGTATTCAATCTCAATATCCACTTAATCAATACTTAATGTGTTCACACCATAAACCATCAACGAATCAAGCAACCATGAAAAAAAATAAGCATCACAAGAAAACAAGATATAAGTGGGAAACCCTAAAGGGGAATAAAACCCACTAAAACACAATCTTTTATTGATATGTTTCTGAATTTAGTGAGGCACCAACCCCATAAGGAGCACCAACCCTACAAGGAGCACTAACCCCTAATTTTGTGAAGTGCCAACTCCACAAGGAGGATACAACCCCAAGATGATCAAGCACCCACTCAACCACCTTATGATGTTAAAATCTCTAATTTTTTTCTTGCCACAACTGATGGATATCAAATATTTAGCTCACACTTCTTCAACCAAACCCTAGGTGACCAATCTTCACAAAACAAGCTCTTTGATCACTCTAATAATTATCAAACTCTTGATCTCATGTCCTCTTATTTTTATCAACCTACAACACACTTTAATCAACCTTAATTAATTCTCAAACACCTGCAATCAACTCTCACCTAGGTTTTTCCTCATGCACACACACAACTAGTTCTAAAAAGCACCCAAAAACATGCTTTTATATGCTTCTCATCATTTCGATTGAGCGCAACATTTTTCCCTCCTTTGTTTTGACCCATACATGGATGAAAAATTTTAAATTTTAAATATAATAGTCATAAGTGACCCAATTAGGTCATCCTAACTAAAACCCTCATTACAAGTGCCAAAAATGGCTCAAAACCCCATGGGCACAAAGATAAAATGCCCTTACATCAAATGTATACATATTCATGACCCAAAACCCATTACATATGATTAAAATATCATTTTACATTCATACATGGTCATAAATTTGATCAACCAATCAAATTATTTCATTTACTGGGCCCAGTTCCTTTTGTAATTCTCAAAACAGTTGTTTATACACCCTTCATCAACCTGGAAACTTCATAAGGCGACAAAATCACTTCAACAAGATAAAATCATGCCATGTAACACCTCAATGTAAATTTAATAACCTTTATAACACTTCTAATCAATTTATAATCCTTTAATCAACCTCTTGATCAAACCACGCTACTTTTGCCTTCACCAAATCAACCTGCCAAAACATTTATTTCCAAAGGTTAGCTCATAAAATCATTTATATAAACATTAAATACTTCAAAATGGATTCATTCGATGAACAATCCATCCCTCTTCACATTCCATGTTATATGAAGCATCACCAAATCCATATAATGCTTCAAATAACATTAAACTTTACCAAAACACATGTTTTCTTGAACGCCAAAAATCATTGTGTCCAAATAATTCCTTAGAAATGATGTCAAATCACCTCATAATGAGAAAAAAATTATATTACTAGAAATATCTTTCAATCCTCTTTCCAAAAAAACTTTAATCACTTCAAACCTCCACCTTTAGCTCAAGTTATGCTCATTTTTTATCGAGCACCGCTATTTGTGACCCCAAAGCTACCCTTTGACCAGTCAACATATTTGGACATCAAAACACCATGTACCTACATGAAATTGTCTTGAAACCTCCATGGACATCAATAAAAACTCTCATACATCATGCACCATCAATTTTTCATGCTACTCCTTTGGAATACCTTGTCCCAAAACTTTTTTCTTCATAAACTTCTATTTTTAGGTGGGGCCCACTTATCGCCATGAGCTCAACCATACATTTCTGGAAATCTGAAAAATTCCTGTACAACATCAAATCATCAATTTTTATGAAACAATAAAAATTAGGTCACTATACTTCATTCTCTACAAACTACTCCTACTTAGGGTTTAACTAGGGTTTTAGACCACTTTACCTTCTTAACATTCGTTCATAAAATATTGAACATTAAAAACCTAATTATATTTTTGAAACCTTATAAACTCACCATATAATCTTCCTTGAAAGCCACAAGGTCCCATGAAAATCACACTATTCACAACGAGCATCTGAAGTTCAACTTTGAGCTGAACTTTCACTTGTTTTTCACCCTGTCTCACATAAATTGTCATAACTTGCAAAATACATATCATGGGAACCTGAATTTTCTCTCAAATCACTATGACACATCCCTCTAACATCTCAAATCATCATAATTTCAATTCCATACCTGAATCTCTCTAGCCATTAAGACTTACCTATGCTTACATGTATGTTCCTCACTGTAGAAGCTAGGGTCAACTGAAAGAATGCAATAACTGATCATAAAAACCTCTCGCAAATGACCCAAACATACCTAATATTTCTAGAAGCTATGACACTTAGAGGGGGTGAATTAGTGTTTCCACAATTTTACCTTCTTGAATCGATGTGATAAAAACATAAATACACATACTAGGAATTTGCAAGAGAGTACACAATGACACAAGGTTTAATGTGGGAAACCCAAACTAGGAAGAAAACCCACTGAAAATATGAACTATGCTTAGGAACAATATGTCATGCTTCTATTACATTAGTTTCAAGGTTTAGCTTCAACTCAACCAGGAGTTACTACTCCTCGCTTTTACCAAACTACCACACGATCTGGAGGCTTCAACCCCCTATGATTTAATCAGCTTCTATTGATCTTTAGTGAGCTTAAACTCACAAGGGAGCTTAAACTCCCACATTTCTAAGCTATCACGTAGCCTTCTTCCACCAATTTGGTCACTCTTGAGTTACTGTCTCCAACAACCGATAAAGACCCTAGATTAGTACTTTGTCTCTATTTCATAATTTTGCACTTGATATACTTTCTTCTAATCATCAAGTCTTTGTCCCACTAGAATTCTCTTTCTCACAACTCCTTGTCATATCACAATCTTTAGATCTACTACATGCACCTTTTTAAACCATCAAATCTTTGATCTCTGTGTCATACCACTACCCTTGCATTTCCAATTTGTGTTTCACGCTTTCCTTGAATCAACTTTGTCCTCTATCGCACATTAGTCTTTGTTTTGCAGTCACACACATATGTACATCAAGGTTATCTCAAACTCATAAATGTTTTGCTTTTCCCAGTTACCTTATTCATCCACATGCATTCCTTTTACTATACCAATATACTACACACTAGTTCGATTAATGCTTTTCACATATCTACAAGGACTTTTTCACCTAACTAAACAAGCTAGAAGACTTCAATAGGTGATTTCTTTGCACAATAGTCAACACATTAGCTTCCCGATAGAAAGTGTATCGTTGAACTTTTTTCACCAGCTTTATTAGTCACCTTCTCTTCTTCTTACCTATATCTCGACATGTTGGTTAACATACTAGAATTAATCTTTCATGAGAAATGAGTATTCTATTTTCAATCCCTACACTTCCTTTTCAAGGTCACACAATAACTTATACAACATCCATATATTTATTTTTCTCGTATACCACACTTTTTCAAAAATTTGAGCTTGAGGTCAAAATGTTCTTGTTTGTAACTAATGAATTACCTTTTAACTTCTCCAAACCTTTCATGTCCCTTCTTGTAGAAGTTCAACGAGCCTTATAATAGTTCAATTTTGGTCAAACTTTTTGTATTCAATTTCAGTGTCTTGTAGCTTTTTCTTACTTCAAAGAACATCGAGAGAACAATTACACTTATTAAGAGAAACTTTTTACCTTCACTTTAACAAATTTATTTTTTGTAGGTTTCTTCCGACTTTTAAAGTCATATCCTTGCTCAAGAGCTTAGCTCTTCAACTTCTCATGAAGACAAAGAGTTTATCTTAGTGAGTACCTATCAAAATGTGGATTTCTACCTTCCATCCATCGAGCAAAAGTAGTGATAAGATACTTCAAGACTTTAATTCATTCTTAGCACGAGGTTTGAACAACTTACATATAGTTTAATCACATTCAACTCAGAGAATTTGTTTATAGTTTTCAATGTAAGCTCTTGTATAGGTAGACTCTTTGATCAAATGTGATATAACATGAAGGGAGAACTTTGTTTAATTTTATATAAAATCCTTCGAACATCTATAAACCTTCATCCATCTTACAATAACTTGTATTAGGCAACTACTTGCACCCATGGAAGCATATCACTCACTTCTTGCAAAAGACACTACTATTGCGAGTCCATTGTCATAGTCTTAGTCTTAGGAATGCTCAAGCATTCAACATGAAGACTTTCAGGCTAAACCATGCTTAAGAGATCATCTTCAACACATTACATGATCTTAGAGTCAACTTCTTTTCAAATATTTTCAAACACACGGTTGTATATGATTGAGGAACTTAAAGAAGTTAAAGTCCGAGAAAAAAATGTATTCACGTTTACTGATTTTTGAGATGAATAATCTCATTCAAAGATTCATGTTTCAGAATTCATTTTGCAACATTTTAACACTGTCCGTGCATAGCTACAATCTAAAAATCATCCATTTCCATTTGATTAAATGACTATAAAATCAAAAATTCTTTTAATGAAACCCTAGACTAGGGTATTGAGCAATTACCTCTTCGAGAGATGAAGAGAAAGACTAATTATTCTAAAATTTTGTATGATAGTGAATATAGAAAGTTTATGAGAGCTCTTTAAGCCTTTATCCACCTTTTCAAAGCAATGAGAATTGCAAGCTTGAAGGATTTTCCATAACTTGGAGCATTGTTTGTGTGCAAACACTTAAAAACTTGACTATATAGGTAACATAGAGCAAGAACACTTGATGAAGAACTAGTCACTTCTTTGAAATAGGTGGATGTATTTATCATAGATGGAATGTACCTTGATACTCTACAAATTTTAGTGGTGCATGCCTCACCAAATTGGGCTATGGACTGAATTTGACAAGGTATTCAAATAGACAATGAAGAAGTGCATTTTACACCCTTGAACTAAGAAAATTGGCCTCTAAATTCCATCATGTCAAATGAGAAAATTCACACTCAAAACACATCCATTTTCTTCTATTTTGCCCTGTATCCATGTTGTCAGATTGATCAAGGCATTGCAACTAGAGATAAGTCTCTTAGGGTGGTGTGTTAACATGCATTGAGAAACATGCTCTTCAGGACAGTCTTGACCATCAAAGTTTGAGTGAATTACAATGCCAAAAAATTGAGAAGGATCACACACATTTCCATATGCCTATAGAAGAGATCTGAGCAGTCATTTAGCACAAACTCCATTTGAAACAACTAGAACCTTCATGTGCCAGAGCATTCACACTAAGACATGAGATCAAGAGAAACTACTTGTAACTTCAAGAATTAAATCCTTAAAAATCCTTCTGATCCTGAGAAACATCATGAATGAGCTAATAAGATACTCTAGAGGTGATGAAACAAGACTTGGAGTCCAAAACCACATTTTTTCTCTTATCGATTTGGTGCACACCCAAGAGAGAGAAAAATTGCTCCACCAAAATGCTCATAACTTTTTAACTACACCTCATTTTGAAAAAAAAATAATTGCACATGAATTTTATGCTAATTTAATCCAAAAATTCATTCTATGATTTATTCAAAGGATACTTTAAAAAAAATTGAAGGCTAAGAAGTCGTGCAAATCGCAATAAGTTTTTCAAAAATCATGTTTACAAAAATCACATAACTTGAACAAATGACCTAACTTTGACCTAAAATTTTGCATGAAGCATAAAGACACCTTCCTCTATAATCTCCCAAAATTTTTAGAAAATAATATGTCTACATTTTTCTATCCCATCTCATTTGCATGCTAGAACATTGTTTGTTCTCAACACTATTTCTTACCAACTTACAAAACTGACTCCTGGAGTTGAATTGAGTCAAATATTTGCCCATACATGTTATAGATGCTCTCTTAACACCTATCTCATGCTTTTTCTAACATGTACCATCTTGTTTCACTGCTTTAGATACCTGAAACCACTATGAAATGACATTGTCACTCACTATCCAAGACCTTGTCTTCTTGAAACCACTCTAAAGTGACACTACCACTCACCATCAATGACAACAACTATCAAACCAACATGGTGTAACAATATCCCCCTTTATCATTGATGAAAACATTCTAAAACTTGATGGCAACCTGAAATATGAAACAAGTTTCCAGCACTCTCTCTCCCTTTGACATTTATGACAAAGATGCACAAACACACCAAATTGATTAGATTGGAAAAATTATATAAAAATAGAATTCTCATACCTTGCATGCACTCCCCTGGGAAGATGTTTGCTTCTTGTTGAAGAAAAACAAGACCATTCAAGTTATGTCTCATCAATCCATCACTCCCCCGAGTTTAAGCCTACCATATCTATCTCCTAGGAACCAAATTGTGAGACTTGTCTTCTTATTATGATAAGAAATCATCTTTGCAAACTTTGACCAAGACTTGAACACTATTTTCTGTCTTCCACAGCTTATTTTCAGCCATGAACAAGAGGTAATATTTATTTTCTCACCTTGGCCAATCTTGAGAACAACATTTTACTTCCTTGGATGAACAAACAAGTACTCTCCCTCTGGGATAATTCAACTTTTCCTCATAGACCTTTTAGAATGAAATAGAGCTTTGAAGAACACTTAATACTTTTGAATCAACTTGATTGTCTTCTTTGACCATTTGAGCCCGAAGTTTCAAATTTTCACATCCTCTAGCCCTATGAGCTTAAATATTTTGCTCAAAATTTTAGGCTCTAACTCTTTCATCTTGGCCTCCAAAAGTGAGTTTCCCTTTCTACTACTCATGAGGATTGTGTAAACACATTCATATATAGTGAAGGACCAAAAACAATTCTTAAAATTTCCCATTATCACACCTTGCATCATCATTTGGATTTGTAGGAGCATCTTTTCCTTCATAGGCACAATCTGATTTTCAACCTATAGAACTTAGTCAAAGACATCTACAAGAGACATTATTACTTTCTTAAAGCATACAATATTTTCATGAAGACTAAAGCATACTATATCTTGTCCTTGTTTATCACCAAATAGTTGTTGATACACTTCATACTATTAAGCACTTTTGAGAAACATTTTATGTCATGTTATACCTTCTTCTTATCACAAACATTACATACACAATCTATCAGTCCCCATAACATTGAAGAAAACATCTAATTTACAAAGAAACCATACAAAATTTTGACATTGGATTGCTTATATTGCTTGATCCAACATCCTTGAGAACTCATCTTAAGAGGAACATTTTCAGTTTGTAAGGTATTTATTACAATTAGCCCTTCCAAGTGCAAGTACAATTAACTTCCAAAATTTTCATAGATTCTAGGAAATGAACACATCATCATGACCCAAAGCCACGTGTATCCTTTGGTCCATCATGTCTAGAAGTTTTGTTCAAAGTTTTAGGTCTCAAATTCCATCATTAGTGCCTTCAAAAACAAGTTTTCATTCAATACCATTCACAGTCATTATAGAAATTCATATTTGATTCTATACCCACCAAATTTTTCATCCTCGGTCACCGATGACTTCTTTGAACTATATTATGATCAATTTGTCACTTGATCACACCTTGTAAGTTTCACAGAGCTACTTCATCTTGTCAAGTGGAATGGATACTTTTAACACCTTCCATAGATATTTTCAAGGCTCCCATTCAATAAGGACTTCATGACATACTTAATACCTATAGTAAAGCTTTATGAAAGCTTCTTAAGACAATATATCTTATGAATTATATTCTTTAGATTCATATTTTTCACTTTCGACTGATATACACCGATATTTGCATGACTGAGTTTTTACTTTTCATGACTGATATACAACACTTGAGGAGAGCAACATGCTTATCTGTTATATTCTTAACTGAAACAAAAACTTGGAGTAACAATATTTCGACAGCAGCTTTATACTTTTCTTTTCCTGGAAACTTAACCATGACTTCCTTACAAGACTTGTCAAGTACATGACTCTTTAAAAAAATAGCATACCTTAGAGTTCTTTCCATACTTGAACACTTTGAAAGCATTGTATCAACACCAACTGATGACAAAGACCTTCAACCATGTACTTTGCTTCTTCTCAAATTGATGCATGCCTTCTAAAAGCCTAGAGAAGGCATACTCCCTCATGGAATCACCTTAGAACAATATGAAGTCATCAAAGTAACTTGATGACTCATTCTTTCTTCCTTTTGATTTTGTTTTCTTGTTAATATTTTTGGTTTCATTCCATGGTGTGACCACTAGATCACTTGAGCTCTCATTCTCTTCTTGGGTTCCAGATAGACATAATTCATACACTTGTTCTAATACTACTTGGGGAAGATATTCTTCATGCTTTGCACTTGAGTGATTTTCCTTCTGCTTACTTTTGTCATCATTTCCTACAGTCTTACTTGTGCTTGCTTCTCTTTTGATTGTCTTAGGTTGTTGTACTTCTTCATTATCTTCCCTTGTTTTCTTCTTGTCATCATTTGTTGTCTCAACTTCTAATTTTTCTTCCTTGACCTTGCGTACCCATCTTTCCTTCTTCTTACCAACATCTTTCTTAACCATAGCTGACTTGGTCTTACTCTTTGTATTTGCATTTTCTCTGTGTGTCCTCCTGTCTTGTCTCTGATCATTCAACTTATAGTTGAATCTAGGTGACTCATGAAAATGTCTTGCAAAATGTCCTAGCTCATGGCAGTTAAAGCACACAACTTGATCCTTGTCCCAAAATTGATTTACCAGCTCTTCCAGACAATACTTGGTTATATGACCTTTTCCTTTGCAATTAAAATAAACTATGTTCTTTTCATAGTCAGACCTGTTATCTCTCCATGAATGGTATTCATTTTTCCATCTTCTACAAAGATCTTTCTTTATGTCCAAAGATATTGCACAAAAAACACACTCCATGAAACATACCTGATAATTTCCTAACAGTTGGCTACCTAAAGATCTTCCCGTGCTCTTTATTATCCATCTTAGGATAAGAATATCCTTGACATGAAGTATTACTTGATTCAACTTTCAAAAAAAATTGCTTTGTTTGTTCTAGTTCTTTATATAGGGCCTTTACTTCTGCATTTAATTTTTCACATTCTCCACTCTTGGCTTGAATAGTTGTCTGACATGTATCATGCTCTACTCCACTAGAATGTCCTTGTTTTCCTTGAAAATTTTAACTGATTAGTAACCTATACCAAATCAATCTTCGAGTCTTTAGTTCCTCTTCAAATTTAAGGCAAGCAGTTTCTTTATCTTTCAATGCCTTTGATACTTTTCAACAAATGAAGCCATCTCATTTAGTTCTTGACCATGGTTAACTTCCTTAAGCTTGATTTCTTCCTTTAACTCCTTTATAAGAGCTTGAGAAATTTCATACCTCTTCTTCAACACTGACTTTGTTGATGTACCCATGCTTGTGTCTTTAGGATCACCTCCAAGTTGTTAGGCTTGATTCAAGAGGACCATGCTCTGATACCAATTGTTAGAAACTATGACACTGAGAGGGGGTGAATCAGTGTTTCCATAATTTTACCTTCTTAAATCTGATGTGATAAAACCATAAATACACACACAAGCAATTTGCAAGAGAGTACACAATGACACAAGGTTTAATGTGGGAAACCCAAACTGGGAACAAAACCCACTGAAACTATGAACTAGGCTTAGTACCAATATGTCATGCTTCTATTACATTAGTTTCAAGGTTGAGCTTCAACTCAACCAGGAGCTACTACTCCTCAATTTGACCAAGTTGTCACCTGATCTGGAGGCTTCAACCCCCTATAATTTAATCAGCTTCTACTGATCTTTAGTGAGCTTCAACTCATAAGGGAGCTTCAATTCCCACATTTCTAAGCTGCCACTTAGCCTTGTTCCACTAATTTGGTCAATGTTGAGTTATTGTCTCCAACAACCGATAATGACCCTAGATTAGCACTTTGTCTCTATTTCAAAATTTTGCACTTGATATACTTTCTTCTAATCATCGAGTCTCTATCACGCTAGGTTGCCCTTTCTCACAACTCCTTGTCATATCACAATCCTTCCATCTCGCTACATGCACCTTGTTACACCTTCAAATATTTGATCTTTGTGTCATGCCCTTGCATTTCCAAAAAAATTCACGCTTTCTTGAATCAACTTTGTCCTCTATTACACCTTAATCTATGTTTTGTAGTCATACACATATGTACATCAAGGTTATCTCAAACTCATCAATGTTTTGCTTTGCCTAGTTACCTTATTCATCCACCTGCATTCCTTGTAATCGTACTCAATATACACGCACACTAGTTTAGTTAATGCTTTTCACATATCTACAAGGACTTTTCACCTAACTAAACAAGCTAGAAGACTTCAATAGTTGATTTCTTTGCACAAAAGTCACCACATTAGCTTCCCGATAGATAGTGTATCCTTGAAATTTTTTTCACTAGCTTTATTAGTTAGCTTCTCTTCTTCTTACCTATATCGACATGTTTGTTAGCATAATAGAATTAAGATTTCATTAGAAATGAGTATTCTATTTTCAATCCTTTCACTTCCTTTTCAAGGTCACACAATAACCGATACAACATCCATATATTTATTTTTCTCGTATACCACACTTTTTCAAAAATTTAAGCTTGAGGTCAAAATGTTCTTGTTTGTAACTAATGAATTACCTTTTAACTTCTTCAAACCTTTCATGTCCCTTCTCAGAAGTTCAACGAGCCTTATAATAGTTCAATTTTGGTCGACTTGTTTGTATTTAGTTTCAATGTCTTCTAGCTTTTTCTTACTTCAAAGAACATCATAGAATAGTTACACTTATTACAAGAAACTTTTTACCTTCACTTTAACAACTTTATTTTTGTAGGTTTCTTTTGACTTTTAAATTCATATCTTGTTAGGAATTAGTATTCACATGGTTGTTAGTATTTGTTACATGTTAGTTTATTATACATATATATTGTTATAACAATATATATTACGGGATTAATTGTTGTAACACCTCCCTATTTTGTAGGAGGTTGTTTTGGCTATGTATATGGCTGTATAATAGCCACATGTATCTGAACATTGATAATATAGTGTGAAGATTATATTTCTATGTTTAACCTGTGTATTGTTTACATATCCTTGCTCAAGTGCTTCGCTCTTCAACTTCTCATGAAGACAAAGAGTTTATCTTAGTGAGTACCAATCAAAATGTTACTTTCTACTTTCTAGCCATCGATCAAAGTAGTGATAAGACACTCAAGACTTTAATTCATTCTTAGCATGAGGTTTGAACAACTTACATATAGTTTAATCACATTTAACTCAAAGAATTTGTTTATAGTTTTCAATGCAAGCTCTTGTATAAGCAGACCAGTTTGTGATATAACATGAAAGGAGAAATTTGTTTAATTTTATATAAAATCCTCCAAAGCATCTATAAACCTTCATCCATCTTACAATAACTTGTATTAGGCAACTACTTGCACCCATGGAAGCATATCACTCACTTCTTGCAAAAGACACTACTATTACAGTCCATTGTCACAGCCTCGGGCTTAGGAATGCTCAAGCATTCAACATGAAGACTTTCGAGCTAAACCATGCTTAAGAGATCATCTTCAAAAGGTTACATGATCTTAGATTCAACTTATTTTCAAATATTTTCAAACACACTGTTGTATATGATTGAGGAACTTAAAGAAGTTGAGTCCGAGAAAAATTGTATTCACGTTTACCATATTTTTGAGATGAATAATCTCATTCAAAGCTTCATGTTTCGATCGACTACCTTTTACAACATCTTAACACTATCCATGCAATGAGATATAGTCTAAAACCATCCATTTCCATTTGATTAAATGACTATAAAATCAAAAATTCTTTTAATGAAACCCTAGACCATGGTATTGAGCAATTACCTCTTCGAGAGATGAAGAGAAAGACTAATTATTCTAAAATTTTATATGATAGTGAAGATAGAAAGCTTATGAGAGCTCTTGAAGCCTATATCCACCTTTTTAAAGCAATGAGAATTGCAGGCTTGAAGGAATTTCCATAGCTTGGAGCATTGTTTGTATGCAAACATTAAAAAACTTGACTGTATAGGTAACATAGAGCAAGAACACTTGATGAAGAACTATTCACTTCTCCAAAACAGGTGGATTTCTATATCATATATGGAATTTACCTTGATACTCTACAAATTTTAGTGGTGCATGCCTCACCAAATTGGGCTATGGATTGAATTTGACAAGGTGTTCAAATGAGAAAGGTGAAAAAGTGCATTTTACACCCCTAGACTAAGCAAACGGCCTTTGAAGTCCATCTCACAAATGTGAAAGTTCACACTTTGAAAAACACATCCATTTTCTTCTATTTTGACATATATCCATGTTTTTATATTGATCAAGGCATCAGAATTCAGAGATAAGTCTCTTAGGGTGGTGTGTTAACATGCATTGACAAACATGATCTTCAGGATAGTCTTGACCATCAAAGTTTGAGTTAATTACAATACCAAAAAAACTTGAGAAGGATAACACACATTTCCATATGCCTGTCAAAGATATCTCGAGCAAATCATTTATCACAAATTCCATTTGAAACAGCGAGAACCTTCATGCACAAAGACATGAGATTAAGAGAAACTACTCAGTAACTTCAAGAATTAAAGCCTTAAAAATCTTTATGAGCCTGAGAAACATCATTAATGAGCTAATAATATTATATAGAGGTGATGAAAAAATAATTGGAGTCCAAAACCACATTTTTTCTCTTATAGATTTGGTGCACACCCAGGAGAGAGAAAAATTGTTCCACCAAAATGCTCATAACTTTTTAACTACACCTCCTTTTGACAAAATTATTTTTGCACATAAATTTTATGCTAATTTAATCCAAAATTAATTATATTATTTATTCAAAGGATATTTTACTATTTTTTTAAGGCTAAGAAGGCAGGGCTGACTCGTAATGAGTTTTTCAAAAATCCTATTTTACAAAAACTCACATAACGTGCATAAATGACCTAATTTTAACCTAAAATTTTGCATGAAGCATTAGGACACATTTATCTATCATATCCAAAAATTTATAGAAAATAATAGATCTAAATTTTTCTATCCCATCTCATTTTCATGCTAGAACATTGTTTGTTCTCAACACTATTTCTGACCAACATACAAAACTGACTCCTAGAGCTGAAATGAGTCTAACCTTTTCTCATACATGTTGTAGATGCTCTCTTAACACATCTCCCATGATTTTTATAACATGTACCATCCTGTTTCATTACTTTAGGTACTTGAAACCACTCTGAAATGACACTGCCACTCACCATCCAAGACCTTGTCTTCTTGAAACCACTCGAAATGACACCGCCACTCACTATCAATCCCTTTGACATCAATGAAAAAAACTAGAAAACCAACAAGGTGCAATAGATATGCTATTATATACCTTCATGGATGCTTCCATGAGCTCATATAGCTCCAAACCACATTGTCACACCTTCAAGTTGTCATACCTACTCCCAATGAGCACTTGTAACATAGTGAACCACCTATATCTACATCATACTAATGTTGTGAGTGCCAAAGTACATCATTTCAACATGCTAGACATCATTTCAACATGCTTTCCAAGCATCCGAGAAGTTCATACTACCATGGTGCATCTCCTGTGCACTGAATAGGCTTGCAAGAGCAAGCACACCTCACTGAATCTCAATGTGCCAACAGATATACATCTCAAAACACCATGTTAACACCATATACATCATTATGAGATCATAATACAACATTCACTTTGTCATTAATGTGGTTTTACATCAATGACAACACTTATTAGGACCAAATGCTAACAGTTGCAAACACGAGACATCACTCACAATGTTGCAAAACAATCAAGCCAACAAAGACAAAAGCATACAAGTGTGCACACAAGAAAAAGGGAAAATCCCACAAACAAGAAAAAGTAATAATGTATAATATAACAAACAATTATGGAAGCAAATATCCCTTAATAGCAAAATGTTGTGCATGAAACACTGTTAGTATGTTAGAAAGATAAAACATATGTCAAAGCGTGTGTAAACAAATAAAGTAGTGTGTTATGAAAAAAAATGAAATAATAACACCTATAGTGTATGAATTTGGATGCCCCCAAGAACCATTGTGGGACTAGTGCCAAGCATCTGTGTTGTGTGTAATGGACCTGTAGAGTCTACAATCACAACTAGAAATAAAGTGAACGTGCATGTGTGTATGATAAAGATAATGACATACAAGATATTTATCTAGCATGTGTAATAAAGTGAACATATACAAGTAAATGTAAGCAAGATTAAATGCAACCAAGATATGCAATATGTTGTGGATGGATGGAATGGAATGCAGAGTGAATGATAGGAGCCGTGTGCCCCCAAGTGAATGGAATTGTATGCAATGAGGTTCATTTGTTTATGCCCCCTCAACAATCAAGAATGAACCATAAACGAGAGTGTGTCATTAGGAAATGGTCAAACTATGTGTTGTATGTAGCATGATGTGATGAGTATGTAGTGATGATGTGTGACATAGAGATGAAGTGTGAGGATGTTTGACGATTTAGCCTAAAGCATTTATCACTAAAGGGTGCGAGAATAAGTGATGATGTAGCTTATGGCGTATATCACTAATCTAGGAATGTCACATGAGGAAAAGGTTGAATGGCTGAATGTGTGAGTGTGATTAGATCTATTTGATTTATATAGCCTCAATTGTCCAAAGATAGACCATGTGACTAGAGTGCATCATCGGGTAGTGAGTGCAACGCGTATAAGTAGATGAGTAGTATGTGTAGTATATGTAGTAGGTATGGTGATGATAAATCGTCATGTGTAATGTGTGTCATGTAGGAGGTATAATATGTAATGTAAGATGTGTAGATGATATAAAATATGTAGATGTATAGTAAATGTAAGTTGTAAGATGTAAGATGTAGGATGTATGATGTATGTATGTAAGATGTGTTAAGATGTGCAATGTGTAGTGTCTATTGTAGTACCTGAGTTTCATGTGTATAGGATGCCCCGAAAATCGAGTGTGAACCGAAGCACAAGAGTACATCATAGGTTAATCGGTGATGATAGTGTGTGACAACATGTGTGTGTTATCAATTAGGGGGTATGCATAATACCCCCAAGTGTGTAATAGTGAAGATGATCCTATGACACTATCTATCACTTGTCGTGGTCAAAACCTACTGGAGCAGCATTAGAGATGTGATAAGCAATAGAATGAGGTGGGTCGTACAAAGAGCCATTATGGCATAAGGTGTAAACACTCATTGTATATTCTTCATCAGTGAAGAGTACTTGGTGGACAATCGTGTGCATACCAACGAGAAAGATTTAGAGAATAAGTAGGAGATGAGTCATTACCAATAGAAACATTGTCAAATGACATAGGGAATGTGATAGAAGTGTGGTCGATGTCTAAAGTACCACCAATATAATCAAGCCAAGATTGCCCTAGTGCTAGTGGAGAGGTGCAAGGGGAACGTGCTACAAATACTATCAAATGAAACACATGAATACCATAGGTGGTTGTGATATGAAAATAACCGTGGTAAAGGTGATGTGAGTGAATTGGTGGTAAAATGTCATTAAGCGTCAAACCAAGACTAGTTAAGCCCTCATGTGTGTAAATAGTATCTGAATAAGTGCGATCGACTAGAATATGATGCCAAAAAGAGTTGATAAATACCATGCATGTGAAATGTGATGGTGGAGATGTAGACTGGCCAGGGGAGGGTGAAATAACGTCTAAGGTGTTGACAGACCCTTGATAAAGTATCATGATGCTAGTAGAAGGAGGGGTCTTGAATTTGTATTTGTCATACATCACCACAAATGTGTCAATTAAATAGAGTCATCCACAATTAAGCTGGCCTAATGCTTCATCAATAAGTTTGACAACATTAAATTTCTCATCCGAATCTTCAAAATCATTTGTGTTAGCATTATCATGTTGTATAGCTTTGTTGAGTATATTATTAGGAGTAGATGAATGGGAGGAGTCTCAACAGATGGAGCAAAGAGTAGTCATCGAAGTAGATACAATTAGTGAGATAATTTATGTAGTGTGAGTAGAAATGGTCTCGAACACTTGAGCAAGAGAGGAAGATTGTGAAGCACTAGATTGACCAATGTCGTATGTGTCAATGCTACTATATGGAATACATTATGTAGGAGGGATAGGCATAGAGTAAAAAATGTGCTCTATGCAATAGAATTTGAAAGGTTCAGGGTTTGTAGAAATAGTATGTTCATAGCCATCATGTAAGAATTTGACACACTAGTGGACAATAGATGGGACCGCTTGCATTGCTTGAATCCAAGGTCTACCTAGTAAGAGGTTGAATTGTAATGATGTATCTATAACATAGAAGTCGGTGAGGATGGTTTTAGGCCTGACTTGAATATGTAGTGAAATAGTCCCTAGACATGTGTGAGTAGTAGAGTCATAACCCTCGAATGAGAGTGGAATTCTTGAGATGAGGTTATCATTGATACCCAATTGTTTAAGAAGGGAATGGGCACATATGTTGACAACTAACCCATTATCAATAAGCACACGTTTAATGCAGGTGGTGTTGATGATAGCCATAATAAGTAGAGGTGCACACAAATTATCTTTAGCAAATGGAGATATGTCATCATTGGTGAATGAGATAGCGCATGGAAAAAAATTATAGATTTAATGAGATGTGTAAAGGCTATTGGAGAATTATCACTTTCGATATGAATAAAGACAAAGATCAACCTCTAATGTTTGACAACAATCTGATGCATTGCGTAATAAGTCATAGAGAGATTTTAGATGGTGTATTCTTTAGTTGTTCAATGATATCATATCCCTTAGAGACATTAGGGGGCCGAAGAAGTGATGGGTGGTGGGATAGCAAATTGGATCTATAGGAGGCCGAGTACGATGAGTAGTTACTACATTGATAAGAAATCAACTTGAGGTGTAATAAAGTGAGGAGGATGTTGAGTGTGAACTCACATGAAATCAGCAACAAGTGGTAACTATTCCTAAAACCTTAGTGGGTGTGAAAGGGGATACAATGATTGAACCATGGCTTGATAAGGATAAGACATATTCAAGAAAGGGTCGATACGTTGTTCACCAAAATGATTATGCTAAAATGTGATATCCTAGCCTAATCTAATACAAGTTTATAGTAAACAAATAAGAAATGAAATAATTGAAATACACCCAAGAAAACTAAGTAATAAAATGTATAAACCCTAATGTGCAAAGAGGGTTGGAAGAGCCTTAGTTGATTTGAAGATTTTGTGAGACTATGTTGCAGTTGAAGACCGACTAAATAGGAATGGGAAACCGTCACACAAGATCCTGAGAAAATGTAGATCCGAATGATTTGGATGGACTGGGAGACTGGAAAGAGGTAGGAGTGCCTGGGGCATCCTAGTTTGAAATCTGGGTGCCCTAGTTTGAAATATGGGCACCCTAGTCTATGCAGAAGTCTAAAAGCCAAATTCACAAAGTCCCTAGATGATGTGAAGTCTTCACTTCTTGTCACATGTATATCACACTTAGCTCATTGATGTCGTTGTAAACCTGTAATAAAGAAATCACCTATAAAACCCCGGACAAAGCATCAAAACCCTAAAAATAAAGATGCATATGAAGGGGTCAAACTTTCCTTAGCTACCAAATCGATTGACTTATCACTAAGTGATGCACTACATCTCAGACCCAATGTAGTTATAGGTGTGTGTGTGTGTGTAGAATTGTGCCCTAGGTTTCTTTTTTGTTAGTCACACTTTATGAATAGTGAACAAGTAACTAGATGTAGAATGTAATAAATGTGTGCATGGAAATAATAGAATCCCCTCCTATAAAGTGTGATGCAGATGAACCATACTTGTGTGCTTTGTGATGGAACTAGATGTATGCAAATGTAGTTGTAGATGCCTTTGATGGAAGCAACCTTAGATGGTGATAGCTAGTGTTTAGTGCTTGGTCCCTTATTATGATCACATTACTTTATATTTATATGATTCCTCGCTTGAACTTTGTAATTAACCCCGAAAAGGTTGACTACCAAAAAGATAATATGCTCAAACGACTAGAAAGAACTTAAAAAGTGAGAGTAAAATGTAAAGAGGACAAGGGCACCCAGAGGGGATGAGGGCACCAGACGTTGGCGTCTAGTTGGGTGCTTCAATCCAAAAAAAGTGAAATCAAGTATGGAACGGCAGACTAGACTAATAAAGGTGCAAGACCAAAAGTAGCAAATAGAAAGCAATGAAAGATGACTAAAGACATGGGTTAATCAATACTCTTCTTGCTTAGGAACCATGCAAATAGTAGTATGTGATTGAGACTAAATAATGACTCAAAATTTGTGATTTTGTGTCTATATAGAGAAGTAGTAGCCATAGAGGTGGACATGGTGGGTGATAGGATATCAATAGTATGAGTAGGAATGGTCGAAATGCATGTAGAGGTAGTAGAGGAAGTAGGAGCGCTAAATTAAACAACATTGTATGTACTAATATTGCGATATGGAATAGGTTGTGATGTAGGAATTAGCATGGCGGTGATAGGGTCTATACAAAAACTTGAAGGACTCGTGGTCAACAAAGAATGGTATGTTGATAGCCATCATGGAGGAATTTAACGCACCTATGAACTATGGAGGGAACTACATGCATGGCATGAATCCATGGTTTATCAAGTAAACAATCGAATTGGAATGAGGTGTCGATAACTAAGAATACAGAGGAACAAGTTTAGGCCTCGACTTGTAGAGGTAGGTGACAAAGACCCATGCGTGTACGGGTAATGGAATCATAGCCACGAATGAGTTGAGAGGATTTATCAATTAAACCATTAGAAATTTTTTTATTACCTAAGGAGGGATAGAGCACATAGATTTATAGCAAATCCATTATGAATGAGTACACTCTTAATACAGATAGAGCCAATAGTAGCAGTTGATAAGCAAAGGTGTAAAGGGATTGTTAACAACAGAGGGAGGGATATCATCATTACTAAAAGATATAACATCTGGTATATTTTTGAGGGATTGAATGAGGTGAGTAAAGGCAACGGAGAATCATTACTTTCAATATGGATGGAATGAAGGGAAGCCTCTAATGTATGATGACAATCGGGTGTACTACATAAAAGATCATAAAGAGATATTTTGGCTAGTGTATTCTTAAGTTGCTCAATGATTTCATAACCCTTAGATGTGGTGGTAGGAATTGTAGGAGTAATAGGTAGTGGAATAGAGACATGTGGAGTCAGTAAGATAACAAGTATGACGAGTGGTGACTAAATTGATGGTTGGCTTAGGCATTGGAGTGATGAAGCGAGGAGGATATTGAGTACGGATTTGCATAAAATTAAGAACAAGTGACAACCATGCCGTAAAACTTGGTGGGAGTAAAAGAGGGATAAGAAGGTTGATCCATGAATTCGTAAGAAAGGGATAGATGGAGATGCATTCTCGAAGGTATGGTTTGAGCGATTTTGGTTCACCAAATGATTTAATTTAATTTTGATTAATTAAATCTAAGTATTGCATAATAACTATTGTAATAAATGATGTATAAATGCTAATATACAATATGACACAAGAAAAAAAAAACGTGTAAAATATGAAACCCTAAGCAAAAAGGAGAGATATGGGAAGTTAGCTAATTTCCGAATGGACAAGAAGTGATCTGGGTAGGTGCAATCATGAGCAGATCAAAACAGAGTCATCACTAGTCACTAAAAATCTTAAACCCGAGAATAATGTCGAGACAGGTGTCAAGTGTAGGATAGGGGCGCATAGGTGAGATGACCAGATCTAGGCATTGGTATCGTGACTATGCAGAAGCTCGAATATGGTTTCTTTTGTGTCACTAAGTTTTCGTAATTATTTTTTTATTGATCGCCCGATATTCGCACCAAAATTTTCAAGGTACTTATAACTGCAAAAGAGAATAACACTTGCACAAGCCCATAAACCGCATCAAACCTAAAAAGGAAAATACATAATGGGGAGTCGACTAACCCTAACAATCACCTCAAGAGTGAACTTACAACTGAGTGTTGCACTACATATCCAACTCCATGTAGTTCTTGTTTGTGTTTGTAAGAATGATTCGCTAGGATGCCTTGTGCAAGTTACACAAATGATAGCATGATATAGCTAGAATGTAGCAATGTATTAAAATGAGTGGATGGAATAGAATGAACTTATCCTTCCTATGTAGTGTATGCATAAGTATGCAGTCCTTGTCCCTTGAATAGATGCTAGATGGATGCCTTTGAAGTGCTTTAATGTCTTTGGAATGAAAACTTAGGTGATGATAGTAATGCTTAGTGCTTGGTCCTTGATTTTGAAAACATAACTATATATTTATATGATTCCCTTATTTTAATTTCATATTGACATTGGAAGGCTGACCTATAAGAGAAAAAAGATGCTCAAAATATAAAAGAGACCCAAAAAGAGTGAGTAAGGTAAGAAAGGGTCGGGGTGCCCAGAGGGCACACGAGCGCTTGGGCGTTAGTGTCTGAAGCCATGAAAGATAAATAAGTAAAGTTTTGACTAGGTTGTAGGGTGTGCAAGACCAAATAGAAAACAAGAGACAAAGAAAAGAGGCCAAATATAGTTGTCAATTACTAGTTTTCTTGCTTAGGAATCATGTAAATGCTAACATGCTTTTAGGACCTAGAAATGTACCCAAGTGTGTGATTTTGTGTCTACATTTTCCCCCACTTTATGTTGTTGAGTGAATACTCGATAACATAAAGTAGATAAGAGACGTACCTTATGATCATGTATATTGTGTGGCAAATAAATGCGTAATGGACAAGTGAAGCATGGAAGATGCAAAGACTAAGAAAGGAAAGAGACCCTAGGGGTGAAGTGTATGTGTTGTTTATACCTATTGTTGTTTTTTTATTTGTTATTATAGGTTGCTTCTTATTACGGATTAAGGATGGACCTATAAAAGAAGAGAAAAAGGGTAGTCAAAGTCCTGTATGTGAAAATTTTGATCAAAGTATGCAAAAGTATGTAAAAGTATGGAAGTATGTAAAAATGAAAGTGTGCACTTGATGTATAAGAGTGTAAAGGATATAAAGATGTCCTGAAATGTTGTGAAGAGTGAGTTTTTTAGGTGATCTCACACCAAGAGTGAGTTTTTAGGGAATCTCATGCCAAGTATGAGTTTTTGGGTGATCTCACGGCAAGTGCGAGTTTTTGGGTGATCTCATGCCAAAGAGCAAGTGTTGGGGAGAGAGGTATGGTTTTACTATCCTTTCATGAATTTTCCCAATAAGCACCACTATAGATGGTACATCCCAATTTGTTCCAAATAGTTCTAAATTATTCTAATTGTAGGAGATAGAATACATTCTCATATCAAGGAAAGTGCCTACTATTGTAGAACTTCTTTGAAGACTTCTATGAACTATGTTGATATGAGAATATGATTGTTTGTGCCCTAGGAAATTAGCACCCAGAGGGAGGACACATGCACCTGCGTGACTACTATCTGATTTTAGGAACTAGCTCATATATCGTGTGTTGGACCCAAGTCAAAATTTGGTTCATTCTATGACTCTATTCTTGTGCATTTTATGTATTGTGTTGATCTTAATTGTATCTCTAGTTGTTATAGGGGTGATTTGTTTACCCAATGATGCCCCCTGTTTGGGTGACATCCGTAGAGATAATGTGGCCTAAAGGAGAGGACCTAATGTTGATCTGAATTGGATACTTGTAGGGGTAGGGGATGTTCATGGTATAAACCAAGCCACATACAAAACAAAGTATGCTAGAACATGTGTTAGCAGCAAAAATAAAATAACAAGCATGTAATAGAGAACAATGTAACAATCAAGTATGCAAGCAATATGGACCACAAAAATAAGGTTTCAAACATGGGACATCACTCATAATGTCACAAGACAATTAGGGCCGAAGCAGCCAAAAGCATACAATGAGCATACAAGACATAGGATAGACAAAGCATGTAAATAATAAGATACAAGAAGAAACAAGGTCAAGCAAAGTGTATCAAATAACCATGATGGCATATAGTCCTACAAGGAAAATTTTATACATGAAGCACCTGTTAGCATGTTAAAAAGATAACTAGTATGTCGAAGCATGAATGAAAAGTAAAGTGACTGTAGTGGAAAGTAGTAAAGAATGTAACAATAAAACATGTATTATGTGTAGGATGAGAGTAGTAGATGTAGATGCCCCCAGGAGCCTTGGTGGGACTGGTAAAAGGTACAGTGCCAAACATCATTACAACATGTAAGAACCTATAAGATATCTGCATTCACCTCAAAAGACCAAGTGAACATGCATGTGTATATATAGAAATATGATGACATACTAAGAATTTGTCTAGCATGGAAAACAAAGTGTAACATGTAGATAAAATAAGCTAACAAGAATAGATGCAACCAAGATATGCAAATGCAATATGAGTGTGATGGAATGGAATGCAAAGTGTGAAAATGATAGGAGTAGCATGCCCCCAATGGATGTGTATGAAATGAGGTTCATTTATAGGAACCCTCAACAATCAAGAATGAACCATAGAATAAGAGTGTGTCATCGGGTAATGTGTGTGTTATGCGAATAGATGATAGAAAGATGTACCATGAAGCACATGAAATGTGAAATTTGTAGTGGATGTGAGGTTCATTTAAAACTTAAACCCTCAATGCGAGTATGAACTGTGGAACTAGAGTGTGTCATAGGGTAATGATGATATAAGGAATGTATCAAAGTGTGTAAGAGTAGTGAGAAAGATTATATGTGAAGCACGGGGTTAAGTTTTGCTAGTAAATACTAAAGGAAACTCACAAGAATGGAAGGGGGTAAGAAAGTGTGATGCCCCCGAGTGTATGATGTAGAGAAGGATCAAGTAAACTCATCTAGAAGATCATCAGTGTCAGGGTCGTAACCAATATGATCTGAATTAAAGACTTGGTAAGCAATAGTGTTGGGTTGATCATATAAAGAGCTTGCATGACATAAATTATACATGCCCATAGCATATTCTTCATTAGTAAAAGGTGGTTATGGACAATCATGTGTATACCAATGAGTGAGATTTTGTGTATATCCAAGGAATGAATCATTACAAATAAAGACACGGCTAAAAGACATGGGAAATGTGATATCAATATGATTGGGATCCAGTGTGCCACCAATGTAATCAAGCCAAGACTTCCCAAGTGTGAGTGGAGAGGAACGAGGAGTGCATGCAAGGAAGACCGATAAATGGAAGATGTAGAGGCCAAAGGCAATAGTAGTAAATATAATATACATCCATGATATAGGTGAGGAGAGTGAGGTAGGGGAAGGATATCGGCAAGTGTGAATTCTAGGCGTGCTAATCCATCATGCGTGCAAAAGACTTTAGAGAAAGTAGGTTCAAATGGAATATGAGGACAATAAGAGTTATGAATAAAGAGAGTGCATGTGAAGGGATCAGGGTGCGACACATAATAATTTTGGGGAGATGCAGTAGATGGTGAGATGTCCAATGTATGTACAGTCCCTTGAAAAGGTATCATGGCATTAGTGGAAGGAGGAGGCTTTTTGAATTGGTATTCACCAGGGCCAATAACAACAAAAGTATCCTGAAGTAGGATTCATCTATTTCAAGTGGAGTAAAGTTAAGATTATGCAATGTGTCATCATTAAGCTATACGGCATCGACCTCGTCATCATAATCATCAGTGATACATTATCTTGTTGGATGGCATGATCAAGGATATTGGTAGGGGTGGAGCTAGATGTAGAATTGAGAGGAGCCATGACAGGTGGAGAAGTAGTAGCCATAGAGGTAGACATGGTGGGTGATAAGATATCAGTAGTATGAGTAGGAATGGTCGAATGCATGTAGAGGTAGTAGAGGAAGTAGGAGCACTAGATTGACCAACATCATATGTACTAATATTGTGATATGGAATAGGCTATGATGGAGGAATGGGCATGATAGTGATAGGGTATATATGACAAAACTTGAAGGGGTCATGGTCAACAACAATGGTATGTTCATAGCCATCATGTAAGAATTTAACGCACCTATGATTGTGGAGGGAACATCATGCACTGCATGAATCCATGGTCTACCAAGTAAGCAATTGAACTGGAATGAGGTGTCGATAACAAAGAATACAATAGGAATGATTTTAGGCCCAACTTGTAGAGGTAAGGTGATAGTGCCCATGCATGTGCGAGTAGTGGAATCATATTCGCGAATGAGTTGAGAGGATTTATTAATTAAATCATCGAAATGCCTATTTGCCTAAGGAGGAATAGAGCACATAGATTTATAGCAAATCCATTATCAATGAGTACATGCTTAATACAGATGGAGCTAATAGTAGCAGTGATAAGCAAAGGTGTAAAGGGATTTTCAACAACATATGGAGGGATATCCTCATCACTAAAAGATATAGCATGTGGTAGATTTTGAGGGATTGAATGAGGTGAGTAAAGGCAACTAGGTGAATTATTACTTTCAATATGGATGGAATAAAGGGTGACATCTAATGTATGACAAGAATTGGCCACATTTGTGTAAAATAACTTAAAGAGAGATTTTGTCTATTGTATTCTTAAGTTGCTCAATGATGTCATAACCCTTAGAGGTGGTGGTAGGAACTCTAAGAGTAATAGGTGGTAGAACATAGACATGTGGAGCCATAAAAGGACAAGTGCAGGTGAGTGGTGACTACATTGATGGTTGGATCAAGCATTAGAGTGATGAATCAAGGAGGATATTGAGTATGGACTTGCATAAAATCAACGGTGGTGGTAGCAATGTCAAAAACCTTGGTGGGAGTAAAAGAGGGATAAGAATATTGGTCCATGAATTCGAAGAAGGGGATAGGTGGTGAAGCATTCTCGAAGGTAGGGTTTTAGCAATGGGGTTCACCAAATGATTTAACTTAATTTGGATTAATTAAATCTAAGTATTGTAGAGTAACTATTATTGTAGCAAATGATGTATAAATGTTAATATACAATATGACACAATCAAAATAACATGTAAAGTATAAAACCCAAAGCAAGAAAGAAAGATATAGGAACTTAGTTGATTTTTGAATAGATGGGAAGTGATTTGGGCAAAGCGAAGATGAACAAATGTAAAAATGGTCATCACTAGTCTCTAAAAAATATGTAACATAAGAATAATGTCGACAGGGGTGTCAAGTGTAGGATAGGGGCACTTGGGTGTTGATGACCAGATCCAGGCATTGGTGACTGTGTAGGAGCTCAGAATCTATTTTTTTTATGCCACTAGGGTTTTCATAATTATTTTTTGTTGATCACTTGATATTCATACCAAGATCACCGAAGGTACTGTAACTCAGTAAAAGAGAATATCACCTACACAAGCCCATAAACCGCAACAAACTAAAAAGGAAAATGCATAATGGGGAGTCAAACTAACCCCGACAGTCACCCCGAGAGTGAACTTACGACCGAGTGTTGCACTACATCTCAGACTCCATGTAGATCTTATGCGTGTGTAAGAATGATGCCCTAGGATGCCCTTGTGCAAGTTACACAAATGATAGCAGGTTTTAGCTAGAATGTAGCAATGTAGTAGAATGTGTGGATGGAATAGAATGAAATTCCCCTTCCTATGCAGTGCATGCAGAAGTATGCAGCCCTTGTCCCTTGAATGGATGCTAAATGGATGCCTTTGAAGTGCTTTAATGCCTTTGGAATGCAAGCTTAGGTGATGATAGTAATGATTAGTGTTTGGTCCTTGATTTTTAAAACATAATTATGTATTTATATGATTCCCTTGTTTTAATTTCATAATTGACAACTGGAAGGCTGACGCACAAGTGAAAAATATGCCCAAAAGATAAAATAAACCCAAAAAGAGCAAGTAAAGTAAGAAAGGGTCAGGGGCGCCCGGAGGGGACAAGAGCGCATGGGTGTTTGCTTTCTGGGTGGGTGATGGTGTCTAAAGCCATGAAAGATATACAAGTAAAGTTCTAATGGGGTGTAGGGTGTGCGAGGCCAAATAGAAAACAAGATACAAACAATAGAGGTCGAGATTGTAAATCGAATTACTAGTTTTCTTGCTTAGGAATCATGTAAATTCTAGCATGCTTTTAGGACCTAGAAATGTACCCAAGTGCGTGATTTTATGTCTACATAAAGTAAGCGTAATGAGAAGTGGTGGAAAATGTAGTAATAAAACCTATGTAGTATTTGATAGTGGATAAAGCGGATGCCCTCGGGAGCCTCGGTGGGACTGGTAAAGATACGATCTTAAGCATCATTGTAACATGTAAAAACTTGTAAGAGATCTGCGCATTCGATGTAAAAGACCAAGTGAACGCGCATGTGTATATATAAATATGATGACATACTAAGAATTTGTCTAGCATGGAAAAAAATTTAAACATGTATAAAGAATAATTTTAGCAAGAGTCGATGCGACCAAGATATGAAAATGCAATGTATGAGTGTGATGGTATGGTATGAAAAGTATGAAGATGATAGGAGCAGCATGCCCCCAGTAAATGTGTATAAGATGAGGTTCATTTATAAGAGCCCTCAACGGTAAAAAAATGAACCATAGAAAAGGAGTGTGTCATCGGGTAATGTGAATACTTTGCATGAGAGTAGATCTTTAGAAAGATATATCGTGGAGTACTAAGCATAAAGTGTTTAGATGATGTGAGGTTCATTTTAGAATTAGACCCTCAACAATTGAGTATGAACTGTGGAACTAGAGTGCGTCATAGGGTAATGATGATACAATGTGTGTATCAAATGGTATAGAGTGTGTAAAATTTATGGTGCACAGAGCACAAAGTTTGGAAGTAGACACTAGAGATAACTAATAGGAATTAAGAGGGGGGAGAAAGTGTGATGCCCTTGAGTGTTTGATGGATAGAAGGTTATCCAAAGATAGGGAAAGGTGAAGGCCCTCCACCCAATATCTAAGGAGACAAAGGCATGTGACGATGCTTTAAGTTCGGTGGTGTTGGAGAGTAAATATGCGCACGTGAAAGAGGCCTATGTGGTGAAGAAGGTGGTGAACACCTATGTGAAGGGGTTACTCGAGTAGGGGACTTAGGCCAATGAGGTGGACTAATTCATCAATGAGAATGATGAGATTGTGAAGTGAGTCGTGTGTGAATAGGAGAGCTTGGTGCAAAGAATGCCTTAGATTTGAGAGGCTTGGCTAGCCTAGAGGTTGTGGTTCGTGTATATATGCCATCAAGAGTAGGTCGAGGCAATGGTGTACATGGTGGAACACCTTTGAGAGTAACAACTTGCTTATTGTGAATAAATTTGAAGCAAAAATGATTCATGGAATGGATGCATTGGGTCTTTGTTGAGCTAAGAAAAACCTAAGAGCATGTCACAACCTTTGATTAAAGGTGCCAAAACGAATGACACAAGCATGGTAAGAGGCCCAATTGTAGAAGGGAAGGCTAATGTAACCAAAGGAATGAGGCACTTTGGGGATGTCATATTGCAGGCAATGGATATTTGATAGCTAGGAGGAGTGCTATGTAGCATACATTAGTGGGAGCCGATGGATATATCATAGTGTTATTGACAATATATGAACCAATAGAAGCATTAATGTGCAAGGAATCAAAAGTAAAGGAATCATGATCCGAGAATGTAATGATTGGTGGTGATGTGTCGATAGAAGCAACAAGGAAGTTGAGGGTTCCGATGAAGGAGGAGGAACAACTTGATATATATGATTAGCAAAAGAATTAGGAACTTGTTTCTCATGCTTGGGAAAAGGGTCATTAAAGATTTTTAGCTTTTTATTATCATTGACCAGCGTAGAAGTGAATGACTCAGGGAGCTCGAGTGCATTATTATCGATAAGATCTTGAATAAGATGCTTAAGCTTAAAACAATGATCAGTAAAGTTCCCAACGCATTGGTGATAGTCACATCATGTATTTTCATCATAGTTGTGGCCACGGGGGTGAGAGGGATCAAGATTGAGTGGTGGAGGAAGAGTGATAAGATTGCTTTTGATAAGCTATGGAAATAGGAAGCAAGATGCATAAGGTAATTTGGTGAAATTACGATGTAGAGTTTACATTTGAAGTGTGGGGGATGGAGAAACAGGATTGTGAAGTGACTTTAGCTTCAATATGCCAAGGAGATGGTTTGAATGCAAATTTATCTTGAAACCTATTAGAAGAGGATTAAGGAATATTTTCATATTATTTCAATTTGCCCATAGGTAAGAGTTTTCCTTTGCGCATTTTAAATGTATGGCATAATTGATCAAATGAGGGAGATGTCTCAAATATAACACTCTGTTGTAGTGGAGGTAAGATACTTTGAAAAAAATATCTTATAATTTAGAATCAATGAGTACATTAGTCATCTTCACAAGGTTGTTCTTATAACGCAAAACATAGTTTACTAGATGCTCATTAGATCATTGTTTGATTTGAGAAAGGTGGTTCATAGGATATTTTGGTATCGATATTGATTGAAAAGTGAGCAAGGAAAACATCGGCTAAATATGTGAAAGAAGTTACCAAATGAACAGTAGATCGTAAAACCAAAACATGGTGTAATCTTGTAGACTTATAGGAAATAACTTAGCTAACAATGTATGATCATCCACATAGTCAAGACATGCCACATGAAAATATCGATAATGCTCTTGAGGGTCACCATGGCCATTGAAGGTGGGAAGCTTAAGGGTGACGAAGTTAGGAGGTAGTTGGTAAGTGGATATGGCGGGTACAAAGGGGGTGTTAAGGAGTAAGGAGGAATCGGGATATGGAGAAGAACGTGAAATAGCTTGTTGTAGGTGACAAATTTGAATTTTAGATCTTGATATAGAGAAGCTAAGTGTAGACACAAAATCATGCACTTTGGGTAATTATCTAGTCCTGATTACATATTATTATTCATATGATTCCTAAGTAAGAATGGTACTAACTAACCCACGTATTTGGCCACCTTTCTTTGTTTTATGTTGTTACTTTGATCGTATACCCTTACTTGTTCAATCTTCCTTTTCGCCTTCGACATTTGTCATCCTCGACGCCAAAGACCCCCAAACTAGGGCGTCGGCGTCGGGCACCCTCATCCAATTTGGGCACCCTTGTCCCCTTTATACTTTACTCACACTTTTTGGGTCCTTTTCTATACATTTGAGCATATTATATTTTCGGTAGTCATGCTTTTCAGGGTTAATTATGAAATTTAAGTAAGGGAATCATATAAATATAAAGTTATGTGATCATAATAAGGGACCAAGCACTAAACATCTACTATCTCCACCTAAGGTTACATCCATCAAGGCATCTAAGAGCTCCATTACATCCATCTAGCTCCATCACAAGGGACACAAGGGTTGGTTCATCTACATACACTTCATAGGAGGGAAGTTCATTTTATTCCATGCACACATTTACTACATTTATTTACATCTAGCTACTTGCTCGCTATCCAAGTGTGAATGGCACAAGAGCAACCTAGGGCATAATTCCACACACACACAACAAACTACATTGGGTATGAGATGTAGTGCATCACTTAGTTGTAAGTCCACCATTGTGGTGATTGAGGACAGTCTGACCCCTTATTCTACATCTTCTTTTTTTTGGGATTTGATTTATATTTGAGGGTTTTCATTGCAGGTTTATTGTGACCTTGACTATATTTGTGTGAATTCATAAGCGACAAAAGGAGAACATTGGCGAACATCTTGTGACCACGAAAATGTGGGTTTCGAGCATTTCCATAGACCCAAGAACCTAGAATTAGTACATGGGTGCCACAGTGCTTCTATCCTCTCCATGTGCCCCAATCCAAATTTATCTCGTCTAGATCTACATTTTTATGTGCTCTAGTGCGACAATTAGTGATCCAAATTTCTCCAGGTTTCTAGTCCTATACACCTTCAACAACATTGTGAATCAGCTAAGGCATCTTACCCTTCTTTACACATTAGGGTTTTATTATTTATTGCTTAGCTTTCTTTGGTATATTTGTGTATTTCATTATTGCATTCATTTATTATTACTATAACATTAGATTAGGCTTGTGTATTTACATTTTAGTTTAATCATTTTGGTGAACCCACGTTCAAATACTCTTGGATATTTATTTTTCTTCCATCATGGCTCCTAAGGTTTTTCAAGTCTCTTTGCTTCAATTGATTCAAATGCACCCATCTTGTAAATACGCTCTCCAAAAACCCTAGAGACTATGTATCTACCTATCAACATGTTGCATGTTCAAGTCAATGTTATTTTTTATCATCTTTCTGGGGACTCTCTTGATTCCAAATCCATTCAAGCCCTTCATTCTTTATTTCAAGATAAATTTAAGACTATGGAATCCATGATTACATCTCTAAAATATGAAATCCAACATCTTAAGGACACTTCTTAGGCTCATGTTTGTTCTCCTTCTACATCTCATCTTCATTCTATGTCTTCTACATGTGCTCATATTAGTGAACCTCAAATCTTTCGACTCCCGAGCCTCTCATATTTGCAATCAATATTAAGCAATAAGATATTCTTCTGAAACTCATAGCTCATCAATTAATCATCTTGCCATCTACTCATTGTTATCCTCCTTATCGACTTGCAAAATATCAAGGTCTTCCATATTGCAATTATCATCAAATCAATGGACATAATGACAATGATTTCTATGCTTTACAATGAAGAATCAAACATCTTGAGTGTCAATTTTTTATCTCATTCACTGCACAATGTTCTGTTACATGGTCCTCTCCACTTGTTACATCTCAATGGGTTCCTAAATCTAATTCGTTTATGTCTAATGAGCATCCAGTCATCACTTCTAATGTTTCTTCTTCCATCACTCAAGCACCACCTATGTAATCTACTCAAGTCAAGCAACCGCCTCTCAAAATTAGTCTCACTCCCCCTCCTCTCAAGGCATCTATGACACTATCAAGTCAACCTAAGCAACCTCCTTTAAAAATCAATTCAACACCTCTTCCTCTCAAGTCATCCACAACATTACCAAGTCAAATTATGCAACCACCTCTCAAAATCAGTCCACCTTCTTCTCCTATCAAGTCTTCTGCAATGTCATCAATCCCACATAAGCTCCAACCAATCAATTTTGTCAAAGAAACTACTCCTACTTGATGGACAAGACACATTTCAAATTCTCGCCACCATCGCATGGTCTTATTGTTGCTTTGGCCTACCATTATGTTGGCCCTCACTCTTATCATGACACAAATAACACTCTCCCACAATGGCATGGTACCTCTCACATCACTGCATAAATCTCCATCATTGGCACACTTGGGGGCATCATACTTATTTCTCCCCTAGCATCAACACATGTCCTATACTCACATCATTACACACCTAGATTTTAGCATATACATATTCACACACATGTGTACTGCCATCTCCTATGACACACTCTTATGTTATGGTTCACACTTGAATGTTGAGGGCATACTACACACATGAACCTCACACACTGCACACTATACACACCACACATTATCATACACTTGACCATATCACACATTATACACTAGACACATTCACCACACATATCTCTAGCATTGCTTAGTCACACTACACATTACACATCTTCATACATCATGCACTTTTCTATATTTACAATCTTCCATCTACTATGCATCATTCACATTTTGTGCTTTATACATCTATACATCATACACATTCTACACCCTACACTATTATACATTTTACATCACACACGCTTTTCACTTCCACACTTATATAATCTACACATCTTACATGTACACTACACATTTTACATTACACATTACCTACCTTACACATCACATGACATTTTCTCACCACCACAACTATTACACATTTTACTCATCTCCTTTTACATGTTGCACTCACTACCCGATGACGCACTCTAGTCCCACGGTCCATAATCGACTGTTGAGGGTGTACATATCAAATGTACCTCATCGCACTCACATGTTCAATCCTTTGATCATCTTATCATGCGGCATTACTATTTAATGCTTTCTTCACACATTTCATGATATATGTTTTGTGCTACATCATCACATTTTCTACCATCCTCTTGATACATTCCGCGATATACGCTTTAGGCTACATCATCACACTTTCTATCATCCTACTCATACATTTTGTGATATACGCTTTGTGCTACATCATCACACCTTCTATCATTTCCATCCATATATTTCGTGATATACGCTTTATGCTACATCATCATGCTTTTTGGACATCTTCTTCACACGTTTAGTGATATACGCTTTAGGCTAAATTATCACACATTCTACCACCCCATCACTTTTACTTTGTCGCATTCAATCCTACACATCACACGACAACTTATAATCACCATATTTCTTCTGCACACATTTCAAACCATTTCCGATGACGCACTCTCATTTACGGTTCATTCTTGACTACTGAGGGGCATAAATAAATGAACCTCATTGCATACATTTCCATCCACTTGGGGGAAAGTTGCTCCTATCATTCACACTACATTCTATTCTGTACCATCCACGACATACTACATATCTTGGTTGCATTTACTCTTTCTTACTTATGTTTCTATGTGTTTATCTTATTACATATGTTAGACATGTATCTTGTATGTCATTATCTTTATCATACACACATGCGTGTTCACTTGCTTTTCTAGTTGTGATCACATATTCTACAGATCTATTACACGCAACATGGATACTTGGCGCAATACCTATTACCAGTCCCACAGAGGCTCCTGGGGGCATCCACTTTCATACACTATAAGTGTTATTGTTTCATTTTGTACTTAGCACTTTACATTATCATATTATACACACTTTGACATACTTTTTTATCTTTCTAACATGCTAATGGGTGCTTCATA
This sequence comes from Taxus wallichiana var. yunnanensis, assembly GCA_018340775.1. Lineage (NCBI taxonomy): Eukaryota > Viridiplantae > Streptophyta > Pinopsida > Cupressales > Taxaceae > Taxus > Taxus wallichiana. Next base: position 769,294,565 of record CM031239.1, on the reverse strand, counting down.
TGCAACATTTGTTATACAAGGTTATTTGCTTCCATGGTTGTCTATTACATTGTTAGCCATTTCTTACCTCTTTGTATGCTCTTGTGTGGGTTTTGCCCTTTGTCTTGTGTGTAGACTTGTCCGCTTAAAACCATGATGGCCTTGATTGTCTTGCGACATCATGAGTGATGTCCCATGTTTGCAACCCGATTTTTGCGGTCTACATTGTCTTATTGCATGTTTACACATTATCTACATAGCTTACATTTCATCTTATACATGTGTGTTTGTATTTTCTTGTACTAACACTTGTTTTCCTAGCCACTTGTTTGTGTGTTCCTTAGTTTCTGCTAAGCCTCTTTCATACCCTCAAGCCTCTAATGCACGATGCTAAGTCTAATGATCAGCTACCATTTGAATGTCTTTGTCGTAATGCCTTGACACTCGAATGACATTCCGAGCTAATCTCTTAAGAGCTCAAAAATGGTGACTCCAACCCCGCTACACGGCTATTGCCTCTACATGGTACAAAGCCTCCTATTGATGATGACTATCAGGTACCACTCTACTTTGCACGATTGTAATGCCTCTACACAGAATGAAGTTCTGACCTGTTGTCAGATGCCAATGGTGTTCAACTACCATTTTGTTACACGATCACAATGCCTCTACACAGAATGAAGTTCCAATATGACACCTACGAGCTCCATTGTCTACACAAATGGTTGACAAATCTCCAAACTCATAGATATGAGTATCCAACTGTAATGGTCACTCAAACATTTGATTAGGAGATATGTGCCCTTAAAAGGGTCTTTATACAACTTTCAAATACAAGTGTAAGGAAAAAATATCCTAATACATCATGCAAATTTAGTTGTAAAATGCTCCATTTTTGGAGTCTTTGTATAATAAGCTTAGTTACCAATTTTATAGGAAAATAATTTCACATGATAAACTGTCGTGAAAATTTCTCCTACTTGGTGGCTTATGTACTTGGTCTTCTCCACTACATCGCATTATGGATTGACCTCATTTGTCTCTTTCCTGCTAGACAAATAACTCAACAAGGACCAAAACATATTGCATCTCCTGGTATTAGCAATTTACCAAAATAATTGCCCTCTAAGGGGTCTTACTAATGCAAGTATAAAAGAGTACAAACATTGCCCAAGAATTGGGTCTTTTACTAGTGTGTCCTGATTGGTTAGATGTATACAAAAATTGACCACATAGGGGTCTTATTCATACATTCTACCTAACACAAAAGTTTATGGTTTTATTACAATAAGAGCAATAAATAATGCTCAGAAAAACCAATACAATAGTTGAACAAAGTCAACTTTATTTGCACCTTAGATTTCTTACCAAATGTAGAATCCTTGGTGTCTATCTAGGATACCTCAATAGGTGTCTCATGGATCCTTGAGCTCTCTCTCCTCTACATATGGATCCTCATGGTCCACTGGAATGTATGCGACCTCAGTGTCAGGATTTGGATGATCAGCAGGACATATGAGCTCAACTCTACACTAGGATCTGCATGATCCCTGAGTACATATGAGTCTGAAGTCTCACTATCTTCGCCTTGTGTAAGACAAACAACATGTCCCATCACGAACTCGATCCTCCAACTGTTCCCAATGTGAATCTCCACTCCGCTCTTATCATCAGTCATATAACCTTGACAAGTAGTTAGGTAGAAGTTTCCTAATACCATTTTGTCCATCTCCAAAGGGATGATGTCGAGAGTGATATTGTCGAAACTCATCTCCCAATTATGAAGCTTAGAGTGTAATAGCTAATAGACACTCCATGTAGAGTACCATCCTCTGTACCAACTATCTTGGGTTGAGGAAGTGGTGTCATGGGAAGTCCCATCGACGCACCAAATCAACAATCACGTACCCTACTTCGATAGTCCAATAAAAAATAAGGGTGACTAACTGACCTCGTGTAATCACCAAAATCCACTGTCTTGAGGCACTCGCATGTCACAATATAATATTTGGACGTTCCACTGGTGCTCTCCATCCCAATGGTGCCACTGACTGGCCAATGTTAGGTCCTGCAATAGCCTTGCCCTTCTTCTGCATCCACTTAGGCCTCCTGTCTGGATATAATTTCCAACATTTCTCGGTGTCGTACCCTTTTCCACAATGACGACACATGACCGAGTTTGGTGAAGGTTGACTCTCTAAGTGGCACTTCAAGTTGACTTGATTCAACCACCTTCCCAAGTGGAGCATCTAGGCTCCTCTATAACTCTGCAATGCATTGTTGTTGATGGAATTGATGCTCTCGAACAGTAGTCAAGTGGGTTTATAACTCCACGATCTAGCGATCATGTTCTCGGTGTTAATTCATCACCACTCAAACCATGGTGCCCAATAACACAAGCATAACCAACAACTGGAAGAAGAGGTATAGATCCATTTCTGTAAAACCAACTCTGCGAAACCAGCTCTGATACCAACTTGATCCGAAAATGATCAAGTTTTTATCTACCTGATCTTGGACCCTTGTAGGCTTTAAATATTTGCCGATAAGTTACTCCTTTTAAGTAATCAATTTAAAAATAATGCAAGAATGTAATGACAATTACACACTAATTAATTATGGAGTTTGCAATGGCCTACGTCTTTGGGTTCTTTTGAACTATTCCACTAGTAAAAATTGTAAGTATAATGTTATTTCTTACAATAAAACCTAATGGAATTTCCACTTTCCTAGTAGTATGTCAGTCCTTCGAAGAACTTTCGATGATCAGTCGAATCGTTCTCCACCTTCCTGATGCACAACCTCCTTTGGAACTCAATCGGCCTTCCCAACGCTATAATGCATCCTTCAACACTTGGTTGATACTCCAGGTGTCACAAGTGAAAAATAATGTGGCTCAATGGGCCTATTGGGTAGTGTGATACTCCCAATCACAAATATTTCATCTACTATTGCCTAAAAATAATAGGCCAATAAACAATATTTGCATATAGTAATTTTAGGATTTTAATATAGTTTACAAAACTATATTAAAATTACCCTAATACTATTTCTCCCAAATCCCACAATTAATCTTAGAAATAATAAGCTTTGGTGTCTTTACAATGGAGAGGGGTTGGCTTTTATAGCCTAAATGGACTGAAATTCTTGTATAAAGGCCTTATCGACCAACTCACCCCTAACCAACTCGTTATCCGAGTTAGTTCGGTCACTCATTATCCCCGTCGAGATTGCGGGTTCAAACCTCCTCCTTTTTTTTACGCTTTGGTTCAGTGGGTCAAATCCCACATGGTTCATACGAAGGGGGTGCTAGTTTTTATTGGGATCGGCCACCCATGCATTCTCGTGAATTTGGTCACACCTTCCCATTTTTTTGTGGCAGTGGTGAAGCCACTACGTGGCGAGCTGGTGGTTTGTGTTGGTTGGTGTGGCTGAGCCATGTGGTATAGTATCCGCTGAGTTTGTGGACTGTGGTGGTTGGTTGGGTCTTCGCCGAGTTTGTTTGAAGCCCGAGTCATGGGCTATACCTTGTTATCCTTCCATCGTTGATGTCCACCCATGTTGGCCGAGTCATATGGTATATCAAACCAATCCATGTGGTGAACTCTATGTGATCAACTCGGTGTGATAAGCTCTCCGAGCTAGTGGAAATAATACTGAGCAAGGATAATAAACTTGGTCAATTCTCAAAACATTACAAATTGAAATAACATAGTAACATGGTGAATAATAAAATTTGACCATATAATACTATGATATTCAAAATGAAATATGGCTAAGTGGTGGAAAGCCACGTGGTGGCTTAAGGACCCACCACGTTAGTAATGATATAATCGTCCTCATGGTGGTCGAGCTCCCCTCCGTTAAAAAAGTTGAGCCTCTTGTTCTACTAAGCTATACCATTTTATGATCATCGAATACTGGTGGTGAAAACCTCTCCAATTTTTGCCAACACCCTTTGGCCACGTGTCATAGTGCGATTGGTCCACTATTAACTAGAGTTGACTTTCCCATTGACTGAACTTTGACTAGACATAACTAGAGCTCCCAATGTTCATTTGTCGTGTTCTCATAGTCGATGGAAAGCCCTCGAAAATATATTCAACACTGACATAATTTAGGGAAGTTTAGGGAACTTTTGATATCAAAAATGATCCATGATCAATAATAAGGACTAAGCATTAATCATCAAGGAAAATTTTAGTGGTGAATTTTTAGAATCGGTTGCACGCCCACTTCACCTAAAATTTCAGCTAACAAGTCATTTATATGGGTCAATTTGCCTACTATTTATATGTAAAAATTAACTTATGCATGTATTCACCGAGGTATAATACATAGCACGGGGTTAGTAAGCGGTACCGTTTAATACGTAAATCCAACAAAGAGTGGTTGTCCATCCAACTCGGGTTGGATGACAACCATTGTTTGTCGTCCCAACCCAGTGTTGGATGGTATACGATAGACAATGTATGTAATGAGACGATAAACAATGTACGGTCGTCCAACCTATTAACCATTTAACCTACCTAGAAGGAAATATGTCAAACATTTTTTTAGAAATTCCTTGTACGATGAAATTCTCCAAGGCCAAAATCTGAAATTTTCAATCTTTAGACTTCAGAGATTTTTCTCTTTGGGAGTTTTATTGCTTGGATTTGGGGTTGCTTTTTTGACTCTCCAAAGTCTGAAACCCCGACAGTCTGAAATTTCAAACTTTCAGGATATCGGGTTTCAAAATTTTAGCCCCATTTTGTTTAAATCCCTCTCGACTTCCGAAGTCTGAAATTTTGAAAGTCTGAATTTTCAAACTTTCGGGCTTTAAGGTTTTGGAATTCTCTGAGTCGTTTTTAGGATTTTTACTTTAAAAACTTCAAGACTAAAAGTTTGAATTTTCAGACTTTCTGTGTTTGAAATTTTCCATCACAATTCGTCTTTTTGTCTCCCAATCTTCGAAGTTTGAAATCTCAAATTCCAAATTTTGGGCTTTTGGGTTTCGGACTTTCGAGAGGTTTTCCGCACAATTAATTTTTCACCTACCTCTGTACGGATCAGATTTCTACCATTAATATTGGGTTTTCTATTTAAACTCGGTTTTTTACTCGTCATTTTTACCTGACACATTTGCTCTAACATTCCATTTCTTGTACTTTGCGATGTCTTTTTCAAGGTATGGTAATTTGTTTATTTTCTTTTGGTTTTAGGTCTTTTCTTTTTTTCCTTCTCATTTTGTTTTTCTCTTTGGTCTCCCTCTGTGTTTTTTCGAAATGTCATCTCCTTTGATCACCATGTTTCACATTTTGAGTTTTCTTCAGGTATTCAGAGTTGTTCGAAGGATCTTCTCGAGTCTCCCATACTTCTTCTCAATTCTCATTTTTCAGAATTTGGGAGTTAGTGTTGTTTGGCAAAGTCCTTTTCCCTTTCTTTCGGAAAATTGTTCGAGAAAATTCCTTCAGGGAGATTCTTTCAAAATTTTTTTTGGAACTCTTTTTGGAGAAACTTGTTCAAAGATATTGTTTGGGAGGTTTTTCCTTCGGGTTTTCAGAACTTCGACTCAGGAGAATCTCTTTTGGAAACTTCTTTTTCAGAGATTTATTTCAGAAAATTGTTCGAAAAATTCTTTCGGAGATTTCCTTCGTAACCTGTTTCAAAATTCCGGTTCGGAAAACTTATTCAAGATATTGTTTGGGAGGATTTTTCCTTCAAGTTTTTAGAACTTCGACTTCGAGAACCTCTTTTAGAAACTTCATTTTCAGATATTTCAATTTGGGAAACTTTTTTGGAGAAAATTCTTTCAGAGATTTTAGTTTGGTGATTCCTTTCAGAACTTTTTAGTTCGGAATTTCGGAAGTTTTTCTTTCAGTTTTCATAATTTCTATAACTTTAGTTTCCAAAACACAGGGCTTGATGTCTGCTTCCACTTCAAAGGGAAAAGAGAAGATGAAATACTCATTTCTTGGGGTTTCTCCTCACTCCTGCTTGTCTTCTGACTTAGGGAATATAGGAGACACTGACCTAGGAAAAATTAATTTTCCGATTTTTGGGAAAGATTAAAGGCTCCAAACAAGAAACCATGGATGCAGGCCATCTACGACAGTGGGCTTGCCCTTGTTGCTAGTTTTCCCACATCCATGCATTGCCCAAAGTTTGTTTTAGTTGTAGCAGCCCACTTTGACAAAGACTCCATGTCAGTCAGAGATGACGATGATAAGGTGGTAATCCATTTGGACCCAGACTTCTTTGAAGATCTGCTTAAACTTCCTGACGTTCAATATTATGCCACAATTTTGCTAGAGTTAGCAGTGGAGCATTGGGACAAGAAAGAGGAAGTATCTTCAAGATCATGATGAAAAATTATTTGGCCAAGAACTTTGCCAAATTACCCAAAACTATGCATCAGTTGGATTTTATTCAGGAATTTAGTGATCTTATTGTGTTGTTAAGCAGAGTTTCAGGTCTTCCTTCTGTAAAGGAATTCTAGGAATGGATGTTTTTGTACATCATGACCATCAAGAAGAACGATGAGTTTATCTCGATGGGGGAGCATATTAGTAGCTCCATTTGCTATCAATTGGGTAGAGTGTCAGATACGAAGAATTTCTACATGACATCCTTCCTAGTGTATGTGGCTGCTGTTATGGGAGATTTTGTTGGTTTGAATACTAGGGGTGTTCGCAGCACCTCCCAAATATATGACTTTTATCCCCAACTCACTCTAGATGAGGGAAGCAGGCATTTCTATAGAGTCAACGACACTTTCTTTGTTGTCATCCTCTACCGTTTCGACAAAGAGTTATACAATCGAAGGATTTCCGATGAAGCTTTCAAAGAAGTGCGAGAATGGGGAGCAATCTACTTTCAATTTCCTACATTCACCTATATCTGGATTCTGGGTTTCATAGGTGCCCCAAGCAAATTGCCAAGGTGCCCCACTGACAAATGGATTCTATTGGAATTAGTTCGGCAGTTGTTGGATTATCATCAAATCCAAAATAAGCATCACAAAGTAGGAATGCATTTCCCTGTTTCGATTGGTAGGTACTCTTGCCCAAATATTCACAAGGCAAAAATGTTGATGCAGAAATGGCCGAGGTAACCCTGCATGGACCTTTCATCCATGGACTAATTTTGATTATTGGGGTAAGTTTGGGGAAACAGGTCGGTCCAGTGCCCATGTGCCCCAATTGGAAGATATCTGGATTCATTGTTGGGACGAATACATCGTGCGACAAAGGGATTATGAAAGATTAACCCTTGACGAGATTCAAATTTGGTTTGGCCGATGTGCCAAAGGACATGCAAGACAATGATGAGGTTTTGGATTCATCATACAAGGATGATAATGTTGCCAATCAACTCGTTACCATGGATTGATTGGTATGTGGAAGAATGCAATAATACAAAGGAGAGGGTGGGACCCATTTTAAAGAGGACTTTCAGTTGGTTGGCCACCTTGGGAATCTCAACCAAAGGGGAAAATACATGAGCTATACTAGCAATAATCCAACCAACACCCACTAAGGGAAAAAGGTCGACTCAAAAGGATCCTACAATCCCAAAGAAGATTTCATTTGTTATTGGTGGCTCATCTCTCTCCAAGGCTTCTACTCCCAAGATCACATCTCCTGCAGTGCCTGTGACAAAAGTGGTTGAAGTCAAGGAATCTCCTAGTATCTTCCAAATTCCATCACATCTTCTTCCTCCTCCATTGTCACTTCCAATATCAGATCCTTCCATTTCCACAATCATTTCTTCCTTCCCATCCCCTTATATGGCCCAAGTATTCTCGCTACTCCCAGCTCTATCACTGGGAAAATATTGGGTCACCCATTTACTCTTTGTCTCTTTTAACACTTCCATTTTCTTCAATCACAACCCCCAGTATTGTTTTGTCAATTCCTATGGTTGTTCCTACATCCATGCCTTCCATCATTGCTACCTCTAGCTCAAATATCAGCTAGTATTTCTAGTGATCTTGCTTTAACCAATGTTTCAGGTATTGGATCTGCCGCCATCTTCATCGGCTTTAGCCATCCTGAATGGTTGTTTAGGAAAACTCCCAAGAAAAAGAAGAAGGTTCCTCAGGAGATGTTATAGATCTCAAGCATATTAGAGCATATGCCCAAGAGACAGCCAAGAGACCGAGAACCGTGTCAAGTCTGACGGTTAACCCATCCGGAGAATGGGTGATAGAAGTTGCCACCCCCGTTGAGGGGAAAACTAAAGAAACAATCATAGCTAGTAGATTACCGGATTTCAAAATTCTCATTGGGGAAGGCTACTCATGAAGGAGCTAAGAAAGATGTGCACACTGCTCTTGGGGCCCTTTTAGAGAAATATGACAAAGATAAGGCCACCAAGGATGAGCTCAAAGCCAAGGTCGAGTAACTCACTACATTGCTGCACAAAGTAACCCAACCCACTCCATCCACTGAAGTATCAACTACTACAGCTATGACAATTTCTACAATTGATGATATTTCTTATCACGAGCTCAAGAAGCTAGGCCAAAAAGGTAGATTGGTGAGTGTATGGATGGAGAGAATTCTGCAGGAAGTCAATCCTTTAATCAAGGAAGCAATTGAAATATATAATGATCTGCAAGTTGCAAAACCACCATTTCTAAGATGGATGAGGCCTTTTCTAAAGATAATAATAATCTAAATTTAAATTTGGCAACATGGAGTGAGATCAGAGAAGAGGATCCCAACTTGCTTCTTCAGGAAGAGGTGATCGATGATGTCTCAAATTATTTGAATATCAAAAGGCCATGGAATTCCGGTGTCAAGTATTACAGGATCTGATTAAGAAATTGGAGGAGAAACGAGTGGAGATCACAGATGCCCTGAATGACATCTCAGAGGAGTTTGATATTTCCAATTGCAAATTCTTCAATGAAAATATCGATGCTCTTCCTGAGGATCAAATTAAGGGAAATTTCAAGGATTTGGTGAAGCGTGACGATGAGGTCACCAAAACTTTCAATAGTGACTCCATTGACCGATTGGTCTTGTGCCAAAATTTCATAGGGAGACTAAAGAAAGTTACAAATAAACTTTGAAGATTGCCAGCCAGATCACAAAAGAGATCGAGACAACAGATGTAGTGAATCACTACGCATGTGGGCCTGGAGATGAAGAAATTCAGGGGATTATCAAGCACTTCATTGAGTACAAGCACCGAATGGTTGTGTGGGAAGAAGGAAAACAAAAACTTGCAGGTGAGAAAGGTGTAGCTGAACCAAGCCAAAGCTGAGCGGCCATGAAAGGAAAAATCCAAGCTCTGATTGGTCAAAGTTGCAGGGTTGACTGAGTCAAACCCTTGCAACAAATTTGTTATTTTCATGGGAGCATGTTCCCTTAATATTAATGACATTTATATTTTTAGTTAAATGTTAGTTAAGGGCCCAACTTGTAATGGCTTAGCCTAAGAACTTATAAATAGTAGAATACTTCAAGTTAGTAGGGATAGATTATTTTGAGAGGAGTTTCTCTTCAAGCTTGGAAGAGTGCTTCAGAGATTCTAAGATACCTTTTAATTATATTCAGAGTTACACCTTGCTGTAAAAATATGATTTATTGTGTTGAATGGTTAATCAGTGTTTGCTTTGTGAATTTACAATTCCTTAGTGAGAGTGATTATCTTACCTTTATTTTTGGTTATCTATTTCATGTTGTGAAGGAATAATACTGCTATCTTTTATGTTAGTTGTGAAAATCTTATTTTCCTTCTGTATTAAATTTATGTCATTATTATCCCTAGTTGCAGAAATAGATGTTTGGTATATGCATGTGTGGTTTCCTCATGATAGATTAATTGTGTGTCAAATCTGATTTGATCTACCCTTATGTACACTCAAGTTTAACAAAGGAACATCCGCCCTAGTTTGTGGTATTTTGTACCCTTTCTAGTTGTGATAGGTGAAGGTGGTCAGTGATACAAACATACCCCCCACATTAACCCTTCCAGATGTTAAACATCCCTTAATTTGGTGCATCACCACTTCTAGTTTAGGTTTTATTTCTTACAAATCTCTTTCCCTAATCCCATGAAATGCTAGCATAGGATTAGATAGCCCTTTTATCTTGCATTAGAAGTAGTGTTGTGTTTAGTTTAGGGAAAGGAAGTCGGCCTTCTCCGGAGGTTCACCTCAAGCCCAAGTCCCACATCTTGAGAGGTGATCCCATGTGTCCCAATCACACCGAACATCATGTTCACATTTTGGCCATTTGAAGGGTGCAGTGATTTGGTGACAACACAACCTAGGTTAGATGGATGTCTATCGTATTTTATACAACCTAGGTTGACGACATCCAACCTAGTTGCATTTGACTGGATGATGGATGGCCATACAACCTCGGCTCGGGGCTTTGCCACAAAACAATTTTTTAGAAATTCACCATTGATACGAAAGTCAATTTTGGAGATTCGCCACCAATTCTAAACTAATTTTTTGGAGGGGGTCTTAAAATGAACATTACTAATCATCTACTATCTCCACCTAAGGTTACATCCATAAAGGCATCTAAGAGCTCTATTGCATCCATCTAGCTCCATCACAAGGGACACAAGGGTTGGTTCATCTACATACACTTCATAGGAGGGAAGATCATTTTATTCCATGCATACATTTACTACATTTCTTTACATCTAACTACTTGTTCGCTATCCGAGTGAGACTTGCACAAGAGAAACCTAGGTCACAATTCCACACACACATATAGCTACATTGGGTCTGAGATGTAGTGCAACACTTAGTTGTAAGTCCACCATTTTGGCGGCTGAGGATAGTCTAACCCCTCATTTTGCATCTTTCTTTTTTTGGGATTTGATGTATATTTGAGGATTTTGCACGTTCATTATTCATTACAGGTTTCTTATGAACTCAAGTGATCTTTGTGCAAATCCATAGTGACAAAAGGTGAACATCATCGAACATCTTACAACCCTAAAAATTTGGGCTTCTGAGCATTTTTGCAGACCCATGCGCCCAAAATCAATACCGGTGCCCACAGCTCCCGTGTCCCTCTCCACACAACCCAATCTAGCTTACCTGTCCCGATCTATATTTTTCTATGCTCTAATGTGACGGTTAATGCTCTAAATTTCTCAGCTTTCTAGTCTTGTACACCTTCAACAACATTGTGAATCAACTAAGGCATATTACCCTTCTTTGCACATTAGGGTTTTATTATTTATTACTTAGCTTGCTTTGGTATATTTATGTGCTTCATTATTGCATTTGTTTATCACTTACTATAACATTAGATTAGGCTTGTATATTTACATTTTAGCTTAATCACTAAGTCATGGGTGCTCAAGAGGAACCAAGTTGTGTATTAGAGGTATTGGGAGTGATGAGAGGAGTGGTAGTGGTAGCAATGGAAGTAGGAATGTTAAGGGGTTGGGTAGAGGCCATGACAATCGAGGAAGAACCTACAAGAGGAGCGAAGCAACATCTCAAGAGTGTTTAATAATAAGTAAAGCATTGAGAACATGCGAAATATGCAAAGGGTTGGTGTGCAACACTTGACAAAAATTGGTGAGCTTGTCTAGTTGTTCTTGATCAACGTTGGTATCCTCATCATATGAATGTTCGCTATCAGAAGCTTTAATTTTCTCAAGAGGGACATTGTTTGAGTTAAGAAAAGGGTTGGAAGATTCATCCATTGATTTAGAGAACTTACAGACAGAGGAGGAAGCTCAATGTACTAAAAGGAACCAAAATGACCACTACGGTGACGGGCATAAAAGGAAAGCCCTAGAAGGAAGGTTGGATTTGAGTAGTAGGGTTCACCAAATGATTTAATAAAAATGGAATTAAATATAATTGTATAGTTATTATTGTTCCTAATGATGTAAAAATGATAATATACAATAATATCCTAGCAATAAGCAAACAACAATGTAAAATCCTAAGGAAATAGGAGAGGTAAGAAGACTTAGATGATATCCGCCCAATCTAAAAGTTGTGATATGGGAAAAGTAAAATGTTAAACATGATTCAAACAACGTAATAAATTCTCTCTATAAAATTTGGATCTCAGAGTAATGTCGGATAGAGGCGACCACAATAAGACAAGGGCACCTGGGAGCCGGTGACTAGATTTGGGTGCATATGACCGTGCAAATGCTCGGACCTAGTTTCTACTGTGTCACAAGGGCTTTCTTTATGTGTTCCAATTGATCACTTGATATTCACTCCTTGATTGTTGAAGGCACCTGTAACCTACAAAATAAAAATTCACCTGCACATACCCACAAACGGCATCAAAGCCAAAAAAGAAAAATATAGAATGGGGAGTCGAATTGACCCTAACGGTCACCCCAAGAGTGAATTTATGACTGAGCATTATACTACATCTTAGACTCCATGTAGTTCTGGTGTGTGTGTGTGTGTATAGAAATGATGCCCTAGGATGCCCTTATACAAGTTGTACAAATGATAGCAAGTTGTAGCTAGAATATAACAATGTAGTAGTATGTGTGGATGGAATAGAATAAACTTCCCCTTCCTATGTTGTGTATGAAAAATTATGCATCCTTGTCCCTTGAATGGATGTTATATGGATGCCTTTGGAGTGCTTTAGTGCCTTTGGATTCAAGCTTAGGTGATGATAGTAATGCATAGTGTTTGGTCCTCATTTTGAAAACATAACTATGCATTTATATGATTCCCTTGTTTAAATTTCATAATTGACAATTGAAAGGTGAACCCATAAGTGAAAAAGATGCCCAAAAGATAAAAGAGACCCAAAAAGAGTGAGTAAGGTAAGAGATGTCTAGAGGGGACAGGAGCACTTGGGCACTTCTTTCTTTAGCTAGTGCAGGTGTTTGAAGCCATGAAATATAAATGAGTTAAGTTTTGACTGAGCTATAGGGTGTGGAAGACCAAAGAGAAAGCAAGAGATAAAGAAAAAGGCCAAAGGTAGTTTTCTTGCTTAGGAATCATGTAAATGCTATCATGCTTTTCAGTCCTAGAAATGTACCCAAGTGCGTGATTTTGTGTCTATAACAACTTATTCCTTTCCTTGTTTGTCTCGATGTGCCAACATGACTTCCAAGGCATGGTCACCACAAAGATATAAAGGTAAAATGGCTCCCCCTCGTGTGGAGGTGTAAGCATTGGTGGTGATAGAAGATATTATTTGAGAGCATCAAGGCTTGTTGACAATTATCATCCCACTTGAAGTGGATGTCCTTTCTTAGAAGGTGATGGAAAGTTTGTGCTATGCCCTTAACCTATTACTTGTGTTAGGATATGAGTAGTCGACTTGTGGCTTACCATATCATTTTATTATGTCATTTATACTTTCGCATGCTTAGTAGGTCAACCTTGGTGATGGTCATAACATGTGAATAGTATATATAGGGATTGTAAGTAGTAGTTGATCATCATTTGAGCATTTTAGTCTTATTATATGGTTTGGAGGTTGCCCCCATGAAGTGGAAAAGCTATTTTAATTGCATATTAAGATCATATATATACAATATTGTGTTATTTGGTGTTCAATTGTTGTTCATAATCTGAATTATACAAGTAATTTCATTACAGTTTGATAGTGGTATGATAATTGGGAAATGAAATGACAGATAGATTGGAGCTTTCCTTAAGGCTACGAAGTTGTTTGAGATTAGTTGGTGGAGGCATTTTGATGATGGCCTTGAATTTAGTGGGGTAAACTTGATTCCCCTGATAGACACTATAAATCCAAGGAGTTTTCTTGTAAGAACTCTAAAGACACACTTAGTGGGATTAAGATGAAGAAAGAATTGTAATAGACGCTCAAATAACACATCCATAATGTCTAGATGGTCTATTCGGTGTTTGGATTTACCTAAGATTGTTAAGCACGAGATAATACTTTTGAGAGGGGGTGAATCAAGATTATGATATTCTTTTAAATTTAACACTTAATCTCATATTTGTAATCACAATTAATCAATTTCACAGTGAATATATCAAAGCAATCAATGAATGCAAAGCAAACTAACACACTACAAATAGACACAAATTTACGTGGAAACCCTTTCAAGAGAAAACCATGGAGAAAATATTCTTTATTATATTTCTCAAATGTTTGTAGGCACAAACCTATGGGAGACACCAATCCCCAAGTTACAATTTTGTAAGCACCAACCTACAGGAGCACCAACCCCTTTTACTAAGCACCAACTCAACAAGAGACACTAATCTCTTCGAATATGAAGGCACCAACCTTCCTTATGAAAAATAAACACTTTTCTATCTTTTATGTTGTTGTTGCTTCAACAAATGATAGAACAAAACTACTCGCTTAAGAATATTCTTCTTATTTATTTCAGTCCCTTCACATATATAAATCGCTGCAACTCTTCATTAAAAATAAATCGCCCCTCCACTCCTTTTTATATTTCATATTCTCGCTTCTTCTTCTTCTCTCCTTAAACTTGAATGAAGAAGCACTCAAATTGCTTACCTAAATCAAATGATTCTGTCTCCTTATATATCCTTCTCACATCCTTTCGAAAAGACACATTCTTCCAACCAACATAACCTTTCCATTATTTAATTAACACAACTTAATTAAGTGCATTAGTCGACTAAAACCAAAAATAATTAATGCAGCCCATAACAATGATTAAATGCACATTAAACAATGCAATTAACCACTGATAGAGCACTTGCCCCTCCTTAGAAAAATCACTTTGTTATCATTAAATCGCTATAGCCATCTTTGAATCTTCTTTTTCACCATAAAACATGGCATATGAACACCTTAAAATGTTGGTATCTCTCTCTTATGTATAGTTGTGTATGTCTCACTTATACCATGATAGTCCTTATGTAAAAATGCTTATTTTCATGTATTTAAACTTTCATTTTCTGCCCTTTTATACTACTTGGTTATTTCAAGTTACTTTCGCCATTTCCATCAAAATCTGTCAACATCCATTAGTAATTCCATCAGCTTCTGTTACATGATTCCATTAACCGAATACATCAATGAATAAGCCTTTAACATCAATGACAATATTTCCAAAATACCCCCTTTGTCATTAATGGCAACCTTCTAGAAAAAAAAATTATCAACTCCCCTTGTGTAACTCCCCTTACCATCATTCACCCCCTTTGACATCAATGGCAAGGGTAAATCTAGGAGCTGAATATTGCAATTTTTAGCTCCTCAACCGATGCTTCTCTTGGTTTTTCAATGGGAAGAAGCATCGGATATTACTCCCAACTTCTATCATAGATATTCAAATGTATCCTTTGGAAGTGGCTTGGTGAAGATATCTATTATTTGTTTGAATGTAGCAACAAATTCCAACTTTACCTACTTTTACTTTTTGCTCTCTTAAGAAGTGATATCTTATGGGAATATGCTTTGTTTTGGAATGTATAACTAGATTATTTGAAATACTTATCGCACCGGTATTATCACATAATATGGAGATTGGATGATCATACTCTACTTTGATATCTTTCAGGTTTGCTTCATCCATAAAATTTGAGTACAACATAACACTTCTACTATATACTCGCTTCTATGGTTGATAAGGATACAAAGTTCTATTTTTACTTAACCAAGATACTAAGTTGTCTCCAAGGAAGAATGCTCCTCCACTGTACTTTTTCTATCTTACCTAATCTAAATCATATAAGCTACCAATGTGAAGTCTTTATCCCTCGGGTACCATCCATAGTTCCTTTAGATATTTGAATATGCATTTTATAGCTTGCGCATGTGTTTCTTTCGGACTCTGCTTGAAAACGTCATGACCATACCCATAACTTGCATGATGTTTGGTTTGGATGTCGTCACATATAGTAAACTCCCAATCATTGATCTATAGAGTTTGATCAACATTCGAGATTCGTCATCTTTGCTTAACTTAGTTCCAGATCCATAGGTGTGCTAACAGTGCACACTCATCCATGCCAAATTTCTTCAACATTTCCTTCATATACTTGGTTTGGGATATAAATATTCCTTTATCAGATTGAGAAATTTTCAATCCAAGGAAAAATGATAACTCTCCCAAAGATAGATGTCTCAAACTCCTTTTGCATGTCTTCAAAGAAATTTCTTAGACATTTCCTCATTGTCTCCTCCAAAAATTATATCATCTACATACACAACAACAATCAACTGGTGCTCACCTTCAATTTCAATGTAAATATTGTTATCAACGAGTCCTCTCTTGAACCCTTGGTCTTGTAGATACTTATCAAGCCTAAAGTAGCATGCTCTGGGGCTTGTTTTAATCCGTCTGCCCCCTCTTCAACTTACACACATAATCTTCATTTTTTGATAGGAGGAACCCTTCAGGTTGTTCTATGTATACTTCCTCTTCTAACTTCCCATTTAGAAATGTTGATTTGACATCCATTCGATAGAATTTGAAGTTCTTGAATACCGTAAAAGCAAGAAACATTATAATCGCTTCTAATTTAGCAACAGGAGCAAAAGTTTCTTAAAAATCAACACCTTCTACTTGATCATACCCTTTACATACTAACCTTGCCTTATTTCAAGTGACTTGTCCATATTCATTCAATTTATTTTGGAATACCCACTTAGTGCCAATCACATTCTGATCCTTTGGCCTAGGTACAAGTTCCCATGTTTCATTCTTCTCAATTTGATCTAACTCTTCCTCCATTGCCTTTATCCAATGTTTATCATGGCTGGCTTCTGCAAAGTTATTCAACTCTATTTTGGATAATAAGGAGAAATTTGTTGGTTTTGATGCACTTACAATTCTTCTTCTTATTTGTACTCCATCATCAAGGTTTCCAATGATTTGACTTTCAACATGATTCTTCTTAACAAAACGAGATGGTGTTTTGGTGTCCTGCCTTTCAAATTTACTTAATTTTTCAACATCTTCTTCCTCTTCCTTTTCTTCTACTACCTCAGGTATTTCTAAGGGCTCTTCTGCAGGTTCTTTAGCTTTTTGATTCACGATTTCATCCACTCTCACATTTTCACTTTCTACTATAGTTTGTAGTCTTTTGTTATAGCATTTGTAGGCTTTGCTTTTAATAGAGTAGCCAAGAAAAATTCCTTCATCTATTCTTGAATCGAATTTGCCCAAGTTCTCTTCATTTCTTTTAATAAAGCATCTACTTCCAAACACTTTGAAATATTTTATAGTAGGTAGTCTTCCTTTCCATAATTCATAAGGAGTTTTGTCATGATTAACTCTGATTTGCCCTCTATATAAGATATGAATAGCCGTATTTACCGCTTCTCTCTAAAATTTATCTGATAGCTTAGATTCATTTAACATGGTTCTAGCCATCTCTTGGATGGTTTGATTCTTTCTTTCTGCCACTCCATTTTGTTGTGGATTCCTTACAGCTAAGTATTGTCTTTTGATTCCATGATCTTCACAATATTCAATGAATTCATTTGAGGTGAACTCACCTCCACAATTTGACCTCGTTCGCACTTCATTTTCAATCCAGTTTCATTTTCTACTAAAGCCTTGAAAGCTTTGAACTTCTCAAATGCTTTTGAATTTTCTTTTAGAAAGGCTACCCAAGTCATTCTAGTGTAGTCATCAATAAATAACATGAAATAACTCTCACCTTGTATGCTTTTCGTATGAATAAGCTCAAGTAGTTTGGTGGTCGAATACTCCTTCGTTTTAAACCTTGCTCCAGTTTGCTTTCCATGTTGACATTGCTTGCATAGATTACTTGCAGTTTTTCTTTACCTTAGGCATATCCCGCATAGCTTGCTTGTTGCTCATTTTCACAAGATTATTAAAATTTATATGCCCCATCCTTTTATGCCAAAGCCAACTCTCTTCAACCCGATTTAGACAAAATTTCTCTCCTTTTGCTTCTCCGAGCATGTATAGGTTATTTGTGGTTCTATGTGCATATGCTACTAACTCTCTCATGTCTGCCTTCCTTATCTCACACCCTTGAGAATAAAACTTAAGTGCATGTCCTTAATCACACATTTGGATTACACTTGAGAGATTATGCTTTAATCCATCAACATTTAAAACATTATCTATTTTTGTTTTACCATTATCAAGACTCAGTGCGTACCTTTTCTAAAGCAATCTTTGCTTTAGCGTTATCACCGAATTTCACTGTACCTTCATTTACTTTCTTCAATGAGATTAACTTACTTTTATCTCTAGTCATATGTCTTGAACATCCACTATCAATGTACCACAACCGCCCTTCATCCCGTGCATGGAATTTTGTTTGAACAAGCATAGATTTCTCTTTATCTTTCCCATCATCCTCTTTATTTTGTATCTCCTTTCTTCTTTAATTCTAGAGCATTTACCTTCTGGTTTGATTTGGATGGTTCTACAAAACCACTTCTACAAAATATTGCCATATGTCCATAGTTATTGCAGTTATAACAAACAATATCTTCAACATAGTTCGATAAAGGAGCAAAGGAGTTGTAATTTCTATTTGAGAATCCATACACACCTTTATTCTTTATATTGTTGTTCTCACCCTGTATTCTACAATCTATTGCTTTATGACCAAAACGATTACAATATAGCAATAACCATAGAAAGAATTTTCAAACCTGGACATGTGAGTATATCTTGGAGGATTTGGTCTTCTAAACTCGTTCTCATCTTTTCTTTCCTTGTAAGAAGTGTTGATCTTCATAAAGCTCTTCTCCCTTTTCAACTCTTCATTCTTCATAGGTTCTTTGAGTGTCTCTACATGGGTCTTTGACTTCTCTTCTCTCGTCCCTTTCGATGATTCTATACCTTTTATGTTAGCGATGTCTTGTCTTTCGCATATCCAAGACCGGTTTTGTCGGATGTTGACTTATTTATTAATTTCATTGATTATCTCAAGATTTTTCTCAAATTTTAGATTACTTGAACTTTAGCATTTGCTTTTTCCAAGTCCTTTCTCAAAGCAATGATCTCGACTCACGCTTTTATAATCTTCTTCCTTAGTCCTTAGCTGATTTCTTAATTCTTCTTCAACTCGTTTTGCTTCTTCAATTTGGGTTTTTATATCCACGATCATATTTCCTAATTCTTCAAGAGATTGTGGTATCTTAGCTTCAAAGTTATGATCTTCTTCTTCATACTTTAGGAGTTGTAACTTTTTTCCGATTTTTCTTTTAAGAGCTTTCAACTCTCCCAAGGCACAAATAAGTTCCTCTTCAAGATTCGCTTCACCTTTTTCTTCCATGTTTTCATCTCTTTTCTAAGTCATCTTTTATAGCCATGAATAATATTTCTTCATCATCGCTATCTCGAGTCACTTATCCCACTTTCTTTGGATGATCTACTACTTCCTTTTGAATATAAGCTTTTCTTTTGCTTTCCAAATATTTTCTTACCTTTGCTTTGCTTGAATTCCCTTTTGAATTTAGGTTTATTTTCCTCATCATCGCTATCTTCTTTCTTTGGACACTTAGCCACAAAATGACCAATTTTACCATTGTTAAAACATTTAAATGGTAACTTACCTTTGTACTTTCCAGATCCTTTCTTTAACTTTCGAATGAACATGGCTTCTTTCTCATCTTCTTCATTGGTTGAGTTCTCATTCGACTCAGGTTCTTTGATTTTCTCTTTCTTTGAGACTTTGAATGCAACTTCCTTCTTTGATGGTCTATTTGACTTAGTCCTCATTTCATGCGCGATCAATATTCCATGTAGTTCCTCCATGCTCAACTTATCAAGATCCTTCATTTCTTCAATGATAGACACCTTAGCATCAAATCTTAGTGGTAGAGATCTTAGAATCTTTTGAATGATCATGGATTCATCAATCTTTTCGCTTAACCCTCTTATGGCGTTGACAACCTCATCCACGTGAAGAAGATAGGCTGAAACATTCTCCTCATCCTTCATTTTCAGGCTCTCAAATTGTCTCCTATGAGTTTGAAGCTTAGCCCTTTTAACCTTGTCATCACCTTCATAGATAGTTTGAAGTTTGTCCCATATCTCCTTCGTTGTGTCACATTACATTACTTTAACAAAATCAAATTTTGATAGGCCACATAGGATAACATTCATCGCCTGGCATTATTTTCAAAAGCCTTCTTTCCGGCTTGATCTCACATGGTGGACTGATGGGATTGTATATCCAACTATTACTGATTTCCAAATATCAAACCTTAGCGCCATTAGATATGTTTTCATTCTTATGCTCCAAAATGCATAATTTGTTCCATCAAACAATGGAGCCTTGTTCAAAGAAAAACCTTCTTGTGCTTTGATGATTAGCCATATGTGCTTCGAGATCTACCTTCTAATTGTTAGATTGTTCCTAAAGGCACCTGTTACGATACCAATTATTAAGCACAAGATAATACCGAGAGGGGGTGAATCAAGCATTATGATATTCTTTTAAATTTAACACTTAATCTCGATTTGTAATCATAATTAATCAGGTTTCTCGGTGAATATATCAAAGCAATCAATGAATGCAAAGCAAACCAACACACCGCAAATAGACACAAATTTATGTGGAAACCCTTTCGGAAGAAAACCATGGAGAAAATCTTCTTTATTATACTTCTCAAATGTTTGTAGGCACAAACCTATGGAGACACCAATCCCAAGTTACAATTTTGTAGGCACCAACCTGCGGGAGCACTAACCCCTTTTTGCTAAGCACCAACTCAACTCGGCCAGAGACACCGATCTCTTCGAATATGAAGGCACCAACCTTCCTTACAAAAAACAAACACTTTTCTATCTATTATGTTGTTGTTGCTTGTGATGATGATGAAACAAAATTCTTTAGTAAGAATATTCTTCTTATTTATTTCAATCCCTTCACATATATAAATCACCTGCAACTCTTCATTACAAATAAATCTGCCCTTCACTCCTTTTTATATTTCATATTTCGCTCTTCTTCTTCTCTCCCTTAAACTTGAATAAAGAAGCACTCAAATTGCTTGCCTAAATCAAATGATTTCATCTCCTTATATATCCTTCTCACATCCTTTTGAAAAGACACATCGTTCCAACCAACACAACCTTTCCATTATGTAATTAACACAACTTAATTAAGTGCATTAGTTAGCTAAAACCAAAAATAATTAATGTAGCCCATAACAATTATTAAATGCACATTAAATAATGTAATTAACCACTGATCGAGCACTACCCTCCTTGAGACAAATCGTTGTTATCATTAAATTGCTATCAACCATCATTAAATCTTCTTTTTCACCATAAAACATGGCATATGAACACCTTAAAATGCTGATATCTCTCTCTTATGTACATTGTGTATATCTCACTTATACCATGATAATCCTTATGCAAAAACACTTCTTTTCATGTATTTAAACTTTCATTTTTGCCCTTCTATACTCAAACTGGTTATTTCCATTACTTTACTGTCGTTCAAAATCAAAATCCGTCAACATCCGTCAACTTCCATTACACGATCCTGTTAACCAAATACATTAATGATTAAGCCTTTGACATCAATGACAATATTTCCAATAAAGACATTGTCACAACGTAGTCCTCTACGGTTTTGTGGATGAGATCATGGAAGATGTAAGTCATGGCGCATTGATAAGTAGCTCCTGCATTTTTTAAGCCAAAGGGAATTACTCTATAATAGAAGGTTCCCCATGGGGTGATAAAGGATGTCTTGTGTTGATCCTCTAGTGCATAAGGATTTGATTGTAACTAGAAAAACCATCCATAAGGGATATTGTATCATGACTTGATGTTAAATCAACGAGTTGGTAGATGTTGGGTAGAGGAAAATAGTCTTTGGGCAAGTGAGGTTCAAATCTCAAAATTGTGCGGATGCATAATTTTCCAGTGGCTTTAGTGACATGTATCATGTTGGAAACCCATTGCGAGATAATTAATATGTAGTATGAAGTTGGTTGAAAGAAGACGTTGAAGTTCTTCTTTAACTAGTAGTGTGACGTGAGGATGTATTCTACAAAGTTTTTGCTTCACAAGTTTAGCATTTGGGATGGTAACAATGTTGTGGATAATGATGTTAGGATCTATACCGACATGTCACTATAGGACCATGCGAAGGCTTGACTATGTTGGATAGGAAAGCGATGAATTGTTGGAGTTCACACGAGTCTAAGGCTTGGCAATTTTGACAATGTGTGGTTCTTGCAGTGTGCCAATATTAACATCGGTGGTTGATTCATTGAGAAGTGTAGATGTATCGGGATGAAGGGTTTTCTAGATATGGTGATTCTCGAGACCCATGTAAGTTAGGATAACGTCATCATCATGGAAATGAAGAATGTCGATAGTAGGGGAATCTTCCTCTATCATATGTGGTAATGTGAGAGGAAGAGTTTTAGTTGTGTTTTTAGCTTGATAAGTCAAAGGTCCAAGTGTGATGGAATTGACTAAAAAAAGTTATATGGGATAGATACGGTGTCATCAACGTCATGAGGATGGGTCTATGATGATGATGATGATAGGTGTAGTTGTGATTTTGATATCATGATGATACATTAGAAGAAGGTAGTTTGAAGGTGAGAGGCCATGTTTCTCGCGAGGTTTTCTTAGGTCTTCAAAGGGTAAGTCATGTGGACCCTTCATATTGACCCAAACCAAAGCCTTTCCATGCACAATAGTGGAGGTAAGTCTGGGAAAATTGAGGTTTATCCAAGAATGAAAAGTTCGAGGAAAATGGTTTTATATATGGTTGATCGTTGAGATGAGATGATGGGTGGTCGATGCCTCCATACACTAACTATTTTCGGAAAGGGGGCCAAAGGAAATGACATTTCCTACATTGGCTCATAAAGCGGTTGTTTTTCAAGTCTCCCATACGTTTTAGGTGTAGGGAGTGCATTAAGAGCTAGAAGGTCAATACTCCCCCAGTGAGAGATGTTACATGACGTCTTCAAAGGATTAATTGTTTGGTAGTTTGGATGAGGGGATGGAAGATCCTCATTGATGTTTGATATGAAGACGTAGAGTTTTATAATGGAAGTAGTATGTCGTTGGGCTTGTAATTCGTGTGACATGGCTTGAAGAGATTAGGATTGATGGGGATTGTGAAGGTTTTACCCTCATGTTCATATTTTATACATCGATGTAGTGTTGATGGGATATAACACATAATGCGTATCCAAGGATCAACCTAACATCATGTTATATTGAAACTATCCTTCCATGAGGTAAAAGATTTCATAAAGACTTTTAATGCCTATTTTGATAGGTAAAATGATTATGCCTAATGTGGGGTGACGGTGTCATTGAAGGCATGTATACACAATAGTGATTGGGTGATTATGGTGTCGGGTAAATGAAGTTGTTTAAAGGCATGAGATGATATTATGTTAATATTGGCGCCATTATCGATCATAACTCTCTTAACGAAAGTGTCATTGATTTAAACAATGATGAAGAGATGAAGATCACAATCTTCAAGTTGTAAGGATGGAATTTCATAGTCATCAAATGCGATAGCAGTAGACATTTTAAGTGCAAAAACGAGGTTGGAAAATGGGCTAGGCATCTAATGGTAGTCGAGATAGATTGAAGAGCTTCAATCATTACTTTTCGATACTGCAAAGAATTTTGATGATCTCGTAGAGATAAATCTTAACAGGATCTTGATGTAATTGTTTAAGGACCGTGTTTTGTATGGATGTAGTGGATTGAGTTTGAGGTGTCATAGGATGGACACTTTGGCTTTAGAAGCTGATGGGTTGGGTGAATCAGAAGGGGTGATGGAGATAGAGACTCTAAGGTGGTCTTTCAAATCTTGCATGCATGCTCTTGTGGTTATACGAACGACATCTCTATGGAAGTGAGGGAATTTACTAGAAGAAGCCTTGTTTTTATTATATATGATATCAAGTGATGGTTTGGAATTTGTATGTTTAAGGATTTTATGGGTAGGTTTGATTTGATGTCTAGATTGATTTATCTATATCGCTAGTGGATGGATGATTTTATTTGTGTGGGGAGAAGTCTTTTATTAGCGAGACTTCAAATTATGGCATGGAAGGCTTTGTAATCCTCTGTGAAGTGTCCTAGTATTTGATGATAAGCACAAAATGCCTCATATTTATACCAAGAGGGATTCCACCCTTGAGAATCAGATGGCTTAGTAGGTGGTAGTGTTATGATGGATGATCAAATAAGCTTCTTGGAGATTTTAGCATAATATACTATTGTCCTGATTGGGATGATGATGATGGTGAAGGATTTTGGATATCATTTGATGATTTAGAGGTTTGGGATATGAGAGTCGTGTTTTGTGTGGCATGTTTAGGTGTTGTTTGAGGAACTATCAAAGATTCTCTATGGTAATTACAAATTTGGATGAAGGATGAGGCCCCAAAATGGAGGGGAGGGGTTGTATGTTTCGTGATAGGGTTATGTGGTGGATATTTGGTATAGTTTTTTTTCTAGATGAATGATTTGTGGGTTTTGAATTAGATTATTAATATTTTTTATTTGATGTTGATGATGTGGTCTTGGAAAGAGCTATTAAAAATTTCGATGACATGTGTTTTTTCTTGAGATCTCGAGGAGATGATAGAGGATGATCTACGTAGGGAGTAGGCGTAGAGGACTCTAGATGTTGTGATGTGGATGGGATCAAAATATTGACAATGGGGAGATCCGAGGAGTGATGTTGTTTGTTTGGTGTTTCATCTATGGAAACACTAGCACAATATGTGTGGTGTAAATCATTGACAATGTTTGATGATGTGATGAGATCCTATAATGTTAGATTGAGGTTGACTAGTGGATGGGGAGTGGTTCGGAAAAGGTTGTTTAAACACGTCCAAGCCTTGATTAGGAGGTGCATTTAGGTTATCAAGTTGTAAGTCACCTCGGTCAATAAGGTCTTGGAGGATGTTTTGAATGAACGACACCTTTCAATGTCGTGTCCTCGAACTTGATGGTATTTATAATAGTCATTATCTCTATACCATAAAGGCTTGAAGTGGAAACGTCGAATGGGTCGGATGGGAGGGAGCTTAATATATACAAAAGATAAAAGTTTATCAAGACAATTATAAGACTCCCCTATGGGTGTGTAATTACGTTGAAGCTTGGGATCGTTTTCAAAATCCAACGACCTTTAGACATAGTTTCAAAACAACCACATTTTCTAACCCTTTAGATTTTTCATTGTTAGAAGAATTTTAAAAGAGGATTAGGTTTTGGTTTCTTAGATTTGAGTTTAACTTTACCATCCTCGAGGGCACAAAGTTCTAGTTTTGGGCCATGGTAAAGGCTTCATCAAATGTTTGAAAGGATTGAATTTGAAGAGTTATGATATGTGCTTTGTGCAGGATCAAGCAAACAACTTGATCAACTCAGTTTGTGTAAGAGAGAATGACAATTGGTTGATAATCCTCGCCATCTGTAGATAAAATTAAGGAACATGACTCATCCTCAAATTGTTTAATGGCATAGAGATCAATGATGGATATCTTACGAGTGATGTTGATGGAGAAGTGTTCTAGGAACAACTATGTGATTTATGCAAATGAAAAAGAGAATGTTGCAGGATAATATTGTGCTCTAGTCGGGCGGGGCCAACTAAGGACATGGGAATGTCCTCAACATAAGATCCTGGTCATGAGTGATAAGATAACATGCATGATGAAAGGCCTAATGTGTTGTTATAGATCCTCCTTACTATAAAACTTAATGAATTTTGGGAGTTCCTAGTGTGGAGGATAGGCCTTAAAAGAACATAGATGGGTGGATAGGTTCATTACATATTTGTTCATATGAAAGGTTGTTCTTAGGTCCCATAGTGACAACTTCAAAGCTATCTATTCTTCTTAACAACACTTGCATGGGATCATTCTAAGATTGGTGGACGTTTTAAGAGGAAAACAACTTGATTATAAGTGTGAGGGTTTGATTGTTGATACAAGTGATATGGTAATGGAATATTTTGAGAAGTAGGAATACTTGTTGGAATATTATAAGTGTACTAAGAGACTAATGGTTGTGAAGATTAGATGTATTGATAAGGAAGAGGAATAAAAGTGTTGACATGAGGTTGTGATGGTTGTGGGATATATTGAGAAGAGATGTAACTATATTGTGAGATAAGTGTAATGGATGCTTGTTGTGAAAAGGGTAGAGTACTAGAATGAAACTCGATGTTGATAGGTGGTGTAGATGTAGGGATGGATAAGACTAGATTTTGAATCAAGACATAGGTTGTTGTGATGAAATAGGTTGAGACATGATTAGTGGATTGTCAAAAGAGGGACACCAACTGAGCTTGCAAGAGGAGGAGGAGCGGTGGAGGCTACATGACTAGATGTGGATGGGGAGGTAGTACGTGAGTTTGTGTACCTTGAAAGATAGGTGAGAAAGCGATGACACACAATGTGATTTTGGTTAGTCATGTTTTGTGATGATATGGCATTAAGTTCAAAACTAGCAACAAGAGCGGATGAAGTAGGTGTTAATGTCCCTACATCACTAGTAGAGGGGTAAGGAGAATTTTCTCAATAACGGGTCAATAATCGAGGTCGTAAAGTTTAGAATAGTCATAAGTGTCGATGATATAGATGGACAATATTTTGATAGGGGGATAACGATATGAAATACCTTTGGAAGCAAGGTAGCTATAAAGGGCAATCAGATTGGAGTCTAAGAGTTTTGCAAAGACTGGGTCACCACTTTGGAAGAATTGAGGGTCAAGACAAGGAGCTTTTGATGTCGCAATTGAGTACTGGGAGAATGTGGAGGTTCCTGATTTATTTCTAAAAGTGTTTGTAATGGATCTACATGTTTGGGATGTTTGAATATGGGATTGGGTTGATTCTAAGGATTTTTGAAGTGAATATTCCATATTTGAGATGTTTTGAAGTGAGACCGTATAGTCTAAATCATGAACTATGAACAAACAAACAATAAAGAGACGAAATATGGTTATTAAGAGAATAAAACCACCAATCATAAGAATGTTTTTAGATTATCTTAATTAACTTAAGAAAAGTGTGAAATGAAAAATGGTGAAAGGGAACTAGAAAAGGTTAGCTAAGGCTAGTTTTATGTGAGTTAAGGATGGAGTCCTCAATATACTCGAAGGTACATGAGGCCCAAGTTTGTGTTGGTGTCGGTACGAGGTGTGGTATTGGGGCCTACCCCCTCACTTCACGCCTTGCAGTGATAAGGGTGTTGGGTGCTTAGCCGATATACTACCCACTAATTATTTATACTCATCCAAAACACCAAGTCGACTTCCCTCTAGTGATCAAATCCAAGTAGGTAGACTTGGAAGGGATTGTTTAGATGCAAAATTTGATTTGTTACGTGGTTTGGTTATGTGTGAGGGGAATTTTGTGAATGCAATCGTTTAACCCTAATTAAACTATGTGAACAAGCAAAATGAAGGTTCATTTTAAGACCCAAAAGGAAATGTTGATTTTGATGAAGATAAATTAAACAAAAATGTGATGCTGAAAGAAAATGAAGGAAAAGAAATGTACCTGTGTTTGCTATTCCTTTTTTATTTTTCTTATTTTATGTGTTTTTGAAGAAGTGATAACAAAGCACTCTAAGCTGACAAGTTAGATGATTTGACAAGAAAGAAAACAAGAAGATATAAAATCTAATCAAAAGGGACTATGGTCCCACCGATGGGCATGCCAAAATGTTTGTGGTGAATTTCGATTTGTTAATTATATGTCAAAACACCAAAAATCAGAAGACAACATGGTTTAATGATACTGCGCCGAATATATGCAATGTCGGGATGAGTATATCCAATAGATGCAAAAGAATCCTCCTTTCAACGAATGAGAGAACCTGCATGCAAAGATAGCTAAACAAGATAGATGTTAGATAAAGATTTGATGAGTTTTCGAAAAGGCCAATCCCAAGAACCAATGGGCTTCCTCAAAGGGTGTCAACTCATTTTTACAATCAAGTGATAATGATATGAAAGTAATTGACAATACAAGGATGATTTAGAAATCCAAGGGATAGAAGATCCTGTTCCATGTGGTAGGTGGCCTAGGGAGGGCTACGAAGAGCTCGAATTCCAAGAAGTAATCAAACTAAGCTTGCTTTAATATCACATCTTGTTCTTCGTGTATGATTTCAAGTTGATCTTCGATGTCTTCAACATTTGGTGTCAAGAAGATGGTGGCATGTAGGTTGCTAAGTTCATGTGTGATGTCGAATTGTTCCCAGACAAAGGGTTGTTGGATGATGAGAAGGTCACATATGTTGGTGATAGGATGTGTTTGACCTAGATACATTATATAAAAGAGAATAACTTGAAAACATACAAGTTAGGTAGAAAACATTTTGATCTATTGATTCCAAATGTGATAAATATGATTAAAATGCTAAAATGACAGGGATCGTTGACAATTTAGGGTCATTGTGATTCAAATAAATCATTGGCGATATTGTCGAAAAGATCGATTCTTTGACAAATTGTAAATTGGATACAAAATGGATGATATGAGGATTGATATGACCTTTTATATGACTTGTTGATAAGATGAATATGAAAATAAGAGACATATTCTTACCTTGGATGAGAAATGTTAAGAAATGAATGTTTGGGAATCTTACATGGTGTTTGTAGAGCTTCCACGATGCAACATGGATGCTAAAGTATCAAGATGATCGTGGTGTCGTCTTTCCAAGTCCAATGAGTCGAGATTCCTACAAATGTTTAGGGATCCGTTTTAAGGAGTTTGATGTTGCTTATATAATCACTAGTGATTTGTTAGAATCACTGGCGACTCGGGAAAAGTGGGGAAACCCACTTGGAAGTGGTTTCAACCACTTCCAAATGGGTAGGTTTGGTATGGGGACAAGTTAAAATGGTTGTGAGGAGGTTAGGGATGTTAGGGAGTTAAATGGTTAGGATTAAAATGGGTTAAGATGGGTTGTAGGTGGTTAGGGAGGTTTAGGATAGATAAATGAGATTTACAGGAAGGTAGAATGTGATTAGTTTAAGATAAGAGAGATAAATTTTAGGATTTTGAATGAAAATGTGAAAACTATGGACAAACAATCTAGAATACCGAAAATGGGTGTCTACAACCCCGTATAGAAAATAACTCAATATTTACAAACGACGAGCATAAACAAACCACCTACAAAATGACAATCACCCAAAAAAAAAAAAAAAAAAAGAAAAAGAAAAAAAGAAAAAGAGGGAGGACTCGATCAATAAGAGGGCACTCTACTCGACCTCAAGTGTACTAACCTCGTATATCCGTTCCGGGTAGCATATTATGTTAGGTTACCCTTTACGTAAACCGACCTTACAAAACCGACATCACAAAGTTCTTTGGTAAAAATAAAAATAAAAACAATGCCCAAAGAACCATAAAGCTTATATAAGAGAAAATGTCACAGGATTCTCTTGTTTCATCTGTTTTTCTACAGTTTCCCATTGCCACCGCCATAAAGAAAATCCCCACTTCGCTGCTCCTTCAAAGCTAAAGTTTTTAGGAATAATTAATTACCTGATGGGCTGATAAAGGTAGATGGTTTGCCGAGTCCTCATTTTTCTTGCAAATCTGCTTTATTTCTGCTTCATATTCATTCATCTCATCTGTAAATTAAAAAGAGAGAAAATCATTCTTTTTGCAATTACAGAGCTGGATTGTTGCTAAAATTCTAACTACGGTGCTTCAGCATTTGAATGAGAAATAGGTATTTTTTTTTCTGCAATTAAATTGGAAGGGGTATGGGGGATTTTGGGGCATTTGGGGACGGAGCTAGTCATGTCAAGTGGCTGTGTTAATGGATTGAGGGAATCTGCACATCTCGAGAATTACAAATCTTTGGAAAAGGACGGTGAAGAAATTAGACACGCTCCTTTTTCATTCCGCAAACCCTCGATAATTAAATTTCGTACGATGGGTTTTCGACTCTTTTTTTGCAATTTTGTTTAATTTTTGTATGATGCTTTAGGGCTTTTCTGTAGGATTATATTGTATGGTGGCTAGACTTCTACTGCTAAATTTGAGTGACCGAAAGGTGAGTTAGAACTTAGGAAGACTGTAATATAGATTAAACTCTTAGCTTTGATTGCGCTTGAATTGGTAGTGAATCTCATTTTTCAAGTTGGGGGAACCAGGGTTAGGCTAATTGGATTCCTTAGATCAATTTGGTGTTGTATCTCATTGTTAAATTTGGGGTTTTTAAGGGTTAGGTCCGGGGGTTTGTGAGATAGATATAGTCCTCAGCTTAAACTGCCACCAAATTTGGTGTTAAATCATGGATCAGGGGAACTGTAAGATTAACGAAAACCCCAGCTTAAACGGCGGCTGAATGTGGCTTTTATCATAACATTTAACTTTGGGTTATTGACGGGTAGATCAGGGTAACTGTAAGGCAGATAAATCCCCAAGCTTCGACTGCAACGGAAGGTGTAAAATCTCACTGTTAAATATGTCTTGTTGAAGGGTAGATGTTGGGGGATGTAAGACATACATAACTCACGGCATAAGCTGCAACTGAATATGGTATTGAATCTCATCGTTAAATTTGGATCATTCAAAGGTGGAACAGGGGACTGTAAGACAAATTGATTCCCGGCTTAACACCAACTATGGTGTTAGATTTCATTTTTAAAAGAAGGGTAGATTAGGGTAACCGTAAGGCAGATAAAGACCCTAGCTCAACTGCAACTGAGTTTGGTGGTAAACCTTATTGTGAAATTTGGTTGATTGAAGTGTAGGTTAGGGTACTGTATGACACATAAAGCGCTTATCTTGAATTGCAACTGAATTTAGTGTTAAATCTTTTTTTTTATTTGTGGTTGTTTTAAGGGTGGGCTATAGGCACTGCAAGACGGTTAACGGATAAGATCCCCAAGTTAACTTGCAATTGACTTTGTTCATTGTTGTAATGAATGTAATTTTGACCTTTTCTGAACAGCAAACCCTTAAAGATTGAATTTGACAGGTTGGATTTTTGTCCTTGAATTTTATTACTCTGTATGTTTGTATGATGGGTCTATCATGTTTTAGCAAGCAAGTTGTTTTGTAACTTAATTTGTATGTGGTATTGAATTTCATTGTCAGATTTGTGTGATTGAAAGGGGATGTTAGGGGGAGGGGGTCTTCAACATAGATAAAATCCTTAGTTTCAATTACATGTTGCAACTGAATTTGGTGTTATACGTGTGATTTCAGCTCGCCCTGCACAGTTTTTTTAGTGGGGGCGGATTCTTTTATGGAAACACGGAGCCGCAAGCGAGCGGAGGCCACAGCAAAAGGCCATCCCCTGCCCAATCATCACCCTGTGCGACTAAGCGAGCCCGTCTTTCCTCTTCGACATTTGCATCTTCTTCTGCCTCGCTTTCCAACCCCTCCCGCTCCCGCTTGCCAATAAGACCACTTTCCAGCCCCATTATCGCAAGTCTGCATCCTGAATTAGCGGGGATTGATTTGGAAATGGAGTCATCTTCCAGTTCGGCAAGGAAGAGAGATCACGAAGACAAGGAGATTGAAAAGGGTAAGGAGAAAGAAAGAAGAGGGGGTATAGTGATGACAATTCAGATGAAGACGAAGGTGTTGGCAGCCCTCATCAGAATGTCACAACTACTGCGAGCAGTGCACTGAAGGGTCTTCTCAGGAAGCTTGGGGCTGGGCTGGATGATCTTTGCCACCACCTATGCCCTTTTCACAGCAGAGTAGTCGCATGAAACGGATTCTATCTGGTTTGAGGGCTGAAGGCGAGACAGGTCAGATTGAGGCACTCACTCAGCTATGTGAAATATTATCGATTGCGACAGAGGATTCGTTGAGCAGTTTTTGGTTGATTCATTTGTTCCAGTGTTAGTGGCTTTACTGAACCATGTGAGCAATCCTGACATAATGCTTCTCGCTGCCAGAGCTTTGACTCACCTTTGTGAAGTGCTTCCCAAGCCTGTGCATCTGTGGTGCATTATGGTGCAGTTCCTTTTTTCTGTGCTCGTTTGCTAAATATTGAGTATATGGATTTGGCAGAACAGGTTTGTATGGCATTGTACCCTATCATCTGCAAGTGAATGCGATCTAAATTTTGAGGATTGTTTGAAAACTGATATTTTATTTATGGAAAATTTAATCTACATGGCATTTGACTTAATTTTTTTGGTCTCATATGTATTCATCGATGAGATGCAGTCATTGGAAGCACTAGAAAAGATATCTCACGAGCATCCTGCTGCCTGTCTTCGTGCTGGTGGACTTATGGCAGTGTTGTCATATTTAGATTTCTTCTCTACTGGTGTTCAGGTATCGTAATGATGTTTTATTTTATCACTTATTCTTGATTTTCTGAATTTGAATCTCATGTTTGTGTGCACTTGACAAATACACCAGAGAGTAGCATTATCCACTGCTGCAAACATTTGCAAGAAGCTTCCATCTGATGCCGCAGATTTTGTAATGGAAGCCGTCCCAATATTGACAAATCTGCTTCAATATAATGACTCTAAGGTATTTTCTTTTCAATATATGCATTTTTCATATTTCAGTTGGCTACAAAAATAACATTGCATTGGTTCTGCATTTGTTCTGTTCTGCGATAATTTTGTGTTGGAATTAAGAAAGTAATTCATTCTTTTCTTCCTCATGAATCTTTGATTCGCAGGTGGTAGAACATGCATCCATTTGCTTGACTCGAATTGCAGAATCATTTGCATCTTCTTCTGAGAAGTTGGATGAACTCTGTAATCATGGTTTGGTAGCACAAGCAGCAAGACTTATATCTGTTAGTAATCCAGGAGCCGTCCAGGCATCTCTGAGTGCGCCAACTTACATGGTATGATTCTATGAATATCTACTGCAGACATAATTTAGGAAAAGTGTATTTGACGTGCAATCTGATACCATCATTTGGATATGCAGGGGTTGATTAGACTTCTCTCCACCTTTGCTAGTGGATCTGCTTTAGCTGCCAAGACTCTTCTTGACCTTAATATAAGTCGTATTGTTAGAGATGTTCTTGCCGGGTCTAGCTTTGTTTCTGGGAGTTCAGGTTCCACTGCTATGAGCAGACTTCCCGATCAGGTAGATACATATCATTAATTTTCTGAAATTTCCACAGTTTGACATGGTAGTAATATATCTGGAGAACTGTGTTGAAATTGTTTGAAGTCCTTTATATGTTTCACATATTGCATGCTTGCTATGTTTAGAGGTTGAATCATATTTGTGCTTTGATACATCATTACCATAAATGAATATGTTTTGTCAAGTAAAACCTTGTGAAAGAAATAAGGTCTAATTTGTATGAAATATTGCATCTTTTTACTGACGACTTTTCCTATCGATTTTCCAAAATTGGATGTTTTATTTTTATGCTTGAACTGCACATACCGTTTTTTCTAGAAAATGTAAACTTTAACCCATGGCATTTCTGTGGAAGTATTTGAAGTCCTTTTGAAACAAAAATTACATACTGCATGTTATGAAATATTATATATCTGGACAGAAATGTTTACATCTATATGCAATGGATGTGGGTTTTTAAACATGGTTACATCTCTCTGTCGATGTAGACACATGCACCAGCCTTACAAGTAAATGACACAATAGTTGACCCTCCGGGCCTTCTGTTTTGGGTTCTATAGACTCTTTAGGAATATTTTTGTGTCTTTCAGGCATTTTATGATTTACAGATGTAGGGAATATGTTTGGAAATAGTGGGACATAGAGGTCCTTTTGCCCAGTCATTGCAGAATGGGTGGTCAGAGAGAGCCTTTTGAATGGAAGTAAACATTCATAAACACATCTATGTCTTGTGTGTGTCTATGCACTTGTTTGATCTTGCATATAAATTATTAAATACCTCCATTTGTGTATATGTGTTTATGCCTTATATGTGTCTATGCACATGTTTTGATTTGTGTATAAATACCTATATTTATGCAAGTATGTGTAGGTCTATATATGCACTGACACTATGTATATTGAATCACATTTGTCTGTATGCATGTATATTGCTGTATGACTTTGTATACATATGTTTATCTTCTGCACTAGTATGGACTTGTATTTAATATTTATGATATAATGCTTACATGCATCTTAGTTATATGTTGAGATGATTGTTCATTTTTTGTAGGCCATGTCGGCTATATGGGCTGTCTGGTTAGACCTTGGAGCCTGTTGATTAGTTTGTGTGGTTTTTTGGTTTTTTAATTGTCACGCATTAATTATCAGTAGTAGAAAGAAAGAGCATTAACAAACACACATAGAACTAAGGCTTATGCAGTTTTACATGAGATACCTTTGGAGTTTGTGCATCCTTAACAGTAAATTTACTCTCCTTAATCACATTGAGTCTGCATATGGTACGTATAGAATTTTACAAACTGCTCCAGTTAAAACATGGTAGTAGCTAATATTTAAATGAGCATCTAAGCAGCTTCCGTTTAAATTGGTAGAAGCTTGTCTGCAGCTACTCAGGCTCTATCCCCTGGAGGTGTTGCTTGGAACGTTAAGTCTACCATATAGTTTGTCTGACATCATCTGCAGTCCCATTGACAAAGGGGCTGCTTGTAACCTTTTAAATTTGCATTGGACACGATAAAAAATTGTCAAAGTTCTATTTCTTTAGCTGTAAGCGGTTAGGAATTTTGTGGACCACAATAAAATGTTAACAAAGGTCTGTATGTAAGTACAATGGTAAGCTGTCCTCTTTCAGAATTCTTAGTTCCAAACATGAGTTCTTGATTCCAAAAGTTTGTGTCTTAAATATTTTCTCAAATCAAAGAACTGCTGAGCTTTTGTCTATTAAAGCTTATGCCAACCCAGCCATTTTGTTATGCCAAAGTTTACCTCCTTATCAAGAGCGGGTGCAAGGGTAGAATCCTCTACAAAGATTGTGAAATATTGCTTTGTTGTGGCAAACTGGCAAAAACATGCCCCTTTCCTAGGTAAGGAGACTATCTTGATTACCGATTAGTGACCTAAATCCAATTGGATCTGTAAACATATTTTGATAGTATCTTCTTTCAGTTTCTAATCTTGACTTGAAGATCTAAAATTAAAGCGTCATAGCTATTGCGGCTTATATGTGGTTTATGTCAGCTTTATAATGTGTCTTGTCCTTAGACACTCTGCAAATCCATCCTAACCAACTCTTACATACCTCCTCATCAACTAGTTTCTCCTACTTGAATTCACAATGCCTTATTTACTGCCCCACTTGCAATCTGAATCGCGACAATGGATCATCTTGCCTGCCCCAGAAACAAGAGCCCATAAGTTCCCAAACAACATTGCTTCTCTGGAAAAAATGCTGCCATAAAGGTTCACATAAAGCCTCAAACATCCTTGTGGTTGAACAAAATTTGGGGTCCTATGCTACACCATTTAAACTGAAAATCAATACAGAATCCGCCTAGCTATATATCGGGCTCTCTTACCCATTCCATTTAAAACCTGCACCCTGAAGATGAGTCTTTAGCAACATTGTTTCTGACTGAGAGCTTTGCCTTTGTGGTCAGCAAGAGTAAAGCTGTGAAAATTCAGAGGTAATTTACAACAATTTTGAACCAGACGACGGCCGGTCTAGTTTCATCATTGAGTCGTTTCTGTGCTAATCCCAGTATATTGTCATGTTATGTTCTAATTGCACAAATGCAATTTCTGACCTAACCTATGTTATATTTAAATATTTCACTAGTCCCCTATGTCAATCCGAATGGCATTCAACAAAGTTATGACCCATTTCACCTTCTTTTGACACCCCTCTCAGTGAACACTCGATATATATATGCAGCACATTTTTATTCAACTTGTGCAATGTCTTATCAGTTTCCTCAAGGTAACGGACGTGCACAGTTCTCATTACCTGTTAGTAGTTCTTTGTATTATATATCTTATAAAGATACACTTTATTAAACAAATGGTAAGCCAAAAGCTGGGTCTATGAATCCCTTATAAAAACTTTCTCTGCAAATCACCTCGCATGCATACTGCCCTTGCAATTTCTTCTTTCATTCTGAGAACATTCTTAACAGTGTGGATGAAAGACTTTTCTTTTCTCAAAGCATTTGATTTTAGTTTTCATACAACCCTTAGAGAGACATTCTGATGCAGTTCTCTGTGCTATTTTAGGAACTGAGTTGTAGCTGCATCCGAATTTCTCAATCATGCCAAATCAGCTTCTGCAAATTTGCTGCACCATCCTCCTAACATCCTCAACTGTATACCATTTTCCTCATACTTTTCAATGTGCCAGTTTCACAGTGCCTCATGCACATATTTTCCCAAACATTTTCTAATGCCATGCACCTATTAAGATACTTTCAATGTTTTCCTAAACCACTTAATCATTGTGAAGGTATTCTTATGCACACCACCATGCGCGGCCTGCATCCTCCTTTAACTGGAGAGCAATAAGAATTCTGTCTCCTAATGCACTGTCATCTTAATATATATATATATATATATATATATATATATGCTGATTCTCCTTTATGTGCAAATCTCAATGGTTGCGAATTCACCTATACATCCACAGTTTCCCCCATGAAGAGGTGCAAACACATCTTCAACATCAACGGAAAAAGAACATTCTATCCTGCACTTTTCTTCAAGTTTTCCTTCATTTCCATATATTTGGGAGTGTGAACAGTCAGTCTGGTGTGCACTTTGCCTCGAGTACTGCCATTTCTATTCACTATCTTGGAGCTACCCCTTGTAGCCTTCTCACCAATGCTTCATTCCATTTGTATTTACTCAACAAGGTGGGATCTTTTGCTACTCTTTTTGATTGGTAACGAGTTATTCTATTGGGCCATTCACCTGTTTTGAAACAAGAAGAGGAGAAGAAATGAATTACAGAGGAAACAAAACAGCTGAAAACAAAATCCAAACTGAAATCTAAATTAAAGGATGAATTAATCCATTCGTTTGTTGGATCTTAGAGTTACGCGACTGGAAGAAAACAGATTGTGCTTCTCTTTCTTTTTCTTGACCTCAATCCATCTAGAATCAGAGGGCCCAAAGCAAGCTCCTCCAAAGGCTGAGAATGCAATGGGGTTCTACATCCCTAAGGACAGGAAGCCAAAACATTCTCCTGAAAACAAGAGAGGTCACAACACCCCCTCCCTGCTGGCAGGAGCAGCACACTAGGAGGTTACAAATCCTTATCAATGTATCATCACCTGGAGGCACACGGTAATCCAAAGTAGCCTGCTCTTTCATACAAGGGGGAGAATCCTGAGCTACTACGAGGAGCACACACCTCTTAAGTAATCTCAGAACCTGAAGCTGCTGTTGGAAACTGTAATGTCCCCTTTTCCAATCAAAGACCTTTGGCCCATTTTGTCAACCCGACGGCCAAAGGAAAAATATAAGGGTGACTTAAGTTATAATAAATTATTATAAAGTGCTATAAAAAAATAAAATAAAATTATTAAAGCACTTATATTAATTTATTTAGCTTAATAAAAATAAATTGTAATCCCTATGGAAAATACAATTTGCCTTAAGGGGCAAAAGTCATTGTAAAGGGATTTATTATATTTTAATCCTCCTAGAAAGGATAATGGCGACTTGGGCCAAAGGGGAGTAATGAAGCCTAGGGAAGATAAAAACATAATTAATTTATGTATTTTCCCTAGAGAAATGCGACTTGCACTAGGAGGGAAATGTTGTTGGGAAAAGCATTTAATATGGGAAAATATTAAATGCTGATTCGGAGGTTGGTTGTTGGCTCTTTTCCTTTAAAATGGAAGTCGACTTGCCTCTTCTATATGACATTTTTATATGATAATTTCTCTTGCATTTGAGCTTTGAGCTTTTGCAAATTATATTCTAAGGACGAAAAACCTTAGTTTATACCTCTTGTGGACGAAAACCCCAAGGGATTGAGAGGGGATTTCACTCAGAAATTTCCAGCGTGTTAATCAGATTTTCCAGGTTTATTTCAGCAGTGTTTGTGAAGAGTTTTTGAAGGTATTTTCAGTGGTTTTTGGGCAGCAGTTGGATCGATCTGTTGTGGGCAGTTTGGCAGCATTTTCCAGAGGTATTTCCTTTAAAAATACTTGTCAAATATTCTCCATAATATTATAAACCAAATCGCTGTATTTTCATCATTTTCTGAAGTATATTGTAAGGGTTTCCAGGCAGAATATTAATCAGATTTCAGATCTGATTTCTGGGTTGTTTTGGCTGCAATAAATTCAGTTTTTTGCATGATTCAGTTGCTAAATATTCGAGTAATCATTTGGGAACGAAAATGTAATTTTTGGGTATCATTTGCATTAAGATCTATCTAAAACCCTAGTCGCATTTTCCCAAATAAATTCAGATCTGCATTAAGATTTTTGCCATAATAGTCATAAATCAGCCTTTGATGTTTTTAATTGATCTAAAATTGTTGGAGAACAAGAGAGCTCCATTTGGGGATCTTTTAGAAACTTCTTGTATATTTTCCATGAGTTTCACACCTCTTAAGTATCCCCGGAACTTGCAGCTGCAACAGCAAGAGCGTCCTTTACACTAGGAGTGATGAAGGCACCACCATCGTTCAGGTACCCCTACAAGCTGGCTCCACCAGGTGATGATGAGCATCAACTTCGTGCCACCAAGTAGGCAGAAATCTATTATCCTTTTCACCCTTGCTTCCTAAAGAAGGTGCAACTAAAGATCTTTCTGGGCAAGCAGCTGCCAGATGCCTGTGGAAGAAACAAGATCTGCACCTAAAAGCTACTTGCTTGAATCTATCCTTTGTTTCCAAACCTGATCCCCAACATTGAGACGTTTTCTTTAGGCAAGCAGCAAGATAAATCGACTCCAACACTAATTCAGGCAAAAATTCTGGAGTGTGTATGAAATGTTTCACGAAAGTAGAAATGGAATTTCCCCCAGGCAGTCCTAATGGATTGTAATGTGAGGACCGCATAACTGCAAGGATAGGTTTGGTAGCCTAACCCAAACAGGCGCAGGACAAATGAAGTCTAGGTAGGGATGGAAGTGGTTGAACTAGGGTTTCAAGCATAGTCGAGCACCGCTTTAGAACCAGGGGCCCTCCTAAAGGATAAGGTCTCTATTAGCATCAGTCACATTCCACAATGAAGAAACCCTGATTACAAGTATAGATGTAGGTTTTCTCGAAAAGGAGGGGTTTCTTGGAAGACGACACCCATTTGTGGAGCTCAGACAACTTGGGCCAGAGGTCATTGAACCTGCAGGTCTCGAGCAGTTATTTTCGTAGAACTCTTCTTGTCCAACATCCTCTGTACCATGTCCATAATTGGAATCACATCATTTTTGTCCACAATAAAATAAGTGCCAGGCCTGTACATAGCAGCAGCAGGGGCGGTAGCAGGCGCTTCCTGCGGCTCTTTGAAGGATGGAAAACAGCCACTCAAAGAAGCCATCATAAAGTTCCAGCAGGAGCATGCAGCAGCAACTGAGGGAAGGCAGAGAGCAGAGCAGAGCAGAGCATGGGTCTTTGAAGGATGGAAAACAGCCATTCAAAGAAGCCATCGAAAGTTCCAGCAGGAGCATGCAGCAGCAACTGAGGGAAGGCAGAGAGCAGAGCAGAGCAGAGCATGGCACCAATGCAGACCAGGGTGTGAGCCAGAGCGACCTAGGAGGGAGAAAGTTTGAGGAAGGAGTCTTTGTTCCTGAGTGCATGCAAAACACACTTCATTGAGTGTGAGCAGAAACCTGAACAAAATCAGGGCAATATGCAGTGAACAGAGGCTGAGTGGAGATTGTCCAAGGAGGAGGTCATGGCAGAGATATGCATAGACATAAGGTATGCCTGAGGGGCCGAATTGGAAAGGTGTCAAAACCATTGCCCTTGCCATCTTTATAAAATTATGATATTTTTCTCAACATAAATATATGGCACAGAGAGCAAATATCTTACCCAAATGTATCTGCCTGCAAAAGACTGGCGTAACATATAGCCGACAATAACTTGTAAAAGTTGTCTTACCAACATTAACATCCCATCCTTCAGGGAAACTAATATCTCAATGCCAAAATCCTTATGATCTTCTATTAAGAAATCGAACCTGACAGGCAGGTTTTCTTTGTAAAATGATCTTCTGGACATTTAACCCAAAATTTTCACATCTTCTGTTGCTGCCACCTGACTAGGTAGACGCAGCAACCCGGGTGGGATCTGAAATATTGAATTCTCAACTGATGCAAATTGTTAGATTTACCTAGAAACTTGCTATACTATCAAAAGAGTTAAATATGCACCAGCTCTACTCAGAATACACAGATTTGTAGCCATAATTAATGGAGATACAATGGGCTGGCTGCCATCGCTGGATTGGAAACAGGGCAGCACTTCATACCTGCGCTGCAACTTCCCTTAAAAGCCATTCTTACACAAATTTGCTCACAAATCCCTAAAAGTACTTATAACTTGCATTTTCTCCAAAATCTCTATGTCAAGTGTAAGTACACTTTAATTCCAACCTATCCCAACAGGCCAAGAATATTCTGTTACATCACTTTTTGAACTGCAAATGACTGTTTAATGATCCCAGAGAATACGTGAATACACAAATTTTCTATTGCCAGTTAATTCTGAGTTTTTAAACTTTTCATATGGCTATTTCAGTATCTTACCTGTTCATTGCCAAAATCCATAAAACAAGTTGGTATTTCTTGAAGTGAGGAAATTATTGTGCTCATCATTTCCTTGGATTTTACAAGAAAGATGTAATTTTTGTTTTACATTGATTTTTGGGATTTGGGCAATGAACTTCCATAGCCTTCATAACATAATTGATTACGATGTTGTAATATTGAAATATATGGTTTGGGAATAGCTTTTCTCAATTGCCCGCTTTATTTGTAAAATGATCTTTTGGACATTTAACCCAAATTCTTCACATCTTCTGTTGCTGCCACCTGACTAGGTTGACGAGCAACCCGGTGGGATCTGAAATATTGAATTTTCAACTGACGCAAAATGTTAGATTTGCCTAGAAACTTGCTATACTATCAAAAGAGTTAAATACGGACCAGGTCTACTCAGAATATACAGATTTGTAGCCATAATTAATGGCGATACAATGGGCTGGCCGCCATTGCTGGATTGGAAACAGGGCAACACTTCATACCTACGCTGCAACTTCCCTTAAAAGCCATTCTTACACAAATTTGCTCACAAATCCCTAAAAGTACTTATCACTTGCATTTTCTCCAAAATCTCTATGTCAAGTGCAAGTACACTTTAATTCCAATCTATCCCAACAGGCCAAGAATTCTGAATAGTCTGTTACATTGCTTTTGAACTGCAAATTACTGTTTAATGATCCCAGAGAATACACAAATTTTCTATTACCAGTTAATTCTGAGTTCTTTTAACTTTTCATATGGCTATTTCAGTATCTTACCCATTCATTGCCAAAATCCATAAAACATGTTGGTATAAAATCTTGAAGTGAGGAAATTGTTGTGCTCATCATTTCTGTGGATTTTGGAAGAAAGAAGATTTCATTTTTGTTTAACATTGATTTTTGGGATTTGGGGAATGAACTTCCATAGCCTTCATAACATAAATTGATTGTGATATTGTAATATTGAAAATATATGTTTTGGGAATAGCTTTTCTCAATTGCCTGTTTTATAGTTTTGTAATTTACTTATTTCAGCCAGTCGAATATACAATATTGTGTGATTTCCTTGGCTGATAGGAAAAAGCTGTTTTTTTGGTGCAGACATATGAAATCATGACTCTACTGAATGAGCTTCTTCCGCCCTTGGCTGAAGGAACAATATGTCTTCCAGCAAGTCATGGTATCGATTCTAAATGCCCCACAACAAAACACATACCAGATAATAATGCAAGAAAGCTAGATGATATGAATCGAACAATGGCAGACATATCTGCTCGTGAAAAGCTGTTGAATGATCGACCAGAACTTTTGGTACAATTTGGAATTGATATTTTTCCAGTCCTAGTCCAGGTTGGTTACTTGATTATTATGGAGAAGATCTAATAATACATCGCCCCCACCCTCCCCCTTCCCTCCCCTCCCATAACAGATTTGAAAGTAAAATCTCGCTTTGTGTTGAAACAGGTATATGGCTCAAGCGTGAGGTCCACTGTTCGACACAAGTGTATTGCTGTCATCAGCAAATTGGTGTATTTTAGCACTGCTGATATGCTGATTTCTCTACTTCGCGTGACAAACATATCAAGGTACCAAGAACTGATTCGAGTATCATAAGAGCAATACAGAGTTAAAACTGTAAATTCCAAGCATAGCAGAAGTTCTTATTTGCTTTGGGTTTCCATGTCTGCAGCTTTTTGGCTGGTGTTCTGGGATCGAAAGATCCCCACGTTTTGATTCCTGCTCTTCAGATGGCAGATGTCCTTATACAAAAGCTTCCTGATACATTTTGCAAGATGTTTGTGAAAGAAGGTGTTCTTCATGCGGTTGATACCCTTATATCACTAGATTTGTCAAGCTCACTATCGGCACAGGCATTAACCTCAGGGAAGGATCATCTTTCAGAATCACCTTTGCCAAATTCCACAGGTACTATTATGCCCTTGGATGAATCAGATGGGAAAGCAGTTGGGAAGGAAGAACAAAGAGGGTCAAATGTTGGAAGATGTAGTTCACCTTCTCGAGAGGGGATGGTTCCTACCGTTAAGTCAGATCTTTGGGCTACTGTCAGCACTCATGCAAAAACTTCAAAGATACACACTTCCCTGCAGATTCAGGCATAGTTGATGGAGGAATGACGGAGAGCCTTCGCAAGTTGAAAGCAATTTGCTTGAAGTTAAATGATGAATTGGAAGTGCAATCCAAGGATAAAGCAAAAGAGATTGTTACTGCAGATGAAGATCATATGTTACATCTTGTAGCAGAGATGCTTGCTGAACTTGTTAAAGGTGATGGCGTTTCAACTTTTGAGTTTGTTGGAAGTGGGGTCATTCCATCTTTACTCAATTATTTTTCATATGGCGCTTTGTCCAAACAGAGCATGACAGATGCAGAGTCAACCAAGCTTTTTACAAGGCATTGAACAGGTTCAAGTTGTTTATCAGACTTGCTCTTCCTTTGAATGGTGAAGATGGGAGGGAAGCTCCTTTGACAATCTTAGTTCATAAACTGCAGAATGCATTATCCTCCTTAGAACATTTTCCTATTATCCTTAGCCATTCTCAGAGATTACGTGGGGAAATGCAAGTGTATCAGGACTGAGTGCATTACGCCACCCTGTTAAACTGCGTCTTTGTAGAGGAGAAGGAGAAATGTCTCTTCGAGATTACTCATCAAATGTTGTACTCATTGATTCTTTGGCTAATCTTGCTGCTGTTGAGGAATTTCTTTGGCCTAGAGTTCAAAGAGGAGAGGCAGTGTTAAAAACTTCTGCAAATTTAAGCACTTCAGGTGGTTGTGCTGGCCAGCCTGTGATAACTGACACATCTCCATCAACATCTGCACTAGTTGCTGAAGAACAGTGTCTTTCAAACAGACACAGCTCGTTGATAGAAATTGGAAGTTCTCCCACCAAGGATTTAGAGGGTGCAAGCACACGTTCACTAAAGGGAAAGGAAAAAGCTATTTCACAAAGCATCTCAGAGGAAACGAGGGCTATACAATCAAGGAATGATACTCATATGAGAGCGTGTGGTGGAGCTTCACAATTGAACCACAACCCTAGTGAGTCTGGTGCTGAGGTATGGATTTGGATAAGGATAATGTGCCAGTTTGTGAATTGAGAAGCCCTATGTGCACTAAAATGACATGCACATTTCTCTTGAATTGAACTGATCATTTTGGGGAGGAGCATCCCAAATATGTACAATATTTCTTCATCAAATTCTCTGTAAAAATATTTGTGATTTCCATTTTATGCAGGAAGAGGAACTTGATGCATCTCCTGCTGAACTTGATGACTCTGTACCAATGGAAGAAGAAATTTCTGAAGATGAAGATGATGAATACGAAGGACACCTAGAGGAACGCATGGTGAGTCATTGGTCATATTTCCTTTGGAAGTAGCATGACTGTAAGGGCACTTTCTTGAGCAATAACTATGATCGGAGAATTCGTCTTCGAAGTCTGATCTT
Organism: Taxus wallichiana var. yunnanensis; assembly: GCA_018340775.1. Taxonomy (NCBI): domain Eukaryota; kingdom Viridiplantae; phylum Streptophyta; class Pinopsida; order Cupressales; family Taxaceae; genus Taxus; species Taxus wallichiana. The sequence continues at coordinate 769,250,612 of CM031239.1, read as the reverse complement.
TATTTATTTGTGAATACAATGTGTCAAGGCTCATGATTTACTTATTTTGTTGCGTCTCTGAAGTTATTTGGAGAGGAACAACCCCATCTTCTGTAACAGAGAGGGTGCATGCTGTACAATTAGGAGATCACATGGATGAGAGTGCCACCACCATTGAAACTGCAAGTGCATCTCAATCACCTCCTAGAGTTGAGAGTAGATCCCCCTTGTTTGAAAGTCATGAAGGCAGTGATTTTTTAAGAAGTGCTTCTTTAGCCTCAAGAGGATCATTATCCTTTGCCAGGGCTGCTATGTCTGGACTTTTATCTGTCAGTGGCAGAAGTGCTAGGGGAAGTAGAGGTTTTCGGACCCTGCCAATTTTGGACCCAACCACTGTTCCTGCAAGATTGGAATTTTTCATAGGTGGAAGAAAACTAGACAGGTCACTAACAATTTATCAAGCGATTCAGCGGCAGGGAGCAGCAGATGAAGATGATAGTGGTTCAGCACATACTCCTGTTGAGGGTCGGAGACTTTGGGACGAAGTTTACTCTATCACATATCGAATAGTTACCCTCCAGAAGAAAAGGCTTGTGCAGGAGAATCTGGAACTTTATCTTCCAAGCCTGCTGAGGATTCCATGAATGATAGCTCAAGGATTGAAGCTTCATTGAAACAAACGTCATTTATAGGCAGCATCTTGCAAGGAAAGCTTCCTTGTGACCTGGAAAAATCAAATGGTACATATGATATTCTATTGTTGCTTCGCATATTGGAAGGTCTTAATCGACTAGCACCTCGTCTAAGAGCTCAAGAGGTATCAGATGCATTTGCAGAAGGGAAAATTACTAGCTTTGAAGCTCTGAAATTGAAAGGTCCCACTGTCCCTCAAAATGACTTTTTAAGTAGCAAGCTGACACCCAAATTAGCACGGCAAATGCAGGATCCTCTGGCACTTTGCAGCGGTGGTCTGCCTTCTTGGTGTCACCAGCTGACCAAATCTTGCCCCTTCTTATTTCCATTTGAGACAAGGAGGCAGTACTTTCATTCAGCTTCCTTTGGTTTGTTGCGTGCCCTACAGCACTTGCAACAGCAACAGAGTGTTGAGAATCCAAATGTGACTAATGAGCAAGGACTTCGTGTTGGTAGGTTGCAGCGACAGAAGGTTCGTGTATCGAGGCATCGCATACTAGATTCAGCTATGAAGGTAATGGAAATGTATTCTAGTCACAAGGCAGTTCTTGAAGTGGAGTACTTTGATGAGGTTGGCACAGGTCTGGGTCCTACTTTGGAGTTCTATACTCTTCTTAGTAATGAATTGCAAAAAGAAGTGCTTGGAATGTGGAGGTCTAATTCTTGTTCTACGGAGGCTGCTCCAGAAGATATTGAAATGCTGGATGTTCAACAGGATGAATCATTTTTACCCACAAGAGAAGCTAGCGAAGCCCCAAAATTTGGCACTCAAGAGTTTGTGCAAACATCTCAAGGATTATTTCCTCGTCCATGGCCCCCAATGCAGATTCTTTAAATGGAACACAATTTTCTAAAGTAATGGATTATTTTCGTCTGCTTGGACGAGTTATGGCAAAAGCTCTTCAGGATGGGCGACTTCTTGATTTGCCCTTTTCAACAGCTTTTTATAAACTTGTCCTTGAGCAGGTAATCTTCTTGGATCAAGCTTGTTTATAACTTTATATCAGTTAAGTTGTTCACTATATGCTGGAATGTTTTTAGCAGAGATTGAAGGCGAGTCAATCTTTTATAGCACTCATTTTATTTCTTGTGCAGGAGCTTGATTTATTTGATATTCAGTCTTTTGATCTCGAGTTGGGAACAACTTTGCAAGAAATGCAAGCTCTCGTCCGTAGAAAGCAGTTCATGGAGGCCTTTAATATTGATAAGAGGAACCCTACACATGATTTACGTTTTCGAATGCAAGAATTGAGGATCTTTGTCTTGATTTTACACTTCCAGGTTACTCTGATTATGTTCTCAAGCCGGGAGGGGACAATATCATGGTACTTCTGTTTCTTCAACTTGAAAACGCTAATCATCTATTAACAGGTTTCTGCGGGCCTTTTCTTATATTCTTTCAATGTACGTATTCTTTATTGCAGGTAGATCTTGAGAACTTAGAAGAATACATCGGTTTAGCCGTGAACGCAACTGTCAAAACAGGAATCATGCCACAAATTGAAGCATTCAGGGCTGGATTTAATGAGGTTATTATTTTGTAATTCTTGACTTTATTACAAGTTACTAGTGTTATTAAGCATTTAGGAAGGAACAGTAACTATTGTCTATCATTAGAAGGGTGATCCCTTGTGTGTCATGTGATCTGGTTTAAGACAAGATAAGACATTCTGATTGGAAAGGGAATGAAGGAAACTTTTGCAATGGACATATAGGCTGTGTGGGGTATAATTCAATGTAAGACATTCTGATTGGAAAGTGATCAAAGGAAACTTCTGCAATGGGCATACAGGCTGTGCTGTTGATTCTTGCATTCTAAACAGCATTCCAAATGCAAATCTTCAATATAATGCCAATCTTTCCTGATTCTTTGCAAATATTTCATTTGGTCATGCAGGTTTTCCCGTGACATCCTTGCAACTATTTTCAGAAAGTGAACTGGAAAATCTACTATGCGGTGGAAATGATTTATGGACGGTTAGTATTGATGTATTTTTTCTTTTATGTTTTTCTTGATAGAGATTTTAGAGTCCTGCTTGGAAGTATTTTTATTGTAATACTTTGGATGAATGGCCATATGAAGTTTATAATCTTCTTCCCAGCAGGCTCAATCACTATTTGAGAGCATTAAATTTGATCATGGTTATACGTCTAGTAGCCCGCCCATTATAAATGTGAGTATCTGTTACTCTTGGCAGCGTCTTATTTTCAATGTATTTTTGTAATTTAGAATAATTCTTAACTCAGTTGTACCTATTTTCATTACTCGTTAATTGCACAATCTTCGTGTGATGTTGCAGCTGCTTGAGATCATTGGAGAATTTACTCCTCAACAGAAGCGGGCATTTTTGCAATTTGTGACTGGAGCTCCCAGACTTCCCCAGGAGGGTTAGCTGCATTAAATCCAAGATTGACCATTGTTCGGAAGGTAAGGGTAGCGGGAAATGTTCTTTGCATTGAAGTTGATGGGTTTGGACTCGAGCTGACTAGGTTTTCTGTTTCCTTTGCTGCAGCATCCAACAGGAGCAAATGGAACGCTCAAGGAGCAGCTGCTCAAGTTGCAGATGGAGACTTACCCAGTGTCATGACATGTGCCAATTACCTCAAACTTCCTCCTTACTCTTCCAAGGTTAAATATTCAATGCATTTATAATCATTGTTAAATTGAAATATTTTTCCTTGCATTCTTCTATCTTTGTGGTTAATTGTTTACACTTTTTTACAGGAAGTCATGCGGAAAGGTTGATGTATGCCATAACAGAAGGACAAGGGTCTTTTGATCTTTCTTAAAACTTTCCATGCTCAAGCGGTGGGGATGAGTTGTTTGGCGCTTCAAAAACTGTGCCTACTGATTGCATTTTTTTGGATATTTACCTTCATATGGAGTTCAATTCAATACCATGTAAAACTCCACTGACTTATTTTTCAAATGGACCTGCTTTTCTCTTATCTTCTGCGGTTGGGATTGAGTTCTTAGCTACTGTGAGCTTTGTACTGGCAACAATTCTGATTCCGATTTGCTGCATTTAGCAGCTATTTTGGAAGTGAAATCATTCAGTCAGATAAAAGATGCTGGGCTTTAGGCATCTCATGTAAATTTTTATTTACCTCCTAGTTACATTTTGAGAATTATTTATGTGCATACTTAATTCCAACAAGGGGAAATCATGTTTAGCCTTGCTCTTCTTGTGAACAGTTTCATCAAGCGTATTGTACATAATCGAAAATTGATTTTGAATAAGAAGTCTATGTTACAACTTAACTTTCATTCCTGTTTGTTTTGCATTTGCCCATTGAATAATTCTGTGTTTTTTCAAGTTTTTTACAAAAATTAAATGCTTAGCTTTGTTTATTCATTATTGTTTCTGTTAGCAGTTAGCAGTTAGCACTCATTGAGTTTCCTGTTCATATCCCAAGTTAAAACGAAGCAATTTTCTTTGGTACTCCAAAAAATTGGAAAGTATCATTAGATTATAGTACACTTCCTTAAGCTTGTTCAAATCAGCAAAAATGCAGATTGCAACTATTCCCCTTAATTCATTTCAATGGAAGAAGGGCAACAATCAAAGTCTATGAGGTATTATCATAAAATTTACTTTGCTCAGTGAAGGCCAATCTGCAGTCCTAGTTTGGAGTTTATTTTAAAACCGTGAGAATATAGAAGAATTCTAATCTAGCAAAAATACTCGAACCCCAGGAGCAGATGTTTCAAGTCCTTTGCTGCAGTTGGCATCCATCTATTCAAGCGAAAGATTGGTGGTGAGCCATATTTTGGGAGGAAGTTATGGCTTTGTTACAACCCGGAGTACAATCAGTGTATCAAACGGTTGCAAATTATATTGGGTTTTTAGTACAGAGCGTCTTCTAACAATTTTTATATAAGATGCTAGCCTAATTAATCAGCGTTATAGAAAATGTGAACTTAATTTAGTCAACACTATGTTACCAATTCTAGGTTATCATAGCAAATCATCTTGGATGGCAGCTCCGTTATAAATGCTTATCGCTCATATTACATTCACATTGTCTGAAATTGTGCTAAGACTCGATGCCTATGATAGCAAGCTTACTAGCACAACTAGTAGCAAATCATCTTGGATGGCAGCTCCGTTATACGTGCTTATCACTCATATTGCAATCACGTGGTCTGAAATTGTGCTATAGCATAACTTACTAGCACAACAACTAGCAAAGCACACTGCCAACTGATTAAAGACAACATTTATATTATGCCCATATTCTTACAAATGTGACAGTCTGATGGATGTGCGAGGATTACTGACGAATATGTTAAAAATCTGTTCACAGTTTTACCTAATCTGCATGGACGGTGGATATGTAGAGCCTCGATATGTAATTCCTTTGTGCAAATCAACATGTAACAATGGATAATGCTGGGCGCCGAGTGTATCTTTGCCGGTGTGTTCCTGGTTCCTGCCGAGTCATCATTTTGACTTTCCGCCACTTGTTCTACTTCCGTTAATTTAACAGTCATCTCTGAATGCCTGTTTGGTTTTTACGGGAGGCATTTCTGTTTGTGTATTCTGACTGTTTTTTTTTATCTCGGGTCCTTTGTTGTGCGTGTCAGATGTTACTTCCTTTGACATGTACACTAGAGTTTTAAAATTCAAACATCCCACCTGTTACCTAAATATTTTCAAATTTCCCCCAAACCAATATGTTTAATCCTGTCTATCTGGTACCTTTCCATTATTGTTTCAACTTCCTCATTAACAGCAGGCGAACCTTGAATCTTGTACGGATAGCTACAAAGAACTTTTTTTATCTTCTCTTGTTTTCTTCCATGCACAAAAAGCCCCGATAATGAACGCGCTCGGAATAGTGAGAATCTTCCATTCAGTTTATGATAATAGATATTTTTCCCATGGGATCCTACGTCCCTGAATGCAGAACATAACTTCCTACTGAAACCAAATGCTATGGTATGAGTTTATGATCCTTTCTTACAGCCTGCTGAAACCAAATGCTACAGTACACTTCATGCGGATTCTAATTCAAACAACATTGTTGCTTTACATATTTCCTTCGTCTATGAATATGGGAGTTTCAACAAGGATGGGCAATGAGCTCGACACGAACATGACCAACAGGGCATGTAAGCTCATGATAGCTGCGCTTTCCTGCACTTCGGTCTGGGCTTGATGGTCACGAGCTTCGCAAACGGCATATGCTACAGCTGGGTCAAATTGTTCACAAACAATCCAGATATTCTTATCATGACGTCCATGCCTATGCCTATTGTAGGCCTTTGTGAAGAGGATCTGAGCCTCATCCTACGCTGGGCACAAACATCAATGTGGGCTCCTCCTATCTGATCCGCATGCCAGTCGCCATGGCTTGCACTTTTTTAGAATGTTAGCTATAGGAGTCTTTCTTGGGATTGATGCTAATCATTTGTTAAGCACAAATTGGAGTTTACAGGTTGTGCGGGAAATTGAACTAACTGCACACAAGTCTACTAAATTAAATAGATGAATAATGAACATGGATACACTACGATATCCGCTTCTTCGAGTTCCAACGATAAAATAACAATCTGCCAGGCAAATAAATAAAACATATGTTATTTGAAGATACGTCCAAGTATGGGTGAATTATTATTTAATGTTTCGTATATAGTGTTACCCTCGTAACTACTGTCTTCATGGCAAAGGATATCAACACTAGTTAGATTTTTCTATCAATACATTTTGGCCTAGTATATTCATAGATTGTAAAACAATAGTTTTTGTATTTGGTTTTTGGGAATTTACGGGTTTTACCTAGCATCTGTGATTCAAAAATTATATTATTAAGATATCTTTTAATTTATAAAACAGGTTATGCAATGTTTTTGACCTTAAAACATGTATCCCCTACATGGGACCAATTAGTTACCAATATGATGAGTCATGCTTACCTTTTCAAAATAGAATAAAAACCCAAAAATAGGATGCACCTTGATAAAAAAGCAAAGGGCCCAAGCAAACAAGAGTTGGTTTGCACTCCCCCAATAAAAGAAAGTATGGTTGCAAATGACAGGATGGTGCTCAATCAAATATCGAAATAACTACTAGTGTGTAAGAAATGGTCTCATACCCTACACACATGTTGTATAAAAGTTTGTTTGAAGCTTGTTGTAAGTGCGATTCATGATCTTGTAAAGCTCCTCTAACAGTATGACATTTCATATAAAACATGTAACATCAATTTTTATTATTATATTAAAAATGTTACATTTTTATTTTAATATTTTAATGTAATAAAAAAGTAATAATATATGTAATGTGGTTAAATTTTATATGGTGAGGTAAAATGCTCTCTAACACTTCTTTAGTTGTGCATCGATGCTCTTTTCTTAGATACTTGTGTGTAAGCTATAGAAACACCTAATTATCAAGTGTGTTGTGGAAGGAAGACATGCTCTTGTATAGATTCTAAATTTTAATTATTTACAAATATAATATAAAAGTTTCATGGATAAATTTAAAAGTGTCTTTTACACTATATTTTTATATTTTCTTCCATAAACATTAAATTTAAGTTTATGAGTATTTAGATGACATATTGCAATTCTACTTAAGGATCTCTTTAACTTAGTGTCAAGAATGCTCTCACCACCCTTGGATGAAAGTAGATCACGACCATCTTCAAATTAAACATATATGAAAATTATATTTCTTGACGTTGAAGCTGAACCACATTTTTGCCAATTAAAATCTCTTTAACATTTGTCAAACTTTAGAGTTTACTTATTGTATATATTTTATTTTTCCAAATTTAATATTAAACATTTATTGATTTATAATGTTTGATTTGATAGCAATTTTCCTTATTCTTACTATAGTAATTACGAAATATTAACAAAAATACTACTAAATGACATGTCAACTTATATTAATTATCACGATGTCCCTTATAACATTTGTGTATTCACATTTGAAACTGATTTTTTTGAATTCATTTATATCCTATTCTTGTGTTCAAACATGTTTTTAATTCCATGATTTAATGTAATATATATTTTCTCATCCCGTACATTGCTTGTTCTATGGCTTTTATTGGTGGTGAAGATAAATGTTTGCTAGGAATGAATAAGGGGATTTTTAATTTGTATTTTCACTAGATTAAGTTAGTTTTAGATCTCATCAAATATCAAATTAATTGAGTACGTGAAGACTTCGTATCAATATAGGTCCATTGCAAGATTCATTATTTGGAACTTTTCTTTCATAAAACAAAATGGGAGGAGGATCCCTTTTTGATGAAGCAATTCTGACTAGACCAATATATCCATCAAGTGAATGAGTGCTATAAATTGGTGTTTAGTAATTTAATATAGGTAATTTGAACCAAATCATTTAGATTGTAATTTAACCTATTACTTCTAGTAAGACTTTTGGATCAAATCAATTTGGATGACATTAAAGATTGGACATGTAAATAATAACATGAAACCAATATCACAAGCAATATTGAAGTAAATGTTGAACCAAATGAAACAAATTCTAAGAAAATAAATCGCATCAAAAAGCTGCAAGAGCTAATCCCTAGAAGTCTACAACTAATGCGGGTTCAAAGAAAGTGTAGAAACCACATTCTAGGTGATCGAGACAAGACCAATTTTTACATCACTAATATGGCGGATAAGATTATCCTTTTATATTCTCAATAATATAGATTATGATATAGAAAAAAACTAATTTAGAGCAAACATACAAGTGAAGATAAAATACTAAGTAGTGTATTAGTCATGAATATAAAAGACAAAAACCCAAACTCTATTAAAAGAAAAAGGTTCTAAATCCTATGTCTAGGTCATGAGAAGGAGTATTTTTAGGATCATAATATTGTGGGAATAAATAAGGAAACAAGTACATGTCAAATATTTAAGCTAGGGTTGTAAGCCAAGAGGAAGATATAGACACGGATCGATAATAATAATAATGAAATGGACAATAATATGCTACTCAAATATTTAAGCTAGGGTTGTAAGCCAAGAGGAAGATATAGACACGGATCGATAATAATAATAATAATGAAATAGACAATAATATGCTACTCTATCCTATTTCAAAATATGATACATCAATCATAAATAAGTCAAAATTTGAATGTACATAAAGGAAAAGGAATGTTAGAGATACTTACTTTTAAGAAGATATCATTGTCTTATTATCCCTCCCATGGTTAGTAGCGCTATATGAGAAAGTTGTGTGTGAATCAAAATATGGATAGGATGAATACCTCACTCTAAAACGTGGTATTTACTCAACACAATAATGCTTAATACCATGAATAACCCTTTCATTCATTCAACCCATGGATTACAATTTCTTTATTTCACACTAACAAACATTATTACCTCTTCAAAATATTTCAATAGTCATCATCCCCTATTCACATTATTAAAGGGTATTTATATTGGTGGGGAATTTTCCTTCACCTAGTTTATTAAAAAGTTTATACTAGCTTTTTAAAAAACTAGTTTGCATTGACTTAAATATTATTCTTTAATTTGCATGCATAAATGCTAAGGCTAATCATTATCTTTAGTACATATATTACTCCTTAGTTTATATTATCCTATTGGTAGTTTTCTTTCCTTTATGATCTTCTTGTTAACTCACTATTGTGATCCCCTTGAATCTTATTTTCCATGTAATGACCCCTAAACTTGTAGTTAGGATCCCTTTGTTACATGAATGCCCTCTTTCAATTTCTTGTGCTCCAATAGTGGGGCACTGTTTAAGAACTCATGTGCACCATGTGGACGGATCTTTTCCTTCTACAGTTTATGCCAGCAATAACCTTGACCCTAATCCTTTATATGAACTTTAGTTGAGTTATCTTAAGCATGAAAGCACAAACCAAGTACAAAACCTATCTTCACACAAAGCGTACACACCATCATAACATGTTATTGCTTAGAAATAAAAGTACTTAAACCAAAATTTGCATATATTTGAAAATTTTGAGGTCAACATCACTCCACACTAAATCATTTTCTTGCCTCTGTGTAACCCTTTATCGTCTTCTTCAAAAAGCTCTAATGCATCTTCTTTCAATTAATCTTTAAACCTATGCCACATAACGAGTGTGATTTGTATGATTGGCTTCAACTAGTCCATCCATGTCCCCAATTCATTTAATATCTTAACATCTCTGCTCTCGGGGTCCTTTGTTTCAACTTTGAATATGCCGATTTCACCCCCACATCTTGATTTGTTTCTTCAAGTGTGCTTTCCTCTTCAAGTGTTTACTTGTAGAGGTTGGAAAGTTGTTGCTTAAGTTTTTCTTTTTTGAGATTATACCCTTGCATTCCTAAGACATTTTTGTTGCTCAAGAAGGATGCACACTTCTATCATGGCACGTTGATGCACGAAGATTACAAATAATTTATCTACAAAGGTTGCCTTTTTACTTAGCTTATCTATTGATTCCTTGCACTCCTTCAACTTCTTCATGTAAAGGGCCCTATCCTTATTATATTCTTCATTTTCCAAGTGTTGTGCCCATGCACCACCACCATCTTTTCACTTCTTAAGAATAAGGTCAACTAGGAATTCAAGTTTAGATATTCCATCTGGTTGGTTTAGTGTTACACTAGTTGCTTAGTTGGTATCCTCCTTGAGAATTTGTTGACACAAATTTACGGCCTTTATGTACGCGACTTTTTTTTCATTTTACCTCCATGTTCTTTTCTTTTTTAGCCATGAGAAACTCTTTTTCAACCTTAATATCTTTTCAAGTTGGTCTACATGGGATGTTTTTTTCTTGAGCAACACTATTTGAAAAAGTTTACCGAACTACTTCTTTGGCCATCTTCTTTGACCATATTAAGGAGAACACCACTTTCTTAAATCTCTATCATGTGGTAGGTGTTCACATAAGATAATTCCAAGCCCTCTATATTTTTTGGGTGGTTTTAGCGCATATAGGCCATTTAGATATCAATTCATATGAATACATGTCCATTATAATAGACATCCTACTTTTATTTTTATTTTTGTGATACTGACTCTATATTTCCCTAGAGATAAAAGTATTTATCCCATTTTCCCTTTTAGAAGTGAGCACAAAGAGGTTTTGTGTGATATTTTTCACTTAATAGCTTGTTCTTATCTATATTGTGTCCTCATCTATGAGGTTCCAACATACATTAGATATTTTTGATAGTGGGTAGCTAGGCCAAGTCACCAATAAGAATGATAGACATGATTTTACATATTATTTACCATTGCCTATAATTTGGATACCATTAATGTTTAGTTAGTTTCTTTGGTTGTAATGCGAGAACACAACATGGATTTTGACTCATCTTGAAGCTCACATAATTTCACCAAATGTAGAAAGGAAAGAAGTGAAAACTGTAAGGGAGTTCGACATCAAGTGACAACAAATCCATTGGAAAAATATTGATAATTTGATCCTTCAATTATATTTCTAATAATCCTTGCATGTGTGGTATAAGGCATGCAAAATATGAATGAATTTGAAGGAGTTCCAGGTATGTGAAGTCGGTGGAGAAAGTCAACCTAGTTAAAAGCCCCCGAAGCTTAAATCCCTCCTCTACCATCTCTCCAAGACCACACAACACATAATGCTCATGAGAATATATTAATATGACCCAAGGATAAATTTTCGTGAAAAAAAATTCTTCTTTATTTTTGAGATGAACAAAAGCACCAATAGTTAATTTCAGTAAAACGTTAAAAAAGAGAAAGCGGGGATATGCACAATTCTTTGAGTCAAGAACATGGGAAATAATTATGAAATTATGTCCTTGATGTTTAGTAAACCTAATATCTATAGTCACTCTAGACAATGTCATCCTTGTAATTTGTTGATTGATAGAGCCCAATCCAATTTTCGGGGTTAGTTGACGATGCCATTCTCTACTAATTAGGAAACCTTGCACATCGAGAGGTGATTGGATAGTCCAAGTGAGTTTGACATAGTTTTCTAACTTGATAACAAGAAAGTAAGGTAGTTCAAGAGGTTTTACACCATATTTTGTAGCAGAAGTTACATGAAAGAGACCTATGTTGGGTTGCTTCCTTGTTGACAAAAGATTGTAAACAAGGTGCCCGAAATGAGAAAGCTTATCTACTAGGTTGAACCATAATAGTTTTCGACATATATTGATATCCTTGATAGGGGCAGTTGGGCCAAGTCACCAATAAGAATGATCGTCAAGACTCTGCACTCTAATAATCATTACCTAAAATTTCAAAAACATGAATGGTTAGTTACTTTATTTGGTTGTAATGTGAGAGCACCACAAAGATTTTGACACATCTTCTATGTCACCTAATTTTTCCAAATGTAGAGAATAAATTAGTGAAAACTTACTATGGCATTTGACATTATGCAACAACACATTCGTTGATTAAAAGTTATCTAGACACATGTATACAGCTTAAAGAATTAAAATCAATCTTCAAAGTCCGTTAGAAAAATAATTTTAATTTAATTTAATTTAAAATATTTCAATATTTACAGGAAAATTAGAAATTTTGAACGCAAAAATATGAAGACAACCAAATCAAATCAAAAGAGGTATATTGATAATAATGTAATGTATGTGTTAAAAAAGAATAACGAAAAATCAATCAAATTATAAACTGACCAAAAATGACTTAATCGGTACCATCATTGCATTGTTGTAATCGTCTTATAATAAAATTAAATATAAACTTGATTTTAATAGTCACTCAACCGTATGCATGAGTTTTAACAATGAAAAACATTCTTTACTACCCGAAACGTATTAAAACAATCCAAAAATAAAAAAACACATCTAGAATGTAGTGATTTCTTAAACCTCATTTCTTTATTTCTATTTTAACATATCTAATCCAATTGATTTCTATTCTAGTTGGACATTCCTGGCCTCATGTGCACACTACTATTTAATTTAGTTTTAATTTGTAGTTGCGTTGTTACAAACTTAGATATTAATAATTAATACAAATGATTGTCCTATTTAATGCAATGTTTATTGAGTATTAAATTTGTGTTAAAATCTTAACCTATTAATGACTTTTAAACTTTTTGGTACTATTGCAATTACATTATTATGTGTTTTAATAACAATACACCAAAAAATTTGTAAGCATGATGAAAAAATATAAGACCCCACTATAAAGAAAACATGATATATTATGGGTACTTTTAACACATTGTAAGGGTTGCAGCAAATTCAAAAACTTTAAATATTATTATTAAAATATAGGTGGGGACATGTATACAAAGATTTAGAAGGAAAAACATATGTACACATATTCACCGCCCCAAGAACTTACATAAATATTATTTTAGACAAGCATCACACACACACACACACACACACACACACACACACACACCCTTGTAAGAATGCACAAAATTTGGGAATAGATCCAAATCAATGGTGTTTTTAATGCATAGTGACCCCTCTTTGTTAAGAAAGATTTTGTAGAGAAGTTAGATATAACAATGTATTCATCTTATCTTCTTCCCAATACTAACAAAAATGCGAAGTAAGGGATATCTTTGAGTGACACCCTTATGAGGGGAACAACATGAAGCCAATACACCATCTCATAAGATATCTAGAAGACCTTGAACAGATCCACATGATGCTATGAATGCAGCTAGCTAGTCGAAACAATGTAGAAAATTGGAAACATAAAATCACGTAATACTAATCTTGTTACTAGGTTTTTTTACAACAATTGAAAGTGACATAGACAATTTTGGCAACTCCCAACAAAAATTCCCCTTTTCTCTTCATAAGGATAACATATTAGAGAAATTTCAAAGGGCATTACTAGCGTGAAGATTGATGGTTTGGAGACACAAATATTTGTAATGATTTAATTCCCCAACATTCCATTTGTGATCCTTGAGTTTCTTTCTAACTTATTATTTGATACATAAAAAATGAAGTAGTTGTAAACAAACATAAAAAACCTAAAGCCCATCTTTCACAAAACATGGAACCTATGATTGTTCTCACGCCACACCATACCCTCTTTCTCATTTATCTTACTATGTTGTTAGGTCACCAAAATTAGTAGGATTAATAAAAAACCCTCTTGTATTATAACACTAACCATGTAACCCATACATTAGAGTGTAGACTAACACTAACCATACGATTTTACAACATATATAATACCATGTTAGCAAAGTATTGAAGGGATAATCCATTTACTTGTTACGCTGGCAACATCCAACGATGATGACCCCTTTGTTGGTGAGCATCCATGTCTTCGGCATATTTTTAGAGGAATCATTTCCACCAAAAAGTGTCCATATTCCGACATCGAAACATCATGGTTGTTTCACCAAATGCAACCAATAAACAATTTAATGATTGCTTGATATATATATATTAGACACACACACACTTACACTTTTGAACACTAACAATATTCTATATATGATATATTCATAACTATTTAGATGTAAACAAAATACATCTATTTTATATTTATAGACATATTAATTTAGAATTAGGACACCATTCATGTCAAATTGACATACAAAAATAGAATAACGGGGATGAGTGCAACATGACTTTGAAAAACAAAAAGGGTGGACTAAAGAGTACCACTATCACTCCATATTACATTCATAGAAACTTAGAACAAAAGAGATGGGGAAAACAAAGGGGATCAAAGAGGTCATGAAGGTAATTGATAAAGACATGAATAATGTCTAATTTGGATCAATTAATGACAACTAAAAAAGTACAAAAAGGTGCAATTTACAAACTATCAAATACCAAAAGTGCTTTTTTAACTTTTTGGGATTAATACAATTACATTATCATGTGTTTTAATAACAATACAACAACAAATTTTTTAAGTGTGATGAAAATAGAAAATACCTCACAACAAAAAAATATGATATATTAAGAGTAAATTTCGACACATATTGTAAAGGTTGCATTCAATAAATTTATATATTATTAATAAAATATAGGATGTGACACATATTAAAAGATTTAGATGGAAATAAATATGTATACATATTCACCACCTTAAGAACTTACATAAATATTATTTTAGAGAAGCATAATATGTATTTAACAAGCATAATATTGTTTCTGACCAAGTCGAGGTTGTTTGTGGTGCTTAAAGGTCAAGACTTGTGCTTCATGATTTTTCCGAGCCATAAAACAAAAATTCCACAAAAACATTATCTAAATAAATTACTCATGAAAGAGATCAACATAATATGCAGGTCATGATTTTGTATTTTTAAAATATTTGATTGTTTTAACATTTTAATATATTTGTATAAAATGGTCATAACAAAATAAGATCTATTTGGCATATAGTAAATAATATGTATCGGGATCAAATCCTGCAGGTCTTGGATCAACCTCATGATATAGTTTACGAAAGAAAGAGTTGTTTTACTATCCATTTTCATGAAGTTGGTGGAATATCATAATATCCATCATCCGTGTATGGTAGTCCTCATTTTGTCATAGTGTGTCTCTCGATGTGTCATATTATGTTCCTCACAACAAAACACCATGATATATTAAGAGTAAATTTTGATACATATTATAGCCTAGTTAAAGTGAACACATCCGATAAATTTTAATATTATTAATAAAACATATAGGTGGGAACATGTATAATAAGATTCGTAAGGAAAAAAGTACACATTCACCGAGTTAATCATTACATTTATATTGTTTTAGACAAGCATAATATGTATTTAACAAACATCATATTATTTTTTACCAGTCGAGGTTGTTTGTGGTGCCTAAAGACTCAAGACCCATGCTTCCCAATTTGTTTAGGCCATAATACAACTTTGAAAAATATATGATAGAACTACGAGTGACATGATATTTGATGGGGTAAAACCAAGGATAGGCAAGGCCTCGAAAGTAATTTTAGCCAATGTAATATGGATTTGAATTGAGACCTGAGCATTGTAAGTATTTTCGATTAGGTGGCTAATGAGAGGATCAACTCCAAGTTAGTGGTGGAGCAAGAACACCAAAGTGGATGTGGGAAACTTGCCGATTGTATATGCATAAGAAATGATCTATTCGAATGATGGTGTCTAACCATAAACAATCCATTTGGATTTTTAAATCAACTAAGGGACTAAAATCCAAACTTGTTTGATGTGAGTTAAAGTGGGGCCATGATGAGAAAGTCAAGTATTGATACAAAACTTCTTGAAGACACTATGAAGTGCTTACCGTAAGTTGTGTCATGTGTACCATATAGCTGAATTGTAATTTATAAGGCAATGACCACCGCTCATCGCACATCTCATAGGTTCAATTGATTGGAGTTGAATAATTTATTGTTATGTACTATGTAATAGATCCACCTTAAGATTACGTGTAGTCCCCGTGGCTTTGTGTATAAAGACAACAAAGGGCTCCCAGTGTGTAATTGAGAACTCGGTTGGCCCATATAAATAACAACTATACTTTCAAATGGTTACACCAATGGTTATATTTGTTTGTTTATTTGTTTTGTTATTATATGTTTAGTATTTTGTCTAATAATTAACATGTTTTTATTTATAAATGCATTTGTAACAATATCTTTTGGTTCGTAACTTCCTTACAATTTTGATACTATGGAATACAATTTTGAAGTCCATTTGATAAGAACACACATAAAACTTCGCATATAACAAATTGTAGACACAAAATTATGCACTTATTACTATTACATTATGCCTCTAGTATGTTGTTATATGCATGATTCCTAAGTGAGAAGATTAGACACTAGTGACACCTCTCCTAGTCCTTTTATTGATTTCGATTGAATTTATGGATTTACGCTTTCTGATCATGTCACAAGAATCCCTATCTTTTTCTCTAATCGATTTATTCTTCTTGTCTTAGGGACACTAACACCCAATAAGGACACTTGCGCCTAAGCACTAGTGTCCCTTGTCCGGTGTTTTTGTCCACTTTTCTTATAGCCTAATTTTTCACTTAACACTTAATGTTAATTTTTTCTAATTCCTACTTCATATTTGGGGTTGGATATTTGTGTCACTATGTGATGAAATTCAAGTAAAGGAATCATATATACACAACCTACTAACTACTATAAGGGGCAATGGGTCACTATTTTATATCTACTACTTGGGGAAAAGGAAAACTTGAGAAATGCATTATTCACTACATAGGAAGGGAAATTTCTAAATGCCATGCTACACATTATCTTGGGAAAAGTAATTGTGGCCCATTATCTTGGTGCACTTGCGCAAGGTAAACCTAGCTTCGAGGGACACAATTATATCACACATACACCATAACTATATTGATTCTGATATGTAGTGCAATGCTCAATGTTAATAACGTTGGGGTACCTCTTGAGGTTAGTCTGACTCAAGCATATACATATTTTATTCCATCTAATGTGTGCTTGAGCATTTTGTAATTATTTAGGATTTGTTTTACAGCTGCATGTGTGACAGGGAAACCCTACAAGGAAGGGGATTCGACACAAAGATAAGTGAAGGTGACATTGACATACCTTGAAAGAACTAGATCCACACTAACTACCAGGACATTAGCGCCGAATTCGGACACTAGTGCTTGAGGTGGTTTTATCCCCTTCCTCGGTGCTTCTATCTAGTAGACATGTAGATCACTATTTTCCGGATGAAGCATGCACAATCCAGATTGATTCTTTTCCACCATCATCCTAGCCAAGATTTAGTATATATAGCAGATTTAATATAAATAGATTTAAACCTTTAATTCCGGAGTAACTACCGTAGCTAATGGTACTATGATAATTATGTATAATATGCACGAGCAATAATCATTTAACAATGTAAAAACCTAAGAAAATGAGATAGGGATGGTGACTTAGATGAGTTTGTGTGACTGGAAAGGTTTTACATTGTGTATTTGTTGGAATTGACTCAAACAATGCCGCTAAGACTCGATGAGGGTTTGGAACCCTATAAATGTACAAGACAAGTGCCCACAGGATGACAGAGTGCCTTGGATGCTAGTGACTGATCTCGAGTGTTTATGTCTACTCGGATGATCGTGTTTTGATCTTTTCTAGGTTGGAGGATCTTCGCTTTTTCTCTCTCTTTGTCGCTTTGGTTTTTGTTAGATTGCCGATCGCACCGTAAATTGTAAAAAAATGTCTACCTGCACATGTCCACAAACCACATCAAATCTAATAAAAATATAGAGAATGCGGAGTTAGGGATCGACCTCGATGGTCACTTGAAGAGTGAACTTACAACCAAGCACTGCATTACATCTCAGACTCCACGTAGTTCTTTTTGTTTGTGTGTGTAATGATGCCCTAGGTTGCCCTTGTGCAAGTTGCATGATGATAACATGATAGATATAGATTATACCAAGTATGTAGAATGTGTGTGATGGAATATAATGAACTTCCTCCTATGCCGTATGCGTATGCATCAATGCAACTGTGTCCCTTGTATGAATGTGTTAGATGTATGCCTTGTAGTGCTCTTATGCCTTTGTGCAAGATTAGGTGGTGATAGATAATGCTTATGATGCTTGGCCCCTTATTTAGAAGAAATAACTAAGTATATATATGATTCCCTTATTTGAATTTCGTAATTGATAACTGAAAGGCCAACCCAAAGTTTTAAAAGGTGACCAAAAGGTGAAAATAACTCAAAAGAGTAAAAAGAAGATAAAGAAGGATATGAGCACCTTGGAAGGACAGGACTACCCTGGGCACTTCCGTCCTAATCGGGTGTTAGTGTCTCGAGGTCATCAAAAGATAAATCAATTACATGCCAATAGAGTTGTAAGATGTGTAAAGCTAGTAAAGTGTAAAATATAGTAACCAAAAGGCCCAAAGGAGTTGTCAACCATTGGTTTTCTATCTTAGGAATCATGTATACATTAGTATGCTTTAGGACCTAGAAATGTACCCAAGTTCATAGATTTTGTGTTTACATTTCCCCCACTATATGCTATTAAGTGAATACTCAATAACATAAAGTAGATAGAAGTTGTGTACCTTGTAATCCGTAGGAGAGTGTAGCCGATAGCGTCTTTGAGTGGAAAAGTTAAGCGTAAAGTGATCGCAATGTGAAGCATGGAAACTAGGAAAGGGAGGTAGATCCTAGGGGTGAATCATATGTGTAGTAGTGTGTTGTTGGAGATTGTGCTTGTCAATGTGAGTTACTTCTTGTTGTGTGTAAGGACGAACTCGTAAAAGAAGAGAGTAAAGTAGTGGTCAAAGTCCTGTATATGGAAAATTAAAGTAACATATGTACAAGTAAAAAGTGTGTAAAAGTAATGGCTAAGGAAAGTGTGCACCTAATGTATGAGAGAGTAAAGGATATAAAGTTGTCTTGTTTACTTTGGAGATGTTGTGGAAGGATTCATGCCAAGAGAAGAGTGTTGGGGAGAGAGGTATGTTTTTCTCTCCTTTAATGGAACTTCTAAAAGTGCCATTGTAGATTGACATGTCCCCGATTTGTAACCGATTTGTAACCTTATATTAACCGTATTGTAACTATATGACTTAATGCTATAACCGAAGACAAGTGTCTGATACTATAGATCCATGTCAACTATTAGAAATTATGCTGAACTGATAAACTATGTGATTTTTCCCTGAGGACACAAGTGCCCAAGTGGGATACAAGTGCCTACTATTCCTATCTTCTATTGGGAACTAGTGTTGGCTCTGTGTTTTTGATCCAAGTATGATTCTAGACTACTCCGTAGCCGTGTGACTTTTCCATTTCTGTATTGTGATGTTCATTTCTAGAGCTTTGAGCTATTAGATTTGTTCACCCTATAGATTCCCCCCTTGTTTGGGGTGTATGCGATGATTACGGGAGGAGGCAGCCCAAATGAGAGGACATGAAATTGATATGTATATATGAGATTGGATACCTGTAGGGGGTAGGGGATGTGCATGGTAGAAACCAATGTACATACAAATAATTTCGGCTAGAAACAAGTGTTAATGTAAAAGAGATAACATGCAATAAAATACAATGTAACAATCAACTATGAAGACAAAAGGGGCCACAAAAAGAGGGTTTCGAAATGGGAAATCACTTACAATATCAAAATACAATCAGGGTTGAAGTGACCATAAACAAACAATGAAAAATCATGACATAGGGCATAAACCACAAATAATAACAAACAATAACAAACAACAACAAACAACAACAAACAATAACAAGTAAGAAGTGGAATATATCTATGGTTGTGTAGTATCCTGCAAGGAAAATGCTACACATGAAGCACCCGTTAGCATGTTAGAAAGATAAGTAGTATGTCAAAGAATGTATAGATCAACGAAAAGTAAGTGATAGTGACGAAAAGTAGTAAATATTGTAACAATAGGACATGTGATGTGTGGAGTATGAGAGTAGCAAAAGTAGATGCCCCGAAGCCTCGATGGGAATGGTAAAGAGTAGTGTCGAGCATCATGCATCATGTAAGAATATGTAAAATTCCTGCATTCACCTCAAGATACCACATGAATGCGCATGTGTGTATATAAAAATATAATGACATACTAGTATCCAAACTAACATAGGAAACAAAGTGTAACATGTAAGTAGTATGAGCTAACAAGAGTAAAGACAACCAAGATGTGTAGATGCCGTGTGCATGTGATGGTGTGCTGCGATATGTAAGATGTATTGATGAGAGGGGGCTGTATTGCCCCTAACATATCTGTGTGAGATGAGGTTCATTTAGGAATGCTCCTCAATAGTCAAGCATGAAATTTAGAACAAGAGTGCATCATCGGGTAATGAGTGTAAAGTATATGTGACGATTCTTGGAAAGATAGACATGACGCACGAAGGGTGAGAGATAGAGAGGTAGTAGCCAAGATGTGAAAAGCAAGGTTAATTTATGAATTGTGCCCTCAACAATCAAGTATGAACCATAGAACAAGAGTGTATCATCGGGTAATAGAGATAAATAATGTGTACCGGGGATTTGGTAATGCTCAAAATGATATGCATGAAGCAAAAATGTGAGAGATAGAGATAGAGAGAGTAGCCAAGGTGTGGCAAGTGAGGTTCATTTATGAATTTAGCCCACAAAAGTCAAGTACGAACCATAGAACAAGAGTGTGTTATTGGGTAATGATGGTATAATGTGTTTCTTTGGAGATGTCATAGTGACCTAGAAAGGTAAACATGAAGCACATAATGTGAAGTGTAGTAAATAAACTATGAGTAGATAATAGATACATCCAATAGTGATGGAGGGGGAGAAAGTGTGATTCCCCCAAGTGTGTGAGGGATAGAATGTTATCCGATGATAGTGAAGAGCGAGGGCCCCTTATCTGGTAGCCGATAAAGAGAGGGCATGTGACCATGGTCTAGAACTCGGTATTGTAGAGAGAGTATCTATGTGTATATGAGGGAGACCAATGTGGCATAAGATATGAATAACACCTATAGGAATGGGGTGCTCTGTGTTGGGGTTAGCACACCAGATTGTACAAAATAATATATCGAGATCTAAGCATACATGCAATAAAAATAGATATTCTACCAAAAGAAATATACAAAATAAGAGATATAAATAAATACCAGATTTAACGTGGTTCACCCAATATGGGTTACATCCCCCAAGAAACAAGCCAATCTATTATCCAAAGCTTTGATAAGATATACAATTGAAGATTTACAATCTTCCACACCTCTCACGATGTACAATACTTTCTTTCTCTCAAGCTTTTCTAAAAATTTTCTCTCAAATTATTTTACACAATTATCATCAATTCTCTCTCTCTTTGCTACTCTAACCCTAGCTACCAAGATATATATACCACACATAAACTTAGGGCACTTAATCATGTAATTACAATCAATAGATATACTTTAATACTAAAATTAGATCTAATTCTCGTGAGTTAAATAAAACACTCATGCACAGTAACCGATGCCGGTTATCCCTAACCGATGGCGGTTCCTTCTTTCCTGACCGATGTCGGTCCTAGGTGACCGATGTCGGTCCCTACATAACTGATGCCGGTTACTGTGTTTTCCAGCAAGTTGATAAAACATGTTAAACTTAAGTAATTGAGCTCCACAACTCAACAATCTCCCACTTGGAGATAAATTATTGCACTATACCTGTACAACATCATTCTTGGATCCTTTCCTTAGCTTTGTTTCTTCCTCTTCAAGTATCAAACTTGAAGACCAATAGAAGTGGAGTGTAGCTCCAACTTCTCTTTTTCTAATGGCTTCGTTAGCATATCCATAGGGTTCTCACTCGTATGAATCTTCTCCAGTTTAACCGCCCATCCTCCAATACCTGCCATATGAAGTGATATCTCAACTGAATGTGTTTCATTCTAGAATGAAACACCAATTTCTTTGCCAAATGAATTTCACTTTAATTTTACTAAAATTTTTTCAATCATCTTGCTCCTTTCCCAACTCTTCTATGAACTTGTTCATCCATATCATCTCTTTGCTAGCCTTTGTAGCTACAACATACTTTACCTATGTAATAGAAAAAGTGACAACCTTCTGCGAATCTTGATATCCATAAACTTAATCGCCATCCCACCTCTTTGTGAAAATATATCCAGTAGTGCTCCTCCTACCATCCAGATCTTTAGCCATATCCGAATCAACATAGCCACATAAAGAAATAGCTGAACCTCCATAGCATAACTACATGCTAGATGTCCCTCTCAAATACTTGAGTATCCATTGGACTGCTTTCTAATGCTCTTTACCTGGATTGGCCATAAATCTACTCATAACTCCCACTTCCTGTGTAATTTCTAGTCTGGTGCAAACCATAACATACATGAGACTCTCAACTTCTAAAGCATATGGGACTCATGTCATGTATTTTACCTCCTCATGTGATGAAGGACACTAATCTCTGCTCAATTTGAAGTGTCCAACCATAGGTGTACTTACAAGTTTTGAATTCTACATTTTAAACCTTTCTAACACCTTGTAGATATAATCCTCCTGAGACAAATACAACTTCTTGTTCTTCCTGTCTCTGTGTATTTTCATGCCAAAGATTCTTTTTGCAGCTCCTAAATCCTTCATAGCAAATGTGTGAGGTAGCTTTCCCTTAAGCTCACCAATGTCCCGCATATTAGATCTGCATAATAAGATATCCTCCAAATACAATAACAAAATAATATAGCTCCCATTTTCAAGCTTCTTAAAATAAACACAATGGTCGATTCACATCTCAAATAACTATGCTCCCGCATGAAACTATCAAACCTCATGTACCATTGCCTTGAGGCTTGCTTGAGCCCATAAAGGCTCTTTTTCAACTTGCACACTAATTTCTCCTTACCCTTGACTTCATACCTAGGCAACTACATATAAATCTCTTCATCCAAACCTCCATGAAGGAAAGCCGTCTTCACATCTAGTTTCTCTAAATGCAAATCATGTACTACAACTATACTCAATACAATATGTATAGAAGTCATTTTAACAACAAGAGAAAATATTTGACCAAAGTCAATACCTGGCTTTTGTGAAAACCCTTTTACTACAAGCCTTGCCTTGTACCTTTTCTATCCACCCTTTTCTTCCTTGATTATGTAAACCCATTTGTTACTGCAATATCCTCTTACATGCTTTGGAAACTTAACCAAATTCTAAGTCTGGTTTTGTTCCAATGAGTCCATCTCCTCATCCATGCCGTTCTCCCAATGTACGTGGGTCTCATCCCGCATTGCTTCTTCAAAATTTTTGGCTCACTATTATCGGTTAATAATAAATAAGATAGAGAAGGTGTAAATCTTTTTGGAGGTTTACTTACCCTTTGTGACCTTCTCACATGAGTTTGGGGTACCGAGGCTCATTCTGGACCTCCTGGACATTTGTTTCCAATTATGACAATGACCAACGCCACACCGTAGTTGGTGTCAGTTCTTCTATAACCGATACCAGTTCATCTATAACCGATACCAGTTTAGTAGACCGATGTCGGTCAGGGTTCAAATGATACCGATTACTGTGTAACCTTATAGGTATGGATTTTAAATCCAGAGAGTTCATTTTCATTCATAAACTTCTCAACCGGTTCGTCCTTGGGTACCAAAATTTGATCTCTGTACATTGTATTTTCATTCCATTGAATGTCATGAATCCTAACAATTTTAGAATCCTCTAAATCCCAAAAATGGAATCCGAAATCACCAAATCCATAACCAATGAAAGTGCATCTCTTGGATTTTGCATCCAACTTTTTTCTATTTTTCTTATCAACATGCACAAAAGCTTCTGAACCAAAAATCTAAGAAAAGAAAGATCAACCTCTTTTCCGGTCCAAGCTTCCTCTAGTATTCCTCCATCTAGTGAACTTAAAGGCCCACAATTAATCAAATAAACCACCGTGTCAACTACTTCCTCCCAAAACTGTAAGGGAAATCCAACATGTATCCTCATACTTCTAGCCCATTCCATGATTGTCCTCTTCATTCTTTTTGCAACACCATTCTCTTGTGGTTTTCTTGGAACCATCCTTTCTCTAGGTATTCCACTCACCGAATAATAATAATTGAAATCCTTGATACAATATTCACCACCATTGTCAAATCTAAGGCACCTTGACTTTGAATTTGATTCATTCTCAACAAGGGCTTTCCATCTTTTAAAAGTCTCAATAAAATCAGATTTATGTTTAATACAATAAACCCATCCCTTTTTGTAGCATCATCAATGAAAGTAACATAATACTTGGGATCCTTCATGAGAAAATACCCGTCCGGTCCCCACACATATGAGTTTACAAGCTCCAATTTTTACTCCTTAGTTGCCCCAACTTTGAGAAATCTCACTCTCTTTTGCTTTCCAATTACATAATGTTCACAAAATCTAGATATAAATATTTCAAATATGATAACTTACCCTTAGCCTTTAAGATCTCGCATTCCTTTTTTACTCATATGGCCCAACCGATTATGCCACATGTATGCATCTGAATCAAGTAGATAATATAGAAAAGGAATCATAACACAAGTAGAAAAATATAACTTTCTTACCTTCTTGCTTCTTGCCATAACAAGGGCACCCTTGGTGACTTTCCAAGAGTCGGCTGTGAATGTAACCACACAACCAAATTCACCTAGTTGCCATGCAGAAATAAGATTCCTCATAAGGCTTGACACATGCCTCACATCTTTCAATACCCATGTATTTCAATTCGTAATTTTAGATGAACTTCCCCTTTACCAGTAATACTGTAAGGTTCATCATCACCCAAATAAACATGCCCAAAATTTCCCTAGACATAATTTCTGAAATAACCCTTATTAGGGGTTGCATGGAAAGAAGATCATGAATCTAAAACCCATGATTCTATTCTATTATCCAAAGAAAGAATAAGAGCATCTTGCATTACCTATGCTACAATATTTTCCTCTTTACCTTTTTCTGGGTGTTGGTTCTCTTTATCCTTTGACCAACAATCTTTCTTTGCATGTAATTTCTTTCCACAATTTCAACAGTAATTCCCTTACGTCTGGATTTAGATATGCCATTCTCTAACATTGATTTCCCATTATTATTACTCTTGGATCTCTCCTTCGCTGTCCCGCTTTCAACATTCAAAGGATTTCCAGGATGATGATTCCTCTGTAATTTCCCCGCAAATTTCTTCATTCAAGATTATACTAACCACATCATCAAACTTATAAATATTATTAGCGAGATCTTTGTGTTACTAATAGCCATAACCAAGTTATTCCAACTATCGTGAAAAGAACATAAGAATAAGAGTGCTTTCACTTCATCATCAAACAAAATATCAAATGATTTTAATTGATTACAATAGATTGGAAAATCATTCAAATGACTAGATGCAGATCCACCTTCATGCATCTTAGAACTAAATAGTTTCTTCATCAAATAAAATTTATTTGAAGCACTAGGTTTTTCATATAAATTAGCAAGAAATTTCATTAACTCTACCGTAGATGTCGCTTATGTAATATTAAAAGCCATAGATCTTTGCCGCTGTGCTCAATCTTATAGATTCCAAAGCCTTTCTTGTTAGGGTAAATATATTATTACCTTAATTAATTATGCATTGCATATTAGTTAGTTTATTTATTAAATGTTATATGGTTATATTTAATCATAACCATCTTATTATTTTATTCAAACACTACGGGTAGTTGTTATATTGTTTTAACAATATTATTGTTTGTATTAGTTCACGGGTGTACCTATGCAACATCCTTTATTTTGTATCCGGCTATGTAATACATACATACACACACACACACACACACACACATACATACATACATACATACATACATACATACATACATACATACATACATACATACATACATACATACATACATACATACATACATACATACATATATATATATATATATATATATATATATATATATTAAACTGCACTGTGTAATTGATTCGGTTGATTAATAAAATATTGTCAGGCTTCCATCCCTATTTTACATTTGGTACTAGAGCTGGTTGAAGCTCTTGGCAAGGTTGGAGAGAGGTTGTAGAGGAAGGAAAAGTTTTGGATAAGAAAACTAGTTCACAAGAGAGCCAATGTTGCCTCTCGTAGCTTCCCAAAACTCCCTACAATCCCACAACCTCCTGTGTGATCTCCAGGTAAATGGAAAGCAATTTTTTTGCCTTGGTGCTCTCTGCACTAGGAAAATTTGTTTCTGGAGCTAATACATATACAGAATATAAAAAAATTATTTTTTTCCCAATAAGGGATTTTATCTCTAAACTATTTAGTTACTGATAATATTATATGTATTGTCAAATTTGGAGGGTCTCTGCTCAGGTTGGAGGAACCAAGCTCACATTTTTGAACACGGAGTTGTCGGTGACCGAGCTCTGCTTAGAGCTGATATCCCTTCTCATCGAGCTATTTGAATACATTTCGTATTTGATACTCCACACTTGATGATTGATCCATTTAGTTGTGTGAATCAAACGAATTTGGTCGTGTGAGAAGAATAGATCTAAACCAAACTAGGCATACAAATTCGGGCCATAACATCAATTTGAATCTATTGCATTGGGGGAAAAGATCAACCGAGCTTAGATTGAAGACCAAGCTCCTGCAAAAAAACGTGATGATCTAAGGGATATTCAAATGAAGATAGTTTTCCTATACCAAGCCATCATATTGGTGGGTGTTGATGTGTTTTCAATGACCCAACCATTCATTTCCAAGTTAAAGGCTATGACCACCACTATCGGGTTGATTAGCCACTCCCACGAGTGCATCCAAATCAGCAGCCTAGCTTGAATCAATCCTCCCTCCCCAACATGTACCAATCTTGTTACACCAAGTACCCTACAACTAAGAACATCACATTAACAATCCTTTCCACACTTTGCGACTGCGTGTAAACAAAAAAGAGGATGAAAATATCCAACTCAAAACATGACCGCTCGATCACATCGGAGAAAGGAAAAGCAATAAACGATAATGTTTATCAATAAGATCCACTTTATCGGTGAAAAACCAATCGACTTCCACTCGCATTCACGCACATGTGGATCTCTTATGCTTGGTCATTGTTGCTAAAAAGGTTAGTGTTTTTTACATTACTTTAAATTGAACTTGCTTCATTTTATGCCATAAGTGCTACATGCGCCAAAGAGGATAGTGCAAAGGATTTTGGTGTGGGAAGTTTGGGGTTCAACTCCCACCCCCAACCCATTTTTTTAAAAAATTGGAACTTTAGTGGAAAGACAAGTGAAACCACCAAATTTTAGAGGTCCCTAAAGCCTTAGTTAAAAACCTGACTAAATAGGCTTCTAAAAAACCCTAAACTTTAGAGAGAAAAACCTATTTTAGGGCAATTTTTTTTCTCTAGACCTCTTATTTTTTCATTCCAAGCAACTTTTGCTAAAGGAGGTATACCTAAAAATTACATTTTCAGCTTTTTTTTTGCAATTTTTGGCATAGAGGGTCATATTGGGCTCCAGGAGGCCACTAGGGCTCGAAAACAAAATTTCCGCCATTCAATTTTTCCAAATTTTTGAATGTAATTTGTATACTTCAATATATTATACTAATTTGTAGGTTACCATAGTCAACCACAAACATTGTAACTACTCAAAAATGACAGAGAATTGTAATAAAAAATAGTGAAATTTGGTTCTAAAACACTCACGAGATCCTAGATCTCATTCACAGACATTTGGTATACAATGCCTTTGGGAAGCACTTACGGGTAAATCTATCATGACTACTACTGCACTTAATGCCTAATATATGTATGCAACAACGTCATCTGGGCATCGACCCTTTAAATTGATGGGGAGTAATAAGGACACAATGCACACACTATGAGCCATCCCATCCGTTTGTGAATGATTGCACAACATAAATCTAGACTAAGAAATTATCCAAGTATATAGTGAAGTTACGCACGCGTATGAGGATATTTCTTTGAGCCGGTGTCAATAATCACACAGACCCCTTTTAGTATTGTCTTGGTACCACGTATCGAATTCTTTCACATACGTTAACACCTCTTTCACGTACCATTGGGTATATAGAAAGGGTGAGCTTCTTCCACATATCGATGGGTATATCGGAAGGGCACGTATATAGAAAGGTTTGGTATATCGATTGATGATATATAGATTGGGAGACCTTATACCTGGAGTGATAAGAGCCTAACCCTATCAGTGATTTCTACAAAATGGGCACCAATGCCCCCAAATTTTTTCTTCCAAAACTACTCGGAGGAAAAATATGCTTGTATGGAAGACTAAAATCAAGACACAACTTGAGTTTGAAGAGATATGGCCTATTGTGAATGGTACTCTAACTAGATCAACTACTGATACAACACAACAACGAAAATTTTGATAGATCAGATCAGAAGGCCAAACTCATCATCTTGTTTGGAGTGTCTGATGATGTGCAACCCCACATTCAAGATGCCAAAATAACCAAAGAAGCATGGGATAAGTTGAGCATAGTATATGAGGCCAAAAACAAGAATGTCATTTTGAATTTGTAGAGTTAGTTACACACACTTTGAAGTTTAAGCAAAATGAAAAAATCAAGCTTTCTTGAGAAGAGTTGTAGAGTTGAGGGCTTCACTTCTAGCCCTGGAGAAGCGGTCATAGATGAAGCTCTCATTCCCATTATTCTAAGAGATCTCCCTTCTTCTTACCACATTTTTGTAACAACACTAAACTTTTTAGATACGACAGTTAGTTTTGACAAGCTGGTAAACCTACTACAACAAGAGGAAGCCATGCATAATAAGGATGATGAAGAGGAGTAGGCACTTTCTTCTCATCAAAAATGGAAAGGAAAAGGAAAAGGAAAAGAAAACCTAATTCCTATCAAAAGTCCCAACATCAAAATCAATATCAACATCAAGGGGACAAACAACATAAAGAAGCAATGTCCAATCTGCAAAAGAGGACATGAATTGAAAGATTGTTGGTATAACACTTATAAGAAAGGTTCATCAAGAAATTCTAGACCTCAACACCAACAATCTCACAAGGGACATTCAAACTACAATCAAGGGCAGAAAAAGGGGAACTGGAAAAGAAGACCCCATCAACAAGGCAATATATTGAGCAAGAAGAACATTCAGATAATGAAGACTACTTGTACACTACTCGATCAAGTGAACCTTCCACATCATCTAGTGATGTCTTTGTATGTTGATTCAGGAGCCACTCAACACATGACCAGCCACAGAGACTAGTTTACTTCAATGAGGGACACGCCTTTGAAAAACCATGTTTCGTTAGGTGATGATTCTTCATATACAATTCGGGGATTGGGAACATTTCTCTACCCTTGGTTCACGCAATTGTAGACTATTAGATGTCTTATATGTCCTTGGGTTGACTAAAAATATGCTATCAATCAGTCAACTCCTAGATCACAACTTGAAAATTTACTTTGATAGTCATTTCGGCAAGAAAATGTGTTTAATTCGAGACAAATCACGAGGCTCGAAAATAGTTGCAAAAGCCTCTAATGTGGGACGCATGTTCCAACTTGATTTTGTCCACAGAGATGATCAGGAACTTGTGGCTAAGAACTCTACCTCTACACAATTGTGGCATCGAGAGACTTGGTCATGTTAGTTTCAAGTATCTCAAGACACTTCACCGACACAATATGGTACATGATTTATTATCTCTTCAGAAGGATACATACAAGTGTCCTCACTACCTAGTAGGAAAAAAACACAAGCTTCATTCCAGAAGATTACTTTTTGAGCTCATGGCAAGCTTGACCTAGTTCATACCAATCTTTGTGGTCCAATGCAACCAAGTCATTCTAGATTTCACTACTTCATGCTTTGTGTTGATGACTATTCAAGAAAAATGTGGATATTTTGTCTTCGCAAGAAAAGTGAAGCTTTTGAAACCTTCAAAAGTTAAAAGTAGTTGTTGAGAATGAAACTTGTCATCACATCAAGACCCTCCATTGATATTTGGGGGGGAATTCACTAATAATGAGTTCAAATACTACCTACAAGCTCACGGGATTTGTTGACAAATGCCTCCTCCACACACACAACAAAATGGTGTTCTTGAGAGAAGAAATCGTACTATCATGGAAATGGTGCAATGCATGATCAATGATTATGGACTTGCAAAGACATTCTGGGTAGAAGCAACAAAGACAACTATGTATTTGTTGAACAGAGTGCCCATAGTTTCTCTTGACGGAGTAACACCACATGAAGCATGGTCAAAGCAGAAACCATCTTGTTACACACCTAAGAGTATTCAGGGTGTAAGAAAGTATGCACATACCCAAGCAAAATAGAAATAAATTGGATATGAAATCACAAAAACTCATCTTCATTGGGTACAATGAAGAGACTCTTGGGTATAGATTGATGGATCCAAAGACTAGGAAAGTATACACCAACAGAGATGTTGAGTTCTTTGAGAAGAAGGAAGTAGAGACTCCTCCTCCAGACTCACTTGATGTAGATTCTTCACCAGTTGTAAAAACTAAAGCTGATGTTCCCACAAATGATGAAAGTGATGATGGGGATGATGGTGATGATCTGATAGAACCACAACCCATGGGAACAGTTCAATGTATGCCCAAGTGGTATACTAGCACATTACGAGATGCAAGAATGGATGCTCCACCGGATACATCCACCCTGGACCACAGACTCAATAAAGCAAGAGAAGAAGTTAACTTTTCTTTGATGAGTAGAGTTATTGAATCTGATGAGCCCTCTACAGTCCAGGAAGCCCTACAATCAAAAGCTTGGAAAGATGCCATGGACTCTGAATATCAATTAGTAATGAAAAATAACACTTGACAATTTGTCGATCTTCCACCATAGAAAAGAAACCCATTGGATGTAGATGGATATTCAAAACTAAGTACAATGCATATGGGACAATGGAAAAGTATAAAGCAAGACTAGTAAAAAAGGGGTATGAAAAAAATTAAGGCATTGACTACGAGGAGGCATTTTCTCCCATAGCTAAGATCAAAATGATCAGGATGATCTTTGCTCTAGTTGCACAATTTGGTTGGAAAGTCCATCAGATGGACGTAAAAAGTGCCTTCTTGAATGAATATTTACAAGAAGAAGTCTATATGACTCAACCTAAGGGATATGTTGTACCTGGTCAAGAAGCAAAGGTATGCAGACTCATGAAATCTCTGTATGGCCTCAAACAGGCACCCCGGGCATGGTACATCAAAATTGATGAGAATATTGTACAACATGGATTTTTTATAAATCCATATGATCCCAATCTTTACCTCAAAAAGCCAAGGGGGAGATTTTGGTTTTCGTTGTCTATGTCGATGATCTAGTCATCACTGGCAGTTTAGTGAGGATGATTGATGCAATAAAGAAATATCTTAATCGATTGTTTGACATGAAAGATCTTGGGCTAATGCATTATTGTCTTGGATTGGAAGTATGGCAAAAAGAGAATCACATCTTTGTTTCTTAGTTGAAATATACCAAGATGACACTCGAGAAATTCAAGATGATGGATTACACACGATTGCTACACCTATGGAGAACAAATTGCAATTATCTCGTTTAGATCCATCTCTTGAGGTAAATGCCACTCTCTATTAGTAATTGATTGGGAGTCTCATTTACCTAACCTACACTAGACTAGATATCAACTTTGTAGTGAGCTATCTATCTAGGTTCATGCAGGAACCCAAATTTTTCATTGGAAAGTAGTAAGGTGCATCTTGAGATATCTCAAGGGATCAGTGGATCTTGGTCTAGAATACAAGAATAAACAACAACTTCTTCTTGTCAGGATATTTAGATTCAGATCATGCAAGCAACATTGATGACAAAAAAATCCACTTTAGGGTTTGTATTCTTTATGGGATCTAGACCAATATCATGGGGAAGCAAAGAAACAACACTTTGTTTCTCACTCTTCCATAGAAGCTTTGAGTATCATTCTGCAGGAGAAGTTATTTATTAAGTGATTTGGCTACGTCACATATTGGAAGGACTTGGAATACCATAGGACAAACCGACCACCATGTATGTTGACAATGAAGGTGTTCTCAAACTTGTTCGTAATCCATTTTTCATGAAAGAACAAAACATATTGAGGTACAAGTACATTTCATATGTAAACATGTCTTGAAGCACAATATACAACTTCAATTTTGTCCAATAGCTAAACAACGAATAGATATCTTCACAAATTCACTTGCACGTGACAAGTTCGAGATGTTTAGAGAGTTCCTCTCATCATCCCCAAGTCAATGCAAAATTAAGGGGGGAATGTTAGGGCAAATATATTATTACCTTAATTTATTATGCATTACATATTAGTTGGTTTATTTTTTAAATGTTATATGGTTATACTTAATCATAACTAACTTATTGTTTTTATTCAAACACTACGGGAGTTGTTATATTGTTTTAACAATATTATTGTTTGTATTAGTTCACGGTTATACCTGTGCAACATCCTTTATTGTTTGTATCCGTCTATGTAATACATATATATATATATATATATATATATATATATATATATATATATATATATATATATATCATGCACCTATGCAATTGATTCGGTTGATTAATAAAATATTTTTAGGCTTTCGTCCTGTTTTACATTTCTATCAAGAATCTTCCATTCTTCATCAGTCATCTTTGTAGGTATATAATTTTCATCTAATGGTAAGTACAAATCTCTTTGATACAGATAATCCTCAATCTGCATCTTCCATAATTGATAATTTTGGCCGTTAAACTTCTCTACCTTGTATTTGTTTTCTTCTGCCATTACTGTAGCTCCCACTCAATCAGAAAACCCTATGTGAGTAAATATGTCAACACAAAAAACCCTCAAACAAAGCATGTGATAAGTTATTAGGGTTAGCACACTTCACGGTTGTACTGTATAATTTATCGATACAAGCATACATGCAATAAAAATGGATATTATACTAGAAGAAATATACAAAACAAGAGATATAAATCAACACTAAATTTAACGTGGTTCACCCAATGTGGGTTACATCCACCAAGAAACAAGCCAATCTATTATCCAAATCTTTCAAAAGATATACAATGAAGATTTACAATCTTCCACACCTCTCATGATGTACAATACTTTCTTTCTCTCAAGCTTCTCCTTCTTCTCCAAGAATTTTCTCTCACAATTATTTTACACAATAATCATCAATTCTCTCTCCTCTTGCTACTCTAACCCTAGCTACCAAGCTATATATACCTTATATAAACTTAGGGAACTTAGTCATGCAATTACAATCAATAGATCTACTTTAATACTAAAATTAGATCTAATTCCCGTGAGTTAAATAAAACACTCATGCACATGTAACCGATGTCGATTGTCCCTATCTAATGACAGTTCCTTCTTTTGTTGACCGATGCCGTCCTAGCCGCTCGATGTCGGTCCCTACATAACTAATGCCGTTCTTATGTTTTACAACAAGTTGATAAAACATTCTAAACTTAAGTAATTGAGCTCCACAACGTAACACTTGGGTAGGGGAATCGGGCCGAAGGGTGGACTCATGGATTGGTGAGGATGATGAGGTCATGATGTAGGCCATGTACGAATGGGAGATTTAGGTATAGAGACAGATTTATACTTGATAGGTGTAGGAGGCGTAGATGCCATGACTGGTGCTGAAATAGAGGTAAGAGTGGGTTGAGGTAATGGTGTACGTGGTGGAATACCTTTGATGGTGATAAATTTCTTGTTATGAATGAATTTAAGACATAAGTGGAGTATGGAAGGGATAACCTGGGTAGCTCGGAGCCAGGGAGACCTAAGACCATGTCACAACCCTTGATTTTAGATGTAACGAGGAATGATGTTGGTATGGTAAGGGACCCATAGTAATGGGAAGGATGACATGTCCATAAGAATTAGGGACTGGAAATGTGATTTGAGAGGTTGGAAAGTTGATAGCTAGCAAGAGTGCCACAAAGCATGCATTAGAAAGGGCGAGGGATGGACCATAGTATTATTGACTATATGAGTACTAATAGAAGCATTAATATATAAAAGGAAAATGTAGCATGGTAATCATGATCCAAGAATGTAATAATCGGGTGGTGGTATGTTAGCAGTAGAAATGAGAAAATCAAGTGGCCCCAATGAAGGGGAGGCACAACATGATATGCATGATTGGAAGATGAATCAATAGCTAACTTGTCATGTTTTGGTAATGGGTCATTGAAGATTTTAATCTTTTGATTATCATTGACCTTTTATAACGCTCGAGGAGCTTGATTGCATTAGTATCAATGAGATCTTGAATGATATGTTTAAGCTTAAAAAACAATCAGTAGAATGCCCATTGCATTGGTGGTAATCATAGTGTGCATTTTCATTGTAGTTATGACCACATGGTTGAGAAGGATCTAGATTGAGCGGTGGAGGGAGAGTAATTAAATTGCTTTCAATGAGTTGTGGTAATAAGAATTGAGGTGTACAAGATAGCTTAGTAAAGGTTTGTTTGGTGGATTACAATTAGAGCTTGGATGGTGGAGAAACAACGTTGATAGTAACTTTAGAATCAGTAGGATTAGTGGATGGTTTGAAAGCATATTTAGCTTGAAACTTGTTGGAAGATGCGGTGGAAGAAGAATCATAATATTTCATTTTCCCCATAGATAGCAATTTGAGCGTGTGACACAATTGATAAAAATAAAGAGAAGTCTCAAAATGACACTCTCTTGGAGTGGAGGAAAAGACTAATGAATATATATTTCAATTTTGAATCAATGAGAACATTGGCCATTTTAGTAAGGGTGTTCTTATCTTAAGATATAATCTGCAAGATGTTCATTGGATCCTTATTTGATTTTAGATAGTTGTGCATAGGATATCTTAGTGTTGATATTTATAGAAAAATGAGCAAGAAATACATCAACTAAATATGTTCTTGAATGGACATGTAGATTATAGAACCATCGCATGAAAGCATAATCATGTAAACTCGAGGAAATAATTTGGCCAACAATGTAAGGTCATAAACATAGTCAAGACATGCAATGT
Organism: Taxus wallichiana var. yunnanensis; assembly: GCA_018340775.1. Classification (NCBI taxonomy): domain Eukaryota; kingdom Viridiplantae; phylum Streptophyta; class Pinopsida; order Cupressales; family Taxaceae; genus Taxus; species Taxus wallichiana. Next base: position 769,215,422 of record CM031239.1, on the reverse strand, counting down.
GAAAGGAGAAAAGGTGTTCTGAGGGTTTCCATGTCCATTAAATGTAGGAATATTAGGTGCGACAAAGTTAGGAGGAAATAAATAAGAGGAGATGTTGGGTGCAAAAGGGGTGTGAAGGATGAGTGAAGAATCTAGAGATGGAGAGAAGGATGAGGATGCTTGTTGGCAAATTTGGGCTTGCAAATCATGGTATAATGAAGCTAGGTCATGGGTGCCGGAAGCGGATCTAGGTTGCATATGTGAATTATTAGGAGGAATGAGAGGAGTGGTGGCTATAGGGATAGACATGGGAATGATAGAAGGTGCAATGGAATCCATGGGGACTAAGGAGGAACATATGAGTGGGAGTGTGGTATGATCTTGAGAATTTTTAGAAGCGATTATAGCATTTAGGATGTGAGGAATATGTGTGGGGTGATCGCGTAAAGTAGAACAAAAATTAGTGAGCTTGTCAAGTTATTCTTGATCAACATTAGTGTCCTCATCATATGAGTGTTCATTGTCAGAAGCTTCAATAATTTCAAGAGGAATGTTTGTTGAGTTAATTAGGGGACTATCATAGTCAACCATTGGTTTAGAGATCTTATAGATAGATGAAGGAAGTTCAATGCACTTTGAAGAGGACCAAAACGACCACTACGGGTGATGGGCATAAAAAGGAAGGTCTTGAAGCAAGGTAGGGTTCAAGCGAATGGGTTCACAAAATGATTTAATCTAAATAGATTTAAAACTTTAATTTCTAAGTAACTACTATAACAAATGATATTATGATAGCAATAAATATTTAACAATGTAAAACCCTAAGTAAATGAGAGAGGGATGGTGGCTTATTTGATTCCGTGCGACTTGGAAAGGATCTAGATTATGTATATGATGGAACAAGATGGAAACAATGTCGTCAAGACTCGATGAGGGTTTAGAACCCTATAAATGTACAAGACAAAAGTTCCCATAGGAGGACATGAGTGCCCCGGTCTGTAGTTATTGATCCGGGTGCCTATGTCTACTTAGATGCCCAGGTTTTGATCTTTTCTAGGTTGTAGGATCTTCACTTTTGCTCACTTTTTGACACTCGGGTTTTCTATTAGATATACGATCACACCAGCAACTTTGTAAAAAAATGTCTACCTACACATTTCCACAAACCACATCAAATCTAATAAAAATATGCAGAATGTGGAGTTAGAATGACCTCGACGGTCACCCGAAGAGTGAACTTACAACTGAGTGTTGTACTACATATCAAGCTCTATGTAGTTCTTTGTGCTTGTGTGTGTAATGATGCCCTATGTTTCCCTTGTGCAAGTTGCATGATGATAACATTGGCTAGATATAGATTGTACCAAGTATGTAGAATGTGTGTGATGGAATAAAATGAACTCCCCTCCTATGTTGTGTATGTAGATCAATGCACCCTTGTCCCTTGTATGAAAGTTCTAGATGTATGCCTTGTAGTGCACTTATGCCTTTATGCAAGCTTAGGTGATGATAGATAATGCTTATGATGTTTGACCCCTTATTGATAAGAAGTAACTAAATATATACATGATTCCCTTGTTTAAATTTCATAATTGAAAAATGAAAGGCCGACCCAAAGCTTTAAAAGGTGACCAAAAGGTGAAAAGAACCCAAAAGAGTACAAAGAAGATAAAGAAGGGTAGGAATGCTTGGGAAGGATGAGAGTGCTTGGCTACTTCCTTCTTAATCTGGGCACTAGTGTCCAAGGTCATCAAAAGATAAATCGCTTAAGTGCCGGCATACCTATAAGATGTGTAAAGCCAGTAAAGTGTGAAAGATAGTAACGAAAAGGCCCAAAGTAGTTGTCAACCACTAGTTTTCTTGCTTAGGAATTATGTATACATTAGTATGCTTTAGGAACTATAAATATACCTAAGTGCATAGATTTTGTGTCTACAACAATGATATATCACCTAAGTCATTCTCATCCTCTTGTTAGTTATACTTGTTTTCTATTGTATGTTTCATATTGTTAGTTTCTAATATATCCGATTGAGCACCAATTCTTTGATTAATATCTAAATTTTAGTTAAATCATTTCGTGAACCCGATCTATACATAATCTTTATAGGATATTTCCTTTTCCTCCTACCCGTAATCATTTCAAATCTATGGTTGAGTCTACTCATGAAGATATTGTCCTTAATTCCAATCAGTTGTCCCTTAATGAGATGAAGTGTAACTAATTTGGAAAGATTTAGGATCCATTTTCCAAAGCTCTCATTTTGGCATAGGTAGGAAGGATGCTATAAAATGTTATGGAATTTATCTTTACACATTCTAATTTAATTTTCTTGAAATTTTCTAAGGATTTTTCAATAGATCAATTTTTGCATAGCCTACAATCATTTTTGTCCACGAGGACACACCTCTTTGAGGCATTCATTTAACAGTTCACGTGCCTTGTCTAAGCTTCCAAATTGTGCAAAAATGTCTACCATGAGAGTTACAACTACAACATCTGAAAAATTCCTCTACCCTTTATGATTTGATGGATGTCCATACCCTATTCGAAATATCCCAATTTGGCACATGTAGGGGCCGTCTATCTATAGGGGGATTGGGGCCGGGAAGGCTATATAGAGATATGAGATATCTATGGGGCATTTAGCTCTCTATTTATATGCTTGAACTATCCCCTATCTATACGAAGGAGGGGCCCAACCACCCCTATATTGATATCTTCCCATATCTATGTTCATCTAGAAATGATCCACTTCAATCAATCCTTGGAAGCACAATCCACTTTAATCCCCAAAATCTTTGGAATCGGGAATATTTGGAATCTATGAAGTGAAGGAATCATATAGAAATCAAGCTTGGGATGAATTCTGGAAAATATTGTGGAATTTGACTTTATACCTAGGGCCAATTATATTTGCATGAATGTTTCGATGCCTTTTCAAAAAATCCATTTTGTGCACACCCTTTGATCATTTCGCCCATGAGACTACATTTTTGAGGCATTATGTCAAACAATTCACTTGCCTTGCCCATGTTTCTAAAATTTTCATACATGTCTACCAAGGAATTTGTAACTACTACATTTGAAAACATTCATGTATCCCTTATGCATTTAATGGATGCCTATACCTTGTTCTATACTCCCAATTCAACACATGTTGGGAGTATTCTAGAAAATTTAAAAAATTGAATCCCCCATGCCTATATTCTAGTATTTATCATCTTATTTTGAGGAGTCATAGAGATCTATGGAATTTCATTGAGGATTTTAGTAGTTACACTTTTTGGATCTTAGAACAAGATTGACCACTAAGGGATGATTTTGTCCTGGGCCCATTTTCACCATTTTTTTGGTTTTGGTCCTATTTCTAATAATTTTGCAATTGTATCAAGTTTATGGGTTTATTTTGCATGCCACTAGGTTTTAATTTCAAAGTGAGAGACTCTTATATATACAAAGTTACTAATAGGGATAACACATTTACAAAAAAAGAGCAACAAGGCCAATACAAAGGTTAACAAGCGTGTTATTCAAATTAATTGTTTCAAGCGGTCAATATATTATTCTAATATGTAGAGATGAAGTTTGAAGCACACTTCATTGTTTATATTGTGTTTATTATTACACAAGGACATATAGATCTTGCATTATTCACATTACACTTCCACTAGGTGGTGGAACTACATTCGGGTTTGCTATATATGTCTTTGAAAAAACACCATGATTTGTATGTCTTGGAGAAAACACCATGTGATTTCTTCCTTGTGAGGGAGCAAGATATTATGCATCATGAAATACTCTTCACATATACACTCTAACTACACTCCATTAAAGACTAGTACTATATCACCATAAAATGCTCTTACACCCCTCCTACATATGACATGGTTTTCTTATTATAGTTTTTATGTTTATTTATTTTTATTTAGCAATGATTTTTTTTTTTCAAATATATTTATTATATAATACATTTCCTTCTATAGTTGAATAACAACATAATAACTTGTCTAATATTTTAAAATCTTTTTACCCCTTTGTTATTATAGTTCCAAGCTTACATTTCTTGTTTCAATGTTATGGATTTTACAAGGTTGAATTCCTAAGTTTTTGTATTATAGTTTAATAAATTGGAATGTAAAATTCCAATAATGTTGTTATTGAGGTAAGACTAATCCCTTATTGGTTTGATCTTATATTGTATTGACCACATGTTTGACCTTATGATTTTGATAGAAAGTAAGGACATCAATTTTGTCCTTGAAATTTCCTTTGATTGAAATTTGTATCCACTATGAAATTTATAGTTATAATGACTGCTAGTGACATGGGTATAGATTCACATTATACCATTCTGGTTGAGGGTATTAGTATAACACTATGTACATGATTTGGTCATTGATTACATCTTGTACATGCACATATGTTGTGTGGCCTTCTTGTACACTGCTCATAGTTTACAAAAATGGTTGTAAATACTATGAAATCCATCATTCCATATTCATAGCTAGTAAGAGGAGATAATTATGTTATATGGAAAATAAATATAATAACTCAACTTTAATTTGAACACATATTGAATGTAATTGACGAATTCTTCATTCAACTTGGTCATGAGTGACCATATATTTCCTCTTCTACAACTACTCCTAGTGATGATCAAGTTATTGAAGAGTTCATACAAGAATATTAATCGAGTTCATGTTCAAATTCACCTTCAAAGTATTGTTGGAAATATATTGTATTCTTATTAGAAGAAAATGATCATGTGTTTTTTGGAACTTTTGAACCAATGATGGAGTAGATCTGTAAAAAAATCAAAGAGACACGTGTTTACTAAATAAGACTTTCCCAAAAACAATCAATCCTAGGAACAAGGAAATTCTAAATTTTCTTCTCATGAAGAAGAAACCATTGAAGACTTCATCTCAAGTTTTTATGCAAAACGTGAATGGAATCAAATTTTCCATAAGCTATACATTGTTGAAGAATGGAACACCCAAGTAATCAAAGGCCACCATGGAGAGAGATCTACATAACAAAGAAGGTACGAACATGAGAAAATTGTTGATAGATATTTAGTTCTAAAAAGACACAAAGGAAAAGTGAAGAGCTTGTTCTAGAGAAGTCATACTACAAATGTATAATTTTTAAACAAATAATAAGAAAATCACTTGGTTCATAAGATTTCATTTTCCTTATTTAGGTTTTCAATGGAATTATAATCTCCATGTTTCTCCTCTAAGGTCACCCTCACATTCCCAAATAGTTCATAATTTGTCATGCCTTATGTTTTTGATTAATCCTATTCGATCCACGCCAACTCCATGAACATAATCAACTATTTTTTAATTCTATCTATTTATTTGAGCCTATATATGTGTTTGCATAACCCCTACCTTATCAAGACATATTGTGTACACAATTTTTGTTTCCCCCTCCTATTTTTTTCATCCTTGTTTCCCGTTATGTGCATGAAATTAATAAATACATAAGTCATAAGTCTCTTGTTCTCTTTTCATATTCTCAATGGATAAGTAACGTGTTTGTAATAAAGATTACAAATACTCCTACATTCTGCCATGGAATCTAGTTCCATAGTAAGAGCCAATTGTTGTAATGAAAAATCAAAATTTTCAAAACCCCTTATTTATGTCCCAAAAATTCCACCATGATTTGTATACAAGTTTTAAGTATAAAAACCTTTTATTTCTTCCTAAGTCTGGTGCACATTCCTGTTGTCGTAGATACATATGGTACTTGTTGAGTCCAAGGACCTTCTTACAACATGTCACTTGTCAAGATTTTATAAATATCTTTGTGTACATATAATATACATCATTTACACTTGAGGAGTGAAATGTTTCAAAATGAATATAAAGTCTAATAAAGCCACCCCTAGGAAAACTCACCACTTGTAACTCTAGTAAATGGTGATGGAGTTTTAGAAATCGTAAAAATGGCTACATATCCATGAACCTCTCGAAATTATTCATTGGGCCTAAGGGTTAAATTTGAAAATTGTTTATACATTTTTAAATGCATTTATTAAATAAAATACTTTTAAATTTTTAAAATAACAATCCCATACAACTTACATATTCAAAACATAACTACCATTTTTATATAAGTTTATAAGTAAACTTTAATACTATACATAAACATATATTAATAAATAAATATTAAATAACCTTTTATATATTTAATCGATAATATATAAAATAACACTATTTTCTATTTTTGTAGGGTACCCACACTGAACTTTTCTTAACACGCATAGGTGGCCATCAAATTAAATGTCTCGCCCTTCTTCCAAATGTCCCGCGACTCATCTCTCGGTGGTTGGACTTTTAATATAAATTTATAATTTGTAAAAAGTTCTAAATTTTCTCCATCCCCGCATATTAAGAGTCAAGTCCTTGTCTCGATATTAAAATAAAACTTTACTAGCCCACAACTTTAAGCTCCCGATCACATAGTGAAAGCTAGGGATATTATATAAAAAATGAATTTTCCATAATTTTTAATTACTCCATGTCCCATCTTATTCCTTCATTCATTACACTAATGTACAAAGCTGAAGATTTAGAAATAACCTTAAATCGATGATGGATCTTTCAAGGAAATTAAACGACGATAAAAGACACTAACAAACAGAGGACCAAAAACGGTCTTAGGCTTGAGCACACTCCATATGTGCATTTTCACGCCTCCACTTACTTTCCAGCGTCTATGGGAGGGAGCGGGCTACCCATCACTAAAAATGCACCCATGTATGGTGTGCCACCCAGAAAAACATGCATCCATGACCATTCTTTGCAGATGAGGTGGCAGTGGAAGGACGACCGCGTAGAGTTGTCAGTGCTGGAAATGCTGTCGGAGGTGGGAGCCCAAATCTTCACCAAATCCTAGCATTTAATACCTTGGGGAGGCCGCTACCCGCCTAAACCGGTTCATCCGGTTTCCCATTCGAAGGACTTAACCAGACCGCGTCCCCTTCCCGTAAATAGTTTAACATTTTAATGCTGGGTCATATTCATAGAAGCAATAGAGTAGAGCCAGCGCTGGAGGATAACATTCAAAGTAAAATAAAAAAAATTCACACGGAGGAGAAGATTTTTTACATGCATTATTGGATTCAACTTGTTTACAGTCAATAGGATTTTACCATTATAGTATAAGCAATTTTAGTGTTTGTAAACACTGTTAGTAATTAATTTTTGTTTACAATATAATTTAGTAATTTTAGTGTTTTTAAACAACTTATTACTAATGAATCTTTGTTTAAAATTCTGTGGTAAAAATATTGACAAAATGATCTCAATGTCACATATACAAATTGAAAAATTGATTACCATTGAGCAAGACTCTAATTAAATGATGTTTGAGTTTAATTTTTGAGTTTAATGTTTGGTTCAAAATTTAAAATTAGATTATTGGACAATTTTATGGGTAAGCACAAGTTGAACATCTTTAAAATCCACTAACATTGTTCTTATCATCATATCTTGTATGCAAGAACATGTAAGAGTTGTATATTAAGTGTTAGTAGAGGATAAAGAAACAAACTCACTTCCCAATCCAAAGCATTAACCTAAAGTAAACTTTCTATCATCAAGAAAACATTCAAAATTTAGATTTTTGTATGCAATTAGACATAATGAACTTATCGGTATGAAATCAATACCAAAATTATGAGTATCTTTTCCATACTTGAAAAAAAAATCACTACCTATAAATGCTTCAGTAATGGATTGCCCATAAATTTAGAAATTAGTTAAATCCAATAACAATTGATCTTTTAGACCCAATTTATAAGTTGGAGGATGAAAAAGAGTTCACATATCACTCTTTTTCATTATAATTAATCTCATTTTTCATAACATTAACCCATTTTTTCCTTAGACTAGCTTACGCGTGATTTCTAGGTTTACTAAGCATACATAACAATGCAAATATATTATTTTCGGTATACATGTTACTAAATTTTTGAATTCTTTGACTTAAAGCCTTGTGATCGTTCTCTCCTAATTCTGATTCAACATTTAATTTTCTCTACAATGTTCAACAAGCTTTATTTTTTCCATCTACATCTAGATATATAGTTATAACATTCATATTTGGATTAAACAAATGTTATCACCAATCATGAGTCAGGGGACCACATATCATACTAAATGCATAGTTACATTTTTAGGGAAAATGTTTTCCCTCTATTTTAGTGAAAAATAAAGGATTAAACCCACTGTCCACTATTTACCCTTTGTATTTTATGTACGTTATAAACTTTCTATATATGATAATAATTAATTACATTAGTTAAGATGGAAAACACACAAACAAGATATTGTCCCATAATATTTTTTTCGTTAAGATGGAAAACGCAACGTGTTTTTCATCAAGATGGAAAACACACTGTGTTTTTCAACATGCTGAAAAACACATTGTGTTTTTCAGCATGTTGAAAAACATGACGGTTTTCCACATGTTCAGGGTGGCCTATTTGAGTGCCAAGTATTAGTTTGTGTTTGTTTCCATCGATCGAGCCCTAATACACCTAATGTGACAATTAAACATGTATTAGGGATAGATTTGGAATCATTTATACCAATTGAACCCTAATACATGTTAAATTAATGTTAGGTGTTGTATTATAGTTTAGGGTGTTGTAATTGTGTTATTTAAGATGACAAGTTAGTGTTTAGGGCATCATATCAATGTTTGGGTGTTTAGGGTATCGTATGATTGTTTAGGGTGGCACATTAATATTTAGGGCATTCTAATTGTGTTTTGTAAAGTGGCCAATTAGTTTGTAAGGTCTCATTATATTCTTTAGGGTTTCATATCAGGTTTACGGTTGTTTTGTTAATGCTCAAAGTATCTCGATTTTCATTTATGTTATTTAGGTTTACCCATTAGTGTTAAGGTTTTTGTAACAATGTTTGAATGTTTAATATGAGTGCTTATGATATCAAATTATTTTGTAAGGTGTCCTAATTATATTATATACGATGATCCCTTAATGTTTATAGTCTTCTAATAGTGTATAGTGTTTCATATTAGTGTTTATCATGTCTTATAATTTTTTAGGGTAAAACATTTGTGTTTTTTTGTGTCTAAATTATGTTATTTAGAGTAACCCATTAGTGTCCAAGGTTTTGCATCAATTTTTGAGTGTTTAGGATGTCAGACAAGTGTTTAGGGTGTCGTATGAGTTAATAGGGTATTACAGTGAGGATTATCATTTTGTATGAGACCATGTGTTTCATTAGTGTTTAGGTTATCCTAATTATGAAATAGAGGATGAATCATTTGTGCATAGAGTATCATGACATTATTTAGGGTATCGTATCAGTGTTTAGGGTGTTAAATTAATGTTTAGTGTATCTAAAATATTATATGTGGGGTGACTAATTAGTGTTCAAGGTGCCGTATAAGTGTTTAAAGTGTCCAAAATTATATGGCACAAAGATGTCACAAAACATGGCACAAAACAACCTAACAGGCCATGTTCTATGGTTAGTAAATTTAAATAAGTTACATCAGCTCAACTTGTGATGTTGATATATTCTGCTCCACATGTCTTGAACTCTAAAGTGTCATGTGCAAGTGAAATCCCTTAAAATTATCGTGTTCTAACTACTTGTAAAACACTATGATTGCATTGAAAAAACAACATTGACATTGGGAATATTGAACAACAAGGAATTTCATTATGAGATATCTCGAAAGTATAGTACGTCAACAATATGTGTATCAAACCCTTTTCTTCTTCAAATGATAGTAATAAATGGAGTATGGGGCTTATATTGAATTCTAATAGAATGTGGGAGGATAATGGTTTTAAATGTATTATAGGCACAAGAAGTAACTCCAACCATCATATTTATAGGCACAAGAAGTAACTACAATAGCTGAAGTGGGTCACCTTCTTAATCCTCTTATCTATTTGGATGTGACTCATCACGTTTTGATCGTTGTGTTCTCAACCATCATGGTCTTCCTTGTGTGACATACGACATTTAACCAACAAAAAATATGACACTTACATGTCACTTCATCTCATATCTACCCAAGTTTGAGCAAGTAACCAAAGTTGCACTTAAGCCTTTCTAACCCATTGCATGCCCCACTTTGTAAGATGTTGTAAGTGCATAATACTCCCATTATGATGCACAAGCTTGACCTTTGTGCCATGCTTCAACACTTCTACACCTAGGGAGTAACTCCAACCTTTATGCAAGATGACTACTATATATAAGAACAAAAGGCACAACCCGTGGTGCTCTTCCTCCTTGTCGCAAACATGAAATCCACATCAACAACTTGTCAGGTGGAGAAGGGTTGAGTTTTTCCAATGCGATGGAAAGTGGGGTGTGTTTTCCGCCACATTGAAAAACACACGGTATTTCTCAGCAATTTTAAAACCCCGACCACGTTCTCCAAAAGGCGTAACCCGTCGCACTCTTCCTCCTTGTTGCAAACATGGAATCCACATCAAAAACTTGTCAGGTGGAGAAGGGTTGAGATTTTTCCAATGCGATGGAAAGTGGGGTGCATTTTCCGCCACGTTGAAAAATGCATGGTGTTTTTTAGCAGTTCAAAACTCGACCTCGTTCTCCAAAAGGTGCAACCCACGGTGCTCTTCCTCCTTGTCACAAACATGGAATCCACATCAACTACTTGTCAGGTGGAGAAGGGTTGAGTTTTTTCCAATGCGATGGAAAGTGGGGTGTGATTTCCGCCACGTTGAAAAATGCACGGTGTTTTTCAGCAGTTTCAAAACCCCGACCACGTTCTCCAAAAGGCGCAACCCGCAGTGCTCTTCCTCCTTGTCATAAACATGGAATCCACATCAACAACTTGTCAGGTGGAGAAGGGTTGAGATTTTTCCAATGTGATGGAAAGTGGGGTGTGTTTTCCACCACATTGAAAAATGCACGATGTTTTTCAATAGTTGCAAAACCCCAACCTCATTCTCCAAAAGGCGCAACCCATGGTGCTCTTCCTCCTTGTTGCAAACATGGACTCCACATCAACTACTTGTCAGGTGGAGAAGGGTTGAGTTTTTTCCAATGCGATGGAAAGTGGGGTGTGATTTCCGCCACATTGAAAAATGCACGGTGTTTTTCAGCAGATTTCAAAACCTTGACCACGTTCTCCAAAAGGCGCAACCCACGGTGCTCTTCCTCCTTGTCACAAACATGGAATCCACATCAACAACTTGTCAGGTGGAGAAGGGTTGAGTTTTTTCCAATGCGATGGAAAGTGGGGTGTGTTTTCTGCCACATTGAAAAATACACGGTGTTTTTCAGCAGTTTCAAAACCTCGACCACGTTCTCCAAAAGGCGCAACCCACCGCGCTCTTCCTCCTTGTTGTAAACATGGAATCCACATCAACAACTTGTCAGGTGGAGAAGGGTTGAGATTTTTCCAATGTGATGGAAAGTGGGGTGCATTTTCGCCACGTTGAAAAATGCATGGTGTTTTTCAGCAGTTGCAAAACCTCAACCTCATTCTCCAAAAGGTGCAACCCGTGGTGCTCTTCCTCCTTGTTGTAAACATCGAATCCACATCAACAACTTGTTAGGTGGAGTACGGTTGAGTTTTTCAAATGCGATGGAAAGTGGGGTGTGTTTTCGCCACATTGAAAAACACATGGTGTTTTTCGGTGGTTTCAAAACCCCAGACCATGTTCTCCAAAAGGCGCAACCCGCCACACTTTTCCTCCTTGTTGCAAACATGGAATCCACATCAATAACTTGTCGGTGGAGAAGGGTTGAGATTTTTCCAATGCAATGGAAAGTGAGGTGCATTTTTCGCCACGTTGAAAAACCCATGGTGTTTTTCAAAGAGTTCAAAACCCGACCTCGTTCTCCAAAAGGCACAACCCGCGGTGCTCTTCCTTCTTGTTGTAAACATTGAATCCACATCAACTACTTTTTAGGTGGAGAAGGGTTGAGTTTTTTCCAATGTGATGGAAAGTAGGGTGTGTTTTCCGCCACGTTGAAAAATGCATGGTGTTTTTCAGCAGTTTCAAAATCCCGACCATGTTCTCCAAAAGGCGCAACCCGTGGTGCTCTTCCTCCTTGTCGCAAACATGGAATCCACATCAACAACTTGTCAGGTGGAGAAGGGTTGAGTTTTTTCCAATGGGATGGAAATTGGGGTGTGTTTTCCACCACGTTGAAAAACACACAGTGTTTTTCAGCAGTTTCAAAACCCCGACCATGTTCTCCAAAAGGTGCAACCCGCCACACTCTTCCTTCTTGTCGCAAACATGGAATCCACATTAACAAATTTTCATGTGGAGAAGGGTTCAAATTTTTACAATGTGATGGAAAGTGGGGTGCATTTTCTACCATGTTGAAAAATGCACTATGTTTTTCAGGCGATTCAAAACCCCGACCTCGTTCTCCAAAAGGTGTAACCCGCGGTGCTCTTCCTCCTTGTCGCAAACATGGACTCCACATCAACTACTCGTCAGGTGGAGAAGGGTTGAGTTTTTTCCAATGTGATGGAAAGTGGGGTGTGATTTCCACCACATTGTAAAACGCATGATATTTTTTCAGCAGTTTCAAAACCCAGACCACGTTCTCCAAAAGGTGCAACCTGCGGTGCTCTTCCTCCTTTTTGCAAACATGGAATCCACATCAACAACTTGTCAAGTGGAGAAGGGTTGAGTTTTTTCCAATGCGATGGAAAGTGGGGTGTGTTTTCCACCACATTGAAAAACACATGGTGTTTTTCAACAGTTTCAAAACCCCAACCATGTTCTCCAAAAGGCACAACCCACCGCGCTCTTCCTCCTTGTCGCAAACATGGAATCCACATCAACAACTTGTGAAGTGGAGAAGGGTTGATATTTTTCCAATGTGATGGAAAGTGGGGTGCATTTTTTGCCATGTTGAAAAATGCATGGTGTTTTTTCAGCAATTGCAAAACCCCGACCTCGTTCTCCAAATGGCGAAACTGCGGTGCTCTTCCTCCTTATCGCAAACATGGACTCCACATCAACTACTTGTCAGGTGGAGAAGGGTTGAGTTTTTCCAATGTGATGGAAAGTGGGGTGTGATTTCCACCATGTTGAAAAATGCATGGTGTTTTTCAGCGATGTGAAAAACCATTTATACATTTACACCATAACAATTACATTGAATCATGTATAACATTGCAAATAAAGTATGAGAAGATGAGAAGTTACACTTGAACCAAAAAAAACTATTTTGTAGTCTTAATGAATGGTAACACACATTTAAATTAAGATCATTCCATTGTAATGTATACCCAGTATGAAAATTACACACTTGATGAGAAGTTGAAATTCAATTCTCTATAAAATGTACATTAACTAAAAGTAAAATTCATAATACTTGCATATTTTAAATCTTATTCCAATTTAAATATTTTTATTAGAATTTAAAACCTTTTTATTTTTTATTATGTTTTGATGGTATAAATATTATTAACTCTTTTAAAAATTAGAATATACATTTAACCAACACCTGTTGATGTCAAAGGTCACATGGAAAGTGTCATTTTATTACAAAGTCATATTTTATGTCAAAGGTCACTTGGAAAATCTTCGGTGTGAGCAAATGGTAATTTTTCCTCAGTAGACGCCTTGGCCAGGATGTACATCTTCTTCCATGATTCTTTGTGATGTTCGTGAATTTTAACAACTGAATTAAAACTTGCTTCTTGGTTTTCGAACACTTTTTTTCTGGATTTGCACATTGTCTCCCAATTCTTAATTTCTAATTCCAACTCTAGAACCTCAAGCTCCAACTCCATCTTCTTCGAGGAAGTAACTAGTAATTGGTCCAATAATTCCTTATTTATCTTTGACAATTTTAAATATTGTAGTCTAAGTCTTTCACGCTCGGTTTTATAAAACTTTGCCTTGCTCTTTGCAAGTTTCAGTTCTACTTCCATACTTGAAAGTTTCAGTTCTACTTGTTGTAAAAATTGACTCCCCATAAACTACTTATCAGGTGGAGAGGGGTTGAATTTTTCTAAAGTGATGAAAAACATGGTGTGTTTTCCGCCATGTTGAAAAACGCATGGTGGTTTTTCAACATTTTGATAAACGCAATCCCATTCTCCAAAAGGTGCAATCCACATTGCTTTTCATTCTCCTTGTAAACATTTACTCCATATCAACTAATTATCAAGTGGAAAGGGTTGAATTTTTCCAAAGTAATAAAAAATAGAGTGTGTTTTTCACCACATTGAAAAATGCACGGTATTTTTCAGCATTTTGAAAATCGTAATCCCGTTCTCCAAAAGGGGTAACCCATGGAAATTTTCCTTCTCCTTGTAAAAATTGACTCCACATCAACTACTTATCAAGTGAAGAGGGGTTTAAGATTTCCAAAGCGATGAAAAACAAAGTGTGTATTCGCCAAGTTGAAAAACACATGGTGTTTTTCAGCACTTTGAAAAATGTAATCCCATTCTCAAAAAGGTGCAACCCACTGTGTATTTCCTACTTTTTGTAAACATTGAATCCACATAAACTAATTATCAGGTGGAGAGGGGTTGAATATTTCCAAAGTGATGAAAAACGGAGTGTGTTTTCCGCCACGTTGAAAAACACATGGTGTTTTTCAGCATTTTTAAAAATGCAATCCCATTCTCTAAAAGGTGCAACTTGCGGTGCTTTTCCTTCTCTTTGTAAACATTGACTCCAAATAAACTACTTATTAGGTGGAGAGGGGTTTAATATTTCCAAAGAGATGAAAAAAGAGTGTGTTTTCCGTCACGTTGAAAAACACACGGTATTTTTCAACATTTTAAAAATGCAATTCTGTTCTCCAAAAGGTGTAACCCGCGGTGATTTTCCTTCTACTTTTACACATTGAATCCACATCAAATACTTGTCAAATGGAGAGGGGTTGAAGTTTTCCATAGTGATGAAAAAAAGGGTGTGGTTTTCGCCACGTTAAAAAATGCAAGGTGTTTTTCAGCACTTTGAAAAACCTGATCCCGTTCTCCAAAAGGCACAATCCTCGGTGCTTTTACTTCTTGTTGTTAACATTTAATCCAAAAAAACTACTCGTCAAGTGGAGATGGGTTGAATTTTTCCAAAGCGATGAAAATAAGGTCGTGTATTCCGCCACGTTGAAAAACACACAGGTGTTTTTCAACACTTTGAAAAATGTGATCCAGTTCTCCAAAGGGGAAACCCACGGTGATTTTACGTCTCCTTGTAAAAATTGACTCCACATAAACTACTTATGAAGTGGAGAGGGGTTTAATATTTACAAAGCGATGAAAAATAGAGTGTGTTATTCGCCACGTTGAAAAATGCACGGTGTTTTTCAGCATTTTAAAAACACAATCCCGTTCTCCAACAGGTGTAACCCGCGGTGATTTTCCTTCTCCTTGTAAACATTTACTCCACATCAATGAATTATCAGGTGGAGAGAGGTTTAATTTTTCCAAAGTGATGAAAAATAGGTCGTGTATTCCATCACGTTGAAAAGTGCACGGTGTTTTTCAGCATTTTGAAAATCGTAATCTCGTTCTCCAAAAGGTGTAACCCATGGTGATTTTCCTTATCCTTGTAAACATTGACTCCACATTAAATACTTATCAGGTGGATAGGGGTTGAATTTTTCCAAAGCAATGAAAAATAGAGTTTGTTTTTCGCCAAGTTGAAAAACGCACGATGTTTTTCAGCATTTTGAAAATCGCAATCTGTTCTCCAAAAGGTGTAACCATGGTGATTTTCCTTCTCATTGTAAACATTGAATCCACATAAAATACTTATAAAGTGGAGAGGGTTTGAATTTTTCCAAAGTGATGAAAAATAGGTCATGTATTCCGCCACGTTGAAAAACGCATAGTGTTTTTCAACATTTTGAAAATCGCAAGCCCGTTCTCCAAAAGGTGTAACCTGCGGTGCTTTTCCTTATCCTTGTAAAAATTGACTCCACATCAACTAATTATTAGGTGGAGAGGGGTTGAATATTTCTAAAGTGATGAAAAATAGAGTGTGTTATTCGCCACATTGAAAAACACATAGTGTTTTTCAACATTTTGAAAAACGTAATCCCGTTCTCCAAAAGGTGTAACCTGCAGTGATTTTCCTTCTCCTTATAAACATTGAATCCACATCAACTACTTATCAGGTGGATAGGGGTAGAATAATTCCAAAGCGATGAAAAACAGAGTGTGTTATTCGCCACGTTGAAAAATGCACGGTGTTTTTCAGCATTTTGAAAATTGCAATCCCGTTATCCAAAAGGTGTAACCCATGGTGATTTTCCTTCTCCTTGTAAATATTGTGTCCACATCAACTACTTATCAGGTGGAGAGGGATTGAATCTTTCCAAAGTGATGAAAAACAGAGTGTGTTTTGCGCCACGTAGAGTATAACAGTATGTCCATAACCTCATATTGGTGGTGTGCATATATCTACCAATATCTAAAGATGATTTGGAATTTGGCACAAGGAAAGAACTTTAAACTTTTACCATGAACTTATTTCTGTAGATGTGTGATGTACACACATGACATCAAGGAGTGCAAGAGTTTGAAATCACTTATTAAGAATTATAGGGAATGTAACCTTTCGTGTTTGAGCTAATTATTTGTTCACACATTCTCGATGATCTATGTAGGCTACATATATAGATTTTGTAGAGGGGTCCTATTTTCTAATGTATACATCATAGCCTTAGTGATTGATCTCATGGGAATAGGTATTGTACTGACATCCATAATACTTATTAGTTGTTAAATATTGGTAATTGTAATGTTGTGAATGTTTAATGAAAGTTGAAGCTATAAAAATTATGTGATATCATACTCTGACTCTCAATTTGGCATATGGGGGCAAGTGCCTCTGCAAAGATAGGAATCGGTGCATGTTGAAGGGGCTTGCCCCTTAGGATGCCACATCGATACCCAACTATCGTTGTATGATGAAGGGGCTTGCCCCTTAGGATTCCACATCGATAGATGGGCGGTAGACTGTGTTGAGAAGAGGTTTTTAAAGTCACCCGCCAACCTTCCACTTAGAAATGCACCCTCCCGTAATATCACAACCATCCCTTTTGCAATGGACGGTTGTGATATTATGGGAGGGTGCATCTTGGGTGAAGGATAACCATTGGCATTTATTGATACTTCAATTTTTCATGGTTATTGTGATTATTTTATCATATTGGATGACATATATTTGATTTGACATGTACCGTACTAACGTTAATTGTATATTTTTGTTTTGTACTAGTTACTCTTTTGTGCAGTGAATATGAATACCATGAGCCTAATATCTCCTGATCATGTTTGTAAAATGGAGAGATACAAAAATACGAGTTTCCGCGTAAATTGAAGATGAAGGGTGTTCACATAAATTTTTTGATAGTTTTTAGCTAAATGTCGCATTCTTTGTCACATTATAGATGACCATATTGTGATATAGTTGTGCACTGGAAGCATTAGGCAGCCGTATAAATAGTTATTTTCCTTGCATTTCAATACTGTCTTTTATACACGTGGCTTTTGAATTAGATAAAAATTTGAATGCTTCCAATGTTTTAAGATGGTATTCATGTTGATGATGAATCACAAGTCAAAATTTATTTTGGTAAGTATGAAATAAGTATTTCATTAACGATACAAAACTACATGTAATAATTTTTAGGATGGGAAGGAGGCCCAAATGGCAGAGCATGATCAATCTTCCTATCCAAGAGATTACAGAGGAAAAGAGTTAGTTTTCATATGATGACCTAGAATGGACACCAATAGGGGATGATCCGAGCATCAACATTTGTGTAGCCATACCGCTCGCAAGACTACATGCATTTCTAAAGGGGGAAGGTTCTAACAAAAATTTTGAGACTACCTTCGCCCACACACATCACACGTCAACAAATATAGAAAATTCAAAACCACAAACAACCAAGTCATATTCTAGGTTTGGAAATTCACTAACAAAATATTTTTTTGTACGTTCTTTTCGTAAACAGATTGTATAACATTTTATGTTACCATTTTTAATGCAGCTATTGGTGTTTGTATGGTCCAAACGACAATAGAAATAAGTTAGTAACAAGTGACAAAGTGAGTAGGTGTATAATTAAAAGGGGTTGCCAATGTCATTTCAATGTGAAGGTTTTTTATGGGAGACCGAAACAACGGTGATAATATTATACAACCATCCATTTCATTGTGATGTAAATGGTGAGTGTTGTCATGGGAGGAATGAAAATACCATTAATGATCCTCGTCTGAATGTTGCCCTATACTTATCAAATGAATGTAAAACTTATATTGAGAGTCTTTTGTTAATGGGAGTCACCGTGGACATGGTGTACGATAAATATATAGAGGATCCATCAAACGTGGGTATATCGAGCAGGAGGGATGAATACATGACAAGAAAGGATGTGGTGAATGCGTGGAAAAGAGTTTCTGCAAAAAGGTCTCAAAAGCATTTTGATGATGCCATGAGCGTGAAATTATGGCATGCGAGAGGAAAGAGACATATTTTTCTACTATCAACGCCCAAATGGAACCACCGTTCCATTCATTATGGGGTTGCAAACACCGTGGATGTGTGAGAGAATGGTTCAACATTCGCACAATTCCATAATCTCCATGGACTCGACGTTTGCTACCAACAAATATGGCGTAAGTAATTGGAATGAATTTTGAAATGATGTGTAATTTACGTATCATTAATATTATTCTTTTTCTGTTATATTAAACTCCGTGTTACCATTTGATGTCATATTTCTTGCAGTACCAATTATACACATTGCTTGTTTTTGATGAGCAAGAAGGGGGTGCCCGTAGCATGGGCCATCTCTTCAAGGAATAAAATTGAAGATATTTATGGGTGGTTGGTGGAAGTCCAAAAATGAGGAAAATGCCTTTGTGCTTGATTGCAGATCAATGCGTTCATTATGGATGATGCATCGGCTAAAATCCAAGCCATCAGGTGTGTTTTTGGTTGTCGTGTAGTGCTATGCTTATGGCACGTGCGCAGGGCATGGTTGAAAAATGTGCACAAGTATTGTAGCAAAGAGACTAGGTGGAAGATTTTTGAGAGACTAGGTACCATCATGTATGGTTCAGAAATTCATCATGAGCACACATTTCGAATCATTGAAGACTTCTTTAATGAATTCAAAGAGGAAACTAAGTTCCTCGAGTACTTCAGGAATACATGGTGTGAGAGCAAAGAACGTGTTGGTGAGTGTGATCCTTTGTGTGTTTCCTTATTAATTATCATCAATTATAATTCTTGGTTTATAATGTCACTGATTTTCAATCCGTGTCGCTTGACAACTATGTGGGAAACAAATTTTAGAAACTTCTCCCATGCAAATCAAGAAACAAATGCATCTATCGAGTCCTACCATTGTTTTTTGAAGACTAAATACTTGTGTGATGGACAAAGAAATGTACTCGCCAGATGGAATTTTTGTTCTACACACTTGTGTACAAGGTGAAGCCATTTTACAAACACAAGAGGAAGTTACAAAAATCCAGCGTCTTGACCAATTTAAAAAAAAAAGACATCTATTGACAGTGGTTGGGAGAGCAAAGAGTATTCCTGATACTGATTACCTTGCAATTGTGCCTGATTGCAATCAATTGTGGGTTAGGAGCCAAACAACTGGAAGCTCATGGTATTTGGTAATGAAATGCGGAGCCTTGGACATTTGCTAATGTGCTTGGACTATCAGAGGAAACACATGTAAGCAATGTTGAAGGCATTGGATTTTCGCAAGCAATATGTGTCAATGTCATCATATCAAGCACCAGAAGTGATAGGTAATTCAATGCCATCATATGTTACCATTGTATATTGCTAAGCATAAGTCATAATGAAATAAGCATCGTGTTGAATTTATTTTCATTTCACATGCAGGAGGCAATACTTATGGGGAGACAAGTAGGGTAAATGAAGACACATTTCGACACAACCCCTCTTTGTCGTATCTAACATCGAATTTGAAGGCAATTTAATGTCATCGTATATGGCAAGTAGTGATATAGATTGCTAAACATAAGTCGTAACGAAATAAGCATCGTGTTGAAATTCTTTTCATTTCACGTGCAGGAGCCAATACTTATGGGGAGAAAAGCAGGGTAAATGAAGACACGTTCCGACACGGCCCCTCTTCGTCGTATCCAACATTAGAAGTTGAAGGTAATTTAATGTCATCGTATGTGGCAAGTAGTCATATAGATTGCTAAGAATAAGTCATAACGAAATAAGCATCGTGTTGAATTTCTTTTCATTTCACGTGCAGGAGGCAATACTTATGGGGAGAAAAGCGGGGTAAATGAAGACACGTTCCGACATGGCCCCTCTTTGTCATATCCAACATCAGAAGTTGAAGGTAATTTAATGTCATCGTATGTGGCAAGTAGTCATATAGATTGCTAAGAATAAGTCATAACGAAATAAGCATCGTGTTGAATTTCTTTTCATTTCACGTGTAGGAGGCAATACTTATGGGGAGACAAGCAGGGTAAATGAAGACACGTTCTGACACGGCCCCTCTTCGTCGTATCCAACATCAGAAGTTGAAGGTAATTTAATGTCATCGTATGTGGCAAGTAGTCATATAGATTGCTAAGAATAAGTTGTAACAAAATAAGCATCGTGTTGAATTTCTTTTCATTTCACGTGTAGGAGGCAAAACTTATGGGGAGACAAGCAGGGTAAATGAAGACACGTTCCGACACACCCCTCTTTGTCGTATCCAACATCGAAGCTAAAGGTAATTTAATGTCATCATATGTGGCAAGTAGTCATATAGATTGCTAAGAATAAGTTGTAATGAAATAAGCATTGTGTTGAATTTCTTTTCATTTCACGTGCAAGAGGCAATACTTATGGGGAGACAAGTGGGGTAAATGAAGACACGTTCCGACATGACCCCTCTTCATTGTATCCAACATTAGAAGTTGAAGGTAATTTAATGTCATCGTATGTGGCAAGTAGTCATATAGATTGCTAAGAATAAGTTGTAATGAAATAAGCATCGTGTTGAATTTCTTTTCATTTCACGTGCAAAACCAATACCTATACAAAGACAAGCACTGTAAATGATGGCATGTTATGGGATGGCCCCTCCTCACCACCTTGACACTCATTGACAGTTGATGGTTAGTTGTGTATAAATAAATAATTTTCTATAATGTCTTATACGTCACAGGAACTCCTAAAACAGTTGGGGCTGGTGGTTTGATGATAGAAAGTGAACCAGATTTTATGGAACACACATCCAAAGAATTCTTGAAGTCAATATTTGATACATGACTAAGTACAGATGAATAAAAAAATTCTTTGAATGTGTTCAAAGGTTTAGGAGAGACCTAGAAGCATCAAATATGTTGGATGTTGCTTTCAAAGGAGATGTCAATGAGATTGCCACCACCCGCATGTGTCCATGGTTTAGTGCGAGTAAAAAATGCCACCGCAGTGTGAGTAAGAGGCCAGTCATTGTAGAAGATTTGAACAATCACGCTGAAGACTATGAATGCTTCCAATTTCCCAATGGAAATCATGCAAAGAGGAGACAAACCACACAAATGGATCATACAGGTTAAAACATTGAACTATTAGTGTGAACTATTCGTAAGAAATTTTAATTGTGGAGGTGAAGACTAACATATTGATCATTTATTTTGCAGGTGGTTCAAATGCAGCTGAAACATCTCCCGCCGCCGCTTATCTTTCAACAATTTAGCATCTGTGCAAGGTGTGTATTGAATGTCCTTAATATCATAACATTTATTTACTTTATGTAAGGTAAAAATCCTTTGATACCTTGTCTAATATTTAATTTGCTGTGTTGCAGATGCAACGGATATGCAAATGGTGTATCTTACAGAATGAGCAGGTTGAGCTTTGGAAAGTAAATGTATGGCATGTTGAGTGGGCCTAAATTATAATTGTAAACATTTCCAATTCATGTATATGAGATTGTACATTGCGTATATTTAAAATACATAAATATGGAACGTGTACAACTGACCTACTCTTTGACTATTTTTAGAGTGTTTTAAAAAAGTGCTTGGTGGTGTTAGCCAACGTAGAACCGCTCACGTAATATATGGATAGTATAAAATATTTTAACAAATAGAAAGTTGATGTAATTATGATGAAAATATGTAATCAACAGTAAAAAATTATCATGTCGAAGTTTAATTGCTACTATCAAAGTGTTAAAAAATAAACCTTTTTCAACACTATATAAAATATTTCAACACGTTGAAAAACACACGGTGTTTTTAAGCACTTTGAAAAATGTGACCGCATTTTCCAAAAGACGCAACCAATGGTGCTCTTCCTTCTTGTTGTAAACATTGGCTCCACATCAACTACTTGTCAGGTGGAGAAGTGTTCAATTTTTCAAAGCAATAGAAAGTGGGGTGCATTTTCAGCCACTTTGAAAAATGCACGGTGTTTGTCGCGGCCTTGAAAACCCCCACCATGTTCATCAAAGGTGCAACCCGCGGTGTTCTTCCTTCTCGTTGTAAAGATTGAATCCACATCAACTGATTTTCAAGTGGAGAAGGGTTCAATTTTTCTAAAGCGATGGAAAAATGGGTGCGATTTCCGCCACGTTGAAAAACGCACGGTGTTTTTCAGCAGTTTGAAAACCCCCACCATGTTCTCCAAAAGGCGCAACCCGCGGTGCTCTTCCTCCTTGTCACAAACATGGAATCCACATCAACAACTTGTCTGGTGGAGAAGGGTTGAGTTTTTTCCAATGCGACGGAAAGTGGGGTGTGATTTCCACCACGTTGAAAAACACACGTGTTTTTAGCGATTCAAAAACCCCCACCATGTTCTCCAAAAGGTACAACCCGTGGTGCTCTTCCTTCTTGTTGTAAACATTGACTCCACATCAACTACTTGTCAAGTGGAGAAGGGTTCAATTTTTCCAAAGTGATGGAAAAATGGGTGTGATTTCGCCACGTTGAAAAATGCATGGTGTTTTTCAACACTTTGAAAACCCCACCACATTCTCCAAAAGGCGCAACCCATGGTGTTCTTCCTTCTCATTGTAAACATTGAATCCACGTCAACTACTTTTCAAGTGGAGAATTGTTCAATTTTTCCAAAGCAATGGAAAAATGGGTGTAATTTCTACCACGTTGAAAAATGCATGGTGTTTTTCAACAAGTTCAAAACCCCCACCACGTTCTCCACAAGGCGCAACCCACGATGTTCTTCCTTCTCGTTGTAAATATTAAATCCACATCAACTACTTTTCAAGTCAAGAAGGGTTCAATTTTTCCAAAGTGATCGAAAAATGGGTGTGATTTCCACCACGTTAAAAAATGCACGGTGTTTTTCAGCAGTTCGAAAACCCCACCACATTCTCCAAAAGGTGCAACTCGTGGTGTTATTCCTTCTCGTTGTAAATATTGAATCCAAATCAACTGATTTTTAAGTGGAGAAGGGTTCAATTTTTCCAAAGCGATGGAAAAATTGGTGTGATTTCGCCCACGTTTAAAAACACACGATGTTTTTCAGCAGTTTGAAAACCCCCACCATGTTCTCTAAAAGGTGCAACCTGCGGTGCTCTTCCTCCTTGTCGCAAACATCAAATCCACATCAACAACTTGTCTAGTGGAGAAGGGTTGAGTTTTTTCCAATGCGATAGAAAGCGGGTGCAATTTCGCCATGTTGAAAAATACACGGTGTTTTTCAGCACTTTGAAAAATGTGACCCCGTTCACCAAAAGGCGCAACCCGTGGTGCTTTTCCTTCTTGTTGTAAACATTGAATCCACATCAACTACTTGTCAGGTGGAGAAGGGTTCAAGTTTTATAAAGTGATGGAAAAATGGGTGTGATTTCTGCCACGTTGAAAAAGGGATGGTGTTTTTTCATAAGTTCTAAAACCCCCACCACGTTCTCCAAAAGGAGCAACCCACGATGTTCTTCCTTCTCGTTGTAAACATTGACTCCACATCAAATACTTGTTAGGTGGAGAAGGGTTCAATTTTTTCAAAGCGATAAAAAGTGGGGTGTGATTTCCGCCACGTTGAAAAATGCACGGTGTTTTTTAGCACTTTGAAAATCGTGACCTCGTTCACCAAAAGGTGCAACCCGTAGTGCTCTTCATTCTTGTTGTAAACATTGACTCCACATAAAATACTTGTTAGGTGGAGAAGGGTTCAATTTTTTCAAAGTGATAGAAAGTGGGGTGCGATTTCGGCCACGTTGAAAAACGCATGGTATTTTTCAACACTTTCAAAATCGTGACCCGTTCACCAAAAGGCACAACCTGCGGTGCTCTTCCTTCTTGTTGTAAACATTGAATCCACATCAACTACTTGTTAGGTGGAGAAGGGTTCAATTTTTTCAAAGTGATAGAAAGTGGGGTGTGATTTCTACCACGTTGAAAAATGCACGGTATTTTTCAGCAGTTCGAAAACCCCCACCACATTCTCCAAAAGGTGTAACCCACCGTGCTCTTCCTTCTTATTGTAAACATTGAATCCACATCAACTACTTGTCAGGTGGAGAAGGGTTCAATTTTTTCAAAGTGATAGAAAGTGGGGTGCAATTTCCGCCACATTGAAAAACGCATGGTGTTTTTTAACAATTTGAAAAATGTGACCCCGTTCACCAAAAGGCGCAACCCGCCGTGCTCTTCCTTCTTTTTCTAAACATCGAATCCACATCAACAACTTGTTTGGTGGAGAAGGGTTCAATTTTTTCAATGCGATGGAAAGTGGGGTGCGTTTTTCGCCATGTTGAAAAACACACGGTGTTTTTCAGCAGTTCAAAACCCCGACCACATTCTCCAAAAGGCGCAACCCGCTGTGCTCTTCCTCCTTGTCAAAAACATCAAATCCACATCAACAAATTGTTTAGTGGAGAAGGGTTGAGTTTTTCCCAATGTGATGGAAATTGGGGTGCATTTTTTGCCATGTTGAAAAATGCACGGTGTTTTTCAGTAGTTCAAAACCCCCACCACGTTCTCCAAAAGGCGCAACCCATGGTGTTCTTCCTTCTCGTTGTAAAGATTGAATCCACATCAACTACTTTTCAAGTGGAGAAGGGTTGAGTTTTTTCCAATGCGATGGAAAAATGGGTGCAATTTCCGCCACATTGAAAAACACACGGTGTTTTTCAGCAGTTTGAAAAACCATTTATACATTTACACCATAACATTTACATTGAATCTATATAACATTGCAAATAAAGTATGAGAAGATGAGAAGTTACACTTGAACCAATGAAAACTATTTTGTAGTCTTAATGAATGGTAACACACATTTAAACTAAGATCATTCCATTGTAATGTATACGCAGTATGAAAATTACATGCTTCAATGAGAACTTGAAATTCAAATTCTCTATAAAATGTACATTAACTAAAAGTAACATTCACAATACTCGCACATTTTAAATCTTATTCCAATTTAAATCTTTTTATTAGACTTTAAAACCTTCTTATTTTTTATTATGTTTTGATGGTATAAATATTATTAACTCTTTTAAAAACTAGAATATACGTTTAACCAACACCTGTTGATGTCAAAGGTCACATGGAAAGTGTCATTTTATTACAAAGTCATATTTTATGTCAAAGGTCACTTGGATAATCTTCGGTGTGAGCGATTGGTACTTTTTCCTCAGTAGACGCCTTGGCCAGGATGTACATCTTCTTCCATGATTCTTTGTGATGTTCGTGAATTTTAACAACTAAATTAAAACTCACTTCTTGGTTTTCGAACACTTTTTTGTTGGATTCACACGTTGTCTCCCAATTTAGTGATGGGTGGCCGCCGGCCCTTTGAAAATGCACCTATGCATGGTGAATGGAGAGCTCCCGCATGACCCATCCCCTATGACCCATCCACCATCGCCGTCCACCGGAAAGGTGATGTCATCACGATCCGACCGACATGGCACGATGATGACGCAAGTGGAAAAATTTGAATTATCGAACAATGTGCCCCGCCATTCCACTTCTTTCTCACACTATCAGTATGCACCCGAGGTCTGGTAATCATCAAAAAATGATCTGGTAATCACCCAAATGCATGGTAATTACACTGTATCCATTTGATATCGCACCTTGTCACATTCTTCGCACATTTCCGAAAGTAGGAAGGAGGGAGGGAGCCATTTTACACGGGTTTGCAACGTTTTTTCTAGTAAAGGAGAAATTTCAGAGCATCCGTTCGGTGATCCATTTTTTTTGGGTAAGGGTTCGAGTGAGCTTATAGATGAGGAAGGAGGTAGGAGCCATTGTCGGCCGTGAAAATAGTAAGAGCCCATACCCTTTATCATGCGGGGCAAAAAAATTTCTTTTTTTCTTTATACATTAACATTGAATCATTTGCATTTCTTTGTTACCAGTCGGGGAAAAATTTTTATGTGGTTTTCTCTATACATTACTAGTCGAATTTCTTTGTTTTTCTTTATATATCCCTCCACTCTGCATTATTCCTTTGGCATTTCTTCACTGTAAGTGAACTTTGAAATTTGACTGTAAGTGAACTTTGAATGCATACCTTTTAACCTATTTGAAATTCTTTGTAATCACTGCTTCCTCGAAAGACTGTGAACTGTTTGACAAAATGTCTAACTGTTGAGAAGACTATGAACTGTTTGACAAAATGTCTCAAAGAAATGGTAAGTTAATCATTGGTTACAATACACCCATCACGATGTGAGTAATTGTTTTAATACACACATCGTCTGTTTGATGAAATGCCACAAAGAATCTATGTAAAGTGTTTAAAAAATGTCTGTAAAAAATTACTTACGAAAGTACAAAGGTTGAGCAATATCTCCTAACACTGTGTCTAGTAGAGATATTAAAATATGGTTAAAATTGTGGGACATCTCAAGAGTATAGTTTGGAGGAATTTGAACACCAATTTGCAGTTTGGTTTTATCCATCATGCTCAAATAGATGGTCAAACAAAGGTAGTTAAGAAAAATCTTAGTGACATGTTGACATGTTGAAGTGAGTATAGTGAACCCCCCAACTGATGAGAGGATGTAAACGACTGAGTGAGCCTGAGTTCCCGTCATGTTCATTGACACATCTTAGGCAAAGAAAAAGTTGTCCTACATCACTTTAAATATTGCAAAAACAAGATATAAACTTTAAATATGACCATTGGTGGCACTGAAATTTAACCCTTGATTATTGGCTATCGAGGCTTTAATCCTACTTTACTTTATCATTTAAAAAAAAAAACTTTGCAAAGATAAAAATGCCCACACAAATAAATTTGACAAATAAGAAGAATTTTATATGGATAATACAGTACCTATAATAATGTCAATAGTGCACTTATTGGTATCATTACCTGTCTATTATTGGTATCATTCCCTGTCAACAATTTTCTATATGGAGGAAATAATTTTGAAAACACACTGTAATTTTCGGTTTAAAAGTAATTACAGTGTGTTTTTCATCATTGTTGAAAACACACTGTGTTTTTCAACAATGAAATTTTAAACTAATTTCTTACTATAATTACTATAATTGAAAAACTACTTTTAAATTTCATGACATCCCATATTATACCTTTATAAACCATCAGTTATAGTTACTTTAAAACTTTAACATTGAAGAATTGAGTTCTATTTTAATGTCCACAAGTTTTCCTCCTCCCTTAAAACGTATACAATGTAACTCCATGCAGAGTTTTCCTATTTTAATATTTTTGAATAAAGGAAAGAAAAAAACACATGGCTTTGAGATTCGAAAAGTATTATGTTAATTTATGTTTGATAAGATTATGAAACTTATGGATTGCAATATTTAAGGTAATTCTCATAACCAAACAATTCATAAACTCTTTTGTTCAAGCGTACTCCTTATTATGGTGTTGATCAAAATTAGTTGTGTGTTGTTGAATCACAATTTAATTATTGGTTTGTGTAAAAACTATTTTGGTGTTGTTGATTATAATTTTAAAAATCCACACAAACCTCTGGAAATATAATTTTAAAAATCCTAACTAAGTATGACTAAATAAATATGTGATATTCTGGGATATGTACAAATGGGAATGTGTGCAACATGAACTATTTCAACCTTTAGAGTTGTGAGGAGTGCAATTGGACTATGTGGAGAAGTTTGAAGAAATTCAACTTTTAGAGTTATGTAGGGGCATAAATAAAATTGAATTTGTGTGCCTTAAAACAGTAGACACCCAAACCCCACATGTAAATAATTTATAATATTGTATCTACATAAACAAAGTACATTTGGCAGATTTATAAACTTTAGTAAGTGATTGGGAAAGTTGGCCTTTTTCCTAGCTTGTCAGATTTCGATCTTTAGTAAGTCCAAGTCCTTTTTCCTAGCTTAATAGGGTGTCTAAGTCCAATTTCTAATCATTCATATTTTATTCAAATAGTAGGAATGCATTTGTTAGGTTTCCTAACTCCACAACATTTTCTATATAACGTTTCTTATTATGATCAATTATTTCATTTCAATATTTATATTTCAACTTTTATACCCTAAACCCCGAACCTTGAGGCCTAAACCCTAAACCCCAAACCCTAAACCCTAAGCCCTAAACCTTGAACCTTAAATTTTAGAAAATAATTATAGTTTTAGAAAATAATTAATATATTCGAAATTGTAAGAAAAGGAAGCAATTTGATGTCATATCTATTACCTAATACTTTGTAAATAGGAATAGATGTATGTGCTTGATATACACAAGGATAAATATAACATGAAACTTTATCATAAGTACAAATATATTGAACAATTGTTTGGAAGCATCTTTTCAAAACGAATGATGTGTTCAAATATTTTGTTTAGTATATAGACACTAAATAATAGTGTGAACTAGTTTATTATTGTGATATTATTGTATTCACGTGTTTGTTAATAAATGATAGAGGATTCAATAATTTCTACAATTTGCATTTATTAATCACTGGTATGAGACTAGTTAATTATGTTGATATCATGTTGGTATTGGTTAAATGTGCATGCGATCTTTGAGTTGTTAGTTGTGATTTCATTTCTCTTAGCTGTTTTAAAGTAAATACATTAGGAAAAGTTTGATTTCTTGGATGCATTATAGTTGTAAATATTGTGAATGTGGAACTCATTTGTATATATATATTTTTTATTAGTTGTTAAATATTGGTAATTGTAAGGTTGTGAATGTTTAATGAAAGTTGAAGCTATAAAAATTATGTGATATCATACTCTGACTCTCAATTTGGCATATGAGGGCAAGTGCCTCTGCAAAGACAGGAATCGGTGCGTGCTGAAGGGGCTTTCCCTTTAGGATGCCACATCGATATGCCCAACTATCATTACGTGATGAAGGGGCTTGCCCCTTAGGATTCCGCATCAATAGTTGGGTGGTAGATTGTCTGAGCAGAGGTTTTTAAAGTCACTCACCGACCTTCCACTCAAATGCACCCTCCGTAATATCACAACCGTCCCTTTTGCAATGGATGGTTGTGATATTATGGGAGGGTGCATCTTGGGTGAAGGATAGCCATTGGCATTTATCGATACTTCAATTTTTCATGGTTATTGTGATTATTTTATCATATTGGATGACATATATTTGATTTGACATGTACTATACTAACATTAATTGTATATTTTTGTTTGTAATAGTTACTCTTTTGTAATTGTTGGTGGACATGATGTTGTAACTCATTTGTATATATATATATATATATATTTGTTATTATTTGTTAAATATTGGTAATTGTAATGTTGTGAATGTTTAATGAAAGTTGAAGATATAAAAATTATGTGATATCATACTCTGACTATCAATTTGGCATATGGGGGCAAGTGCCTCTGCAAAGACAGGAATCGGTGCGTGCTAAAGGGGCTTGCCCCTTAGGATGCCACATTGATATGCCTAACTATCATTACGTGATGAAGGGGCTTGCCCCTTAGGATTCCACATCGATAGTTGGGCGGTAGACTGTGCTGAGCAGAGGTTTTTAAAGTCACCCGCCGACCTTCCACTCAGAAATGCACCCTCACGTAATATCACAACCGTCCCTTTTGCAATGGACGGTTGTGATATTATGGGAGGGTGCATCTTGGGTGAAGGATATCCATTGGCATTTATTAATACTTCAATTTTTCATGGTTATTGTGATTATTTTATCATATTGGATGACATATATTTGATTTGACATGTACTGTACTAACGTTAATTGTATATTTTTGTTTGTACTAGTTACTCTTTTGTAATTGTTGGTGGACATTATGTTGTAACTCATTTGTATATATATATGTATTTTTATTAGTTGTTAAATATTGTTAATTCTAATGCAGTGAATGTTTAATGAAAGTTGAAGATATAAAAGTTATGTGATATCATACTCGACTCTCAATTTGGCATATGGGGGAAAGTGCCTCTGCAAAGACATGAATCGGTGCATGGTGAAGGGGCTTGCCCCTTAGGATGCCACATCGATACGCCCAACTATCATTGTGTGATGAAGGGGCTTGCCCCTTAGGATTCTGCATTGATAGATGATGGGCGGTAGACCGTGTTAAGCGAGAGTTTTAAAGTCACTGCGCCGACCTTCCACTCCGAAATGAACCTTCAGAATATCACAACCGTCCCTTTTGCAATGGACGGTTGTGATATTATGGGAGGGTGCATCTTAGGTGAAGGATAGCCGTTGACATTTATCGATACTTCAATTTTTCATGGTTATTATGATTATTTTATCATATTGGATGACATATATTTGATTTGACATGTACTTGTACTAACGTTAATTGTATATTTTTGTTTGTATGTGTGTTGTTGTATTCAGTTTGTATTTTGCATGGGGAAAATGAATACACGAAGTCTAGTTCCTACGAATCCCGTAGGGATAACATTAACAACTCCCAAATTCCAAAGGGAGGAAAGTTTTAGGAGGTCCACATTTGTGGTGTATATAGACCATCATCAACAGTCAAAGCCACCCAAACCAGAAATTGTAGCGATGGTTAAGGCCCGACTCAATTTGCCGGAAACTTCATTATTTATTTATCTAAGTTCTGCACTATAGGGCCACATTCGCGAGGATATGGTCTAGCGTATGACACGATGGAGGATGCCCGTAAGTACGAGCCTCCACATAAGTTGAGAAAGATGGGAGTTCCGGTCATAAAACTAGTGATAGATCCAAAAAATTGTGCAAAAAAGATTGCACATGGAAGTAGCTCCAAGTTTGTTGCTAAAAACAAAAAAAAAAAATAGTTACGATTTTTTATGTTTTGTTCTAAAAAACTTATGATGTGTTTGAGAAAAACCTATATAAATATTTAATTTTTGTCGGATGTCGATTCACACCAACATAAACATATTTTGTTTTGTTGTTTGAATATATTCTTGATTAAATATGTTTTCCTTAGTATTAATACATGTTTCTATGGATTATAGTTTTAAAATTACTAATGTTTAGATATTTGTATAGCAAGTTTAGATTATTAAAATTCATTTATGTTAAAATTATATTTTGGTAGGAAATGTGTAATGGTAACGATTTTCTAATTCACTAAGTATGGGATTATCATCATTTGTCCAAATTTAGGATTGTATTGGTGCAATTATCATTTCCAATCGTTTATTTATGTGTAAAGAGTGTTGTTTTATGAGTTCAACTCATATACGAGATGCACCTATAGCCAACTTAATATACATAATATAGAAAACCAATATTGTTTGAAAAGGAGTTAATTCTAGAGAACTCGAGTACTCATTGAAGCATGTAATTTAAATACTAGATATACATTACAATGGTTATTTAGTGAATAAACTATAACAATTATTAGAATGTCGTTCAGTAATACTATAGGCTATAACAATTATTGGAATGTTGTTCACAATACTGTAATTAATCAAATGTTGATAGATATTGATATTGCAAATAAGATCAACTCTATCTATTCATAATATACTAATCAATTTATTAAGTGATTTATTCAAATTTCATATTTACCCATTACATTTATAAACTTGTAATTATCGGAAAACATATCTTAAAAAAATGTAACTTGTGTTTGTATTAATTATATGTTAGCAATATAAATTTATCTATTCAAAAACAAGTGGAATGGACCCAAACTCATGATTACGATTCTAATATATTCCAAAATTTATTTGCACTTTAGTCTAACATACAAAATATGAAGTTTTAGTATTGTAAGGAAGTTTTAGTTTTAGTAGAGAAAGTGTAAGCTAGGAAAAATACACTACTAACAAGGAAGTAAAATATCAATAATCATACCTCCTCCTTTGCATTCCATAGCAAACCTCAGAATGGGCTAGGAAACTTGGATTGAGCCTTGATTGTATGATATGTAGGTGCTTTTCTTCAAGATGGAGCAAGACCTTCCTACAACAACGATCCTCTTATTTTGCACCAGATGGGAAAAAGGGTTATGAAGCTATTTGGGCATTAGGACGAGGCAAAAGGATGTTCTTTTCTCAAATGATGCAAGAACTTAGATATGGCATTCAAGCTTATTCTCTGTGTGTTTAGAGGGGAGGGGTAAGGTTGTATTTATAGCTGGGGAGTGATTAACTTAGAGTAATTTAAGTAATCATGGTTTGAAAATGTGGGCAAGATTAGATGAGTGGGGGCCACGAAGAATGGGTGAGGATTTGAATTATATTTTTAATTCATAAGTGGAGGATTTTAGGTGAGTGGGGACCATGAAGGGTGGGTGAGGATTTGAATTTGAATTTTTAATTCAATAGTAGAAAAACATGGAGAATAATGACATGTGGTGAGGATTGGGTTATTTTTTAGATTTTGAAATGGATAATTAATCAAATTATATTTGATTAATTTGAAGTGTATTTTTGTGGGAAATGAGGAAGGGGAATTAATTGATTTAGGACAGATGTGAAATTAGGGTGTCTACATTTGCCCCTCTTTAGAAGGGTACTATGAAAGTAGTGTCCTTTCAAAGAAAGTAGACGGTATGGGGGAAGAATTCAATCTACTTTTTTAAAGAAAAAGGTAGAGCGAATGTTTTTGGGGAGAATAGAAAACTCGGTGAGTGATGGATGTCATAGTATCCTCTAAGACAAAAATGTCACGAGAAGATGTGATTATGGATAGATGTGGTGATGCCCCCTCGAGAGGACTGATGAGAATGGAATATACGACAGAGCTCTCAAAAAGAAGAGAAATGAATTATGCGGAGAAGAGGACGATAATGGAGTGGAAGAGACTGGAATGACCACACGACGCAAATGGAGAAAGGATTTAATCAGCCTTGAATGCTAGGTGTGAGGGTGTGTGGGAAAGAGAAAAGGGAATGGATAGGATTGGGGGTTGATTACGAGAAGAGTAAGGGAGATAGGGGAGGGGAAAAAGAATGGAAGAGGTAGAAATAAGAGAGAGGGATGATAGGGGAAGAAGGGAATGATGAAGGACAAACAAGGAAAAAACAGGAAAATGACATAGTAGAGGGTGAAGGGATAAAATAGAGAGATGTGTAAAATGAAGGAAGCAACAAAGATAGTAAAGAGGAAGAAACAGAGAGGATAAATAAGAAGGAGAAAATGAGGTGGGAGTAGGGGGTGAAATGGATGAAAATGGAAAGAGGACAAAAGAAGAAGTAGAACGGAGAAAAAAAAGAAACTATGAGGGGCGAGGAAAGTGTGAAAAAGAGGAGAGAAAAGAAGAGAAACATATACAAAATGAATGAAAAGGTAGGGGTGGTAGAGAAAAGGAGAAGTGGTCAGAAGAAACATGAAAATTAGGGGAGAGGAAAGGAAGA
Source organism: Taxus wallichiana var. yunnanensis (assembly GCA_018340775.1). Taxonomy (NCBI): domain Eukaryota; kingdom Viridiplantae; phylum Streptophyta; class Pinopsida; order Cupressales; family Taxaceae; genus Taxus; species Taxus wallichiana. Next base: position 769,181,689 of record CM031239.1, on the reverse strand, counting down.
TAGAACGAATACAAGGAGAAGATTGAAGGAATCATGTCATTGTGAGGAAGACCAAGGAAAAGAATATGGAATAGACCATATGGAGATGCATGTGGAGGGTGGTATGATAAAAAAGACATGACAACGTTGAACAACTAGGTTATCAATGGGGAAGTAAGGAGGAAACATGATGGAAAAAGGGGAAGGAGACGATACAGGGGAAGGGAAATAAGATGAGGGGTGGGAGAGAGAAGAGGATAACAAAGAAAATGATGTAGAAGGAAGGGAATACATAAAGGGGGTAATAAGTGGAAAGGGAATGGTATAAGGAATGTTCAGAGAAGAAAGAGGGGAGGAATGACATCGATTGGAAAAGATGCAGAGATGTATGAAATGAGGATACTAGGATGATGAGAAAATAGAAAAAGGATGTATGATGAAGACAATAAAGATATTGAAGAGGGCGAAGAGAAGTTGGAGAGATGGGTAAGAAGTGACAAGAAAGGGTGGGATTGAGGGAAAAGAATAGGAGAGAAAAGAGAATGGGGGATAGAAGAGGCAATGCCAATGAGGGGACGTTAGGGAAATCCCCTTTACAATGAGTGGTGGGGAAGGGTGAGAGAAAAAATGAAGAAAAGGAGAAAGCTAATGAGGATTGGAAAGGGTAATGCCAATAAAGGGATGTTAGGGAAAACCCTTTTACAATGAGTGGTGGGCTTAGAGGAGGGAAGGAATGAAGGGAAACTCTAGAAGGTCCAAGGGAGTGAATGAGGTCGTGCGAGAATGAGGATTGATGATTTTTAGGGAAAACCCATTTACAATTATTAGCGCGGGAAGAGAAGATGATGATGAAAGAATGATATAGGAGTGTTAACAATAATGGTGAATGCGTGTGTGGGTAGAAATGTGGGGGGAATTTGAGAAGATGAAGTGGAAAGAGTAAAGAAAATGGGAGGGATGAGTTGGGACTAGGTGAAAGTGAGGAGAGGATGCGGGTGATGAGGATGAATGAAGTGAGGATGAAGAACCAAGACATGAAAATAATGGGAAGAAACGGTATGAAGGATGATGGATCAAGAAGGGGAAAATGGGGGGAAAGAACGTGATTATAGGCGGAAGAGATTAGATGTATGTTGTAAGAGGATATGTGGAGAAAGGATAATAGTAGGAGGAAAAAGTGGGTAGTAGAAGATACTAGGTGGAAGAAGTGATCAACAAAGTGAATGAAGAATGAGGCGGGGAGAAGTTCACGATGACAAGTTAAGTGTAGGGAGGACCTTGACATAAGATTGTCATGTGACGAAAGTGGTTAAGTAAGATTGCCAAGCGAGCGAAACTAGAGATGACAAGTGGTCAAGCGAGAAGTGGTGTTTGCGAGAGAATCGAAAAGGAGGTGAAAGGATGTGAATATGGGGAATGCCGAGAAAAAGTGAAGGGTCAAGGGCACGTTGTGATGGGTGAAAGGCAAGGAGATAGATCATCCTTAAGAGGGACTCTTAAGTGAGATCGCCATGCCGGGTGAGTGGTTAAGTAAGATTTCCAAGTAGAGGAGGGTGATAGTGGTGGTAAAAAGATGTGATGATGGGGAATGAAGAGGAAAGATGGATGGTGAGATTGTAGAGTGATGGGCGAGTGTAAGATGACATGTCATGCTTAAGAGAATCTCTTAAGTAAGATCATCATGCTGCTGGAGAGGTTTTGTAGGATCACCTAACCGACAGGATGATATGCAAGGAGAAAGACAAGATGATATTGGGGACAAGGGTGGAATGGTAGGTTGAAGAAGATGATCGTGATGAGAGGTGGGAGAAATAAGATGGGGGAAATATGATGGGATGGGGGAAGGCCATAGGGTAGATCAACCTTAAGTGGAAGTCTTAAGTAAGATTGCCATGCGGTCGGAATGGTTAAGTAAGATCACCAAGCTAAAGAAGAAGAAGGATGATGTTAGAGTTGGTGGGAATAGGGTATGACAAAATGGACTGAAGGGGAACCCTCAAGTGAATTTTTCATACTACGAGAGCGTGTAAGTAGGATGACCAGGCATAAGACGGATTTGGGGAAGGATGAGAAAAGAGTGAGTGAGGTATGCCTGAGTGGTATATGATATGAGATGAGGTGATAATAAGAAAGAAAGGAAACAAAGGAGTGTAACATGAATGGATGAAGGAATATATGTAGTGGAGGGTGGAGAGTGTGAGGGATCCTTAATTGGGATGTCCGTGTGGTGAGAGTAATGATGCGAGAATGGGAAGCGAAGAGGTGGAATGGAAAGATGTGTTTGGTGGTGATTGTTGTTTGATGACAACGGAGGTGGTGAAGAAGATTCTATAGTGGGAAGATCTTAGGGAGTGGGTAAACCTCCATTGAGGATTCCATATAGAAGGGGTTATTAAGTAAGATTGTCAAGCAAGAAGCAAAAGGGTGAAAGGAAAGAATACAAATGGGTGAGAGGGGACAAGAATGGTGAGAAGGGTAATATGGGGATAAGTGGTGGAGGAGTAAAAATGAGGAGCGAGGATGAATGGATCAAATACATGGTGAGCATGGTGGGGGAGGAGCTGCTGGATAGAGAATGCTACTTGAGAAAGATCATCAAGTAGGATTTGCAAACTACAACGGTGATCAAGTAGGATTCCCAAACTGGGGAATGTATTAGTATGGGTGAATGGATGGGGTGCAAAGTAAGATGTTGATCATGCAGGAAGATACTCACGTGATGAAAAGCATCTTAATTTTAATATAGCACATAACAGGATGCATCATGATATAAAAGATCAGGATGACTAGACTGTAATATGCGTGATAACATAGACAGGGGCCATAAAAAAGGTTTGATGCCCCAATACGATATGCAAATGGAAGAGAGCATAGACAGAGGCCATCAAGAAAGTATGATGCCCCAATACGACATGCAATCAGATAACGTAAGAATATTAGAGAGAACACTAGGATACATAAAATCAAGATGCCCCCTGTAATATATCAAGATGCAAGAAAGCAATTAATAATTTACAACTAATAATGCAACACAAGAACCAATAAACATGTCCCTAACGTGTTCCACAGTGAGGATTGATTGGATGTGCCCCCAAGCAGGGGTACGAGGACATAGTAAAGTATTGGGTCATTGTCCTCAAACAAGGAAACAATGAGAGCCGGATTTGCCCCAAGCGAGGATTCACGCGAGGAGAAGTGGTTTGAATTTGGTAGTCATAAGGTGATTGGATCATTCGTTGGGGATAATAGTTCAAAGGTTAAATTGTGTTGGTTATTTTAGAGTTTTTTTGCGATTTTGTGGATTTTTTAATTATATATATATACAGATTTTCTAATGTTTTTTAGATTTTTGACGATTTTCAAATGTTTTTGAATTTTTTGACGATTTTCAAATGTTTTTAGATTTTTGATGATTCTTGCTAATGGTTTTGGATTTTTGACGATTATCTGTCTAATGTTTTTAGATTTTTGAGAGTGTTTCTAATTTTTTTAGATTTTTGTGAGCTCTAATTTTTTTGTTGGAGTTTGGACGATTGTTTCTAATGTTTTTGGATTTTTGACAATTTTCAAATGTTTTTGGATTTTTAGATTTTTACATTGTTTTTAGATTTTTGACGATTTTCAAATGTTTTGGATTTTTAGATTTTTACATTGTTTTTTAGATTTTTGACGATTTTCAAATGTTTTTGGATTTTTAGATTTTTACATTGTTTTTAGATTTTTGACGATTTTCAAATGTTTTTGGATTTTTACATTGTTTTTAGATTTTTGACGATTTTCAAATGTTTGTAGATTTTTACACTGTGATTGGCAATTTATGGACCAGAGTGCAGACTTATTTTTGAGAGGCAATAAACATGGATATTATCCGTATGTACCATGTTCCGTGTTGTAACTTATGCTCAGAATAACACAAATTCTCTTTCCATTGGCAGGATATGGTGGTGATGATATGATGAAAATAATTCCAGCTCCATTCTTGACTCCACACAACTAGTAAGATGCGTGGGCTCATCACCGAGAATCAAGAAGGACACAGGAGGTAACTAATGAATATAGAGACAAATGCTAACAACAATCCCTTTGGGAAATTGTGACTCCATTCTTCATAACGATGCTTGAACCAATTTAAAAATGGCTTTCACTTTATGAGTCACGCACGTCTAGACTTAGACAATTACGTGTTCTGCTGATTGGTAAGATATGAGGTGAAGGGATAGTTCTCTCTTCACTTAGGCATCTTAATTACTTCTTTGGAGATTCTATAATTTGCAAACCTTTGTAAGATTTTATATTTTTGAAATGACTCCTATGCCTTGCCCCATGCTAATAGTGAGAAGTAAGGGCTCATCACCAAAGGCAAAATATAGGCGAGTGAATTCCTGTTTGTCTTTTTTTTTTTTTTGTTTAGTTTAGTTTTTTTTTTTGAATATTTTTCAATGTTTTTATGCTTTTATGAGAATGACCCTCTACGCTTTGCCCCATGCCACTTGTAAGAGGAAAGGGTTTATCACCGAAGACAAGACGTAGATGAGTAAGGGCACCTTTCTCCATTCCCGAGTCTCACACTACCGGGAAAAAGTGTGGGCTCAACACCAAAGACTATGAAGGACGAAAGATGTGATGATGAATTATTCATAAGTTATTGAATTGATGGATTTTACAATATCACTTTGTGTTTGGGAAGGAACGTCTCCCCTCAATCTCAAATTTCCCCACACGACTAGTAGGATGCGAGGTTCAACACCGAAGATGAGATAGATAACCAAATGAACTGGGTAAAAAGTTTAGAGATTAGTTATGAAAGAGAGAATGTCTTTGAAGGGAATATATTACCATCGATAAGCTTCTAGGTATGACCATAGATGAAAGCGTCAAAAGTGGAAGAAGTATGACGCTCACAAACTTAATATGATCTATATTATCACCCGCCTCATGATGATAAATATGAAGATGTGATTGTGATAAAGATAATATATGCCAATGGAAATGAATAAATTTAAATTATTCGGAGATAAGCAAGATAGAAGGAACAATGTACACGTTGTTTCTTGGAATAGTGAACATCTCAAGGATAAAATTTCATTGAATGGAATGCATTCATGGGTTTTTAAGGACTTGGCCTGTGTCAATGGCCAATTTATAAGCTACAAACCCAAAATTATCTATGATTTCATTGGGCTCAAATTTATCTTGTTTGTCTCGTTCTTTGGGTGTGTTCTTTCGATTTTCTTTGATAATGAAATCATTGACCTTAAATTTTCTAGGTTGGAATTTTTTATGGTAGCTATGCCATAGCCAATTTTGATATACTTGAAGATGATCTAGGGCATTAAGTCATTTTTCATCAAGAAGCTCGAGTTCATTAAGGTGTGAGTGTCGATAATAATATTTATTGATTACATCTTTGAAGGATATTATGAAGGATGGAAATTCAACCTTGACATGTAAAATAACTTCCCAACCATAAACAAAGGAGAAGGGAGTGGCTCCAGTAGGTGTGTGATAAGATGTGTGGTAAGCCCAAAGAGTGGGATAGATTTGGTTAAGCCAATAGCTTCCATGTGTGTTGACAATGATGGTTTGTGTTATTTGGTTTGTTGCTTCTATTTGTCCATTAATTGATTATTTTGAGGATAGATTCACGATTAAAGATGGAAAAGGTTGTGTAAAGATATTCTTGGGTATAATTACCTCATAGAATGTATGCACGTAGAAGTCTTGATAGGTGAGAATAATTAGTGATGAGATGCCTGCAAGATCGATCGTTGAAAGCATGATGGACATGATAGGTTGCATTGTCGCAAGTGTCCAAACTCGATGTGGTTGTGTTTCGACAACAAGGCTAGAGATGTTAGGCATAAGAGCCAATATTGGAATAATAGAATCAAACTTAATGGTACCTATTGATGGAACCTCTTCTGTAGTGTCTACAGTAATATCAAGGGTTGAAAGGGAGTCTTGAAACGAGGTCAAGGTCTCGTTAGATGTTGGAAGAATGTTGTCACCCAAAATAGGTTCAATATATGTTTGGGTTAAAAGAGAGTCTTGAAATAAGTTCAAGTGCTCAGTAGATGTTGGAAGAATGTTATTGTCCAAAACAGGTTCAATGTATGTTTGAACTAATGGAAGGAAATTTGAAGAAGATATGGATTGGTTTGGAATTAGAGAGGCTTGACTATTGTCATCATGATCTCGTGGAATTTCAGTATATATAGGAGTTTTGATAGTAGTCAGCTCTTCATTGAAAGTTGTGGTATTGGATGTGTCATTGGTTGCAAGAGCGTTGCCATCAAATTCTACAAAGATGACGTTGTCGTCAATTAAGTCTTGGACGTAATTCTTAAATCACACACATTTATTTGTGTGATGACCATCAATGCGATAAAAGTCACAATATATGTTAGGTTTGTACCAACATGGTTTAACTTCCCCTTTGACAAAGGGTTTTGTAATTGGATATCTTATCAGTTTAGCCTCTTTTAGTTGATGAAAAAAACTAGAGAGACTTTCTCCAAGGGGGGTAAACTGATGTTGGAATTTACGCGAACTGATGTCTTCGTGAGGTTATATGATTAGCCTTTTGGGTGATCATTCACTAATTTGGGTAGCCATATGAGAGAGTTGTGTTGTCATCTTATTAATTTGTTCTAATAGCTCATTGAATAATGTTTTTGGTGAATTCATCGTGATTAAAAGAGAGGAGAACAAAGAAAGGTGCGAATGAAGAACTCAACCTATTGATTGTGATCTTTGTTTTGGCTCAATCGAGTTAATAAGTAAGGCTATAAGGAGTAAGCTTAAACAAGATACTCGGGAGAAATATGTGATTGCTCAAACAATCTATAATGAAAATGGTTTGATTTGGCTTAAACAATCTTATCGGAAGACAATGTAAGGAGTACACTCAAACAAGGTACTTGATGCAAATGAGATATAGCTCAAATAAGCTATGATGAAGATGTTGATTGTTTTAGCTTAAACAAGCTCGGGATTGTTGACATGAAAAGTAACCTAAACATGTTAATCTCAATATGGTTGTGATATAACTCAAAATGAGTTATGAAAGGATTTGTGTTGGCTGTGATTTGGATAAATGTGATGGTGGACAAAATAATGAGTGAACTCAAACAAGTCACCCAATATTAGTTTGATATAGCTGGAAACAAGCTATAAAGGGTGTTTTGACAATTGACAATAGGGGGAGTGAATGCTAGTCACTCAATATCAGTTGGATATAGCTAAGGACAAACTATGGCGATGTAATGTTGGCTAAAGTGAGCTAATGAAATTGGTGTAATGTTTTGGTCTGTGTTGTTGGATTGTTTGGATATTTTCGCTTGGTATTGAATTGGTCGAGAACTGATTTTTTTGTGGAACACAACTAGGGTTTGAACTTTTACAATGAACACATTGATATCAACCAAGTTTTATGATAAAACAATGCTAAACTATTTTGTTTACAAACAACAAGCAATCATGTGGATCAAATTGTTTTGGCTTAGGAGGTAAATTCTTCAGGAATGATCATTGTTTCATGTAATCATACAAGTATGTTGTGAAATGGTGGATGCAAGCTCTTATTACTCCAAGAAGATGCGTCCTTCGATATACCCTAGTCTTGATATACCTAATTCTGTATGAGGAAAAAAATTGGTATGGGGAACCCTTAGAGCACTGGAGGAGACTCACCAATTCTTACTTACCTGCTTTGGAGTGAATCACCACATCCAAAACAAGTTTTGTGAAAATGTGGAAGGTGATGGGGAATGAATGTGTATGGTGTCCTTATAAATCCTCGAAGATTTATAGGGATGATGCCTAGGCTTCGTTATTCTGACTATTTAGGCGTGACTCATATACGCTACATGACAATTACCTGTAAGTGAAGAGCAGGGGTGAGGTAAATACCGAACGCTGTGATGAGACTAGGTCTCAAAGTGCAATGCAGATGCAAATGATATTGGTGCATGGTAGTCAAGTCCACATCACCAGGTGTAGCTTTGGTGGTGATGAAATCCACCTTGTCTACGTGTAAAAAAAAATGATAAAGTGATTAAACGTAGGGTTCTTTCCAACTTGAAATAAATCACTAGCAGAAAATAATTACGTACCTGAGCGTACTTTTTTTTTTGGTTTCAGCAATTTTCTTTAAATGGTGGTATTTTTGCGGGATTTTTGTTGTTGTTTTTTTTGTTTTTGACAATATTCCAGCGACGTGGTTCTATAGAAAACAAATTAGTAGTTATCCTACAAACGAAATGTTAGAAAAGTGATCGTGGCTATTTTTGATTTTCTAGATCGCTCGAAGGCACAGGAAAAGAGCATACACAACTAACAACCAAAAAAATATTAATAATATGACAAAGGAAAATAATGATTGAAATGAAAGTTTGAAAATAAAGCTAGAGGTTCTTGCAATGTTAGAACAAGAAACTAAAAAATTGTGACCGTTTCTGATTTTCCAGATCGCTCAAAGGCGCAAGAAAAGAGCATATGTGGATACAATTGAAATAGATTTTTTAAAATGTTAATAATTATTGTAATTAATTATGATTGTGAAATAGTGATAATGATTATTTTCACAAAAAAAAAAAATGATGAAAGAAGAGTGTGAAAACGTTACCTAGAAGTGTTGTCGTGGAAAATTGAAATGTAAGGCAAAAAATTAAAAATTAAAAAAAAATTGTTTTGCAGAGCCCAGGTGGCCTCATGTTTCTGATTTCCAAGATCACTTTTGAAGTGTGAGGAAAGAGCATACATGTGAGGCTATTATGTGAAATAAAATTAAAAACAATAAAAAAACTATAATTTTGTTGTTTTTGTTAAAAAGAGCAGTGTCGAAGAAATGAAACCAAAATTTTTCTCATAAGTCTAAATCAAAAATTATTTTTCCATTACATAGATCTTTTTGATACCTTTCCATTAAAAAAATTAAGTCATTCCGAGTTCGGAGTAAAAGAAGATGGGCTACGGTAGCACTTTGAATGAAAATTTTAAACATGAGAAAAACGTCCCGGGAGCTATTTTTTTATTTTTGACTTCTGTACTTCACCTGAGGAGCTAAAATTTTGATAGCAAGGTTAAAAAAGAACAATAAAAAAACATAAAGAGTTAGATCACAAAATGATTGACTAAAATAAAAGAAAAAAAATGATTAACTTCCTATAAAGCAGTTATTTTAGCAAAAGTAAATAAATAAATGCATTTTCTGGATTGGTTATTCCATGACAGTAAGATGATAAATGAATGACTAGTTCATGTGTTTCTATAGATTACGAGTGAATATAAAAACTAAACACCAAGCACCGAGGAGATCAAAGACAAGACAAGCTTCATAGTTTCATTGTTGTTATAACTGCTAGATACACCACAAGACACCACACAACAAAAACACTACCCAAAGCATGAAGGTTAACCAAAGAAGGTCATAAGGAACATAAAAGAAAATAATAATGAACAATAATAAACAAAGAATAAATAAAACCACTAATTGGGAAATTAATGGTAACAGATCGAAAGTAACCGAGCGTGCCAGAATGTAAGCTAGGAAAAATACACTACTAACAAGGAAGTAAAATACCAACAATATTACCTCCTCTTTCGCGTTTCATAACAAACCTCGGAATGGGCTAGGAAACTTGGATTGAGCCCTAATTGTGTGATATGTAGGTGATTTTCTTCAAGACAGAGCAAGACCTTCCTGCAACAACGATCCTCTTACTTTGCACCAGATGGGAAAAAGGATTATGAGGCTATTTGGGCATTAGGACAAGGCAAAATGATGTTCTTTGCTCAAAGGATGCAAGAAATTAGATATGGCATTCAAGCTTTTTCTTCGTGTGTTTAGAGGGGAGGGGTAAGGTTGTATTTATAGCTTGGGGGAGTGATTAACTTAGAGTAATTTAAGTAATCATGGTTTGAAAATGTGGGCAAGATTAAGTGAGTGGTTTGAAAATGTGGGCAAGATTAGGTGAGTGGTTTGAAAATGTGTTCAAGATTAGATGAGTGGGGGCCATGAAGAATGGGTGAGGATTTGAATTATATTTTTAATTCATAAGTGGAGGATTTTAGGTGAGTGGGGACCATGAAGGGTGGGTGAGGATTTGAATTTGAATTTTTAATTCAATAGTAGAAAAACATGGAGAATAATAACATGTGGTGAGGATTGGGTTATTTTTTGGATTTTGAAATGGATAATTAATCAAATTATATTTGATTAATTCGAAGTGTATTTTTGTGGGAAATGAGGAAGGGGAATTAATTGATTTAGGACAGATGTGAAATTAGGGTGTCTACACAAAGTACTAACTCCATTGACTCTCTAATAAGAAATCGTTATTAATGAACGAACTCAGGAGCAAATGTTATAGGGCCTTGTCATATGTTAAATTATAGATGTTTGTATTGAAAAATTCAAATTAGAAGTGTTCATTCTATTTTTTAATGTTTGCTTACGATATATTTTTGTCCATTGTAAAGGTAAACATGGTTGAAATTTGGAGATTGGAAATTCATGGAGTGTCAAATACCTCCAAAAATCTAGCATGTTCATCATTCATATTATATGGCCCTGACGGAAGCAAGATAGTAGAAAGAGGTACAATTGTCGAAATGCCAGTATGACCGTCCACCAGGCTGAGTATAGGGCGTTGATATTGGGTCTTGAGGAAGCGATACGCCACGATGTTCGGAACATTTGTGTGTTTTCTCATGATATGCTTGTTGTGAAACAAATGACTAGTGTATACCAATGTAACAATGTAAATATTTCAATTCTTCGAGTTCAAGTGCTAGAGATTGTATCTCGCATTGTGAAATGTTCATACGTGCATGTAAAAGTTAATAGAGGTAGGTTAGATGTATGTCAAGTGTCTAGGGACACTATAAACCAAGAAGTGGTAGCTTTGCTAGCACTTGCCATGGAAGACATTTCGATATGATATATGTGTATTTCCTTTTTGCGTAATGGTAGACATACATTATTTATTAGATTGTGAATAACTAATATTATGTGAATTGTCTCTAGTGTATATATTATATATTTTGTGGATAATATGATGTTACATCATATAGTGTTGGTTGATAAACCAGGCCTTTTGGATACATCATGCTTTATCCTATAATCTCTTTTAACACACTTGCAATTCACATTTCATGTTTAGTTCGGAAACATCTAGAGTCAAGTATCCAGTTTTGAAAAAAAAATGTGTGTGGCTAATTTTGTCACAAATCGTTTATTGTGCACGATTTTCTCAATATGAATGCAAAATACAAATAAATAAGTTCGTGCACCATTTGTTTCAGTTTAAATTGTTTTACAATGCATCGCTTCAATGATGGTTATGACAACGGACATGAACAAAACATGTGGAAGCTTGGTGACATGGGCCGATCCATGTTCACAATCCGTTCTTATGTTTTCGGGAAGACATAAATAATGAGACAGTAATATATAACTTTGTGAACATTAATTGTTTGTCGTAGTAACAATTATGTCATTTGTTGGGATAACAATTATGAAATTGATGTATTTTCATACAAGTTTCTTCACATTCCATGATGATAATATTCAAATATGTGAACATTACTTTTTTTGCAAAATACTTAATATTTTATGTCGGGCTAATAGTTATGCACTTGGACTCCGTAGATACAAGTACCTTCACATCACATGGTGCGTACGCATTTTGCAAGCGTCATAAAGGAAGCAAAGGGAGATGATCCTCCAATAGTTGATGATGATACAACAGATGGTCCTTCGAGCCCATTCGCTCAGATATCCATGAGCCACCTGTAGAATATAAAATTGAATATGTTAATGGTCGTATTCGTTATGTCTATCAGCATGGATCGTGTGCTGATAGTGGGGATGTTAGGTTTTCCGAGTTGCATAGACTAAATAGACATCACCAAGTAGAACACAATCTTCCCTCTGTTGAACCTCGTAAGCGTGGCCGTAAGCATATGGGGAAACAAACACCTATCTCTCAAGATAGAAGCAGGGCATACGTGCAAAAGAGGGAGGCGGAGATGTGAACTACATCCTAAGGAAATGATTCTACTTGCAATGGAGGAGGGTTATTGATCGTGTTTGTAGAAAAGAATGCAAATATCGATTTGAGGAGTTGAGCCAGAGAAGGAAAGAGGGAGGTGGATGATGCAATGTGTGCCTATGATTCAGCGGAGATGAGAAAGGCGAGAGAGGAGCATTGGTTGAGAGTGAGAGGAAATAAAAACTCAAATATCATAACAGAGGTAAATTTAAGATTGGTATAGAAATTTAAATATAATGTTAGGTTGGAAATAAAAAACTTGATATTCTGTCATGCACAAGAAGCTAGAGAAGAGGGTGGAACAAGTAGCAAAAATGTTGACGCCCCTACGAATGATAATGTAAGTAATTATTGGTCTTTCGTAAGTAAAGATACAATGTAGTTTTGTGTATTTTTGTATATACTAATTGTATGTGTGCATAGGATTATGACATTCCCTTGTGTCAACTCTTACGCCAACAGAGACATGCGATTCGTAGTGTGAAACAGAGAGAGGTAAAAAATCACTTAACAAGCTCTCAAAAAATGTATGTTTCCTTATGTTGTTGATACTTCTATTGTCATGATGGATCGATTGTTATAGGTGGAAGTTTGTGATAAGATGCCCCCTTCTCAATCAACCTGTGGTCTCGATCTTATTGGAGAGATAGATTCACTTGAGGTAAGAAAGGCGAAGATGAAAAATCCGGAGTTGAAACTTCTTTTCTAGTCGAGGAGAGAGAGGGTTATGACGGGAGGCATGAGGAGAGGGACACAAACACCGTTGCTGGCAGTACGAGTGAGGGTGGAACTGGACTGGTAAGTTATTGAATGTTCTCATTTGTTTTTTTGTATTCTTTTTTGGTGAAATTAAGAAAAAGTTATTAATGTAATTGAGATTGTCGTTATTATAGGATTTTCCTAGCGGGACCAAAGTCAGGTTAATGTCAGATAATATGGTTGTTGCAAGAGGAGTGGTTTGTGATAGTACCCCACACACGAAGTGTCATGGCATCACACTCCCCAAATTTACCGTCAAAGTGATTATTTTTGAGGCCATTGTTCCCACTACTCCATTGCCCTACCCTAATACATTTGCAAAACACTTTGGACAGTGTGTCAAAGGGTTTGTTAGTTGGGATCTCAATGATATCAGACTTAACACTCCTGAAGAGGTGAGTACTTAGACATTTTGGATGAATGATATAATTTAATTGTGTTTAACTAAGAGATTCATCTACGTTCACTTATTTCACACATGGTTGCATCTCGGGATGATGTGGTACATGCCGAGACAACGTGCCATACTCGAGATAAAGACATCGGATGTGCCACCCATTCTTGGCATCACGCCAAATTTTGTTCATAGAAATGAGAAGAAACGTATTAGATTTTATGATGGACTATTGTCTGTCGCTAACACTAGGCAACGAAGGAGATGAAAACACCATGTAGAACATTGATTGTGAGGAGTCGGATTAGTATATATGTGTATATGACGATGATGTTACTTTAATGTGTTTGAGGTTTACGACTTAGTACTGCATTATTGATATATTGAATATGGTTTGTGGTTATGGGTTACATAGAGTTATCCATTTATGATCTATTTATAATGCATTAGATTGTTTTTATTCTTGTTATGTGACATTCCATTATTGTATAAATGATGATGTTGTCACTGTGTATTTGGTTGACGTATTAATGTGACTATGGATTGTGGATTACGTTTTTTGGTATGTGGTTACATAGTTGAGTTCTTATTCCTTGTATGCTTGGTTGGGTTTGATGTGTTCAGTAATTATCGTTACATAGTTGTGTTCTACATCCATGTATGCATACTTGGTTTTGATGTGGTTATGAAACTTTCATATATATGTCATCGATGATAATATTTTGTTACATATAAGTTAAGTGCATTATTTCCTTTCTAATTATGTTTGAATGGTAACAAATAATAATTGATTGTTATAATACATGTTTATTTAGATGGCAAGACTAAAGAAGACTGGAAAGCGCAAGGCTGCGCCAGTGCAAGAACCAATTGACCATGAATCATTCGATAGTGACACTTATCCGTACAAAAAGAAAGCAAATAACTCTACAAACAAAGATGTCGGTGCTACACAAGAAGACGTGCCTTCCCCGTCAGTTCGTATGGAGTTAGAAATGAAACTTGTAACAAAGAAGACAAAGATATATCAAAACCAGTGTGAAAGCTTTGCATTGGAAAATTTATATTTTACAAAAAAACAAGGAAATATTGGATGAAATAGGAGATATTGCCTCAAGGCAGATGGAGTTGGAGGTCGAGGTTCAAGAGTTAGAACTGAAATTAAGAATTGGGAGACAATGCATGAAACGGAAAAAAGTGATCGCAAATCATGTAGCCAACTTTAATAACATTCTTAAAACACACGAAGATCATAAGGAAGTATGGAAGAAGATGTACATGCAGGCCAAGGTGGCATTTGATGAAAAAACAACACGCACTGGTGGATTAGACAATAATAACAAATGAATATTCCAGTCATAGAAATTTTATATTTCACTTACATATTTGTCAAGTTTTACTTATATATTAGACATATATGTATAGATATTGATTATGTGGTATGCAACAAATTAGTTATATTTGATGAATCTTGCCTTTGTAGCATAATAGATGATATGGATAGACGTACGTGATTTTACACTAATATGGTTGTTTTTCAGTTGATGTTATGATGTGCACGTTAATTAGTATTTAGATCATGTATTTCAATTGTTATATCTGGTATGCGATGTGATGAATGAGGAAGAGTAATACACCGTGTGATTAGAAGACAATTGTATATATGTGTGATGAGGTTGTTACTTTATTGTGTTTGACATTTACGATTTAATATTTCATTCTTGTTAAATTGAATATGGTTTGTGGTTTTGTTTATAACACATTAGATGGTTTTTATTCTTGTTGTGACATTTCATTTATTGCATAAATAATGATGTTGTGACTGTGTATATGGTTAATGTATTAATGTGACTATGAATGTGGATTACGGTAAATGGTATATGGTTACTTTGTTGGGTTCTACTTCCATGTACGGTATATGGTTACAATTACGTTTGAATGTTAACAAATAATAATTGGTTGTTTAAATACATGTTTAATTAGATGACGAGAAAAAAGAAGGTTGGAAAGTGCAAGGCCTCACTAGTGCCGGAACCAAAAGACTATGCGAAATTCAATAGTTCTTGGTACTAATGTTTTAGGAAAGACCGAAGATAGAACCTCGAGTGAAATTTTTGAAGTTGGACACGAAGATGAGTCATCCCCGTCACTTCGTATGGAAGTAGAACTGAAACTTGCAAAGAGCAAGGAAAAGTTTTATAAAACCGAGCGTGAAAGACTTAGACTGCAATATGTAAAATTGTTAAAGATAAATAAGGAATTATTGGACCAATTACTAGTTGCTTCCTCGAAGAAGATGGAGTTGGAGCTTGAGGTTCTAGAGTTGGAATTAGAAATTAAGAATTGGGAGACAACGTGTGAATCCAACAAAAAAGTGTTCGAAAACCAAGAAGCAAGTTTTAATTCAGTTGTTAAAATTCACAAACATCACAAAGAATCATGGAAGAAGATGTACATCCTAGCCAAGGCATCTACTGAGGAAAAAGTACCAGTCGCTCACACCGAAGATTGTCCAAGTGACCTTTGACATAAAATATGACTTTGTAATAAAATGACACTTTCCATGTGACCTTTGACATCAACAGGTGTTGGTTAAATGTATATTCTAGTTTTTAAAAGAGTTAATAATATTTATACCATCAAAACATAATAAAAATAAGAAGGTTTTAAAGTCTAATAAAAAGATTTAAATTGGAATAAGATTTAAAATGTGCGAGTATTGTGAATGTTACTTTTAGTTAATGTACATTTTATAGAGAATTTGAATTTCAAGTTCTCATTGAAGCATTTAATTTTCATACAAATGTATACATTACAATGGAATGATCTTAGTTTAAATGTGTGTTACCATTCATTAAGACTACAAAATAGTTTTCGTTGGTTCAAGTGTAACTTCTCATCTTCTCATACTTTATTTGCAATGTTATACAAATTCAATGTAAATGTTATGGTGTAAATGTATAAATGGTTTTTCAAACTGCTGAAGAAAAACATCATGCGTTTTCAACATGGCGGAAATCACACCCATTTTTCCATCGTATTGGAAAAAAATCAACCCTTCTCAGCTTGAAAAGCAGTTGATGTGGATTCAATCTTTACAATGAGAAGGAAGAACACCGCGGGTTGCGCCTTTTGGAAAATGTGGTGGGGGTTTTCGAACTGCTGAAAAACATCGTGCATTTGTCAATGTGGTAGAAAACGCACCCCACTTTCCGTCGCATTGGAAAAAACTCAACCCTTCTCTAGTAGACAAGTTGTTGATGTGGATTCGATGTTTGCGACAAGGAGGAAGAGCACAGCGGGTTGCACCTTTTGGAGAACGTGGTCGAGGTTTTTGTCTTGCTGAAAAACACCATGTGTTTTTCAATGTGTCGGAAAACGCACCCCACTTTCCATCGCATTGAAAAAATTGAACCCTTCTCCACCTGACAAGTTGTTGATGTGGATTCAATGTTTACAACAAGAAGGAAGAGCATGGCGGGTTGCGCCTTTTGGTGAACGGGTCACGTTTTTCAAAGTGCTAAAAAACACCAGTGCATTTTTCAACGTGGCGGAAATCACACCCCACTTTCTATCACTTTGAAAAAATTGAACCCTTCTCCACCTGACAAGTAGTTGACGTGGAGTTAATGTTTATAACAAGAAGGAAGAACACAAAGGGTTGCACATTTTGGAGAATGTGGTGGGGTTTTTGAACTGCTAAAAACACCATGCATTTTTCAACGTGGCGGAAATCACACCCCACTTTCTATCACTTTGATAAAATTGAACCCTTATCCACCTTACAAGTAGTTGATGTGGAGTCAATGTTTACAACAAGAAGGAAGAGTACCGTGGGTTGCACCTTTTGGTGAATGGGGTCACGATTTTCAAAGTCTTTGAAAAACACCATGCATTTTTCAACGTGGCGGAAATCACACCCCACTTTCTATCACTTTGAAAAAATTGAACCCTTCTCCACCTGACAAGTAGTTGATGTGGAGTCAATATTTACAACAAGAAGGAAGAGCACTGCGGGTTGTGCCTTTTGGTGAACGGGGTCATGATTTTCAAAGTGTTGAAAAACACCGTGTGTTTTTCAACGTGGCAGAAATCACACCCCACTTTCTATCGCCTTGAAAAAATTGAACCCTTCTCCACCTGACAAGTAGTTGATGTGGAGTCAACGTTTACAACGAGAAGGAAGAACACCGTGGGTTGCTCCTTTTGGAGAATGTGGTGGGGGTTTTCGAACTGCTGAAAAACACTGTGCATTTTTCAACGTGGCGGAAATCACACCTATTTTTCCATCGTTTTGGAAAAATTGAAACCTTCTCCACCTGACAAGTATTTGATGTGGAGTCAATGTTTACAACAAGAAGGAAGAGCACTGCGGGTTGCGACTTTTGGTGAACGGGGTCACGTTTTTCAAAGTGCTAAAAAACACCGTGTGTTTTTCAACGTGGCAGAAATCGCACCCCACTTTCTATCACATTTGAAAAAACTCAACCCTTCTCCACCAGAAAAGTTGTTGATGTGGATTCGATTTGTGTGACAAGGAGGAAGAGCACCGCGGGTTGCGCCTTTTGGAGAACGTGGTGGGGGTTTTCGAACTATTGAAAAACACCATGTGTTTTTCAACGTGGCAGAAATCGCACCCATTTTTCCATCGCTTTGGAAAAATTGAACCCTTCTCGACTTGAAAAGCGATTGATGTGGATTCAATCTTTACAACGAGAAGGAAGAATACCACAAGTTGTGCCTTTTAGAGAACATGGCGGGGTTTTCCAACTGTTGAAAAACACCGCGTGTTTTTCAACATTGTAGAAATCGCACCCATTTTTCCATTGCTTTGGAAAAATTGAACCCTTCTCCACTTGAAAAGTAGTTGATGTGGATTCAATCTTTACAATGAGAAGGAATAACACCATGGGTTACGCCTTGTGGAGAACGTGGTGGGGGTTTTCGAACTGCTAAAAACACCGTGCATTTTTCAACATGGCATAAATCACACCCATTTTTCCATTGCTTTGGAAAAATTGAACCCTTCTCCACTTGAAAAGTAGTTGATGTGGATTCAATGTTTACAACGAGAAGGAAGAACACCACGGGTTCCTCCTTTTGGAGAGCGTGGTGGGGGTTTTCAAATTGCTGAAAAACATCGTGCGTTTTTCAACGTAACGGAAATCACACCCATTTTCCATCGCTATGGAAAAATTGAACCCTTATCCACCTGATAAGTAGTTGATGTGGATTCAATGTTTACAACAAGAAGGAAGAGCACCGCGGGTTACACCTTTTAGAGAACGTGGTGGGGTTTTGAACTCTTTTGAAAAACATCGTGTGTTTTTAATGTGGCGAAATTGCACCCCACTTTCCGTCGCATTGGAAAAAAATCAACCCTTATCCACCGGACAATTTTTGATGTGGATTCCATGTTTATGACAAGGAGGAAGAGCACCGCGGGTTGTGCCTATTGGAGAACATGGTGGGGGTTTTCGAATTGCTTGAAAAACACCGTGCATTTTTCAACGTGGTAGAAATTGCACCCATTTTTCCATCGCTTTGGAAAAATTGAACCCTTCTCCACTTGAAAAGCATTGATGTGGATTCAATCTTTACAATGAAAAGGAAGAACACCGCAGGTTATGCCTTTTGGTGAACGTGGTGGGGGTTTTCGAACTGCTGAAAAACATCGTGCATTTTTCAATGTGGCAGAAAACGCACCCCACTTTCTATCGCTATGAAAAAATTGAACCCTTCTCCACCTGAAAAGTAGTTGATGTGGAGTCAATGTTTACAACAAGAAGGAAGAGCACTGCGAGTTGCGCCTTTTGGAGAACGGGGTCATGTTTTTCAAAGTGCTTAAAAACACCGTGCATTTTTCAAAGTGTTGAAATATTTTATATAGTGTTGAAAATGGTTTATTTTTCAGCACTTTGATAGTAGCAATTAAATTTTAAAATGATAATTTTTACTATTTATTACATATTTTCATCGTAATTACATCAAATTTCTATTTGTTAAAATATTGTATACTATCCATATATTACGTGAGCGGTTCTACATTGGCTAACACCACCAAGCACTTTTTAAAAACACTCTAAAAATAGTCGAAGAGTAGGTTAGTTGTACACGTTCCATATTTATGTATTTTAATTATACGTAATGTATAATCTCCTATACATGAATTGGAAATGTTTACAATTATAATTTAGGCCCACTGAACATGACATACATTTACTTTCCAAAGCTCAACTTGCTCATTTTGTAAGATACACCATTTGTATATCCATTACATCTGCAACACAACGAATTAAATATTAGACAATGTATCAAAGAATTTTTACTTTACATACAGTAAAAATGCTATGATATTAAGGACATTCAATACACACCTTGTGCAGATGCTAAATTGTTGAAAGATAAGCGGCGGTGGGGAGATGTTTCAGCTGCATTTGAACCACTTGCAAAATAAATGATCAATATGTTAGTCTTCGCCTCCACAATTAAAATTTGTTGCGAATAGTTCACACTAACAGTTCAATGTTTTAACTTGTATGATCCATTTATGTGGTTTGTCTCCTCTTTGCACGATTTCCATTGGGAAATTGGAAGCATTCATAGTCTTCAGCGTGATTGTTCAAATCTTCTACAATGATTAGCCTCTTACTCACACTGCGGTGGCATTTTTTACTCGCACTAAACCATGGACGCATGCGGGTGGTGGAAATCTCATTGACATCTCCTTTGAAAGCAACATCCAACATATTTGATGCTTCTAGGTCTCTCCTAAACCTTTGAACACATTCAAAGAATGTTTTTTTCTATTCATCTGTACTTAGTCGTGTATCAAAGATTGACTTCAAGAATTCTTTGGATGTGTGTTCCATAAAATCTGAATCGCTTTCTATCATCAAACCACCAGCCCCAACTGTTTTAGGAGTTCTTGTGATGTATAAGACATTATAGAAAATTATTTATTTATACACAACTAACCATCAACTGTCAGTGAGTGTCAAGGTGGTGAGGAGGGGCCATCCTATAACATGTCATCGTTTCTGATAATGCTTATCTCTGTATAGGTATTTTGTGCCGTGCACGTGAAATGAAAATAAATTCAACACGATGCTTATTTCGTTACAAATTATTCTTAGCAATCTATATGACTATTTGCCACATACAATGACATTAAATTACCTTCAACTTCGATGTTGGATACGACGAAGAGGGGTCGTGTCAGAACGTGTCTTCATTTACCCTGCTTGTCTCCCCATAAGTATTACCTCCTGCACGTGAAATGAAAAGTAATTCAATATGATGCTTATTTCGTTACAACTTATTCTTAACAATCTATATGACTACTTGCCACATACGATGACATTAAATTACCTTCAACTTCTGATGTTGGATACAATGAAGAGGGGCCGTGTCGGAATGTGTCTTCATTTACCCCGCTTGTCTCCCCATAAGTATTGCCTCTTGCACGTGAAATGAAAAGAAATTCAACACGATGCTTATTTCGTTACAACTTATTCTTAGCAATCTATATGACTACTTGCCACATACGATGACATTAAATTACCTTCAACTTCTGATGTTGGATATGACGAAGAAAGGCCATGTCGAAACGTGTCTTCATTTACCCTGCTTGTCTCCCCATAAGTATTGCCTCCTGCACGTGAAATGAAACGAAATTCAACACAATGCTTATTTCGTTACGACTTATGCTTAACAATCTATATCAATACTTGCCACATATGATGACATTAAATTACCTTCTACTTCTGATGTTGGATATGACGAAGAGGGGCCATGTTAGAATGTGTCTTCATTTACCCTGCTTGTCTCCCCATAAGTATTGCCTCCTGCACATGAAATGAAAAGAAATTCAACACGATGCTTATTTCATTACGACTTATGCTTAGCAATATACATCGGTAACATATGATGGCATTGAATTACTTGTCACTTATGGTGCTTGATATGATGACATCGACACATATTTCTTGTGAAAATCCAATGCCTTCAACACGTGCTTACATGTGTTTCCTCTGATAGCCCAAGCACATTCACAAACGTCCAAGGCTCCGCATTTCCTTACCAAATACCATGAGCTTCTAGTTGTTTGGCTCCTAACCCACAATTGATTGCAATCGGTGCAATTGCAAGGCAATCAATATCAGGAATACTCTTTGCTCTCTCTCAACCACTGTTAGTAGATGTCTTTCTTTTTGAAATTGGTCAAGAAGCTAGATTTTTGTAACTTCCTCTTGTGTTTGTAAAATGGCTCCACCTTGTACACAAGTGTGTAGAACAAATAGTCCATCCGGCGAGTACATTTCTTTTGTCTATCACACAAGTATTTAGTCTTCAAAAAACAATGGTAGGACTCGATAGATGCATTTGTTTCTTGATTCACATGGGAGAAGTTTCTAAAATTTGTTTCCCACATAGCTGTCAAGCGACACAGATTGAAAATCAGTGACATTATAAACCAAGAATTATAATTGATGATAATTAATAAGGAAACACACAAAGGATCACACTCACCAACATGTTCTTTGCTCTCACACCATGTATTCCTGAAGTACTCGAGGAACTTAGTTTCCTCTTTGAATTCATTAAATAAGTCTTGAATGATTCGAAATGTGTGCTCATGATGAATTTCTGAACCATACATGATGGTACCTAGTCTCTCAAAAATATTCCACCTAGTCTCTTTGCTACAATACTTGTGCATGTTTTTCAACCATGCACTGCGCACGTGCCATAAGCATAGCACTACACGACAACCAAAAACACACATGATGGCTTGGATTTCAGTCAACACATCATCTGTAATGAACGCATTGATCTACCAATCAGCACGAAGGTGTTTTCCTCATTTTTGGACTTCCGCCAACCACTTGTAAATATATTCAATTTTATTCCTTGAAGAGATGGCCCATGCTACGGGCACCCCCGCTTATTTCTCATAAAAACAAGCAATGTGTATAATTGGTACTACAGAAATATGACATCAAATGGTAACACGAAGTTTAATATAATAGAAAGGGAATAATATTAATGATACGTAAATTACACATCATTTCAAAATTCATTCCAATTACTTACACCATATTTGTTGGTAGAAAATGTCGAGTCCATGGAGATTATGGAATTGTACGAATGTTGAACCATTCTCTCACACATCCACGGTGTTTGCAACCCCATGATGAATGGAATGGTGGTTCCATTTGGGCGTTGATAGTAGAAAAATATGTCTCTTTCCTCCGCATGCCATAAGTTCACACTCATGGCATCATCGAATGCTTTTGAGACCTTCTGCAGTGAACTCTTTTCCATGCGTTCACCACATCCTTTCTTGTCATGTATTCATCTCTCCTGCTCGATATACCCACGTTTGATGGATCCTCTATATATTTATCATACACCATGTCCACGGTGACTCCCATTAACAAAAGACTCTCAATATAAGTTTTGCATTCATTAGATAAGTACGGGGCAACATTTAGACGAGGATCATTAATGGTATTTTCATTCTTCCCATGACAACACTCACCATTTACATCACAATGAAACGGTTGGTTGTATAATATTATCGCCGTTGTCGGTCTCCCATAAAAAACCTTCACATTGAAATGACATTGGAAACCCCTTTTAATTATACACCTACTCACTTTGTCACTTGTTACTAACTTATTTCTATTGTTGCTTGGACCATACGAACACCAATAGCTGCATTAAAAATGGTAACATCAAATGTTATACAACTGTTTATGAAAAGAACGTACAAAAAAATATTTTGTTAGCAAATTTCCAAACCTAGAATATGACTTGGTTGTATGTGGTTTTGGATTTTCTATATTTGTTGACTTGTGATTTGTGCGGGTGAAGGTAGTCTCAAAATTTCGTTAGAACCTTCCCCCTTTAGAAATGCATGTAGTCTTGCGAGCGGTATGGTGGCACAAATGTCGATGTTCGGCTCATCCCCTATTGGTGTCCATTCTAGGTCATCATATGAAAATTGACTCTTTTCCTCTGTAATCTCTTGGATAGGAAGATCGATCATGCTCTGCCATTTGGGCCTCCTTCCCATCCTAAAAATTATTACATGCAGTTTTGTATCGTTAATGAAATAATTATTTCATACTTACCAAAATAAATTTTGACTTGTGATTCATCATCAACATGAATACCATCTTAAAACATTGGAAGCATTCGAATTTTTGTCTAATTCAAAAGCCACGTGTATAAAAGACAGTATTGAAATGAAAGGAAAATAACTATTTATACGATTGCCTACTGCTTCCAGTGCACACCTATATCACAATATGGTCATCTATAATGTGATAAAGAATGTGACATTTAGCTAAAAACCATCAAAATTTTTATGTGAACACCCTTCATCTTCAATTTACGCGAAACTCGTATTTTCGTATCTCTCCGTTTTACAAACATGATCGCGAGATATTAGGCTCATGGTATTCATATTCACTACACAAAAGAGTAACTAGTACAAAACAAAAATATACAATTAACGTTAGTACAATACATGTCAAATCAAATATATGTCATCCAATATGATAAAATAATCACAATAATCATGAAAAATTGAAGTATCGATAAATGCCAATGGCTATCCTTCACCCAAGATGCACCCTCCCATAATATCACAACCATCCATTACAAAAGGGATGGTTGTGATATTACGGGAGGGTGCATTTCTGAGTGGAAGGTCGGCGGGTGACTTTAAAACCTCTGCTTAGCACAGTCTACCACCCATCTATCGATCACGGAATCCTAAGGGGCAAGCCCCTTCATCACGCAATGATAGTTGGGCATATCGATGTGGCATCCTAAGGGGCAAGCCCCTTCAACATGCACCGATTCCTGTCTTTGCAGAGGCACTTTCCCCATATGCCAAATTGAGAGTCAGAGTATGATATCACATAATTTTTATAGCTTCAACTTTCATTAAACATTCACAACATTACAATTACCAATATTTAACAACTAATAAGTATTATGGATATTAGTACAATACCTATTCCCATGAGATCAATCACTAAGGATATGATGTATACATTAGAAAATAGGACCCCTCTACAAAATCTATATATGTAGCCTACATAGATCATCGAGAATGTGTGAACAAATAATTAGCTCAAACACAAAAGGTTACATTCCCTATAATTATTAATAAGTGATTTCAAACTCTTGCACTCCTTGATTTTATGTGTGTAAATCACACATCTACAAAAAGAATTTCATGGTAAAATTTTAAAGTTCTTTCCTTGTGCCAAATTCCAAATCATCTTTAGATATTGGTAGATGTATGCACACCACCAATATGAGGCTATGGATATCTTTGTTATACTCTACATGGAACAAAACACACTCTATTTTTCATCACTTTGGAAAGATTCAATCCCTTTCCACTTGATAAGTAGTTGATTTGGACACAATATTTATAAGGAGAAGGAAAATCACCGTGGGTTACACCTTTTGGATAACGGGATTGCGATTTTCAAAATGTTGAAAAACACCGTGTATTTTTCAACGTGGCAAATAACACACAATCAATTTTTCATCACTTTGGAATTATTCTACCCTTATCCACCTGATAAGTAGTTTATGTGGATTCAATGTTTATAAGGAGAAGGAAAATCACTATAGGTTACACCTTTTGGAGAACGGGATTACGTTTTTCAAAATGTTGAAAAACACTGTGTGTTTTTCAATGTGGCGAATAACACACTCTATTTTTCATTGCTTTAGAAATATTCAACCCCTCTCCACCTGATAATTAGTTTATGTGGATTCAATTTTTACAAGGATAAGGAAAAGCACTTTGAGGTTACACCTTTTGAACGGAATTGCGATTTTCAAAATGCTTTGAAAAGCACTTTGTGTATTTTTCAACGTTGCGGAATACATGACCTATTTTTCATCACTTTGGAAAAATTCAAACCCTCTCCACTTTATAATTATTTTATGTGGATTCAATATTTACAATGAGAAGGAAAATCACTGCGGGTTACACCTTTTGGAGAACGGGATTGCAATTTTCAAAATGCTGAAAAACACCGTGCATTTTTCAACTTGGCGAAAAACACACTCTGTTTTTCATTGCTTTGGAAAAATTCAACCCCTCTCCACTTGATAAGTATTTGATGTGGAGTCAATGTTTACAAGGAGAAGGAAAAGCACCGCGGGTTACACCTTTTGGAGAACGAGATTGTGATTTTCAAAATGCTAAAAAAATCGTGCGCTTTTCAACGTGATGGAATACACGACTTGTTTTTCATCACTTTGGAAAAATTAAACCGCTCTCCACCTGATAATTTTTTAATGTGGAGTAAATGTTTACAAGGAGAAGGAAAATCACTATGGGTTACACCTGTTGGAGAACGAGATTGTGTTTTTAAAAAGTTGAAAATCACCGTGCATTTTTCAACGTGGCGAATAACACTCTTTTTCATCACTTTGTAAATATTAAACTCCTCTCCACTTCATAATTAGTTTATGTGGAGTTAATTTTTACAAGGATACATAAAATCACCAGGGGTTTCCCCTTTTGGAGAATCAATCACGTTTTTCAAAGTGTTGAAAAACACCGTGCATTTTTCAATGTGGCGGAATACACGACCTATTTTTCATCGCTTTGGAAAAATTCAACCCATATCCACCTGACAAGTAGTTGATGTGGATTCAATGTTTACAACAAGAAGGAAAAGCACCGGGATTGCACCTTTTGGAGAACGGGATCGGGTTTTTCAAAGTGTTGAAAAACACCGTGTGTTTTTCAACGTGGCGAAAAACACACCCTATTTTTCATCGCTTTGAAAAATTCAACCCCTCTCCGTCTGACAAGTAGTTGATGTGGAGTCAATGTTTAAAAGGAGAAGGAAAATCACCATGGGTTACACCTTTTGGAGAACGGGATTACATTTTTTAAAATGTTGAAAAACACCATGTGTTTTTCAACGTGATGGAAAACACACTGCTTTTCATCTCTTTGGAAATATTCAACCACTCTCCACCTGATAAGTAGTTTATTTGGAGTCAATGTTTATAAGGAGAAGGAAAAGCATCATGGGTTGCACCTTTTGGAGAACGGGATTGCGTTTTTAAAAGTGCTAAAAACACCATGTGTTTTTCAACGTGGCGGAAAACACACTCCATTTTTCATCACTTTGGAAATATTCAACCCCTCTCCACCTAATAATTAGTTTATGTGGAGTCAATGTTTACAACAAGTAGGAAATACACCATGGGTTGCACCTTTTGGAGAATGGGATTACATTTTTCAAAGTGCTTTGAAAAACACCGTGCGTTTTTCAACTTGGCGAATAACACACTTTTTTTTTCATCGCTTTGGAAATATTCAACCCCTCTCCACTTGATAAGTATTTGATGTGGAGTCAATGTTTATAAGGAGAAGGAAAATCACCATAGGTTACCCCTTTTGGAGAATGGGATTACGATTTTCAAAATGCTGAAAAACACCATGCATTTTTCAACGTGGCAAAAACACACTCTATTTTTCATCGCTTTGGAAAAATTCAACCCTTCTCCACTTGATAAGTAGTTGATGTGGATTCAATGTTTACAAGGAGAATGAAAAGCACCGTGGGTTACACCTTTTGGAGAACGGGATTGCGTTTATCAAAATGTTGAAAAACACCATGTGTTTTTCAACATGGTGGAAAACACACCATGTTTTTCATCACTTTGGAAAAATTCAACCCCTCTCCACCTGATAAGTAGTTTATGGGGAGTCAATTTTTACAACAAGTAGAACTGAAACTTGCAAGTATGGAAGTAGAACTGAAACTTGCAAAGAGCAAGGCAAAGTTTTATAAAACCGAGCGTGAAAGACTTAGACTGCAATATTTAAAATTGTCAAAGATAAATAAGGAATTATTGGACCAATTACTAGTTTCTTCCTTGAAGAAGATGGAGTTGGAGCTTGAGGTTCTAGAGTTGGAATTAGAAATTAAGAATTGGGAGACAACGTGTGAATCCAACAAAAAAGTGTTCGAAAACCAAGAAGCAAGTTTTAATTCAGTTGTTAAAATTCACGAACATCACAAAGAATCATGGAAGAAGATGTACATCCCGACCAATGCTTCTACTGCGAGGAAAAAGTACCAGTCGCTCACACCGAAGATTGTCCAAGTGACCTTTGACATAAAATATGACTTTGTAATAAAATGACACTTTCCATGTGACCTTTGACATCAACAGTGTTGGTTAAATGTATATTCTAGTTTTTAAAAGAGTTAATAATATTTATACCATCAAAACATAATAAAAAATGAGAAGGTTTTAAAGTCTAATAAAAAGATTTAAAATGTGCGAGTATTGTGAATGTTACTTTTAGTTAATGTACATTTTATAGAGAATTCAAATTTCAAGTTCTCATTGAAGCATGTAATTTTCATACTTTTGGTATACATTACAATGGAATGATCTTAATTTAAATGTGTGTTACCATTCATTAAGACTATAAAATAGTTTTTTTGGTTCAAGTGTAACTTCTCATCTTCTCATACTTTGTTTGTAATGTTATACGATTCAATGTAATTGTTATGGTGTAAATGTATAAATGGTTTTTCACACTTTTGAAAAACACCGTGCATTTTTCAACGTGGCAAAAATCACACCCCACTTTCCATCGCATTGGAAAAAACTCAACCCTTCTCCACTTGACAAGTAGTTGATGTGGAGTCCATGTTTGCGAAAAGGAGGAAGAGCATCGTAGGTTGCCCCTTTTGGAGAACGAGGTCGGGGTTTTGCAACTTCAAAAACACCGTGTGTTTTCAACGTGGCGAAAATGCACCCCACTTTCCATCGCATTGAAAAAATCTCAACTCTTCTCCACCTGACAAGTTGTTGATGTGGATTCTATGTTTGCGACAAGGAGGAAGAGTGCGACAGGTTGTGCCTTTTGGAGGATGTGGTTAGGTTTTGAAACTGCTGAAAAACACTGTGTGTTTTTCAATGTGGTGGAAAACACACCCCACTTTCCATCGCATTGGAAAAAACTCAACCCTTCTCCACCTGACAAGTTGTTGATATGGATTCAATGTTTGTGACAAGGAGGAAGAGCACCGTGGGTTGCACCTTTTGGAGAACGTGGTCGGGGTTTTCAAACTGCTAAAAACACTGTGCATTTTTCAACGTGGTGGAAATCACACCCCACTTTCCATTGCTTTGGAAAAATTGAACCCTTCTCCACCTGACAAGTAGTTGATGTGGAGTCCATGTTTGCAACAAGGAGGAAGAGCACCGTGGGTTGCGCCTTTTGGAGAACGAGGTTGCGGTTTTGCAAATTGCTGAAAAACACTGTGCATTTTTCAACATGGCGGAAAACGCACCCCACTTTCCATCGCATTGGAAAAATCTCAACCCTTCTCCACCTGACAAGTTGTTGATGTGGATTCCATGTTTGCGAAAAGGAGGAAGAGCACGACGGGTTGCACCTTTTGGAGAACGTGGTCGGGGTTTTCAAACTGCTGAAAAACACTGTGTGTTTTTCAATGTGGCGAAAAACACCCCAATTTCCATCGCATTGGAAAAAACTCAACCCTTCTCCACCTGACAAGTTGTTGATGTGGATTCCATGTTTAGCGACAAGGAGGAAGAGCACCGTGGGTTGCACCTTTTGGAGAATGTGGTTGGGGTTTTGAAACCGATAAAAACACCACGTATTTTTCAACGTGGCGTAAATCACACCCCACTTTCCATCACATTGGAAAAAACTCAACCCTTTTCCACCTGACAAGTATTTGATGTGGAGTCCATGTTTGCGACAAGGAGGAATAACACCATGGGTTGCTTCTTTTGGAGAATGAGGTTGGGTTTTTAAATCTGTTGAAAAACACCGTGTGTTTTTCAACATGGCGGAAAACACACCCCACTTTCCATCACATTGAAAAAATCTCAACCCTTCTCCACCTGACAAGTTGTTGATGTGGATTCCATGTTTGCAACAAGGAGGAAGAGCGTGGCGGGTTGCACCTTTTGGAGAACATGGTCGGGGTTTTGAAACTGCTGAAAAACACCGTGTGTTTTTCAATGTGGTGGAAAACACACCCCACTTTCCATTGCATTGGAAAAACTCAACCCTTCTCCACCTGACAAGTTGTTGATGTGGATTCCATGTTTGCGATAAGGAGGAAGAGCACCGCGGGTTGCGCCTTTTGGAGAACGTGGTTGGGGTTTTGAAACCGATAAAAATATCGCGTGTTTTTCAACGTGGCAAAAATCACACCCCACTTTCCATCACATTGGAAAAAACTCAACCCTTTTCCACCGACAAGTATTTGATGTGGAGTCAATGTTTGTGACAAGGAGGAAGAGCACGCGGTTGCGCCTTTTGGAGAACGAGGTCATGTTTTTGTAGAATCGTTGAAAAACACTTTGCATTTTTCAACATGGCGGAAAACGCACCCCACTTTCCATCGCATTGGAAAAATCTCAACCCTTCTCCGCCTGACAAGTTGTTGATGTGGATTCCACATGTTTCACAAGGAGGAAGAGCATGGCGGGTTGCGCTTTTTGGAGAACGTGGTTGGGTTTTGAAACTACTTGAAAAATATTGTGTGTTTTTTAACGTGGTGGAAAACACACCCCAATTTCCATCGTATTCGAAAAAACTCAACTCTTCTCCACCTGACAAGTTGTTGATGTGGATTCGATGTTTACGACAAGAAGGAAGAGCACCGTGGGTTACACCTTTTGGAGAATGAGGTCGGGTTTTGCAAATACTGAAAAACACCATGCGTTTTTCAACGTGGCAGAAAATGCACCCAACTTTCCATCACATTGGAAAAATCTCAACCCTTCTCCACCTGACAAGTTATTGGTGTGGATTCCATGTTTATGACAAGGAGGAAGAGCACCGTGGGTTGCACCTTTTGGAGAACGTGGTCGGGGTTTTGAAACTACTGAAAAACACCGTGTGTTTTTCAACGTGGCGGAAATCACACCCCACTTTCCATCACATTGGAAAAAAACTCAATCCTTCTCCACTTGACAAGTAGTTGATGTGGAGTCCATGTTTGTAACAAGGAGGAAGAGCACCACGGGTTGCGCCTTTTGGAGAACCAGGTCAGGATTTTGCAATTGCTGAAAAACACCGTGCATTTTTCAACGTGGCAGAAAATGCACTCCACTTTCCATCGCAGTGGAAAAATCTCAACCGCTCTCCACCTGACAAGTTTTTGATGTGGATTCCATGTTTGCGACAAGGAGGAAGAGTGCGACGGTTGCGCCTTTTGGAGAACGTGGTCGTGGTTTTAAAATTGCTGAGAAACACCGTGTGTTTTTCAATGTGGTGGAAAACACACCCCACTTTCCATCGCATTGGAAAAAACTCAACCCTTCTCCACCTGACAAGTTGTTGATTTGGATTCCATGTTTGTGACAAGGAGGAAGAGCACCACGGGTTGTGCCTTTTGTTCTTATATATAGTAGTCATCTTGCATAAAGGTTGGAGTTACTCCCTAGGTGTAGAAGTGTTGAAGCATGGCACAAAGGTCAAGCTTGTGCATCATAATGGGAGTATTATGCACTTACAACATCTTACAAAGTGGGGCATGCAATGGGTTAGAAAGGCTTAAGTGCAACTTTGGTTACTTGCTCAAACTTGGGTAGATATGAGATGAAGTGACATGTAAGTGTCATATTTTTTGTTGGTTAAATGTCATATGTCACACGAGGAAGACCATGATGGTTGATAACACAACAATCAAAATGTGATGAGTCACATCCAAATAGATAAGAGGATTAAGAAGGTGACCCACTTCAACTATTGTAGTTACTTCTTGTGCCTATAAATATGATGGTTGGAGTTACTTCTTATGCCTATAATACATTTAAAACCATTATCCTCCCACATTCTATTAGAATTCAATATAAGCTCCATACTCCATTTATTACTATCATTTGAAGAAGAAAAGGGGTTTGATACACATATTGTTGAGGTACTGTACTTTTGAGATATCTCATAAAGAAAGTCCTTGTTGTTCAATATTCCCAATGTCAATAGTTGTTTTTTTCAATGCAATCATAGTGTTTTAAAAGTAGTTAGAACACAATAATTTTAAGAGATTTCACTTGCCATAGAACAAGTTGAGCTGATGTAACTTATTTAAATTTACTAACCATTGAACAAGGCCTGTTAGGTTGTTTTGTGCCATGTTTTGTGACATCTTTGTGTCGTATAATTTTGGACAATTAAAACACTTATACGACACCTTGAAAACTAATTAGTCACCCCACATATAATATATTAGATACACTAAACATTAATTTAACACCCTAAACACTGATACGATACCCTAAATAATGTCATGATACTCTATGCACAAATGATTCATCCTCTATTTCATAATAAGGATAACCTAAACACTAATGAAACACATGGTCTCATACAAAATGATAATCCTCACTATAATACCCTATTAACTCATACGACACCCTAAACACTCAAAAATTGATGCAAAACCTTGGACACTAATGAGTTACTCTAAATAACATAATTCAGACACAAAAAAACACAAATGTTTTACCCTAAAAAAATTATAAGACATGATAAACACTAATATGAAACACTATACACTATTAGAAGACTATAAACATTAAGGGATCATCATATATAATATAATTAGGACACCTTACAGAATAATTTGATATCATAAGCACTCATATTAAACATTCAAACATTGTTACAAAAACCTTAACACTAATGGGTAAACCTAAATAACATAAATGACAATCGAGATACTTTGAGCATTAACAAAACAACCGTAAACCTGATATGAAACCCTAAAGAATATAATGAGACCTTACAAACTAATTGGCCACTTTACAAAACACAATTAGAATGCCCTAAATATTAATGTGTCATCCTAAACAATCATACGATACCCTAAACACCCAAACATTGATATGATGCCCTAAACACTAACTTGTCATCTTAAATAACACAATTACAACACCCTAAACTATAATACAACACCTAACATTAATTTAACATGTATTAGGGTTCAATTGGTATAAATGATTCCAAATCTATCCCTAATACATGTTCAATTGTCACATTAGGTGTATTAGGGCTCGATCGATGGAAACAAACACAAACTAATACTTGGCACTCAAATAGGCCACCCTGAACATGTGGAAAACCGTCGTGTTTTTCAACATGTTGAAAAACACAATGTGTTTTCCATCTTGATGAAAAACACGTTGCATTTTCCATCTTAACGAAAAATATTATGGACAGTGGGCTGTGTTTTCCATCTTAACTGATGTAATTAATTATTATCATATATAGAAAGTTTATAACGTACATAAAATACAAAGGGTAAATAGTGGACAGTGGGTTTAATCCTTTATTTTTCACTAAAATAGAGGGAAAACATTTTCCCCTAAAAAATGTAACTATGCATTTAGTATGATATGTGGTCCCCTGACTCATGATTGGTGATAACATTTGTTTAATCCAAATATGAATGTTATAACTATATATCTAGATGTAGATGGAAAAAATAGAGCTTGTCGAACATTGTAGAGAAAATTAAATGTTGAATCAGAATTAGGAGAGAATGATCACAAGGCTTCAAGTCAAAGAATTCAAAATTTTAATAACATTTATACTAGAAAATAATATATTTGCATTGTTATGTATGCTTAGTAAACCTAGAAATCACATGTAAACTAGTCTAAGGAAAAAATGGGTTAATGTTATGAAAAATGAGATTAATTATAATGAAAAAGAGTGATACGTGAACTCTTTTTCATCCTCCAACTTATAAATTGGGTCTAAAAGATCAATTGTTATTGGATTTAACTAATTTCTAAATTTATGGGCAATCCATTATTGAAGAATTTATAGGTAGTGATTTTTTTTTCAAGTATGGAAAAGATACTCATAATTTTGGTATTGATTTCATACCGGTAAGTTCATTATGTTTAATTGCATACAAAAATCTAAATTTTGAATGTTTTCTTGATGATAGAAAGTTTACTTTAGGTTAATGCTTTGGATTGGGAAGTGAGTTTGTTTCTTTATCCTCTACTAACACTTAATATACAACTCTTACATGTTCTTGCATACAAGATATGAAGATAAGAACAATGTTAGTGGATTTTAAAGATGTTCAACTTGTGCTTACCCATAAAATTGTCCAATAATCTAATT
Source organism: Taxus wallichiana var. yunnanensis (assembly GCA_018340775.1). Taxonomy (NCBI): domain Eukaryota; kingdom Viridiplantae; phylum Streptophyta; class Pinopsida; order Cupressales; family Taxaceae; genus Taxus; species Taxus wallichiana. The sequence goes on along the minus strand of CM031239.1, from coordinate 769,148,304 downwards.
TTAAATTTTGAACCAAACATTAAACTCAAAAATTAAACTCAAACATCATTTAATTAGAGTCTTGCTCAATGGTAATCAATTTTTCAATTTGTATATGTGACATTGAGATCATTTTGTCAATATTTTTACCATAGAATTTTAAACAAAGATTCATTAGTAACAGTGTTTAAAAACACTAAAATTACTAAATTATACTGTAAACAAAAATTCATTACTAATAGTGTTTACAAACACTAAAATTGCTTATACTGTAATGGTAAAATCCTATTGTACCTGGTAAACAAGTTGAATCCAATAATGCGTGTAAATAATCTTCTCCTCTAGGCGAATTTTTATTTTTATTTTACCTTGAATCTTATCCTCCAGTGCTGGCTCTGCTCTGCTGCTTTTGCGAATACGACCCAACGTTAAAATGTTAAACTGTTTGCGGGAAGGGGACGCGGTTTGGTTAAGTCCTTCGGATGGGAAACCAGATGAACCGGTTTAGGCGGGTAGCGGCCTCCCCAAGGTATTAAATGCTAGGATTTGGTGAAGATTTGGGCTCCCACCTCCGACAACATTTTCGATTTGTTAGGAAATAAGGGATAAAATATGTGGAATAATCCCTCATAGAATCACAACAGTAGAAACTAATATGTAGAAATTATTACGAGATCTCAAATAAAATTGCGAGAATAAAATAACGCAACACAAAGAGACAATATTTAATGTGGTTCACCCAATTTGGGCTACGTCCACCAAGAATCACTTGCTCGGATTTTATTACAGGCCACAACTCTCTCAATACAATACCCGATCCGTTTGGAGTTATGCTCAACAAACACCTCGAGATCCAAAGACTCTAAGAAATGAATAATCAACTTTCTTACCATACCAAGCCTCCTTAGGTATGCCTCCATCCAAGGCACTTGAGGGTCCTCTGTTTATCAAGTACACAGTTGTGCTCACCGCTTCTGCCCAAAAAGAAAGAGGCAGTCCTGCATGTAACCTCATGATCCTAGCACATTCCATTATTGTTCTTTCATCCTTTCGACATCCCATTGTCTTTGTGGAGTTCTTGGAACTATTTTTTGCTCACGGATTCCATTCTTAGAACACTAATAATCAAATTCATTGCTACAATACTCCCCTCCATTATCTGACCTAAGACATTTTAGCTTAAGACTCGTTCCATTCTCTACCAAGGCTTTCCATTTAACAAAAGTGTCAAATACATTAGATTTGTTTCTAATACAATAAACCCAAACTTTCCTTGTTGCATCATCAATAAAAGTAACATAATAACTTGAACCCCCAAGAGATGATACCTAAGCTGGCCCCCACACATCAGAATGCACCAGCTCTAACTTATTATCTTTCTTTGTAGGTCCAACCTTGAGAAACCTTACTTGCTTTTGTTTCCCATATATGCAGTCCTCACAGAACTCTAAACATGTTTCTATATATCCAGAAAATCCTTCTTTATGATCTCCATGCCCTTATGGCTCATATGACCGAGCCTATAGTGCCACAATGTTGTATCTACTTACTGAAGCCACAAGATTACAAACATTAGTGCTATAAGTGGTTAAATACAAGGTTCCAACCTTCTTACCTCTTGCCACCACAAGAATACCCTTGGTAACCTTCCAAGAGTCAATCAGTAAATATCACAGTAGAACCATCACTTCCCAACCGCCCTCTACCGATATCAAATTTCATCGTAATGTAGGCACATGTATGACATCCTTCAATAGCCAAGTATTCCCATTCTCGCATCTTAACCAATGTAACCTTTTCTAACTATGCTACAAGGCTCATCATCACTAAGAAAAACATGCCAAAAATCTCCTTGAACATAATCAACAAAATAATGCCTATGTGGAGAAGTATGGAAAGAAGCCCCAAATCTAAAACCCAAGATTCATAATATTTTGCAAAGAAAGAATCAAAGCATCCCGACATACATTACCCATTGCTACATTTGCCTCCTTGTTTTCTTGTTGTTGTTTCTTCTTGTCCCGAAGCTCCCAACAAATCCTTCTTTGCATGCCCGATTTTCCACGGTGCCAAAAGATACTATCTTGATTTTGGATTTTGACCTTGCTCGATCCTTTGATTTTCAACGACTTCCTCTATTCTTCTGTCTCCCTCTAGTTTCCACTATCAAAGCATTCCATGAAGTAGAAGATTCACTAGATCTTTTTCTTCGCATTTCCTCGCTTAGAATCACCCCTACAACATCCTCAAACTTCAACTTTGAGTTAGCTGGAACTGAGTTGCTTACCGCCATTACCAAGCTATTCCAACTCTTAGGTAAAGAGCATAGAACTAATAAAGCCCTAACTTCTTCATCAAATTCTATTGTAACCGAAGCTAGCATATTTACAACCGTATTAAAATCATTTAGATGATTTGCTACTGAACCATTCTCAGACATCTTCATATTAAACAACTTTTTCATTAAAAATATCTTATTAGAGGTAGAGGGTTTTTCATACAACTTCCCTAATGCATCCATCAGTTCTTTTGTAGTCTTTTCCTTTGAAACATTAAATAATACCAAAGATGAAAGACACAATGGATTGTCCCAAGTGCCTTCCTATCCAAAGAAATCCCATTCCGCATCTATCATGCTCGAGGGTTTGTTCACCTTCTCGACAACGGAGTATAAAGATCCTTCGATAAAGATAATCTTCCACCGCATCTTCCAAAGACTGAAATTCTGCCCATTGAATTTATGAACCCTAGATCTTCCATCATTTGCTATAGCTCCCACTCAAGATAAAACTTTCCCTGTGATTCAACACTTCAGCAAACCAAACCAGGCTCTGATACCAATTGTTAGGAAATAAGGGATAAAATATGCGGAATAATCCCTCACATAATTGCAATAGTAGAAACTAATATGTAAAAATTATTACAGATCTAAAATAAAATTATAGAATAAAATAACGCAACACAAAGAGACAATATTTAACGTGGTTCACCCAATTTGGGCTACGTCCACCAAGAATCACTTACTCAGATTTTATTACAAGCCATCGCTCTCTCAATACAATACCCAGATCTGTTTGGAGCTATGCTCAACAAACTCTACAGAATTCACAGCCGAATTCAAAGCACATCTACAATGTTTTTCATTATGCCCTACCATATGCATAAAACCATATAAGTAGGCAATTGCTTAAGCAGTTTTACAATACCGTGGGTATTAAAACCATGGGCCAAAACTAGCCCAAAAAACTATGGGTCAAAAATCTCGCCCATATGAGAAGAGCACGTTTTCCGATATGTCGGGTGCATTTTCTCAAGGCCAAAAAAATTTACGCCCAATTTTTTTTTTCGGGGGTTGCATGCCCCGAACCCTTGCTCGGGGCCCCGCCTGCCCCGAACTCCCGGCGAGGATATATGAAAAGTGTACAGTACTCTTAGTAGATAGTCTTCAACACTTTCACACATGAAAATAGGCTCCACAACCTAACACCAAAGATCGAGAACTCTATGTGGCCGTCTTTCCACTGCCACCTCATCTCGCAAAGAATGGTCATGGATGCATGTTTTTATGGGTGGTGCACCATACATGGGTGCATTTTCGGTGATGGGTAGCCATCCGGTGACTCAAGACAATCCGAAAACATTAAACAAAATATAAAATATAAAATTAATTTTTCATATTTTTAAAATCATTTAACGATATAGATGAATGAGCACTTTGAACTTTTTTTTTTTTCTACATGTGTAGAGAGGGGGTTGTTGAGCTCTACTACATCCCTAGGGAGCGCACTTCACCTTCCTCGGATTTTTTTCCATGTGCGGGGATTCAAGGCTAAACCTCTTATCAACGGTTTAAAATACATGACCCCAAGCTCATGGCACTATAAATGTCCGCTTCCATATTGTTTATTACCAAAGATTAATTGACATAGAAATAGTGGATAACGAGTTGTCCTACAAAGGCATGAAGGGTCGGATGTTATGTAATGTAATGAGGAGTGTTACTTTATTTTTAACCTTAAATTAGGTGTGTGGAGGTAAGAAAGAGGTTGAACCTCTTATCAAGGATTTAAACTTTAAAATATGTGACCAAAAGATTCTAATTATTGAAGCTTAATTCATCTAGAATCATTGGATAATAGAGGATTCTACAATGACATCTAAGGATGAGATGTAAAATAATGACATATGTGTGATTATTGTTATGTCGTGGACCCTATTTTCATGTGTGGAAGTTATTGAAGACTACACACTAAAAGTAATGTACACTCTCCATAGTTTTTTGGCCTCGAAAAACATGCTCAATACCTTGGGAACCATGATCTTATCATATGGGCGGTATTTTGACCCATAGGTTTATGGGGCGGTTTTGGCTCATGGTTTTGGTACCCACAATATTGTACAACTACCTAAGCAATTGCCTATTGATGTGCTTATGTGCATATGGTAGGTGGATATAAAACATTGTAGATGTGTGAGTTCAAGTGTGAATTCAGGAGAGTTTGTTGAGCACAACTCCAAACAGATCTGGGTATTATATTGAGAGAAAGAGGTGGCTTGTAATAAAATCTGAGCAAGTGATTCTTGGTGGATGTAGCCCAAATTGGGTGAACCACGTTAAATACTTGTCTCTATGTTGTGTTCTTTTATTTTCTGCACTTTTATTTTAGATCTATGATATTTTTCTACATATTAGTTTATACTATTGCGATTATGTGTGGGATTGTTCCGCATATTTTATCCCTTATTTCCTAACAATTATTTTTATTGGTAACCTTAAATATGTTCATTTGATAGTTATATGGTAATTTTAATGTTAATTTTGACGTCTATTTGATCATCATTTAGGTTTTTTTGGTCTTTTTGCTTGGAAAGGTAAATCGAGAAATTGTAATAGCTTAACCATGCAAAGTAGAATTCAAAGTCTGATTTCTTTTCCTTGAATTTTTTTGAGCCGGACAATCATGTGGCTAAATAGATACTATATGAAATTAGTCTCTTATAAATTGGTGGAGAAGGTATGGAGTTATTAATCGACGTGGTATGTGAAAAATCTAATATAAAAACCTTAAAATTGATATATTAGTGAATTTACGATAGAAGTATTCAAGATATATGTACTAGTCTTTATCTATGATAGATGATGATATAGATTGCACTACAAATTTGAAACAAGAATTTGGTAATGGATATCCTCAAGGAGATGGAAAGAAATAATGGCTATGTGTGATTTTTTTATTTGTAACTTTAAATATGTTCATTTGACAATCCCATAGTAATTGCAATGTTAATTTTGACGCCGATTTGACCATCACTTAGAAGTTTTTTTAATTTTTTCTTGGAAAGATAAATCGAAAAATTGTAATATCTTAACCATGTAGTGGAGTTCGAGTCCAATTTCTTTTCCCGAATTTTTTTCGAGCTGTAACAAGGTGAAAACTACCTCCTACAAACAAGGAAACAAATAACATGTTTATAATATTACGGGTATACCAATTTAACCAACCAAACAATATAACTTACTAACTTATTTATGTAAGCACTAATAATAATTTCCTAACATTCCCCCTTAATGCAAACATGGGATAAAACACCATCTTTAACTAAGCAACATGCCACTCCGTAGCCTGCACATGGTCTCGATACTCAACTATGACTATGGGAGCTACATCATCCATGAATAGGGGCCCATCAACCTATCCAGTGAATACATGAATTGAGACCCATCAACTAATTCACATCAACCATCAAGTCAATCTGATCAAGAACACTTCCTGTAATAGTATCAATGGTACAAATCTCCACATCATCATCATAATAGGGAAAACAAACATTGTACTGCACACAAGAACAAGGATGCTCATATGTTCTTATTCATCACACACAACAAAAAGTGTCACTAAAGCAAAGATGCAACCTCTCGAGGTAGTGACGAACTCGAAGAAGCTGATCGTCCCCTTGCTTCCATTGCCTCCATCCTCTAATAAGTCTACTGCTAACTCAACTTGATTTGAATATGAAGTTCAACAGTTTCCACATTGAGTTTATTTGTATAACTTCTGCCCCGCAATGTGAAATAGTTTATTTTTCGGAGGTCGGGTAACACCAAAAATGTGTCCATGAGGCAACTTTTTTTTCCCTTACAAATTTTCAAACTTTTACAATGACACAATTGACAATATTGATGACTATCTAAAACAAAATTGATGACAAAGACTCACAAATGACACTTTTTTTTTCCCGACAACTTGAGACATGACAAATTTTGACAATGACAATAATGACTCTATCTTAATGAAACTTTTGATGACAATGTTAATGACTTAAAACCTGGTGCTTATTTTAACTCGGATGAAGACAAAACAATATACACAACTTAAAAAACACATTAGTGTTAAGACACAATGACTCTTTTACCATAAGACTTTGACACTACGGTTAGACTAACCATATACGGAAAATGACACTAGACTTTAATATAAAAAAAATACTATTTAATAAATGTTACCACACGACTAGATCACACAAATAATGATTTTGTTAACAAACTAAACAAAACATATATGCAATAAACTCCAAACAACCTACGATGACATACGTCCTTCTATTGATAGGATTCGATCCGCCGGGAATTTTGAGCTGATCATTGAATTGAAGATCTCACAAATATATCCCATTTTAGATCTGGAGTTGAGCCGTCAATAATCAAGAAACAGAGGATTCAACTTTAGTAAAGATCACACTTGCATATCTTAGCAGAAATCTACAACAGATCCACCAATTCTGATTTGACTGGAGCTGGTACACGGATCTCACAAAGTCAAGCATGAATTCACCGAAGAGAAGTTTGTAGAGCTGTTTAGATCCCAAGTGGCATCGAGGGTACCTTCAACGCAAGTATAGATTAAGATATTGACGCAAATACAGGTCTGAAGCTCATCACCATGGAGTTAATGACGTGGCAGATGCAGATTTCTATGAGCCAGAATGGATTCTATATAACATGCGTGCTGATCCGACGCATGCATCACATTGTTACAAGCATCACAATCATAACAGATACAGAGGACTTCAATGCCCACTCAATGACGCTAATACCCGGTCAAGGAACTATTTCACCTTATCCTTGAGTAGTAAATATGAACGCAAGCCGTATTAGACGCTGGTAGAGAAATTTGTGCACAGTTAACCACGAACGCCGGTGTGTGGTGAAAAGAATTAATACCAACTCTGATTTTCCAATGCATACAATATTGAAGACCGAACTCTATGAGATTTCATCTAGAAGCCTTCAGTGCAGGTAGTAGGTACAAATACCAATGCAAAACTATGGCCCTTGGAAGAGAGCTTGCATCCACAGGGAAAATATCTTCATAGCGATGAATGATGAGATCTAACATATTTATACACTGATATAAAATAATCTAAAAAATATTAATAAGAGAGAATAAGCCATAGACCAGGGAAATATACTAATTGAATATGCCCCTGTAAACAATTTAATGATCCAGGTTAAGAAGATCACAAATACCTGCTCTCATGCCAGATAAAGAGGATTGAGAAAATTTACACAGTAATAAATCTTGGTATATATCTTTAGCATAATGAAATGGCTATTATATAGCCATAGGAATAGAAAACCAACTTCCTACAAACTCGAAAGTCATATAACCAAATATTCCCTTGTTCCTGTATTAATATATTGTTGTTGAAACAATATATGATAACAATATAACTGAAATATTTATCTATGGTAAATATTAAATATGTGAGCACTAGACATATTCTTAACAAGATACAATATGACATTAGTCACCTACAAATTCGTGGAGAAGGTAAGAAGTTATTAATTGACGTGGTATATGAAAAATTTAATTTAAAAACCTTATAATTAATATCTCAAGAGAAGTCACGATAGATGTATTCAAGATATATGTACTAGTTTTTATCTTTGATGTTGATATAAATTGCATTACAAATTTGTACAAGAATTTGGTAATGGATCTCCTCAAGGCGATAGAAAGAAAATTATGAAAGCTCTCTAAAAATTAGGCTTGGGGATGTAAGAATGAGGTTAAACCTCTTATCGAAGACTTGAAAAATACACGACAATTATTATAGTACCAAGGTTTCTATCAAGTACTAAATTTTTTCATATGGATATTAAAGCCTATGTAAGAAGAGGCCAATATGGATCAACATGTAGAAAGAATAGTTTAGAGATCATAAGAGCTATAATCACATCACTTGACAAGCGTTGTTAGTGTTCTTACTAAAGAGAGTCTTGTAAAATGTGTTTTTTTATCAATAAAATGAGGGATAAAGAGCCCTCACCCCGGAGTTACAACAATAAGGTAAAGAATTACCACAAACAACTAATGTACCAAAATACAAAGCGGAAATCAAACAATTACAAAACTCCAACAAATATAGAAAAAAATAGCTCACATTAGTAGGCCTAGAAGCAAAAGTCTAAACCACTAAACAATTTTATAGAAAAATAACAACATTTCTAGGATTAGGAACAAAAGTGGAAGGGCTAGTAGAATTTACAAGATTTGGAACAAAATGGGAAGGGCTAGCAACATTCCTTAAATCCAAATTCACAAGCCCAAGAGGATACCTAGAACCAACATGCATGATTGATTTCAAGATTTTTACGAAATTTAAGCTTTCCACCCGTAATTGTAAAAACATGTATAAATTCACTTACCAATATGTTCAAGATTATTTGAAGTATGCTTATGATGATTCTAGACAAAGGTAAATTTATGGGTCATCTCATGATAGGACATGTTTACAATCTTCATTTTGAAAAGAGACCGAAGTTCATCATGGTTCCACTCTTTCTCATCAACATTTAGGGTTTGCTCCCAATCACACTTTTGATTAATTCTATGAAAAACATGGATGAGGGATAAAACAAAACATAAATATAAACATTTTTCACCAAGTCTTTGGGATCACAATCCTTCATAGATCAATTGAAACTCCTCTTTCTCACATAGGTCTTAATTCAAGAGCACCGACCCACATCCACCTCTCTAAAATGAGCTGTTTTAAAATTAGAGATGTTGCATTTAATAAGAAAATTATTAAATTAAAGTACAAGATTCAAAGCTTCAGGAGGACTCCCGTAAGGTAATGATCCACTAGGAATGAGATAATTGTTAAAAACACAATGGACTGAGTGATGAGGGTGAATCAGTCCTAAAATTTTTTTACTTCATTTCCATTACATACATTCATCATTCAAACCATTCATTCAACATCCATAAACCATGTGAGCTTATTAAGTGTGTATCAACAATTTACAAGTGCATGAAACAAGAGAGAGAACATAAAACACTAGATATAAGTGGGAAACCCTCAAGGGGAAGAAAACCCATTGAAACCTCTACTAATATTACTCATAAAAAGGACTTGCATGAATATTACACATCACATGTAAGATTTGTTTAGTGAAGCACCCACTTCACAAGGAGCATTCATCCCTATTTAGTATATAACCCAATATAAAAGGAGGCTACTTCCCCCTAAGGTGATCAAACATCCACTAAACCACATGAAGATAAAAATTAATTAGCTATCATTTCTCCCACAACTGATTGTGATCAAATATTCAGCTCCATTCACACCAAAACCCTCTCAAACACACCTTCTTTTTGCTGAAAATCTTCTTCTTCTCTAAGATGGTTTCACATTTTCCCTAGCTCTCCATTATCTGACCAATTTTACAATATCATCACATCAAATTTTACATCTCTTACAGGTCACAAAGACCTCTCACACCTTGACAATTTCTCCTCTAGGTCGTAATTTTTCTCCACACACTCAACTAACACAAATGAACCTCCTAATATGTTTTTATATCTATTTATTTATTAAAATTCATGTAGGTCAGCCACCATAGTGTAAAAATAATTTCCACACAATAGGAACATCATAAAAATATCACACAAAGGTCTATGCAAGTTGCCACAAACACCTAGAGCCTCTAAGACCATCATTAGGACTCAACAAGCCTTGAAACCCCAAAACAAACATCTCATCAACAATGTAATATTCTATACAAAAACCAACTTCATCAAATAATGGAAAACCATTAGACATGTTTTATAAGTACTCATAAACCTCTAGAAAACATGAAACAACTCAGAACAATCAATAAACCTCATGAAGCAACTCAAGAGCATGCACAACCAAACACCCTCAAAATTGACCTTCAAAGAACATGTCATAAATTTCTAAAATATTATAAAAAATCAAGTGTGATATATCATTGGAAATATCTTGGAGTCAAAATAATGAAAAAAGTAAAAACAATTCATAAATCCACCTGTAGAACCTCCAAAACTTATCTTTTCTCAAACCGCTCAAAACTGCCCCAAAAATGCCTAAAAACTAGTCCTCATAAATAAGGCACACTTTTCATTCTAAAGGAACAACCATGACATGAAACCATCATGTAAATGTAGTAAAACTCCCATGATTCAATAAATGGTAATTTAGTCAATAGGTCAAATGGGAAACTTTTGCACAAACTAAAACTTTCCAGAAACTTGCCTTTTGGGTAGGGCCCACATATTATAACAAGCTCTAAAATACATCAATGGAAATCTGCACAAGTCTTACTCATCATCAAACCATAAAATTAGAAAAATTAAAGAATTCTGGACAAGTACAAGTAAATTATACCAAGTCGTCGTGTAATTAGGGTTTTAAGAGGGTTCCAAACTCACATTTACCTTATTAACGATTGTTCATAAAAAATGTGACAATCAAACAACCTATTTCTTCCTATAAAATATTAATAACAAGCCTAATTAACTATTCTAAGGAGCTTAGGTCTCAATGAAAAGCATACAGTCCATGAGGAGCATCAAAAAGTCAACCTTTGCCTTACATTCTCACATTTGGAAACCCGGTTTTGGTAAAAGTGCAATATCTTGTAAAATGCTCATCACTTAGACCTGAAACTTGACACACAAAAGATAACCACCTCCTTCAGCTATCCCAATGCTCATTCATTCCTGATTACTTTTGAAATTCTCCAACCACCATGACTTACATGTGTCTACATGTCTTGTTCTCAAGAAACTTTCTTCAATGGACCTTGAAACAACATCATACCTATGAATACTGACCTAAGATGCCTCTTACACATGCTATGCAATATCATAACACATTTACCATGATTTACATGACTTCCTACTCCATATCTCATGCCACCATGCCAAACCCCATGCATTAGGTCTAGGAATGGGCCTAGAATGACCCGAATCAACCATGAATCTTCACGAAATGACCATGATGACCTCTTACATACTCATTAACACCTCTTACACATCTCATGGAACATGTTTGACCTCATACCAGCCTTTTATAAACTTTGGAGCTCACCTATAACACCTAGCTTGATTGACCATTCACCAAGACATCATGACAAGACAACATGATTTGAAACAATCAATCAACCTTCAAGCTCAAACATGAATGACACCTCATGGAGACACCTAACACACCTTTATACCCTTTGAAACAAATGTTCCACTTTACATCAATGACAACCATAGACACAATGACCAACAATCTCCCCCTTTGTCATCATTGCTGTGACCATCTTTAGAAATATTGATGACAACTATAAGACCAAACACTTACAAGACTTCTTTTTTATTATTTCTGAGCCTACTCTCCCCTTTGACATCTATGACAAAGGAACAATGACAAGACACGACGGAAACAATAAAAATAATAAAACTTACTTACTCACAAGCTCCCCTTGGTCGTACTCTATTTCCTTGACTTGTAGGGTAAAATGAGATCCATGGACATGATATAAACATGCACATAACTCCCCCGAGAGTATATTCATCATACTTTGGATTCATTCTTGAAATACACCATATTATAGGTATGTATCATGCTAAATCTATCTACAGTTATGCCTCCAAACACTAAATTTACACCTTTTAGGACCATGAGCCCTAAAACACCTCTTCGAGACCAAAAATTCCAAATTTCTCTATGCTATAAAAGCAACCCCAACATATGAAACTGCAACTTGATGCTCCTCTTGACAATATACCATCAAAAACTAGCTATCTAAGAAAATATAAGAGATAATACCTTGAACAACAGTCATGAAGATGGGTCAACTCAAATGACACAGTCCTAAAGTAGTTTTTTAGTGATCTCTGCCTCTATTTCAATGTACTTTCAATTAGCTTGTATCTTCTTACTTATAATGCTCATTGTTCCTTGGGATTCAAATAGACTTGTAATTCAGAACTTGCTTGATTTTATGGTTGACTCCCCCTTGATTTATTCTTTCTTACTCTGCAACAATCCTTGTATTGCTTCCCATGAATTTAATATACACAATCAAAACTCATTAGCCCAGTTTTGATAGAAATTTCATTCATAATCAACCATATCTTATACAATAAAATCATTAATACTACCATAGATTCCCCGGATCAAGACCTTTTTCATACTTCATGAAATGCATACCTCTTATTCCTTGTGTCGCTTTATCTTGTACCGACTTGTTACCCAACTTTGTGACCTTGTGACACCATTTCATTCAAAGGTTTGCTCATCTAGAGCTCAAAGAATCACTCATAACATGTAAGCACTTAGTTTAGACAAAAATCATGCACTTTAGACATTATTTAATCCTGGTCTCATACTACTATTTAGAAGGTTCTTAAGTGAAGAAAGTACTAATTAACCCTCATCTTTTGGCCATCTTGTTTTATTTTATTTCTTCATTACCAACCTTTTACATCCACATGCCTAGTCAACTTCTATCATCCCATGTCATTTTAGCCTCGACTGGGAGCCAAGATTAGTCTGGGGCGCCCATGGGCACCTTGGTCCCACCAAGGGCGCTCGGTCCCTTTTGCACTTTCCCACCACTTTTTGGGCTCTTTCTAGTCATTTCAGATCTTTATCTTTTTGGTGGTCAGCCATTTCGGGTTAATTATGAAATTAGATCAAGAGAATCCTATAAATATAAAGTTATAAGACCATAATAAGGGACATAACATCATTCACTACTATCTCTCATCTAGAGTTACATCCATCTATTGCATTTGGAGATCATTTGGATCCACATAGCTCCATCATAAGGAAAAAGGCTAGGACATCTACATCACACTTCATAGAGGGAGGGATTCTATTTTATTCCATGCACACATGTTACATTTTCTACATTTAGCTATTTCTCGCTACTTCACAAAGTGCGACTGACATAAGAGCACCTAGGGCACATTATGCACACACTCACCAAAACTACATTTGGGTCCGAAATGTAGTGCAACACTCAGTTAGTAAGCCCACTGTTGTGGCATATGAGGTTAGTACAACCTTTTGGTATTTTACAGGCCTCATCATCATCTTAGAATATCAATGACATCTGGTATGGGGAAATGAATCTGATGTGACACACAACGAGGGTTTCAGACCACCTCCCAACCCTATGAAGATCAATTTCAAAGATTTTACACGCACCCCAGGGCTTGCAGGTTTGCGGACTAGAGTGTCTCGTAGGTGCCCTAGTCCCTCTCCAGGAACTCCATTCCAGCTAGATCCTCTAGATATGTCCTTTTTGAGACTTCAACACAATCGTTCATGCTTCTAGATTTTCCAGTCACCAATGTGATACTGCTCGCGAGCATCCTATTATTCAACTGAGTTCTTTCCTCTTCTCTCTTACATATTAGGGTTATCATTTCCTTTTATATATTTGTTTAGGTCATTCAAATACTTCTTTAATGCATTCATTTACAGTAGTTCATAAATTATATTAACTATAGATACACCCCACACTATTCTTTTTTTTTTTTTTTTTTTCGCTTAATCACTTAGAGGACAACATTCTTTAGACATATACTATCCTCATATTGTCTTTAGATACTATTCATCAGCTGAAACAACTTCTTGCTAAACACAGGAATACCTTACTCATTTAGACAACTCAAAGACACATTTGACAACTATCTTAACATATGTACCTCAAGGTTCACTATTAACAAACATATGATACAACCCAAATTTATCTTATACCATATTTTTGTGCATAACACTCAGATATTTTAGACTAAAACCAAGGACATGTACTTAGATGAAACAAAAACATTGAGAACATATTGTCATGGCACAAACCATTCTTTTAAGTGAACTTATTTCCCTTTATACTGCTCATGGAACTCTAACATACTTCTTAAGCTTTTCAAGACATCTCCAAGACTGTCATACAAAACTCGAGCTTTATCCAAATACACATAATCATTCCCATGAAGTATTAGGTATTCATAACCTTCAAGATAGTTGAACCCTATCTTAAAGGCCTAATAAGCCCCCTAAGATCATATACTCATTTATGAAACATACACAAATAACAAACATACTTATAGTCTCCATTTTGATCTCTAAGAGCAATTGACGGTCATCAACCCATGAATAAAAACATGTAAGCACCTTCATGAGTATATCAGTCCTAAATGAGGTCTTGAAGAACCTATAGATTCCAACATAAATGTCACAAACCTTCAAAAACCTACAAAATTTTAATGAATCTTCAATCTTGAACTTACGATCCCACATCCCGATTTGGCTATCTCGTGTCTCTTGCAAAATTCATGCTAATAATTTTATGGGTGCATTCTTCACGCCAATCTTGCCTTTTACATGATGGTTCTCTCATCCAGATCTATATTTGGCTCAAAAACTCCGTACATATTCCTTGTAGTCATCTCTCATGCCCCGATTTGATCACTTCAATCTCAATGAACTCGATACACTAGACCACCTAATATCCTTATATGAGTCTTTAAACAAGATAGAAAATTTTTTCACACCTTGAAGCATATTAGCAACATATTGATCTTTAAAGAACACTTCTTGAAGTTCTTGTAACAATTTAAAACCTTGATCCTTCTTGTATAGCAAACACATAGTTGATCTCAGAAAATTCTAGCTTTGGAAATCTACAGAATAAAAAAATGTGTTGTTCTACTTTCTACTTTGGAAAATGACAATTTTGAGCTTTAGTGATTGATTATCTAGTGCTTAGAACAGAATTGTAGAGAAATGCTAAAATAATTCCACACGCAACACAATAATTTTATCCTAGAAACCCCCAATTCGAGGGAAAACCAATCGGGAAGGGCAACTGCTCTTTCTTCCCACTTGTATTGGCCAATTATAATAATTTATAGATTACAATAAGTATAGAGAGAAACAACAATGTAACTTCCCCTCTAGTTACTTTCTTTCTCTATTTCTTTCACCTTGCTTCTACAAATCTACTCCAACACTGAAATTCCTTGCTCACTTGCTCTCATATAATTAAATCTTGCTCTTGATCTCTTTGGATCTTCCAATGCCCAAATCCCTTGCTCCTTCATGCATTTATAGCCTTCCCATGTCCTCCCGTGCACTAGAGAATGGGAAGGGATGCAATAAAGGAAGAGACTAAGGTAATCGATTCAAATTCAAGCCGTTCGGGATCCATTTTTATTTTTCCGTCAAAAGTGACAGGATTGCCACCCGGTGCAGAGAGGCTATTACAACCACCACCTGCAGTAGGGTGGCGGTTCTGTTAAAATGCTGACATAACCTCCTTCTTCCTTATTTTCTTCATTTTTCCTTCATAGTGCTGATGATCTAATGAAATGTTGTGCTTTTCTGGATCCCTATGGATCAACAAAGTGATACCAATAAAAACTAACCTACATACCATCTATAAATTTTAAAGCATATACTCATGCTTCCAAGCACAAAGAATATTTTCATGGATAAAAATACTCAAAAATAGAATTTTCCTTGCCTAGATTTTATCCAAAAATGATTCTTTTAACCATCATGAACTCCACATACCTAAATGAGATCTTAGCAAAATCATAGGTTCCAATGCAAGTCTTCAAAACCTCATGATTTCTTTGCAAGCCACACTGCTCTCAACACATATTTTTATCAAATGAATTAAAAATCAAATCTACCACAACCAAGAGTGTACTTGTGAAACTATGCACATTTTCTTCCCGATGTCCGAAACAACTTGTCTTTACGGTCACATGACTTAAAATTTTGTAATGAAAATCACTTTATGGATGAATCATGACTTCACTCATATGAATAACTTCTTCTTAATAGATCATCAACCTATACCAATACCTCCCTAACTCCGTCATTCTTTATTGAGAAGATCCTTAAGACTTGTCACAAATCGCACTTGTCTGGCTGACTTCAAGATCATCAAGTTACCCTCGCTTGATGCACTTTTTCACACATCTTCAATCTTGTCATTCTATATCCCGCTATCAACCTTCATAAAACCATCAAAACCTGCTTCTTAGTCTTTCAAGGGAAAAATACAGTGATACAACATTTCTACAACATATCATTCCAATGCTTAGATATTCCTTCAATTTGTAGAATGCCATAACCGGTGGAACAAAAACCCTTTATTTCTAAGATTACTAATGATGACACTCCTATGATGCCTAAGAATTTCAATGTCTATGAATTCATATTCATTCACACCTTGAATAACTTCATAGCTTGCGACATAACAATAATTTCATATACCACATATACTCATGATAAACACACATTTGGACTTCTATCATCTCTTTCAAATCGATAAATAAATGCAGATATTACAACCTTCTTAGTACCTTAAACACTTAGACTTATTTTCATAGAAACATTAGATCTTAAGAGCTTGATATTCATATCTACTCAAGTATGAATCAATCAACAAACATAATCCTGTTTTGACTTGGAACACATAAGCTTTACTAGGAATTCTATGGTGCACATGATGAAACCACTATCATAACCTATAGTAACATAGACCTTTGCCACTTTTCTAGCCATAACACAAACTCCTTATTACTTTAAGGATTCAAAAATTTATATTGACCTTAAGGAGATTTTACATGGACTTACGAATGATATGGATCTATGATCTCGTGAACTCTATCAAGTAGATGCACATACATTGACTATACACACACTCTTCATGCCTTGGATAAACAAGACTCAAACATACTTTGTTAAGACATAACTTCAAAACAAATTATATAGACCGGACATACTTTATTACTTCTCATGAGATATGAATGCCTTTAAGAAGCATGATGAAGACACCCAAAGAATCTTGGAACACTAAAACACCCGAACTTATAGTTTGGTACAAAGTTTGTATAGGAAAAAATCAAGTGATAATTAATTCCACACAAGAATACTTCTTCTATATTTGCTATATTGTATTCAGACCAAATACAATGGCTATTATATAGCCATAGAGATATAAAACCACCCTCCTAAAAAATAGGAAATCATACAATTAAATATCTCGATAATAACATTATAGGTGCAACACACCTATACTAATATATTGTTGTTGCAATAATATATGATAAAAATAAAACTGAAATATTTACCTATGGTAAATATTAAATATGTGAGCACTAACAGATAGTTTCCTAACATTCCCCCTTAGTGTGAACATGGGAGAAAAATAATCACACTTCTTCGCAGCTTGCCGCTTGTGCGTGCTCATGATCTTGGCTCTCCGATGGTTTTGCAAAGGCTAACCAACAACCTCAGTATGAACCCCTGTTCATCCGAAATGAACCCCTATTCACCGTGACGAACCCCCTTCGCTCACCGTACAAACCCTCGCTTCACCGCACGAACTCCTGTTCGACAAAAATGGACCCCTTTCCACAAAAAAGAAACCCTTATTCTAGGTACGAACCCCTGTTCATCCTCTTCAAGAATCATGATGTTGCTTTTACCTTGTGATTTCAATCTGTCCACTATGGTTTTCCTGTGGGAATTATGTATGATAAATTTCTCATTGAATACAAACTGAAAAGAGGGAAAGATGAAAATGTAACATTGAGACCATGTTCCCCCCTCAATGTGAACATTTCAATTATTCAACACAAAACAGAACCACTAAAAACGTCGCACATAGTTAAAACTAGAACTTTGAAAAAGAAGCACACTTGAAATCACATATAAAAGGAAACTCACATAATAAAATTCCACCACACCTCCATGCGGCCTGTCATTGGTGATTGACAAGAGGTCACTGATTGACCTCCAGCCTTTGTTTCCTCCTCCTCAAGTAAGATGTTACTAACTCAAGAGGATGTGAACTTGAAGCACATTTGTTTTCACATTGAGCTGATTCTTTTTTTTTCCTCGCACAATGTGAAACAATTTATTTTTTCGGACGTCGGGTAACACCGAAAATGCATCTGTAAGGAAAATTTTCATTTTTATTTTTATTTTTACAATTTTTGACGACTACAAAATGACAAAGACACTGACTTTAATAAAAACTCTCCTTATAAAACTTTTGACATAAGATGGCTCAAATATTTTGACAACTTTATACTAATAATGACTATGGACTATAGTCATATCTTATCAAAAGGACTTTATTTTTGACACTTGATTTTTGACAAGGATAGAGAAAACAATTTAGACCGACGACACACACTTGTTACTCAATAATAACTCTTACTTTTAGATTCATACGACACTAGATTTTAGAGTTCTAAAACTAATACAAATCGACTTTAACCCATAAAATTTGATCTAAAAAATAAACATTGACTCATTATGAGATTTGAAATTTTAATTAATGGAGGCTATGACACGTACCTTCTACTTGTGACAACTATAACTATCCACCACAAATTTGTGTAATAGCCTTGTATCAAATATGAACGAATGAAATAGCATGAAAGCTATTTGACCAAAAGATATCTTCCATGCACGAATTCCTATCAAATCATCCACTCTGCTGCTCACTTGCACATGGAGACACATGTCAAAATTGGAGAAAAACTGGTGCATAGAATCTTTGATGAAGTCATTGTGATCTATTAGCTAAGAGATACATGGGAATCCAATGTCAAGGGGAAAACTGATGGTGTGAGAGTTGAAGTGGTGAGAATAATCCGTGACAAACAATGATACAAATGCAATGGATTGACAATGACCTAATGCCGAATGAAGGTGACAAAAAAATCTGAGATCTGATTTAACTTGTTGGATGTAGGTGAGAATTTGATTGGATGCACATACAACACACTGTATTAGAAAAAATTCCAACATAGATATCTACACCCGCAACTTGTGTGGACCCATGAATGGATGTCGTGAACCAACGGGAGCTCATCAAACTTAGGAAAAATTGATCGATTCAATAATTGATGGTAGACCAAGCTGCCCGTCTCAGGTGATTAAAAATGATTTGGTTAACATGCCTACTAGGATTTATTGTTGAAACTATAGGAAAATTCCAATGTCATGTGGATCAAGGTAGAACCTTTGGAAAGATCAACTATACACTCAAATTGTACATGCACGGAGGACATGTCAATATTTATATGCAGAGTTGTGACACGTTAATGGCATCTAGATCTATAGATGCTATTATGGCATATGAGGGTGATGCTTTCTATTAGACCGAAGTAGTGATGGAGATGCAAAGGGCCTAGTGTAGGCTATAGCGAGATTTGTGATGCCCATTAAAACAACCCACTTGAGACCCAAGAAACAACCTAGGATTAGTTAGAAAATTATGGAATATTTTTTTGATTAGAAGTGTCCACAACCAAGTTGCAAGACAACAGTTGACACTAACAGGTTCCAGAACAAATCTAAAATTACAAGAACATACTTTTCATTTATTAACAATTATCAGAGGTCACATGGTCCAACTTTTAGGGTTAGAAGTTTCAGTTAGGTTCAGGGGGTAAAATATTATCATACCCACTCTCTAACAAGCTCAGAGTTTCAACTTGATTTTTCTCACATTTAAATCTTCCAAAATTTTCCTAAATCATTTCCATTGGATAGGAAATTTTCTCACCTTTCCAGTGATATAAAGAAGTCCTCCTAACTCCTTTAGAAACTCAAGATATGGGCAAGCGGACTTTAGAGGTCAAATTTTCCCCAAGGGGACACATGTCAAGCAGGGGTGAAGAGCAAATTTTGGGTTGGCGGGTCGCGGGGTGGCATTTGGAATTTTTCCTTGCATAGGAGAAAATTCCCATTTACACCCGCGCCTCCATGGGTCCTCCAAGGGCATGTGTCGGCTCCTGATCCAAGCGGGAGAAGGTGAGGGAAGGGCAGAGCGGCGGGGGTTAATTGGACATTTTTCCAAAGGGGAAGAAAAGCCAATTTGGCCTCCACGCACCCGCTGGTCCGCCATGTACATGTGGCGCTCTGCCATTCACTATGGGGAGAAGAGAGATAGGTGGAGTGGTAGGCAGATTCAGTGAATTTCTCCAAAGGGGAGAGATAAGGGGAGAGATGGACGCGCGGGTCCGCACACCTGTGGAAGGGATCTCCCAAGGCAAGGGTGGGAGTGTGGGGCCACAGAGATTTTCATAAAAAATTTCCAAAGGAAAAACTTCCCAAGTGATGAAGTTCTCCCTCCTCCACTGTCACCTCAAGGTGCCATGTGGCACCCTCTGGTTGGTTGCAGGCCGGCGGGGAGAAATGGAAAATTTTTCCAAATTTTTTTAAGGTCTAATGGCAAAATGATGCCGTGCCTCCACCGCTGCCCCGTGAGGACATGTGGCGCTCTCGATTGGTTGCAGGTCAGTGAAGGAAATTTCAAAATTTTTGCCAAACCAAAATTTAAAATTTCAAAGGATCTTAAAGGGAATTTTTCGGGCCATGTGCTGCCAAGGAAAATTTTCCTAAATTGTCCTGTCAAGGAAGAAAAACTTCAAAGTGCCATAAATTTTGCTAGAAAGCTCAGTTTTGGGAAAACAAGGACTTTCTGGAAATCTCTCGATGCCCTCTTTGCACAGAAACATAAATTTTACATTTTGATAAAGTTTAAAGGGTCAATTTTACAAAAATGATCTACAAGATTTTAAAAAGCCAACTGGTAATTTCCAACTTTTAAATTTGATTAAATTGGATCTCCTCCTTCACTCAACATGCCAACTAGACATGGAGGATTTCTCTAGGGAGGATTTAGAATGTTTTAGGAAGGTTAATTCACTCAATTGATTTCAATTTGTATTTTTCCAACAATTGACATAAAAACGTCTGAGGAAAGGATTGGCTCGATTTTGCAATGTTAAAATTGTTTTCTTAAGTTTTCTTTGTCAATTTGAGTTCATTGGTGATACAACATACTAAATTTTAACATTTCCAAGTTGATTAATGTGTGCAGGTCTAAACTGTACATTTTGATTAAATTTGCCAGTTTAAAATTTGTAGCAGAGATTCATTTCTAGGAAAATTCTGTATATCCATTTTATCATTTAAGTGTGATATTTTATTTCTACTCTAGTCTAATACATTTAGTCATTTAAAACAAACCATTATGGGTCAAAAGCAAATACTAAATTTCATTTTTACACATTTCCAATTATACAAAATACAACATTGTTTCCACATGCATTTTTTTCTTTTTCTTTTTAAAACATAGATCTAACTATCTCTTTTTCCATACAATAAAACATTGAATTCAATCCAACAATGCATAGGAGAGAAGATCTTTCAATTCTTTATTAATTCCAATTATATACTTTACATACTTCAATGTTTGAAAGCAATAACAACATTCTATTTATTTCTTTCCAATGTACAGAGCAAAATGTAAATGTCTTTCACACTTCAAATATATAACTTCACAATCAAACTACATACATCTTTTTCACAAAACACATATTACAATTTCATCCACAACAAGTGGGAAGGATCACAAATGAGTATGTTACACAAGGGATTGTCAAACTACATTTTCCCCTTGCTTCAGGACAACAACATGCACATTTTCTCTTTCTACAAGTTGATCACAACAAAAGAGGGGGAAAGGCAACGCTCTCCACCCAACCAAGACATCCAATGAAAGGAGAAGCCTTCCTTCATCATTGGCCCCTGAGCCCCAACAAAAATACAATAAGAGATGCAATTCAACCCATGGCAACAACTAGCTTCCACAACACACAACATTCTTTCAACATACACATTTCATTTTTAAAACATAATTCAACACAAAACAACAGTTCACAACTGCATTTAAAGACATTTCAAAATAGAACTCAGGCTTGATCATGCAAGCCAAAGGAGAAAGGTCTATGGGGGAAGCTACTTATGCCTCCCAATTGGGAATTGGGCATCCACCATAACAAACCACCAAAATAATTTCATCACACACATATCCTTATGCCCCCACAAATCTCTCCTTATGCCCCCCATAGATTTCCTTATGCCCCCACAAAGTAAGAAATGTAAGCTATTTCTTTTCCATGGTGGATCCCAAACCCAAAATCCCTCCAAAAATTCTGATGCCAATGGCATTCCTTATACCCCCACATGGATTCCCCATATCCTTCTCCTACACCATTCCTAAGGCAGTCTACCCAACCAGCCAACAAATAAATCAAAACATGCACCATTCACACAACACAACAAGAAAATAACAGCATAAAAGGAGAGTTAAATTCCTACCTCTCCATGGTAACTTTTGATTCCAAACAACAAGCTTCAAATGCCAAAAACACAGTCCAAAACAACAATCTCCCAAGCATGCAAAGCTTTCTCCAAACTTCCTCCAAAACAAGAGCTCCAACACAAGAAAATGCGCCCCAAAGAAGTTACAAAATGATTCAACAACCCCAAAACAAGAAAAGAGTTTGAATTATATAGAAGAGGGAAGAAGAGAGGATGATGTGGATCCATGTAGGATGCCACATCACACATCCTCAAATTCAAACACAAAAGACAAAATCCATTCTCCCAAGCACAATAAAGAGGTGGGTGAAAAATGACAAGTTACTTGCACACTCCAAAAAGCCCACACCTCAAGGGACAACAAAATTAAATAAAATGTAAGAGAGTGTAATCAAAATCAAGCAACATGACTAATAAAATTCATTATAAAATTCTAAAATCACTTCTCCAACCATAAGTATGGTTGGTAAATTAAATTTAGAGGCATGGGACAAGTTTTACTTGTCCCACAAGCCTCCAAAAACAACCCCAAGGACAAATTCAAATTTGTCATGGAGGTGGAGTATTTCATACTCCAAAATTGACTTACACACTCTTACACACACTTACACATCCCTTACATATTTAATGCAAACAGCCAACAACTTCCATAATACTTTCCCATATCCCAATCTTATTTATTTTAAATTTTAACCATATGATTTCTCACATTAATCTACCACATTTTAATTAATTACAAGAAAAGGGAACACATTACTAATAAAATACATACAACAATAAATAAAATTCAACCACATTAATAAAATACACAATACCCATGGTCACATGTAAAGGTAATTCCCCCATGGGAATCCCTAACAAAACAACACACAACACAATAAAACAAGTTGCCATGGTGACCTTGTCGAATTCACCTAGAATTCCATTGTGGTTGGTCTCCAATCCCCCAATGTTTTGTTGTGATATTTTTAACCTGTAAAATACAAATACCTCCTTCGGCCTCGTGGCCATATCAGAACATCCAATATGATACAAATAAAATCACAAAATCATCTAAGTATGTGAATCACAACAACATCGAAGTAACAACTACTTCATTTGCATTTTAATCAACAACTATATCATCATCATAAAATATCCAAAATCACATGTCCGAACAACATCCATATCAAATATTATATCATCATCCACATATGAGTGTCTCTAGTAATCATCATGTATCGTATCCAAATCAAGATCAACAATAATCTATGATCAAATGTCTAACAACATACTAAATCAAAACATAATAATGTCCATAATGAAATCACAATATCAAAATGAGTATCAACAGGTGTCAAAGGGAAGTGGGCACTACAAGCTTGTGAGAGCTTAGGTGCTTTGGTGACACTATTTGAGATTTCCTTCTATGAGACACTAATGATACACAGATGCAGTGAGAAAAAATACAACCGATGATAATAGCTACCACAAATATGCAAATATAATATTGATTTCTAATCTCAAGTTTGAATATTTGTGCATGGATGGAAAGAGAAACCCAAATAAAAACTAATGAAAATTCCACTCTAAAATATTTTTATTCCATGTTACGGGGAAACACGAATAGTAAATATTCTTTTCTTCCCCTACAGAAAAACTCAAGACTCCATCATACTTGCAAAATCACGGCCCCGACCAAACCTGCTCGATACCAAATATAATTTTGGTACGAGTTTGCATAGGAAAAAAATCAAGTGATAATTAATACCACAAAATAATACTTCTTCTATATTTGCTATATTGTAATAAGACCAAATACATTATATAGCCATAGAGATATAAAACCACCCTCCTACAAAATAGTAAATCATACAAAAAAAATAGCCGGATAATAACATTACTGGTGTAACACACCTATACTAATATATATTTTTTGCAACAATATATGATAATAATAAAACCAAAATATTTACCTATGGTAAATATTGAATATGTGAGCACTAACAGATAGTTTCCTAACGAGAACTCATGAGATTCCCAAATCTCCATCTTCTTCCTATCTAAATTGTTGTCAATCTTCAAAACCCTTTTTCTTTTCATTTGAACACTAGGCTTGATATCCACTTTGTCTCTTTTATCCTCCTTTTCTTTATTTGTCCGACTTATCTCTAAATACCTCTTAAGCTGTTTCTTTTGACTAAAAACTTGATAAACATATGTGATTTTCCTCAAACATATTCTCATTATCAACTAAAGATAACAAACCTCTTTCACTTACATCTAATTTAGGCTTGAAAGACCTAATTTCATCCTTTTTGGATTTGAAACTAAAATTTGGCATATTTTTGAACAATAACCTCCTTTGAATGTCATGAATGTGCTTGATTCTTCTTTACTTATTTCTATGGGATCAAACTTAGCCTCTATTTTTCTCTTGTAGTTGTCCACCTTCCTTCTACAATACCTTGCAATATAGAAAACAATATTATATTTTAAACAAGTAATAAGGTTATTACCTTTAGAAGCTCCATCTCTTTGTCTAGGTGGTCCTTGATAGAAATATTTAGAAATATGACCCTATTTGTGACAAGTGTAGCACACAAAACCATCTCTATCTCTAGATTGATATGAATCGAGGTTCCAACCACAATCAAATTCCTTGTGACCATATTCACAACATGAATAACATTGACCATTGAAAGCACCTTCATAACTCCATGAGAACTCATTCTTTGAGGGATTCTTCTTACAATCTCTAGCTCTATGACCAAAACCATGACAAGTGTAGCAATAAACA
The DNA here is from genome assembly GCA_018340775.1 of Taxus wallichiana var. yunnanensis. Lineage (NCBI taxonomy): Eukaryota > Viridiplantae > Streptophyta > Pinopsida > Cupressales > Taxaceae > Taxus > Taxus wallichiana. The sequence goes on along the minus strand of CM031239.1, from coordinate 769,123,034 downwards.
TTAAATGAAGAACCATACCTCATTGCATTGGGTTTTCTAACAGGGTTATAACTTCTTGAATTTTTCTTCTTGGTCTCCTTCATGTTTACTTGAGTACTTGGTCCAGCTTTGTTATCTTCACAATTCTCCATGTGCTCTATTTTGAAACCTAGGCCTGATTTGTCTCTAATGACCCTCCGATTTTCCAAGATACCATATAGAGCCTCATATATCTTCTCTAATATTTCATACATCTTAAACCTACTAGATGCTCCTTCTAAATCAGATTCTAAAGATCTCAACTTATATTCATATTTGAGACAAGCTTCCTCTTTGAATTTTAGGGCTTCTGTCATACTCTTGACTTGTGATTCCAAATATTTGATGGCTTAACCATGCTCTACCTCCATATCACTGATTTTTTATTACAATCGAAAAACCAAAGATTCAAAAATCTCATACTTTTTTCTCTAAGCATCAATTGATTTACCTTGTATGCTTTAAAGATCTCCTCTAAGCTATTAAAATTGTTTCACAAGGACCTTGCTCGATACCAATTGCTAGAAACACAATGAGTTGAGATGGGGGATGAATCAGTCCTATAAACTTTTACTTCATTTCCATTACATATATTCATCATTCAAACCATTCATTCAACATCCATAAACCATGTGAGCTTATTGATTGTGTATTAACAATTTACAAGTGCATGAAACAAGAGAGAGAACACAAAACACTAGATATAAGTGGGTAACTAGGTGAAGGGTAGTAAAAACCACTAAAACCTCTATTAATATTACTCATAACAAGGACTTGCATGAATATTACACATCACACCAGGCTTTTTTAGTGAAGCACCCACTTGAGAAGGAGCACCCACCTCTATTTAGTACAACATCCATTATATAAGGAGAATAATACCCCTAAGATGATCAATAACGCACCCAACCACTTGAAGATAAATAACACTTCTATTATTTTTCTCCCACAAATAATTTTTATCAAATATTCAACTCCATACACACAAAAACCCCTCTAAAACACACCTTCTTCTTCTCCAAGATAGTTTCACCTTTTCCCTAGCTATCCATCATCTGCTCACTTATATAATATCATCATATAAAATTTTCCATCTCTTACAGATCACAAAGATCTCTCACACCTTCACAATTTCTCATCTAAGTCACTCTTTTTCTCCACACACTCAAGTAACACAAATGAATCTCCTAATATGCTTTTATATTTGTTTCTTTATTAAAATTCATGTAGATAGGCCACCATACTATAAAAATAATTTCCACATCATAGGAGCTTCATAAAAATATCACAAAAAGGTCCATATATGTCACCACAAACACCTAGATCCTCCAAGACCATCATTAAGATTCAATAAGCCTTGAAACCCCAAAAAAAACATCTCATCAACAATGGAATATTCTAGAGAAAAAAACTTTATGAAAGAATAAAACACCCTTTTCAATGTTATATAAGCACTAAAAACTTCATAAAACATGAAACAACTCAAAAAAATCAACAAGCCTCATGAAGCAACTCAAGAGCATGCACAACCAAGCACCCTCAAAATTAACCTTTAAAGAACAGGTCATAACTTTCTCATATATTAGAAAAAAATCAAGTGTGATATATCATTGGAAATATCTTGGAGTCAGGATCATGAAAAAATTCAAACCAAGTCATTCTCCACATGTAGCACCTCAAAACTGCTCTTTTCTCATACCGCCCCAAAACTACCTAAAACCAATCCTCATAAATAACATGCATTTTGAATTCTAAAGACACAAAATGACCTAAAAACATCATGGGCATGTATTAAAACTCCCATGCTTCAATAAATGGTAATTTAGTCAATAGGTCCAATGGGAAACTTTTGCACAAACTGAAACTTTCCAGAAACTTGCCTTTTTGGGTGGGGCCCACATACTGTCACAAGCTTTAAAATAAATCATTGGAAATATGGAGTATTATTCATCATAAAATCAGCAAAAGGAAACAATTATGGACTGTGCAAGCAATTTCTCTCAAGTCTCTTAAACTATGGTTTTAAAAGGTTTTCAAACATGTTTACCTTCTTAATGATTGTCCATAAAAATGGGAAAATATTAATATCAAGCATAATTAACTATTCCAAGGAGCTCGAGGTTCCCATGCAAATCATACGATCCATAATGAGCATTTGAAATTCAACTTTTTCTCAAATTCTCACCTTTGGAAACTTAATTTTTGTAAACATGAAATATATTGTAAAATGCTCATCACCTAGACCTGAAACTTGACACAAAAAATTAAAAAAAAACCTCCTTTAGCTTTCCCAATTCTCATCCATGCCTGATTACTTCTAAAACTCTCCAACCAACATGAATTACATGTGTCTCCTTGCCTTGTTCTCAATAAAATTTCTTTAGTGGACCTTGAAACAAAATCATACCTCACGAATACTTGACTGAGATGACTCTTACACATGATATAAAACACCATAACACATTTATAATACTTGTGCATGACTTCCTGCTCCATATCTCATTCCACCATGTCAAACCCCATGCACTAGGTCTAGGAATAGGCCTAGAATGACCTGAATCAACCATGAATCTTCATGAACTAACCATGATGACATCTTATAGACTCATTAACACCTCATACTCATCTCACGGAACATTTTTGATCTCATAATAGCCTTTGACCAACTTTGGAGCTCACCTACAACACCTAGCTTGCTTGACCATGCACCAAGACATCATGACAAGACAACATGATTGGACACTACCAATCAACCTTCAAGCTCAAACATGAATGACACCTCATGGTGAAACCTAACACACCTTGAAACCATTTGACATCAATGACAACCATAGACATAATGGCCAACAATAACAACAATTTTAGTTGAACAATACACTTATAGTTTGAACAATACAAGTAAAACATAAAACTAATGTTAGAACCGCTTGATATGTTCCTTGATCTCATCAATAACCTTAAGTATGTCATGGACTTGCATGTTGAAATTCTCCAACTATAGATAAATACAAGAGTGCATATGTGCTTGTTCAATAACTAAGTCATAAAAATTCCAATGTATAACTGTTTGCAACAATTTTTCCAAATTTGAAAAAGTAGAACTAGTTGAGTAGCATTCCAAATACGTGCAAGAGGGGAGGGGGAAAAAAGGTGAAGGGGAATTGTTTTTGGTTGAAATTAATGGGAAATAGATCATGTATTGAGAAAAAAAGAGAGAATCATAGGTGAGAGGAGGAAGGTAAGCGCCATAAAAGTTGTGGAACAATTTCAATAGCGAAGTAGAAAGGACATTTGCTTGGAAGAACGAGGTTAAACCTCTTATAGAGGACTTGAAAAGTACATGACTACAAAAATCATGAAATTTGTTATTGGCTCAAATTTTCTATTAGTACTACAAATTTTCATATGAGGCTAATATGGATCAACATGTAGGAATAATAATTTAGAGATCACAAAAGTTGATCACATCACTTAACAAGCACTACTAGTGTTCCTACTTTGAAATGAGCCTATAAAGTATGTTTTTGGATTGATTAAATGAGAGACGAAGAGCCTTCACCCTAGAGTTACAAATATAAGGCAAAAATTTACCATGAACTCTTAATGAACCAAAATACAATTTTGTAACACCAAATAGAGAAAACGTTGCTTACACCAATATGCCTTGAAGCAAAAGCCTAAACCATTATTTAAAAAATAAAATAAAATAACCAAAAACAAAAAGAATAGCATTCTAGGAAATTATAGGGTTGAAATGCTTCAAAGTAACATATTTCTAGATGTCCTCACCAACAACCATGTCATTCATTTTTAATATAGTTAGATTCTTTTGACTAGTTTTCATTATCACAAATACTCCTTTGATACAAAAAAACTCGAATCATCTTCAATCATTCAAGAATAAGATTCTTGTAAACAACCCATCCGACAAGAGACATTATGTTTGGAAACATTATTCAAAGTCACCTCTTCCAACAATAGAGAGAAATATCACTTGGGAGAGTCCATAATTCTCTTTTTAGAGGCCACACCAAAAATAAGGGATCCCACTTTCTAGAATAAGGGTAGGTTCCAACAAAATATTCAATATTAGGAGAAAAAGTGGAAGGGCTATTAGAGTCTCAAAATATTTAAAACCAAAGTGAAAGGGCTAGCGAAATTCCTTAAATCCACATTCACAAGACTAGGAGGAGACCCATAATCATCAAAACAGTTTTAAGCTTTCCATCCATAATCGTAAAAATGTGTGGAGTTCACTTAACAAGACTTAAAAATGGGTATGCTTGTGAGGATTCTAGACATGTAAATTTATGAACCGTCTCATCATATATCTTGTTTGCAATCTTTTATTTGAAAAGAGACCAAAGTTCACGAGGTTTCCAATCTTTCTTATCAACATTTAGGGTTTCTGCCCAATCACACGTCTAATGAAACCTATGGAAAATGAGTATGATGGATTAAACACAACATATATATAATAATTTTTTCCTAGGTCTATGTGGTCATAATCCTCCCGGATCAATTAAAACTCCTCACTCTCACATTGTTCTTAATTTTAAAGTGTTGAACCATCTCTCGTAAAGCATGTTATTTTTTTCAAGATGCTAAATTTGTTAAAAAATAAAAAAATCAAAGCACATGATTCAAATATTTAGGAGGTCCTTCATATGGGTAATGAGCCATAAAAATGAGACAATAACAATTGTAGTTGAACAATAAAATTATAGCTTGAATAATATCACTAAAACATAAAACTAATGTTGTGACTACTTGAGATGTTCCTTTCTCTTATCAATAACCAAAAGTATGTCACGGTGTGTTGCATGTTGAGATTATCCAACCGTAGAGAAATACAAGAGTAGAGAAAAGGTTTTGAATATCTAAGGCATAACCATTTCGTGTACAATTTCTTACAATGATTTTTTCAAATTTGGTAAAGTATAACTAATCGACTAATATTCCAAATGAATGAGAGAGGGGAGGGGAAAGAGGACCAAGAAGCACTATTTTTTGGTTGAAAATAGATCAAAAAGTGAGGACCAAAGAGTATTTCACAACTAGGAGGAGGAAGGGTAGTGCGAAAAAAATTGTGGAACAATTTTAAGAGTGAAGCAAAAAGTTATTTGTTTATAAGAAAAGGTTAAACCTATTATTGAGGAGTTGAAAAGTACATGACCAAAAAAATCATGACACTTATTACAAGCCCAAGGTTTCTATTGGTACTACAATTTTTCATATGGAAATTTAAGCATATGCAGAAGTGGTTAATATGGATCAACATGTAACGAGAATAATTTAGAGATCACAAGAACTAATCATATCACTTAAAAAATGTTTTTGGTGTTCTTATTAAAGTGATTCCTATAAAGTGTGTTTTTAGATTGACTAAATGAGGGACAAATATCCCACACACAAGTAAAAAAATAAGGCATACAATTACCATGTACATAAAATGAACCAAAATATAAAGTGTAAATGAAAAATTACAACGTTCGGTTCCACAACAAAAATATAGTAAAAATTGCCCACATGAGTAGGCCTAGAAGAAAACTTTTAAACCACCGAACAATTTTAAAGGAAAATATCTAACAAAATAATAACAACCTAGAAAATGATATGGTTAAAATCCTTCAAAAATATCTCTTTTCCAATGTACTCAACAAACGACATTGTCATTTATTTTGAATGGAGTTGGATTCTTTTGACCAATACTTAGCATTACAAAAGAATCCTTTGGATATGGATAAATTTGAATCATATTCAATCCTTGAATAAATATATTATCTTAAACATCTCATTTGATAAGAGAGACAACATATTTGGAAAAACTATGTAAATCTTGGGTACTAAGCACATCGGTGAAAAATCCCGAGTGTAACCTTTGCAACAATGGAGATGAATATCATTTGGGAGAGAAAGGAAATTAGTACAAAAGTCTCAATTTAAAGGATCCACCAAAAAAGGGACCCCGCTTTCCAAAATAAGGGTAGAGATTTTGACAATATTTTTAGGATTAGGAACCAAAGTGGATGGGCTAGAGAAATTTCCAGTATTTGGAATAAAAGTGGAAGGGCTAGAAACATTCCTTAAATCCTTTTCACAAGACTAGGAGAATACCGAGAACCACCATACATGATTGCTTTCAACATTATAAGTACAAATTTAGTCTTTTCATCAATAATAAAAAAATTGTGTAGAGTTGACTTACCAAGACACTCAAGACTATCTTTGAAGTATGCTTGCAACGATTATAGATAGAGATACAAATTTATGGCTCATCTCATCATAGATCTTGTTTGAAATATTCAGTTTGAAAAGAGATCAAAGTTGATCGGGGTTTGATTATTTCTCATCGATATTTAGGGTTTCTTCCCCAATCACATTTTTGATGAATTCTATGATAAAAGGGTCAATGCATTTTGGAAAAACATATATATATATATATATATATATATATATATATATATTTAATTTTTTGTTAGAATATGTTGTATATTTTGCATATTGTATACCCAAGAGTACTATACACCTCTGCCACGAGCGGTAAGACATTTTTCAAAATCCCTATTTTCATGGAAGTATAGATATGTTATTTTTATCTATACGTGTATATGGGTGGTGTCATAATCCATGACTTATGAGGAACCATTATGGGTTGTTTGTTAGCCCATGGTTTTGGTACCCATTGTATTGTAAAACCACTTTGATGGTTTCCTACTGATTTTCTTACATATAGTTGGAGATGTAATAGGGTAGAGAAGAACTTGGAAGTACATTATTGTATTGTAAACGGTTAAGTTAATGCAATAAGAGAGAGAATTTATTGTGTTGGGTTTTTTCCTAAAAGGGTTTCCCAGGATAAATCTTGTGTTTTGTCATTTGGTTTCTTTGTTTATCTTGAATATTCTATTAAGTATAACTTCTTGTTTATTAGTTTATTGGATTGATTATCTTCATTTTTCACTAAGGATTTATGGTCATTATCCTCCATAGATCAATTGAAATTCCTCTTTCTCACATAAGTCTTCTTAATACCAAAACAATGCTCCATATCCATTTTTGTAAAGTGTGTTTATTTTTTTGAAGATGCTACATTTATTAAAAAATTAAGAAGTCAAAGTACAAGAGTCAAAGATTTAAGAGCCCCCTGCGCATAGGTAATGAACCATAAAGATTGAGACAACAATTGTAGTTGAAAAATGCAATTATAGTTTGAATAATACGAGTAAAACATAAAATTGATGTTACAACTTCTTGAAATGTTCCTTGATTTTATCAATAACCATAAGTATGTCATGGAATTGTGTGATGATATAATCCATGTTGGAGCATGCAATTTTTATTGGGGCACACTTGGTGCGGCCCACCACTACAACAATCTCCATGATAAAGTTTATTTTATAAACTTATGTTTATAACTTTAAGCTATATAAACTTTATACTTAGTGAAAAGTTAAGTCAAATCATTTATTGATTTAAATTATTTATCGTGAATCGATTCAATTGAAAAGTTGCAACCAATTCACCCACTCTATCAATTAGGTGATTTCCCATTGGGAAATGAAATCTAAAAATATTATTTGTTATGCATGAAAATTTACCGTGCAAGTTAAATTGTAAAAAAAGTGTACAGGAAGATTGTCAGGGTTGATCTGTAATATTTTAGACACCATTATTGTTTCTCTATTATTATTAAAAATGGGAAGTGCATTTAGTGAGTTTTTTTACCGTTTATGGTTTTCCTATATAAAACTCGTGTTCATATGTCGTGTTAATTATATATGGTATTATTTATTTTTTGTAAATTAATTCTCCATTCATTATATATCATAATGTTTAGAATTTTATAATCATGTTAGTTCTTATTTTACCTAAAATTCTTGACATGGTATTATTATCCAAAATTCCCCCTAAGGTGATTTTGATAACTCACATGATTCATTTGGACTTGGATAGGTGAAAAACTGATAAAAATGGAGAAATTAAATTTTATAAGGCCTCCCCTCTCCTTTACATAACTCCTCGCTTCCACAATTCACCGTAAAACCAAGAAAAATAAAAAAATTGGTATTTTGCAATGTTTTGTGGATTTTTTGAGGTCGACGGAACAATTCTCAAGTTCCTTCGGTTTCTCGATTTACCGATTGGGCCATATTTAAGGAATTTGGACGAAGGACCTAGTGTTTTTATGCATGAACATCGGGGAAGAACATAAAAATGTTACTTTTCTATTTGTCATGATTGTAAAGAATGTTAGTGTGTGTGTGGAGGTCCTAATATGGGGCATGGAATAGTCTAGTTGTCATAAGTTCAAAATTTAAGTTTCCCTCCAATTCTAAAAGCATGTATGTGAGAGGAAAGGGTAAGTTGTAAAAGAGTCTTGGTGTTTTCAAGTATGGAAGGGTCTATTCATGTAAAGAATGAGTCCTTAAGTGTATTTGTGAGTCCTAAAATATTAAACTAATATGAAATGCCTCCTAAATGTGGTTGGGCATGTAAAGAGTCACCATAAGTTCAAGAAAGGTAGTTATGAATTCAAGGAGTTACAAAACTCGAATAAGAGAGGGATAGAAGAGGTGAGAGGGGAGTCATTCCTCGAGTTGGAAGATGAAGAGGGTAATGAAGATAAGAAGAAGTGTAAATTTTGAATAATGTAATACAGTTTGATGTTAATAAACTCTGTTTTAGAAAGAGATGGTCTATTCCTGTACATGCTCTGAGTTGTTTTAATCTCTTTTGGTCATGAATGGAGAATCCTTCCTCATGAGGTATGCTTAAATTTGTATTCATTGTATTATTCCTGAGAGTGAGTCATTATGGATAGAAACATTAAGTTTTTGAAGATCCATTACTCTGTCTTGTGTATGCATAATTGAAACTTGGTGCATTGAGTTGTGTATGAATGGTCTTGTGGATAATGATTTGTGCCTTAAATTGGTTATTCCATATATGAAGAACATGTAATTGAAAAGAAATATATTTTTCTATTTCAATTTTAGAGATTAGGTAACTTAACATTTCAGTGCAAGCATGTGAAACTTTGTAGGAATGAGAGGCTTGTGAATATGTATATAAGTTGATGATCTGTTTCAGACCAGTTAACATAAAATTTTAAATTTAATTCAAAACGACCTTAAATTTGTACCATTGGAGGATGATAATATGGTGCAGATGGGTTTTAAATTTTTCTACTTAATGATGAGTATATTTTGAGTTATGAAGTAATTTCCTAGTTGGACTGAGGATGCATACAAACTGTTTGACATAATACCTTCTTGGTAAAGTGAGTATATTTACCGTGTTTTGAAGAGTTAGGTTATGAAATGTGGAAGGTATAATTTTTAGGTCATTTTTCAAGTGGGTTTTTAAGTGTTTAATTATTTGAAAACCGTACAATAATATATGAATGTCAGAAGGTTGCTGTAGACTGTTGACACAAAAAAAGGTAGTTTTGACAAAGGAGATGAAGAGTTGTGTTTTGATTTCTTAGAGTTCATTTATTTGATGGATATAATAGTGGTTGGGAGTGTTTTAATCAGTGGTATATGAGTGGAGATACTACAAATAGGCTTGAAGGGCAATAATTGCAGGTTTGGGACTAGGAACTAGAGGAGAAGGGCAACAAGACAATTTAGAGATAGTTTGGTGCAATTTATGCTTGAGCTCTTTTGAGACCAATATTTTTGGTGTTAACAATACTTTGAGGTGATGCCACATGAAAGAGGAGTGGAAATTAATTATTGATTCTATAAGCCAAAGGTTGCATGTGTAGGAGTAAGAGACAATTGAGAAGCACAAAGGAGTGAATGGGCAAGGTGTGTTCAAGTGAGTTGTAAGAAGAATGAACTAATTGATGTTTGAGTGGACTATTTCAAGGAATATGCAGGGTGATAAATCATGGTATGAATTTTATATGAATCATTTAAGGTCAACCAAGGCAAGACATCAAATTATAAGCCTATTTGGGCTTGGAATGATCCTCTAATGCAGTAAAGGTGAAAGTTGATTGTTGTAAACCTTTTTGATCAGTTGTATATATGAATGCAAGTATTTAATCTGCATTATTTTTAAGGGTTTTTGGTGGTGTAGAGAAACTAAATGCTTTGGTGGAACAATTTCCCTAGGGACTAAGGTCCTCTGCATCCCCTTTCGAGCCTCGGGCGAACGATGAAGTGTATTGCGGAGATGTGGATTGTAGACAAAATGGTAGAATATTTCCACTAAGACTTTAGTTCCCGCATTGACGTTTGAGTGAAGGACTAGGAAAGTGGATAATGAAGTGTAGTATTGGGAAACCGAGAGCCGCATAGAGCGATGTGGGAACTTGAGCCCCGTGGAACTGTTCCAAATTTTCACCGGGATCCAAATATCCGACCACAACACCAAATCACGGCCAATGCGGGAAAAACATGGCCAAAAGGAAAAGTAAGGAAAATTCCTTAGTTTCTTGATTTCTTTGAATATCCGATCTACCCGCATCACAAGACATAAAATTGATTAAAGTGGATTGCAGAATGCGTTGGGAACCTCGTGTTCCTCTCGACCCTCAAACACGGATGGACATATCATTTTCTCGGTGCTCCAAATTTGACAAAATTCATACTGTTGGAAAGGTAAGGAAATTCTAAATTAATCTAATATTGTGCACAACAATAGATAAAAGATAAGGAAATAAAAAAGTAACCCAAACCACTAAGAAAATAGAAATGTGAAACCCTAATGAGAAAAGAGGGTTATGAAGAGCTTAACTAATTCGTAGATATGTTGTGGATCGTGTTGCGAGAAGAACAGATAAAACGAGAATGCATGAATGATCACTCGAAGCTCTAGAAAGAACAAATGCTGAACAATAGGTGGGTTTGGGCGCTTGGGGCACTCTGGTTTGAGATATGGGTGCCTTTTACGGAAAAATATCCCCAAACCCTCCTCTCGAGGTGTCACTTTGAATGAATTCTTGCCTTTGCTTCCCGTCATGTGTATATTTTTAGACTACGCCGAATGTCACTTTGTAAATCGAAATGAAGATGAGACTTGTAAAACCCCAAGACAAATGTCAAACCCTTAAAAAAGAAAGATGTATATGAAGGGGTCATACTGTCCTCAACGTCCATAATGGTGGACTTACTAACTAAGCAACCGCAATACATCTCGGACCCGATGTAGTTCTATGTGTGTGTGTGGAATCATGCCCTAGGTGCTCTTGTGTCGACCACACTTTTTGAAAGTAGAGAGCAATAATTATATGTAGAAATGTAATGAAATGACAGATGGAATAGAATAAAGTTCCCTCCTATGCAGTGTGATGCAAATGAACCAACCTTTTCCCTTGTGATAGAGCTAGATGGAAGAAAATAGAGCCTTTGATGGATGCAACCTTAGGTGATGATAATAGTGCCTTGTGCTTGGTACCTCATTATGGTCTCATAAGTTCATATTTATATGGTTCTCTTGTTCTAATTTCGTAATTAACCCCGAAAAGGATGACCAATAAAAATATAGAAAGATCAAATGGTTAGAAAGTACCCAAAAAGTGGTGGGAAAGTGTAAAAAGGATCAAGACACCCCAAATGGGACTAGGGCACCCCAATGGAGATAAAATGATACCAAGTGGAAAAAATGACTGGGCGAGTACATGCGGGAGGTCAAAAATGATGACAAAAAGAAAAGTAAAATGGCCAAAGTACATGGGTTAATTAGTACTTTATTCACTCAAAAACTTATGAATAGTAGTATGAGATCGAGACTAAATAGTTCCCAAATTCTGTGATTTTGTGTTTACATTTGCCCCAATTTTATGTTGGTGAGCGGAACACTTGGTGACATAAAGTAGATAGAGATACGTACTGATGTCCATATACAGTGATGTAGAAAGCATGGTGATAGAATAGACAAAGTGTGGACTAAGAAAACAATGGATCATGGAGATTAAAGATGCAAAAGAGTAAAAAAAGTGGTGAGAGTGAACCTAGGGCGAAAGTGCGTGTGTAGATGCCAATGTATGTGAGGTACCTACATGTTAGTATGAGTTATAGAATATCAAATGACTTTGTTGTTGTTGTTATTGTTAATGCCTTTGTTGTAGTTGTTTGTTGTTGTTGACTGCTTGTTTCTCATACAGATAGACTTGCAAAGGAGAAGACGACCAAGTAGTCAAATACACATGTATATAGTAAAAAGACTGTAAATAGAAGTATGAAAAAGTTAAAGGAACATGTGCACCTAATCTATGATGAGAGAAAGGGTGAAGAAAGGATATCCTATAAATGTAATTTTTTTGGTGATCTCATGCCACTATGGCTAAAGAAGTGTAGGGAGAAAGATGTATTATTCTCAAACCTGTAACTACTTCCCTGAGAATAGTGTGAAGATATATCTGTACTTCCTAGTTTTTTGGGCTATCTGACCCCGCTGGCTGAAGTAGTGTAGGGAGGAAATCTGTTGTATCCTCCAACCTGTAACTGCTCCCAAGAATGCTAAACTTGTCCTGTAAAAGCCACCATGTATGGGGTTCGTAGACTAGTCTGAACCCACTCACTGTATAACTCACAATGTCAAGGATGGAAAATTGAACTAAACTTTACCAATAGAGAGTCTTTGTGTAATGTGTAAAACCCTAAATGATTCCCCCACTCTTTGGGGGTGCATGCGATGTTTCGAGATAGGAAGATGTGGCCCCAAAGAGGATTGATTGCATAAAAACTATGCCATACGGGGGGAAGGGAATGTGCTTAGTAGAAACCAAGGTGCACACAAACAAGTGGCTAGAAATAAGTGTTAGTATGAACAAACATGCATGTAGAGAACAAGTGTATGCTACGTAAACAATGTATAAGCTAGAAAGCAAGTAAACACACAAGAAGAAAACCATAAACCACCAAAGTGGGTTACAAACATGGGACATCATTCACAATGTCACAAAACACTCAGGGCCACAATGGCCGCATACAACGAACAAGTTTGCACACCAAACATAGGGTGAGGTATGATACAATAGAAAACAAGAGATAAACAATAGTAGACAAACAAACAGATAACCATGGAAGTAAATAATCCTACAAAAAAATGTTGCACATAAAAGCACCCCTTAGAATGCTAAAAAGATAACCCTTATTTTAAAAGTGTGTATAAACAAGAAAGTAGTGTGCCGTGAAGAAAAATGAAACAATAACACCTATAAGAGATGAATGTGGATGCCCCCAGTGACCGTTGTAGGAGTGGTAGGAGGCGAGCATCCATGCTGATGTGTGTATGGTAAAGATAATGACATATAAGAGATCTAGCTAGCATGTGTAATAAAGTGAACATATATGAGAAAATATAAGCAAGAGTAAAAGCAACCAAGATATGCAACATGTTGTGGATGGATGGAATGGAATGTAAGATGGATGATAAGAGCCATGTGTCCCCCAGTGAATGGAAGTGTATGCAATGAGGTTCATTTAGTATGCCCCCTCGTAATCAAGAATGAACCAAAAATGAGAGTGCGTCATCGGGAAATGGTTGAATAGTGTGTGGTGTATAACACATTGTGATGAGTGTGTATGTGTGTTGATGATATGCAACCTAGAGATGAACATGTGATGATGTAGCCTAAAGTGTATATCATGATGAGATGAATAGAGGGAGTGGTGATGTAGCCTAAAGCATGTACCACTACAAGATGAAGGAATAGGTGACCATTTAGCCTATAACGTATGTCACTAACCTAGTAATGTCACATGATAGAAGGTCGAGTGATGAATGTGTGTGTATGATAAGGTCCATTTGATTGGTAAACCCTTGATAGTTGAGTATGGACCGAGGAACTAGAGTGCATCATAGGGTAGTGAGTGCAACACGTAGAAGAATATGTAGTATGTTTGATGATAAGAGACAACCATACGATGCAAAAGATCTGTAAATGTAATGTATAATGTGAAATTTAATATGTGTAAATAGACTAATAGTGTGATAATGCCCGTTATCTAATATTGATGATAATGCTAGACTCATAGACAATAGGAGCATGACACATATGTGATGATTACTAGTATGATGTGTAGAGTATGTATGATGTATAGATGTGTAAATGTCAAAACACTAATGATGTAGGGTAAGTAAGATGAAAAATGTGACATGTACTATAATATATGTAAAGAGATGCAATGTGTAGTACCTACTGTGCAGTGTGTGGGGTTCATGTGTAATATGCCCTCAACATTCAAGTGTGAACCAAAGCAAAAGAGTGTGTCATCGGGTAATGAGGTGATAAGAGTCACCTACTAAAGACCAAGTTTGTGTGAAGTAGTGGAAGCATGTTGGGAAAAAGTAACAGTAGGACTATGTGATGGTGGTGGAATTTGAAATGTGTCTTGACCATTAGTAGGAGGAGTAGTTTATTTGACAAAAATGATTGGCTGCTGAAGTGGTGATTGGGAAGGGACTTTGCACAATGGTGGCTTATTTAGTGACGTTGTGGAATACTTGAGTGGAGGTCAGATTGAACTAAGCTTTAGAGGAGGTTGCTTAGATGGGTTGGAAATGCTTTAGATGATTTAGTAAGAGAAGTTGATGGAGAAGGAATTTTGAGAGGTGATTTCTTTGTATGACTTGGTAATGTTACAGATAGCTTGAGTGGAAGAGAAGTGGGGCCACCCATAAGAGGATGTGGAGTGGATGGAATAGGCGACACTTAACTCGATCAAGAAGGCACATTAAAAATGATGGCATGATGCTTGTTTGCCATAAAAGGAATAGATTTAGGAGCCCATGTGGATGCAACATTTGTAGATGGGCATGCAAAAATATGTTGTCAATGAATGAGATAAAACCTTGACACTCAAAATGTTTGATTATTCATCAGTAAAGTGTACTAATCGTGGTATTTATAACCATTGATTCGGTGATAATGGAAATATGGACGACTATGATATTTTTCTAGCCGACAAGGAGGATAGTAATGAGTGGGTGAAAAAGTGATCAATTGAAGATTAAGGAGCTCGAGTAAGGATGTCATGTTGCTTATGATTGTGATCAAGGGTGAGAGGCTCTGGAAATGGTATGAATTGAGGCTCAATAATATGAGCACATGTAGTAGATATAAAATGAATATGAGCTCGGTAAGGATGTCATGTTGCTTATGATTGCGTCCTTAATATGTTGGATTTTGGATTTGAGAGAGGTAATTGTGGATTCTATGGCCTTAAATTGGTCATGAAATAAGGAATGTAAATATTGAATTGAGTCCAACATATATTGATTAGATGGAGGATCATGAGAACTAGGGTCATTAAAGAGATGAGTGAAAATAGGGCTTATTTCGTGCGGGCGGGTATTCTTAGGAAGATACCCGACATCTAAGGATTTTGTAGAACAAATAGGTAATTTAGATGTATCTTAAGTAATTCATATAAATAAATTTGAGGAATTTTAAAAGCCGTGATAGAGGAAAAGTGAGGATCCTAAGCGTGAAAGCATTCGGAGTTCACCAAAATGATTAACTAAAATGTGGATATTCTAATTTAATCTAATATTATGCACAACGATAGATAAAAGCTAAGTAAAGAAAGAATGTAACCCAACCCATTAGGAAAGTAGAAATGTGAAACCCTAATGAGAAAATATGGTAAGGAAGATATTAACCGATTCACATATATGTTAGGGACTGTCACATGAGAAGAATAGACATATAGAATGTAGGAACGATCACTCGAAGCTCCGAAAGCACAAATCTTGAACAATAGGTGGATTGGGGCTCTGGAGGATGGTTGGGGTGCATGGGGAAATCTAGTATGAGATCTAAGTGCCTAGGTTGGAAAAAATATTTGTAACCATCCTTCGAGGTGTCATTGAATGATCGCCCCGTTTCTTCCTATCGTATGCATATTGTCAAACATGTCTTTGAATGTCGCTGTAAATCGAAATTAAGATGAGACCTACAAAACCCAAAGACAAACATCAAACACCTAAAAATAATGATACATATGAAGGGGTCGATTGTCCTCGGCCGCCACAATGGTGGACTTACTCATCGAGCACTCGCACTACATATCGACTTGATGTCATTTTATGTGTGTGTGCAATAATGTCATAGGTACTCTTGTGTCACCACAATTTGTGGAAGTAACGAGCAATAACTAGATGTAGAAATGTGATGAAATGCAGATGGAATAAAATAAACTTCCCTCCTATGCAAAGTGTGATGCGGATGAACCAACTTTGTCCCTTTTGATGGAGCTAGATGGATGTAAATAGATCCTTTGATGGATGCAACCTTAGGTGATGATAGTAGAGCCTAGTTCGGGTCCCTCATTATGGTCTCATAACTTTATATTTATATGACTCTCTTGTTATAATTCCAGTAATTAACCCCGAAAGGAAACCACTAAAAAGATAGAAAGCTCAAATGGCTAGAAAGTGCCCAAAAAGTGGTAGGAAAGTGTAAAAGGACTAAGGCACACCAAATGGGACCAAGGAACATTGGGCACCCTAAGATGTGTGGGCACCCCATCGGAGATAAAACAACACCAAATGGTTAAAATGACTAGGTGAGTACATGCGGGAGGTCGGTAGTGATGAAAATAAGCAAAGTAAAATGGCCAAAGGACATGGGTTAATTAGTACTTTCTTCACTCAAAAACCATATGAATAGTAGTATGAGACCGAGACTAAATAATTCCCAAAGTGTGTGATTTTGTGTCTACAAATCATCGTCTACACCATGAAAACTTAAAATCTTGAATTATGTGAGGGTAGGTGGGTGAAAAAGAGGAAAAAGTCTCTAACATTAAAAGATGTAGTCCCAAGTAGCTCAACAACCAAATTTGATGAAGTATGGTGCCCATTCTTTCTCACACAAGCAAAGTATCATGGGGAATGTTATTGTAAGGGTTACTGTTGTCACCCTCAAAATCCCCCTCATTTTCTAAGTCAAATTTGAATATTTTGAGCTCCCGTCCTCTAGAAGTGTTCAAGTAAAGTTGGAAGTCTGAAAAGATAGAGAAATTCATGCTTTGAAGTTGTTTAAACTCTCCAAATCTGCAGATTTGATAAATTTTCCATTTTTCTATCTAGACGTGTGAAAATTTTATTGTTATCCTCATTTGAATGAAATTTTCAATCTTTCTATGGAGGTGGATCGTCGAACCTTGTATTGTTTTCAATTCCTTGGTTCACGAAAGAAATTTGAAAATCGGGCCGAAATGGTGGAGTTTTTTCTTCTCCACATTTTTCCACATCATGAATGATGGGCATTCTCTTCCCTATCAAATTTTGGCTCCATTATCCACAGGTACGTGGACATATCTAATTGGAAGCGGGTCAGCGAAGAAATTTGAGGTTTTGAGCCTTTTTGTAAAAAAGGCTAAGAGTCATAAAGTGACCTGCAGCACCAATCATGCTAAGAGGGAAAAATTCAAATCTTGAGCCTGCCGTTAGAAATTCAAAGTGGGGAAGCGGGTCGATGGAGCAATTTGTGTTTTTGAGCCTTTTTGTCAAAAAGGAATAAAAGTCATAAAGTGACCCGCATCCCCAATCATGCTAAGAGGAAAAAAGTCAAATGTTGAGCCCACATCAAAAAAGTCAAAGTGGGGAAGTGGGTCGACGAGCAATTTGTGTTTTTGAGCCTTGTTTTCATTAAAGGGGCTTAAAGTTAAAAAGTGACCCACAACCCCACCAAACACAAAGGAAAAAGTCAAATACTAAGCCCACATCGAAGGTCAAAGCAGGGTGGTGGGCCGGTGAAACAATTTGTGTTTTTGAGCCTTTTTGTAAAATGGTCTAAAAGTCATAAAGCGAGCCGTGATTCCTTCGCCAATCAAGTGAGGCCACATGTTAAGACCATATCAAAAGTGGGTGAGCAGGCCAAAATGTTCCAAAATGCCAAATCTCTATAAAGTCACAAAATGCAAAAGGAATCCTCCATGCCCACTCCAGTAAATTTCTCCCACGTGGATGGATCTCGTTGGTTTAAAGTTTCAAAGGCAAGATGAATGGTTTGGATTCAAAGTTACAAAACGAGTGTAACATGATGCATTATGAAAAGTCTATTTTTTCCGCCATTGGCGTCTCTTTACAAATCAAGAATATGAACGGATGCAAATGTGAAAATATTATAAACCATTTCTTGCTAACAAAGAAGAAGTCAGAATGTAACCATTTCTTCGTAAGATATTTAATGTCTTCTTCACGCCATTATAGGGGTTAGCACCTAAATGTGATCGCAAGGTCGTAAAATAAAAAAAAGAAGAAGTGAGAAAAAATCAGAATTCAAATGGCTATATGAGCACATGGATTCAAATCATGGCTATTTTCAGAAACCCTCATGTTGAAAGACCCAAATTTCTCTTCCACATCCAAGAAGACGTTGCTTGATTTGAGGAAGCTATCGGCATAATAGACAAAGTTCCAATCACCACTTCATTGCCACGATAATTCTAGACCTTGAAGAAGAATGCTACAACTGAATTGAGAGGAAAAGACAAAATCTAGCACCACAAAGAAGAGCATAGTTGTTCAAGCTGGAAGATAGAAGATTCACCTAGAAATAGAGACAAGGAGGAAAAACTGATCCCATTTTTGAGGAACTTCAAAGGAGACAAGAGCTATTTAGAATCCAAAGGCTTCCTTTTCAAGCAACTGGACACATTGGGAACTTGAGTGTGTTGCTAATCCTTTGGACGGTGAATTTCCATACATCAATGAGAACCTTGTAGACTTCACTGACGTGAAGACCGAAGAAGAAGCTAGAGAAAGAAAGGTGAGATCCGAAAAGAAATAAGATCTCAACTCGAATAAATCGAGAGACTTCAAGCCGAGGCAAATGAAAGAGCAGTAGCAGAAGCCACAACCTTAGCAAGGTTGGAAGCTAGAAACAAAAATAGAATGGGGGATCGTGATCATGAGTGTGAATGTGATCATGAGGCCCGTAGGCCTAATGTACCATGGGGAGGAAACACCGGTCCACTGGCTCTTACTCAACCACTCCATGAGCTACCGAGAGGCTCAAGAAAAAAACTTCCCAAAATTCAGAGGGGATGGTTCTCAACTCCTCGAAGAACATGTAGTAGCATTTATCACCACTTGCGGTGTGTTGGGTGTTGAGGATGAAGATGTGTTAGTCCAACTCTTTGTGGAGTCACTTCAAGAGAAAGTTGCCGAATGGTTCTACATGCTACCACCGAGGTCCGTCACATGTTGGGAGGATATAAGAAGTGCATTTGAACATAGGTTCAAGAGCACAAAATATTGTCAGGATATTTTGGTCCAATTAGTACAAATGAAGAAAGAAACCTCCGAGTCAATGAAGGACTTACTTAACAAGATGTAACCAAGTGATGAAAAGAATCCCTGAAGATGTGGTGCCTCCTAAAAATAATTTGAAGATATTCTTCATCAACATCTTACCATCGTGGTAAGTAGGTTTCTTCCTTAGAAGAACCCAACCAAAACATTGAGGGAAGCTCAATACCATGCAAGAGCAATTGATGATGATCTAATCTTGTCCAGAAAGGTGAAAGGCCCCAATGGAAAGCAAAATGGTTAGAATTCAAACTTTGTCACCACAGATCCGATGTTCCAAAAAATGGCAAATGACTTAGTTGCCTTGAAGAAGAAGCTATCTTAGATCACAATGCGTAATGCTTCAAGGAGACAAAACCCTCCAGATAGGTCAAGGATTGCTACACCTCCTCATCATCTTGCTCTTGAAGCACCACTAGTCGATGCCATCTGTGACACCAAAGAGCTAGAAGAGGAAGTAGAAATTGATGAAACTGAAGAAGAAAATATGGAAGACTATGAAAACTATCTTGAGGTTGAGGAAGTTGATATGCAAAATGGCCTAATTGAGTACATTGATGATGAAGATGAGAATGATGAAGAAGCTCCAAGTTTCTCATGTGTTGTTTTCACTCGTGCATAATCCAAGAAAGGTGCTTCATCCTCAACGGCGGTAAAGGATAAGAAGAATAAAGAATATTCTCCCCAGAGGTCACACAAAATAAAATCATTAGCAGAGGATCACCATTACCACCTTTTATGGAGTTGGCCAAAGAAAACCAGACTCATTGGTTGTCAAGGATCATGCTACTATGCCAAGTAAGTCATCTAATTCTTCTCCCAGCTCAAAAGTTGCTAAGAACAATTATCCTTTAAATATTGTTCCTACAAAAACATCTAAGGTTTAATCAAAAGCGCACCTCACCCCCTTCCAAGCCAATTTCTACACCCAAAAAGGAGAATTCAACACTCAAATTAGCAAATCCTCTACCATGTAAATCTTCATCCATTTCCAGAACCTCTTCCTCGTTCACCATAACCCCATTTGACTTTGTGGAACATGCAAGCAAAACCAAAGTCCAACTATTAGAAATAGAATACCTACAAACACACCCTACCCAATTTGATAGGTTCATCAATATAATTCATGGTGGTAACCCTGTATCCTCGAGTCCTAATTCTAAAGGCTTACTTCCCACACCATCCACACCACCTTCCCAAAACATATTAGCCCTCAGTGCCTCCAAAACCAACAGGGTTGAACCTTTCTACCTGTCACTCCTCATTAAAGGCTTCCAACTAAATAATTGTATCATAGATTCCAGAGCCTTAGATAATGTGATGCCAACCAAAGTTGCAAAATTCTATAGGCCTCACCTTGACCCGAGTAAATGACACCTGCTACTCAATGGAATCCAAACAAGTTCCATTGGTAGGAAGAATCAAAGATGCACAGTAGCATAGCTGATTTTTCGACAAGAAGGTGCTCCTAACCATACTGGTAGCAGACATCCCAACATCCTTTGGTATGCTATTAAGTAGGAGTTTCAACAGAGAGTCTGGGTGGAGAGATAAAAATGGATTGGTCATCTAACTACCCAAAGTAAAGTGAGATGAAGAAGTTACTACCAAGAAGAAAGATGAAGTTCACAAGATGAAAAGTCCGATGATTCGAAAGCAAACATTCTCTTTCAATATTGTGGGCTAGAAACTACTTCCTCACATCAAGAAAATAGGAGAATGTGCCACTTCTCATGGAGGAAGAGGAAGATCAAATTTAGACAATGGAATTTGATGGTAGTCATTCCAAGTGTGGGATCGAGAGTGGTGTAGTATTTTACTCTCCTTCCAATGAGTT
The DNA here is from genome assembly GCA_018340775.1 of Taxus wallichiana var. yunnanensis. Classification (NCBI taxonomy): domain Eukaryota; kingdom Viridiplantae; phylum Streptophyta; class Pinopsida; order Cupressales; family Taxaceae; genus Taxus; species Taxus wallichiana. The sequence goes on along the minus strand of CM031239.1, from coordinate 769,101,901 downwards.
GTGCCCATTTGCCTACAAGTTTCAATTTGATAATACAAATAACACTGCAGAGTATGAAGCGCTACTCTTAGGCATGAGTGTAACAAAGGACATGGGAATCAAGAAACTGAGATGCTGAGGTGATGCAAAGGTTGTAGTAATGCAGGTCCACCAACAATATCAGTGAAGAATCCAAGACTCGGCATTACAAAAACATAGTGTGGGTCTCAGATTGAATCTTTTGATGCATTTTCCATTGAAGCTATTCCAAGGAAACATAATGAAAAGGCTGATTCTCTTGTAGTGTCAGATTCCCTAGTGACACCTCATCCTTCTTTTGGTAAATACAAAGTAACCATTGAAATGGTATTCAGGCATAGTGTACGAGATAATGCAAATAATTGGCAAGTCTTCAATGATGATAACCAAATTCTAGCCTTTTAGAGCAAAGGGATAATTTCAACAATCTCTTCTTCAAAGGAGGTGAAACCCCACACACGAGAAGCAGTCTCCAAAGAAGAGAAAAAGGAGAAGGGATTGATGATGAGGGAATAATCAAATTAAAAGGGAACAAAATTCCCAAAGGCCTAGTCTCTTTAGAAGACCTCTTTGACAAACAATCAAAGAGAAAGAAAAGCAATCTTCTTGTGCCCACTGATTTTGATAAAGAAAACATTGGTACCCCGAGAAGCCAAGGATGGTCAATATTGGAAAATGTTCCTCACCCGAAGGAAAGAAAAGGTTTGTTGCATTACTCAAGAAATACTCGATGTCTTGGACTACTCTTATGATGAACTCAAATCCTTCCAAACCAAAGGAAATGCATCACTCAATTCCTTTGAAGTAGGGTGTAAAGCCCTTCAGAAGAAACAAAGGTCATAGAACCCAAATATTGTTGACCATCAAGGAGGAGGTAATGAAGATGCTTAATGCAAGGATCTTTTTCCCATCCACCATTTAACGTGGGTGGCTAACATTATGCCAGTGCGGAAGAAGAATGGTGAAATAAGGATATGTGTAGATTTGCATAACCTGAACCATGCATCACTAAAGGAAAATTATCCTCTTCTTATCATGGATCATATCCTGTAAGTAGTCACTGGATCTGAAATGCTTTCATTACTTGATGGATTCTCAGGATATAATCAAATCAAAGTGGCAGAGGAGGACCGCACCAAGACAACCTTTACAACACCTTAGGGCACTTTTGCCTACAACAGAATGCCTTTTGGCCTAATCAATGCAGGAGCTACATTCCAAAGGGCGATGGATTTGGCCTTTAAATATTTGAATCATTGCATTGTCATATATCTTGATGATCTCACAGTATTTTAAAAGAAGAGGGAAGATCATATCTATCACTTGGAGCAAGTACTTGCAAGGTGTAGGAAACATGACATATCACTAAATCCAAAAAGTGCATTTTTGGAGTCACAGAAGGCAAGTTATTGGGGAACATTGTGAACAAACATGGAGCACACATTGATCCTGAGAGGATTAGATCCATTCAAGCATTAGCCCTACCCATAAGCAAGAAAGGAGTTCATTCATTCTTTGAAAGGTTAACTTTCTTCGTCGTTTTGTGCCTGAGTTTGTTGAGTTGATGAAGCACATCACTTCCATGATGAAACAACAAGAAAACTTCAAATGGAACAATGAAGGGAAGGCAACATTCAAAGAGATCAAGAAATTCATTTCCAAGGCTCTAACTCTTGTATCTCTAGATTTTAACAAAGAATTCATAACATACACTCTTTTTTGTTCTCATTTAGAAAAATGATGAAGGCGTGGAAGCACCTATTGCTTTCATGAGTTGTCCTTTGAAAAAGCATGAGATAAAATACAACCAATTAGAGAAGCATGCCTATGTAGTGGTCAAGGATGTAAAAAACTTCAAGTTTTACATCCTCAATTCCCATACGGTGGTGATGGTCCCCAAGCAAGTGAAATCAAGTCCATCTTGACACAACAGGATCCCAGAGCTAAAAGAGGAAATTGGATCAGCAAAGACTCAAGAATATGACTTAGAGATTCGACCCTCCAATGAAGGGGGGAAATGGCTTGTGTAAGTTGATTACTAAAGATGAAACACTCAAAGCTCAACATGGTGAAGAAAACTGTGCTTACTCAACTTGTTCAGAAGACAACCCACATGTTCTCTTTGTCACCACTATTGATGAGTGGTATGTTGATATTGCCTATTACATGACTTACGGAGAATCCCTCCCCATCTTGATTACAAGAAAGGATAACACTCAAGTCAAGGAATATAAATTTGTAATCTGGAATCATGTGCTTTATAAAAGAGGCTTGGATGGTTGTTTCTCGTGTGTAGATAAAGAGCAACAAGAAAATTTGCTTAAAGCATACCATGACCAAGCATGTGGTGGAAATTTTTAGAATTGTTCACTTTGCACACATGATCCTCCGAGGAAGGTATTATTGGCCCACCATCTTTGTAGACACTCAAGATTGGGTTTCTAAATGCAAAGCATGCCAATTGTTCATTGGAAGACCACAACTCGCTGCATTACCACTCAAACATGTGGTTATTAAAGAACCATTTCAATAGTGGGGGATGGAATTCATTGGTGTTCTGAACCCTCACTCAAGTGTATGGCACACCTATGTACTCATAAAGAACAAAATACTTCACACTAAATTGGTGGAAGCCATTCCTGCTAAACAAGCCAACACTAAAATAGTATGAACTTCATCAAGGAGAAAATCATAGTCCGTTTTGGAGTGCCACGTAAGATTGTATGAGATAGATGCTGCTACCTATTTCTCTTCAAAAGAGCTGACCAAGTTTTGCTATGGCTAAGAAATATTCCTATGTCATTCTTCTCCGAGTACTATCCACAAGGAAACGAACAGGCCGAATCAAGCAATAAGAACATTATGACCATTGTTTGCAAGCTTGTGAATGAGAATCAAAGGAATTGGCACAAAAGGTTGTATGACACATTGTGGGCGGATAGGATCACTCCCAAGAAGGCAATAGGTATGTCACCATTCCAACTATTGTATAGAGTTGAAGTAGAAATCCATCTCATGATCAAGATGCCAACTCTCAAGATGCTATATGCAATAGAAGATGGTCAGTACGAGGATTCCATTGACAATAAGATCCTATTTCTTGAGAAGTTGGAAGAAAATAGAATCCAAGTGGTGGATCGCATTAAGGAGCACTAATTGAAAGTAAAGAAGACTTTTGATATGAAGAACAAGGCAAGAGAATTCAAAGTTGGAGACTTCATCTTGTTATGGGACAAGAGAAGAGAACCAAAAGGCAGCCATGGAAAGTTCATTTCATTATGGCTCGACCCATTCTAGATTCATGAAGCTTGTGGTGAGAACAATTTTCTTCTCTTATATTTGGATGGAACGCCACTAGAATTGCCTCGGAGCGGGCAATACTTGAAATTGTATCATAAGTGAAAGTGGGTTGTCCCCCACCTTGTACCATACATGATTGTTAGGTGTGTTTCCCTTTCCATTGTGTGGTTTTGTTTCCCCTTCTATTGTGTGTCGTGTGTTTCCTTCCCATTGTGTGTTTGTGTGTTTCCTTCTTCTAATATTTCTTTCTCAAAGTTATACATGAATTTGTAAGGCCCAATGGATAAGGCACTGGTCAACAAATTATAGGGTCTAGAGATTGAGATTCTGGATTCCCATGTCATATCCTCACTATGCTCAGTCCATGTCATGTCCCCAAACTAGAGCTAGCTGTTGTCACCCTCAAAATTCCCCCTCATTTTCTAAGTCAAATTCAAAGATTTTGAGCTCACGCCCTCTAGAAGTGTTCAAGTAAAGTTGGAAGTCTGAAAAGATAGAGAAATTCATGCTTTGAAGTTGTTTAAACTCTCCAGTCTGCATGCTTTGATAAATTTTCCATTTTCCTATCTAGACACGTGAAAATTTTATTGTTATCCTCATTTAAATGAAATTGTCAATCTTTCTATGGAGGTGGATGGTCGAACCTTGTATTGTTTTCACTTCCTTGGATCGCGAAAGAAATTTGAAAATCGGGCACAAAATGGTGGAGTTTTCTTCTTCTCTGCATTTTTCCATAGTCGTGAATGATGGGCGTTCTCTTCCCTGTCAAAATTTGGCTCCATTATCCATGGGTACGTGGATATATCTAATTTGAAATGGGTCGGTGAAGAACTTTAAGGGTTTGAGCCTTTTGTAAAAAATGCTAAGAGTGATAAAGTGACCCGCATCCCTAATCATTGGAAAGTCAAACTAGGGAAGCGGGTCAGAACAATTTGTGTTTTTGAGCCTTTATGTTAAAAGGGATAAAAGTCATAAAGTGACCCGCACCCCGATCATGCCAAGAGGAAAAAAATTCAAATGTTGAGCCCGCATAAAAAAGTCAAAGTGGGGATGAGGGTTAGTTGACAAATTTATGTTTTTGAGCCTTGTTTTCATTAAAGGGGCTTAAAGTTAAAAAGTGACCCGCAACCCCACCAAACACAAAAAAAAAGTCAAATACTAAGCCCGCATCGAAGGTCAAAGCAGGAAGGCGGGCCGGTGAAACGATGATTTGTGTTTTTGAGCCTTTTTGTAAAAAGGGCTAAAATTCATAAAGCAAGCCATGATTCCTTCGCCAATCAAGTGAGGCCACGTTTCAAGACCATATCAAAGTGGGTGAGCGGGCCAAAATGTTCCAAAATGTGAAATCTCTATAAAGTCACAAAATGCAAAAGGAATCCTCCACGCCCGCTCTAGTAAATTTCTCCCATGTGGACGGCTCTGGTTTAAAGTTTCAAAGGCAAGATGAACGGTTCAAATTCAAAGTTACAAAATGAGTGTAATGACTGCATTATGAAAATTCTGGTTTTTCTTTCCATTGGCGTTTCTTCATGAATCAAGAATCTGAATGGATGTGAATGACTGAAAATATTGTAAACCATTTCTTGCTAACAAAGAAGAAGTTGTAATCTGTTTCTTGCAAGATATTTAATGGCTTCTTCACGCCATTGTAGGGGGTTGGAAATTGATCTTGTAAACTCACGAGTATATTGTACTTAGAGAAAGCAAAGGAGATAGCCATTTTCTTCTACTTTCCTCCATTCTCCAATTTCTTCCATTCCCACATTATGTACAAATCCTATTTAAGAATCAATAAAAGAAGAAGGATTTTCTAGCCTCTTTGATGAGGAGATTTTAGAAACTTTGAGTTCACAATCTTATCTCCTCTTGTTTCCATTTGCAGGGTTGTTTCTTCTCATAAATGGATGTGTTAAAGTTTCTGACTAATGTGTGCAGGAATATGATTTCCTACTTACAACATTAGTTTCCCTATTTCATTTCTCACTCCCTTTCCCAGCTTCAGGAAAATTATTCCCTAGCAAGATATTGCTAGCTTTTCTACAGGTCAGGTGGAGTGCCCTGTTGATCCTCACCAAATGCCACCATAGAAATCTATGCTTTTTCATGCATGCATACATGGAAGTTGCATCGGTTAAGTAGAGGGAATTAGATTCCCGAGCATTGGCAAGGAATTCATAGATTTGTCCACCCGAAAAATTCCCTCACCAACAGGTGCCCATGCTTATTTTTAGAAATTTAATGTATTTTGTTGGTAGTTGAAAGGAAATCCAAGTTTCTATATTTTCTCTTTCTCTATCTCATCTTCTATATAAGGGAAAAACCTCTCATTTGTGAGAGGAGGATGCCATAAAATGTAAAGGAACTCACAAAATTGTTCTGAGTAGGCATGTGAGTTGTAGAAATTCATTTGATCTTGGAAATGTGTTCTTGTGCTTTCTTACGCACATGCAATGGTCTCATGCATACATTGAAAGAAATAAAATATATGTTTTGTGGTGTTTCTCAACCCTAACTTATATTTTGTTGCATCTCCTTGCCTCTCCATTCTTGTTATGGTATTTTGTGCATGTATTTCTCACTTGCAGGTTCATCTTGTTGTGTTTCATGGATAATAGAAGGTAAATGGAGTCTTGGAGTCCATGTCACCTTTGTTTGGCCTCTCCCTTCTTTATTTTATTTCTCCATTTTCCCTCATTAGAGTGTCATCACCCTCTTCTTGGTATTATCACCTATGTTTAGCTTAGGATTTCCATTTTTATGTATTTCCCTCTTCCCCTAGTCCCTTGGATTGTTAGAGTAGGATTAGATAGCTACATTTCTTTTCTTAGGAGTTGTTTAGAATTAGGAATAAGTAGAGGAACCATCCTTCTCTGGAGGTTTGTATCAAGTAACAAGTCCCACAACTTGAGAGATAATCCCATGTTACCCAAAAAGATTGATTATTCATCCATACATCATGAAAATCAAAGGGTGCGTGATAAGCGCTTCGACATGCACAGTGGGACACTCTTGAGATTTTCTTGTTATTTCACCGAGTGTTGGTGTGTATCCTAGTGAATTTGATCCTTTGGAGTCTCTGCGGAAACACATATGGCAACTTCAAGCTCCATATCAATTGGTTTCAGTTGTCAAAGTTCTTTGTTTCATGAGAAGAGTCCCTACAAGGTCAAGAACAATAGAAGAAGGATCATTTAATTACTTGCAGATACCATGAAGGAGAATAAGAAGAGGCAGATCAGTTTAGAGATCGCCATCACCACCGAATAGAACTCTCTCTACTCCACCTCCTGGTAGGGACTTTCTTACCATCTTTTAGAGTTCTAAGACCCATTTCATTCATGGCAACACATAGTAATTTACCCTTTGTTAGCTTCAATGGTGGTAGCCCTCTTGCTCTTAATGCACAACATGCCATACCATTAGTTGTACTCAAAATTATTCCATTTTTTACTAGTGAGAATCAAATTACCCCTCCCGAGAGCATTAATATGTTGCAAATGTATGCTTTGTTCATCTAGTTACAGAAGATGATGTAGTAGTTAGGCTTTTAGCTTCTTCACTCAAAGGTAAAACACTCCAATGGTACAAAATCTTGAGACCTACCTCTATTACCAACTGGGATGGAATTGGCACTACACTTTACAACCAAATTGGGAAAATGAAGTCAATATCTCCTTATTATAACAAATAATAATGATTAAGAGAGCTCCCAATGAGCTCATGGCAGATTTCAATTTCAGATTTTAGAGGACATGGGACATAATTCCAACTCTTTTGAGACTAACTCCACAAGGTGATTTTCTTTACTTCTTAAGAGAATTGAATTCTGATATTGCTATTATGATACAATCTATGGGTGTTATTTAGTTACCTGATGCCTATTCGATAGCCATTATGGATGATAATTACCTAATACAAGCTGGACAAATAACCCCTAGGATGTCTATGCCTATATACCTAAAGATTGAAAGACCATATTCTCATCAAGCTCTGAATTAGTCCCAATTCTAACCCCAAGGAATCTTAGTTCTATTCAAGTATCTACCTCCTCAAGTACCTCAACTCAATTGCAAGAGGTGACGAAACAATTGCAAAATTTGGGGAATGAGTTGGTATCCATTAAGAGACAACAAGATCCAAATATCAAACCTTATTAACCACCATACCAACCCAATAAGTTCTCTTATCAGCCAAACAATTATTATTCCCAAGCTATTCCTTAAAACCAAAACTAGTTTCCTCCTTGTTGTCATGGATTTTTGCAAGGGTAAAATTCATATCTAAAAACATGACAACCATATCATACAATGAATTTTTTTCTTAGAGGTCATCCCAAGCCCTCCTCCGAGATCACCCTAACCCCATGTTGGTCCTATTCCATCCTTCTAAGTGGTATAATGTGTTGTGTCATCATTCGATTGGTATCGAGGATATCCAGTCTTTTCAAGTACTTCCAAGACAAGATATTTCAAGACAGGCTCTCTACAAAGCTTAAGGAAGGCTATTTTTTGGTCTTCTTGAGGTGGTGCACACCCCATGGAGCGGAAAAAAAGACTCAAAATCATCATGGAGGTGTATTAGAGACATAAGTATGTTTTTCAATTGGTTTTGGAAGAATATAGGAAGTTTAAGAGGTTTTGGACTAGTTTCAGCAAAAGTGGGTCTTGGAGGGTGAAGTAGTGCATAGTGTGAAAAAAACTCCTGAGCTTTAGGAAGTGATTATAGGATCTCTATAAGGAGTTAGGAGCCATAAAAATATCATCAAAAATATAATTCATATCTATAAAGGATGGTGGTCTCAAATTTTTCACAAGACTCGGGTGATTTTTTCCACAACTTGTTTTCAGCATGCACAACCTTTTTGCTTGACAAAAATCCTATTTTTCAAGGGTTTTCAGGAAGAATAAAAGTATGAGACCATCACCATTTTTTCAAATTCCATTTTAAATACAATTCCATATAAAGCGATTCTAAAAATTCATCCGGAGACCAATAAGAAGGTTGCATACTTTCGTGCACCAACCATCCTAAAAATTTGGGACAGATTGGAAAAAAAAAGTGTGTCAAACCTCATTTTAGGCCCCTATACCCTCATATGACCTTCGTTGAGCCTAACTAAGCTAGTTTAGCCCCCATGCTCTCATTTCTAGCCCTCGCCTTCATCCAATCATGCTTCGCCACGTGGACCAATAAGTCGGGGGTGAAATTTTTTGAACCAAACATCCCAAACGTTTTGGATGGTTGGGAAAGAAAGTGCACTCCTTCCAAAGTTATAAAAATTTGCAAGGTTTTGATATTGAGTGTTGCTTCTTAATGCTTCCACTTTCACCCACATGCACACACAAGAAAACTCCTCTGCCGGATTTTTATTCCTTCCTCCATTTCTGCCACTTCCATCCATTTTAGATTGATCATCTCATCCTTTTCCATCCTCCCCATTTCTTGAATGAAAAAAACCTCACTTTTTGAGCCAAAACCATGTCCGTTTGCTACCAAAACCCTCGTTGGCAAAATTGAAGAATTGCTCATAACTTGCAAACCGATAATGAAATCGAATGAAAATTGGATCGTATATTCCTCTCCCAAATGCATTAAATTTTAAAAATAAATAAATGAAAAGGTTCCTCATACCATTAATGGTAGAAAAATCAAAATTTGTTCCATAACTTCCTTTTCCTCAATTTTCTGTTGATCCTAAAGCGAGATGAAGATAAGATTTTGAATGGAACATCTAGAGAAAAAACCCATCACAGAGAAGTTAATTTTTCATCAATAGGAGGTGGGAATAGTCCATTAATGGCTGCACTTTGGTAGCCCCGTGTTTGAAGCTCTCACTAGGTGAACTTTTCACTTTTTATTTCGAGCTTTCTAGTGAACAAAACACGGTGAAATTCAAAGCATGAGATCGTGACTAATCAAAAATGTTGTTCCCATCACAAACTAAGGCCATTTTCAACACTTACTAAAAATGACATATTTTATGCTTCTCCACATGCTAAAAATGGTAAGTCCCTCGAGTTGCAAGTTTGATCATCCGAGATAGTTAGGAAAGATTGCAAAATGAGAAGCAAGACAAAAACGACAATTTTTCCAAAATAAAAGGTACCCGAGAAAAATCTACTAAAAATAGAAATGTGTTAAAAATAATAATACATCAACAACATAAGAGTATGGAATGTGCCCAAAGGTTCAGAAGGTGAAATCGGGGTAAAACAGGTGATATGTCCCAAAATAACAGTCATGGTCCTACCTGTTAAAAATAGAAAGTCATCATTTTAGGAGAAAAAAGTTGCAGATAACTTTATTTTCACTCATATTTCCATTTTTTGGAATTTCATGGGATAATGTGATGATTTCATGGCTCAAACAGAGAATTGAGAACTTCATATGGGTCTTGGAAACTTCACATTGAGTTCAACAATGTATGGAAGCAAAACAAGGCACCACAAGGTACAATAGGTGGATTCATCTTTATCACTCGAGGCTGGGTGTTTCAAACTGAGTTAGTCAGGGTGAGCTCAATGAGCTAAATAAGTTCATTAAGAAAGTATCAAGGAGGATCATAGTGAGTCGTGCATGTGTCCATCCTAAGCTCACATTGGGAAGTCTTGAAACAATGTTTTTCAACACTCTTCTCATGGTCCAAGGTGTCTGCGCATCACATAACAAGATTTAGCTTGTTACCATCATCAGCAAGGAAAATTGTTTAAAGTGAAATCCATTGGAGCTTCACATCAGTGTAAAAGTGTTGCAGTGGTCATCTAAAGTCAAGATTGTCATCTTCAACTTCTTTAGGGATTTTCTTCATCAAAGTTAGAGGTATCCCCATTCATGCTATGGAGCATTCTCCCTTTCTCTCTTCATTCTTCCTAATCTTCTCTTACCCCCTCTTTCTAATTATTCTTTGTGAGCAATCATGAAATTTGTCTTATTCATTAAAGTGACTATAGTCTAAAATGTAATAAGTTACCCTTATCTTATAAAAGGGGACTTAGTGTTTTTTCCTTTGAATTACAAAAGTCATGAATGGAAAACTAAAGTGAAAAGACATAAGGGGGGTAGGAAAAGAGTCATTTCTTGTTCTCTATAATGTAATGATAGCCTCGTTATTAAGGGTTGTTAATTTTGTGCACTCAAGAGAGAGATTTTTGAATAAGGCAAATGAGATAGAATTCTTCCACTTTCCCTATCTAATTTTCCTCTATCTTCTAAGCATTGTACAACTTGTGAAGATGTCAATAAAGAAAGGAGTTTCTTATTTTCATGATGTATGAATGTGTGCAAATTTGTGTGCATGGTTTCCTCTCATTGTTGATATTCTGAACTTGATTGTTTCTTCCATGTAATTTGTGAATGTGAAACTTATAATTAGCTTCGCAAAAATATTGTTTTATACTTGTATAGTTAATTCCCCTACCTAACTTCTCACTCCCTTCCCCCATCTTTATGAAAATTTATCCCTTGCAATTCATTGCAAGCATTTGCCATTGGTACATTGGAGTGTTCTTGTTGGATCCCCGACCTCTTGGCGAACAACAATTTTCCCTTTTCATTCATTCACAATAAAGTGGAGTTGTACCACACAAGCAGAGGGACCTAGAGTCCCATAGCGTTGACAAGATAACAATAAATTTGTCTACTTGAAAAATTTTCTTGCCAACACTCCTGCAAGACCATTTCAATCATATAATCCAAATGTGGCTAGTTCATCTCAAGCTTTGGTTCTTGTTCAAAATAACCTTGTGCAATATTATGAGTGTTGTTTTCCTTTTCATCTTCCACACAACCAAGTTACTTGTCCAAATGGAATTATGAACCAAAATTTGATGTTGCAAAGTGCATTTTTTCCTCAAGATACAGAATAAAGGAAAATCAACAACAGTTAGTCACTCAAGAGACACCACCAAGTGATACTTCACTTGTGAATTGGAAAGTAGAATAATTTTGTGGGACTTCTCCTAATAACATGAGATCTAAGAAGAGTTTTATTAAAGAGGAACAATCAAAAATTTAGGTCCTTCCAAACCTTATTTGATACTCCAAGGAAGTGGCAATTAAAATGTAGCTCCAAATGCACCAATTCATCCTAAGAGTCTTTCCATGTCAACTCAAGCATAAAAAAATATTGTTTTAAGTAAGGAACATACAAAAGATAATCCAACTCATTTCAACATACTTTGACAGATGAAGAAAAATAATGTGAGCATATCAGTGTGGGAGTCATTGGATATTCTAGGACAAAGGGATCTCTTGCAAGAAACTATGGCCAACTTATCTATCTCAAGTGAGTCATCCAGGAACAGGACAAGGTTGTTTTTACTAATGCAATGTAGCAAAAGAAAGATATAAAAACTAGGAATTTGAAGACTCCATCCTTCTATGTATAATTGATAATTGGAAATCATTTAGTTCATAACTGTATGATTGATTTTGGAGCAAGTAGTTGCGTGATGCCCAAGAAAATTATAGACCGAGATAGGCCTCAAGTATGAACCTCTTTCTAAGGGTGTGGTAAAACTAGATGGAACAACAATGGGAACTATTGGAGTTATCAAAGGTCTAAGCCTCACACTACATGCATGCCCCAATTTCTCAGTTCCTCAAGATATTTTCATAATTGATCTACCTCCACTCTTTACTTTGTGTCTGTCCATAGACTTCATTGCCAAAATTGGAGGATATCTATTAGTTGATTGGTCTCATATGCTCTTGAACCAGGTATGGAACTAAGGCTACTATCAAATCTGAACCTATTTCTACATACCATATAGAGACTTATGTTCCCAAACCCATTAGTTTAAATTGCACCATTTTTTATCGGAGGATTTCCCAAGAAATCAATAATAAAATACTCAGATTGAGGGCATTCCTGATTTGCTACTTGATGAATGGGGAATTAAGTCCATGGTTTTGACCCATATAAATAGATTGAAGAAGTTGGCCTCAATATCTATTTTCTACATGAGGAAAATGCACCCCTTCCTAATATTGTCAAATCAAATGAGGATGAAGAGAAAGGCATTTAGTAAATGTTCATTGACGGATAAAGAAGTAAACAAAAAGCTAGAGGAGGTGTAGTTCTTTTGTCTCCTATAGGTATGAAGTATTAATCCTCTTTCAGATTTTAGTTTAGATGTTCCAACAACATAGTGGAATATGATTCCCTCATCCATGGATTGCAATGAGAAAGGAGGAAGAACATAAAAAAATTGTAGACCTTCGTAGATAGTGAGCTAATTGTGAACTAGGTCAGAGGATTAAATGTATCCAGGAATGACTTGTTAAAATATTACAAGCACATAGTTTGGGATATTTTAGAAGATTTCAATATCCATGCCATTCTAAGAAAAGGAAATGAAGTTCCTGAAAGACTAGCTGTACTTGGGGTAAAATTTGATATTTTTGAGAATGTTAAGAGAGAAAACATGCAATCACATATCAAGGTGATAGTGAGGCCTGCCATACCGAACAATGACACAATTTGGAAATTGTTTGAGAATGATCAACATATTGTCAATTTCATTCCAGAGGAGGCTGAGTTTTCTTCAAGGAATCAAGATAAGTTTGAGAAGCCATATGGAGACCAAGTTTTTCAACTCAAATCAAATAAGCTACCCAAAGGCCTAGTGACCTTGGAATCCATTTTCAACCCCAATGACCAGTTTAGAAAATAAAAGGAAAACATAACGGTCAAAGGTGAAGATTTAGAACCCATCTCAGTTGGTGAAGGAAAATTTCTTTAGATTGGTAAGGTAAGCGCTTCATAAGAAAAATATGCTTTTGTATAAATTTTCCAAGAATTTGTTGATATCCTTGAATGGAGATATGAAGACCTTATAGGTTTTGATTCTAGTTTAGCTCAACAAACCATTGAGTTGGTTTCAAATGCCAAGCCTATCCAAAAAAATAGAGGCTTGCTAATCCACATATTGAGCCCCTGATGAAAAAGGAATTGAAAAAGTTAATTAAGGCAAACATCATCTTTCCCATCAAGCATTCATTTTGGGTTGCTAATCTTGTTCTGTCATGCGAGAAGAGGAATGGATACATTAGACCGTGTGTTGATTTTAGAGATTTAAAAAGGCATATTTGAAGGATCATTACCCATTTCCTTCAATGGAACAAATCTTGCAAATGGTATCATGTTACGAAAGGTTCTCTCTCTAGATGGCTACTCGGGGTACAATCGAGTCATGGTAAAGGAGGAAGATTAGTTCAAGACAATGTTCACCACAAAATGGGGAACTTATGCTTATAGGCTATGCTTATGGGCTATGCTAAGGACATAAGAAAAATAGTCTATGCCTAGTTTCAGAGCACAATAGGCCTTAAGGAATTGTATGGATGGGAGCTGATGGATCCAGACATGGCCACCATGTGCACAAGGAAATAATTATCTTGGTCCATGCAGACCCATATGGACGAGCCATATTTCAATGTCTACGAGGAATATTTTGTATCAAGGAGAGTGAAGAAGGCACCCCAAAGCAGACACATGACAGTCAAGCCTACTCTAATTTATGATGAGCAGGTGAGCAATGCTTTGGTTAAAGTATCTACAGAGGTGGCATAGAGGAACATTGATAAGGCTGCCACCATTAGAGTGCTACTTGAAGATAACAAGGAAAAAAATGTAGAAATAACACATTTAAAAGGAGAAAAGGACCTAGAACAAAAAAGAATGAGGCCTTCATTAGCATGGCAAAAGAAATTGGTGACTACGTTCTAAAAGCAAGACCTCATCTTGAGTCTAAGGTACCTAAGAAGTTTCCTTCGGCTATGCATTATGTGTGCACATTGGTTGATTTGGTGCTAGAAGATGGACCAATTCGAATGCCAATGCCAAAGGATCCTAAACAAGAAGTAGAAAGAGCAAGGGCCTCCGTGGTTAGGAAAATTTCAAATTATGAGGCGTTGCTCCAAACTTTGAAGGATGAATGAAGAAAGTTGACCAGCTCAGAACATTTGTGCGGCACCAGAAGTAGTGATAAGGATCAGAACTCTGGTTGAAGATAATGATGTTCTGAAGGCCATGAAAGATGAGACACTGGGACGTGCAGAAAGATTGGCACTAGTGAAACAGAAGTGTAAAGCCCTTGTAGCAGCTCAAGACCCACATAAGGAGAGAATATATGAGATTGGGAAGCACATAGCGTAGAAGATGGATCTTCTGGAGGGAATGATGACTGCTATGGCCAATGTTGTCTAAGTATTGTAGAATGAGAAGGAAAAGATTACTCAGGATGAATTAGAATCCATTGCCACAGACATTCCAGAGAAGACAAGGACTACGCTGGATGACTGACAAACATTGGAGGCTGAGATTAAAACAAAATATCCATAATTGATCCTCTCGGTTGAAGAAGAAGGTGTTGCAGAGTAAAATTCTATTCTTTTGTACAGTGATTCATTATTCTTTCCATTCTTATTCTTTATTCTTTGGGAACATAAGAAAGAATCCCCATTTCTAGGATGATAATTTACTTTAGTGTGGGGTAATGTTGAGCAAACAATATTGTCCTAAGGAGAAGACACACATAGGATTTACGCAAGAGAACAAGGCGTACTTGAAGGCACAGAAAGATAGGGAAGGAAACACGCACCAGGACAAGTTGATTCGGGACATAGCCATTACATGGATGCGGGCTATATTTTGAAGATAACATGTGGAGCACAAATTGGGATGGATAATTTTGTAACACGTAAATGGTATTTTGGGAACAAGCATCTAATAAGCACCATGTGTGAGTTCGAATAATAATAGGATTACTTCTTCCAGTTAACTATAGGATGTCTATTATTAGCGCACTTGCATGTGTGCATGTTATTGTAAAAGTGCATGGCTATTATCAACATGCAACTTATTTTGGGAAGTATGTAGGCGGTGAAGGGAAAGTCCCCACCCCTATAAATATGTGGTGAACTATGTAGTTAGAGAGAATGAGTGAGGATGCTAAATAGTGAATTATTGTAGAGTTATGTTGTTGGATCTGATATGCGCATAACTTATGGTGATGATTTGTAATGTAAGAAGCTTCTATGTAATTCAATGTTTAATATAATGGAGTATATTGGATGGATAATGGTTTTAAACATGATTGTAACTAGTTTTTGCATGGTTAATATTATTATGGTTATCGTTTAATTCATGATTCTCTAAGATATAAATCTGAATATTCTCTGTGGAATGTTTATGCTTATTTATGGTTATGAATATGTTGTATCTTCATTACACTAACATCCTGCACAAGCAACTCTAAAGAGGGGCTTGGTACCTTTGCGCGCTTTGGGTGAGCGCTCAGCTCAAGTTGGGTGATGTGCCAGTGCACTTGGGTTTTTTTGGGTTTTATATAGTAGATTCTAGGCTACTTCATTGGTTCCATTGGCGGGACCTTTTTTCGATTGTTTTCGGGATGTTTCATCGGAAGACATATCACTTGACCTTAGCAAGTGTTGAGGAGTGGATAAAGATTTGGAAGAAGACTACACTTGGAGGTTCAACATTGGATTTGAGTTTGATGCATGCGTGTGGGTCGATCGAAATTTGTATATTTGTTTACATGAGAGATTCTTTGCTATCTTTCCGATAGAGATGTATGAGTGGCTAGTTACTTATGTGTCTAAAAGGAATTGGAGGTATCACACACTTGTTTAGATGTAGGAAGAATTTCAGACCCTTTATGATGTTGATCTGATTTGGACGCGCGTTGTGGATACTTGGTTCCGTGGTGTTTTGAATAGCTATATTTTGGAGTACTCAATTTCCACTTATTATTTCCCAGTGAGGTAGTTGAGTTCTAGTTTTTACGTTATCCAAGGAACTTATTTGCAAGGCATTCCATTAGCGATCAAAATCTTGATGGTAACCTTGAACTTGGAAGAAAAACCGATGGCTAGCTAAACCCCACCACGCACGGGGGCAGGAATAGGTTTGGTGAAAGATGATGGACCTAGTGGTAGAGAGGTAGAGAGAAGAAAGGAGGCTTAAGTATAATGAGGTGTGTGAGAGGGAGATAGAGAAGCAACATGATATTACAAAGTGGATGGTATTGAGGAGAGAGATGGATCGTGAAGGATTTGGAGCTCATGTAGAAGGCATAGAGCCAGAGCATCTGGAACTCCCCATTTGGGAAAGCATAATAGGGAACCCTCCTCATCCTCACATGGGAGTGTGCCAATAGAGATGACAAGGGCGGCCGGCATGCATATGAATCTATCTAACAACCTATCCCTTGCACTTGTATTTCCACTACCTAAATAACTGACCGGTAGTCAACAAGATAGTTTGGGCAGTAGAAGAGAAAGAGTAAGTTAGATAGCAAGTACATCTATGGCGGGAAAACATCTTCTTTGTTGTTTGGAGGTACCTTTTCAGGTGCATATTCAGCACAAAACTCAAGAACATAGAATTTTGGACTCACTTCTGGGAGTAGTACCACTTCACAAACTGTAGGTGTTCACTTTAGTACCACTTTGTTGGGACGCATGGAAATACATCCACTGGTCCACTTCTAGGTACAAGTAGAGGATCAGGGGGCATAAGTGGCTTTAGTTCTGGTGGATCTGGTGGTTCTGGAGGCATAGGTAACACATGAGGTTCTGGATCAGGTGGGCATGGTCCACACCAACCCCAGAATATTTACATGGAGATGTCCCTTCATCTTCCAAATTATAGGGAATAAAAGATCTTTGGTGAACACGTGCACATGTGAGAGATACTTGTGGTGCACAAAAGGAGTTACGACTTTTGAGTCCAAGGCAAGTTAGTTTATAGTTATATTATAGGGGCGTGCACATAGCTGGTACAAGAAGTTTAACCATGATCAGACTTGCGTAGATTATGCAACATTAAAGGACGATTTCCTTAATGAGTTTCATATCCCTAAATTTGAGCAGAAGAGTATAAACACACTTAAGGATATTAAGCGGCGCACTACGATAACTTTTGAGAATATGATGCCTATTTTAAGACACTATTGTCTAAACTTTCTTATGATATTCATGCAAGCCAACATGCACAGTGGTTCATTGGGGGCTTGATCACACCTTTTAGGAGGGTGCTATCACATAAGACTCATATGGACCTGCGCATGACACACTTGAAGCAAAGTTGCACACTTCGAGGCGAGTTCGAGTATAGAAATTGGAGTGAGCCCATTCCTGGAGGCACAAATTGTAGCTATGACAAAGTAGTTGGAGAAACTATCAGAAAATTCAGCACATGAGACATGCACTGGGATTTGGTGTACAAATTGTGAAGTGGAAGGGCACACCAAAGATAGTTTTCCTCATAGCTCAGTGTGTTCATTGCTTTGCTAGATTGTGAGATATGTCATTTAGACCATGATGCAAGCCACTTTGCCCATTATTATAACGCGTGATAAGGAAGAATGTATCTTGTTATTGTAAAATTTTCTAGTCCACGACTAATGATATAGAAGAATACATGTTAATTGGTCGGTTTATGATGCCATAGATATTTGTGTGCAATAAACCGGAGTATCAGATAATTCTAAAGTTAAAAGTGAGCACTAGGATCGTGATCACACTCAAGTGTGATATGATCAGAATAAAGGGCGCTTTGAAGGATGTCGTGGCATAGGTTGAGGATACCATGGTGGATTCAGGGGCCAAGGCTATGGAAGTGGACGAGGCGAGTTCCCTCATAGAACATGTTTTACATGTGGATATCTTGACCACTTTAGGCACAAATTTCCTCATAATATTACTTGTTATTTTTGTGGTAAGTATCACATTATGAGGAATAATCGACTTATATGAGCATCTTAACAAGCAGCATAAATAGGAGAACAAAGGTGCGGGGATGGTCAAAATACAACATGCTGTGGAAAATCAATGGATGCCAAAGCTGACACCAGAACCTGAGGTATTACCTATGAAGATTACTACACGCGCTGAAGCTACACGCACTAGAGAGGCATTAGTACAGTAGCTTACTATCACTAAGGAGGAAGTTTTACATGCAAGGTACCTAGATCCTACACATCAGAAGGAGGTTTATTAGGAAACCATGGAGGTACTCAAAAATCTTCAGGGTGAAATACAATGTTGAAGGAACAGTCACGAAAGTTAGAACAAAAGAAGGCAACAAAGACAGTTCAATGGATATTGATGACTTGAAAGAGGTATGCAAAATGTTGTGCTAAGAGAATATCATTCCATTACTAGGGAATTGGATAAAGGGAAACACTCCATGCGTAGGTATAGATAATGGATGACAAATCCTGCATGTTAATATTCCCCCTCATAGCTTGGATTATGACAAGGAGATCACTCTGAATGTTATTGTGGATGGGTGGCTCTTGAGTAATATATTGATTGATACAGGCACAAAAGTTAATGTGCTTACTTTAGATGCATGGGTACAGATGGACAAACATCCATTACAACCATCTTCTAATGTAATGTTCATGGCCAATCGAAGTAAGGCCACTCCCATAGGAGTTTTAAAGGATGCATCCATTACTATACAAGGGGCCAAGTTCACTGGGGACTTTGAGGTCTTAACACTTGCAAAGTCAGACAACTTCCCAACTCTACTTGGGCACCCTTGGTGTTATGTAAATAATGTTGATCTATGGTTCAACAAGGGGTATATAAGTTTTGAGAACACGAAAGAAAGAGTGATTATCCCTTTGACAGATGGGAAATTTGTGCCTTATGTTGAACCTTTGAGCAAGGAAGACCTGAACAAAATTTATGTACACGTCATTCAGGACCCAGAAGTACTTGATCCATCAAAGGAAGGAATCCTCCAGTAGAAAGATATATAGTCTATCAGTGATACTACAAGTATTTCTTGTGACAATTGGGCACATGACACCTATGATATGGTTGGGCACGAAGTAAGAAGCACATTTGCATGGAGAAGTAAACCTTGATGTATTCGGAGGATAGGTAACAACCTTGTACCTTGGTACATTGGAGAAGGAGATCCTACGGTATTCCTACACGCCATGGAGGAGCAATGGAAAAATCAAGTGGAAAGAAGGAATATATTAGTATATACCTTATGCGGGACATTAATGTGCTTGTGAATGGTTCACAGGGATAAGCTTATGGAATGGAATGAAGTTAGAATTTCTCTAACTGCTCGGTTCTTCAGAAGCAATGCACCTACTACTATCTACATGTATCATGGTAATCAACCTGTTTAGGACCACGTTCAACAGTGTTAGAGAATCTAGATAGAGGGGTAGGAAGCTTTACCACATTCACTTTGGGTACACAAACTTTATTCCACTTTACAAGGCTGCGCACGAGCTTGGTATGTTTATGTAGAGTTGTATAGGGAGACTAGAAATTGGCAGGAATTGATTATAGGAATGACCCAAACTTTTGACTAATTCTCTACTAAACCTTCGGTGGAAGAGGCATTAAGGGTTATAAAGCACTTAACTATGGGAGACAGTGCAAATGCTAAAGAACTCATTCAAGAGTTATTTAGTGAGGTAGACTCAGGAGCGCATTTTGATGAAATAGAAGAGACAAATGCCACACTACTTAAGCACACTTTCTGTGAGAAAGAAAAAGGAAAGATGGTCTACATAGTGGATGATGAAGAAGTAGAAAATCTAGATATAGATCATTCAATAGGTACACACAAAGTGTTAGACAGTGCAGATAAAAACATGCGCACCTATCATGAACCTATGAAGACCAAGAAAGTGAACATTGGCATGGATGTTGAACCTAAGGAGGAAACAATTGGGGATTATTGGGCTGATTTTAAAGTGGCAAAGATAATTGAGTTACTACGGGATTTTCAAGACTTATTTCCTAGGGGATACCATGAGTTAAAAGGAGTGCATGATTCATTAGGAGAGATGAATATTAAGCTAAAGGAAGGAGCATGCCCGGTTAGGAAGAGACCTTACAAGATGAACCCTAACCTGCACATCAAAGTTAAGGAGGAAATTGACAAAATGTTGAAATCTGACATCATCAAGCCCCTAGAGGAATCGAGTGGGTTAGCCCCATGGTGATCAATATAAAGAAATATGGTCGGATTAGGATTTGTGTGGATTATAGGGAATTGAATGTTGCATGTGTGATTGATCCTTTTCCTACACCTTTCATAGAGGAAATATTAGAAGGCGTTGTAGGGCATAAAGTTTATTCTTTTACAGATGGATTCTTTGGGTATCATCAGGTTAGAATTGCATAGGAGGATCAAGAGAAAATGAATTTCACCACTAAATGGGGAATTTTTGCATATATTGTGATGCCCTTTGGTTTGAAAAATGCACTTTCTATATTTTTGCACATAGTCGTTCATATTCACAACTTCTTGCAAGTTTACTTGGATGATTGGACAGTGTATGGACTTGTTAAGGATCATTATGACAATTTGTGCTTAATGTTTGAAAGATGTAGACAATTAAGCATCTCTTTAAACATCAAGTGTGTGTTTGCTACACCTTTTGGAACTTTGTTAGGACACATCATCTA
The DNA here is from genome assembly GCA_018340775.1 of Taxus wallichiana var. yunnanensis. Taxonomy (NCBI): domain Eukaryota; kingdom Viridiplantae; phylum Streptophyta; class Pinopsida; order Cupressales; family Taxaceae; genus Taxus; species Taxus wallichiana. The sequence continues at coordinate 769,081,111 of CM031239.1, read as the reverse complement.
CAAGGAAGGTTTGTTAGTGGATCTAGCTAAGGTTATAGATATTGTACTCTGGAAGAGCCTATCGGTCGAGTGAGGTGTGTGGATGCTTGGGCCACACAAAATATTATAGAAATTTTATCAAAGGATATGAAGATTGCAGCATCCTAGAAACGAGTTACTAAAAGGAAAAGGGAATTCTATTGGGGAGAACCATAGCAATGCACATTCGAGGCATTGAAGGAGAGACTTACAACAACGCCTATTTTGTGTTTTCCTCCATGGAACCAACCATTTCATGTACATGTAGACGCATTTTCCATAACCATTGGTGCGGTGTTAGCTTAGACTGGAGAAGGTATTATAGATCATCCTATTTGTTTTGCTAGTAGAAAATTGACTCCTGTAGAGCAGAATTATAAAACAACAGAGCGTGAGGCCTTTTCGATGATTTACACACTGCATAAATTTAGACAATACTTTCTAGCAACACCTTTTGTATTCTATATTGATCACATGGCATTACAATACTTGGTAAATAATCTTGTTTTATAGGGGCACATATGTTGATGGATGATCTTATTTCAGGAATTTAATTTCACAGTTGTGGTAAAACCAAGTAAAAGTAATTCAGACCCAGACCACTTATCAAGGATTCAGTTAGGGGAGGACACACATATAATTGAAGATAAAATTTCGGATGCACATTTGTACATGTTACATCATGTGACTTTAGAATTGGAGGATATTGTTGTATTTTTATGAATAGGTATGGTGTTAGAAGGAATAAAATCATTGGAGAAGAAATGAATTACAATTTACATGGAACCCTTTATGTTGATCGGTGGATATTTATACAAACTAGGCCAAGATGAAGTATTACACTGTGTGTACTTTGGAACATGAGCGCACATATATCATGGAAGAGGCTCATGGTGGTATTGTAGGTGGGCACTATGTAGGTGACACCACCACGTGCAAGATTTTACTCACTAGATTATGGTGGGAGACCCTATACAAGGATTGTAAAGAGTATTGTAAGGCGTGTGATCACTTTGTCAGTGCCTTGGAAAACCTGGGAAAAGAGATGAAATGCCTTTGAGGCCTATTGCTAGTGCAGAGCCATTTGAGAAATGGGCTATAGAATTTTAGGTCCTATTTCACTAGTCACGCGTAGAACTGGATCATGCTATATCATCACTTACACATATTATCTTACAAGGTGGGAAGAAGCAACACCTACAAAGGATTTTAAAACAACTACATCAGCTAGGTTCTTATGAAAAAAATTTCTTACTAGGTATGGATGTCCATTGAGCTTGACAAGTGATAGGGGCACCAACTTTTAGAATGAGACAATCAGGATATTACTGGATGAATTTATGGTTGCGCACCACAATACTACACATTATAATCCTAAGGAAAATGGTAATGCTAAGGCATTTAACAAGATATTGAGCCAGACCTTGACAAAAAATTGTGATGTTGGAAGGAAAGATTGGGATGATAAAGTTTCTGCTATAATTTGGGCATATAGAATAACCTACAAGAGGTTGAATAAGGCCACACCCTTTCGATTAGTTTTTAGTGCGAAGAAGTTATTCCTATGGAATTCATGTTACCTTCTTTGTGTTTGTGCATGCTTTGGAGGTCTAGGTGATGAGCAAACATTAAAAGAAAGAATTGACAGTTAATATAGTTGAATGAGAGGCGGGCCATAGCACGTTGGATTGAAAGCAAGAAAAGGCGGAAAGAATGCATGACATGGCCGATACATCGTGGGACAAAAAGCTTGAGGTTGGACAGATGGTACTACTTTATGATTCTAAGTTTCTGTGCCATCCAGGAAAGCTCAAGGTGCATTGGTTGGGACCATATGTTATCACTCATATACTTGACTCGGGCACTTTCTAGTTAGAGGCGCTTGATGGAATGTGGTTACCCAATTACTTTAACGGGAGTAGGTTGAAGCCCTACTATAAATAAGTCTTCTTGGTGTTTGTAATAAGGTAGTGTTGCCATTTAGTATAGGTTTCCCTTTTTGTATTTCCTTCTTCATCACTATGCTTTGTCAATTTAGTTTGGTGTTTTGTGTAATAAGTGTGTTTGCGCATTGGAAGAAGTGAATGCAATCAAGTATTTTTATGCACAGAGGACTGCACATACCATTGGTGTGGGGTGGTTGTTATTTTTATTCACAAATGGGTACACATGAGAATAAATTGTTACAGGTGTTATTCAAGTATGGAAAGGAGTTATTAGAAAGGAGATTACTTCTAAAGAATACCATAGATGAAAATGAATGAAGGGAAAATATAACGTGAGGTAAGCGGCACCATGGAAACTACTATGAGAGGGCATAGTGGTGAGGTACTCGGTGCATGGAAGTGTGCAGAAGATAATTCTATAGCTAGAGGGTAGGAAGGCACGCTAGAAGGTTATAATTGGGGCATGAAATTGTACCGCACAATTTTTTTGGGAATTTTGAAAATGGTCAATTAATGAGAGGATTTTTGGTAGGTGAAGGAGTAATAAATGCAATAATTTTTTAAAATTTATATAAGGATGTGATGTGGGTTCATTTTTACCTTTGCAATCACAAGTATTCAAGCAAGCTAAGTGCAACCAAGCCAAGTGAATCGTGTTGAGGTGTGGAGAGTTGTGAAACCAGACGTGGAGAGCAGATTTGTGCATGGAAAAGGCTTGTGTCCCCATTGGTGAAGGGTTTGAGTAAAGTAGAAGCATTGAGAAGGAGCTAGGGCACGCGGTTTCAAGCTAGGGCATGTGATTTCGAGCTAGGGTTTGAACTTACTTGACACAAAAGATAAAAGGTGGGATTTTTATGATGACACCGAAGAAAGCACCTACAACATGCATAAAAGGAAAGAAAAAGGTGGAAGTTGAGGTTGAAATTTCTCCCGAGAGTAATTTTTCAAAGATGTAGTACCCAAAAGGAGTAATAGTCAGACAAGATTGGGATTACCACGTTTACGGATGCACGGTAAATTATTACAACCACCGCACTGATGATATCAAGGGAGAGTTGGATGCATTGTTTGAATAAGAAGACCAACAAGTGCACAGTGGAAGATATGCCAGTGTATGATGACATTGGGGAAAATAGCTTAAGAAGGTAGGATTTTATCAATTGTATGAGCTCCCATATTTTGGAAAATATGAACCTTTATACCAATGGCTTATGAGAAAAGTCCATGAGGAATTCTTCTATTTCGTTGGATGGAGGGTTAGGCTCACAATGGCCCTAATTGCAACATTAATAGGATTAAAGGGCACATGGATAGACATTGTTAGTGATCTAACTGATAAAGCAGTGGTTATTGCCATAAGCAAGGAGTTGGGGTATACCAATGGTCTACGTAGAATGGAAATCTATAGATTGAGGAAGTACCCGAGTGGTGCAGGCTATTGCGCATCTCACACACACTAAGTTGAATGATAAAGGGAGATGCTCATAGGTGAATACAATGTGGCTTTATGTTGCACAAAAGATGAAAGAGGGAGAAATCTAAAACTTGGCTGGTATATTGCAAAAACCATTATTGAGGAAGCGTGCGTAGGTGAAAAGATAAGTTTTGGAGCCATCCTCTTATCTCTTTTTTTGTAGAAATTGGAGTGCCCAATGTGCTAGGGAATAAAATTTGGAATACCCCACTAAGAAAAAGTCCCTCGTGGAAAGGTTCGAGAAATATTTATGTGAAGGATCAATGAGTGGCCTGTTCAAGAAAAGGGAAAAAATGTGGTATGACTGACTTCACATGACATTTGAGCGGGAATGGCACATTCCAAAAGAACTACCTTCATAGTAGTAGACAAGGCAATACAGATTCATAGTGTACCAACACTTCGCATCACACAATTTTCCATGAAGGATGTGACGTACAATCCATGGTGTCAACTACCCTATACCTTCACAGAGCGCTACTTCGAGGCCTTAGTTCATATATTTTCTGATGTGTGCCAACTAAACTGCAACACAAACAAGGTATATTGTGACTACCATACTCTCAGGAAAACATATGTTTATCCATTTTGGTTTGCCTACATTGAGAGGCTCATTTCAGATGTCATAAGTATGTAGCTAGAAAGTTTGGATATTGGGGATAGTGGAGCGTACTCATATATCTTTAGCTCAAGCCTAGACTAGAGAATAATAAGTATGTGGAAAACGAGTTCATGCTCCCAGGGCCGCTTAAGAGAAATTGCACAATGGAGAATGTGCCAACTCCAAAGCCTTATGCGCAACCATACAAATAAATGAGAAGGAAGAGGAATAAGAATACAGTGGAGTCTTGGATCATAGAGGTGAAGCTTACGACAAAGTGGAGAGTGAGCATGCGATACTCGATTACATGCATAGGATGGAGAAGAGGACTTGGATGTGGATGCAATCCTTGAAGAGCACCGGTTTAAGAAGGTATTTAGAAGAACCAAGACCCAAGGCGTGGGAACACCACAACCTATAAGAAGATCACCTAGAATCTCCCCTCAGAAAGAGGCACTTGAGAATAAGAGAAGGAGAAAGATGAAGTTGGATGAGGAGGCGAGGAGTCTGAGGAGAGTGCACCAGAACCCTAGTACAACCAGAAGATATGGAGGAACCCAGAGATGAAGAAATGAAAGATGAAGAGGAAGGGATGAAGGAAGCAGAAGAGACGGTGCAAGAGAAACCCAATGCTCATGTTACTACTCAGGAAGAAGAAGGGACAACTCCAAACCTTGGTGCTCAAGTTCCTAAGGGCCAAGAACAAAGAGAACAAGTGAATAATATGTTGTGCCAAGTATGGGCTATGCTAAGGACACAAGAAAAATCATCTACACCCGGTTTCAGAGCATAGTAGGCCTTAAGGAATTGTATGGATGGGAGCTGATGGATCTAGACATGGCCACCACATGCACAAGGAAATAATTATCTTGGTCCATGCAGACCCATATGGATGAGCTATATTTCAACATCTGCAAGGAATCTTGTGTATCAAGGAGAGTGAAGAAGGCACCCCAAATAAGACACATTAAAGTCAAGCCTACTCTAATGTCTGATGAGTAGGGGCAATGCTTTGGTTAAAGTATCTACAGAGGTGGCGTAGAGGAACATTGATAAGGCTACCACCATTAGAGCGCTACTTGAAGATAACAAGGAAAAACTATAGAAATAGTGTGTTTAAAAGGAGAAAAGGACCTAGAATAGAAAAAGAATGAAGCCTTCATTAGCATGGTCGCGAGAAATTGGTGTCTACGTTTTGAAAGAAAGAACTCATCTTGAAGCTAAGGTACATGAGAAGTTTCCATCAACTATGCATTATGTGCACACATTGGTTGATCTGGTGCTAGAAGATGGACCAATTCGAATGCCAATGCCAAAGGATCCTAAATAAGAAGTAGAAAGAGAAAGGGCCTTCATGGTTAGGAAAATTTCAAATTATGAGGCGTTGCTCCAAACTTTGAAGGATGAATTGAAGAAAGCCAACCAAGCTCTAAATATTTATGCGGCACTAGAAGCAGTGATAAGGATCATAACTCTAGTTAAAGATAATGATATTCAAAGGCCATGAAAGATGAGACACTGGGACACGTAGAAAGATTGACACTAGTGAAATAGAAGCATGAAGCCCTTGCAGCAAATCAAGATCCACATAAGGAGAGAATAAATGAGATTGGGAAGCACATAGCACGAAGATGGATCTTCTAGAGGGAATGATGACTGCTATGGCCAATGTTGTCTAAGTACTAAAAATGAGAAGGAAAATATTACTCAGGACGAATTGGAAGCCATTGCCACAGACATTCTAGAGGAGACAAGGGCTGCCTTTGGATGACTAAAAACATTGGAGGTAGAGATTAAAATAGAATATCCATAATAGATCCTCTCAGTTGAAGAAGAAGGTGCTGCAGAGTAAAATTCTATTCTTTTGTATAGTGATTCATTATTCTTTCCATTCTTATTCTTTATTCTTTGGGATATAAGAAAGAATCCCCATTTCTAGGATGACAATGTACTTGTTAATGAAAAATCACATCATCCCCAAATGATTAGTCAGATATGCTTTTCTAAGGCATTCATTTGGTGTGATTCACATAACATTGAGTTTTCCCCAAAGTGTGGGACTTTGCAAATGGGAAAACTCTCCAGATTAAGGTTGGTTCCTACTCCTCTGTTTAGGTGTATGCATGAAATTATAGAGGATCTATCCTAAATCCTACTCTAATTTGCCAAGGAGACAGAGTTAAAGAAGGGATGCAAAGAAAATAAAACTTAAGCTACAAGGTGATACACCAAAGGAGTGATGAACAATTGTTTTGCTGGTAGACACAAACTAGAAGAATGCAACACAAAAACATGCACAAATAACCAAAGTTGTAATGAAGGATCAAAAGACAACAATTAACATAGAAAGGGATGAAGATCACCCACAAAACATGTATTATTGCTCTCACAACTTGATACGATGCATTACAATAGTAACAAGGAAAATTTGCATTTACAGTCTATATGGGAGGTCTGAAACTCCATGAATTCACTTGCCAAGGGGAAGAGGGGAGTCTTGCAAAAATAAAATAATGTCCAACCCTTTACAATGAGTCTCAACTCTGCTTTTATAGATTCAACACAGAGGGGAGAAAGAGAGAGAAACAAGGAAAAAAGTGTCTAAAGCTCAACCACCACTATTAATGCATCTCGTAAAAATTTCCCCCAAATATGTCTTAAATGTATCAATTTCATATTCAAAGCACCTCAAATGAGGAGGAAATGGCAGAGCAGATCAAATCCAATCTGGTTGTTGGGGAAAAATAGATCTTGTATTGATGGCCCTGAAGAAGTTTATCCATTTTTATCCCACCTAACCTCCCCAAACTTGAAGTTTCATATTTCCATGTCATAGAAAAGGATGAGATCTTTCCAACGGTGTCAGATTTGCAATATTTTGAGCCCTGAGTCAAAGATACGCCCCTTCGAAGTTTGTATCAGATCCATACAAAAGGGTAGGAAAACCGGTTTGAAAAATGAGCCCCCTTTTCTATATAGGACACGTGGAGGGCTGGTGCTTGTTTAAGGGAGGCCTCTATATTTTTCTCTTAGTATGGTGTGGGGCTGACATGTGGCTTCCTCCACCACCTATTCCATTTCTATGTTTTTGGCTTAAGTCCTTTACTCGGCGGGTCATGTTTCTTGACCGGGACACGCAGCGGTCCGGCGCGCTCGTCTAAAAACCTCCTTTCAATATTTCTCTTAAACTAGTGCTATTTGGACACTTGGCACCATCTCGCTACCTTCCACCATGCATTGACTATTCAACTCGACTCTGTCCCCTTTTTTGAGACTGGACACGTGGAGGCTCCATGCTTGCTTAAAATCCCGATCAAGATTTTCCTTTGAAGGAGCGTTGGGTTGAAACTTGGAAGCCTCCGTAGGCTCTTAGACTTTTCAATGGCCCCTCTTTCCTTTTTAGACCACTGGGCTATGTGGCGATTGATGCTTATTTGAGCCTCCACTTTTGGATTTACTCTTGGAGATGCGTAGAGTCGACACGTGGCTTCTTCCGCGACCACTTTTATACTTAGCCTTTTTGAGGCCCACCCTATCCACCTTTTGACCTCTGTTGACCATTTTCTATGTGGAGGGCTAGTGCAAGTTTGAGTTTCCCTTTTTGGATTCAACCTTGGAGAAGCGTCGTTTGGACACGTGGCTCTCTCCACTACCTCCTCCATACTTAGCCAATTTTTGGACTCGTTCTAAACCGTTTTGAGCCCAAAGACTTTGGATCTTTGCTATTTCTTCTTTCTCTTCTTGCTCCTAGCTCTTTTGACCCCAGTCCTCTTTCTCTGACCATGTTGTTCCATTTCCAGAGCCTGCCTATGTAACTTGTTAAATATATTTAAGACATGGATCTACTTGACAGAGCCGTCTCTTTTCTTTCTTCATGTATAGAGTCAACGGTCCTTCACAGTCCCACTACTTCATCGTTGAGTCCTTCTGCGACCTGTTTGTAAGATTTAACCATGTTTTATCTGGTTCTTCCTATGTGGGGTTGTGGCTGATCCAATACTTTTCCTGGGGGGTGAAATATGGATAAAAATTTGGCGACTCACAGGGGTATCTACCTGCTAGATGAAAAGACCAATTACCTTGTCACATCCGTTGGGCATGGAGTCGAGGATGATGGTCTAATACTTGATCTTGCCTCTGATTCACAAGCTCGATTGTTTGCACTCTCAATTTTCATAAGAAATCTTGAAATGATGGTTTCTGAGAGTAGAAAATTGTTTTTGACTGGGGCTTCATCTGTTTTTGAATGGGTTATGCAAGAGCAACAAAAAAACACCACAACTATATACAAAATTTGAAATCATACATGCTCCAAGTAGAACATGCAGAGCATGCAAAGCACTTAGGATAAAAGCAACCTAAACTACAACAAGACAATGTGCACAAGCACTTAGAGGAATGAGAAACTAAACTAATATGTACAAGGTGGGAACTTTCCTTCTAGTAGCAGTGTTTAAGATAGATTCTGTTCACTAGAATTTGTAACTCTTCACCATCCAATGTAGAAAATTGGAAAGCATTGCTACTTTTACATTTTGTGACCATGTAAGGGCCACTCCAAATGGCATCAAACTTGGAATACCTTCCTGGTTTTTCCTAATCTACATCCCATTTCAAAACTAGGTCTATTGCTTCTAGAAGACCCTTGTTCTTAACTTCTTGTCAAAGCATCTCTTGATTGAGACCTAATCCTTATCCATTGTTTGAAGTGCATGTTCTTTGGTTTCTTCCAACTCCATCAACTCTACATACCTAGCCTCCATTGGTTCAAACTTAGACATCTCTAGCTACTTCATGAGTTCCAATGCCGACAACTCAAGTGATATAGGCAACATTGCCTCTTTCCCATAGACAAGTTTGAATGGAGAACTGCTTATAGACTTCTTAGGTGTTGTCTTATCAGTCCATAAGGCTGATTTGAGTTTCGTGTACCAAGTTCTCTGATTTTCATCTAGAGTTCTTCTGACAATCTTTAGCAGGTTCTTGTTTGTGGACTCTGCTTGGCCATTACCCTGAGGGTAATAATTTGATGAAGTGCTCAAGTAAATATCATTCCTAATGGCCCATCCTGTGATTTTGGAACCTTTGAATGCCAATGCATTGTCTGATATAATGGTGGCCGACACTCCAAATTTGGTCACTATCCCTTCATATAATTCTAGTATGCTAGACTCATTAGCTTCTTTGAGTGCCACTACCTCGGTCCACTTGGTGAAATAGTCATTCTTTGTCGAAATCCATTTGTGGCCTTGGATCGAATTTGGATTGATGACTCCAATGAATTCCAATCCCCATTGCATGAATGGTTGGTCAATTGAGATTGGGTGCAATGGAAGTGCTACTAGCCTTTCTTTACCTTTGAAGAATGCACAATTTTTGCACTTTTTGATCCATGCATAATAGTCACTAAACACCCTGGGCCAATAATAACCTACCTTCATGATCTTGAGTGCTGTCACCCATGGAACAAAATGGCCTCCAACAACTTCATCATGGAACTCTTATAACACTCTCTCAATCTGATTTGTCCCAATGCATCTTAACAGAATGCCATTGATGTCCCTCTTGAACAAGACGCCATCAATAAGCACATATGGGATGGCTTGTAGTCTGAAATGTCTCCTTTTTGTTTTTCTCATTTCTAGAGGACACATGCCTATTTGAAGGAAGTGCACCATGCTCTAAGTCTAACAAGGAGTGGGTACATCATCATTTTCTTCCTCTTGACTATTTTGCAGAATAAAATAGCTTCTTTTTCACTGTTTTCCTCATCTTGTTGACTTGAGGCTATTTGTTCACACAATCCCTTCCCACGGACCAATTTAGTGACCTTGATCTCAATTTCATACTCCATGACATGAGTGATCCATCCCGATGTTGTTCATTCGATCGTTGTTGAGAAGGAAGTCCTTAACTCCTGCGCATGAGAGACTAATAGCTGGATTTAATTATTTTAAACTATATGTTTAAACTTCTTTAACCCTCTCATTAATGCTAGGACTTACTTTTTGATGAAGGAGTATCTCACTTCATAATCTTCCGGACCACAGTGAAGAAAGTAATTAGTTGCTCTGCATCCTCTTTGTTTTGTTGTACTAGGATTGCGGAAATTGTATCACTTTGCCACCAAAGGCATATAGTATGAAATCCTTAGAAAAATATGGATTTACTGAGAGTTGGAACTTGTGATATAGCTTCTTTGATGGCCTCAAAATTTCCTTTCCTTCATTGTCCACTTGAATGTAAAGCTCTTCTTCAACATCGACGTTATTGGTTTGACAAGGGAAACAAAGTTTGGTACAAACCTGTGGACAAAATTGATTTTTCCTAAGAATCTTTGAAGAGCTTTCTTATGGCTTAGCAATGACAAGGCTCTTATTACTTCAACTCTCTCTAGGTCAATTTCCAAACCTTCCTTTGACACAATATGGCCCAAAAGCCTACCCTCATGGGCTAATAATATGCATTTTTAGGGTTCAATGATACCCCAAATCTCCTACACCTTTGAAACACCTGCCTTAGGTGAAAAAGGTGGTCTGCTACATTTTGGAGAACACAGTAATGTCATCTAGATAGATCAATACTATTTTGTTGATCAGCCCTTTGAATGCCATATCCATTTCCCTTTGGAAAGTGGCTCCAACATTAGACAATCCAAATGGCATTTTTCTATAGGCATAGGTGCCCCATTTGGTGGTGAAAGCTATTTTGAATTGATCATATTCTTTCACCATGATCTGGTTGTACCCTAAGTAGCCATCTAGGAGAGAGAATCTCTCTGATCCAGACACCACTTGTAAGATCTACTCCATTGAAGGGAGTGGGTAGTGATCTTTGAGGGAAGCTCTATTCAAGTCTGAAAGTCTACACACAACCTAATCTCTCCATTCTTCTTCCTGACTGGGACCAAGTTTACAACCCAACTTGAGTGTTTGATTGGAAATATGATACTTGCCTCTATCAGCTTGTTTAGCTCTTTCTTCATCAGAGGCTCAATGTGTGGATTAACTGGTCTCGATTTTTCTTGATGGGCTTAACAACTGGATCTAGTTCAATTGTGTGTTGTGCTAGCTTCATATTGAACCCTCTTAGTTATTCATAGCTCCAAGAAACTACATTTGGAATCTCTTGGAAAGGTTGCATGAATTCATACCTTTCTTGCTCGGTGGCCACTTTGACAATTTGAAGTGTTTTTCCTTCTCCAACTAGAATTGACTTTGAATCTTCTCCTTTGATCTGTATATTAGCCTTCTCTTTTTGAAAATGATAATTAGGATTGAAGATAGATTCCAATGTCACTAAGCCTTTGGGAAGCTTGTTTGTATGTAGTTGTACTACTTGATCTCCATATTGCTGCTCTAATCTGTTTTGATTCCTAGCTGAGAACTCAACTTCCTCTTGTAAAAAATTGATGATTTGCTTTGATCATTTTCGAACACTTGCCAGCATGTGTTGTTATCTAGCACTGCTGGCCTTACAATCACATGGATATGTGGTTGTCCTTTGTCCCTCTTGATGTTGTCAACCACATAAAATGTTGCTCCAACTACTGCAAGCCTATCAACAACTTCATTCTCCTTCCTAGGTATGGACACAATGTTGAAGGCTTCAAAATCCTCAATGAGATCCCATACCCTATTCTTGTAGCTTTTGAGCAGGTCATTCTTGACAGCATTTTTCCTTTGAATTGATTAGAAACTAGTTCACTGTCACCAAACACTTGCAGGTTCTTGATTCCTTGTCTTCTAGCCCAATGCAATCCATGAACCAAAGCCTCATATTCTGCAGTGTTATTTGAGCAGGAAAACTAGAAACAAAAAGCTGAGTAATACTTCATACCTTGGGGTGACACAATCATAGCTCCACCTCCGGCTCCTTGCCTACTTCTCGAGCCATCAAAGAACAATTTCCATACTTCATTGTCATCCTTATATTCTGGCTTAATGATGTCAGGAAGAGGATGATTCTCTTCATGCAGGAAGTAGACTCCTAGTTCATATTCTTCCATCTCCTTATAGGGATTAAAAACATGTCTTTTGACCACCCATTCATTGAGAGTCAAGTCTGGGATACACCCCACCTTGGTGTCTACTTTAGAAGTGTTTAGGAGGTCTTCCTGATCAAAAGACAAACAATTTTCATTGATTGGGCTAGGCACATAAGACTCAATGTGATAATATTCCATGGGCTCGGATATGATTGTGGCCTTCACCCCATACCTTTTTCTAAAGATCATATGTGACCAGTCATAGACAAATAACCTCCAATTTTGGTAGTGAATTCCTTGGACAAACATAATGAAAAATGTGGTGGCAAGTCTAGGACTGAAACGTTCGCACTACAAATAGTCACATTAGGGTAGACATGCAGAGTGAGGCTCAAATCCTTGATGATTCCAAAAGTTTTCACTGCTATCCCATCCATTTGTACTACCCCTCTAGAGATGAATTTATACTAGCGACCTAGTTGATCAGCTATTTGTTTAGGCATTAAAGAACTACTTGCCCTAGAATCAATCATGTAATCATACACCAATTTATCCCCAATGATTAACAAAACATAGAATGGAGGAGGTCTCAGGTTCTTACCTCATTGCTCTCGATGGTTTCCCCCATATTGAGCTGTATTGGTCAACACTTTCTCTTGTTGGTTAAGGGGTTGATTTGAGCTTGACCAATTTTACATGGCAGTCTGACAATAGATCCCTCTACCCCGGAATGGCTAGTGACTCCCATAGTGAAATTTTCACACTTTTCCTCTTCATTTTCTCAATGATATTAAACGATCCATCTTTCTTCGCCCTTCCTTGACACATTTTTTCTTGCACATGAGTTGTCAAAACCGGTGCTGAGTGGATTTGGAAGGTGGTTTGGATTGGCTCTGCATATTGGGAGTTGTATTTTGGATGCCAATTACTTATGGAGCAATAGAGAATTGAGGATCTCATAAGTTTGGTGAATGCCATTCTCCAATATTTCTCTTCTTGGACCATGTATTTATAGCTATACTTTGAGAAGGAGTCTAATTCATTCCATAGAAGTCTTTGGCTTGCCAATTAACAAGCATAGTTTTTTAGTTAGAGGTCCCTCTGCTGGTCTCCTTGCTACTGATTTTCTTCTTGGCTAGGTTCTTGTGACATACCAACGGCTTGCACCATGAAAGCCTGATTTAGTGCACCATTGAAGCACATCGATTGATTATGTGGCTCACTACATGGGAAACACCAATCATATTCTTATGTCATGTTATTTGGTGCTAGAACAAATTCCCTTGATTTTGAAGTTGTGTTTGGATCATATGGCCTAAAAGGTCTAGCAGCTTGAGGTTGTCCTTGGTGTTGACTCTGAGTTATAGCTTGGGATTGTGGTCTATTTTGCTGATACAAGGGTCTAGCTTGATATTGAGCTTGAGGCTGATATGGCCTAGAACTTTGAGCTTTTATCTTTTGATGGTTACTAACTCATTCCCTAGGTTTTGAAGTTGTTTCATAATTTCTTGAACCTCCTTTGAGGTGGTAGATGATGAGGTGGAGGCTTCAGCTTGAACTTTGACTCTGGGAGTAGGTATAGGAGCTATTGTGGGTGTTTGGCTGGTACTTGGGTTTCCTAATTTGGGGTATAGAGGCATGGATGGCCTAGGAGCAAGTTTTCCAGCTTGAATTAAATGATTCTCAGCTCCTATGGAAAGGCTATAGGCTACAGGTAAGGTTGTGCCCCCATTGATTGAATCATTAAAGCAATATTAGAATTTAAAGCTCTAAGAAAGTATAAGAAGGCACCTTCATTAGTGGGCTTTACTGCTGCTAGAATCTTGTCCCAGGTCCATTGAAATCTGAGGTTGAAATCCATCAACTGCTCATTCAGAGCTCTCTTGATTATTTTTAGTTTCTCCAACAAGGATAAGTTATCTCCTTTTTCTCCAAACTGGTTGTGAAGAGCTATGCATAGATGGTCCCAAGATTGAATAGAGCCTACTTCTAGGCTTCGAACCATTATGAGGCTTTACCCTTGAGTGAAGAGGCTAGCAACTTGACTGCAATGTCCATCTTAATGATCTCATGGATTGTACAGACATTTGCAATATCTTGAACGTGGTCACCAGGAGAAGTTTAGTTTTCCCTAGTGAAATATGGGATGCTCTTCAATGTTTCCACTGGGACTGGATTTTGTGCATTCAAAGTGAGTGGGTTGTTGCCAATTAAATTGACATAAGGATTTGGCTATGCCATCTTGATCAGCTTGAGCACCCTTCTTGGTTGAAAGAATGACCTACTGGGAGGAGGTGTTGATAAGGCTCTGTTTGGTAGAGATAGAGACCTCTGGGCTCTCCTTCCTCTTCTCCTTTTATCTAGGAGACAAGTGTAGGTGTACAAACTGTCCTTCTTTTCTTGTTCTTGACCTTTTTGTATCCTTATCATGAACTTGCGAAACTTGGACTACTAAAGCCAGTGGATTCTATCCCTTTTGGAGTTACCAAATGTGCAATTCTTAAAAGCTTCTCAAAAGCTAGAATCACAACAAGTGCACATCAATCTTACTTGTAATAAGATGGAGACTTCTTGTCCCACCGGGCGTGCCAAAACTGTTAATGCAAAATCACATCACCCCCAAATGAGTAGTTAGATCTACTTTTCTAAGGAAGATTCATTTGGTGTGATTCGCATAACATTGAGTTTTCCCCAAAGTGTGGGACTTTAAAAATGGGAAAACTCTCCAGATTAAGGCTGGTTCCTACTCCTCTATTTAGGTGTATGCATGAAATTGCAGAGGATCTATCCTAAATCCTACTCTAATTTGCCAAGGAGACAGAGTTAAAGAAGGGATGTAAAGAAAATAAAACTTAAGCTACAAGGTGATACACCAAAGGAGTGATGAACAATTATTTTTCTAGTAGACACAAACCAGAAAGAATGCAACACAAAAAACATGCACAAATAACCAAAGTCGTAATAAATAATCGAAGACAACAATTAACACAGAAAGGGATGAAGATCACCCACAGAACATGTATTATTTCTCTCATGGCTTGATACGATGCATTACAATAGTAACAAGGAAAATTTGCATTTACAATCTATATGGGAGGTCTAAAACTCCATGAATTCACTTGCCAAGGGGAAGAGGGGAGCCTAAAAAAAAAAAGAATGTCCAACCCTTTACAATGAGTCTTGACTATATTTTATAGATTTAACACGAGAGGGAGAAAGAGAGAGAAGTGGGAAAAAAATAGTTTGAAGCTCAACCACCACTATTAATGCCTCCGTAAAATATGCCCCCAAATCTATCTTGACTGTATCAATTTCTTATTTGGCACCTTGAAGGAGGAGGAAACGGTGGAGTAGATTGAATCCAATCTGGTTGTTGGGAAAAAATAGATCTTGCATTGATGGCCCTGAAGAAGTTTCTCCATTTTTTTCCCACCGAACTTCCCCAAACTTGAAGTTTTAGATTTCCATGGTGTAGACGAGGCCGAGATCTTTCAAATGGTGTCAGATTTGTAATATTTTGAGCCATGAGTCAAAAGATATGCCCCTTCAAAGTTTGTATTAGATCCGTATAAAAGGGTGGGAAAACCAGTTTGAAAAATGAGCCCCCTTTTCTATATAGGACACGTGGAGGGCTGGCGCTTGTCTAAGGGAGGCCTCTGATATTTTTCTCTTAGAATGGCGCGGGGTTGACACGTGGCTTCCTCCACCGGCTTTGCTCAATTTCTATGTTTTTGGCTAAGTCCTTTGCTCGGCGGGGTCATATTTCTTGATTGGGGACACGCAGTGGTCTGGCACTCATCTAAAAACCTCCTTTCAATCTTGCTCTTGAACTAGCACTATTTGGACACTTGAAACCCTCTCTCGGCTTGCCACCATGCATTGACTATTCAACCCGACTCTGTCCCCTTTTTTAAGACTAGACGCGTGGAGGCTCTGCGCTTGCTTGAAAGCCCGATCAAGATTTTCCTTTGAAGGAGCATTGGGTTGACACTTGGAAGCCTCTGTGGGCTCTTAGACTTTTCAATGGCCCCTCTTTCCTTTTCAGACCCTGGGCTACGTGGTGAAATGACACTTATTTAATCCTCCACTTTTGGATTTACTCTTGGAGATGTGCAGATTCGACACGTGGCTTCTTACGCAACCACTTTTATACTTAGCCATTTTTGAGGTCTGCCTTGTCCACTTTTTTACCTATGTTGACCATTTTCTACATGGAGGGTTGGTGCGATTTTGAGTTTCCCTTTTTGGATTCAACCTTGGAGAAGCGTTGTTCGAGACACATGGCTCTCTCCACTTCCTCCTCCATCTTTAGATGATTTTTGGACTCATTCTGAACCATTTTGAGCCCAAAGACTTTAGATCTTTGTTGTTTCTTCTTTCTCTTCTTTCTCCTGGCTCTTTTGACCCGCTCCTCTTTCTCTGACCCTAATGTTCCATTTCTAGGCCTGCCTATAACCTGTTAAATAGATTTAAGACACGGATCCACTCAACAGAGCCGTATCTTTTCTTTCTTCATGGATAAGGTCAATAGGTCCTTCGCAGGTCCCGCTACTTCATCGTTGAGTCCTTCGTGACTGTTTGCAAGATTTAACCATGTTTTCTCAAGTTCTTCTGTAAGTGCGGGATCGTGGCTGATCCAATACTTTTCCCAGGGGTGAAATATGGATAACAATACTTTAGTGTAGGGTAATGTTGAGCAAACAATATTTTCTTAAGGAGAAGACACACATAGGATTCATGTGTGGGAATAAGGTGTACTTGAAGGCGCGAAAGGATAGGGAAGGAAACATGTGTCAGGACAAGCTGATTTGGGACTTAGCCATTTTCATGGATGCGGGCTATTTTTGGAAGATAACGTCATGGAGCACACATTGGGATGGAGACTTGCACGACACAAAAATTCTATTTTGGGAATGAGCATCTGATAAGCACCATGCATGAGTTCAAGATAATAATAGGATTACTTCTTCCAGTTAACTATAGGATGTCTATTATTAGCGCACTTGCATGTGTGCATGTTATTGTAAAGGAACATGGCTATTATCAACATGCGACCTATTTTAGGAAGTGAAGGGAAAGTCCCCACACTTATAAATATGTGGTGAGTTGTGTAGTTAGAGAGAATGAGTGAGGATCTGAATAGTGAATTATTGTAGAGCTATGTTGCTGGATCTGATATGTGTATAACTTATGGTGATGCTTTGTAATGTAATAAGCTTCTATGTAATTCAATGTTTAATATAATGGAGTATATTGGATGGATAATGGTTTTAAACATGATTGTAACTAGTTTTTGCATGGTTAATCTTATTATGGTTATCGTTTAATTCATGATTCTCTAAGATCTAGATCTGGAATATTCTTTGTGGAATGTTTATGCTTATTTATGGTTCTGAATATGTTGTATCTTCATTACACTAACATCCTGCATAAGCAACTCTAAAGAGGGGCTTGGTACCTTTGCACGCTTTGGGTGAGCGCTCAGCTCAGGCTGGGTGATGTGCTAGTGCACTTGGGTTTTTTTGGGTTTTATATAGTAGATTATAGGCTTCATCACATATTATTTTAGTTTTATTTCCTCCAGTGATTATATCACATTGTTTTGTTAGTAGTGTAGTTTAGATTTCCCTAAGTGCTTTACACAAGTTTTTCTTTTAGCTAGTATGGGTCCATTGCACGGTGTTCACGGAGGACTCAAGAAGAAGATATGTTCGAGTGGTGGTGGTAGAATTTCAATTCCGATAATTTTCCACTCTCATAAATATTAATTCAGAATAATATTATAATAAGAATAATCGGTTCAAGCCTCAAATCGATCACTCTAGGTCTAAGAAATACTTCAGACAGATTCATGGGAAAGAGTTTCAAGTTTCGAGATCATTTTTATATTATTAGGGTGACTCTATGCCCAATAGATGCTTCAAGGCCACCGATATCTTCATATGGAAGGCGAGATAGCCCCGTTGAGTCACCATATTGTTATCCAAAATCCCCCTAAGGTGATTTTGATAAATCACATGATTAATTTGGACTTAGATGGGTGAAAAATTGATTAAAATGGAGAAATTGAATGTTCTAAGGCTTATCCTCTCCTTTACATAACTCCTTAATTTCATACTTAGCCAAAAATACCAAGAAAAATAAAAAAATTTGGTCTTTTACAGTGTTTTGTGGGTTTTTTTGATCCTGGACGAAACAATACTCAAGTTCCTTTAGTACCTCGGTTTGCCGATTGGGCCACATTGAAGAAATTTAGATGAAGGACCTAGTGTTTTGTAGGTTTTTTGTGGTGTGGAGGAACTACGTGTGGGTGGAACAAGTTCCACAAGGACTAAGTTTCTCTGCATCCCTTTTTGATCTACAAAATGAATGATGAAGTGTATTGCGGAGATGAGGACTGCAGACAGAATGGTTCTATGAAGACTTTGGTTCCCCACATTAATGTTCGGGCTAAAGGACTAGGGAAGCGGAGAATGAAGTGTAGTGTGGGGAAAATGAGATCCATGGGAACATAGTGATGTGAAAACTTGAGCCCAGGTGGAACTCTTCCAAAATTCCACCCGAGATCTCGAATATCCGACGACAACACCAAATCATGACCAATGCGGGAAAAACAGGGCTAAAAGGAAAATAAAAACATTCCTCGGTTCCCTAAGTTCTCCGAATATCTGATCTACCCACACCACAAGGCATAAAATTGATTGAAGAAGACTGTAGTAATACACTGCTGTGAACCTTGTGTTCCTTTTGACCCCCAAACCCACATGGTCATATCTATTTCCCGGAGTTCTCCAAATTTGACAAAATTGGTACGCTTAGAAAGGTCTCATCATCCTCTACACTAGGGAAATTGAAAATATTGAATTTTTTGGGGTGTGGAGCCTATTTTTGGTCTTCTTGAATCGTGTTGAAGTGTTAGAGCTCAAACGGTTAAGTTTGGAGACTTCAAGAGAATTTGCATTGTTTGTTATGACGTTGTTGTGCGATCAATGTGTCATTCTTTGTTAACATGTTGTTAATTGTCATTAATGTCGGGAAAATTTTCTAGCCGTGGGAAGTTGAAAGATCGCGACTTTCAAACTTCTAGGGTCGGCTTTAGGACTTCTTAATAGGAATTTAATCCTATAAATAGAGGTGTTATGGTATCTTGAAGATATCTTGAGTTTTCAAGAGGTCTTAAGTCTTAATGATCAAGAGGTGATCAAGAGTGATCAAGGTTATGCAATTGGGCGTCAATTGTGGCTTAGATGTGGTTTAACATCTTTGGAATTTTTTTGTGAGTTCATAACTGAGAGAAGACTGTGAGAGTTGTTTTACTCTTGTTGATAATAAAATCTGAGCAACTTCTTGGTGGACGTAGCCCACATTGGGTGAACCACATTAAATCTTGTCTTGTCTTCTTTTGTGCATTATTCATTTATGTTGTTATATTTATGTAAGTATAATTCTGCTATATAGTTTCCTCTTTGCTTTGTGGTTTGAGGAATTATTTCCGCATATTTGTTCTCTAATTCCTAACAATTGGTATTAAAGCTTTCATGGTTTTTTGCTAAAGTTGTAAATCACAAGGAAATTTTAGCTTGAGTGGGAGCTATGGCAGATGAGGGTAGATCGAGGGTTGAGAAGTTTAATGGGCAGAACTTTGGTTTGTGGAAGATGCAAATGGAGGATTACTTATATCAGAAGGACCTCCATGTTCCTTTGGCTGAAAAGAAAAGAAACCTACAACCATGTCGGATGAGGATTGGGAGTTGCTAGATAGAAAGGTGCTCGAGGCAATTCGTTTATGCCTTGCATCTTCGGTTTCTTTCAACATATCATAGGAGAAGACCACGGAAGGTCTCATGAGTGTGTTGGGGAAGTTATATGAAAAACCCTCTACCTCTAATAAAATATTTTTGATGAAAAAGTTATTTAATATGAAGATGTCTGAGAATGGTTCTATTGTTGATCATTTAAATGAATTTAATACGGTTGTGAGTATGTTAAACTTAGTAAAAATTGAATTTGATGATGAGGTCAGGGCGTTGTTGATTTTGTGCTCCTTGCCAGATAGTTGGGACAACTTGGTTATGGATGTAAGTAATTTAGTCTCTAATAACTCAAATCTGAAGTTTGAGGATGTAATAGGTGTGATCCTAAGTGAGGAAATGCGAAGGAAGAGCACCATAGGTTCTTCTACTTCCAGTAAACGCTTTGATGGTGGAGAGCAGGAGGAGACAAAAGAACAGAGGGAAACAAAAGAACAGAGGGAAAGGTAACCATGGGAAGTTGAATGATCACGGAAGGTCAAAGTCCAAGAGTAAGTTAGAATGTTGGCACTGTGGGAAGGTTGGTCATGCTAAGAAAGATTGCTTTGGCTCTTCGGGATAAGAAGAACAAGGAGGAAACTAAAGAGGTAAATTTGGTAGTAGGTGATGTTTGTCAAGACACCTTAATTATTTCTTTAGATAATATTGCTGAATCTTGGGTGTTAGATTCAAGGGCTTCTTTCCATGCCACCCCACATAGACATTACTTTACCGATTTTGTTCAAGGTGATTTTGGACATGTATATCTTGGTGATGATAAACCATGCGGCATAGTAGGGAAAGGTTGTGTTCAAGTGAAATTGCGGAATGGGAACACATGGCTACTTAAGGACGTCGACATGTGCCTAAGTTGAGGTGAAACTTGATATCAATGGGACAATTTGGGTAGTGATGGCTATACGGTCAGTTTTACAAAGGGATTTTGGAAGGTTACGAAGGGATCTCTTGTGGTTACAAGAGGTAAGAAAACTGGTACTTTATATTCAACTAGTGGTGATGATTGTTGCAATTTAGTTGCTATAGTGGAGATGCATCTTTGTGGCAGCAGAGACTTGGTCATATGAGTCATAAGGGCATGCAGATTATAAAGGATAGGTTGCTTAGATTAAAGGAGTTAGATTTAGACTTCTGTGAGGACTGTGTTTATGGAAAATAGAAGTGGGTGAGATTCCTCAAGGTTGGACCTACCAGAAGGAGGGTAAGTTGGAGTTAGTGCATACAGATGTATGGGGGCTAGCTAAGGAAAACTCTATTGGTGGTTCATGTTATTATGTCACTTTCATTGATGATGCAACTAGAAAAGTTTGGCTATATTACATTAGAAAGAAATCTGATATGTTTGAAACTTTCAAAATATGGAAAGCCTTGGTTGAGAATGAAACAGTCTCAAATTGAAATGTATCAGGTCGGATAATGGAGGGGAATATTACAGTAATGAATTTCTTGATTACTGTTTGGTAAATGGGATCCAGAGGAAAAGAATGGTTCCAAATACTCCACAGAAAATGGAGTGTTAGAGAGAATGAACAGGACAATCATGGAGCATGCTAGGTGCATGAGGTTACATGTGGGCTACCACTCATGTTTTGGGTGGAAGCGGTAAGCATAGTTGTTTATCTGATTAATAGAGGACCCTCTATGGCCTTGGATGGAGGTATACCTGAGGAGGCTTGGTCTGGTAAGAAAATTGATTACTCATTTCTTAGAGTATTTGGATGTGAGGTATTTGTTCACATTGATAAAGATGATAGGACCAAGTTAGAGGCTAAGTCTGAGAAATGCACCTTTGTTGGATATGGTGAAGATGATTTTGGTTTCCGTGTTTGGAGTCTTAAAGACAAGAAAATATTTTGGTCTAGAGATATTGTCTTTAATGAAAAAATCATGTATAAAGATCAGTTACAGAGAACAGAAAGAGGAATCAAAGAAATAATACACAGTGTTAGAGGACATTGCGGACAACAAGGTGTCCAAGGGGCCGGTTCAAGTACAACATGTTCTGCACACACTAGTTCAAGTACCTACTCATCAGGAACCCCAAACTCCTGAGGTGAGAAGGTCTTCTAGGGTAAGAAGGGAACCTAAATGATTTACTCCATCTTTGAATTATTTATTACTCACTGACAGTGGAGAGCCAGAGTGATTTGAGGAAGCAGTGCAGGTGGATGCCAAGAAGAAGTGAGAGTAGGCCATGGATGAAGAGCATATATCTCTTATGGAAAACTAGACTTGGGATCTGGTGGAGCTACCCGAGGGCAAGAGAGCATTGCAGAACAAGTGGGTATATAGAATCAAAGAGGAAGATGGAGGCAGGAAATGATACAAGGCCCGGTTGGTGGTCAAAGGATTTGCACAGAAGAAAGGTATAGACTTTGATGAATTTTTTTCTCTGGTTGTTAAAATGACTTCTATTAGGACTGTTCTTGGTTTAGTTGCAGTAGAAGACCTGCACTTAGAACAATTGGATGTGAAGATAACATTCCTTCATGGTGAGTTGGAGGAGGAATTGTACATGCAGCAGCCATAGGGTTATGAGGTCAAAGGGAAGGAGAGGTTAGTGTGCAAATTGAAGAAGAGCTTGTATGGCTTGAAACAAGCTCCACGACAGTGGTACATGAAGTTTGACAGTTTTATGTAGGAGTAGGGTTACTCTAGGTGTCACTCAGACCATTTCATGTACATCAAGAAGTTTCTTGATGGTAGTTATATTATTTTGTGCCTGTATGTAGATGATATGCTTATTGTAGGGAAGAACATGTAGGAAATAAAGGTACTCAAGAAGCAGCGACTAGGTGACTCCTTTCTTTATGAAGGATTTGGGGACAGCAAAACAAATCCTTGGTATGAGAATAACTTAGAACAGGAAGGAGAGGAAGCTGGTATTATCTCAAGAAGATTACATAAAGAAGGTTTTGGAGAGGTTTAGCATATAGGATGCTAAATTGGTTGGTACTCCTTTGGCATGTCACTTTAAATTATCAAAGGAGCAGAGTCCCAAGACCGAGGAGGATAGAATCCAGATGTCCAGTACCCATACTCATCAATGCAGTTGGTAGCTTGATGTATGTTGTGGTATGTACTAGGCCTGACATTTCCCATGCAAAGTGGGAGCAAGAGAGCGAGTTTATGAGTGATCTAGGTAGAGAGCACGACAGTAGTAAAGTGGATCCTTGATGTTTGAGAGGGACCATGGGAGCAGCATTGTGTTTTGGTGGATCGAGACACTACATTATGTGGATATGTAGATTTGGACATGGCAAGAGATTTAGATAAGTAGGAGGAGCATGACAAAGTTATGTATTTACGGTTGGTGATACAACGGTGAGTTGGATTTCATGGTTACAAAGGTTGTGGCTTTGTCAACCATAGAGGTTTGAATATGTTGTTGCCACGACAGAGGCAAGCAAGGAGATGATTTGGCTATAGAAGTTTCTTGATGATTTAGGTCAAAAACAGGAATTTGGGAGACTACAAATTTATAGTCGAGCGTTATTCATTTGGTGAAGAATTCCTTTCCACTCTAGACGAAGCACATTCAAATTGAGATATCATTTCATCAGAAAATTTTGGAAGAAGATAAGTTAAAGTTGGAAAAGATTCATACTAGTCAAATCCTATGGATATGATGACTAAGGCGGTCCTGAGGAGAAGTTGAAGTTGTGTTAAAATTTGATTGGCCTTCATGGTTGATAATGAAGGGTTAAGAACTTTTCTTAGTGGAAATAGTCTCTAAGTGGGAGATTGTTGGGGTGTGGAGCCTATTTTTGGTCTTCTTGAATCAATGTTGAAGTGTTGGAGCTCGAACGGTTAAGTTTGGAGACTTCAGGAGCATTCTGCAATCATTTTTGTGACGTTGTTGTGCAGTCGATGTGTCGTTGTTGTGATGTTGCTTTGTTAACATGTTGTTAATTGGTTGTTAATGTCGAGATAGTTTTTCCAGCCGTGGGAAGTTGAAATATTGCGACTTTCAAACTTCTAGGGTTAGCTTTAGGACTTCTTAAGAGGATTTTAATCCTATAAATAGAGGTGTTAGGGTATCTTGAAGATATCTTGAGTGTTCAAGAGGTCTTGAGTCTTAATGATCAAGAGGTGATCAAGAGTGATCAAGGTTATGCAATTGGGTGTCAATTGTGGTTTAGATGTGGTTTAACATCTTTGGAATTCTGTTGTGAGTTCATAACTAAGAGAAGACTGTGAGAGTTGTTTTACTCTTGTTGATAATAAAATATAAGCAAGTTCTTGGTGGACGTAGCCCACATTGGGTGAACCACGTTAAATCTTGTCTTGTCTTCTTTTGTGCATTATTCATTTATGTTGTTATATTTCTGCAAGTATAATTTTGCTATATAGTTTCCTACTGCCGTGGTTTGAGGAATTGTTTCCGCATAGTTGTTCTCTAATTCCTAATAGAATTATGTGAGGGTATATGGGTGAAAAAGAGGAAAACATCTCTAGCATTAAAATTTGCGGTCCAAAGTAGGTCAATAACCAGATTTGATGAAGTATGGTGCCTATTCCTTATCCCACAAGAACAATATCAAGGGGAATGGTCTTGTAAGAGTGCCCATGCTTATTTTCAGAAATTTAATGCATTTTTCTGGTAGTTGAAAGGGAAATATGAATTTCTCTCTTCTCTCTCTCTCTCTCTCTCTCTCTACGATCTTCTATATAAGGGAAAAACCTCTCATTTGTGAGAGGAGGATGTTCTAAAATGTAAAGGAACTCTGTCAAAATTGTTCTTGAGAAGTTGTGAGTTGTAGACCTTCATTTGAGCTTATAAATTTGTTCTTGTGCCTTCTTCTACACATGTAATGGTTTGTGCATACTTTACAAGCAATAAACTATTTGTTTTGTGGTGTTTCTCAACCCTAACTTATATTTTATAGCATCTCCTTGCCTCTCCATTCTTTTTGTGGTATTTTGTGCATGTATATCTCACTTGTTGTGTTTCATGGAGAATAAAGGGTAAATGAAGTCTTAGGTATGTTTCACCTCTGTTTGGCCTCTCCTTCTCCATTTTCGTTCTCCCTTTTCCATCATTAGAGTGACTTCACCCTCTTATTGGTGTTATCACCTCTCTTTAGCTTAGAATTTGCATTTTTATGTATTTCGCTCTTCCCTTGGCCCCTTATATTGTTAGAGTAGGATTAGATAACTACATTTCCTTCCTGTTGTTGCGAGCTCACAAGACACCCCACGGATGCAGATCAGGCTTCTAAGTTGATCACTCTAGCATCTAGTGTGATTGCACAACATGGAAACCTCTCTCCAAGCGTGGGACTTGTAAAACCGAGAGAGGAATCTCCAGAGAAGGCTGGTTCCTGCTCCTAAACTACCTGCCACAAGCTATTCTAGTGCAGGCAAGCTAATCTAAACCTAATCTAACCATGCCAAGGAGACAGAGAGAGAGAGAAAAGGGAAAAATAGCAAAAGCCTACACTAAAACGGTGATACACCAGAGAAGGAGAATGTTGAACATCTATCAAAACTGCCATGGGACAAGGAGAGGTGAGCAATGGGAAGGATGGACAGATGCATCACAGGCCCAAAGATAGATTTCACACAGAAAATGCCCCAAAACTCTGTGAACACAGCTCCAGACCTGTAATGAACATCAGAACATGCACAAATACCTGCAATGAAGAGAGGCAAGAAGAAAACAAGCAAAGGAACGAGTAAGGATGGACAGATGCATCACAAAACACATTTTTGTTGCTCCAGAAGTTTGCACAGAACATCATTTCAATAGTAAAAGGAAAAATGCCATTACAGAGCAAGGGAGGAGGTTCGAACTCCATTTTCAACCCTGGAGAAGAAAAATAAGGGAGGGCAGAGCAGAAAAGATGAACAACTTGTAATTATTTTGAAAGAAGCCCCTCTGTACAATATATAGGAAGAAAGAGAGAGGGAAGAGAGAGGAGATTCGAATCTACCCCAACCACTCCTAGGTCGCATTTAACTCATTTCATTATGGTGGTAGGTGAGAACCCTGGTAAAATGGCGACTGTTTCTAGCGAAGCAATGAGTATCATTGTGTATTAAAGCTGGTCATTTGAAACGTCATACTGCTATTATCACGCGTCGAGCTGTTTCTTAAATTTCTCTCTCCACACCAAACCAAAATGCAAGATTGACCTCGAAACGTGTAGAGCATTTCACCAGATTTCCAATGATATAAAGAATGTGCAAATCCAAGCTCTGGATCAAAAGTTATGGAGGTCTGAAGATTTAGGGCACAAAACAGGCGAAAACAGATTTTTAAATTTCTTCCCGCGCTCTGCCACCTGGACGACACGTGTCGTGATCTGATTGGATGTGTTATTCTCTCTCCTTCCCTGTTTCGCGGGTTTTCTTTGACTTTTTGATGACTTGGAACATTTTTTACTTTTCCTCCGCGCCCCCGCCACTTGGGACACGCGACATGCATTGATTGGTCGACAGGGGGCACGGGGCAGACCTTTTCCTTTTAGCTTTTGGGTGAACTTCTGGCCAAATTCTAACTCCTCCCCAAGCTCCACATTCCTGCTCCATAGGACATGCGTCCTCTTTTGATTGGCTCAGGCTGACCCTTCAAAACTCGCCCTTTGACTTTTGGACTTTTCTCCTTGTGACACGTGTCATGATTTGGTTGGTTCTCGGCTTTTCAGCTATCTGCGCCTTCTGCGTCCCTCTGTCCCACTTGTCCCATTGCTACTTGGGACAAAAACTTCCAATTTACCCGATTCGGCGGTTCGTGTCCTTCGTGTACATTTGTTCCACTTGTCCCAGTGCTTCGCGGGCCGCCTGGAGGTGTTTCGGCCGAACCGCGCCTTGGTGTCCCGAACGTCCCAAATATTTCTAGGACAAGGACTTAGCCGATTTTCACAATTTTTTTTGTCCAGGCTTATTTTCTGCAACTTCTCGCATTCTCTCAGAGCTCATTCTTTTTCAGCCTGGGACTTGAGAATCCTGATGTATGTTATCAATTCAACCCTGGGGGGTGAAGTTGGATAACAATTTGGCGACTCAACGGGGTCATCACTGCTAGATGAAGTTACCATTACTGAAGCATCCATTGGGCATGGAGTCATCAGTTGTAACCTGCAACTGATCTGAAATTTGAAAACCTCCCTCTGAGCCACTTGAAACCCACCGGACATGGAGTTCTCACCAAAATGCCACTGAAACGAACTGTGCAAGAGCAGAACCAGCAACACCAAAACTATGTACAGAACTGAAAATCATACATGCTCCAAATGGAACATGCAGAGTGTGCACAAGCACTTCTTCTACTGAAAGAAAACCTACCTACTCTACTATAACTGGGAGCAAAGGCAAGCTAAACAAACCCTGCAATTGATTGTGAGAAATAGCTTCCCTTTCTCAAAAGTGGCAGCCATGCAATTGATTTGGAGCTAATCATGGCTGTTAGGATGAGTGGAAAATCAACAAGAAGCTGGTATTCCACCCAAATCATCAAGGTATCAGCTGAAGGAAAATTCAATACCTCTTTTAGTTGCTCTACATTTGGATTGAAGGGGTATGACAGCTGATCCTTGGTACTTTGTAGCTCACCCTCATGCTCAGAAGCAAGCATGACTGGTTGTGACTTCTCCTTTGGCTCCAATGAAGCCAAATACCTGATTGGGCAAGGTCCGATCCATTTGATATGCCCATAGCTCTGATTCTCAACTCCAAAAGTGGAGTCTTTTTGTAGACCCTCAATGGATGGTGTGGAAGCAATGGTGAAATTCCTTTGTCCTTTCTCTTCCTCCAATGAAGAACATGAAAGATTAAAATCTTCCAATCTTGATTCCGAAGAGCTGTTATAAGATGCAGGCTGCTGCAAATGAATGTTCTCCTTCATGACAGCAGACTCTTGTGTTTGGAATGTGGATGATGAAAGAGAGAATGGTGGAAACTCAACTGGCTCTTCTCCATCAAAACAGTCCTCCAAATCTGACAGATAAACTGCCTCATGGCTGTCCTGCTGCAAATGTTCAACTTCCTCCATGGTGTCCTCTTGATCTGTAACTTGACCACCATGGTTTCTTTCTCCCTCCAACATTGAGTTTGAGAGGTCAAACTCCTCTTCAGCACTGGAACTTGAGAGAGGTGAAGTAGAAAGAAGAACTGAAGGTTCTCCTGTAGCCTGCTTTGTGCTCAAAGCTCTTGGATCTGCAACTTTCTCCTCCATAGCTAGAATGTGCTCCTCTGCTGCTAGATCTGGAGTAGCTTCTCCTTCCTCCAATGTTTGAAGACAATCTTACTCTTGAATGAGCTCCTCCTCCAGCATGAAGTTTGTCAAGTCAAACTCTTCAATCTGCTGCTCTAGAGGACAAGTTGGGACTGCAAGAACTTCTTCTTCTGCTGCAACAAAATCAGTCCTGACCACCATTTGTTCTCTGACTTCAACCTCTCCTGCAGGCTTAACCATCAAGGGGATCTTTGTTATCCCAAATTTGGCAGCCCAACTCCTCAAGTTGTCTGTCATTTCTTTTCTTCTTGGCTCTTCCTCTTGCTCTCCTTGATGGCTGATTTTTGCAATTTCTTCTTCCCTACATGGAATTGGGAATGCAAGAGGAGGGGTGGGTTGCAACTCAATTGATTTGGCATTTTTTTGTGGTGGTAAAGGAGATGAAATCTCTTGTTTCTTTAGAGGAGGGGGTATTTCTTTTAGCTCTTGTGGAGAGGATGACTGTTTGGAAGGAAAAAGGAAAGAAGAATTGAGGTGTGGTGGAAGACTGAGAGGTGAAGACATGGGATCAACATTTGGGACAGCAGATGGAGAGTTCAAAATTTGCAAGTCCAGATGAGATGATGCTGCTTGAGTAATGGGAAGAGAGAAACCAGATGATGGTGTAGAACTTACCCATTGACAAGGTTGTTCAACAACAGGTGTATAGGCCTCTATCTCTGCTGTCCATTGTGCAAGTTGGGGCAACATCTTTATCATGAAGTCCAGCTTCTCCTGAGGGCTGAAGTGTCTTGGAAAAGGGCCTCCCCATGGACAAGGAGTCCTGCAACCAATTCTGAAAGCTCTCATTTGAGCTGTTGCTCTGGACTGCACCATCTTTACCTCCATCTTTTGGATTTTCTCCAACAGACCAGCATCTTGCATCTGATAGTCTTCATAACCAGCATACCCTTGCTCTTGATGTGCTTCGTATCCAAACTGACTTTGGCACTGCTGCTCATATGGGTATGCATACTGATCTTGAATCTACTCAAAATGCTGACTTGGAGGATTTGTAAAACATGTTGGAGGTGGAATATACTGCTTATTGTTGATGTGAATTCCATGATGGAAATGAAGTCATGATTGCACAACTTCATGGAATGGAAAAGAATGAAAGGGATGGAAAGAAAGATGGATGGGAATGGATGGAAAATAGGTCTGCAACTCAGAGAATGAGTTATTGATCAGATGGAGTCGCCAGATGTGTTTGTAAGTGCCTCCAAAGGCTAAAATCTTCACAGGAACACACCAACCTGCAAAAGATGAAGTGAAAGACCTCTAAGGTCCCACCGGTGTGCCAAAACTATTGTTGCAGACTCATAGCACCCCTGGATGCAGATCAAGATTCTAAGTTGATCACTCTAGCATCCAGTGTGATTACACAACATGGAAACCTCTCTCCAAGCGTGGGACTTGTAAAACCGAGAGAGGAATCTCTAGAGAAGGCTGGTTCCTGCTCCTAAACTACCTGCCACAAGCTATTCTAGTGTAGGTAAGCTAATCTAAACCTAATCTAACCATGCTAAGGAGACACAGAGAGAGAGAAAAGGGAAAAACAGCAAAAGCCTACACTAAAACGGTGATACACCAGAGAAGGAGAATGTTGAACATCTATCAAAACTACCATGGGACAAGGAGAGGTGAGCAATGGGAAGGATGGACAGATGCATCACAGGCCCAAAGATAGATTTCACACAGAAAATGCCCCAAAACTCCGTGAACACACATTTCAAACTTGTAATAAACATTAGAACATGCACAAATACTGCAATGAAGAGAGGCAAGAAGAAAACAAGCAAAGGAATGAGTAAGGATGGACAGATGCATCACAAAACACGTTTTTGTTGCTCCAGAAGTTTGCACAGAACATCATTTCAATAGTAAAAGGAAAAACACCATTACAGAGCAAGGGAGGAGGTTCGAACTCCATTTTCAACCCTGGAGAAGAAAAAGAAGGGAGGGCAGAGCAGAAAAGATGAACAACTTGTAATTATTTTGAAAGAAGCCCCTCTGTACAATATATAGGAAGAAAGAGAGAGGGAAGAGAGAGGAGATTCGAATCTACCCCAACCACTCCCAGGTCACATTTAACTCATTTCATTATGGTGGCAGGTGAGAACCCTGGCAAAATGGCGGATGTCTAGCAGAAACGGCGAGCTGTCTGATTGTATTAAAGCTGGTCGTTGAAACGTCACTTCTGTCTATTATCACGCGTCAGAGCCGTTTCTTAACTTTCTCTCTCCACACCAAACCAAAATGCAAGATTGACCCTGGAAACGTGTAGAGCATTTCACCAGCTTTCCAATGATATAAAGAACGTGCAAATCCGAGCTCTGGATCGAAAGTTATGGAGGTCTGAAGATTTAGGGCACAAAACAGGTGAAAACGGATTTTTAAATTTCTTCCCGCGCTCTGCCACCTGGACGACACGTGTCGTGATCTGATTGGATGTGTTATTCTCTCTCCTTCCCTGTCCCACGGGTTTTCTTTGACTTTTTGATGACTTGGAACATTTTTTACTTTTCCTCCGCGCCCCCGCCACTTGGGACACGCGGCATGCATTGATTGGTCGACAGGGGGCACAGGGCAGACCTTTTCCTTTTAGCTTTTGGGTGAACTTCTGGCCAAATTCTAACTCCTCCCCGAGCTCCACATTCCTACTCCATAGGACACGCGTCCTCTTTTGATTGGCTCGGGCTGACCCTTCAAAACTTGCCCTTTGACTTTTGGACTTTTCTCCTTGTGACACGTGTCATGATTTGGTTGGTTCTCGGCTTTTCGGCTATCCGCGCCTTCCGCGTCCCTCTGTCCCACTTGTCCCAGTGCTACTTGGGACAAAAACTTCCGTCGCCCGATTCGGCGAGGCGTCCTTCACGTACATTTGTTCCACTTGTCCCAGTGCTTCGCGGGCCGCCTGGAGGCGTTTCGGCCGAACCGCGCCTTGGTGTCCCGAACGTCCCAAATATTTCTAGGACAAGGACTTAGCTGATTTTCACAAATTTTTTTTTGGTCCAGGCTTATTTTCTGCAACTTCTCGCATTCTCTCAGAGCTCGTTCTTTTTCAGCCTGGGACTTGAGAATCCTGATGTATGTTATCAATTCAACCCTGGGGGGTGAAGTTGGATAACACTTCCTTAGTAGTGATTTAGCATTAGGAATAGATAGAGGAACCAACCTTCTCTCGGAGGTTTGTCTCAAGTAGCAAGTCCCACAACTTGAGAGACAATCCCATGTTACCCAAAAACATTGATTGCTCATCCATACATTCATGCAAATCAGAGGGTGTTGTTTTTTGGTGATAACATGTATCGAGCTTTATGTTTTCTAAGTTATTGTGCATGTAAATAAAAATATCACGAGGTTGAAATCAATTTTGAGAAAAAATTACTTATAGAAGAATCCTTTACGAGGGTTGTAAGACAAATATCTAGATACATAACTATATTGTAAATTTTTTTCCTTTTGAATTGAAGTAGGCCCTATTACAATTGAACAAAAGTAAAAGAAATTATATTATGGTAAATTGAAGTGTTTAGTATGATGACAATATAGGAACTGATTATATTTTTTTGTATTTTTGGAGTTTACGAGTTTTTTGGTTAAGTGTAAAATTCTATTTTTACACTAGAAGTGTCATTTAGAGTGCACTTAGATAAATAAGCACTTAAATGAGTTTAAATCATTATCCAAATTTCCAAGATGTGGGGCACCATTTCTATGTTTTTATTACTAAATTTAATCTTATCTTGATCCATTTATATTACTATAAGAGATTGGGGTGCCTAGGTTGACTAGGATGAAAAATAGGTGTACAAGTGTCATTTAAACTTATATTGACTTTTTGCATGTTGACCATATATTATTATTGAATGATACTTTTCATATTGAGTTTATTTTTATTCATCTTTAGTTAGGAGTTGTAATTCCTATTATTAGTCTTTTACTTTTCATGAAATTTGAGACAAGTCTTTTTGTAATGTCTATATTAGCCTTATTTATTGTTTAATTATTTTAACATCAAGGTGGGGTTATTTTTTCCAAGTGGTGTTATTTTATGCAATGTGTTTAGATTTGATTTTATTTCTAGGTATTTAATTATATAGAAAAAAATATTTGGATTCATTATGTGAAGTTATATAGTGCATATTTTGTCATCAATCTCACTGACAAACATACTAGTTTCTTTGCTAGTTATTTTGAGTAAGATTGGATGATCACCAATTTAATTTAGAGAGTAAATTAAATGATGGCCTAGAAAGAGTAAAATTGAGGATTTAGGGAGGATAAATAAATTAAATGAGGATTAGGGATCATTAAAGGTGGATAAAATAATGAGATGAGAGAATGATGCTAAGTGGGATAAATTTATTTCGGGGGAAATTAAAATGTAAATAGGTGACCATGAGGAAAAGAGAGAGAATACGGGGTGAAGGGTGGTGATACCAAAATTTGGTTTCTAAATTTACCCCTTTTTGTTGAGTGGTTTGCATTGGGAAAACCATGAGACAAAAACAAGAAGGATGGAAAAGATAATTGATTGGTGCTCCCCCTCAAACTAGGGGTCGACGACACAAAGGAAGTCGATCACGAGTTTGAAAAAGATAGATGAAGAAGGATGGAAAGGATGAGTAAATAAGATGAGGTGATAAGATATCCCAGACTAGGATTAAAAAAGTAAAAAGTAAAATAAAAATATGGTGGTGATTTGGAATCACTGCGGTAGTGAGCAAAGTATGGTCTTAAGGGAGATGACAACAATGTCCTACAGAGTTGTGATTTGGAAAAAAATCACAGCAATATGGAGGAAAACCAAGGGAAATTTTCTCAAATGGATGTACAAGCCAAGGGACCAATGGGTCAAAGGAAGACAACATGTATGTGAAAACAAATGCAAAAATGGTTGAGACAAGGGTCATGAAAAACAAAGGGGTGGGAAAAATAAAATGCGATATCCTTTCGGTAAAAGGAATAAAAATATGCATTCAAGGTGGGATGAAAAGGAGGTAAAATAATTGTGCCCCAGAGGGAACAAGGATGGCCAAAAGAGAATGATGAAAAAAATTAAGATGTGATATATAAGGAATCCTGGGTGGGACATAATAAGGATGCAAGATGAAAACCACTTAAGAAACAAGTGGAAGAAAAGATAATTTTGAAAGGAAGGATTGATCAAGGAGAGAAAAGAAGGAAATTGATGAAAAATGTAGGGTCGTCGAGTCGGCGGTGACTAGGTTTAGGCGGCGCGGCCGGGATCGAGCTATATATATGATGATTTTGGTTTTTGGTTATGATTCATGATGTGCTTATTTTGTTATGGAATAGATATAGATATGATTGCAATGTGATTATATATATATATGTATGTATGTATATGTGTGTGTGTGTGTGTGTGTGTGTGTGTGTGTGTGTGTGTGTGTGTGTGTGTATATATGGATGAAAAAGTGATTTATATTATAGATAGAAAGTCTAAAACAAATATGGCCAAATATGGATGATATGGATATGATTATTGTTATAATTAAAATTAAACACATAGGCATGAATGACATGGTTAGATTAGGAATGATATGCTTGGTGTGAGAGAAACGATGCGAACTAAATAAAAGGTGACCAAAGCGAGATAGATGACATTTGAATCATAACAAGGAGTGTACGAGGAAATTATGTTTCGAACCGGATTAGAGTAAACAAGAAAAAGATCCACTTAAGGAAATGCACTTGCAACCAATAGCAGTGTTAACACATAACCAATGATAGTTAGTTATTCCAAGGATCATGAGGAAAATATGGAAAGTGAACTTATGAACCTAATTTCAACACGACAAAGGGGTTTAGATGTGACTTTTATGTGGTAATATAAGTTCTCCACAGGTGGGTTTCCCTAGTTCTATACCCCATCTCTATGTAATGGGATACAAACTGATAAATGCGGGAAGTTTGCTATGAATGAGAAAGATGATCAATGCAGAAACTTTATGAGGATGCTTGATTTTTATTTTTATGTTTTTATTTATGAGATAGAAGGATGATCAATACGGGAAGCCTTTGCTGCCATGATATAAGGAGGGTAGCCATCCTTTGAGGGAGTGGTCTACTTTTTCTTTATGCTTTTTGACTTTGGTATTTTTGATTTTTACAAATGGAAGGGATAATATATATGCATGATAGTTGTCTAGCAAGGATCAGCCTATTCTTTCTATGATTTTTATGAATTTTCCTTCGAGGAGTAGTCTATTTTCTTTTGACTTTTTGATATGAGCATCCATGGAATTTTGACTTTTTATGGGGAAGAGATGGGGATAGTTAGGTAGACCACTTAGGAGGGGATAATGAATGTACAAGTAACACTCATGGACCCTTAGTGTGGTTCTAATAAGTGAATAAGAGGGTAATGGATGTAATGATCGCATAGTTCTCACTAATAAGGAAGAACTTATCCATAAGGAATATTTTATGAGCAGAGCCATGGTGCCCATATTCAAGGTCACAACTAGGAAAGTGATGGTAGACAACATAATTCAGAATCATGACGAAAAAGATGGAAAAGGCTAATGATGAATGATCAATGGGATGCCTAAGTTCACATTGGTAGGTATGCTAATAGTAGAAAGGGTGCAAGTGAAATGGTTAAGAGGTTATGTTTTGGTTTAACATCAAGGAAGCCACATGATATGCTCCGACTCGTACTTATTTTTGATAATATAAGGTCCAATTTAGTCGGGAGAATTTTTTTGTGTTGGATCCTTTATAGAGTAGTGACGTTTTAATTTTCCTTAAGAGACAAGGTCATCTTTGCTAAAGTCACACTCCTTTAGAGGCTTGAGTAAATGGGATAAGATGATAGCTTGTGGAAGATTAGATGAGGTGAGATAGATAAGAGGAGGTAAAAAATTATGTGCTATATTTTGAATAATGAGGAGTATACGTCCATGGTGAGATGAATATGAACTCAAAAGTGGGCTTATGATGAGGTATGGTTCTCGGAGAGAGGTACAAAACAACTACACAGGTGGATTTAGAATAAGATGTATTAACATATTAGTGGATTGGATAAGATGAGATAAAAAATTAGATAAATGATAAGTATATTTGGATGGGATTGGGTGAGATTAGATGAGACAATATGGGGATTAGAAAGATACCTAGCTTGATAATAGACCGGTCCTAGAATGATTGTGGATATTTAAAGAAGTTAGGGTAAAAAGACACAGTGTCATCGATGTCCATGGGATGGTTGGATGAAGGAGGATATGTGAGAGGAATAAGAGAGAGGAGTGGACTCTTCCCTAGTGAGATATTTTGCATCACATTAGGAAACTTAGATACAAATATGGATAAGATAATGAGATGCAAAGGAGATTGGGTAGGATCTTTAGGAGTAGCAATGATGCCTCTAGGTTTTGATTGGATAGATGATTGAGGGTCATGAGAAGGATCAATAATGTGGATGGAGTTGATGAAGAGAGGGGGCCTCTCCTTAGGAGAAGTAGAGCTTAGGGGAGGAATTACGACAAATGATTTTGGTGAAGCACCCGATTTATATGCCTTAGGAGATGAGGGTTTGATGGGAGGATTGGGTTTGGATATGGATGAGATGGAAGGAAGAGGGTGGTATTTATGGATAAGAAGGTCATCCTCCACCATTAAATTATGAATGAAATTTTGGAGGGCCTTACAATGATTAGTGTCATGCCCAAGGGTGTGATGATAAGTATAGACGACATTAGAATTAAACCACATGTATTTTTGTCCACATGGATGAAAAGGTTTGATAGGAGGAAGGGTGATTGTTGAGGTTTGGAGTAGGTGTTGAAAGATTTCAATATAGGAACTAATGGGAGTTGTTAGAGAAGAGGTCAAAGTGGATGAAGGTAATAAGAATGATTCAATTTCATGAGGTTCTATAAGGGCCTTTGGTTCAAGGAAGATTTAGAAGAAGGAATGGATATCTGTGATTTGATTTTGATGACTTGGGACTTAGTTGATTTTGAAGGAGAATTAGATTTAGAAGGGGGTAGATGTTAGAGTAGGTATTTACCTTAGTTCATGTTCACCTAAATACTTGTATTTACCTTTATTGTATTTATCATCACCCACTTATGTGAGTGGATATTTATTTTATCTTATTTAGATATTAGGAGATATTATCTAGTTATTAGGCATAGTTCTTTCCTTGATCTATGGTATTTACTAGATCCTTGATGTCTAGCTCTCTCCTAAATATATGGTCTTAACTAGTTCTTTGATGACTAGTTATTTCCTTGATTTATGGCTTGATCTACGACTTTGATTGGTTCTTAGATTGTTATGCTCATTGCCTATATAAGCAAGGCCCATTCTCATTTTATTTCATTGAGTTCCATAATAATATATGATATTGTTGTTCATTTGTTTTCAAAAGTTTTATGTAAAGTTATTCTGTGAATTTATTTCATCTTATAGATCATGGCGTTTGATTAGCATCTCTGTTCTTGGCTTGAAGTGACGATCCGGTTTGTCATTCCTTTTATGGTATCGTAGTAGGAGATTGCTATTGACATCCGTCTCAGTAAGTTTGATTTTGTAAATAAATAATTTATATATTCATATATTTGGGATTTGGTCATATTTTGTTGTTGCATGTGGTTTTATGTAAAACAAAGGCTTCCATGGGATCCTTTGAAAGGTGGCAAAACCCTAAGATCAATCAAACTCGACCAACCCCATTGAAATACTTAACCCTTGGTCATATGAGGGATTAAATCTTGTGATTCCTACTAGTAGGTGCTTAACTCCAACCCCCTTTCATTTTATTTGTGTGGTGAAGGAAATAATATTTTATTTTGTTTTAGTGGCATCTAAAATAAATAGCAGAACATAATATTGAAAAGCTTGTATCTTTTGATTAGTATCTTGGTTTGGGGTGCCATTTTTTGCAAAAGTTCTTATTTTTTCATGCTATTTCCATTGGAAATATATATTTTGAGAATTTCACTATAATTATAAAGTGTCATACTATAACACACACTTATTATAAAGTTCCAAATATGGAGAAGTGTTGTAATCTAATGTGTATGCAATTTCGGCTAAGCCCGACATCCTAAACTTTTGGGAGTTGCATTCTTGTATTTATCATGGATTCTGAGAATAATATTCTTTTCTTTGAAGTGTGTGGAATTCAAGAGGATATTGTAAATTTTATGGAAGAAAATAGATCTCTCCAGAAGTGAAATTCTCTTCTACAATCACTCATTCACGATAAGGATACACTAATACACTCCATGCAACAAAAACTTGCGCATGCTAGCCTACAACATCGCCATCATATTGTGGACAGCCATATCCATGTTCATAGTCCACTTGCAATTATTACTTTGTACCCACCGACATTGATATGTCATTCTTTGAGTCATTACTTCTCTTGTTGCTCTTAAGCCTATGAGGCTTGTTATCGCATGCTCTTCCACATCTCAGTACCTATTACAACAACATGTTGTGTATCTTACTTCCTCATATGCATGGATCTTTTGATAAGCATACCATTGCATTCAGTTCTCACATGCTCCGTCTATGGGTTTCATTGGAAGAGGTATTAGCAGACATTTACAGGTATTGTTTCCCCTATTCCACATGTTAAGTGGAATTCTCGTCATGACATTGATTTTCGAGTAGATACTTCATTGGGATCACACATTGACAGAGCTCCTATTTTTGTTTGCTCACCTATTTCTAAGGATCATGAGCAACACATGAGTTTTGCACCTTCACTCAGTAATATTAAGAAACCCGAGATTTTAGACCTATATGCGTTATCAGACATGATCAACTTGACACACATTCTAATGTTCCTTTTCATGCACCCATTGTGCATTTTGCACCAAGTCATATGTAGGCATATTCTTCATCCATCCGTGTTGATTTGGGGTGGATATCCATCACGTGGTGGCAACATAGACATTCTTTGAGAGGACTCTATAGGAGTAGCTTTTCCACCATTCATCCTCTTGCTCCACATTCTATATCTTATATATTGTAATGCTTTTATTTTGAGCATTTTTTTTTAGCAGTGTAGTGTATCTCTCTTGTTTTTTGAGAGATGTTGTATCTCGTATTTTCGACACTTTTGGCATATTGATAATCTCCCATGGGGAGTTATTCTTGTGAAGCCCAGTGTTATTTTTCAGTATTCGAGTAGTTGATTTTGGGTAATTCATACAGATTTGTAGTGTCACTCCACCCATTAAACAATATGGGAGGGTGTGGTGTTAATCCTGCTTCTTCGGGTTTCGTGTCCTTGCCTTGTTACCTTGGTTTTTCTTGGATCATGACACTCTAGAGTTTTTGTTCTGCCTTGTTGCTTTGGTTATTATTCTTGGATGGTGGCACACCTATTTGCAGTAGTTAATCGAATTATGTTTGGTGTTTTTTTCTTGCACTTTCGACATCACTCCATTGACAATCTCCTTATATGGAGCTATTCAGTGAACCCCAGTGTCTATTTTTTTAGTTTTGTGATCGAGTAGTGGATTCAACTACAGTGCACATAAAAATTATTCATCATTGACTTAACCGACGAGTTTTTGAGCCAAGCTTCTTGGGATGCCTTGCAGTGGGTTTTTATTCTCTTTACTTTATTATTACTAGTTTTGGGTACCTTGCGGTGTCCTTTTTTTCTCGAGTTATTGTAAATGAGTACCTTATGAGGCCTGAATTACGTGGACTCATCTTTGTGGACATGCCACTTCTATTTTGGCCCTAGCTTCACTTGAGG
Source organism: Taxus wallichiana var. yunnanensis (assembly GCA_018340775.1). Taxonomy (NCBI): domain Eukaryota; kingdom Viridiplantae; phylum Streptophyta; class Pinopsida; order Cupressales; family Taxaceae; genus Taxus; species Taxus wallichiana. The sequence goes on along the minus strand of CM031239.1, from coordinate 769,042,306 downwards.
GGGTGTTAGAGTATGTATTTACCTTAGCTCACGTTCACCTAGGTACTTTATTTACCTTTATTGTATTTATCCTCACCCACTTATGTGTGTGGATATTTCTTTTATCTTATTCAGATATTAAGAGATATTATCTAGTTGTTAGGTATAGTTCTTCCCTTGATCTATGGTCCTAACTATTTCTTTCTTTGATCTATGGTATTGACTAGATCCTTGATGTCTAGTTCTCTCCTAAATCTATGGTCTTAATTAGTTCTTTGATGACTAGTTGTTTCCTTGATTTATGGCTTGATCTACGACCTTGGGACTGGTTCTTAATTGTTATTCCTTACCTATATAAGCAAGGCCCATTATCATTGTATTTCATTGAGTTCCATAATAATATATGATATTTCTATTCATTTGTTTGCAAAAGTTTTATGTAAAGTTATTCTAGCAAATTGCTTTCATCTTATAGATCGTGGTGTTTGATTAGCATCTATATGTTCTTGGCTTGTACGATCTGGTTGTCATTCCTTTTAGTAGATTACTTGGATTTGGGTTCGTTGATGATGGGTGTCGATGATGAAGGGGTTATACCTAAGATGGAGGGAGGTGCTCTTAAGAGTGATGATGTAACATTGGTTTTTAGGCTTGGGAGGAGGGAGTTCCAACTTTTTGTGAGGATGTGTAAGGGATTTTTGGATAGGTATGCCAAGGTTCTTAGACTTTGGTTGTAAGGTTTTCCTTTTGCATGAATGAGGAGAATTTCAACCAAGGTGTATGTATAAGCGAGCCGAGATGACATGGATTGTATTGAAGATGAGGATATTGTATATGGAAAGGTATTTTGGATGATGCATTTGATGAGATCAAAAGGGTTATGGATTGTATAGGTCATGGACTAGTTTTGTAGATGTGGTAAGAATATTATTTATGGTTGTCTTAAGTGGGGATGCTTTTGTAATAAATTTTTTGAGGGATAACATAGATATACATGTAGATAGAGATGTAGATGTAGGTATGGTTATGCTAGTAGATGTGATTGATGTGGAAGTGGGTATAGGTGTAGGAATGGTAGATGTTGATGATGAATTAGATATGATAGATTGGGATGTAGTGGTAGTGGGTGTAGCTGATTTGATTACTTTATATAGATGGTGAAGATGTAGTAGTAGGTATATTTGGTATAGATGTGGATGAAGGACTAGATGTGATAGGTTGAGATGTGGTAGGTGTAGAGATAGGCATGGATATCAATGAGGTTATTGTTGTAGAAGAAGTGTCTAAAGTAAAGGTAGATGTGGTAGATAATGGGGTAGTGGATGTGGGTGAAAGTAACCTAAACGTTTACAAATAAAATTACATGACTAAGGAAGGTTAACACCATTTCCATCTATAGCCAAGGATTTAAGTCTAGGAATGTAACACTAAAGATAGAAGCTTAATGGAATGCTTAACTAACATGAATATAATTCAAATTCTAACTAAACATGCCTACTAATATGTTCAATTGCCTAACATAGACCTAAATAAATGTAAGAGGGAAATCAAATGGGTGTGTTTGCTACACCAAATAAGGTGAAATGGCCTCTCCAAATGACTTACAAAGTCACTTTAGATATCCATCTACTAACCTTGTTGAAGGTTTTATGAAAGGATTGAACTTGGCTATAAATCATATTTCTTATGTGAGATGCAAATCAAAGCATGGTGTAAAGTATTAAGATATGAGGTGAGTCCTTTTTATAGTTTTCCATTCGGGAAAACTTGTATTTTGGTGCATGTGGACTAAAATCCCAAATTAGATTAGAATTTGTAATCATGATTAAGATTTTCTAATCACATTTAGTGAATTACCAAGTGATTAAGATGTGTAGAGCCTTAATCAACCGTTTAGGGTCAACTAGGAGGCTAGGATAAGATTTTGAAGCTTTCTGAGACATTGTGGAGAGAAGTGGGGTGATTTTGAGTGGTTGGAAGAGGGGTTTGAGCCAATAGTAGTGTATATTGACCAAAGCAAGGGCAAAATAGGCTTAATTAGCTAATAATCACTAATTGTCTATTTTGAAGAGGATTTTGACTTACAATTCATCGTAAAGTGGCATCTTGAATGCGAAAGAGGTTTGGTAACCAACAAAGTGTTTTTAATTGACCAAAGTGGTAAGAAATGTTATTTAATTAGCGAAAATCACTAATTATAATGGAATTGGTGAGAATGAGAGTGATTTGTGTGCGTTTGACAATAAAATTGCAAAAGTGGAATTTAGGTGTCTACATTTGCTCCTGTTTGAGGAGAAGTGAGTGAATTCACTTCAAATATAGTAGACAAGCGTAAACATGTAAATATTTGAAGAAAAATGAGTAGAATGAAGGATTCGCCCTCAAGTTTCAATGGGGTGATAGAAGAGGTCAATCGACGATCGAAAATATGATTGAAATGGATAGAAGAAATAGGATAGAATGGGTGCAAAATATTAAGGTATTTACAAGGAATAAGGATAGGGATAAACATGGTTGTTTATTGCCCCAAGTGATTTGGAAGAAAAATTAGTAGCGTTAATAAATGATAATGGAGAATATAGGACAAGCCCAATCTTTGCATCCAACCTTTCAATAAGCAACTTGGTTGTATCATTTTTCCCCTAGGTCTACATCATCGGCCTTTATTGAAATAAAATAAAGTGTAAGATAACATGAAAAGATACATTACTAACATTTGTTCATTACTATGTAACTCCATGCAACATACATAATGTAATGTAATATGAGAAAGTAAAATGATGCTTAACTTAATGCAACATACATAATGCAATGTAATGAAGAAAGTAAACTAGCTAACCTAACAAAGAAACTAGTATAATCAAACATACTCAAACAAAAAGCATTCAAGATAGTTGCACTAATGTTTTTGTTATCAAGCTTGCGGTTCTCGAATGTTTGTGTTATAACGACAAGGGTTAAAAATGGTGCCCCAAGCAAGGATACATGCGAGGGGAATAACGAAGGACACAAGTAGTCCTATGGAAAAGCTTTCGTGCACTATGACACGTCTCTGGAAACTCATTTTTGCACATGGGAGTACCGACATAACATGCAGCCTAACTTTTGTTAATGGAGGTAGATTACGATGATCGACAAGTTGTTTGAGACCAAAAAAGCAAGAAATTTAGGAAGATGTTTTTGTGGGACAAATTTTGATGTTTGAGGACAATGCAGTTTGACACAAACTTCACCATTTGTGTATGTTTGTTAACCATTTTTTGTAAAATTTCAAAAATTTGCAATTTTTTTAGATTTTTAATGATTTTAGCATTTTTTTATAATTTTTTTTGGGTTTTGTGAATTTTTTTATTTTTATAGAAGAAGTAACGAAGTCGTGAGACAATGCTAAAAGTCACCGTAAGGCTAAAATATGCCCCAGGTAGTAGAAAAGGCTGCCAAGAGGCAAAAATATGCCCGAACGTACCCAAACAAGCACTAAAATAGTTATTTATTAAAAAAATCATTGCGACAAGTATTTGAATAATTTTAGAAGAAATATTGCAGTCTCAAGGCACTTCAGGGGCGAGAAACATGTTGCGAAGGTAAAAATGGGTATATAAGCCATCATGACAAGTTTATTTACCACATTCACTTACCATTTTATTATTGATTTGAGCTCGACCTATTAGAGGAAATGGTGAGGGTACCAGATCAAGACATCATGTGAAACACTTGAGGGACTATATAAGGCTCCCAAAGATGGACCACATGTACACAAAACTTCCCTTTTTACCCTCATTTGTTAAAGCATTTAATTTTTTGTTAAAATGCATTTTTTAGGGTTAAAATAGGGTAAAAATGGGGGTGCCTATGCTTTAGCGCATGCATGGGCGCATATGCGCTGGTGCATAACTAAGTGTTCTATACACTTAATTGAATCTCATTGTTAAATTTTTGGGTTTTGCAAGGGGTGCATATGCATGCTAGTGTAAAGGGGTACGACATATGCACCATTTACCAGGGGCATGTGTGGGCGCATAGGCACTTATGCCAAGAGAAGTGTGGATATGCAAAGCATTGTTTTAAATAAAAAATAAAATGTGCCTATGTGTCGAGGAGTGCACTCATGCACTTTGAAGAGTGTCTTTGAGCGCACCGAGTGCGCCCATGCATTAGGGGGTGCTGCTGGTGCCACTAGGGGTGCACCAATGCACAAAATATATTTTAAAATTGCTTTTAGAAGAACATAAAGGTTTTTGGAAACCTCGTGGTAGAAATAGGTGAATTATAGAAGAATTTAATGATAGAATAAAAGAATAATATGGTAGAATAGAAAAATCGATGATAGACTAGAAAAAATAAATGGTAGAATAGAAGAATAAGATCATAATAAATAACTTGATTGGTTCCATAGGTGGACTTGGATGTGCTAGTAGTGCGGGAACGATAGGGGTGACTTTGGGCCTATGAGGTGACATTTATCTGAAAACACCATATTTGATTGGAGATCACCTCGAAGGTGACTGGTTTATCTTACGTGGCTCACATGCCACAGATTACCTTAGATCATAGTCTACTCACAACCTTAGCTGAGAGATGGTAGAGTGAGAGTCAGACATTTGACTACCTACTGGTGAGATGAGTATTACATTGGAGGATGTTTGGTAGATCTTGTAAGTTCCTATTCAAGGTCGTTTGATTACATACGATGGTCGCAAGACCATATTGAGCAATATACAACCATGATATTTGGAGTGACAGATATACTTTGTTGCGGTATGCAAATTTTCAATAGGAGGTGCATGGATGATATGCAGCTAGGATGAGTCTCTCAGCATATTAATTATCTCTTGTCGGTGTCATGTTACTACCTCGACAAGATTAGTGCATGATTCCCTCTGGTTCTCATTGGAGTGATTCATGGTTTGCTTCGGGGAGAGGTGTACTGCACTGGTATTAGTATATTATAGCTCATTTGTACTCTTATTTACACTTGATAGCTTATCGTGGAAAGAGGTCAATGGGTCTTGCCACTTTATTATAGATCTGGGCTTGGAATCACATTGCGAAAGCTCACCCTGCAGGATCTTTGAGAGCTTGAGTTGTTAGAGAGCCTTCCATCATGGGCTGGGTTCCTGACAGAGATGACATTCGTAGCCAAAAGGGAGACACAAACTATTATAGTTGAGATTTTGATGAGGTAAAACCCCATATGATCACATGGCAACCATACATTTTGTACCAATGGCTTGAGGATGTAATTGAGTTGAGTACAACTGCAAAGTGGACCATTTCATCCTTGGGAGCAGGAGCTATGTCCTAGAGTGGTACATAGTGGACAGGGTCCAACGTCAGTTTGGTCTCATCTAGGGGATTCTTGGTGATGAGATGTGGTATGCATGCAAATACAGAGAGGTATTCCACATCGGGCCCCGAATCGAGCTAGGCCAAGCTCGCACAAGATTTACAGGTGGTTCCACAACCTTGGGTACAACGGGCACAAATAGTGGATCTAGGGACTACCCTAGATTATGCAACATGGTATGCGATAGTGCTACCATATAGACCGATTATACCACATGAGGTTTTAATGCAGAGACACAAGGGGGATAGGGCCCAAATCCCGAGCACATGCACAGCACATGCATGACCACATATAGGGGTATCAATGCAATGCAGTATTAGTCCAACAAAATGTTTTAGTAAAACATCGTAGTGGTGCAAGATTATGTGTTTTTTGGCACCACGTAGATGCCCCTTCAGGTTCCATTACGAGCACCAATGTAGGCACCTCCATCACCTCCTCACACGAGTCCATGGCATAGTCCATCGGGGTGGAGGAGATGGCGGGGGTGGTGAGGAGATGGAGGAGGATATTCAAGATATACAGTCTGGTGGGAAAGTGGCTACCTTACAACAGTAGTTACAGTAGGTGACGTCTTTACAGCTTTAGGTTGCAACTGAGAGGGTCCAGGCTATTACTCAGAGAGACTAGGCTATCACATATGGGGATCAAATCGTGATAGAGTGAGATCATGCTAGGACAAAGAGATTACATGCCATGAAAAAGTGAGATCAGGTGATCATAGATAGTCTACAACAGTAGGCGAGATGGATCAACTAGTGGACGAGCGGGTTCAGGTTGATGAGAGAGCATACACAGTTCAGAGTTGACATAACTAGAGTGATAGGAGAGCGTGATGTTATACTATGGACATCTTCAAAGATCCAGGGCTACCAAATATATTAGCGATACAATGAGAGCCATTATTGAGGCCTCCTATTAAAAGGAATCGCACCACCGTGCCATTCCAGAGGGACATATGGCTACTCCATTTGATCAGTTAGACATTAACAGGTCTAGATCTAGATCCTAGAGGACCTCACAATAATCTAGATTAGTTCAACATCCTACAAAGGTAACAGAGCAGAGTGGCCTCGAAGAACTACCACATCACCAGCTCCCTCCTCAGGGCCCTAGGCCAGGCAGTCCCGGAGAGGGTGAGAGTCGTGGTTGACTCTCTTATTGATGTATTACATGTAAGTTTTTGGTGTATCACCTTGATATGAAGGCATACCTTTATATGTATGAATATGTACCATTTTTTTCTTATGCCTCATGATGAAGGCACTGATGAAGGCACTTTTTTGTATAGATTCTCGTGATGGCTCATTATATCAGATGTACTTTTGAGACATACTATTTTGTACACAGACATTTATATTTTTGATGATGTATGATGATAGATGGATTACTGATGTACCACATGTTGTTTATGAGATATCATGCTTAATCTATATGTTTATGTTTGTATCACATGTTAGATTATGAGATAGGCTTAGCTGATGTCATATTTCATGTTGATGAGATACTTTGAGTAAAATATGTTTTTATTTTTGATATTGGTGTGGGGGGATAGATTTGTGATCATGCGCAACCCCTCGTGCCACATTGATGATACAGTACTTGATGATTGGCTTTAGTATACATGTATGATGTGTGTTGATGGTGAATCATAGCACCCATGAATGTCTGCAACTCGATGGGTTGAGACTCTCAGTGCGATTGCATAACATAGAGCTTTTCCAAAGTGTGGGACCTTGTGAATCGGGAAAGCTCTCCGGATGAAGGCGGGTTCCTATTCCTCTGTTCAGATGCACACATAAAAATGCAGAGGATTTACTCAAAAACCTAATCTAACTTTCCAAGGAGACAGGGTAAGAAGATGCATAAAATAAAACCTAAACTACAAAGGTGATGCACCGAGGAATGAAGAACACCTGTCTTGCCAATAAACACAAACCATAAAAATGCAATGCAAGATCATGCACAGATAACCAGATTTGTAGTGAAAAATCAAGAGGATGCAAATGAACACAGAGAAGGTTGAGAATCATCCACAGAAATTCATTATTTGCTCCAAATATTGACACAATACACCACAAAGTGCCAAGAGGGAAAGTTGCATTACAGCTTTTAGATGGGAGGTTTGAACTCCACAAGTTCACTGTCAAAGAGAAGAAGGAGGGGCAAAACAAGAATGTACAACCTTTAGAAAGAATACCCTCCTTACAATTTATAGGGAGAATGAGAGAGAAAAGAGAGAGAATTCCAAATCTACCCCAACCACCTCTAGGTTGCATTTAATTCATCTCATTATGGTGGTAGGTGAGAACCCTAGCAAACCCAAAAAGTGGCGAACTGTATTTTGTATTTTTAAGAAATTTTTCCCACCCAATTAAAGATATCCAAATGTAATTGGGTAGAGGACCTTGTAAGATTTCCAAAAGTCCAACCTTGCATTAATCCGAGCTCATTGTGAAAAGTTATGGCCGTCGAATATCCGGGTGGTGCAGTCTTCTGTCCGCTCGAATGTTGCACCTCTCGAAGGTGCGCCAAAGGCGCATCCACATTTGTGTCGACATCCTCTTACCTACACCAAAGGTGCATCCACATTTTTGTTGACATCCTCTTACCTGCGCCAAAGGCGCATCCACATTTGTGTCGACACTCCGTGTTGTGCGCCCTTTACCTGCACCTTGGCGCATCCACATTTGTGTCGACATCCTCTTACCTGCTCCAAAGGCGCATCCACATTTGTGTCGACATCCTCTTACCTGCGCCAAAGGCACATCCACATTTTTGTCAACACTCCATGTTGTGCACCCTTTACCTGCACCTTGGCGCATCCATATTTGTATCGACACTCTCTTACTTGCGCCAAAGGTGCATCCACATTTGTGTCGACATCCTCTTACTGCGCCAAAGGCACATCCACAATTTTGTCAACACTCCATGTTGTGCACCCTTTACCTACACCTTGGCACATCCATATTTGTGTCGACACTCTCTTACTTGCGCCAAAGGTGCATCCACATTTGTGTCGACATCCTCTTACCTGCGCCAAAGGTGCATCCACATTTATGTCAACATCCTCTTACCTGCGCCAAAGGCGCATCCACATTTTTTTCGACATCCTCTTACCTGCGCCAAAGGTGCATCCATTTTTGTGTCGACACTCCGTGTTGTGCACCCTTTACCTGCGCCTTGGCGCATCTGTTTCATGTCAACATTTCTTTATGTGCGCCACTTACTGTGCCTTGACTATCGTGACACAATAAATATCGGGTTTTGAATTTCTTTGATTTCCATATTGTTCTCGCTTATCTATATCTACCCTGGGGAAGATATTTACAACAATGTGTATTTAGCATTTATTGATATATGATGTATAGATGTGATGGTTTTATGTGATATGATGATGAAATGAGAACAAAAATGTACAAGAAAAAATAACAAGCACAAGTTAAACAAATATAATCAAAGAAACACATTTATCTACAAGTATGCAAGATAAAATGAACTCAATGTAATGAACCACATATTAAAGTAACATTCAATCTAAGTAAACAAGTGAATCCAACTTAAAGCACACAATACAAAAAATCAATGCAACTAAAAACCATACAAACCAACAACTAAAAGTAAGCAAACTACTACTTTGTTTTTGTGGGACAATTTTGGGACGTTTTTCGCTATTTTTGGTTTTATCTCTAAGACAATTTTCTATTGTTTTGGAGTTTTCTACGAAACATATTTGAATGTTTTGATTTTTCCAAGGAACATATCTCGTATGTTTTGGGATTTTCAAAAGTTATACGAATGTTTTGGTGTTTTCTAAACAGTTTTCCAAAGCAAACATGTAAGGAAGTGAAGAAACGTGGATGCCCCTAGTGTTAGATGGGATGTACAAGGGCAGAATGCCACATGTTATATGCCAGAAGTGACATTGCAAGTTTTCCCAGGTGTGAGATGGGTTCATTTAGAGTCAAACTCTCTAGATTCAAAAGGTCAATCATCCGAATCAAGTCTGAAAGAGGGATAGGCTCACAAGGGACTTAGACGAAGGAAAAGACCAGCTTAAGACGAAGGAAAAGACCAGCTTAGGATGAAGTTTTCATACTCTCAAACCTGAAATGCTTGTGAAAAATGGACCCTCCTTCAAATGGAAACCGGTTTTCACCAAAGGACTTGTCCAAAGTGCCACCATTATGTGGTTTTCACTATTGGATGTACATGTTTATTTATTAAGACATTTTTCTATTGTTTTGGAGTTTTCTACGAAACATATTTGAATGTTTTGATTTTTCCAAGGAACATATCTGTATGTTTTGGGATTTTCAAAAGTTATACGAATGTTTTTGATGTTTTCTAAACAGTTTTCCAAAGCATACATGTAATGAAGTGAAGAAACGTGGATGCCCCCAGTGTTAGATGGGATGTACAAGGGCAGAATGCCACATGTTATATGCCAGAAGTGACATTGCGAAGTTTTCCCCAGTGTGAGATGGGTTCATTTAGAGTCAAACTCTCTAGATTCAAAAGGTTGAATCATCTGAATCAGTGCAAAGAGGGATAGGATCGCAAGGGACTTAGACGAAGGAAAAGACCAGCTTAAGACGAAGGAAAAGACCAGCTTAGGATGAAGTTTTCATACTCTCAAACCTGAAATGCTTGTGAAAAATGGACCCTCCTTCGGCGCCGAAACCGGTTTTCACCAAAGGACTTGTCCAAAGTGCCACCATTATGTGGTTTTCACTATTGGACGTACCTGTTTATTTATATTTATATTTTTCTATTTTTATATGTTTTTTTTTTCTTTTCTAATATTTTAGAGACCCCATACTTAAGCATAGAAGCACTTAAGATGCATTGCGTTCATGGGTTCTCGAAGCTCTTGGCCATCTGAATGGGCAATCTTATAGGCACCTAAACCAAACTTGGTAACCACAACATATGGTCCTAGCCAATTGGGCTCAAATTTCCCTTTCTTTTCACGGTCCTTATTGGTGTTCTATTCTCTTTTAACACCAAGTCCCCTACCTCAAATTGATGAGGTATGACTCTTTTATTATAGCTTCGCCACACTCAATCCTGATACAATTTAAGGTGATTGAGAGTGTGAAGTCTTTTCTCATCTAATATCTCCAACTCTTCTAGTCAAGCTACTATGTAGTCCTCCTCTTCATTTAGGTAGTCCCTTAGCTCAATATGCAAAGAAGGGATCTCGATCTCTAAAGGTAGTACGACTTCCATGCCAAATACTAAGGAGTATGGAGTGGCACATGTAGGGGTGTGGATAGATGTTTTGAATGCCCAGAGGGTAGGGTGAATTTGTAGATGCCAATCACAACCTGTATTTCTCACCATCTTCTCTATAATGTGAATGATGGTTTTATCGAAAGCCTCAGCTTACCCATTACCTTGAGGGTAATAGGGGATCAAGAACTTAAGGGAGATTTGAAATTGTTTACATTTTTTAAATGGCTTACCATTATCAGTGATAATAGCAGAAGGGATACCATATCGACAGATGATATGGTTCATGATAAATTTAGAGATTTGGGCACCTTCAACATAGGTGAGAGGAACAACCTCTACCCATTTTGTAAAGTATTCAATTGTAGTAATGATGAATTTATGACCATCTGAAGAGACAAGGTTAAGTTTTCCTATTAGATTGAGACTCCACTTTGAGAACAACTTAGGGGTTGTGATAGGCTACAAGGATTGCATCAACGCATGTATCAAGTTTCCGTACTTTTGACAATCCACACATTTCTTCACATGGTTATAATAATCATGCTCCATGGTAGGCCAATAGTATCCTACTCTGAGTATTTTCTTCACAAGGATGATCCCATTAGTATGAGCTCCACAGATGCCTTCGTGCACCTCTCTTGATTGCTTGGATAGATTCATCCAAACTTAAACATTACAACAGATTCCCATCGTAGCCTCAAGAGAAGAGGGTACCCCCAAGGAGGGTATAGTGGGCTATACATTGGATAAGGGTGCATTTTTCAACATGGGAAATGTTAGTGGGAAAGGTTCCATCGTGGAGGTAATTAAATATTTCAACATACCATGAGGAAAAGGGACCAACAACATCACACACCAAATAAGAATCTGGTATGTCATATGCCAATGTTCTTAGATTTTCTATGAAGAATGGCATATCATTGTTCCTAGTGGAATAATCAACATGGATCCTATCAGTAGGCGTAACATCAACCTGCTCTATTCTCGGGCTCTTTGATATGAAAATGGTACTAAATTTTTTTTTGAAGTAGTACTTAGAAAATTCTCAAATTTAAAAAAATTGATAACTGACTAAGAGTATTAGCAATTTTGGGAATTCTTGAAACCCAAATCCTTGAACTCTTCTAGATAAATCAATTATCTTTAATTTTCAACCTAAGTGAATGTACTGAATCTATTACAAATCCATTTAAAAATTCACAGTTGATTTTAGAATGCACTCAAATTGAATTCTTGATTCCAAATCTGAAATGTGCAATTCCCTTTCTGTTGTGGGTTATGGATATTGAAAATGTGACTTCAATCCAAATAATCCAATTTTATGCTTGCTTAAATAATTAATCAAATAAACTAACTTTAATTTTTTTATCTAATCAAAAGCTTCTAAACAAACTAAAATCAAATCCACAACACAAGAACTTGATAACGGAGTTCGGTAGAATGCCTACGTCTCTAGATCCACGTAATCATGAATCGATCTATTAACATCCAATGAAGTACAATATCCCTTCACTATTGACTTAACAAACCTTTATACCTACAATTGAGTTGATTCAGACCTCTTGGAACTCTGCAATTTCCCAGAAATGTTCCCAAGTCCATTTGTGGCTCCTACAGTAATTTTTCTGTTTGTTTCATGTGTAATTATGTCCGAAAAATGTCTACAACTTTAAATGTACAAAAACTACATAAAATAGGTTTAAATTTATGGAAACTATAGGAAATTATGAAAAATTTCATTTTTACTCCATGGCTTGATTCGAACCAGAAGTGGTTGGAAAATACAAATCTCTGCCTGCTCCTCGTGCCTAATCTATGAAATTGTGATGGAAAAACACCTACATAGGAAAATCTACAGAACTTCCTATAAAAACTTTACATTTATGGAAATATATCATAATTATGAACAAATTTTATTTTTACACCATTACAAAATTCAGACCGTAAGTGCCTCAAAAATGGTGATCTCTGCAAACTGGTCCTTCGTTGTCCATCTACAAACCTACCAAAAGGTCCCTTTAAATAGAAGTGATCTCATATTCTATCACTTGCTAAAAAGTGGCAGGTTGGTAAGGCTGATAAGTATTTTAGCACAAGTCAAGGGTTTAAATCCCCCTTCCATAGGTTTAGGCACCCAATTTAGCCATTGACCCCACATTTGGTGGGAAAGGGATATGATAAGCCTTTAAATAGCTTTTTGGCCACAAAATCCTCCTTATCCCATGGGATTTAGGATTATTCATGTGAAATGGATTAAATAGATTATTTTTATTATTTTAAATCCAAATCCACTACAAACCTGCCAAGTGTCACGCCCATAATATGCCATTTGTCCATGTCAGAGTGTGTCACATCATCATTTGACCACAACTTTGACTATGCATATCTTTCGCATACGAACTCAGATTTGGTCCATTCAAAATGTGTCAGAAATCTTGCGATGAGATTTATACCATGGAACTGATTTTGAAACATTACAAGACCATCAATTTTTCCTTGTCGCCACGTGTCATAGTGTCATTGGTCCACTATTGACTTGTTGACTAGAGTTGACTTTCCCATTGATTGAACTTTGACCGGACATAACTAGAGCTCCTAATGTCCATTTGTCACATTCTCATAGTCAATGGAAAGATCTCAAAATGATCTTTTGCACTGACACAATTTATGGATGTTTAGGGAACTTTGATATCAAAAATGATCCTTGATCACTCTTAGTATTTGCTCAAATGCTATCTCGCTAAAAAAATCCTTCAAGCATCCTTTTTATGGAAGAAGTTTCTCATCTTTGACCTTGTATTCATCTGTGACTTGTTTTATAATGAGAATTGAATCACCAATGCAATTGAATTGTCTGATATCCCATTTGATGGCTAGCTTCATACCTGTGATGAAATATTCTTACTCTGCTATATATTTGTGCATAGGAACTCGAGATGGAATGCTTGGGGAATAAATTCTCCCGTATGAGTGATTAACACAAATACGGAACCTAAACCATGAAAGATAAAGGAGCCATCAAATTTTATTTTCCAAATGATAGATTCCTCAAGGTACATGATGGATGCATCTGGTAGTTCAAGACTCAAAGGTTCGATGACCTAAGTAGGGGAGTTTCGCTTAATTGATCTGCTAACACTTGTCCTTTCTTTCACCGAATTTTGATGCACATAATCAATGTCGAACTCGATTAACAAGATAATTCAATTAGCCATCTTTTCAGTTAAGGTGGGTTTTAATAGTAAGTATTTTAAAGAATCGACCTTCAAAATAAGCTTGACTTTATTGTTGAGAAAATTGTGGCGTAGCTTCTTGAAAACACTACAAAGGAAAGTCTTTTCGATCTATAGATAGTTGAGCTCATATGCTATCAATGTTCTACTTAAGTAGTATACAAATTTTTCTCTCTACTCATTATCATACTGAGCCAACAATGCCCCAATCGCAAAATGTGTAGCAGAAATGTAAAGCAACAAGGGTTCTCTTGTCGTGGGCAACATGAGAACAGGGGGTTTAGCCAAGTATTATTTTAGTAAAGCAAACACTTGTTGTTGTTCTGGTCCCCAGTGAAATTAACATCTTTCTTAAGAATATGTGTGAATGTATGACACTTATCTGCTAGTTATGAAATAAACCTTTTGATGGCCTAAATTTTCCCTTGTAAGCTACGCAGTTGTCTAATATTTTTAGGAGGCATTTATGTGATAGCCATGACATTTGTAGGGTCTGATTATCTTCCTCTCCTTGACATAATGAATCCTAGTAATTTCCTATATAGCATACCGAAGACACATTTCTTCAGGTTAAGGCGGACTTTGTAGTCTCTTAGATGCTAAAAATACGCCATAAAATCTTTGGGTGTTCCTCCCAAGTTCTAGATTTAGCTAGTATATCATCTACGTAATCTTCCATGATGTCACTTATCATGTCGTGAAATATTGTAGTCATCACCCGTTGATATGTAGTGCTTACATTCTTAAGGCTTAAGGGCATGACTTTGTAGAAGAATGTCCCCCATGAGGTTGTGAAAGTTGTCTTGTGTTGATCTTCTTCCGCAATCTTTATCTGATTATAACATGAGAAGCCATCCATGAGTGATAACATCTCATAACCAACAATAAAATTGATGATCATGTCGATGTTAGGAAGAGGAAAGTCATCCTTGGGACAAGATTTGTTAATATCTCTGAAATCGGTACACACTCTGATACCGACTAGATTTTTCTAAACTGGTACCACATTAGAAATCCACTCTGAGTAGTCGATAGGCTTGATGAAGCCTACTTTTAATAACCTTTCTAGCTCTTCCTTTACCAACAAGGCGATGCGAGGATGCATCTTCTAGAGATTTTGTTTGATGGGCTTGATGTCCGGGTGCACAACAATATTGTGCACCACTAATCTAGGATCAAGTCCTAGCATGTCTGCGTAAGAACAAGAGAAGATATCTGCTTACTCTCTCAAAATTCCTGTAAATGTTTTCTACTCTTGAGCTAAGAGTGAAGTTCCCCATTTAACTATTCTTGGTTGTTCCTCCATGTTGATGTTAACATCTATTGTATCTTTCATTATTATCTTTGACTCATCCTCCATGCACATAGGATGGGGAGGGAGATTAAGATCCTCCTCTACCAAAGATGGTTAAGGGAGATCCTCATCTTTATATGGGTACACTATCTTTTCCATAGGTTGTTCTACTTTTTTGTCCATAAATGCCTCAAAGAGGTTTTTACTATAGGACTTCCCCTTTTTCTTTTTGTAAGGCTTTTCTGTAGAACTCTTTCCCTTGCTCACTTTTTTACTTAAATGTCCACACAATTCTACCTCCTCTCCGAAGTACGTGCATGTATTGAGTTGAATGGAGAAGCCTTTCTTGTGATCATTTCTTGGAATGTTATCTTTGATGCCCAGGAACTCACCAATAGCCTCATCATTCTGAAACACATCAATAGGTACGTGTTGTTATTGATCCCAATTCATGAGTGATGGGTAGATGAGGTTTAATGTTTGAGTTATAGGGGATACGATGGGTGTAACAATAGTTATGGTAAGGATAGCCATGTTAGAAAATAGGTTCATAGAGGTGAGGTCTTCGTAAAGAATACATCGGGAATCTATTTCACTTTCATTTTTGGACAAACTATCATCACTCTCAGAAGAAGCATACTCGTTATCTAAAGGGTGAGACTTATACAAATGGACGCCAATACCCAATTTACCATTATGCGATGAGGTATTGGAAGAGATTCTAATGGACCTTGTTCTTGGTGGTCACAACCATGTCCTTGATATCTCATAGTAAGCATGATTCTATTAGGAATAACATACCTAGATGACTTGTAACACAAGCCATTTCATCATCTTGAGGATGAAATATAATATCTTTGAGGATCCTTTCATCTTCTAGCAAGCCACCTGAAGTGAAATTGTCGAAAGGGAAGTTCTCCCTTGATCTTTGGAATTTATAACACGGTCTACCACGTGCTTGGGCTAATAGCGGAATGTTTTGAACCATAAGGGCTTGTTGAAGATTATACTCTCCATAGCCGTTAGTTATGACTTGCATCTCCCATGAAGCAAAAGAAGATTCGATGTAGACACACTACACATTACTACTAGAGTCGGGTGTCTGGATCCACACGTAAAGCGAGGGCCTACGACCGATAGGAATAACAATCTTTAGAGAGGGAACTCATAGATGGTGGTAAAATAACCCGACAATGATTTGCAATGAGAAAATGATTGGGGATCCCCTTATATAGTAAGTTTTGTCCTTCATGCTGCAAATTTAAACATTGATGATATGTTGATGGCATGACCTTTATGGCATGAATCCATGGGTGACTAAGCAAGATGTTGTAAGGGAGCTCCAGGTCCAAGACATAGGACTTTGTATCATGAGTTGTGGGATGAAATTCCAATGAGAAAGTGATCATTCCAGCTGATAGTCATTCTTCATTGTTATACGCCTTTATGGTGATGACCTTCGTCCTCAAATCAACTTTTGTGCAGCCTAGTTGATGAACTATTTTAATAGTACAAATGTTCAGACCTGATCCGCCATCCATAAGAAATCTCTTGACCTTCTTTCACTTAATTATTACCTTAATATGTAAGGGCAGGTTATGTGAGGGGTTTACGATTAAGGCTTCTATCGATCAAGGTTATGTGTCTTTCTAGGAGTGATTTGCGCTACCATGGCTTGTAAATGTGTTGGGTCAACATCAATAGATACTCCTGATCCCTGTAAGGTTTTGCAAATTATATCCTTATAGACATTAGAAATCTTTAAAATGTCTAAGATTGAAATCTTAGTTGTCGTCTTCTCTAGTTGATCTAACACATCATAGTGAATCTCTTGAGGAGGAGGGGGAGTAGGTTATGAGATAACAAGGTGAGCCTGTTGGTTGCCACAATGCACTCTCTTATTTTAATTATAATCGTATTGATTTTCTCAATGAGTAGATCAACACAACCTATTAAGGCATCAAAATGGTCTTTATTTGACACACAGTACCATTCTTATTCCGAGAGACGATTGTCCCCGATTTGAATTTTTCTTTTCTCCATGATATGGAAAAGGATCTTTGAAGATCCCTAAGTTTACATTTGGATATTTTGTAGTGGTTGTGGAGTCTACTTCTATATCACCACTGTCGACTAGGTCTTGAATGTAGTGTTTTAATATTGAACACTTGTCAGTTTTATGACCCTTTACGCGGTGAAATCCGTAAAACTAATTATCCCTAAACCATGATGGTTTAGGTGTGTCATCCCCATAGGGTTATGTTTCAGGGTACCTAACCATGTTTATAACCTCTAACTACTTTAGTATGGATAATATGGATTCAAAAATTACAACATTATACTCAGTAGGTGGATTTCCCTTTGCAAGCTTCAAAGGTGTGTGGTTCTGAACGACTTGTACTCACTTGGAGTCTACTATCCCATCACTAATGAAGTTTTTGTTCTTATTATGAATGAAATTTGGTTTTTTGTTAGATTTAGAATCATTATGATCGTGGAGAAAGGTTTTAAAGTCTCCTAGCCAACAACACCTTTTCAATTTGAATCCCTTTTTTGATTACCTCTTCAAATGTGTTACCACAATACATTTGCAAGTGGAACGTAATGTCTGGATGGAGGTTGGGAAAAATATGCTTATCAAGTATTTTTGGGTATGGAGCAAGGAAAATGGCTAGATAATCCTTTCCATCGTTGTAAAAATGTAGCGAAGTTTTCATTGTTTTGTTATTTTGCATTACAGAGATATAACATGGTAACATCACTCTCTATATTAAAAGAAAAGTGACATACAAAATGTTCAGCTAATTCTAGCCATGTAGATATAGATCCCTTGGGGATGTGTATAAACCATTCTAACACATGTCCTCCTAAACTCTATGGGAAGAGGCGTATAAGATAATTGTCGCTAAACACAACCTCTTGACATGCCATATAAAAATATTTAATATGGTCACGGGGTCACCTTTTCCTTTATACTTGTCAAATTTTGGAAAATCAAAGTATTATGGGAAAGGTACCTGTAGTATGGCCCTATCAAATGGATAAGGGAACAACTCATCGAATTGGTATTTCTTACTGTTACTAGTTTTACCTTCTTGTAATGCTAGAAGGGCGTTCTTCATAGTGGACCACTCTTGATTGAAAAGTGGGTCTTGCGTGGGTGGCGTAGGTCTATACGTAGGATTAAATCTAGGTGTATTCACACCCCTATTCTCTACGAAATGTATTCATAAGGGTATCTTTGTGTCTCATGTCGAGGAGTGTTTATTGGGAACTCATGAAATAAAGCTTTAGGTTTTACCTTCAATATATCTTGTTTCACAAAATTTGGTTGTTCCTTTTCTATATGAGCAAAAAAAATTTCCAATTCTTTGAGTGAGGGCTTAAAACTATTGTTCTAACGTCACCTCTTGAATAAGTAATTCATGATGATCTTCATTAGGGGGAGGTTGTGTGTGATAAATATGTTCCTTTTTATCTTCACAATGTACTCTAATAACAGTACCCGATAATCTCCGTCATTTTCAAAAGGTATCTCCTCATTATTTTGTCAAGCAGAAGTGGAGGCATGACTGGGTTTAATATTTCATTAACAGTATGATGGGGTTGGTCTACTTCTTCTTCTCCTTGAATCATTCTGGCAATGAGAGAAGGGTCTACTATGGAAGGTAACTTAGCTCCTAGTTCCATAACACACATAAGAACCTCATGTTTGTTTTGAAAAATGTAATCATCAAAATTGGCGGGATGACACTCTACATCCATACGAGGAGAATCCTCCTCTCCACCACTATGGTCAACCATGAGATTATCCTCTAAAAGAGGGTTGTTACCTCTAAATATATTGGATTCTAATCTTCAGGATCCCATTCTCATAGTAGGCATACTCGAGATAGGAGGTACAACACGAAATATTTCCACTAAGGTTTACTAAAAGGGACCTTAGTCAAATTTTTGCAGCATAATGACGCTAAGTCATCACAAAAAAGGTGACTATAAAATAACCACATATCCAATAGGTCAATGTGAACCTATGAACCAAAGAATAAAGAATAAGCTACCCTAGCAAGGTAATATATGACACAAGCTTTTCTAGAACAATACAATGATGTACAATATTCAAAATTTAGTCACAACAACTAGTTTACTCCTAAGATTTTTCTAGATAGGTTTGAAACAAAATAGTGACAACACAATATCACCAGTTAGGTCAAGTTTGAAACAAACAAGACCTAAATGCTAAGATAATGTTGACGTGATCCTCTAACAAGGTATACTCAAAACCAATTTCTAAACACTAACAAAGTCTAAGTCTTGTAAAATGGATGATACAAATGTGAGCAACGTAACAACACTATTTGGACACGTAATCAAACTTTGCGAGAAAGCAAGATTTTAGTATCAAAATGGCGTTATAGTGATGCTAACAAAGTAACCTCAACACTCACAAAACTCAAGACAAAGCTAGGATGTAAAAACTACGTCTAAGTATATCAAGGAATTATTAAGCATGTGAGCAACGTAATGATACAATATAGAGATTTAGGCCAAGTTTCACAATGGAAACAAGACATAAATATCACAATTGTATGGCTATAATGCGGGAAATGTAAAGAACTCAAAAGAAGACAAAGATGAAATCACCTAACTAAAAATGATAATAAGTCTCAAATATGGGTTTTTGAGACATGAGGGCCTACTAGATTGTGAGTACGTACCATGCACACTTTCAACACTTGTGCTCGGCATTGCAACCTAGTCACGCAAGTAGAATACAAAAGTGGTGGACACATAATATGATCAAGTGGTATCCACGTATGTTGTTTCCTTTTGTCCCAAAATGGGCAACAAGAAAACAAAGGTGTAAACCAAGTGGTGGTGAAAAATACTTGGTGTAACTTTGGCAGAGTTTCACCTTGTCTTAGGACAAGTGAAAAACTAGGTCAAAGTAACACTAAATAGATTTCATGATGAAATATCACGCAGTTTCAACTTCAAGAGATTCTTTCCCTTGTTCGAAAAACAAGAGTTTGAATCTAACAAAGTTGTCACTTTGTGAGAGCTCTATAGAATATGATGTCAAAAACAAATGGCTCCAAGCCAAAAATATTCCAAGTTTACTTCTACGAGATCGATTTACCAAGAAATTCACACTGATTAGTCTTAGAGTATCTCAGATTTACTTTCCCCCCTTGTAATATAATGAGAAACTAGTGCATTCAGTTATATTATCAATGGGGTTGCAATGGAAGTAACTTTGAATCTAATCTCACCAAGTTATACTAATCAAGTGGGTAGTTAGAGCACTTTCTTGTTTCGTTCACAAGGTTCCTCTTGCGTCGACTACTTTAGGGTTCCTAGGACCACGACCATTATTGTAGCTTAAGGCTTATGCCAAAGGGGTTATGTCCTAGTTTAAAGTGAACGAGCCATATCTCTTAACCGAAACTTGCAATATGATGTTTTGAATTTGTGTGTTGGTGTGTTTTTTATCTTTTGGATTAAGCAATTTGGTTTAGACTGTCGTTGGAAACCTACAACACATGTGAATGTTAGAATTTGGTTTGAAGAGAGCCCTTATTTCTTTGAAAAGTGTTTAGGTCCTTTACATAAATGGTTAGTAGTTTAAAAGATTCACAATATCATAGAAAGATAGTAATGAAAAGACTTGTAAATCAACTAGCTACCATCAAACTTTGCAAAAACAAGGTTTATTCCCAATTAATCCAAGTGCTTCTTAATGAAAGACTAAAATTGCTTTTGGTTCCCAAGATCACACTAGGTGCAAGGGAAGAACATACACAATGTTTTTGCATTATTATTTATTATGCGAAAAATATCTTAAACTAAAATATCAAGTACATGTCAAAAATGAAAATTTATTCCCTTAAGCACAAAATGAATGATGATTGTTCCTACTTACTCCCAAGAAGCAAAAAGTGGTTTAGAGGTGATTTTGATTCTCAAGATCACACTAGGTGCAAGAGAAGAGCATACACAACCCTATTCCAAACTCAAACAAAGTATGAAAACATAATCACTCATCAAACCCTAAGCCAATTTAATCAAAAATCCCTTATCAAACCCTAAGGAAATTTTGTTAGGAATATTGCTCTAAAATCAGTAAATTGACAAAAAAAACAACTAAAAACCTTTAAAAATGACAAAAATCCTAAAAACATAAAAAAATTGAAATTTTGAAGTTTGAGAAAATTTTACCTTAGTGCATGGGTGCACTCTATAGAACATGGGCACACATAGTAGTGCACAAAAGCACACAATAGTGCATAGGCGCACCTTTGTCAATTTTTACACCTTGTCATTTAGTGTGCATGAGGCTTGTCCAGTGGAGGTATAGGTGCACTCTTTTATGCATGGGCACATTTTATACACATAGAGAAAAAATATAGTGTTGCATAGGCGCACCCAGTGATGCACATGCACACTCCTTGATGCATAGGCGCACTTAGTAGAACACAAGTGCACTCTTTGATGCACAGCACACTTTTTGGTACACATGTACACTCTTTCTTATAGGTGACCAAAATATGAGTTTTGAAGAGGATTTCTTGAAAAAGATCAAAATTTTGGTATTTTGAGGAAATTTGGATAGGGCTTCACCTCCTTATATCCTGCAAAGAACATAAAAACACAAATTATACTACCAGTCTAGTTGAATCAACTACCTAGCTTGAAAATTGATCTACAAAACTTTGAAAATTACTCTAAAACTTTGAAATTAATCTAAAAGTGTGAGAAACTAATCTAAAAATCTTGAAAGTACTCTAGAAAGCTTAAATTTAAACTAGAAAACTTGAAATTAATCTAGGAAACTTGAAACTAATCTAGAAAACTTGAAATGAAAAACTTTGAAACTAAGTTAAAAAGCTTAAAAATTGAATGCAATGGGGTATGCTCCCACCGAGCATGCCAAATGAAAGCACCCTAAACTTTTACAAATAAAATTGCATGACTAAGGAAGGCTAACACCATTGCCATCTATAGCCAAGGCTCTAAGTCTAGGAATGTAACACTAAAGATAGAAGCTTAATGGAATGCTTAACTAACATGAATATAATTCAAAATCTAACTAAACATGCCTACTAATATGTTCAATTGCCTAACATAGACCTAAATAGACCTAAGAGGGAAATCAAATGGGTATGGTTGCTACTCCAAATAAGGTGAAATGGCCTCTCCAAATGACTTACAAAGTCACTTTAGATACCCATCTACGAACCTTGTTGAAGATTTTAGGAAAGGATTGAACTTGGCTATAAATCATATTTCTTATATGAGATGCAAATCAAAGCATGGTGTAAAGTATTAAGGTATGAGGTGAGTCCTTTTTATAGTTTTCCATTTGGGGAAAACTTGTATTTTGGTGCATGTGGGACTAAAATCCCAAATTATATTAGAATTTTTAATCATGATTAAGCTTTACTAATCATAATTAGTGAATTACCAAGTGATTAAGATGTGTGGAGCCTTAATCAACCGCTTAGGGTCAACTAGGAGGCTAGGATAAGCTTTTGAAGCTTGTTGAGACGTTGTGGAGAGAAGTGGGGTGATTTTGAGTGGTTAGAAGAGGGGTTTGAGCCAATAGTAGGGTATATTGACCAAAGCAAGGGAAAAATAAGCTTAATTAACTAATAATCACTAATTGTCTATTTTGAAGAGGATTTTGACTTACGATTCATCATAAAGTGGCATTCTGAATGTGAAAGAGGTTTTGGTAACCAATAAAGCACTATTAACTGACCAAAGTGGTAAGAAATTTTAGTGTTATCCCAAATTTGCCCCCTCGGCAAATTTGGTCAAGAAAACTCCTGCACATAAGGAAATTATGAAGGAAACAACTCAGACCCACGAGCTCACATTCCAAGACGACAAACAAGGTTGCAGGGAGACTCTATAATGGAATGGCGGGGCCTGTGAAAGTTTAAATGACCATGTGTGAGAAAAAAGAGAAGCTCAAACAAGTGCCACATCTCCACGTGTCTCAGGACGAAACAGAGGCAGGGGCAAATGGTCAAGCAAAGTCAAAAGGCGAAGCTTCGGGGCACGGGGTTTTCTGAGTTTTATGTTTTGCGAAAAGGGGAAAAGATAAATTATGGACCCACGAGCCTGATTTTTGCTCTAATATGACTGCCATGTGTCCCATATCAAAAGGGACCCATTTTTCAAGTTGTTTTCTGTCCTCCTATATGGATCTCGATACAAACTTCAAAGGGCATATATTTCAACTCGGGCTCGAAATATTATGAATTTGACACCGTTGGAAGTGTCTAGATGTCCTCTACAGATGAAAGGATTAAAAATCATATTTCAGGCCCTCGAAGGTAAAAAACAAATAAGAGTCTTCCAGGCCATTAATGTAGAATCCAATCTCTTCAACTACCAGATCTGATTTGATTCAATCCGCTGGGAAACCAGAAGCGACATATTGTGGGTGAATTTGCAGAAGGCATTAATATTCAGTGGTTGAGCTTTCAAAGTGGGATTCGATGCATATCTCGGGGTGGTTGAAGTAGGATTCAATTTTTTTCCCTCTTCTCTCTCTTATTCTTTCTATATATTGTAACACTTCTCATTTTGAAAAGGAGAGACATTCTGGGCATAGAGAAACTCTGTCAAATTTGTTTCTCGATGCCATTTTTGAGTAGAAGACATTCTCCCACACATGGAAAATGTATTTTTACCTCTATTCCAGAAATGTAATGGTCTGTGCACCTTCTAGAGCAATAAAAATGTGTTTTTGTGGCGTTCTTCAACCCTTTGCATCATTTTGTTGTTTCTCCATGCCTCTCCCTTCCAGATTTGTTTTTCTATGCATATATTTCACATTTGCGAGTGCGAGGATATTGTGTTTCACGAGTTTAATGGAGAATTTGAAGATTTGGGCCGTGTCACTTCATCGACCTCCCTCATCTCCATTTTCTCTGTTTCTTTCTCCCTCAATGCAATATCTCCTTCCCTTTCTCGGTGCTATCACCTCAGAGTGTAGGATTTCTTTATTTTCATGCTCTCTATATCCTTGGTCCCTTGGAATTGTTAGATTAGGAGTAGATAGTCACATTTCCTTCCTTAGAAGTAGTTTAGTGCTAGGATTAGGAAGAGGAACTAGCCTTCTCTGGAGGATCATTCCCATTTGCAAGTCCCACACTTGGGAATGATCCAATGTTATGTAAATCACACCAAATGACCCTGCCTTAGAAAAGCATATCCATAACTCATTTGGGGGTGTTGTGATTTCACACTAACAGCTTTAGTTAATTAGTGGAAATCACTAATTATAATGGAATTGGTAAGAATTAGAGTGATTTGTGTGTGTTTGGCAATAAGATTACAAAAGTGGAATTTAGGTGTCTACAAGGGCAATAATGCGGTGCTCTTGATTAATGGTGTTAATTGTGTGAGCATTAGGTTCATAAGATGTGGGGGGTGGAAATTTATTTATTGATGGATGATTGGGGATGGTTTTTTAGAGATATTAAGGGGATGATGATTAGGTGATGTGTTACGATTTTACACTTGGAGATCCCTCTAATTTATAAGTTGTTGGACGTGATCCTTGAAGGAATGACACTTCTCAATGTCATGACCTTAGACTTGATGATATTTACAATAATTCCCCTCGTGATACCATATGGGTTTTTTTCACGAGTCATCAAGAGGTCGGATGGGGGGAAGTTGAATAAGATGGACCACCATTAACTTGTTGAATACCAAGCTATATAGGATTCCCCGTGGGGTATAGTTAGGAAGTGGTCTAGGAGCTCTTTGTGGAGACTCTATATGATAAGTCAATGTGGATGAAGATTGAACCACGATGGCATTGGCAACCTTATTATATTTGTCACCATGCGTGGAGGATTTAGTGAATTCAATTTTGGGTTTGTTTGATCAAATCTTAAGGTGGCCTTGATCAAGGGCGCACATTCAATTTTGTGAGCCATAGTGAACACATATTTAAAGGTTTTAAAAGATTGAATTTGAATATTCAAGGAGATGTGCTTCGTATAATAACGTGAGAATAGTTTAATAATTTTAGTCTGTGGAAGGGAAAATGATAGTTAGTTAATAATGTTATGTCATCGTGCAATGAAATCTACGATAGATTCATTGTCGAGTTATATGATGGCATAGAGGTTTGTGATGGTAATCTTACGTGTAATGTTAATTGAGAAATGTTCTAGGAATAATTGTGCAAGTTGAGTGAAGGTGAATAATGAATGTTGTGGGATACTGTTGTACCAATCTAATGTGGGACCAACTAATGACATGGGAAATGTGTGAAGCATGAGGTCTTGATCATGGGTGATAAGGTAACATGAATGTCTAAATGTGTAAAGATGTTTTTGGGGATCCTCCTTGCTATTGAACTTGGAGAATTTTGTAAATTACCAATGAGGAGGATATGATTTCACGGGGATGGATGGATTGATGGGTTTATTGTAGATTTGTTCATATGAAAATGTGGTTTTAGATCCCAAGGTTGTGGCTTCAAGGTTAGCCATTATACTTAATAGTACTTGTAAGGGATCATTGGATGGTTGAGATTTTGAAGGATGAGTTTGAGATGCATATGAGGTGGATGGGTTCAACTTTTTATGAGTTTGATATGTTTAGGGATGTGTTGGTGTTGGTGGAAGTGGTTGATAAGGGGGATGCAATCAAGAGGTTGCGATTGGATGCGTTGAGATAAAGATTGATGTTCGGATATGTGGATGTGGTAAGATTGGTTAGATTGAGTGGGTTATTGTGAGATGGTGACATTTAACTAATTTTATATGGGGTTAGTTGGGATGCAATTGGTAGATGGTTGGGATACCTGAGTTGGTTTAGTAGGAAGTAAGTAATGATAAACACCTTGAAGATGAGGTTGATAAGTTTGCATTGATCTGGATGGATGAGGTTACGAGGTGATTACATTAGCATGAACATGTGAAGTAGAGATAAGGGGTAAGGTTGTGTTATGTTGTTTGGATGTAGGAGGAAGAAAGTGTGATTCTTGAGATGGTTGAATAGGCATACTAGTGACAGTAGTAGATGAAGTGGGGATAGTGTTGATATGAGGTAAGTTGGGTGGAATGGGATCCACCAATTGAGTGGATTGAAGGGATTTAGGGATTGTAGAGGAATTACGAAATAGGTAATCATAAAGGGTGATAGGATTAGCATCAAGGAGTTCCTGAAACTCCGAGAAGCCACGAGGGATAGTAGGAGGTCCAAGGGTCTCTATAGGAACATGGTATGGAGGCAAAGCTAGTTTAGAGAAAATGGACTGATGAGAGGTAGAAGGATTGGTTTTAATATGAGGATAATTTTTGATGACATGGTATTCATGAAGCGAGAGCATATAAAAAAAAGGTTAGGAGATCAAAGGTGTGGTCTCAAGTTCAAAATCTTGTTGGAAAAGATCATTGGAAGAAGGGATGTCATTGGATGAGGTGGATTGTTGCATTTTCTTGGCCTGAGAAGGAGTGATAACAGACATGAAGTAGATAAACATTTTTTTATGTAGTTTATTAACAAACAAATCAAGCAACAATTTTTTTATCATCGTGATTATTAAAAGAGTGAGAAAAGAAAATAAAAATTTTCAAAGGGAACCTAAGAAAATGGCCGACGTAAGGCTGGTTTTAGTTAGTTTTTCCTTTGCAATCCTCGATATCGGAAGGTACATGAGGCTTGAATATGTGATAAATTTCTAACATGGTCAAAACACAGTGAGGTATTTCCTATTGGGTGATGAAATCCCAATAGTTCCACCTGATAAGGGATGTTTAGATGTATAAATTAATTTATGTCTTTGGATGTGTGTGATGGAGTGTGAATGCTACGTGTTAAACCCCCTAGTTAAACTAGATTTTTAAGAAAGTATGAACGGGTTATTTTTAGATCCAAAGAGAAATGTGTAAATTTGATGAGGAAAACAAACAAGTGATGTAATGTGATAAAGAAAGAGATGGGGAATAAAACAAGGAATACCTAGATAACGCTTTTCCTTTTTATCTGATCTTCAAAGCAAGAAAGTGAGAAAAAAACCCAAGTAACCCACATCCAACACGAGCAAGCAAGCATGATGCAATACATATTCCTCCCTATGAGGTTAGTAGGAAAATAGAAGAAAGAAGATGAAAATGAAAGCAAATAAAAAGACTCACCTAAGAAGGGTGTGTCCCAATGGGCATGCCGAATGTTGACCAAATTTTCTCGTTCCTACTTAGATTAGTGAACTAAGACTAAAGAAAACAAGTAACATCAAGATATGTAAGGGTTTATGGACCTTGAGATGGGATAATGATATGGAAGGGAAAAAATGAAATACCCTCCTTCGCAAAATGAGCTAAGTGACACGATAATCAAGAAAACTCAATAGAGGATGGATTAGTAGAGAGATGTGAAGGTTTTCTCGACAAATTCAGTCCTAAGAAGTAAGAAATTACTAGGATGGATGTCAACCCTCTTGTTTGATAAATATAGGATAAAATAAGATATTAATAAATTAGATGTAGCTAAGATATGGATAATATGTAGTAAATATGAGATAAACAAAATAATGAAATGTAGAAATGTAAGCAAAGTACAAATATGATATAAATAAATGCTAAATAAACGAAACCTAGAAGGTTTGACGGTGACCCGAGACTCTAGAGGGTTAGTTGACGGTGACTTGGGCCGGTGAACTGAAATAATGATGTAAAATGTAGATATGAAAGCTCGATGGCATATCTATGACTCATGCTTGAATCGAGATGATTAACGAAACATGAAGAAGATATAAAACAAGAGGAAACATAATGGATGCAAGAAAATTAGAGATCTAAGGATAAATACTGAAAAGATGGGTTAGGTTGATGGTGACTATGTTGGGTCGGCAATGACCGGTATTGGCAGAATGGATCTGGGATGACAAAGGGGTAAAATGACAAGATCTAAAGCTAGGTGGATGTAGAAATATAAAATAAATGGTCATGGATTTGAATGACAGATAAACTAATGATGCAAATGTTGGGTTGACGATGACTTGACATGGTCGACAATGAGTTAGGCTGAACTAGACTTGGATGAGAATGGATAGGCTTAAAATAGAGACCTCAGAAATGGAAATAGAGGTTGAATAGACAATGATGAAGTTCCTGGTGATTCTTGAACCTACACAAGAAGTTAGAGATGAAAATGGATGAAAGATGCAACAAATAAATGAAAAATGAAAAGGGGAAAGATAACTCTCAAAATCTCCCAAGTTGATGTCCAAAGGCTCCAAGAAGACTCTTGCATTTGTAGGCACTACAAAAGGCACTCGAGAGATGAAGACACGATCACAAAGAAAGCTAGAGATTTTAAAGTTTCATCCTTGAACAAGGAATGGTAAAGGTAGTTTTATAGGGTCTACGGTGACCCGTGATGGGTCGCCACCGACTGCTTAGGACCCATTCATTTGGACGGTGGAAAGATGATGAGCTCGAGACAAGGAGCTCATGGGAAGTGAGATTATGGTTTAGATGGATAAGGACGAGATAAGTTTTCGTAGGGAAGATAAATGAGTAGGTGGATGGTTGAAATGAGTAAATAAAGGCTATTGGTGAGTAAAAACATTAAATGATTGCTTAGAAAGAGTAAAATTGAGGATAAATAAATTAAATGAGGATTAAGGATGATTAAGGGTGAATAAAATAATGAGATGAGAGAATGATGCTAAGTGGGATACATTGAATTTAGGGGGAAATTAAAATTCGAATGGGTGACCATGAGGAGAAAAGAGAAAATGCGTAGTGAAGAGTGGTGATTCCAATTTTTGTGTCTACAATGCTAAGGTAAGAGATAAAAAACTTCAAACCCTTAAAATGGATTTTGAGATTATAAGAATGTCAGATAATGAGGGAGTTGGAGATTATAGCATAAAGATAAATGATTTAGTTGATAGAATGAAGGTTTATGGGGAAACTATAGTAGACAATTTTACAATAAGGAAAATTTTGAGATCTTTGACACAAATATGGTTTTGCATACTTTGATCACTCTTAAGGACCAGTAAGGACATGAACACTATAAGTGTTGATGAATTAGTGAGTTCTCTCTTGTCCCATAAGGTTAAAATTAGACTTTATGTAAGAGATTTGAAACAAACTGTATACTAGACACTTGCAACCAAAACACTTGTAATTAAACATGGAAAGATCAAGCTAACTTCACAAGTAAAGGAAAGATAAATTTAATCATTATTGCAAAAAAATAGGGCACTTTATAAAATATTGCAGGATACCAACAAAAAAGAATCAAGTGTGAAAAATGCATTCCAAGTCGAACAAATTGAGGAACAATATCACTTTGATTATTGTCAACCATGTAATGTGGGATTATAGGATGAAAATAATATGTGGTTTCTTGATTCAGTTTCTCAAATCACATATCAATTCGTAAAAATGGTTTCAAAAAGTTAGATAATTTCTTCATAAGAAAAGTGAAATTAGGAAATGGAAAGTCCATCCATGTTGAAGGAAAGGGCAACATGTAACTTGTCACAAGTCATGGTAAGGGTAAGATAAATGGCGTTTAATTTTATCCAAATATGAATCATAATTTTATTAGTGTATGAGAACTAATTGAAAATGATTTAAAACTAAATTTTGAAGATGGTGTTTGTTCAATTTTTGATAAGAAATATCGAAATGGAATGATTGGAAAATTCTATATGGAAAAGAATAAACTATTTCCATTAAGGTTCATTATGATGAAGGAAGGCATTTGTCTTTCCACAATCAAGGATGTTAAATTTTTGTGGCATTTAAAACATAGACATATGTTTTAAGAGCTTACATATTATTTGACATAAAAGGTATGGTAAGATGTATTCCCAAGCTAGATTCAAAGAATGATGGATCATGCAAGTTATGTATTGTTAGAAAACATTATAGGAGTATTCCCCTATCAATAAATGGATAAAAACACACCTTTCGATGTAGTCATTTTAGATTTATGTAGACAAATGTATTGTAACCATGTTGATACGAATTTGTAGTTTATTTCATTAATAGATGATGCAACTAGGTTTATATCGGCATTTTTGTTAAAATAAAAAGTGGGGATTTTTCATGTTTTATAAATTTCAAAGTTTTGGATAAAAAGAATGTGGTTATTCCACCAAGTCCTTAAAAATGTTACTTGACAAAAGTGCACCTATGTTGAGGGGTAACATATCTTATAACTTTGATTTTCCCTCACTTTTGTGGATAGACAATGAGACACCTCACGGGTTATGGGTCTCCCTATTGTGAGGTGAATCTTCGGATTACAAGGTTGGTTCCTTCTTTGGAGTATCCCTAAACTAAAACTATGGGGTTTGAGGGTTAAGGAGATGAATAAAACTATAATAAATGGGGTTGACATAACAAAAGTTATGAGGGCTTGATCGAGGAATATACACAATATACTGAGAATATATAAAACAACATACAATCCAATGAGTTGTTGTAAATATCAAGTCAAAAAATTATTATGTTAAGGTATTTCTCACAATAACAAGGCATATAATTACACCTAAAATTGGCATAAACACATATTTGCAACAACGTAAATAACATAAGCAAGATTAATAAATTTAGGGAATAAAATTCACAGAATAATTGTTGTAATACACACCACTGCAAATTGTTGGAAAGACAATCAATTGATTCTCATATAAGGGAAATTCTGAAACAATGGCTTCAACACTCGGTGCATAACATTCCTCCACTTCTAGTGCTTGTAAAGCATGGATAAATAGGGAAAAGGGGTAGAGTTGCAAGCTCAACACCCCGAGTTCCAACTATATGGAATCTACTTGCATGGCTAATTTTAGCTTTCGATGAATAAAATAATAATAAAGCTCAAAATAATACATGCCACCAAAAGGAAAAAATATCCTTCCAACTCTAATCTTATCCCATAGTCAAATTACAGTTGACTACTTTTTAAATCCTTTTGAAAAGGTACGGACCTTCCTTTGCCAAGATTAATGTAAAATAATTATTTGAGGAAGGCTATTTTGGGAACAATAAGGTGAACACTCCTTGTTTTGTCTTATCTCTAGAAAAGGGGATTTTGGCTTATTATCCAATTTCAAGAGCATGCAAAAGCTGAATTTTTATATTGTGTAAGAAGTACTTGGCTTATATAGATTTTTTACTCACCTTGGCTAATTTTAAATTATTTGCAATAATCACATAATTTATTTAACAAGTCAAACTTACTCCGTGACTTAGGAAAGGAGAACATTATTATCCTTTTGACCCTCCCCATTATACATGCAATAATTGAATGGAATCACTTTAGTAGAGACCCCATTTTATGGGTATGTGGTGCTTTTGACTCTCTTTAACTAACCCCCAAGTTACAATTTTCAACCCTAGTTAGTCTCAATCAATTAGGGAAAAAACCTAAAAACATAGTCATTCCACAAATTGTCGGTTTTTTGGAAGCCTCTAGATATCTTCTTTGCATACTTGGTCGCCATGAATGTTGGGAAAAATATTTGTTTTCTACTTTGTGGCTGCTATAATGACCTTCGTAGCTCTTTTTTCTCGTATGTTGATCACCATTTTCAAATTTTGGAGGAAACTTCTCTATTCATGGCCAACCAAGGGACCGGGTTTATATTTTCTTGTTTCCACTGTTAACTATTGCTCCATTCACTTGGGTAGCTCATTTTCTAGGCATTTGTATTGTTTTTGAACCTACACATAAAGGGATTTCCTTGCATATGCATTATTTTGCTTGGCCATATCATTTTGTGTCAATGTTGATGGTTTCTGCTGAGGAGTTTGTATATGGACTAGCGAGGTTTCTGGATTTTCCTCTTGTGAGCTCGTGGTGTGAAAATTTGGCTCGCCATTCATAAAAGGGTAATCTTTAGTTTCACTTGTAGTTTGGCCTACTCAAAACTCATTCTATGGTTTTATATGGCTCAAATTTGAAATGAAATAGCTAATTTGTTTATGATTCTGCTGTGTAAAAATGTCATGGCCGCTTGTGAAGAGTGGTTAAGTTCTATTTATTTCATCCGGGGTCTACTTCATTTCTGAATCTAACCTTGAACTTGTTGTGCCATTTACAAATTTGAGTCGTTCTTTTGAAATTTTCTCACATTTTCTTATTCTAAACTAGGTTTTCTCTTGTTGAATCTTGTATGGCCATCATTTTTTGGCCTTCAAGCTTCGAGTCACCACTTTTTCTATCGGAGGTATTCTGCTCAATGATTGCTGAAATTGGGGTTTTTCATTTTTATTCTCACCACCACAAGAAGAAAGAAGCTTTCTTTTATTCCGAGTGCTAGTTCCTACCAAAATGGGCTTTGTTTTCTTTTCTTATATGGCTTTGCTGAAGGTAAATCTGCATCTTTCTATGTTCCTTGTATTGTTAGTTGTGTTCTTAGTGAGGGTTCTCCATTTATCAAGGCCACCATCAGTGCGTAGAAAAATCAGATTGCGATCCGGGTCATATTTTTATCCATAAAAGCTTAATGTTTGACTTGGATTTTTATGGGTATCCTAGATATGGCTTTGTTGGTAAGCATATATGGGCTCTGGATGCCATTTTTTCCCGTAATGAATTGTTTCTACTTTTGATATGCATTTTGCATCTATATCCTAAATTCAGTAACATTTGTACTTTTTGACACCTTTGTAGCTAGTCCGCCATCCGTGTGCCTTGGTGAGTTTTGAGAATGTTGAATTTCTTTGAAAACAATCTAGACTCGTTTGAAAATAATTACCGAGGTCAAGAAGTCTAACGATTCCTCCAATGAAACCAAAGTGAACAAGTTGGGTATATTTCTCTCTTGACTATTTACAAATTGAATTGAATATTTTTCTCTTTAAATTCCGATAACTCGCAATCATAATTAGACATTAGACTCAAGTTATTCTTATTTTCTCTTACAAACCAGATTTGCAGACCATGGCCTTTTCACTCTTAGCAAAATGTTCGTATTTTGATGATTCAGTGCTCAATTTTTCCAGCTTCCACAAATTCTTTGAATGCTTTGATGCATTGATGTTTACCTTTCTTTAAGCTTTGAGAAACATCCACATTTGGTCACTCCATGCTCCAGATAAGAAACCTTAAGAATAATTAAATGATGTACAAAGTGTAAACTCTGAAAGAAAACAATTTTGTAACTATATACATCAAATTTCTCATTAATCCTTGATGTCCTTTCTTCATTTTTTTAATTTACGGTGATGGCTTCTTGATCTTGATGGTTGCCTTTT
Source organism: Taxus wallichiana var. yunnanensis (assembly GCA_018340775.1). Taxonomy (NCBI): domain Eukaryota; kingdom Viridiplantae; phylum Streptophyta; class Pinopsida; order Cupressales; family Taxaceae; genus Taxus; species Taxus wallichiana. Next base: position 769,008,958 of record CM031239.1, on the reverse strand, counting down.
TAAGTTGTATCCTTGAGATGTTGTGCAAAGATCTTCAAGGTGCTAAGCTTGACAAAGTGTCAATAATCACGTTGTACTTTGTTGTCTTGTATTGATTTATAGTTTAAAATCGTATTGCTGCTCGAAAGATAATGAACTCTTTATATTGCTAGATGTGAATTCATAAATTCTCTTCATAATTTTTTTATTGAGCTCTACTTTATGATTTTATTGCTAGGTATTTCTTGCTTTTCCATTGACCTTCTTGATAACCGTGATTGATCATGGCTAATAAGCTTTCTAATTTGAATTTCATCCTACTTGCACCTCTGGAAATCTGTTTTGTTTTGTAGGCTTATAACTTATGAGAGTTGAGATCACATTCTTCTTATGATCATTAGTATACTTTGTTTCCTTAGCAAAGAATATGAAAATTTGTTTCAGCTCCATGAAGCTGCACCTCTAAGCTCTGTAATGAATATAAGAATGCATTGCTGAAACTATGCCTTCATATTTTGAATCTCTTTAAATTTGTATAGACCTAGTACTTGTCATGTGATGATTCAAAACACTTTGCCCCTTTGTGAGTTAGTGCATTTCTTGAGGATAAGAAAACTATAACCGGGAAAGGTAATTTTCTTTTCACTTGTGTACATAGTTCCTTATCATTGCTTGCCTAATGATTTTCACAAGCTAATTGTAGTAAACCTTCTATTTGGCATTTATTTGAGTACCATTATCATTTATATCTTTTTTGATCTAAAACTCATTAAGCATTTCTTTGGAAACTAAAATGTGGCACCAGTAATCTTGTAAAATCTTAAACTTGCAATCCTTCAAATCCTTATAGCATGAAGATGAATGGTTGCTTTGTATGTTTTGCAAAGATAAGATGAATTTCATTCCATTTCTTCCGAAGCATTAATGTAAGTTGATCCTTTAATTCTTTCTTTCTCACTACTGCAACTAAAAATTTGGGGTTTTTACTTTGCATTAGTTTACTTGCTTCTTTAGGATACAAGAAATTGTTTCTTGTAATAATTTTGTGAATGAGAAGACTTATAAGTCAGTACTTGCACACTGAAAAACTAGTTAGAAAAATAAAGGCAAAAGCCTTTCTTTTACCGGTGTTTTTCCTTGTGTAATGTTTCTCAAGCTGATATTCGATCGTGAATTTTTTTCTGTACATTTGATTTCACGCTCATTTTTGAAAGTTCATCTATTTAAAGTTGTGAATACAACAAACATGAAATCTAGAGCTCTAACATAATTTTTCCTCTTTCAAGTACAATGGCAACAACTGGAGAAGATGGTGGAGAGGAAGCAATGAGGACAACGAACAATCCAAACTACGAGAAATCCATTTAACAGGCAATGATGGATTTCCTTCTTTCTTTATTCACGCTTTACATATATGTACTTTCATTTCTGTTCTTGCTTTTCAGAGTTATTCCCACAACAAATTTCTTCATGTGATGAGCTATATCTTTATCTCTTTTGCATTATTCTTTCATTTAAATGATGTAAAATGAATTATGTACAACTCATACACACTACGAACCGTTAATTTAATCATAATTAATGAACTCAAGATAACTCGATAACAACTGAAAAGTGAATAAAGATAAGTTGAAATTTACTTCATCCTTGAAGTGAACTATCCCTTTTCTAGTTTTGGGTTGTCTACCTTTAACCTCATTTGTCTAAATCATCTATTTCGGGGTCCTACATTAGTTCTTGAGGGAGTTGATGCACGATCAAGACTAGGATGTGATTGGAAAGACACATTAGGTAGGAGGTAGACATCCTAAAATTGAATGACGGAAATTTATTTCCTTTTTCTTTCTAGTTAGGTCCATCACATCAATCCCTTCCATCTGAAAACAAAGTTTCGAGTTGACCTTTTGCACAGTGCTGAAAATGTCAACACTTCAGTGATTCTCAAGGGATAAAGCTTCCTGCTAGCTTTAAGACTAGTTCCTTAATCTCATCCATTGGGCATGGAGTCAAATCCCAAACCAAAAATCTACCCTTTTCTAAAAATTGACCCTTCTAAAACAAAATAAAGCTAGGAAAATATTTGGTAAACCATATCACGTGTATGAAGTGAAAATCAATAGGGTGTGAATGCACTTATTGAAAGGTAAATCCTAATCTAACCTACTCTAACTAGCTGGAAATTGAATCTAAACAAATATTGGAACATGCAGCAAAAATAGCTTCCCTTTCTCAAAAATCGAGACCATAAGTTCAGCTTGAAAAACAGGTAACATGACGAAGCTGGAAATAAGATATGTACCTTTAATTTGTTCAAAATATCAGTCCAATAGCTAAGAAACACCTCTATCTAGTCTATAAGTTGTTATGAGAGGTTTTGGGGCTGATTCTTAAGAACATAATACTCTTCCTTGTGCTCTAAAATAGGTACAAACTCGTAATGTTGTAATTGGCTGAAAACCAGCCAAGTGGTGAATAGGACATGACCTTCTAACGGATGGAAAAATGATTGTTATGATCTGATCTATTTCAATGATTTCCTTTACGTTTTTAAGAATATTATGATACTGATTTGAAAGTTATTTTGCTTCTGCAAGCTTGCTTGTTACTGTTTCATCCTTGGGGACATTTTGAGACTGATTTGAAAGTTTTTCAACCTCTTCAAGTTGTTGTACTACATCTGTCATGATTGATTTTTCAGTTGTTATGTCAAACTCTTCTCCATTATTTAGATCCACCATGCATCTTGAATATTCAAGTTCCTCTTCTATGAAAGGTTGCTTCTCTTGGTTGCTGTCGTGTATTTTGATTTTCTCGAGTGAGACACTACAAATATCCAATAGTGTAACAATCTCCATGCATGCAACACAATTAGGATCTTCACATTCTGCCTCATCTTCTTAATTATCATGGAATTTTTCTTTCTTGCTTTCCTCATCATCGAACATGAAATCATTAAGCTGAAAATGTGATGCTCATGCATTAAATTTGATGATTTATTCACAAATTCAACATGCAAATCCTCCTCATTCAAAATTCGTTCTTCCTCTTCTGATGATTTTGCAAGTTATGATGAATCAACATCTTGTGTGAATATGGCACCTTCATGCACACTACGCGCTTTTCGGAACATGAATATTGTTGATCATCTTCCACTTGTGTTTGATCTTCTACAAAATTAAATTGTACCTCTTGCACGAGTTATTTCTCTAACTCTCGAATATGATCAAACTGAAATTTTGAGACCCATTGCTGCAAATTTTTTAGGAAATCCAACCTACTATTTTCTTCATTGGTTGCCCCTCCTAGATAGTTTTCTGATCTCGCACCTTCCTAAATTGGTACAATGGATGAAGGAGGAGGGGTGGGTTGGGTCTCAACTTGAATTGGCAATTTTTGAGCAAAGTAATGAGGTATGAGGTTTGTATGCAAGGAAGCATGATTTGGAACAATAACTAAAAGAAAACTTGGAAATTTAAATTTAGATTTAAATGGTGACTGGGGAATAGAAGGAGCAGAATTTGCAAGAACTCTCGAAAACTTGGAAATTGATAAATGAGTTGCTTTGGCTGGCAAGAAAGGTATCTAGGCATGGGATTTTGATGGGGAAGATAAGTGGAAACATCCCATTAATAGGGTTCCTCAACCTGATGCCTATCATTCTACACTTCTTGCATTTTTTCAACTTGTTCCTTGATAGATAAATATGTCTCGCTTAAGTTCGTGAAACTTGATTTCAAGATCCTCATCATGTTTATAATTAGCATAATCTTCTGCATAACCTTGATCTTGAACATCATAATCATTGTCATATTGATAATCATATTGATATGTAGGGTTCAGGTTATGAGGATATTCATTTTAATAGGGGTCATAACACTGATTTGGATTGGAATATGGGTAAATAGGCTGTGGATATGACGGATACAACTCTTGGATAGAATAATTCCACTAAGGAATTGATGTCATGATTGCATGACCTCATCAAAGATGTAAAAATAGAAAAAAGGTCTACTTGCTCATGAAAATAGGCTGATAACAACAAACTAATAGATCTATTTTTTAAAAAATACCTCAAAAGGTTGTAGCTAAAAGAATTGATGTCACTTTGGTGATGAAAAGTGTTGATGCGTCTAAATCATCTTTACAAAGTCACTAGATCAATTCTACTCCAAATCTTCAATTGTCTAAATTCATCAATAGTAGTTCTAGTCCCAACGCAGGCGTGCCAAAAAAAGTTATCTGATAAAAGTGCACTTGTGTTGAGGGGTAACATATCTTCTAACTTTTCTTTTCCCTCACTTTTGTGGATAGACAATTGAGACACCTCACAGGTGTGTGGTCTCTTTATTGTGAAGTGAATTTCTGGGATTACAAGGTCGGTTCCTTCTTTGGAGTATCCCTAAAATAAAATTGTGGGGTTTGAGGGTTAAGGAGATGAATAAAATTGTGATAAATGGGGGTGATACACCAAAAGTTATGAGGGCTTGACTGAGAAACATGCACAATATACTAAGAATAAATGGAACACACGATCCAATGGGTTTCGTTGCTCTCAAGGAAAACACTATTATGTTAAGGGATTTCTCACAATAACAAGGTAGATAATTGCACACTAAAATTAGCATAAACACCTATTTGCAGCAAGGTAAATAGCATAAGCAAGCTTAATAAATTCAGGGAATAAAATTCACAAGAATAACTATTGTAATACACACCACTACAAATTGTTGGAAAGGAAATCAATTGATTCTCATATAAGGGAAATTCGACAACAATGGCTTCAACACTTAGTACATAAAATTCCTCCACTTCTAATGCTTACAAAGCGAATAAATAGGGAAAATGGGTGGAGCCGCAAGCTCAACACACTCAATTCCAACTACGGTCTAAATCTACATGCATGGCTAATTTTAGCTTTACTGATGAATAAAATAATAATAAAGCTCAAAATAATACATGCCACTAAAAGGAAAAAATAGCCTTCCAAATCTAATCTTATCCCATAGTCAAACTACAATTGACTACTTTTCAAAGCTTTTTGAAAAGGTACAGACCTTCCTTTGCTAAGATTAATGTAAAATAATTATTTGAGGAACGCTATTTTGGGAACAATAAGGTGAACACTCCTATTTTGTGTTATCTCCAAAAAAAAGGGGGGCTTATGGCTTATTCTCCAATTTCAAGAGCATGCAAAAGCTGATTTTGTATTTTGTGTAAGAATCGCTTGGCTTATATAGATTTTTACTCACCTTGGCTAATTTTAAACTCTTTTCCACCACCATGCAATAATCACATAATTTGTTTAACAAGTCAAACTTACATGTGACTTAGGAAAGGAGAACATTATTATCCTTTTGACCCTCCCCATTATACATGCAATAATTGGATTGAATCACTTTATTAGAGACCCGTTTTGTGGGTATGTGGCACTTTTGAATTTCCTTAACTAACCCCGAGTTACAATTTTCAACCCCAGGTTAGTCTTAATCAATTAGGGCAAAACCATAAAAACATACTCATTCCAAAAACTGTTGGTTTTATTGAAAGCCTCTAGATATCTGCTTTACATACTTGGTCGCCATGAATGATGGGAAAAATATTTGTTTTATACTTTGTGGCTGCTATAGGGGAGAAGGGCCAGTATGTGAACACGTCCCAATACTTGAACAGTATTTTGCATATAAAATATCCAATACTTGATGGAAAAAAAACCAAAATTTTGATTATTGAAGTTCAAAAATTTGTTTTTTTATAAACCATATGTGCATAGGGTCAACATCTCAGTATTACTCAGTACACAATAAATACTGATTGGTACTTTCATTTTCTACAATAAAAGACTCATTTGTTCAAAATATAAAAACAACATATCAGTTGACAAACCCATCATATCTATTTAATGGGTTGAATATTTGTCTTCTCAATTCATCTCTTTCCATATTCCAAGTTGGGCTGTTCAATCACCAGATCTTTCATGTCCAGACATTAATACAAACCTGCAAAAAAAGAGGGAACCTTCTTCTCAAGATTCAAATTCATCCATTAAAAACACAAACAAAATTGTACACTTGAAATTAAAAAATAAATATGAATATCAAATCAAATAATTTCAGCCACAAGATCATCTCAAAATCAATTTCAACCTTTGATTAAAAAGACCCTACACCTTGATCCATGTCTTACATTTTTATTGGATACTCCCAAATCAATGTCAGTATTATATATTCACTTTCCTAGTCTTGTTTACTGCTGATTTACTTCTGCAGGGTGCCTGATTAGAGTGGAGTTTATAAGAAGAGATTACTTCTATCAAGGGGGAAAGGAAAGGTCCAGCAAAGCAAAAATTGCAGGTTAGTTTTCATACCTGCTGCAAAAATTACAGGTGGTTCTATTCATGTTTGGTGCTGTGTTGATATATGGTCATCAGCTGAAGTTAAATGTTGTTGCATTTCAAGTATAATCGCAATTTGAGTGTCAAAAGAGCCTTTTCTATTGTATAATATCCCATTGCACAGATAGTAAATGAATGTATACTATGAATAACATAACTTATAATCTGAATGGAGAGTTTCTGATGTACAGGCTCTGCTGTTTTACTGCAAGTGATTGTCTCTTATCAAAATTATGTTCTTCAGTTTATTGGGTATATTAGAGATTGTTTCTATTGCAGAATATCCCATCACATATATAGTAAATGAATGTATACCATAAATAACTTAAAATATGAATGGAGAGTTTCTGATGTACAACCTCTGTTGTTTTACTGCTAGTAATAATATTAACTTCACAATAGAACTAATAACTTCAGAATGTAAATGTGTTTTTTTAGAGATATTTTATTTGATCGATCATATGTAAGCAAATAATATTACAATATGATTCGAAATTAAAAGCTTAGGATAAAAAATTGTTAAATTATAACTAGCTGTCAAATTGGTGATCATACGTGGCAAGGAATTGGCTCCATGGACCTGCGAACTGAGGGTGTTCGCATACTGGCCCTTCTCCCCTAGAAACATTGCAAATTGTAGACAAACAAGTGGCAAATTGTCCATTTCAGAATGGAGAGTGAGTATATACGGTTAGAGACATACCCCAATACAGAGGAAACGTCCCCTTCCATGTTAGATAATTGTTCTATTCGTGTACATCCCAACGACTATCAGTTTGGTGGTTCTCGTATGGTAAATCTTAATAACTATATATAACAACACGAAACAATCCTAAAAAGTTCTAAATGCTTAACCACGAAACAATCCTACAGCCTCGAGCAACCAGTATACTCAACATTATTCTATTAAAAGCAGGTTCAGAAAATCCGTCTACCAGATAAAAACGAAAAACAAGTCTGGAAGAGTGCGATACCACGCAAATCACAAGGCTTCTGAACAGGTGAAATAAATTCGAAAAAATAATCTGAAGTGTAATACTTACGAGCAAGTCTTCTGTCCGCCTGATGCTATGAAGCATGACCTCCGAAATGCTAATGAAAGGAGTCGCTCTGCCCAGCCCAACCAGATCGAAAAAATCCAATATTTTATGTAATCCTGCACAGGAGCCCCGTAAGGCCCGTTAATGAGCTCCGCACAAGGTGGTTGAACATTTATTTGTTCCTTATCTAAAACGCGCGTGGAGATGGCGGAGGACATGTTGCGTTTCCCTCTTTTATTTCCAATTTAATGCTCAACACCTGTCCTCTTCGGTGGACCACTACCGGTCTCCACCAGTAAATGTGTTTTTTTAGAGATATTTTATTTGATCGATCATATGGAAGCAAATCATATTAAAATTGGATACGAAATTAAAGGCTTAGGATAAAAAAATGTTATTTTATAACTAGCTGTCAAATTGGCGCTCCTACGTGGCAAGGGATTGGCTCCATGGACCTGCGAACTGAGGGGGATAGGCCTTTTCTAAAAATAAGTCATCTACAGATATATCAAGAATGTGCAAGACATATCAATTTGTTTCGTCCTCAACCCATAGACATCTGCAAAATATAGAGAACTGAATTTTCTCACAAACAACATCCTCTGCATCCTATAAAATTGAAAAACTGAAATTCAAACCATTATCAATATCCACAAAGATTAATGGTAGTGAATATAAATCGTAGTACAGTGCAGGTAAGAGAGAAATCATCTAACATACGTCAGAATGGCCTAGAAAATCCTTCTCAATTGTACAGTTTGAATCAGTAGAACAGGTCAGAATGGCCTATAAACATTATTATAAATGAGATGTCACAGTCCTAACCGTGATTGCTACCTATCTTACTCAGCACACCGTAACAGTCTGAAAGTCTATAAAGCTCGTCTTCAAACCAAGAAAGCTAAAAGTGTACAAGCTACTAAGTTAAGTTTGCCTCCTCCTCCTCCTCCTCCTTCGTGGAGTGTGATATAAACACACATGTATATATGAACATAACTTCTAGACTCTAAGTTCAAGTTCCACCATCGACTGCTTCTAGTAGCCCATGAGCATCAGTGTAAACTATTTCCTTTACAAGAGAGAGGCCGTATGTACACCTCAGAAAACCTCATCATTCCGTTATAGCTTTTCTGCTTCCACAGTCCATAATAATAAGACAAAGATTTTCTGGAATAACTGCGTCTGATGTTTGACCCATCATCAAGATGAATCGTCGCCATTCCAGTTATCCAATTTACATAAAATGTCTTTCACCCATTTCTCTCGAAGTTGCTTCTAGTTCTACCCTTTTAGATATCTTCAAAGCATAGAGGAAAATCCAAAGTAGAGCTCCGGGATTAAAGCTTTCCGTGCTCACAAAAAAAGGTTTTTCTGGCCTGTTTTACAGTCACATATTGATACAAAACAGAAATCTGTAACTCTACGTGAACACTGCCCAATACTAAAGAGATAAGATATTGAGTTTCCAAACTAAAGAGATAAGATAAAGAAATGTTTATTTATAGCCAGCTGTAAAATTGGTAAACCTACATGGCAAGGAATTGGCCCGATGGACCCATGAACTTAGGGTGTTCACATAATTGCACTACTCCCAGAAATTAAAGATATAGGAAAGAAAAATGTTTATTCATACCTTTCAACTTAACTATTTATTCTTAACTAATTATAGGAGTGACAGTATGCCAGCTAGGTATAAATAAACATTTTTTAATCCTATATCTTTAATTATTTATCATATCTTAATGTTATTTGCTTCCATATGATCGATCAAGTAAAATATCTCAAAAAAAAAAAATTCACATTTACTGGTGGAGATCCCAAGAGGTCCATACCAAGACATTCGAAGTACAACAGATTTGCTGCCACTATAACAGCATATGTAGTCAAGCTATTACAATTACGATTCTTACATGCATTCACTTCTGAAGATGATTTGATGTCACAAAACATTACATTAACAAGACCTGCGTCAATTGATCAATATGAATTACAATGTCGAAAGGGGTGACTGCATGTTCCAGTGAAACATTCTAATTGATATTGATCAATTACAAACAAGCCGACGAATGTAGTGTTATTTGATAAGACCTCATCTTTATAAGAGTTTAGGGGAGAAGGGCCAGTATGCGAACACCCTAACTTCACAGGTTAAGTGAACCAAATCCTTGCCACGTAGGAGTATGAGTGACAACTTCATCTTGGGGCGGCAAATTATCTCCCATCGTGCCATTGTTCACTCCTATTTTCTCGGCACCCTCACTATAAGGCAACAATGTGGAAAGGGGCGACTGCATGTTCCAGTGAAACATTCTAATTGATATTGATCAATTACAAACAAGCTTATGAATGTAGTGTTATTTGATAACACCTCATCTTTAGAAGTGTTTATAGATGATCTTATTGATATATTAATACATATTTTATTAATTTTATATTGTTTCATACTGCAGCGTTTAGAGAAGATGAAGAGAAAGAGTTCACATCGAGCACAACGTATGCCCAAAAAACGAGGTGTACAATTTGAAATTGAAACATCTAACCATGGAACAGATGAACAGGATGCTACAATAATAAGCGAAGAGGATGGTGCAATAACAAATCAAGGAGATACAAACACAACTGATGATCATCGGCCAGAACCTGCTGGATGTGAACTAAATAGGCATGAACTACAGGAGACTGTGGTTGTTAGAGGCAACACTTTGACCAAGAAGGTTAGAATTTTGTCTAGTTGGTTAAAAGAAGATATCTTAAAGGCCATAGATGATATTGAGTTTCTCGCATTATTCAATTAGAGCTGCTGCACTGAAATATCATGTCATCTGTGACATGATATTTCACTTTAACACTATTCTGCATTTAAAATATCCAATACTTGATGGAATAAGAACCAAAATTTTGATTATTGAAAGACAATAGGGGAGAAGACCCAGTATGTGAACACGTCCCAATACTTGAACAGTATTTTGCATATAAAATATCCAATACTTGATGGAAAAAAACCAAAATTTTGATTATTTAAGTTCAAAAATTTGTTTTTTTATAAACCATATGTGCATAGGGTCAACATCTCAGTATTACTCAGTACACAATAAATACTGATTGGTACTTTCATTTTCTACAATAAAAGACTCATTTGTTCAAAATATAAAAACAACATATCAGTTGACAAACCCATCATATCTATTTAACGGGTTGAATATTTGTCTTCTCAATTCATCTCTTTCCATATTCCAAGTTGGGCTGTTCAATCACCAGATCTTAGGGTGTTCGCATACTGGCCCTTCTCCCCTATAGGGCCAGTATGCGAACACCCTCAGTTCGCAGGTCCATGGAGCCAATTCCTTGCCACGTAGGAGCGCCAATTTGACAGCTAGTTATAAAAAAACATTTTTTGATCCTAAGCCTTTAATTTCGTATCCAATTTTAATATGAACAGGTCAGGTGTTGAGCATTAAATTCGAAATAAAAGAGGGAAATGCAATCTGTCCTCATGGTTTTTATTCCATCAGGTATTTGGATATTTTAAATGAAAAATAGTGTTCAAGTATTGGGACGTGTTCACATACTGGCCCTTCTCCCCTATGTAATCAACAACCCAGCTTATAAATTCTGTCTTTATCAATTAATATGAAATTAATAAAACATGTATTCGATCATCGTTAATGGCGCCCAACGGGGTAATCACAAGTTCACCTACAAGTTCATAATTCATACTGTCATGTATCATAAGCTAGCTAAAATTTTCCCATTGTAGATGATCTTATTGATATATTAATACATATTTTACTAATTTTATATTGTTTCATACTGCAGCGTTTAGAGAAGATGAAGAGAAAGAGGAGTTTACATCGAGCACAACGTATGCCCAAAAGACGAGGTGTACAATTTGAAATTGAAACATCTAACCATGGAACAGATGAACAGGATGCTACAATAAGAAGCGAAGAGGATGGTGCAATAACAAATCAAGGAGATACAAACACAACTGATGATCATCAGCCAGAACCTGCTGGATGTGAACTACATAGGCATGAACTACAGGAGACTGTGGTTGTTAGAGGCAACTCTTCGACCAAGAAGGTTAGAATTTTGTCTAGTTGGTCAAAAGAAGATATGTTAAAGGCCATAGATGATATTGAATTCAACAATTATTCTATTAGAGCTGCTGCACTGAAATATAATTTACCTCCTACATCTGTTCATTATTGGCTGAATGGTCTGACCCATACAAAAAGGAAGGGCCCTGCACCTGTTTTGAGTGAAGGAGAGGAGAAAGAGATAGTTGAATGGTGCAAGCAAATGGCAGATTTAGGGCATGGAGTGGGATTTATGCAACTGAGGGCCTGTGTTGCACAAATTTGTGAAACTAGAGAGACTCCATTTCGAGAAGGATTACCTGGAAGATCCTGGTGTGAAGGATTTAGAAAAAGACACCCAGACATAGTCCTTCGGACTGCTGAAGGTCTAGAAAGAGATCGTGCAATAGGTTTACGTCCAGAGGTGGTTAGCAAGTTTTATGAAAAACTAGCTAACATTCATATCAATTCCTATGGTGCAGGCAAAATATGGAATTGTGATGAGACAGGAATCCAAGCAGGGAGAAATTGTGGCATGAGGGTGCTTGCCACCAAGGGTTGCAGGAATGTTCCCAAAATCATTCCTCGTAGCAGAGAATGGATGACAATTCTATGTTGTGTAAATGCTGCAGGGCAATGTATCCCTAACTTTTACTTATTTAAAGGTCAGAAAGTTTCACAAAATTACATCAAGGGATGTGAACCAGGTGCTTGCATGGCTGCTCATCCAAGTGCTTGGATGACTAGAGAGCTCTTTATAAGCTGGTTGTATCATTTCAGTAAGTCTGTACCTGGAGGGGTGTGCCCTGAAAATAGGCATTTACTTATATTTGATGGTCATGGAAGCCATGTGGCATTGTCAACTATAGAAGAGGCCAGGCGATTGGGGATTGATTTATTGACATTGCCAGCACATACTACACACAGGTTGCAACCACTGGATGTTAGTGTCTTTGGTCCTTTTAAAGCATATTTCAGATCTGAGAGGATGCAGTGGATGTGTAATAATAAGTACCAAGAAGTCAAACGTTCAGACTTGGCAGAAATAGGTAGTAGAGCTCTCGCAAAGGCCTTGACACCTGCAAATATTCGTGCTGGTTTTAGACGCACAGGTATATGGCCACTTGATCCAAATGCATTACAGAATGACATGGAATGTAGTAAACTATATATCATTGAAGAAGATGCCAACGAAGATGATGCTGAAAATGTCACAGATGATGATACTACTGAGAACATTATGAATGTTGATGGTACTGAAAACATAATAGATGTTGATGCTGCTGAAAACATCCTAAGTTTGTCAAGAGATGTAGCTCCACCAGTTGGTGACAAAATTGGAGAAAATTACTTAATGGAATCAGTTGAGAATCTGTCAACAACACAAGAAGTCCATCCAACCATTGAAACAACGGTTGTTGCTAATACAGAGACGGAGGAACCAAGTATACAGGGAGAAAGCCAAAGTATAATGCAGACCAAAGATTATGAAGTGAACCACATTGTGAATACTCGTGACCAAGGCACATCCAGCTGCAACACTGAGGCCCAGGGATTTGGAGAGGACGATCTCTCATTGCCAAGTGCACCAGAACAACCTACATGGCTGCAAGAGCATATTGCAGAGTTGGGACTTGATCAGATTGGAAACACTGAGGATGAAAGTATATCTTTACCTTCGATGCCAACCAACCTTGTGCCAGCAGACTTTGAACCAGCAAACTTTACTCATTATTATGCTGACGCAGAGGAAATTGAGGTCATTGATAAAGATAAAAATGAGGAAGAGACAACTGGCCATGATGTTGAAAGTGGTATATCAAATGATGGTGTTGCTGCAAATGAGAAGAAATTGGGTAAATTTTTAAGGTTACCGACACAATTTGTACGGGATCCTTCCAAGGGTAAGAGTGATGCTGCACTCCGGATAAGTCGTGCTTCACAATTGTTAACATCTGATGCTTATGTTCAGATGTTAAAAGATACAGAACATAAAAAACAAGAAATATGTGAAGGGAAGCAGCGTAAAAAGGAGCATATTGAGGCAAAAAAGCAAGAAAGGTTGGCAGCAAAGGAGCAGAAAAAGGAAGAGAGATTGCAACGCATTAAAGAGAGGCAAGAAAGGGATCTACAAAAGTTTGTTGAAAGACAGGAGCGCGAGAAACAACGGGAGGTAGCTCGCCAAAAAAAGGAATTGGAATTACAACAGAAGGAAGCCACTCGCCATCAAAGGGAGAAAGAGAAACAAGAAAGAGATAACAAGTTCAACAATCCGCAGGTTTTGTTTCCCATGCATCATCCCATGCCCATACAGAACTCCCTGTTACAAGATATGTTGAAAGTTCCTATCCCAGATTACCACCCTTACTTCCTTGACACCAACAGAATGCAAATAACTTCAACTCCAACTACACACCCCATTATCCCACAACCTCCTACTTCACACACAACCTTTCATACCATATCTGGTTTTCCTATTCCACCATGGGTTCATCCAGTGAACCTCTTGATGACTCCAACAACATCTGTCAATGATACAATCGTTCCTGATAGTCCAAACTAAGGGCAGCATTCGAGGAGAATTCTTTTTTGTGTTGCAGAAAAATATGTATCGAAATCAATTGTGCTTGCATTATTGCATTCACGATTATAGGTTATAGTCGGTATATTTTGCTCCGAATGTAATGAATATGGACACATACAGTATAAGTTTATATGTTTTGCTCCAAATGTAAGAAATATAAAGACATGCAGTTTAGATTACTACATTTTGCTCGAAATGTAATCATTGTTTCAGATGAGGAAACCAAATCAGCTCAGAATTTGTTCATAACCTTATTCAAATTGTTGCAGCTTAAAATGAACACCATTAAATAATGTAAATGTATTTTTTTTTAAGTATAAAAAGATTTTATTTATTAGGTAAACGGATTAGTGTTTTAAAAGGCTCCCAAAACCTTGTACAAAACAAAAAGATAAAACATTGAAGATCACAACAAACTGACTCACAAACAAAATCAAAACAACTTAATACAGCAAAAGCGCCCAAGAACATTTGTTTATACAAAAACCCACTAATTAGAAAAAACAACATAAAAAATCTGTAAAAGATCCCCCCAATTCTGTATTTCCCTTGAAAATCTTCTTCTTCTCACCCAGCTCGGGAGGTTTCATTTCATCAACTAATCCATGGTTCAATCGAGATAGAAACAAATCCAAGATACAAAGACATATTCAATTAAATACATAGGTGATAGAGAAAGACTGAACAAATATGTTAATAACCAACATAAAACCAATCAAGGATCAACATAAAATTAATTTAAAGCGATGCTTGGAATAAAACTTTACTAAAAACAAAAAAATTACATAAACAAAATTGTTGCAGCTTAAAATGAACAACGTTAAATAAAAACTGAAAGACAAGGATTTATTTGAATCTTGGTGAGGTTGAAACCTCACCTCTATATGGCTTAAAAACATAGAACTGTAGGTAACATTTTCCTTGAGTATTAGTAGTGTGAATACACACTGTTTCCACCCTGCTTCAAACGATCTTGCCGCATAAAACCGCCATTCCAAAGTTCTCAGCTCTTGCGCCAACACTGGAGCTCCACAATAAAATACTCCTACACGTCCATCCAAAAACAAAATTTGCTTAATAAATAATAAACATCGCATTCTACAAGCTTGTATATCTCATTGAACCCTGAACAATAAGAGTAAAATCCTTTCAATATTTAATTTAACTATTAAAAAGCAACTGATAAAAGATTTACCCCTATGCATTCATTTGAAAAGTCGAAGAAATTGGCTATGGAAAATAATGGTAAATAATTCTGTCTTGCCCTTATAAACTAAACTAAAGAAAGAGCAATTGATGAAGATTTCAAACAAAATATTCCCATAGCACTGAGCCCTTTCAACCGATATTACAAATTATAGTGAATCATTAATCGATATTAACAATTCTAACAATTCCAAAGAATACGTAGAGCAATTTTTGTAACACACAAATCTATAGAAAAGGAATGAACTTATATTTAAACAAAACAAAACATTCTCAATCGAAATCTGAGGAAATCATTTAGTTTTTAGCCTCAAATTAAACTTTCATACCTAATGCATCGCCTAAACAGAAGTCTACCGATCCCAGTTTGATAAAAGTTAGGAAATCACAATCAAACAAAATGCCCAGTCCTGCAGACGAAAACTAGAGCTTATGTCCTTGATAGAAATATATAACAAGACTTCAAATTTATATATATATATATATATATATATATATATATATATATTATATATATATATATATAATTTTCTTCAATCACTTTACTGCAGAAAACGTAAGCATATATGATACCTGAACATGGCATCACCGACTCCCACAGCAGCGCATGTGCAAGGATTCACTACCTGCAAGCATGTGTAATACACCATCAAATATCTCACTGAACCCTCAAATAGATTACAAACTATATTTCATTAGAAAATCCATGTTTCCTAAAAAAATCCAGGAAACATATGTTTCCTACCAAATCACAGTAACTTGTGTAGAAAAACTTTAAAATGCAAATATGACAGAGACATTACAGTTAAAGCCAATAATATAAAATACATTGAAAACAAAAATACAGATATATTCCATTATGAAAGGAACAAGGCGCTGTAAGTAGCCAAACAAAAATCCAAGGTTAAATTGCTAGAATGGACGATTTCGCAAAATAACAGATTGTAAAATGTATGCCAAAAAGAGAATAAAGGTCTGTTAAGCAATAACTAGATCTGGTGGCTGTGTATGCTTTTCAGGCACACAAAAATTGTGAATTAAAAAGCTAAGAAAACAATTCGTAGCAATTACACCCTGCATTAAATACAGGGCATATGTCACACCTGTACAGGATAACTTAGCCGACATCTCACCGAACCCTTATACTTAAGAAACGACACATGTAACAAAACAAACCCTGCACCAGCATGCCATTAAAATCCTACTACACAGATCTTAAGTAAAACATAAACGATTAGGTTAGCCCTTCCGCATATCGAAGTATGCTAAAGACATCAAAGAGAAAAAACAAACATGCCTAATCAGTTGAGTAGAATGAATCTTACCGTGCGAAATTAAGCTGAAAATTTGAATGCAGCCCGTGATATTCTAGTCATATTCGGCAGTGCAGTGATGGCTTCAAAATATACACAACAGACGAAGAAAAATACAACACAGACATCTATACAACAACAGAGACACGTCAAACGCACAAAACCAGACACAAACAATAAGACCAACAGGGACAAAAAAGACCACCACAGCATTAAAAATCGACAAACAATACGAGCAAAAACCAAGCTCACAATACATTACATTTGGGGGAAATGATTTGATATTTATAATCTGAAGTGTAATACTTACGAGCAAGTATTCTGTCCGCCTGATGCTGTGAAGCATGACCTCCGAAATGCTAATGAAAGGAGTCGCTCTGCCCACTCCAACCAGATCGAAAAAATCCAATATTTTATGTAATCCTGCACAGGAGCCCCGTAAGGCCCGTTAATGAGCTCCGCACAAGGTGGTTGAACATTTATTTGTTCCTTATCTAAAACGCGCGTGGAGATGGCGGAGGACAGGTTGCGTTTCCCTCTTTTATTTCCAATTTAATGCTCAACACCTGTCCTCTTCGGTGGACCACTACCGGTCTCCACCAGTAAATGTGTTTTTTTAGAGATATTTTATTTGATCGATCATATGGAAGCAAATAATATTAAAATTGGATACGAAATTAAAGGCTTAGGATAAAAAAATGTTATTTTATAACTAGCTGTCAAATTGGCGCTCCTACGTGGCAAGGAATTGGCTCCATGGACCTGCGAACTTAGGGTGTTCGCATACTGGCCCTTCTCCCTAATGACCTTCAGAAGCTCTTTTTTCTGTATGTTGATCACCATTTTCACATTTTTGGAGGAACCTTCTCTATTCATGGTGACTAAAGGGACTGGGTTTATATTTTCTTGTTTCCAATATTAATCTGTTGCTCCATTCACTTGGGTAGCTCATTTTCTAGGCATTTGTATTATTTTTGAACCCGCAAATAGAGGTCTTTGCTTGCATCTGCATTATTTTTCTTGGCCATATGATTATGTGTCAATGTTGATGGTTTCTGCTAGAGGAGTTTGTATATGGACTCATGCGGGTTTGGCTGGATTTTCCTCTTGTGAGCTCGTGGTGTGAAAATTTGGCCCGCCATTCATAAAAGGGTAATCTTTAGTTTCACTTGTAGTTTGGCCTACTCAAAACTCATTCTATGGTTTTATATGGCTCGAATTTGAAATGAACTCGGCTACTTTGTTTATGAGTCTACCGTGAAAAATTCCATGGCCACTTGTGAAGAGTGGTTGAGTTCTTTTTATTTCATCGGGGTTTGATTCATTTCTAAATCTAACCTTGAACTTGTTGTGCCATTTACAAATTTGAGTTGTTCTTTTGAAAATTCCTCACATTTTGTTATTCTAAACTTGGTTTGCTCTTGTTGACTCTTGTATGTGTCTGTCGTTGTTGTGGATTTCAAGCTTATGAGTCACCAATTTTGTCTTGTTGGAGGTATTTTGTTCAATGATTGCTGAAATTGGGGTTTTTTCATTTTTATTCTCACCGCCATACAGTAGGAGAAGAAGCCTTCTTTAATCTGGGCACTAGTTCTGCTAAAATGGGCTTTGTTTTCTTTTCTTATATGGCTTTCTTGAAGGTAAATCTGCATCTTTCTATGTTCCTTGTATTGTTAGTTGTGTTCTTGGTGAGGGTTCTGCATTTATCAAGGCCACCATTGTGCCGAAAAACTCTATATTAGTGATTTGGGGTCGTATTTTTATCCATAAAAGCTTAATGTATGACTTAGATTTTTGTGGGTATCCCGATATGGCTCTGGTGGTTAGCATTTATGGGCTCTGGATGCCATCTTTTCCCTACAATGAAATTTTTCTACTTTTGATATGCATTTTGCATCTATATCCTAAATTGTAACATTTGTTCTTTTTGACACCTTTGTAGCTAGTCCGCCATCTCATGTGCCTTGGTGAGTTTTGAGAATGTTGAATTTCTTTGAAAAAATATAGAATTTTTGAAAACAATTACGAGGTCGAGAACTCTAACAATTCATCCAATTAAACCAAAGTGAACAAGTTGGGTATTTATGTCTTCACTATTTGTAACATGAATTGAAGATTTTTCTCTTTAAATTTTAGAAATTGCAATCATAAGTAGTCAATAGACTCTGAATTTGTTCTTATTTTCTCTAACAAACCAGATTTGGAGACCATGCTTTAATTATTTTTTCCCTTTTCACGCTTAGAAAAAGGTTTGTATTTTGATGACTTAGTTGCTCACTTTTTTCCAGCTTCCACGATTGCTTTGAATTCCTTGTATGCATTGATGTTTCCCTTTCTTGAAACTTTTAGAAACATCCATATTTGGGCACTCCATGCTTCAGCTAACAAACCTTAAAAATACTTAAATGGTGTATAGTGTAAGCTCTAGAAGAAAACAATTTTGTAACAAAGATACATTAGATTTCTCATTAATCCTTGATGTCCTTTCTTCAGTTTTTAAATTTGCTATGATGGCTGCTTGAGCTTGATGGTTTCATTTTTAATGTGTATCCTTGAGCTTTTTTGCAAATATCTTCAAGGTTCTAAGCTTGAAAAAGTGTCAATAATCACGTTGGACTTCGTTGTCTTGTATTGATTCATAGTTGAAAACTATACTGCTTTAAAAGATAATGAAATCTTTATACCATTGGATGTGCATTCATAAATGCTCTTCATAGTTTGTTTATTGAGCTTTGCTTTATGCTTTTATTGTTGGGTATTCCGTGCTTTTCCATTGACCTTCTTGATAACCGTGATTGATCATGGCTGCAATAAGCTTTCTAATTTGAATTTCGTCTTGCTTGCACCTCCCGGAAATCTGCTTTGTTTTGTAGGCTTATAACTTCGAGAGTTGAGATCACATTCTTCTTTTAATCATTAGTATTATTTGTTTCCTTAGCAAAGAATATGAAAATATATTTCAGCTTCATGAAGCCACACCTTTAAGCTCTATAATGAATATGAGAATGCATTGTTGAAACTATGCCTTCATATTCGAATCTTTGTAAATTTATATAGACCGGTACTTTCCATGTGATTCAAAACACTTGCCACTTTTGTGAGTTAGTGCATTTCTTGAGGATAAGAAAACTATAACTAGAAAAGGTAATTTTCTTTTCACTTGTGTACATAGTTCGTTATCATTGCTTGCTTAAGGATTATCACGAGCTAACTGTTGTAAATCTTCTACTTGACATTTATTTGAGTACCATTATCGTTTGTATCTCTGTTTGAGCTTGTTAAGAATTTTCCATGCTTTGTATGTTGTCCCATTTGGGACTTGTATCTTTTTGATCTAAAACTCACTAAGAATTTCTTTGGAAACTAAAATTTAACTCCCGTAACTTGTAAATCTGAAATTTGCAATCCTTCAAAACCTTATAGCATGAAGATGAATTGCTGCTTTGTATCTTTTGCAAAGATAAGATGAATTTCATTATGTTTCTTCCGAATCATTACGCAAGTTGCTCCTTATATTCTTTCTTTATGTACTGTAACTAAAATTCTCGGGGTTGTAATTTACATTAGTTTACTTTTTATTTTTGATATAGTGAAATTGTTTCTTACAAGAATTATGTGAATGAGAAGACTCATAAGTTGTACTTACACATTGAACAACTAGTTGGAAAAATAAAGGAAAAAACCTTTCTTTTACTGTTGTTTTTTTCCTTGTGTAATGTTTCCGAAACTAATATTCTTCTCGTGAATTCTTTTCTATACTTCTGATTTTAAGTTCATTTTTGAAAGTTCATCTATTTAAAGCTATGAATACAACAAACATGAAATCCGGAGCTCTAACATAAATTTTCCTCTTTCAGATACAATGGCAGCAGCTGGAGAAGATGGTGGAGAGGAAACAACGAGGACAACGAACAATCCAAACTATGGGAAATCCATCTAACATGAAATGATGGATTTCCTTCTTTCTTTATTCACAATTTTACATATATGTACTTTCATTTTTGTTCTTTCTTTTTAGAGTTATTCCCACGGCTTGTGTGGGTTCATTGTACTTTATAATTATGAAATAAATGAAAAATTTCTTCATGTGATGAGCTATATATTTATCTCTTTTGCATTATTATTTCATTTACATGATGTAAAATGAATTATGTACAACTCATACACACTAGGAACCTTTCATTTAATCATAATTAATGAACTCAAGATAACTGATAACAACTAAAAAGTGAATAAAGATAAGCTGAAACCTACTTCATCCCTGAAGTGAACTGTCCCTTTTCTAGTTCTGGGTTGTCCACCTTCAACCTCATCTATCTTTCCCGTCTATGTTAGGGTCCTGCATTAGTTCCTAAGGGATTTGATGCATGATCATGACTAGGATGTGATTGGAAAGACACCTTAGGTAGGAGGTAGACATTCTAAAACTAGAACAACAACAATTTATTTCCTTTTTCTTTCTAGTTAGGTCCATCACATCAATCCCTTCCATCTGAAAATGAAGTTTCGAGTTGACCTTTTGCACGGTGCCAAAAATGTCAACAAGAACACATAGGAGGAGATTTTTTTTTCTAATTAGTTTCATGATTTTTGTGCCATATATGGAATCTAAAGATAGTTAACAACTCCTTACACACCACATAAATGGTGTAGCAGAAAGGAAGAATAAATCTATAATAGAGTTAGAAAGGATTATGTTGGAATATAAACACATGGAAAGGGGTTTTGTGTATAATTACTAAAAACAACAATCTACATCATTAATTATAGTTCTATGATGGCACTCAAAGACAAAACACATTATCAAGCATGGTTTGACAATAAAACATGTGTAGATCATCTAAAGGTATTTAATTATTTAAATTTTGTTCATATTCCTAATTATTTTTGAAATAAATAAGATATTAAGAGTGTCACACACATATTCATAATATATGGTGATAAAAAGGCATACAAGTTTTATAATCATGCTAGTAAATCCACAATTGTTTATAGGTGTTGTATTATTTTTTTAAAATGAGATAAGATGTATGTTGATCATGATCATATTTATAAAAGGGTCATGAGTGAAGGGGGTAGCCTATATAATAATATTTTTAGGTATTACAAAGTCATATACATGTTTCTATTTCAATAGGAAACAATACTATTACTTCCCAAGAGACTAGTCATCCATCTACATCAAGACCAAGTAAGCACAAGTGTTTGTTGAATCCACATCCAAAAAAATAAAATGTTGGATCATACATATGAGAGGAGAATCAAAAGGATTCAAGTTAAAGAAGGAAATTTATTTGATGATGCTTATGATGAAAATACTATGTTTGCATTATCATCTATGGCTAGTGAACCTAGAAGTTATGCAAAAGCTAGTCAAAGGAAAGAGTGGGTTGATGCTATAAAATTAAGATGGATTCAATTGAGAGGAATGATACATGGAATCTTATTCAACATCCAAATGATATGTCATTAGAACTAAGTGGGTATACAAGAAAAAATTTCAAAGTTATTGGGTTTCACTAGTTTCTAGATTTATGGGCAATCCATCACTAAAACATTTGCAAGTAATGAAAAGAGTTTTCATATATAAGAGGTACTTATAATCATGGTATTCATTTTAGACCAATAAGTTAATTATGTTTAATTGGATACATAGATTCATACCAGGAGATTCTCTTAATTAAAGGAAATCTACTTTAAGTTATTGTTTCACATTGGAAAGTGGGCCGCTTTCATAGTCATTAAAGAAGCAAGATGCAATTGCTGCATCCTCTACTAAAGTTAAATACACAGATATTTCATCTTCTTGCACACAAGGTATGTGGTTGAGAAGACTCTTAGTTGATTTTATATATGCTCAACTTGAGCCTACATAGATTTTTTGTGATAACAATGGGGGAATATAATCATTGAAGAATCTAATTTTCTATGTTAAAACCAAACATATAGAACTCATGAATCATTTTATCATATAATTGGTCAAAAGTAATAAAATTTTGATTGAGTATGTGAGAATTGAGGATCATATTGATTATATTTTACTAAGGGTTTATTGTATCAAGTTCATGAAGGACTCAAGTATATGATAGGATTTTTTCTCTTTCCATCAAAATGGGGAATATTGAGTATGGTGTCAATATAAGGATTGATCAGATTATATTTTTGGAATTTAGGAGTTTTTTTGGTTGAGTTTAAAATTCTATAATTTAGAATGGAATTTCAATTTTGATTGCATTTTACCTGGATGCGTATTTAATTGAGTTCAAATCATTATCCATTAATTCCCAAGAGGTGGGGTGCCATTTATGTGTTTATATGACTAAATTTTGTCTTATATTGATCCAATCCTATTATTAAAAGATATTGGGGGCACATACATTGACTAGGATGCATGATAGGTATGCATATGTCTCTTAAACTAATATTGACTTCTTGCATGTTGAACATATATTATTACTTGGATGATACTTTTCATTTTGAGACAAATTTTGTTGCAATGGCTATATTAGTCTTGTTTATTGTTTAGTTGTTTTAATGCAAAGTGGGGAATTTTTTTCCAAGTGGGGTTTCTTTTTTAAATGTATTTAAATACGATTTTATTTGTAGGTATTTAATGATCATCAAATTCATTTAGAGATTATTTCAGATTTGATTTGCACTCCATCCACACATCAAAACCTTCACAAAAATCCTACAATCTGGGTAAAATAAAATTCTATAGAAAAATAAAAATATATATTATTATAAATGAAACAAGAAATTTCAAGAATTCCCAAAATTGTTGTTCAAACCCTAATAATTCATCCCTCGCTATGCACTTGGAATCGATGAAATAAATAAATAAAATTTTAAAAAAATTGAACGAGGAGGTGTGTTGGAGAAGGGACCTCCTTTGCCCTAGGTCACTCGGATGGGCTTCCTTATTCCTAGCTCGGTGGCCTTGAGATAATTATTCCTAGACTAAAACAAGCTAGACCGATCTATCTTGACTTGAGCCCATTTATTTTTCTCGCCATATATCTTTTCATGAGCTTAAGTAACTCATACTAGACTATACATAACTTTTCATCTTAGAAAACTTGGATTACTCACTCAAGCACTTTGTGGTGAGCTTGGATCGGGAAATAGAGTAGGGAGTAAAACTCTACTAGGTCGAGTCCTCGATAGTGATACTCAAAACCTCCTTCACACCGGTGACCCTATCAAAAATTACCATGACATCATATGTTAATATTATTTCATCTTAGCCGCTACACTCATCCCCAACTCCTCGAACATGGAAGATCTCAAAGAAACTCAAAGTGAGTGGCTTGATATATAGGATTGGATCTCCATGTGCTCGGATTTCCTCTCCCATGTGCCAAAAATTATTTCCCTCCCACCTCTCATTATGGTGGCGAACTCTCCAGTGGTGGTGGCAAGAAAAGTTCAAAAAATTAAAACAAATCCTTGGACAAAAATTTAATAAAATTATAGAATTTTACTATCTATATTCCTTGGTGTATTGGTTAGACTGGCACCTATAGAACTAAATTCTCAAGTTTGAGCCTCGGACCTTTTGAATAATTAACTAAAATTGGTTAATAAACACTTAAAACTTAAAGGTGAAAATTGCATGTAAATTAAAGTAATGTGGTTGAATAGCCAAAACATTAAGTTATGAAGCATTGGGTCATTGGTTTAACACTAGACCCTTATGTTTTGTTAAAATTCTAATAAACATTTTGAGGTAGAAATAAATCACTGATAATGAAACCAAGAGCATTATTAAAAAAAGGACTATGTGGATGAATGACTAAGAACTTATATTCAAAAGGAGGGGTCGTATGTTTGACTCCCTCCTTACATCCTTTTGAAACATAAGGTATTAAATCCTTTTTGAAACATAAAAGGCTAATAGGAAACTATTATTATAAAGTTAAAAGGATGTGCATTATATATGGTTTTGATATTATGAGAAAATGTGAAAGATTAATTAGATCAATTGAGGTCCACCTTGATCTCTACAAGATAAAAAGGACTTTTGTGCAAGTTATATATTGAGCCATAAAATATTTATTATCATTTATTAGAAATGCGGAACGTCATTATGAAACATAGAGACATGAAACTAATATATGGGGTTTTGTATTGTAAGTATTAACCATAATATTTCAACTATACTTGATGACGAATACAACATTAAGAGATAAATCCATTTAGCTAAATGCATAATGATTATGAATTATACACCTAGAGTGAGAGGTGAATGATAAAAACTCTTATTGAGTATTTTGTAATATTAAACTTAAAACAAGTTATGACAAGATCAACATAACCACATGAAATATAAATTAATATGTTATATTATTTTTGGAGATAAAGTAATGATCTTATATTTTTACATCGCTTATGAAACTTATATTATGTATTTTCAACCTAGAAACTGTGATACATTCTTATTGTATCTAGAGAGTATGATGAATTGTAATCAAGGGAACAATGGTTGTGAACTCATAATGAAGACAATGCGAATTAAAAAGGGTAGCATACACCTATTAACATAGGAATGGAAAATTTATGTTTTAAGCTTAACCATGATGAGAACAATAAAATAGATAATGCTTTTATGTCAAAATATATCTTAGAGGATTATTATAATGGTTAAACATAGAAACAAGATTTTTAAACTTGTTAACATTTACAAACTTGATCATGATTGGTGTTAGAGGTGGAAAACCTATAACCATATGCTTTAATTAGAGGATAATAGCCTTGCAAGGGAATCATAAGTTGTTATACACAAATATTCTATTCTAAAGAGGACTTGAGTTAGGAAAATAAAAGATATATTTATACTTTAAAAAGTAATATTTAAAAGAGACAATGAAATATGCCAACCATATGAAGAGTTATAGGTGCCTTCCTAACTCAATGAAAATGATGTGAAACTATATAATCAGAAACTTTTGTGACAATATAGGTGACATGTTCTACACTTTGAACATGTTTGGAAGATGAAATATATTAGCCTTGTTTATTGTTTAATTATTTTAATGCAAAGTGGGGAATTTTTCCAAGTGGGATTGCTTTTGAAGTGTATTTAGCTATGTTTTTATTTGGAGGTATTTAATGAGCATTAGCTTCATTTAGAAATTATTTCATATTTGATTTGCACTCCATCCACACATCAAAAACCTTCACAAAAATCCTTCAATTTGGGTAAAAGAAAATTCTATAGAGAAATAAATAAACATATTATTATATATAAAACAATAAATTTCAGGAATTCCTGAAATTGTTTTCCAACCCCGATAATTCATCCCTACTATGCACTTGAACCGCTGAAATAAATTTTAAAAAATTAAAATGATTTATTTTGAATGAGGGTGTGTGTTGAGAAGGGATCTCCTCTACCCTAGCTCACTCGTATGAGCTACCTTATTCCTAACTCAATGACCTTGAGATAATTCTTCCTAGGCTAAAATAAGCTAGACCGATCTAGCTTGACTTGAGCCCATATAGTTTTCTCACCATATATCTTGTCATGAGATCAAGTAACTCATACTCAACTATACATAGTTTGTCATCTTAGAAAACTTGGATTACTCACTCAATAACTCTGTGGTGAGATCGAATAATGTAAAATTGGATCCCGATGAGCCCGACATATAGAACATGGAGGAAAAACTCATATTATGCCAAGTCCTCCATAGTGGCACTCAAAACCTCCTTCACCCAGGTGATCCTATCAAAAATTACCATGGCATCTTAGGTTAATATTATCTCATCTCGCTTTCTACACTCATCCACAACTCCTGGAACATGGTAGATCTAAGTGAAAATCAATGTGAGTGGTTTGGTATATAGGATTAATCTCCATGTATTCGATTGTCCTCTCCCATGGGACGTAACCTACTACCTCCCACCTCTCATCATGGTGGAAAATCTCTCTAGGAAGTGGTGGCAAGAAAAGTTATTTTTTTTTTTTAAAATCCTTGGATAAAACTTTTATTAAATTATATAAGTTTACCGTTTATGTTCCTTGGTGTATTGGTTAGATCATGACACTTATAAGAATAAAGTCTCAAGTTTGAGCCTCAACCATTTTGACTAGTTAATTAAAATTGATCAACAAACATTGAAAACTTAAAGGTGACATTTGTATGGAAATTAAAGTAATGTGGACAAATAGCCAAAACATTAAGTTGTGAAGCATTGGGTCATGGGTTCAACTCCCGACCCATTATGTTTTGTTAAAATTATAATAAATGCTTAGAGGTAGAAATAAATCACTTGATAATGAAAACAAGAGCATTATTTAAAAAATTGGACTATGTGGATGAATGGCTAAGAACTTATATTAAAAAGGATGGGTCACATGTTTGACTCCCTCCTTACATCCTTTTGAAACATAAGGTATTAAATCCTTTTTGAAACATAAAAGGCTAATAGGAAACTATTATTATAACGTTAAAAGGATGTACATTGTATATGATTTTGATATTATGAGAAAAGGTGAAAGATTAATTAGATCAACTCAAGTCCACCTTGATCTCTAGAATATAAAAAAGACTTTCTTTGCAAGTTATATATTGAACTATAATATATGTATTATCATTCATTGAAATGTGTAATGTCATTATTTAATATAGAGACATGATACCAAGATACGGGGTTTTGTATTATAAGTATTAACCATAACATTTCAACTATACTTGATGACGAATAAAAATTAAGAGATAAAGCCATTTGGCTAAATGTAACAATGATTATGAATTATACACCTAGAGTGTAAGGTGAATGATAAAAATCTTATTGAGTATTTTGTAATATTAAAATTAAAACAAGTTATGACAGATCAACATAACCACATGAATTACAATCTAATATGTTTATATTATTTTTGGGAGACAAGATAATGATCTTATATCTTTTACATCGCTTATGAAACTTATATTATATATTTTCAACCTAGAAACCGTGATACATTCTTATTTTATCTTGAGAGTATGATAAATCATAATCAAGGGAACAATGGTCATGAACTCATAATGATGATAATGAGAATTAAACAATGGTAGCATAAACCTATTGAAAAAGGAATGGAAAATATATGTTTTAAGCTTAACCATGATGAGAAAAATAAAAGAGATTATGTTTTTTTGTCAAAATATATCTTAGAGGATTGTTATGAGAGGTGGAAAACCTATAACCATAGCTTATAAAAAGGAGAACTATATGTTTTTATTAGAGGATAATAACCTCATGGGAATCATAAGTTGTTATATGTAAATATCCTATTCTAAAGAGGACTTGAGTTAGGAAATTGAAAAGATATATTTATACTTTAAAAATAATATTTAAAAGAGACAATGAAATATGCCAACCATATGAAGAGTTATATGTGCCTCCCTAACTCAATGAAAATGATGTGAAACTATATAAATGTAAAGTTTTGTGACAATATAGGCGACATGTTCTACACTTTGAACATGTTTAGAAGATGAAATATATTTTTCTTGGAAATGTGAATTGATTATGCAAGATGCATAATATTATATGAATGAGATTAATATTTATGATTTGGATGACTTGATGGAAAAGGGTGTAAACCAATGAAGGATGATTAAGTGGAAAGTGCAATGAGTTAAATAATATGAGAATATGTGAATGTTTGGATTAAAATACATGGAATGAATTAAATGACTAATTCTTGTGAACAATGTATGAAGACATTTGTACCTCGCAGAGATGATACTACAAATTAAACTATTGATTGAGGTCTAGGAATATGTCGCAACTAAGTAACTTGGCAATAACTCATTATAAATACTTCGTATATTTGGATTATGTATTGATGGAAATTAGATAATTATAAAATGCAAATCTATATGAATTAGTTATAAATCAGTGGATTTTATAACCCATAGGTCCCAAGATCGGAACCTAGCTCTAAAGGATGAGCAATATATTTTGATTTATGATTCGGTGGAATCATTAACTATGGAAAATTATTTCATTTATCTTGATTATGATTTTGGTAGAATTTGGAATCTAATTTATGATATGACCATGTATATGGCATGTTTTTCTAGATCTTGTAGGGAGAAAATCTAGTGATTATATTTTATGATTGAGAGGATGTCTTGGATTATGAGCATGATAAGATTTTTGGACATATGAATATCTTATAGATTGGAGATGACTATGGAAAATAGGGTTTATGATTCTTGTAATCTCGGTTCTCTTAATTAGTATGAGATAGTTACAAGAGTTTTTATTGTTTAAGTGTTACTCGCTTTGGAATCATGTGATCATTATTAAAAGGTGAAGGCAAAATCCATGCAATGATGAGGATTATGAGATAATATTATTTTATGCAGTAGATATTGATTTTCATGATTTATAAACCTTATATGAATTATTATTAAACTTGAAACATGTACAACTAAAAACATATATATGAAACTATTACGTAAAATTTATAATCCTTTCGTGCATGTGATAGAAAACCAAGCCTAGGATTCATGCAATGATGACTTACTTGGGTGGTATGGGACACCCAAAAAGGTTTTCATTGCTTGTGTCCTCGTTAATGGTTTGGTTTGTATTATTTGGGGACAAAAATTAGGATCATGATACTTATAGCATTAATGTGAACAAGTGGTATGGTACATTTGGAAAGGTTGGTGTTGTTTGTATTTTATTTCTAGTTTTTCCAAGTTTTTACATGGAGATAGAGATGTCTTGTTGTGAATTGTCAATGGAAAAATGGCATGTTTTGAGAAATGTGTTATTGGACTATGGAGTGACCTGTATGAGGGTTAGGTAACCTAGGTATATTGGATCACACATGACAAGTATGTAAGGGGGTACGAGGTGGATTGGATAGATCCAAGGCCTACCTTCATGAAGATCAAATAAGGATTATTTCATGACATAGTACATTCTTGGATTTTAGTAGGGGTCCCTTATCTTATCCTAAGTTTTTTGGAAAAAATAGTCATTATCTGTGATTTTTAAGATGTTTAATATTCCTACCCTATCCTAATTATACCACTTTTTAGGATGATTTTACTACACATGGTATTCTCTCTTACCTTATTTATTTTCCACATTTACCTTCTCGTGAAAGGTAGGGCCAATCCCAAAGTTATGAAAGGTACATGGGGATTTGTAAGGCTCCCGGTTTGAGGTAAATTTCTCTAATGATACTCTTTCTATCACAATGTATTTTGAAAATAGGATGGATCTACGATGATAGGAAACATTTGTGTTGTAACAATAGGATGGATATATGATGATATGAAGCATTTGTGTTGCAAAAATATGATGATTCTCCGATGATAGGAAACATTTGTGTCACAACGTAGTTGTGATGTTTTGTATCCATGATATCTATTATATTATTGTATTTGAGAGATCCTGGATGTAAAATTTATATAATTATAACTTGTTGTAAAGTGAAACCACATTTCATAATGTAATTGATTATAAGTGATTAAGAAATGGAAACTTATGTATATTGAGACAAGGAAATGTAACATTTTATATTGAATACATGTAAACCACTATGTATTGGAAATTATGTAAATTGAATCACATGTGTTTGTGTAATGAATTACATTATAATAGTTAAGATGTAAACTTAAGTAATGTTGTAATATATGAATGAATGGAACTATCTACTTTTGTATCACTTATCATGGACTTGTATATATGATGAAATCTATATGTTATAATCATGGATGTGTTATGAACTATATATCAAAACAATTCAATGGATGGAATTATTATTGTACATTTTTTATTAAAGATTATAGAATAGATTAAAATGGAATGCACATGTTAAGAGTTAACTACAAAGCCTTAGTTAATTAGATGAATAATTATATGTGGAATCATGTAGGTTTTAATACTTAATGATTATGCACAGCTAATTCACTTCTACGTTATAATGGAAGCAACATTTACAAGTTGAAATGAATAACACAAATTAATCTACTATGATAGATAAATTTAATTAATTATGTATTGATTCTTACATATGTTAGTATGATTAATTCTAAGAATATGAAATTGAGATGCATCAATTTTCATCCCTAGTTGTGAAGGGTGATTGAAAATTCTTGTACAAAAACAATTTAGTGTGTTTTTCCTGGTCTCCCATCTGGAGGTCGGTACAATTTGTTAGGAGTAATTAATTCAACTATAAGAGGTTTTTTTTTATGCTAAAGAAATGTACACAATATTTCAGTGATAAAGAAATGGAAAAAGTAAGGGTGAAAAACTATTGTGCATATTGACTACAAACCTCTTTAATATTCGATGCACAAAATTCATTACAATAAGCAAGTAAGGGGAAGTGGATAGATTTTATTTAGTAATTTTATTTGGTGATCAAGTACAAGAAAGGAAGAATAGATGACATGGAAAATATGCTATGTATGTCACCAATATGGCATGTTTGAACCTTGGTAATAATTTCACAATTTGAAGCTTTTATAAAGGCGGCTTATGGGGAAGTTTATAAACTAGATATATATTTTGGGAGAGATTCCAACACTTTTTAGTCAAGAAGTTTGAAAATGAAGGAAAATTTAGGTTTTACCTCAATAATGGGATTTCTCTATACGTGGGATAAAATATGCGTGCAAAGAGAAATACTTCTTTTGATGAGGGAAGCATACATGTAAATTATGGATCATTTCAACATCAAAAACCATGGTTCACTTGCAAGTAACTATGTGTATTAGCCCAATATACAAATTATCTACACTCATAATAAGATGTAAATTTTTTTGTTCAAGCAAGCCTTTAGTTAAGAAAAGGAGGAGTGTGCATGCCTCTACCAATACCTACTAGACCATGGGAGAGCATATTTATATATTTTCTTAGAGGATCACTTAGCATCGAAACATGGTCACAACTATCTATATGTTGTTGTAGTAGGTTCAAAAAAATGTATTTTTATTTCATGTAAAAAGGGGGGCATGAAGTATCTAAACTATTATTTCTAATATTATGGTGCATTTTGGGTTTCCTAAGCCCATTGTTTCATATAGAGATTCCATACTCTTAGGAAATATTTAGATCACATTGTGGTACAAGATGGATACAAATCTTCAAAGAAGCATAACTTTCTATCCTCAAACCAATGGGAAACTGAGGTTGTAAATAGAAATTTGGTACCATTAATAAGAGGTTATAACAATAGGTATCCAAGTACTTGGGACAAGTCTTTGCATATATTTTTAGACACAAAATATATGCACTTGGGTACATTTCTAGGTCTTAAAGCATACTAATGTATACATGATTCCTAAGAAAGAAAACTAGTGGTTAACAACTTATTTTGGGCCTTTTTCTTTATCTCTTACACTTTTATTGGCCTTACATATCTTACATGCTCTACTAGAACTTTACTAATTTATCTTTTATGGCCTCGACGCTAGCACCCGCTTAGTACAGAACACACCGGCACTCTCATCCCTCCTAGGCATTCCTACCCTTCTTTATCTTCTTCTTACTCTTTTGGGTCCTTTTCACCCTTTGGTAACCTTTTCAAACTTTGGTTTGTCCTTTCAGTTGTCAATTATGAAATTCAAACAAGGGAATCATATATATAACTAGTTGTTTCACTCAAATAAAGGGCCACACACTATAAGCATTATCTATAATCACCTATGCTTGCATTAAAGGCATAAGAGAATTACAAGGTATACATCTAGCACATCAATATAAAGGACGATGGATACATTATTCTCGCATACACATAATAGGAGGGGACTTTATTTTATTCAACCAAACACATTTTACATACTCGGACAATCTAGATATAGCCCACTATCTTCATGAAACTTGCACAAGGGAAACCTAGGACATCATTTCACAAAAAACATGGAGAACTAGATGGAGTATGAGATGTAGTGCAATGCTTAGTTGTAAGTTCACTCTTCGAGTGACTTCGAGGTCAATCCGACTCCCTATTCTCGCATATTCTTTATTAGATTTGATGTGGTTTATGGGCATTTGAAGGTAGACATTTTTTTGCAGGTTACAGGTATGAACGATTTATCTAAGAGAAAAATTAGAGTGATAAAGAGATATGAACACCGAATCTCCTCCAACCTAGAAAAGATAAGAACCCAAGCATCTAAGTGGACACAAGTACATAGTTCAGTCACTAGCACTGGGGCACTCCTGTTCTCTCATGGACACTTCTATCTTATGAATTTCTAGGGTTCCAAACCCTCATCGAGTCTTGATGACACTGCTTTCTAGCCGATCCATCGATACTCACCCAAGCCACTCTCGGGTTGTGTAGAATCAAGTAAGTCATCTTCCCATCACATTTACTTAGGGTTTTTACTTTTTTAAATGCTTATTGCTCATGTGTATTGTAAATAATTATTAGAATATAATTTCTTACAAAGTAGTCACTCTAAAATTAAGGTTTAATTCAGTTTAGATTACATCATTTGGTGAACCCATTTTCTCAAACCCTACCTTACTTCAAGGCCCTTTTTTTATGTCGATCACCGTATTGGTCATTTTGGTCTTCTTATGCACATTGAGCTTCCTCCATTCACCCATAGGATTTCTAAACAAATGGATGCCTCTGATAATCCTTTGATTAACTCAACCCATATTCCTCTTGAAAACATTGAAGCTTCTGATAGTGAACACTCATACGATGAAGACACCAATGTTGATCAAGAGCAACTTGACAAGCTCACTAACTTTCGTTCTGCTTTATGCGACCACCCCACACATATTCCACATGTTCTCAATGCTTTACTTGTTGCTAAAATATCTAGAGATGCTACCACTCTCCCTCTTGTGGGTTCCTCCTTGCTACCATGACATCTACCCCACCTTCCACCATTCTTATTTCTATTGCTACAACTACTGCTCCTCTTCTCCCTCCCAATACTTCCCATACACAACATAACTCCTCTTCAGGCACTCATGACCTAGCCTCATTATACCATGATTTGTAAACCCAAATTCACCAATTACAACAAGCCTCTTCATCCTTCTCTCCATCTCTAGATTCCTCACTCCTCCTTCATAGCCCTTTCGCACCCACCATCTCCTCTTATCCGCTACCTCCTAACTTTGTTACACCTAAGATTCCCACCTTCAATGGCCATGATGACCCTTAGGAGCACCTTTGATCCTTCCATGTTGCATGTCTCGACTATGTTGATGACCTTACATTGTTGGCTAAATTGTTTCCTCAAAGCTTAAATGAATATGTTATGTGTTGGTTCTATGATCTACCTGTCCATTTGGTAACATATTTTACAACTCTAGCTGATGCATTCCTTTCTCATTTTTCTATAAATATCGGTACTAAGATATCCTATGCACAACTAGCTAAAATCAAACAAGGATCCAATGAACATCTTGTGGACTATGTCTTGTGCTACAAGAACAACCTTGCTAAAATGACCAATGTCCTAGCTGATTCAGAATTGCAAGATCTATTCATTCAAAGTCTTTTACCTCCACTCCAAGAGAGTGTTATTTTCAAACTTCTCATTCCTTTGATCAATTGTGTCACACACTCAAATTGCATGAAATAAAGTTACTATATATGGGAAAATTGAAGTATTATGAGACTTCTTCCACTTCATCCTCTAATAAGTTTCAATCCAAATCCACATTCAAACCATCCATTAAGCCTACCAACACTCAAGCCACTATTAACAATGTTTCTCCACCTACCAAGCTTCAATTGTAACCCACAAGGCGCACCTTTACTAAGCTACCCTATGCACCTCATTTCCTATTACCAAAACTCATTAAAAGTAATCTAATTACTCTCCCTCAAATGCTCAATCTAGATCCTTCTCAACCATGTGGCTATAATTATGATGAAAATGCACACTGTGATTATCACCAATGCAATGGCCACTCTATTGATCGTTGTTTTAAGCTTAGACATATCATTCAAGATCTTATCGATAACAACACAATCAAGATCCTAGAGCCATCTACTTCCAAACCGGTCAATGATAATCAAAATATTAAAATATTCAATGACCCATTACCAAAACATGAAAATCCAGCTATTGATTCCTCTGCTAATCATACATATCATGTTTTGCCTCCTCCTTCATCAGAGCCACTTGATTTCCTCATTACTACTATTGACATGCCACCACCAGTTATCACCTTCTCTATCATGATTACCATGTTACATTTTCCTCTCGATTCACCGCATATTATTGCTTCCATTGGTACTCATATAGTCAACAATATTATGGTTCATCCCCCAACCCTTTCCAATGCATGCTCCGTGGCACTCCTATTAGCTATCAACTTTCCAACTTCCCAAATCACATTTCCAATCCCTAATTCTTATGGTCATGTCGTTCTTCCCATTACTGTTGGGTACCTTACCATACCTACACCATTCCTCGTTACATATGAAATAAAGGGATGTGACATGGTCTTAGGTATTCCTTGGCTCTGTGCTACCCAAGCTATCCCTTCCTCCACCTATGTCTTAAATTCATTCATAAATTTTTTTTTTTTGTCACCATCAAATGTATTCCACCATGTACACCATTACCTCGGCCCACTCTTGCCTCTATTTTAGCACCAGTCATGACATATAGGCCTCTTGCACCTCTCAAGTCTAAATTTATATCTGCACCTAGCTCTCCCATTCGTACATGACCTACCTCATGGCCCCGTCATCCTCACAGATCCATTAGTCCACCTCGTCATCCTAACTCCCCTACTCGTAAAAATTATTCCTATAGGTGTTATCCACCTCCTTCATCACACCAATACTCCTCACATACACAAAGATACTCTCCTACACCACTAATCCTAGACCATGGTTGCATACCTTCTCTTTCTTGACACGGGAAAGGAGAACCCTCTTCATTATTCTTGGATAGCTTTCCATGACTCACACACTTGGGAGGCATCACACTTATTCACCGCTCAATCACTATCGGTTGTCTCTATTATCTACTCTTAACTTATCTACTCTACTTCACGCTCTATGCTTTATGATACATCTTTTCTAGCATCTAAATTCAATCACATACAATACCTTCACTACTTGATGACACAATCTTATTCTATGGTTCCTGCTTGACTATTGAGGGTGAAATTCCTCCACGAGCCCCACTTGTCACGCTTGGCTACTCACGCTTCGTGCTTCATGTCTATCTCTGTCTAAGTATCACCATATCTCCGATAAACATACTTTACCTTCATTACCCAATGACACAGTCTTGTTCTATGGTTCATACTTTATTGCTTAGGGAGCATTCCTAAATGAACCTCATCTCACACACATCCATTGGGGGGAAATGTGGCCCCTCTCATCACCATCATATGCGTGTTCACATGGTATCTTGAGATGACTATAGGAAATTTACAATTGCTTACACGATGCATGATTCTTGAAACTTCTCTTTACCAAATCCTTATGAGGCTCTTGGGGCCATCTACCTTTATTACTCTCATACTTCACACATCACAGTCCTACATGTGCCAATATTCCCTATTTTTCTCCACTATCACTTAATTTTTCATTGATCTATACATGCTTACGTGTGCTTCATGTGTAAAATTTTCCTTTGTAAACATAAAATCACACACTTTGGGTGGTAATTATCTAGTCATGATTACATACTACTATTCATGTGATTCCTAAGTAAGAAAAGTACTAACTAACCCATGTCTTTGGAAACCTTTCTTTTCTTTTTGTTTCCACTTTTGGTCTTGCACACTTA
The DNA here is from genome assembly GCA_018340775.1 of Taxus wallichiana var. yunnanensis. Classification (NCBI taxonomy): domain Eukaryota; kingdom Viridiplantae; phylum Streptophyta; class Pinopsida; order Cupressales; family Taxaceae; genus Taxus; species Taxus wallichiana. Next base: position 768,972,621 of record CM031239.1, on the reverse strand, counting down.
CTTGCACAATATTCCTTTTTAAACCTCAACATTTATCACCTGACACTGCAGAGCCTACCAGACGTCAACGCTAGGTGCACTGACCCGAGTATACTTTGTTCACACTTTTTGAGTCCTTTTTAGCCATTTGAGTGTCTTATCTTTTTGGTAGTCGGAATTTTCAAGGTTAATTATGAAATTCAAGGAAGGGAATCATATAAATATAAAGTTATGTGATCATCATAAAGGACCAGAACCGAGCATTAACTATCACCACCTAAGGTTTCATCCATCAAATGTCTAAGAGCTCCATTGCATCCATATAAAACCATTTAAGGGACACAAGGGATGTATATTCTACATACACTTCAAAAGAGGGAAGTTCATTCTATTCCATGCATACATCTATTACATTTCTTTACATCTAGCTATTTGCTCTCTATCAAGTGCAACACACACAAGAGCAACCTAGGGTATAATTCCACACACACACACAAAGAACTACATTGGGTATGAGATGTAGTTTAGCGCTCAAATGTAACATCACCATTGTGACACTGAGGATAGTCGACCCCCTCATTCTACATCTCTCCTTTTTAGAATTTGATGTCTATTTGAGGGTTTTGCAGGTCATTGTTTCATTCTAGGTTTCCAGTGACTTTGATGATCATTGACGACCTCGTAGAGACCAAAGTAGAATAACAACAAACACTTATCGACCAATCGAGGAGGTTTTATAAGTATTTCGATGCACACATGTGCCTAGAATAGGGCTAGGGATCTCATAGGCACCCTTGTCCCTCTCCAGTGCCCCAATCTAGGTAGATTGTCACTCACACACTTTTCTAGGGTTTTGTGTGATGCTCCTCCTTCTCTCGTTCATCCGTTCACCACTTTGGTACAGTCCAAGAACAACTACAAATCAACTAAGGCTTTTAACCCTCTATTTGCACTTAGGATTTCATACATTCTTGCTTAGTTTTTGTGGCTTAATTTTTGTACTTAATTGTATATTTATTTACTACTACAATAGCAATTAGATTAGGCATATATTTCATATTTAGCTTAATCATTTTGGTGAACCCAATCTTCAAATCCACCTTTCTCTCTAGGGTTTTTCTTCTTACACCCGTCACCCGTAGAGGTCGCTTTTGGGTCTTTTGAGCATCTCGAGCTTCCTCATCAACCCACTTTCAAAGTAAGTCACCTTTTAAACTAACCAAACAACCTACTAAAGATAAGTTCATTTTCAACGGTGTCTCTAACACAAAAGAACTCTAATGGCAACTTCCTAAGTGTACGGATATAAAGTTGACTATTTCTCCTTATCTTATATTACAACAACTTCTTGAGAGCAATCTTATTACGCTTCCTCCACTCAACTTGGATCCATCTCATCCTAAAGGTCAAAATTACAATGACTTTTTTATTTGATTATCATCAATGTGTCAAACATTCTACATATAGGTGTTTCAAACTCCACACTATCATCCAAGATCTTATCAATGATAACAAACTCGAACTTCCAAAGCCTACAGCCTCTCGCAAATATCAATGAAAATCATAAGCTCAAAATATTCAATAATCTACTTCCAAAACATGACAAGAAAGTGGTTGATTCCTTGACTAATCATACATATTGCACAATGCCTCCTCTTACATCGGGAGCTCTTGATTTCCTAGTTGCTCATACTGACATTTCTCCACCAATCATTTCTTTCTCTAATCATGATTATCATGTTGCATTCTCTTCTGATCACTTACACATTAGTGCTTCTATCAGATCCATCCCTATCAATAACACCAAATTTGATCCATCATGGTGTATCAATGCGTGTTCTATTCCATTTCTTGTTGTTATTGGCTATCCAATCTCACAAATTTCATATCCAATGGATAACTCATATGGGATTGTCAAGCTTTAAGTTACTATCAGTCCTCTCAAGTGTGATTTTTCCATTCCTTGTACCAAAAAAAATCAAAGGGTGTGACATACTCTTAGGTATCAATTAGATTCATACGTCTCAGTCTATTATCTTCATGAATCAATTGTGTTTGAAGTTCATTCACAATAATAAAGTCATCTCTATCGACGGTGTGCCTCCATACACTCCATGGTTGTAACATCCTCTTAAGGTTTCCATTGCATCACCTAGTCCATCTAGTTTCCCGCGGTCTATTGAACCTAAAGCATAATCTGCTCCAAGCTTGCTTATTTACACATGACCTCGCGTGGTCTCATTGCTATGTTAGTCTAGTACATCAAATTAGGTCCATCACCAAGATAGCTCCTATATCTAGGCATACTTCACCACCTTGTTTCACTCCACATAGGTGTCCATCACCTCCGCACTCTCCTCCATATAGGTGTCCATCACCTCTCGCACTCTGCTTCACATAGGTCTCCATCACCTCCACATTTTGTTACACAAAGGCCCACCATATGCTCATTGGTCACATGCATATAGACTTCATTCACCTGCGTAGTTTCTATCTCATATACCACCACTCTTAGAGCATGGTCATGAACCTTCATCACTTAAAGCATCGTAGAGGACCTTCATCCTTTTATTTTATCGGATAACACATTCATCACCACACACTTGGGGGCATCAAACCTATTTCTTCACCACGTGTCTTATATTCACATCATTTCACACCTAGATTTTTGCATATACATCTTGACACACGCTTATATCGTCATTACCCGATGGCGCACTCTTTTGCTATGGTTCACAATTGAGTGTTAAGGGCATTCTATACACATGAACCTCAAACACCACAAAAAACATGCAACACACTACATACTACATACTACACATCACATTACACACTTCACATTTCACATATTCATCTCCTTCTCTATGCATCTAATCTACAGAGTCATGATATACCTTTTTGACATCTAAATTCACATGATGTGGTCATTACCCTATGAAACACTCTAGTTCCACTATCCATAATCAATTGCTGAGGGTATACACCTCAAATGGATCTCCTCACACTTACGCATATAATCAAATTTCTCATTCACTCACGTGTTTACAATTTACACTTTGCGCTTAAATGATCACATATTTTTAGTACACAAATTCAAACCATTTCCGATGACACGCACTCGTTTACATGCTTCATTATTGACTAATAAGGGGGAATAAATAAATGAAACTTGTCTCATACATATACATACACTCAAGGGGCACACTTCTCCTATCATTCAATATGCATTCCATTCTGTCTCATCCAAAACATATTGCATATCCTAGTTGCACCTAGTCTTGCTTACATTTACTTTTTACATGTATAATTTACTACACATGCTAGATAGGTATCTTGTATGTCATTATAATTTTCCATACACGCACGTTCACTTGCATTTCTAGTTGTGATATCAGATTCTACTGATCTACACATGCGACATGGATGCTCGACGCAATACCTATTACCAATCCCACAACAGCTCCCTGGGGCATCCAATTTCATGCACTACATGTGCTATTGTTTCATAAAGACGCTAATATATCATATTATACATGTTTTGACATACTATTTATCTTCCTAGCATGTTAACATGTGCTTCATGTGTAACAATTGTTATGCAAGGATATTTTCTTCCATGGTTGTCTGCTTACATTGTTTACCATTGCTTGCTCTTTGTATGCCATTGTTAGCGGGGATTTGCCCTTTTTGTGTGCAAAATTTTCTAATTTTGGCCTAGTCGACCTTGATTGTCTTGCAACATCGTGAGTGGTTTCCCATGTTTATAACCTAATTTTCGCGGTCTACATTGTCTTCTTGTTTGTTTACATTATCTTCTTGTGTCTTAGCTTATAAATTGTCTCAACTTAGCATATATTTTGTCTTCTATATGTGTGTTTATATTTTCTTATACTAAACCTTATTTCCTAACCACTTTATTTGTGTGTTCCTTGGTTTCTACCAAGCACATTCCCTTCCCATTTTAGGGCACAATTTCAATACAACAGTCGGTCCTCTTTTGGGCCGCATACTCCTTCAACGAATATCACATGCACCCCAAACGAGGGGGCATCATTTGGGTGAATTAGTCACCCCATACAACAGTCTATAGTCATTACACAACACAACACAATATTAGTACAACACAATTTTTCAGTTTTAGGGATAGGAATATGACTTGGGTCCTTAGCACAACATAACCCTTCGTAGATGCCTATAACCAGGGGGAAGTTACACAACATTTTGGGAGTTCAACATAGTCTACAAAACTCCACACAATGGCTTTTATAGGGAATACAGTCCTTAACACTTTCGTGTTGGATCAAATTGTTCAAATTTAGCACACCATATGTAGTGACGTCCCACATTGGGAAGCAGCTTAAAATTTAGAGGATAACACTAGAATTTTCTCCCTACACTTCTTTAGTGACTTGGCCCGAGATCACCCCAAATAGTCACGGAAAACACAACTAGTGTGACATCACCCGAAAAAATCATTCGTCTACAACATCTTCAAGATCCTTTCTAAACTCTTTTCTCATCACGGATCAGGTGCACATGTTCCTTTTTTGCATTTTCACATTTTACATACTTTCCTTGCACACTTTTTGTAGATTTTGATCATATACATGCATATTTGAATACTTGTTTGTTCTTTTCTTTTGTAGGTTCATCCATATGGGAAGTAGTAGTCAACATCATTCAAACATCACATAAAACAACGAGCGACACCAACAACAGGCACATCATGACATCTACACACGTGTTTTTGCCCTAGTTTCATTTTCATCATCACTTTTTGCACTTTATCCTCCTTAGCATCCATGTTTCACACTTTTATCACTCCACGTTTTATCTTATCCTCAACACACTTTCATCATCAATCTATAGGGTTATCAGGTATGCATCTCTTATCTACTTTATGTTACCAAGATTTCCACTCACCAACATAAAGTGGGGGTAAATGTAGACAAAAAATCAAGCACTTTGGGTAATTATCAATTTTGGATTACATACTACTATTCATGTGATTCCTAAGTAAGAAAAATACTAACTAAACCATGTCTTTGGCCACCTTTCTTTACTTTTTTTCCCCACCTTTGGTCTTGTACCCTTACTTTCTCAATCTGAATTTTTACACCTCGACATTTTTCATCCCGACACCAACGCCCAACCAGACGCCAGGCAGCGCCTTTTCCTCCTCGGGTGCCCCTAACCTCAATATACTTTCTTCACAATTTTTGGGTCCTTTCTAGTCGCTTGAGCATCTTATCTTTTTGTAGTCAACCTTCTTGGGGTTAATTACGAAATGTAAGAAAGGGAATCATATAAATATAAAGTTATGTGATAATACTAAAGGTCCAGGCACTAAGCATTAGCTATCACCACCTAAGGTTGCATTCATCAAGCATCTAAGAGTTCCATTGCATTTATCTAGCATCATCCAAGGGATACAAGGGCTGGTTATTTTGCATACATTTCATAGGAGGGAAGTTCATTCTATTTCATGCACACATCTATCACATTTATTTACATATAGCTACTTACTCACTATCAAGTGCGACACACACAAGAGCCACCTAGGGCACAATTCCACACACACACACAAAATAACATTGGGTGTGATATGTAGTGCAATGCTTAGTCGTAAGATGACCATTATGATAGACAAGGAAATTTTGACCCCTCATTTTACATATCTCATTTTTAGGATTTGATGTCAATTTGATGGTTTTACACATCATTGTTTCATTGCAGGAGTTTTCAAAGAACTCCGGTGATCATTGTGTGACCTCATAGTGACCAAAGGAGAACAACAATGAACACTTAAGGACCACTCATAGGAGGTTTTCTGAGTATTTCATAAAACACAGGCATCAAGAAACATGCCTAGGGTGCCCATAAGTGCCCCTATCCCTCTTGAGGTGCCCTAGTCTAAGAAGATTATTAACTCACACACTTTTGTGGGGTTATGTATGATGCTCCTCCCTCTCTATTCATCAGGTTGGCACTTTGGCATAGTCTAGGAACAACTATAAATCAGCTAAGGCTTTTTACCCTCTCGTTGCACTTATGTTTCATACTTTCTTGCTTAGTTTTCTTGGCTTAATTTTTGTACCTAATTGCATATTTATTCACTCATTGCAATAGCAATCGATTAGCCATCTTAATCAGCCTTACAAGACTCTATACAACCATGGTTATTTTTCATTTCTTGCTTGTTATTGTTTGATATTTCTTGCTATTGTTTTGCGAGTTATGCCTTATGTCATGCTTGATCATTATTTACTTATGGCCGCCTGCCCCGATTGTCTTGTGACATTTTGAGTGATGTCCCATGTTTGAAAGCCACTTTTGTGGTCCCTCTTGTCTTCATATTTTCTTGTTACATTGTCTTCTATTGCATGTGATTAAGTTAAAATGTAAAATCTAAGCCTAATATGATGATATAATAGTAGTAAATAAATGCAATAATGAAATACAAAAATATACCAAAGCAAACTAAGCAATAAATAATAAAACCCTAATGTGCAAAGAAGGGTAAGATGCCTTAGTTAATTCATAGTGTTGTTTGAAGGTGTATAGGACTAGAAATGAAGAAAGATGAAGTAATGATCATCGCACTAGAGCATAAGAATATGTAGAAATGTAGGAACAAGCTAGACATGGGCACCAAGAGGGATATGAGTGCCCTCGGGTGATGGGTATTGATTCTGGGTGCTTGGAGTCTGAAAATGCATAGAAACCAAAATTCTCGTGGTCACAAGATGTTTGTTGATGCTTGCCTTTTATCGCTATGGATTCTCAAAAAGATCGCCAATGTCCCAATAAACCTATAATAAAGAATGAACCTATAAAACCCTCAAATAGACATCAAATACCAAAAAATAAAGATGCAGAATGAGGGGTCGACTGTCCTTAGCCGCCAAAATGGTGGACTTACAATTGAGTGTTGCACTACATCTTAGACCCAATGTAGTTTTGTGTGTGTGTGTGGAATCATGCCCTAGGTTGCTCTTGTGTCAGTTGCACTTGGATAGCAAACAAGTAGCTAGATGTAAAGAAATGTAGTAAATGTGTGCATGGAATAAAATGAACTTCCCTCCTATGAAGTGTATGCAGATGAACCAACCATTGTGTCCCTTGTGATGGAGCTAGATGGATGCAATAGAGCTCTTAGATGCCTTGATGGATGCAACCTTAGGTGGAGATAGTAGATGCTTAGTGCTTGGTCCTTTATTATGATCACATAACTTTATATTTATATGATTCCCTTGCTTGAAATTCATAATTAACCCTAAAAAGGCCAACTATCAAAAAGATAAGATGCTCAAATGACTAGAAAGGACCCAAAAGTGTGAGTAAAGTAAAAATGGGATAGGGGCACCCAGATCGACGAGGAGCATGACGTTAGCATCTCGGTTTGGGTGCTAGTGTCCAGATGATGAAAAATGTTGAAGACTGGAAAAGGAAGACTAAACAAGTAAGGGTGTAAAACTGAAAGTAACAATAGAAAGCAAAGAAAGGTGGCCAAAGACATGGGTTAATTAGTATCATTCTTACTTAGGAATCATATGAATAGTAGTATGTAATCATGACTAGATAATTACCCAAAGTGTGTGATTTTGTGTCTACAACATGCTATATTTTCTACACTAACACTTATTTCTAGCCTCTTTTGTTTGCATGTGCCTTGGTTTCTACCATGCACATTCCCTACCCCCTGTAGGTGTCTAATCTCAAATATGCATATCAGAATCAAGTCCTCTCCTTTAGCCATATCCTCCTCCATTTGTCACATGCACCTTAAATGAGGGGGGCATCTATTGGGTGAACAAATCACCCTTCTAGTAGCATAAAACTCCAGCACAAAACAAAATAGTATAGAAATTACAAAAGAACACAATTACATAGTCGTTCGTAATAATAATTGGATCACAAACATAGAGCAAATACTAGTGCTTGGTAGTAGACAAGAATGGTGGGCGCTAGTGTCCCACCTAGGTGCTTGTGTCTTGGGGAAAAACAAACAGTTTCTTAGTTTAACACAAGATTCGGTATAGTTCTACAAAGATCGGGAACTTGCCTTTAGTTACTGAAATTGAGTCATTCAATTACAAATGGTTACAAATCGGGACATGCCATTTGTAGTGGTGCTTAATTGAGGAGCTTCATAAAGGAGAGAAAATAAACCTCTCTCCCTAACACTCTTCTCTTTGCATGAGATCACCCAAAAAACTCATTCTTGGTGAGATATCACCCAAAAACCTCACCCTTTGGCAACAAGACACTCAAATCCAACAACATATTCAAAGCAAAACATGAAAACTTTCTATCCTTTACTCTCTCATACATCAGGTGCACTCTTTCCTTAACTACTACTTTTACACAGTTTTCATGTACTTTTAGATTCATTACTCGATTTTTCACATACAGGACTTTGAATACTCTTTTGATCTTATTTTGCAGTCCATCCTTATATGAAACAAGAAGAATATCACATCAGCGAGCACAAGCTCCCACAACACGCTAATACACATACACTTTAAACCTAGGGTCTACCTCCCTTTCCTAGTTGCCACGCTTCACATCATGACCAATTAATCATGTTAATTTTCCACTCAAGTATGCTATCGAATAGACTCTTATTTACATGATTACAAGGTACAGATCTTCTATCTACTTTATATTATCAAATATTCACTCAACAACATAAAGTGGGGAAAATGTAGACACAAAATATATGCACTTGGGTACATTTCTAGGTCTTAAAGCATACTAATGTATACATGATTCCTAAGCAAGAAAACTAGTGGTTGAAAACTTCTTTTGGGAATTTTTGCTTTATTTCTTGCACTTTTAATGGCCTTACATATCTTACATCTCTTCCATAACTTTACTAATTTATCTTTTATGGCCTCAGATAATAGCGCCCGATTAGGACGAAGCACCTAGTTAGGACGGAAACGCCTGGGCACTCTTGTTCCTCATGGGTGCTCATGCCTTTCTTTATCTTCTTCTTACTCTTTTAGGTCCTTTTCACCTTTTAGTCACCTTTTAAAACTTTGGGTTAGCCTTTCAATTTTCAATTACGAAATTCAAACAAGGGAATCATATATATACTTAGTTATTGCTCTCAAATAAAGGGCCAAGATTTATAAGAAGTATCTATCATCACCTAAGCTTACATCAAATGCACAAGAGAATTACAAGGCATACATCTAGCACATCCATACAATGGACAAGGGCTGCATTATTCAAAGTGTACACATCATAGGAGGGGAATTTATTCTATTCCATCACACACATTTTACATACTTGGTACAATCTAGATCTATCCCGCTATCATCATGTAACTTGCACAAGGGAAACCTAGGGCATCATTTCACACACAAGCACATAGAACTACATGGATTTTGAGATGTAGTAAATAGCTCGGTAGTAATTTCACTCTTTGGGTGACTGTCAAGGGTTAGTCTGACTCCCCATTATGCATCTTCTTTATTAGATTTGATGTGGTTTGTGGGCATGTGTAGGTATACATTTTTTTCGGTGTTATAGGTATGACTGCGATCTAAGAGAAAAACTAGAGTGACAAAGAGAGACTAACACTGAAGCTCCTCTAGCCTAGAAAAGACCGTAACCCAAACATCTAAGCGCATAAAAAGTGCACAATTCGAGTCCACCACTAGCACTGGGCACTCCTGTTCTCCCATGGGCACTTCTATCTTTTGTATTTCAAGGGTTTTAAACCCTCATCGAGTCTTGACGACACTGTTTCTAGCCGATTCAACAAATACTTAGTCTATATCACTCCCGTGTTATGCGAATCAGCTAAGTCATGTTCCCCTTTCATTTGCTTAGGGTATTTACATTGTTAAATGTTTATTTCTTGTGCATACTGTACATAATTATCACAATATCATTTATTATAGTAGTTACTCTGAAATTAAGTTTTAATTGAGTTTATATTAAATCAATATCCAACACTTATATGACAAGGTATTACACACATCTACTAATTAGTGACCTTTTGATGCATGTTTAGGGTATAAACCTACTAATCATCTTGATGTTACAAGGGGACATTACAAATAAATAGAGAGATAAAATTTATAAATGAATTTAAAAGTAAAGTTCATTCAAATGATTAGATAAATCCATCTCATGGTGAAAGAACAATTGGAGAAACATTGAACCACGTTCAAGGCTAGGTATGACCAACACATAAAGGAGCATATGCTTAAAGTAAGATATACGGTATGACAAGGTACAATTGTACTTGAGAAAGGAAAAACATTAAGGAAAAGAAACAAAGATCAAACCTTTGAGGTATAAACCATTCACTATCTTGAAGGTGAATGAAGAAGATAATTTCAAGCTTGCTCTTCCATATTTCACGAGGATGTACACAATAGTAAATTGTAAGAATTTTTCTCTATATAGATAAAGAAGAAGAACACTTGTTGCTATTTTGTATTGAAGAATTTGTCTTGGATTCACAAGGAGAGTTGGTGGAGGATGTAATATTCTAACATAAAGAGAGACTCACAAAATATCACAAGAATCTTGGTAGTTTGTAAAGAAACACAAACAAGTTGGTACTTTATAGAGAAAGTGTGAGAATTGTTCCCACATCTCCTCCCATAGTAGGCTTTTGTGGGGGCCAAAATCCTTTTCAAGGAGGTATGGTCCATACAAATCTAGAAGTATAATTATTTTTATCATCTATATAAATATAAATCAGGTTTAAGTAACATTATTACTTGAAAATGGGAATGTTGTACTTGTTCTAGATCTCCTTATATTCCATCGTTTATCATAAGAAGGGATTTTTAGAAATTGCGACTTCTTATTGCTTTTCCCATATTAAAGTTTTAAAAATAAAATAATTTTGTGTTTATATTATTTCATGCTTATGTTTCTTGTACAAATTATTTCACATCCATATTCAATAATGTGTGTTTCTCACAATAAACTAAACTAGTTATAAGTATCACCAAGACTCCAATATATCATTAGTAGGAAAATGGAGTAGAACATCACTTTGTGATTAACCTAAGTACAACCAATTATAGTAAAAGCATCACTTTTATTATCCTACCCAAGGCATGTATATAGTCTTCACCAACATTAATAATCATTTTGACGTAGACCAATCAAAAATTTTCCATGTGTGTTTTCATTTCTTTTCCATAAAATTGGATAGTAAAATTTCAAAAATAATATATATATATATATCTTTAATTTCATTGATGAAGCTTTATTCTTAATAGAGAAAGAAAACTTAAGAAAATTATAATTTTGATTTAGATAAATCACTAATAGTGATTTTCTTTTTATCAAGCTAAGCTTAGGGGGATTCGATCCCGTGACCTACATGTGGATTCCATTTTCTTGCGAAATATAGAGAAGAGTGAATTGTTTTGTTTTGGTGTAACGATGTTATTTGTTGGCATGGTCAGCATAGGCACATATGCCTTGCCCTTCTTCAAATTGCATTAGTTATATCAATTCACTATCGGTGGTTGTCTCTACCATAACGCCTTGTTTTGTGCAAGTTTTTAGATATAAATAACACTTTTGGATTGTCTATTAAAACATCACAGGCTTTGGCTATTATTGAGCTGTTGAGTATGGAGATAAATTACTCATGTTTTAGCATCCAAATAGAACTTGCTGGAAGTTGATGCAGAGAACTCGACATCGGTTAGAGTGTGACCGGCATCGGTCGTGGCAAGTTGAACCGCGACGGTTGGGCAGGGAGCGTAATCGCATCGCTACTGTGCGACAAGTTTTAATTAAATCTCGGGATTTATTTCTATTTTTAGCATTGGAATAGATTTAATGAATGTAATTGCATGGCTAAGTGCCCTAAAGTCTTAAACGACTATTTAAAGCATAAAGCTAGGGTTTAGAAAGAGAGAATTGATCATAATTACAAGATAATTATGTGAGAGAGAATTCTTGGTGAAGAATCAAAAAGCTTGAAGGAAGAAAGTACTAAACATCTGAGAAGTGTAGAAGATTGTAAATCTTCATTGTATATCTTGTCAAAGCTTTGGATAATAGATTGGCTTGTTTCTTGGTGGACGTAGCCCACACTGGGTGAACCACGTTAAATCTGGTGTTGATTTATGTCTCTTGTTTTGTATAATTCTTCTGGTAGAATATCCGCTTTTATTTACATGTATGCTTAGATCTGATATATTATTTGTACAACCGGTGTGCTAACCCCAACAATTGGTATCAGAGCTTTGTTTGAGGGTTTTGTGTGTTGACATATTTACTCACAAAGGGTTTTCTGATTGAGTGGGAGCTACAACAATGACAAGATAATAAATACAAGGTAGAGAAGTTTGACGGCTGAAATTATCAATTATGGAAGATGCAGATTGAGGATTATCTATATCAAAGAGATTTGTACTTACCGTTGGATGAGAAGTCTAGACCTATGAAGATGACTGATGAAGAATGGAAGATTATTGAGAAAGGGATTTGGGATCTATAAGATTGAGCTTGACATCATCCATGGCTTCCAATATTACGTATGTGCTTCTATGGTAGACTTAATGAAATCTCTTGCTAATTTATATGAAAAACCTAGTACTTCAAATAAAGTTTATTTGATGAAGAAAATTTTTAGTTCTAAGATGCATGAAGGTGAATCTGCCTCTAGTCATTTGAATGATTTCTGATCTATTGTAAATCAGTTAAAATCGGTTTCAATACCATTTGATGATGAAGTAAAAGAACTTTTATTCTTATGTTCTTTGCCTGATAGTTGGGACAACTTGGTAATGATTGTTAGTAATACAACATCTGCTAATAATATTTTGAAGTTTGATGATGTGGTTAGTATAATCTTGAATGAAGAAATTCACAAGAAAAGTATAGAGGAAACATCATCTAGAAATGCTTTGAATGTAGAAAGCAGGGGCATGCAGAAGGAGAGATCTAAGAGTAAGAGTAATGGGAAATCAAAGTCAAGGGATAGCAAATCTAAATCCAGAAGTAAGGGAATTACTTGTTGGAAATGTGGAAAGAAAGGACATGCAAAGAAAGATTGTTGGTCAAAGAATAAAGAGAACCAACAACCAGATAAAGGTAAAGAGGTGAATCTTGCTGCATCAGAGGTAATGCAAGATGCTCTTATTCTTTCTTTAGATAGTAGAATTGAATCACGGGTTTTAGATTCAGAGCTTCTTTCCATGCAACCCCTAATAAGGGTTATTTCAAAAATTATGTCCAGGGCAATTTTGGGCATGTTTATTTGGGTGATGATGAACCTTGCAGTATTACTAGTAAAGGGGAAGTTCATCTAAAATTACAAAATGGAAATACATGGGTATTGAAAGATGTGAGGCATGTGCCAAGCCTCAAGAGGAATCTTATTTCTGCAGGGCAACTAGGTGAATCTAGTTACATGGTTACTTTTACAGGAGACTCTTGAAAGTCACCAAGGGTGATTTTGTTGTGGCAAGAGGTAAGAAGGTAGGAACATTATATTTATCTACCTATATTACTGATTCCTTTTCTACATTATCTACTTCAGATTCAGATGCATGCATGTGGCATAATTGGTTGGGTCATATGAGTCAAAAAGGAATGCAGATCTTAAAGGCTAAGGGTAAGTTATCATATTTGAAAGATTTAGATCTTGATTTCTGTGAGCATTGTATCTTTGGAAAGCAAAAGAGAGTGAGATTTCTCAAAGTTGGGGCAACTAAGAAGGAGCATAAATTGGAGCTTGTACACTCAGATGTGTGGGGACCAACTCAGGTAGCTTCTCATGGTGGATCCCAATATTATGTTACTTTCATTGATGATGCTACAAGAAAGGTATGGGTTTATTGTATTAAACATAAATCTGATGTTTTTGAAACTTTTAAAAGATGGAAAGCCCTTGTTGAGAATGAATCAAATTCTAAGTTAAAGTGCCTTAGATCTGACAATGGTGGTGAATATTATAGCAAGGATTTCAATGATTATTGTTTAGTGAATGGGATACGTAGAGAAATAATGGTTCCAAGAACACCATAGGAGAATGGTGTTGCAGAGAGAATGAACAGACAATCATGGAACGTGCTAGAAGTATGAGGATACATTTTGGATTGCCCTTGTAGTTTTGGGCAGAAGCAGTTGATACAACGGTTTATTTGATTAACCGTGGCCCTTCAAGTTCACTAGATGGAGGAATACCAGAGGAAGCATGGACCGGAAAAGAGGTAGATCTTTCTTTTCTTAAAGTTTTTGGTTTAGAAGCTTTTGTGCATGTTGATAGAGAAAATAGAAAAAAGTTGGATGCAAAATCTAAGAGGTGCACTTTCATTGGTTATGGATTTGGTGATTTTGGTTTTCATTTTTGGGATTTAGAGAATTCTAAAATTGTTAGGAGTCGTGATGTTGAATGGAATGAAAAGAGAATGTACAGGATCAAATTTTGGTACCCAAGGATGAGAAAATTGAGAAGTTTATTGATGAAAATGAACTCTCGGGTTTTAAAGAAACACCTTCATAAATACATAGTAACCATGGTTGGTTAGGCCTTGACCGACATCGGTCAGATGAACTGCCGACGGTTATAGAGGATCATAACCGACATCGGTTAGAGGTGACCGGTGTCGATCACTGTCAAAAGTTGATACTAATGTCCAGGAGGTCCAGATTGAGCCTCCGGTACCCCAAACTCCTGTGAGAAGGTCACAAAGGGTAAGTAAACTTCTAGAAATATTTTCACCTTCTCTATTTTATCTATTATTGACTGATAGTGGTGAACCAGAAAGCTTTGAAGAAGCAATGTAGGATAAAACTCACGTTTAGTGGGAGCATGGCATGGATGAGGAGATGAACTCTTTGGAACAGAACCAGACTTGGGATTTGGTTAAATTGCCAGTAGGAAAGAGAACATTGCAGAACAAGTGGGTTTACAGATTAAGGAAGAAGAGGGTGGACAGAAAAGGTACAAGGCAAGGCTTATAGTAAAGGGATTTGCACAAAAGGCAGGTATTGACTTTGGTGAAATATTTTCTCCTGTTGTTAAGATGACTTTTATTCGTACTGTATTGAGTTTAGTTATAGTAGAAGATTTGCATTTAGAGCAACTAGATGTGAAGATGACTTTCCTTCATGGTGATTTGGATGAAGAGATTTATATGCAACAACCACTTGGGTATGAAGTCAAGGGTAAGGAGAAATTAGTGTGCAAGTTGAAAAAGAGCCTATATGGGCTCAAGAAAGCTCTAAGGCAATGGTACATGAAGTTTGATAGTTTTATGCATGAGCATGGTTACTTGAGATGTGAATCTGACCATTGTGTTTATTTCAAGAAGCTTGAAAATGGGAGCTATATTATTTTGTTACTATATGTGGATGATATGCTTATTGCAGATCTAGTATGCAGGACATTGGTGAGCTTAAGAGAAATCTAGCTCACACGTTTGCAATGAAGGATTTGGGAGCTACAAAAGAATCCTTGGCATGCAAATATATAGAGACAGGAAAAACAAGAAATTTTATTTTTCTCAGGAGGATTATATCTACAAGGTGTTAGAAAGGTTCAATATGCGAATGCAAGACCTCGTTAGCACACCTATGGTTAGACACTTCAAATTGAGTAAAGATCAGTGTCCTTCATCACAAGAGGAGGTCAAATACATGACATTAGTGCCATATGCTTCAAAGCAATTGGAAGTCTTATATATGCTATGGTTTGTACAAGACCGGATATTGCACAGTAGTGGGAGTTGTGAGTAGATATATGGCTAATCCAGTCAAGAGCATTGGAAAGTAGTCCAATGAATACTTAGGTATTTGAAAGGGACATCCAAAGATGCGCTATGCTATGAGGTTCGATATTTCATTATGTGGCTATTTTGATTCGGATATGACGGAGATCTAGATGGTAGGAGGAGCACTACCGGATATATTTGCATAGTAGGTGGGACAATAGTTAGCCTGGATTTCAAGATCGCGAAGGTCAGGGCTTTGTCTACTACAGAGGTAGAGTATATTGTAGCTACAGAGGCTAGCAAGGAGATGATATGGATGAGTAAGTTCATGGAGGAGTTAGGAAAGGAGCAGGATAATTGCAAGTTGTTCAAAGATGGTCAGTGCAATCCATTTAGCAAAGAATTCAAGTTTCATTCTAGAACAAAACACATTCAATTGAGATATCACTTCATACGACAGGCATTGGAGGATAGACAATTGAATCTGGAAAAGATTCATACGAGCAAGAACCCTGCAGATATGCTAACAAAGCCATTAGCAAAGGAGAAGTTGGAGCTACACTCCACTTCTGTTGGTCTTCGAGTTTGAGGCTCGAGGAGGAAGAAACAAAGCTAAGGATGATCCAAGAATGGAACTGTACAGGTATAGTGTGCAGTAATTAATCTCCAAGTGGGAGATTGTTGAGTATGGAGCTAAATTACTCATGTTTTAGCATGCAAATAGAACTTGCTGAAGTTGACAGTAATCGCATCGGTTAGAGTGTGACTGGCATCGGTCAGGGCAAGTTGGAACCGGCGATGGTTGGGCAGAACCGACATCGGTTACCTGTGCGATGAGTTTTAATTAACTCTCGGGATTTATTTCTATTTTTAGCATTGGAATAGATTTAATGAATGTAATTGCATGGCTAAGTGCCCTAAAGTCTTAAACGACTATTTAAAGCATAAAGCTAGGGTTTAGAAAGAGAGGATTGATCATAATTACAAGATAATTATGTGAGAGAGAATTCTTGGTGAAGAATCAAAAAGCTTGAAGGAAGAAAGTACTAAACATCTGAGAAGTGTAGAAGATTGTAAATCTTCATTGTATATCTTGTCAAAGCTTTGGATAATAGATTGGCTTGTTTCTTGGTGGACGTAGCCCACACTAGGTGAACCACGTTAAATCTGGTGTTGATTTATGTCTCTTGTTTTGTATAATTCTTCTGGTAGAATATCCGCTTTTATTTGCATGTATGCTTATATCGATATAATATCTCAGTACAACCAAAGGTGTGCTAACCCCAACAGAGGAGCTTGCAATGTCAATGTCAAGGCCCCGTCTATGAGCCAATGTAACACAATTAAATATTGCTTTGAATGCGTTTTTATATGGGTGTTGAATATTTGTTCTATTTTCTACTCTCGAAGGGTTTTGCTTTCTCGTATGTTCTATTTTCTACATTAATATTGTATGCTCTCATTGCATTATGCCGGCTTTAACAATTTTTAAGGATTATATGCATATCATTTAGTATAATTTTGGCATGGTCCTTAACAATTGAAGCCTATTCAAAGTTAGTTTTTTTAGCATTTATATATTACGCTTTCTAACCTAGTTTGGAAAATAGGAGTTTAGGATGCATTTTGTGCAATCGAAAATGTTCATGTGATGTTTCAAGTTGTAAAATCATTTGAAAAAACAAAATCTTTTAACAAGGTATTTTTTGTCTTTTGTCTTACAACTACAACTATCAACAACCTTAACACTTCTTCCCCACCATTACGCCACGTATACTCTGTCACTTTGTTCCGTGGGGAGAGAGCTTTATAACAATTGAGATCTGAAAACAATTTTTCTCCAGTAGTAGTTATTTGGACATTTATTTTATTTCAGTTTTGGATGATTTCTCTGTAACATATTAGTTAATTTTTCTTTATTCCATAATTATAATCATATTTTGTGTTTTTTTGGGGGTTTTCTTTTGAAGTGTCGTCTCCACTAGCTATATCACCTTCAAAATTGTCGTCCATGCCCCATGTCTTTGTTCACATCCCACTTACACAAATACTTAGTTCTATTGTTTCGTTCGATTATCTTTTTCAACGAATCTCGTTGCATCTTTTGTTATAGCATCGAACTCCTCTATTACTTGCCCGCACCCACCGTTACACTTGAACTTCCCTTTTCCATCGTGGCCCTTACTTAATTTAAATATAAAAAAATTGTGGCATCCAATGAATTTAAAGGCTTCATGTGCTAAATCAAATTTTGTCTTCAAAAAGATATCATGAAATTGTCTAACAAATTTTTTTAATTTGATAGAACCATGAAAGTAGTTAGATCTCCTAAAGTTAACCAAAAGATTTCACTATACTTTTTGGGGCTAGCATTTGGGATAGGATTTGGAATATGGGCATGATAGTGCAATTCAAAGTGAAGTTTTTTTAAAGTTTTAAAATTTGTTTCAGTTTTATATTTTAAAATAATAAGTTTATTATATATTTCTTTGATAAATTATTTTCTTACTTTTGTGCATTTAAGCTTGTTGTGACCCTTTGTGTGACCCAAGAGTAGAATTAAGTTGTTTATTTGTTTGGTGATGGCATGGATTTTTGGGATTTACAAATTATTCTAAACGTTGATACTAAAGTGAATAATTTTTATGTTTATGTCTCGATAATTTGGATTAAGTTTATGTCTACCTTATTTCCTTACATTTGGATACAATTTCTTGTTTTGAAAATGCATATCTAAATCAGAAGGCTAAATTGTTCAATTACAAATACCTTATGCTCTGTAACTTGTAAGAATTCATGACATAGGTTTCCTTATTTTGATTCTCTTTTTGAAAAACAAAAATCTGACCTTCATGTATTTTTTAATGTCTAAACATGAATACACATAATAGAAAAACAACCTAAATCCCAAGGACACTATGACAACTTCTATGAAATAGCTACACGAATTGTAAACGATGCAACATTCTTACACCTTTTGATATATGAATCAATTGACACACGTTGTGCAAGCTCAGATCAAGTAGAAGAAGATGATATCCTCACTCGTAAGTCTAACACAAACAAAAATGAATGAGGCTATACACATTCTAAAAAGAGCAATCATTGAAATTGAGGACACACAAAATGTCCTATGTGCACTACTATAAACAACAAACACAATGTTCCAAAAACATTGCTAAATTTTAAGTTCTCTTTGTTTCTCTATCAACGCACACACTATATGACATGTACATACAACCAAAAACGTATATTAAATATGCACAAATTTGTACTAACAACTTCTCCCAACTCTCTATTTATGATTTACTTCTTCTTGGTACAATGAAACTTTATATATAATTTGATAATCAACTATCAAGCATGTTAAATATGTGTTTTTAAAAGAAAAAGTTTTATTAAAATCTGGGAAATTGGTGATGCAATTATAATTCTCTAAGGATTGTGTGGTTCCTTTAATAGTTGTAGTGAGTCAATTCTACTTGGACTACAATAGTTTTCCAATCAAACTCTTAATAATTTTAGTAGTATATAATGTACTACAATTTGTTTGCAATTTTGGTATGGAATGGGTTCTTCAAATCATTTCTTGAGTTTCACTTTGGTATGCTATGCGATGGAAATTCCCATATATATATGACATATGTCCATAGAAAACCAATGGGCAGCTTAGTATTATGCGTATGCATATGTACTCAATACAAAAATAATATTTAAAATACCAATTTTTTTAGTGTCTCCATTTCTTCATATATGTTGCTATGCCCTCCATATGTATTCCCTAACCTCAAAATGCATTAACTTCACCCTCAAAATACATTAACTGCAACAAAACTTGCAACAAAACTTGCCATATCATGACATTGTTTTAAATGTTATACATGCTTCTAATTTGTTATAAAACATTTTTAGATTTGATCCTTTGTGTTCCAACTTTTACCAACCAAAATATTATTTAAAAAGTACCAGGGTGCCCATTAAATTTCAAATTCAAGATTCACATATACACCTCGGATTAGAATATGTCTCCCACTCAAACAAAGATCTTGAGGGGTAAATTATTTACATATTACATTTATAGGTGTTTAAGTAATAATCTATATCTGACTAAATCATAATAATTTAAGGAGGTGTCAAAGACCGATATGCCTGAGAGAGAGACAACCACAGTTATGCTCAGTAATTACAGTAACAGAGCCTTAATTGGCCCATCTACACTGTTTTCTTATCTCTCCATCATCTGAGGAGGGGGCAAATTTCCAAGCTTGATCATGGAGTCAATTAAGGCCGAAAAGAAAGCAGGCTCGTCCTCACTGAAAAGGTTAACCAAATCTCTGGTTTCCCCCGCTGTGGAGAAGAGGACTTGGTCTGAATTGAGCAGTCCTCGTCCTAACACCAAGTTCTTGAAGTAACTGTTATCGAATTGTGTGGGAGAGCCCACATCAAGATCAAGAGTCACATTTTCGTCCACCCCAGGAGGGCATTGCCTATCCAAATAGTGTCTGAATTCACACTCGATTGTTGGGTCTGGCCGACCTGATCCGCTCTGGTTGTAAAGCCTGAACATTATTGAGAAACATCGCCCTTTACCAATTGTATGAGTACCTGCACAGTGGCACAATTCAACAATGTCTGAAAATGAGAGAGATCCATAGTAGTCCTGTTCAAGGTAGCAACCGAAAGTATTAAGGGATGGTATTTAAGATTTTACCGTATTTGATATCTATGGTCCTGTTGATGAGGGATCTTAGATTGGAATCCTAACTACTTGCAGGGAGGTTCTAGTTTCAAGTCCAAGTCCAAATTAATCAAATAAGAGGTCTTGAGTTTGAGTCATAGATATGAGTTGTAGCCAATACATAAAAATTAACAGAATCCCTCAAAAACATAAAAGAATGACAGACTTAGACAAACCTTGGGACATTAAGAAGCTTAAACAAAACATTGGGTGGTTGAAAAGCTTCAAGAATCTCAAATAAAACATTCAAATTAAAACTGCCCACAATCAGCCTAAAATTTCTGCAACAAAAACCAAAACAAAAACAAAAATGGTTTTATAAAAACACTATCAACCATGGTTTACAAACAAAACCAGTCTATAATTTGATGGACACTTTTCTCACTATAAAGTCTGGTAGATAGTAAATTTGCAGGTCACCCTTAAATTGGGTAATAGGCATTTTTTTAGATAGAAGTTGCAGATTTTTCTATGACCCATCATCTTCATTGATGTAAATGATAGCCAAACCCTGCAAAGACCTAAATGAAACATTAGTCTTCAAGATTTGTACTAGACCCTTGCAAATATGTTGTAAACTCTATTGTAACTGGTTTTCTTGAGGGTGTAACTTTAATTGTTTTATTATATTCTGAATAGCTAGAACACTTAGCTTTAAGTTATACAATATTGAAAGTGCAGGGTACCTGAGAGTGCAACCAAATCGGTTACAGAGAGATCAAATTTCTTGAAAAGCTGGACAAGAGATGTAACATTGGCTCTGGGGCTTGGCATGATGTTGTCTGAATCATCCTGACTAGCAGTTAGACTGTCTTTTCTTCCCAAATAGACCTCCCAGAATGGACCCCCACTCTGTTATAGCAGTGGCATATACATATCAACTGAAAAAACCTACTATATCATGTCTTAAATCAAGATAAGTTAAAAAATCTACACCCATGAAAATAATCATGTAAGCAAAGCAAATAAATATGTAATGCCTATAATTCCCAATTTCTCAACCAAAACTAAAATGAAAGTCTATGAAGTATACCAGAAGTACATGGAGTTTATGAAGAATTGTTACCAGAAATACTTCATCCCTTGCTGCAATGATAAGTATGTCAACACAAGATGCTATGTTGGGGAAAGTTTGCTCCAGAGCCTCTTTGATCTCATCTATTACATCATATGCCCTCAACGAGTTTATATTGGACAGTGCATTCTTCTCTCCAGCCATGGTAGGGGTCTCATCCAGAAGCACTGAACCATCACATCCCTGCCAAAAATAGCATGCCATGTACAAATACATGTCAGCTCTGTTTAAATTCATTGATAAGCTTCTATTCCTCTGCATGGTTTTACAATGGAGTTAAAGGATTCAGTAAACAATACCAATTGCTCTGCTGCATGATGGCGTTGGACACAACCATACAGATTATTTTGTTTTTTTTAGCAACCTCACTAAGGAAATCTCAAAACAGAACAGACTTATGAATTTATGGGTACCCCCATGAACAGTTATCTAGGATAGGCTCAACAGACTTATTAGGCCTAAAGTACATTAAAAATAATTTCTTCTCACATTGACTAAACAGTCATGATATTGCAGGCGCAGAACAGAAGCAACATTTCTGGGTTCTGTTTTCATAGCCATCTCCATCACAGACCTTACCACAGCCTCTGCCCTGGGACAGCTTGCTCTGTAAAATTCTTTGTATAAATGCTGCTGTTGCTGATGCCTATTTGCACCACCCACAGGGAAGGAAGTTATTATTATAGAGCACATAATCAGTATAAATATGGTTTGCAGCACTTCTTCCATTGCAGGAAAAACCCATCTCTGAAAAGCTCTTATATGTGCCATGAAAACTGGGAAAGCTAACCCAGCAACCCTGCATTCAACATGGTCACAAATACTACCGTCTAACTTAATCAAAACAAGCTTTGCATTTTTGTCTTCTACAGTGTAGTGAAACAGAAAATGAGAGAGCTAAAATAGCAGGTGGACAAGGAGGGGTCTGACAGATTCCGAAAAAGGAGAATCAGAGCTCCTGCATTACAAGATGCCCACTTCTTGTCCACCCATTTCGGATGCCATTGATCTCCTTGCAGGCAGAGTTATTTTGATTCTACACCAAAAATTACAAGTTTAGCGCCTTAGTCAGCATGAACGCCCATTTCAATGAATTATGTAACAGAGAAATAACTATTTCTGGATCTTATTATTATTATTAAATAGGTTCCATGATTCTTTAATGTCTAAGGTTGACGGTGTGTGTCACGAATTACGATGGTTTGTTTTGTCTGGTCCCAATTCCCCATCAAACTTGCGAGGCTGACTATCCAACCTATGAGATACTCAAGTACACTCTACAGGTTACACCATATGATGTTATCATACACATTATATGCTCACTTGGGTTAGGTTTAGTCAGCACTATGGTAAACAGTAAAATCTGTATTGAAAATACATCGTGTTTACACTCTAAAGAATTTATTGTGTTTTTTTTTTTGTTTGTTTGGAAGACCTACATAGACATCTCTGTCCATAGTAAACTGGAGATTACATATAGTTGATTTACATTTTATGAGTAAGCGTACATCTATGTCGAAGCCGTTCTTTTAGCTAAGCAACCACAACTAGGGGACATCCAATCCGTTAAAGTCACCCAGAGAACAATCCTAACCCCATCCGCTTGTAGAAATAAAGATCCATAGTCATAATATTAATATTATGGATACACAATACAATGTATTTATAAATTTAGAAGTTAAATATAGCCCTTCCAACTTCCCACAGGTGATTCAATATTTTTTTCAAAAAAATTTGTCTCAAATATCATTTTTTAATATTATGAAAGTTTACAAAATAAAATTTAATTAATTTTTAAATCAATTTAAATATATCACACTTCCTTTGGATTTCAAAATTTCACTTAAGAATAAATGTAACAAAATTTGTATATTTGTTTTATAAATAAAAATTAAGAGTGTATATTGAAAAGTAGGTTCACAAATTTCTTAAAGTAATATACTAGCAATCGCATGTGTACAATGCAATGTGAACGCCTTAACGGTATATGTTATTTGTTTTAGAGGGATAGTTATTACTTTTGTAGTTGATTTTGTTTAAACTATGGGTGATTGATTTTGTATGTGTAGAAATATAGATGAGCCACTTCATTTAAAAAGCGCAAACATGAGGTCTAACCCTTAAAACAATTCAAAATGCAAAAAAGTGATATAATGTACAAAGCTTTGGATGGAAACAACTATAAATTGCATGGTTCTTTCTTGGCATTTTAAAACTATAGGTATTTGTGTGCAAATGAAGACATTAAAAATGTGTTGTTGTTGGTTTACATAAAGAAACGAGCAACAATAAAAAGGAAAAATTGAACATGTATGTTGAAAAGTGTAATTTTGTAAGTGTAGATATATAGATGAACCACTTCATTTAAAGGTATCGTCTCTTCATTTCAAACTTGTTACAAATTCGTACATATACATTTACAAATCTCATATCATGAGTGGTAGCGTTTTTGCGGACTATTTTATTTGAATTTAACATGACAAGAATTAATCATGAATGGTAGCCTTTTGCGGGGAATTTTATTTCCTAGTAAACATGAATACATTTGATACCCCTTAGGATAGAAGAAGTGTTGAGTAAAGTAGTAGTGGAGGTGTTATCAAAGTAGAGTGTAATATTTACGACATGTTGAGTGATAGTAGTCTTGCTTCCTCATTTTTTTGCTTCAAGTGTTTGTAGAAGCCTCCTTTCATCAAGGGAGAAAGAGAATCACAAATATCCCGCAAAAAAGTGAAAGAAGAGGTTAATAAAATCGAATGTATCTGCATGAAATCAAATAAAACTAAATGTATCTGCGAATTCAAAAGGAGGGACTCGTCCATTACATGATGGGAACTAAACTTGAATTCTGGAATCATTCTACATCAAGATAATATATGTAGTTCATGGATGTACATACTTCAAACATGTAGTTGAGAGTCAAAACCCAAATCAAAGACTTTTGTTGTTCAAAAATGACATCATATGATGTCTTTTGTTTGCTAACAATCACCAAGATAGAAATTCTACAGAGGAGTGGAAACATACTACCCGGTAGGAAGATTATTGATAGTATTCTAAAGAAAAAGAGAGGCCTCGGGCATCGACAGATTTAGTGACCTTCAATCTTCCTCGACAATAAAGATGTTCATTACTATGGCTCCAAATTATCGCTAGAACAATTAACTTAAAATATTGTAAATTGAAAACACTACAACAAAGAAAAGGAAAGTAGAGAATAGGTTTGAAGTGTTGGGGTGTAGAAGTTAATTGATGTCCAATATTAAAAATTATCAATCCATGGATGTACACTAAATTTGAGATGAATTAGTAGAAGAAATTTGAGACCATTAAACAACAACACAAAGTCCTTATTAATCTAAGTCAAATATACAAAAAAAAGTCTCGCTTTCAAATTTACTTGAATAAACAAATCAACAACCTCAATTGAATATGAATCCTAATGCAATCAGATTTGAACATCAAAACTCCCTACCTTGATGCAAACGACGGGTAATATTTGCCTTAAATCCAAAACAACCTTGTTTTAGCAAATCCCAACTCAAGTTACCTAAAGAAAACTTCCTTACTGGATGCAAACAATGGATGCGAAATTGGTTCAATCAAATCCAATCTCGCATACCCAAAGGAAAAATATCCAAAAATCAAGGCTTAAAAACAACCCAACTAAACTCCCATCCATCAATCTAAAACCAAACATCTAAGAAATGAAACAACATCAAATGGCATTACAAAAACAGAGCCTCTCCCAGCTCCCACGCCGAAGAGGATTCACATCCAAATTACGTATTAAAGATCTCCCTAGTAAATCATAAGCATACCCACAAGAAAAAAAAAATAAAAGAGAGAAGAATGCGCACTCTTGTTATACTTAAGATTTAATTAACGCAGGAATTGACTAGAACTTGGAGAGCCTAAAGAATGAAATTATAGTGTTACACTGACTAGTATTTAAAGGCTAATGTATGCAAAAGCTAAAAAATGAAATTTAAAAATAGCAATCCTGTCGCAATATGCAAAATTGGAAATTTAAAAATAGCAAACTTGTCACAGTGTGCAAAATCAGAAATTTAGAAATAAGCAAACCCGCCGCAACATGCAAAATCCGAAAAGTAAAATTGTTAAAAATAACAAATCTGCAAAAATAGCAAAACTGTCATTTAGGTCGCCAAATTTGACATAGTCATGTGAATGTCCACAAAGCCCTATCCAATAGGGGGAACTACTTCGATGAAATAATTTAATATATATTTTAGATATTCTAAATCAATGTGTGAATATAATGTTAATGTCTATTTTACAATGGTAGGTCCATGTGCAATGCTTAGTAGCGTTTATGCGAAAACACAAAATCTCCATCTATAAATATTGCTCCTCTTAGTTTATGGTATCTATGATTTAATCAAGTACTCTCTTTGTTTCATCGAGGCCATTTGGTCTTCCACCTTAAACACTTTCCCTAATCCATCTACACTCCCCACATTCCTAGTAATGGTTATTGTCCTTGTAATGCTTGGCATGATTGTGGATGTAATAACATTCTAACCTAAAAATATATATTATGATGTATAAACCCTCCAAGTAGAAGCATGCATGGTTCCATATGGGCATTTTTAAGAGGAAAACAAAGAACTATATCCCGAACATGCAAAAACTATCATCAACCAACTTTGATTCACTCCCAAATGTTTTTGGAGAATCAAGTCCTTTTAAGAAATCATTATGTGTTATATTTGATCTCCCTACCTGGATCGACTATGCATATAGCATGTACAATGCTCTAAACCAACCAAACATTCAAGTCAACCTAATTCCTTCTCATTGTCATTTCTTCTCTAATCACCTTATCCTTTGTGTTATCCTTAAGATCTAATAAAAAAACTCATGATGTGGAGAATCTTAAAGTTGAATGTTTAAAACATAGCCCAAAATTATCAGTCCATATTGCAGACATGTTTAATTACATAGTGACCCATGGATTTCCACCCTCTCGAACCTTCTATATCCATCCCATGCACAAGAGGAAAGAAAATAAAGATATTAGTAATAACTATACTATCATAATTGGACACACCTTGGTTAAAAACATTTCCACAACATTAGACATCAATATGGAAAAGGACAAGATGGTTTACAGAGAGGAACCATTTATCATATATTTTCTTTGATCTTTATCATTGAGGAAGTAGGGAAAATAAGTGTGGATTATATTTTTGATCATTGAACTTTCACAAGGCATTTGATACAGCTTCCTCGAAACTTGCTAGTTAACAAGTTTGAGGTTTTGGGTCTTCCACCCTTGGTGGTTTCGCTTGTGATAACATTTTATTAGGTAATTGTAAACAAGGTATGAAAGATGGATGGTGAGACATAGGTTGTCAAAAGTACCTTAGGTGTTAAGAAAATTTGTGCACTCTCCTTACTTTTTAACTATGTATTAACAAGTTAGAACAAATAATTTCAAGTACATTGAGTGCAATTAGTATAAATGTGATTAGCAACACTAATTCTATTGCAAGAAAAACCATTTTCCAAAAAACCCTTGTACGTGCCACTAAAACTAAGGAAGCTAACGTAATAACCGTGCATTCAACATGGATAATCTAACTTAATCAAAACAAGTTTGTCTTATACAATTTATTGAAACAGAAAAAAGTTGTGTGAGAATAAAAGAATGAGAGAGCTAAAATGACACGTGGACAAGGAGGGGCCTGATACATCCCGAAAAAAGAGAATCAAACCTCCTACATTATAAGATTCATACATCTTGTCCACTTATTTTGATGCAATTGATCTCCTTACAACTCGAGATTATTTTGATTCTATACCTTTAAAAAATAAAAAAAAAATTAATCACCTTAGTCAACATTAAGCCTATTTCAATAAATTATGTAACAACAAAATAACTATTTCCATATCTCATTATCAACTAAATTCATTGATTCTTTATGTCTAAGGTTCAATGTGTGTATCAATATGCATGGTGGTTTGTCGTGTATGGTCTCAATTCCCCATCCAATTCCCCTGGCTTGATTCAATGTTTTCTTCCCTTTTTCCATAAGGGATCCTCTTTTTTATTCTTTCTAATGGCATTATAGACACTCAAATTTGGTAATTTACACTTTGACAACTCTTGATTTGGTTATGACTCTTTCTATGCTAAGTACGACTTCTCCATTCCCACTTAACAATTTTTGAGTTCCATTGTTTAGCTGTTGACACGTCGATACATTCTGAGAATACAATGTACAAAATCGCTAGAAAACATTAGTTGATAGGTCACAAACCTCATTTTGCATATTTTATGCTCCCAATCAAGGTCATGATAGCTTTGATTAGAAATTTATATATGATCTTGACCCATCCGTATGGTCTTGGATCATGTTGGTGAGAAAATTTGTCGGTTGGAAAACTCTGTCGGATGGAAAAATCTCAGGACATGTTATGGACTAAGCACATCAAAGACATGACTTAAGAAATACCATAATCTCAATTTTCAATATGTTGACTAGTGCCTTATCCATTGGGATTTACAGGAGTTATATACAACTTGCAAGAGATAGCCTGAAAGGAAGAACACACACACACACACACAAAATGACGAAAGGAAACACACAAAACATGAAAATGGAAAACACACACAATGAAAAGGGAAACACACCTAGAAATCACCAATGTTATAAGGCGGGCACAACCCACTTTCTCTTAAGCACTTTTCATTCCTCAAGGGTCATCCTTGAGTGGGAAAAACTCGAGTGTTGATGTTCCATGAAGCCATTGAATGGTTCCAAAATAAGCCTCCTCTCCTCGATTGCTTATGAAAGTTAGGTGCTTTCAAATTTTCATGTATAATTTGTAGGGGTGAGCCTACATGAGCTTCTTGATGATCGGGTCTTCGCTTAAAGATTCCATTTCCTTTATTTCCTTTGAAATCTATCTTTGCACTTATCCACACTGTTGCTTTTTATTATATCATACCATTACTACTCCATGGATGCTTCTTATTTGAATATATTGTGTACCTTGATTTTTCTTTTTCCACCCATCCATGTTCTTGGACATCCTTTCTCTAATAAGCATCGAATTCACCTTTTTGACTCATATCAATACGAGGAGTCTGAGTGTTGAATGAAGGATCACAAATGACCTCATATCCATCATGAGATATTTTAAAATTGGGTGAAGAATCATACATAACCTCATGCCTATCTTGTATGGCCATATCTTGAATCAAGCGATCGAGATTCGACCCGATATCTTTTATACCTTCTGTTGCATCCAAAATGTCCTAATCAATTCTACTTTGAATTTACTCCGAAGCTCGCCATTTCCTTTATTCTAATTATCTTCATTCTAAACATCAAGGAAACCATTGAGAATTGTTGTTTCTTTATTTTTACCATCATGATATTCTACCACTTCTTTTTAAAGAGGAATACCAACTTTGAGGGCTTCAAAATTCTTTGCTTCAACTTCTTCATAAGAGAAAGAGTCCTCCTTTTCAAATGGGAAAGAAAAGACCTCACTTTCATCATCCATTGGCTTAGGAGAGACATTAGGTTCTTTTCCTTTCTTTTCTCCATCGTGACCAATCTTTGAATCAGTCGAGGGATTAGGATTTGATTCATGCTTGTCTTGCAACTCCATAGCTTGCATCATGAGTTCGAGACTAAACTCGGTTCTTCTCGCATATTTAAGCAAATCTTGCACTGATTCTCCTTTCAAATATTTTGAGGGCTCATTGCAAGTCATCCTTTTCTCCTTGTGGATGACATGATCGAGAGTATCTTCATATCCAAATGGGAATAAGAAAATATCCTCCTCTTGGGTAAGCATACAAGATGATGTCTCCCTTTGAAATTAACTAAGAACCATTTCTTGTTCTTCATGGACTATATCATCTGGTAATTCAGGGCTATTCTCTTGCAGCTTAAAGTTCCTCAATACTTCCTCTAGATCAATATTCCTCGAGGAAGGAATGTTTGGTCCTATCAAAATTGGGATCTCATCCTCCTCTTTAGTTGTCACAAAATAATTCATCCTCTTGCTATTTTGGTACAAAATGTTGGCTCCCAGAATTCCTGAATTTCACACTGTGTACCTCATCTTCTTCTCTGGAAGTAATTTATCCATGTCTCCCTTCACTAGAATGGTTGTAGAAGACCAATTCATCTGGATTTTCCCTCCCAATTGTTGGCAAAAACTTCTACTTAGCAACATTCCAAATGAATGGAATGTCTGCTACCAAAATCATAATTGAAAAATTTTTGTTCTAAAATTGGCGAGACCACATGTGCATATTTGATCTTCCCTACAAATGGAACTTTTTTGAGTTCCTTGGAGTAACAAGAGCCACCATGCGGAGTCATGGGGAGTTTAAGATATTTTTTAACATTCATAGGCATCACATTGTCTGAGGCACCTGAACCTATTATGCAATTGTTCAATACATATTCCCCAACGAGAAGAGAGATGTAGAAGGGATCAACCATTTTGGTCTTTGATGCACTCAAAGAGAGAATGTTCTGTGATCGAGGAATAGGTGGGTTTGGTAGTATTATTTTAGAACTAGGAGTTACATAATTGGGTGTTAAACTACCATTCCTGAAATATCAGATGAATCTCTCAAATTATTCAAGGTGAGGCCGCAAATATTGGGTTTTAGTAATCTGCACTTTGGCTTTGTTTTCATATTCTATAAAGTAAAGAGGGGCATATGTGGACAAGGGGGATGAAGGGACTTCTTTCGAGTTAGGACAAGCTTGAAATCATGGCCTGATGTTTGAGGAATGGAGGGTGTTTTGAAAGGTAAAGGGAACTTTAGAAGTATCATATTTTAGGGGAGTAGATATAGATTTAGAATTGGAAGAAGCATCAAAAACTTACTTGGAATCGCGGGTGACCTTCTCATTGTCACAGGGTCATGTTTTTCCAATGTGGACTCCATGCAAGGTGGAAATGGAGATCCTCAACTGATTATTTTTTTTTGCGGAGTTTCCATAGGATGATCTTTAGTTTTCTTGTTCTTAGTTGTAAGGGTGGAGGAAAAAGCTCCTTTATTAGACTAGGAATGGGTGAACACCGCACATGAGAGACTAGGTTCATCTTTATCACCTCTCGGATTATTCACAAAATCTTATTTGTGTTTCATTATCTACTTCCTTGACCTCTAGAAGATCATCATACTTACTCTCTTGTTCCAGATATTCTTCATCTTCTTGACTCCTACAACATGCATTGACAGGTGGGGCCTCCAAGGAAAGCCTCTGGGGTGTTCCTGCAATCTGATTTTTGTTGTTGCTTCGTGGAGATACTCATTCAAAATTTTCTCTATTTAGTGAAGAAATTTCATTTGTAATCTTTTGCAAAAATGGATTGGTTCTCTCATCTCCGGACTCTAGGATTTTCCTTTTGAGGGATTCTTAATAATTTCAAATAGTACGAGATCATCATCAAGTTCAACAACCATTCTTTTCACTTCTGATAGAATCCTTGGTTGAAACCTTTGTAGGAATAATCCTACCTCTATTGATTGAGCATTAATGAAGTTTATCTTGACATTATTTTCAGATGGTGAATCCTCTTCTGGTATCCTATGGAGCAACCGGTTGAAACAAGCCATGAAGTCTCTTATAGTTTCATTTTCTCCTTTCTTCATTTGTGACAATTGAACAAGGAGGTCTTGACAGTCCTCATTAATTCCGAATATTTCCTTGAACTTTCTTTTGATGTCATTCCAGCAAGTGATGGATCGGGAAAGATGGAGGTAGAACCATTGTGCTGATTTTTCTAGGAGAGACTCCATGAAAAATATTACAATGACATCTTTATGTTGGACACCAAGAATCCTACATGATGTGGTGAAGGCTAATATGTGCTCTTCAGGGAGTTTTGTTCCATCACCCTTGAACTTGGGAAAGTTATTGTGGAAATATTTCAGTAAATTGTGAAGAGGGGGTTTAAGAACAAGCGGGCTTGTATTTATTTCCCATGGAACAATGGGTTAAGGTATTTCGTCTTCATCCTCCATTGTTTCTCTTACTTTAGCTTCAGCTTCTACTTTGGAAAATTCTTCTTCAAATTCTAGCACTAATTTTTTTTTTAATAGGAATATGAAAAGACACTATGGAATATGAAAGGTCACTTGCAAGAATCAACAATGTGTCTTTTAGCAATGGATTTCAATCAACTCTTTTTTTATTTTTCTCAATTTTTTTGGATTTTTTTTTTTTTTTTATTTTTTGACCTTGTGGTCATATTTTGGGTGTAGATGCTACTAAATTTGCCCCACGGTGGGTGCCAAAAATCACAGAGAAAATTTGTTGGGTGGACAAATCTGTGGGTTTTTTGCCAACGCTCTGGGAATGGAATTCCCTATACTTAAATGGTGCAACTTTCGTGTTTGCATGCGCATGAAAAGGTGGATTTTCCTTGTGGCCTTACGTCGGGATCCAACAAGGGCACTCCACTGACCCTACGACAAAGCTAGAAATTTCTTGCTAGAGAAGAATTTGTCTATAAAGCGGGAAAGGGAGTGAGAATGAAATATAGGAGAACTAATGTTGCAGGTAGAAACTCAGATTCCCGCACACACTAGTTATAAATTTCAACACATGCATCTATGAGAAGAAACAACCAAAAATTCCATGCTACTGGCTAGAGGAAACCATGCATACAAAGATGCACACATTCATACGCCTTGAAAATAGAAACTTCTTCCTTCATTAGCATTTCAATTGAAGTTTTACATAGTATGAGAATGGAGGAAAATAGTGAAGGGGAAAATAGAAGAAAAATGGTTATCTCATTTGTTCTCTTTAAGCACAATGCACTCTTGAGTTTACAAAATCGATCACCAACCCTTTGAAAAGAGAAGGCCTTTATAATTTATAGAATGAGAGATGACTCTTCATCTACCCCCAATGCCTTTTCATATGCCTTATTACAACTTATGAATTTTTACATCCTTAGGAAAAGATTAAGTCCCCTTTTATGACTTAAGGGTGACTTATTACATTAAAAAAATTCATTTTAAATTAATTAAAGACATTATGAAAAAGTGCAACCCCAACAAAGAATTAGAACGAGGAGAGAGAAAGTGGGGGGAAGAGAAGAGAGAAAAAGGGGAGAGAGAGAACTAAGGAGGAGTGTCAATGAAGAAGAACCCACCTCTGATGAAGTCCACAAATCCTTGTCAGATGATCCGATGAAGTGCTCCATTGTAGTGAACTATGAATCCTTGAATGTCTCACACCATGAGAAAACTCTTTTCATTGACATGTAGATAACACGAGATAATTGTTTAGAAACATTGTCGAATAACTCCTTTGGTGATCACGGGCTCTACTCATGAAGATCCCCTTTATCAACACTGATGAAACACCATTGATCAATATAATTATTGTTCATTTTGATACACTATTGTTCCTCTGCAGTAGTGGTTCTAAAAAATGAAACCATAAAACCCCAGAGAACTAGAATTTCATGCTCTTTGGACACCTTATCGCACTGAAAAGGATAACTTACTATTTTCAGTAAGTGTTAGATTTCACCCTTCGTGACCCCAATCGGTGAAGTTGGCTTTCTCAATTTCCCTTGTGTATACTGCTCCCTCTGAAAGCACTCTTTGAGATGACTTACTATTTTTAGTTAGTACCCCTATAGGGAACTTACTATTTTTAGTAAGTGGGCATTTTCACCATTTTCGACATTGCTCAAACATTCCAATCTTTTGATGATCTCTGCACACCGTCTTTGTTGGAACTACTTCTGGAGATGGCTTACCAAAAATATCTAGTACTTGTGTAGGAAGGCTTACTATTTTTGGAAAGTGGGTTTCTGGGCATCGGTTTGTGATGAAATGATCTTTATCGATATGGGTTTTTTCTCTACAAGTGCTCCTCTGAAATTTCACATCAACCCGAGCTCTAGAAATGAAGATTTTAAATTTTAAAATTTTCACCATGGGAAACTAGGGTTTCTTCTGCAAAAAACTTCGGCATGTTTGCAAAATCTTCCACTTGGATTCTAATGGCCTCTAAAAATGTGGATGATCACAAAAATCCCATGTCAATCTGTGCATCGTCTTCAAGTTACAAATATTTTTCACTTTGGGGCCAACAGAGTCATTTTGGTGAAGAACAAGCCTAGAGCCTTCAAAAATCCATGTTTTTTCTTGTTTTATCCTCATCTGATCATGGAAAAATTGTAGCAATGGGTCTAATCTTCCAATTCTTCTTAAAACTCTTCCAAAAATGACATCCTTCCTTGGAATCACTAAGTGTGCCCGCTCAAAATGAACTCACCTAGGAAGAATGCATGGTTTTATGAAAATTATTAATTTTCCATCATGTAGAGGATATTTTATCCTTTGCAATGATTATTTTTTTCCTCATAATTCCTTACGGAGCTCCCGCAATTGTCCGATGAAGATTAGGTACCTATTTTGACTACCTTCTCCTCACATGGGTTGAGATTGGGTCATATGAAAAAATACATTGAAATAAGGGGGTAGGGTGAGAAGAAAAATTCACACAAAATTCCCCTTCATCCTCAACCCAACACTTCTCCTCTTTTTGTTTAGTGAGCCACCTAAGTGAGGGGACTAGATTTTAACACCTGGGGGCTGGTCTGAGGTCATATGAGTGACCATATGGCTTCATAGGGGTTGGGCACAATTTTTTTCCCCTTGTGTCCCCTTGAAAAATGGACAAAGGGACTTGAAAATTTTCTTTCACCACAGGATGCCATATGTTCTGCTTGAAAATTGACTAAGTATGAAATCACACCTTGGGACCAACTTGCGGAGACGATACCTCGGGCTACTAGATGAATATTGGGGTGAAATTTTATATTATTCCACTTGAAAAATTAAACTTAATGCAATGATGATGGTCTAAAGATACAATTTTTACTATAACACCTCCAAATGTCCCCTTCTTTCTCGGGATCACCAGTTGTGCACCAGAAGAATGAGTTACCTTGGAAAGTGTATGATGTTTCAAGATGTCCTGTCTTTTCCACCTTTTAGGAAATGGAAAATAATTTCCATGGGTACTTTTTTGGGATTTAAAATCCTCACGAGGCTCCTAGAATCTTTGTTTGAAGCTCAGGTCCTCCTTCACAACGCATGATCCTTCAGGCCCGAAAGCCCACTTCTGGTGAATTGGTTATAAAGATTCTGAATCTTTATAACCAATCTTCCAAACTAATTTCCTTTATGTTCCTAACACTTGAATACTCCTCCATGATGATTTTTTCTCCTTTTCCCTACTCTAGGGGTG
Source organism: Taxus wallichiana var. yunnanensis (assembly GCA_018340775.1). Classification (NCBI taxonomy): domain Eukaryota; kingdom Viridiplantae; phylum Streptophyta; class Pinopsida; order Cupressales; family Taxaceae; genus Taxus; species Taxus wallichiana. The sequence goes on along the minus strand of CM031239.1, from coordinate 768,937,836 downwards.
GTGCACTATTCCTAGGGAGGTTAATGGTAGCCCTTCCCAAAACTGCTCGAATGTTTGCATGTTCCAGAGGATCCTAAATCGCCTAGGGGTACTGAATTGACATCCAATTGGGGATCATTACATTGAATGGATAAGACTGGCCTTGGGAATGGACCGACCTGGGGGTGTTCTGGGAAGGTATAACTTTGAAAAGTTTTGACATCGAGGTATGGCTATCCTATTTGATAGTGAATTTTCCCCCCTGCAAAATTACATGACAACATATCGACATGTCCTCCATATATGATTTCAAATTAATATATTTCATTGAGTCTTATACTTCATCTAGGTCGGCCTTTTTTAGATAAATCATCTATGAAACCCTATATAAACAAGTAAACACTACCTCATTTGATAATGTGGAATTCCTAAGACAATGCAATAGAGCAGTCACTTTATACTCTTGCAAAAGGCATCCAAATATCCATAAATCTCACATTGTCACACTTGAAGTCATTAGGACAACACCCACATCAGGTCTAAATCTATAAACTAGGTTACGGAAACAATATATCTCATCAACAAGCACTCAAACATATCCTCTCTAAATATTTAGAAAGAGCCAAGTCAAAACAAACATGGTCAAAGTAGTTGAAAAATTAGATTGATCAATCTAGATACCACATGCTAGGTGGAGACCAACTTGTGGTTTGAGGCCTTTCCAGAGTAGTGCCAATGTTGGTAATACATGAGGTTCACATAACACTTATAATGTTTGTTTTGCTGGAATATTCATCCATGGCCGGGCTTGAGATGATGATCAATCCATATATAAAGCCTTGCTTTATGTGTGACAACTAGGGTTTGACAACGACAAAAATATCCAGGAAGGAAAGCAACACAAAAAAGGAAAATTTTAGTGGCTAATATTCGTAACTAGAGATTTTGAAAGTCCCATTTGGTTATTTGGGCACATGATATTCCTCCCAAGATTCACAAAAATAATCACTAACATTATTATTTCCCTCTCGCATAGCCAAATGATTTATAATATCACTATGTGGTTTTTAATGGATCGCCTTTAAAATGACGAGCTAAGATTTTTGAAAATGTTTGGATCACAATGAATTTTATGGGCCCTTGGATCACAATCGCCGACATTTTAGATGGAAATTTTAAAATATGAATGAATTCACCACTTATATTAATGTATATATGTATGTATGTATGTGTATATATGTATACATATATGCGTGTGTTTGGGTGTTGATATGATCAAATATATTAAAGGCACCAATTCAAGTAATTATCTATTCAATTAAAGGATTATATAAGATTAAAATTAGAATAGATATTCTATTATATGTGATATGCTTTAATTAAGGAATTCTTGGGACCATTTAAGCCATAAAAACATATTTATTACATCTTGGTTTTAATTGGTTCAACTAATAGTCATTCGGTCCTTGACAATGGACATCTTTGTAAATTTTCCTCTGGAAATTTTGCCATATTTCATAAGGAGTGAAGATCATATGTGTGTATATAAAAAAACTCTCTCTTAGTATAGTGGAGGAAAGGCTTCGCAGGACTCCTTTTGGAAAAGTTTTGAAAAGTTCCAAAGTAAATAAAAACTAAGGAAGGAGACTTCGGAGCCAAAATAGCATAAGATGTTGACACATTACAAGAGAAATAATAATGGGATATAATTCTAGTAGGATTTATGACGTATTCTTGAGATATCATGAATCTACCAAAAATTGCTTGAAATTATGACACGTGGTCAATAGATCACTGCTCAAGGTTTAATCTTGGGAAGGATTGGGAAAAATGAGTCTAGATTTCATAAGATAATAATGTTTTTGGGTTAAGGAATGCATATAATGCACTTCATAGCATCAATAGAAAATACAAATGACATCTAACTTGAAGAGGACAATTGATTTTTTTTCATAGAAAAAAATAGGTAAGCTTTGCCTTAACATTTCTGACCATTTTTTCCATTTTTGCCATAGTCATGATAACCATTTTTGTAAGATTTTCCATTCCAATGAATCCCACTTCAACAAGATTCACCACCCTTTCTATACGTTTATTTCATGGGTTCATTAAACTTTTCACTACCACAAAAATTTATAGCATCCAATTCAAAGTAGGTCCAAGACCATACAACTTGGTCAAGACTGTATAGTACAATCCTAATAGTTTGGTACGGTCCTACCCCAAGAGGTGTTACAGTCATAGTCCCAATTGTGAAAGTCACTCAGGTTCAAATCAATCATTTCTAGTAGTTTTTAATCACATATCTCTCCAAAATCATCATGTAATACGCTAAGTTCTCCTATACATATGTTTTTAGCTTTGAATGACATACTAGATTGATTGGTGTATGCTATATTATTTATTTCTAATTCGAGTTGCAAATGTGAGTTATTTTTTCCATACTAATATATTTGTAAGATTTGTAATCAACTCTAATGTAAAACCTTATTAAATTAACCTAAAATTTAATTAAGGGTTAAAGATGCATGTAATAATGCAATCTCGATCAATTAATCTTAAACAAAACATTAACGTAATACATTTGTTTTTTTGTTACGTGTTTATAATGTTGAGATATAATAAAGGTGTATATTTTTAAGTTAGTGAATTTCCTAGTTTGTTATTTATATTATTTTCATTCACTAAAATAATTTAACTTGACAATTTTAGGCCTTATTCTAGTTGAAATTACAAAAATTAGTAAATTGTCAATTGATCATGACTTAATTCATAACTATCTCTCTTATGAATATTTCTCCACTAAAACAATACTTAGGAGAGTAGCCTTTGTGCTCACTTGACTCTGTATTATTGAAATTCGATGAAATTCTTTACCATGTGGATCTATTTGATTAACCGAGGTGTAGTATATTAACAAAATTGGCCTCCACATTTTTCAGAAACAAAATTGGAATTAGAATGAGGAGGCCTAATATGACATGAACTTGTTGTTACTACCACACACTTACACATCTTGGATCTCTTTTCCTTCATGTATCATTCAAACTTGCTTGAATTATCTATTCAAATGTGTCTTGTACATACCTATTTTTAGTAGTGGAACTATTTTTAACAGTCAAACTTAGAATTTTCTCATATGAAAAAACAAGGTTAATTTTAGGACGTGCTTTAGTCATAAAAGTACATGCTCTCATAGTGAGAAGTGTGACTATTATTTGTAACTTGCAAGAGACGAGTTGGTATAATCTTAGGATCGGTTTTGATCTGGAAAGGAGGTTGTTGTTGTCAAGGTTATTGTTTGGTGAAAAACAAGATGAAAAGTTAAGGGTAAACTCAAAATTGGGTTGGAATGATGCATACTATATCACACTATAATGTGTATGCAAGTCTTAATTCAAAGCCTCAATGACTTCATGTTGTATTTATAGGCTAGTTTAAATTAACACAAGGAGCAAGGTTATGGATGGGTTTTTACCCAAAAGGGTTTTCTTAGGATAAATATTATGTGAATGTTTTTATTTATTTAGATCCCTAATTGTTTCTATTTATCTATTTATTTTATTACATGTAAGATACCCCAAATCCCAACATCTAGTTTTAGATCCAAGATTGTGCTTGATGAAGGTTTTGGTTATTTTATCTAAATAGTCATGATATTCCAAATATGTTTTTGTAAAACATTAAATATAGAAGTAGCACCAAAATTGAGATTCACATGGTTTAAGTACCTTATGAAAGTGTCATTGGTATCTGATGTATTCAATGACATACACAATATATGACATTGCACAAGTAGCGATAGGTGTTAAAAATATATGGAAAAACTAGGAAAGGAGCATTAGACTGTGGTGAATTCAATTTTCAACTATTTGTAAGAAGTTTTTGACCATGTTGTTTGCTATCAAGGGAAGTACCTTGCCACAACAAGATGTTGGTATAAGAGAATATCTTATTATACATGGTTTTGTGGATTCTACCGAGGTGGAGATTTTAATCAGTAAAGGTCTACTAGTTGGTATGTTTTTTAATTGTTCGGTGGAAAAATAAGTTAGATGAGAGAGTGTCAAGTAAGTATTTATCTATCCAAAGCATATAGGTTGAATACATGGTAGCTACAGATGCATGCACGAGGAATTTTCGTCATTGAAATTTGCACCCTCGCTTTGAATTAGGAAATCAACATTTCAATGAAAAAATGAATGATCTCGAAAGCATGGGGGAAATAAAGATCAAACTTGTAGTTAGAGGGATATTTCCTTTGAACCCCGTCCTCGCAACTAATATAACCATCTTATACTCTAACCTATCTAATCCTAAACTAAGAAACTCCGGGAGATGAGAGAGAGAGAGAGAGGGATGTAATGCGCCAAACTGGAAAATGGATCAATCATGGCTCTAAAAGACACAAATGTGAACACACAAGTGAAAATTTAAGAGATACACACAACATGGAAAGAAATAAAATGGAAAAGAATGAAGGTGTGCAAGAGGACAATGATGTTCACATTAAACACGAACATTAAAAGAAATGAAGTCACACTTGCATAATATACAAATTTAACCATTTATAGACACAGATCCGAGGCAAGAAATATCCATATGCAAGTCCTTGAGGCCACAAACAAGAGTTTTGCAAGATCATAAGGGGGAGTTACAAATTCAGCAAAAAAGAACTGTGTATTATGTGCCAAAGCACTTAAATTTAAAGAATTTTAGAGAGAAGGGAGAAGAGATTGATCACATCTAGTGATCAAAGAAATCAACCACCCACCACAACTAAGGACCACTTGCAATTCAAGTATGGAAACCTGACATCACCCCAAGAACATGCCATCATATTGCTAGCGTAGGAGGATGACGATGATCAAAATTAAATTTGGGTTCATGGGGTGGTTGAGTGTTTGGTTTAAAACAAACACGACTTTGTCATGCCCCATACACTCTAGATGATTTTATTGGTTTGGAACTACCTCTTTCTGCTAGAAATTTCTCATGTCCCAAACCTTTTCAAATCTCCCACACTTAGCTATTTAATGCTATTGTTATGTCATAGATGTCTTCTCCCCTACATTGCAGCTTTTTTCACTGTGACTATATTCATTTGTTTTGTAGATTTTCATGTATTTTGCATTAAACCTACCTTCTCTACATGCCACAATAATCCATCTCTTTTCCCTTATGGCTTTGTTCCTACTCAATCATACCATTACTACTCCAGGATGGTTCTTATTTGATTAGATTGAGTACCTTGATTTTTATTTTTCCGCCCATTCATGTTCTTGCACATCCTTTCTCCAATAAGCATCGAATTCACTTTTTTGACTCATATCAATATGAGGAGTCTGAGTGTTGAATGAAGGATCACATATGAACTCATATCCATCATGATATATTTTGATATTGGGTGAATAACTATACATTACCTCATGCCTATCTTGTATGGCCATATCTTGAATCAAGCGGTTGAGACTCGACTCAAGATCTTTTGTACCTTCTACTAGCATCCAAAATGTCCTGAACTGAATTCTTCTTTGAAGTTACCCAAAGCTCACCTTTTCCTTTATTCTAATTATCTTCATTCTGAACATCAAGGAAACCATTGGGAATTGTTTCTTTATTTTGACCATCATGATATTCTACCACTTCTTTTTCAAGAGGAATCCCAACTTTGAGGGCTTCAAAATTCTTTGCTTCAGCTTCTTCATAAGAGAAAGAGTCCTCCTTTTCAAATGGGAAAGAAAAGACCTCACTTTCATTATCCATTGGCTTAGGAGAGACATTAGGTTCTTTTCCTTTCTTTTCTCCATCATGACCAATATTTGAATTAGTCAAGGGATTAGGATTTGATTCATGCTTGTCTTGCAACTCCATAGCTTGCATCATGAGTTCGAGACTGAGCTCGAGGTTCTTCTCGTTTCTTCCGCAGATTTATGCAAATCTTGCATTGATTCTATTTTCAAATATTTTGAGGGCTCATTGCAAGTCATTCTTTTATCCTCGTGGATGACATGATCAAGAGTATCTTCATATCCAAATGGGAATGAGAAAATATCCTCCTCTTGGGTAAGCATACAAGTTGATTTCTCCATTTGAAATTCACCAAGAACCATTTCTTCTTCTTCATGGCCTACATCATCTGGTAATTTAGGGCTATCCTCTTGTAGCTTAAAGTTCCTCACTGCTTCCTCTAGATCAATATTCCTCTAGGAAGGAATGTTTGGTCCTATAAAAATTGGGATCTCATCCTCCTCTTTAATTGTCACAAAATAATTCATCCTCTTGCTATTTTGGTACAAAATGTTGGCTCTGTAATACCCGAATTTCACACGGTGTACCTCATCTTATTCTCTAGAAGAAATTTTTCCATGTCTCCCTTCACTAGAATGGTTTTAGAAGACCAATTCATCTAGATTTTACCTCCCAACTATTGGTAAAAACTTCTACTTAGTAGCATTCCAAATGAAGCCGAAATGTCTGCTACCAAAATCATCATTGAAAGTTTTTGTCCAAAATTGGATGAGAGCCACTTATGCATCTTTGATCTTCCCTACAAGTGGGAATTATTTAGACTCCATGGAGTAACAAGAGCCACCAAGTGGAGTCGTAAGTATTTTAAGATATTTTTCAACCTTCATAGGCATCACATTGTCTAGAGGCACTGAATCTATTATGCAATTGTTGAATATATATTCCCAATGAGAAGAGAGATGTAGAAGGGATCAACCTTTTCAGTCTTTGATGCACTCGAGTGAGAATGTTCGTGATGGAGGCATAGGTTGTTTTGGCGGTATTATTATAGAACCGGGAGTTACATAATTGGGTGTTAAACTACCATTCTGATATATCGATGAATCTCTCAAATTATTCGGGTGAGTCCGCAAATATTCAGTTTCAAGATAATCTACACTATGGCTTTGTTCACATATTTTATAAAGTCAAAAGGGACATATGCGGATAAGGGGGAAGGGACTCCTTTTGGAGTTAGGACAAGCTTGGAATCATGGTTTGATGTTTGTGGAACATAGGGTATTTTGAAAGGTAAACTGGTAACTTTAGAAGTATCATATTTTACAGGAGTAGATTTAGATTTAGAACTGGAAGAAGCATTGGAAGAATTACTTGGAATATCGGGTGACCTTCCACTTATCACGGGGTCATGTTTATCCAATGCGGACTCCATACAAGGTGGAAGTGGAGATCCTTGACTTATTATTTTGTTTTCATGAGTCACCACAGAATATGTTTAGTCTTCTTGTTCTTCATAGCGAGGGTGCAAGAAGAAGATCCTTTATTAGGCCCGGGAATGGGTGAACACTACACATGAGAGACTAGGTTCATCTTCACTATCATCTTCATCACCTCTGAAGTATTCAAAAATCTTATTTGTGTTTCGTTATCTACTTCCTCAACCTCTAGAAGATCATCATCCTTACTTTCTTGTTCGAACTCTTCTTCATCTACTTGAATCCTACAACATGTACTTGATAGTGAGTTGGGCCTCTAAGGTAAGCCTCCGAGGTGTTCCTACAATCTGATTTCTGTTGTTTCTTTGAGGAGATACTCATTAAAATTTTTCTCTCTTTATTGAAGACATTTCATTTTTCATCTTTTGCAAAAATGGGCTGGTTCTCTCATCTCCAGGATGATGGGATTTTCCTTTTGAGGGATTCTTGATCTTTCCAGATAGGATGAGATCATCATCAAGTTCAACAACCATTCTTTTCACTTCTATTAGATTCCTTGGTTGAAACCTTCGTAGGAAGAATCCTACCTCCGGTGATTGAGCATTAATGAAGAATCTCTTGACATTATTTTTAGATTGTGAATCCTCTTCTAGTATCCTACAGAGTAACCTGGTCGAAATGAGCCATGAAGTATCTCATAGTTTCATTTTCTCCTTTCTTCATTTGTGCCAATTGAACAATGAGGTCTTTCTAGTCCTTAGTAAATCTTAATCTTTCCTTGAACTTGATTTTGATGTCATTTTAGCAAGTGATGGATCAGGCAAGCAAGAGGTATAACCATTCCGCTGATTTTTCTTGGAGAGACTCCACGAACAATATTACAACGAAATATTCATGTTGGAGACCAAGAATCCCACATGATGTGGTGAAGCATGATATGTTCTCTTCAGGGAGTTGTGTTCCATCACCTTTGAACTTGGAAAAGTTCTTGCGGGAATATTTCGGTAAATTGTGAAGAGGGGGTTCAAGAGAAAGTGGGTATGTATTTCTTCCCCATGGAACAATGGGTTAAGGTCTTTCTTCTTTGTCCACCATTATTTCTCCTACTTCAGCTTTAGCTTCTACTTCAAAAAATTCTTCTTCAAATTATAGCGCTGATTTTTTTTGCAATAGGAATATGAAAAGACACATGGAATATGAAAGGTCACTTGCAAGAATCAACAGTGTGTCTTTTAGAAATGGATTTCAATCAGCTCTTTTTTTTTCAATTATATATATATATATATATATATATATATATATATATATATATATATATTTTTTGTCCTTGTGGTCATATTTTGGGTGTAGATGCTACTAAATTTGCCCCACAATGGGTGCCAAAAACTGTTGGCAAGAAAAATTTTTGGGTAGAAAAATCTTTGGGTTTCTTGTCAATGCTTTGGGAATCAAATTCCCTCTACTTAAATGGTGCAACTTTTGTGTTTGCATGTGCGTGAAAAGGTGGATTTTCATGGTGGCCTTGTGGCGGTGATCCAACAAGGGCACTCCACTGACCCTATTACAAAGCTAGAAATTAATTTCTAGAGAAGACTTGATCTAGAAAGTGAGAAAGGGAGTGAGAATGAAATATAGGAGAACTAATGTTGCGGGTAGAAACTCATATTCCAACACACACTAGTCAGAAATTTCAACACATGCATCTATGAGAAGAAACAACCAAAACTTTCATACTGCTAGCTAGAGGAAACCATGCATACAAATATGCACACATTCATATGCCTTGGAAAACATAAACTTCTTCCTTCATTAGCATTTCAATTGAAGTTGTACATAGTATGAGAATGGAGGAAAATAGTGAAGGGAAAATAGAAGAAAAATGGCTATCTCCTTTGTTCTCTTTAAGCATAATGCACTCTTGAGTTTACAAAATTGATCACCACCCTTTGAAAAGAGAAGGCCTTTACAATTTATAGAATGAGAGATGAATCTTCATCTACCCCCAATGCCTTTTCATATTCCTTATTACAACTTATGACTTTTTACATCCTTAGGAAAAGATTAAGTCCCCTTTTATGACTTAAGGGTGACTTATTACATTAAAAAATATAAAGTCATTTTAAATTAATTAAAGGCATTATGAAAAAGTGCAACCCCAACGAAGAATTAGAATGAGGAGAGAGAAAGTGGGGGGAAGAGAAGAGAGAAAAAGGGGAGAGAGAGAACTGAGGAGGAGTGCTAATGAAGAAGAACCCGCCTCTGATGAAGTCCACAAATCCTTGTTAGATGATCTGATGAAGTGCTCCACTGTAGTGAACTATGAATCCTTGAACATCTCGTACCATGAGAAAACTCTTTTCGATGAAATGTAGATAACATGAGATATGTGTTTGGAAACACTGTCGAATGACTCCTTTGGTGATCATGAGATCTCGCCCATGAATATCCCTCTGTCAAAGAATGATGAAACACCATTGATTAAAGTAAATATTACTCATTCTGATACACTATCATTCGTCTACAGTAGTTTTGGTTTAGAAAAATGAAACCATAACAACCCAAAGAACTGGAATTTCATGCTTCTTTGAACACCTTACTACACTAAAAAAGGATAACTTACTATTTTTAGTAAGTGTTAGATTTCACCCTTCGTGACCCTAATCGGTGAAGTTGGATTTCTCAATTTCCCCTATGTATACTACTCCCCTGAAAGCACTCTTTGAGATGACTTACTATTTTTAGTTGGTACCCATGTAGGGAACTTACTATTTTTAGTAAGTGGACGTTTTCACCATTTTTGGCATTGCTCGACCATTCTGATCTTTTGATTATCTCTGGTGCACACCGTATTTGCCGTAACTACTTCTGGAGATGACTTACCAAAAATAGCCAGTACCCATGTAGGAAGGCTTACTATTTTTGGAAAGTGGGTTTCGGGCATCGGTTTGTAATGTAATGATTTTTTCGATATGGGTTTTTTCTCTACAGTGCTCCTTTGAAATTTCACATCAACCCGAGCTCTGGAAATGGAGATTTTAAAATTTAAAATTTTCACTGTGGGAAACTGGGGTTTCTTCACTGCAAAAATTTGGGGCATGTTTACAAAATATTCCACTTGGATTCTAATGGCCTCTGAAAATTTGGATGATCACAAAAATCCCATGTCAATCCGTGCACCATTCTTTAAGTTACAAAGATTTTTCACTTTGTGGCCAATAGAGTTATTTGGTGAAGAACAAGCCTAGAGCCTTCAAAAATCCATGTTTTTTCTTGTTTTATCCTCATCTGATCATGGAAAAATGGTAGCAATGGGTCTAATCTTCTGATTCTTCTTAAAACTCTTCCAAAAATGACATTCTTCCTTGGAATCATCGAGTGTGCCCGCTCAAAATGAACTCACTTAGGAAGCATGCATGGTTTTACAAATTTTTTTAATGTGCCATCAATTATACGATCTTTTCAAATTTTTGATGATTATTGTTTTTCCTCTTAACTCAATACGGAGCTCCCGAATTGTGAGACGAAGATCAGGAACCTATTTTGACTACCTTCTCCTCACACGGGTTGAGACTGGGTCATATGGAATACTACATTGAAATAAGGGGATAGGGCACACTTTTGTGTCCCTTTTGTCCCTTTACAAAAGGGACAAAAATTCCCCTTCATCCTCACCTCGACACTTGTCCTCTTTTTGTTCGTTGAGCCACTTAAGTGAGGGGCTAGATTATAGCACTTGGGGGCCGGTTTGAGGTCATATGAGTGACCATAAGGCTTCATAGGGGTGGGCACAATTTTGTGTCCCTTATGTCCCCTTGAAAAAGGGACAAATGGGACATGAAAATGTTCCTTCACCACAGGTTGCCACGTGTCTTGCTTGAAAATTGACTAAGTATGAAAAATCGCACCTTGGGACCAACTTGTGGAGACGATATCTCGGGCTCCCAGATGAATTTTGGGGTGAAATTTTATATTATTCCACCTGAAAAACTCACTCGAATCTAATGATGATGGTCTAAAGATAAAATTTTGGGTATAACACATCCAAATTTCCCCTTCTTTCTCGAGATCACAGCTTATACGCCGAAGAATGATCTTTAATAATTTTTTCCTTAACATCTATGCCAACTTTGCCTTAACATTTCGCAACCATTTTTAATGATTTTTTCCATTTTTTCCATAGTCATGATAACCATTTTTCTAAGATTTTCCATTCAAATGAATCCCACTTCAACAAGATTCACCACCCTTTCTATAAGTTTATTTCATGAGTTCATTAAACTTTTCATTGCCAAAAAAGTTATAGCATCCAATTCAAAGTAGGTCCAAGACCATACAACTTGGTCAAGACCATTAAGTATAATCCGATAGTTTGGTGCGGTCCTACCACAAGAAGCGTTATAGTCATAGTCCCAATAGTGAAAGTCACTCAAGTTCAAATCACTCATTTATATTAGTTTGCAATCACATATCTCTCCAAAAATCATCTATAATCAGCTAAGTTCTCCTATACATATGTTTTGAGCTTTCAATAGCATATTAGATTGATTGTGTGTGCTATATTATTTATTTCTAATTTGAGTTGTAAATGTGAGTTATTATTTCCATACTAATATATTTGTAAGATTTGTACTCAAATTTATTCTAAAGCCTAATTAAATTGAACTAAAATTTAATTAACGGTTAAACATGCATGTAATAATGCAATCTCGATCAATTAATCTTAAACAAAACATTAACTAATACATTGTTACATGTTTATAATGTTGAGATATAATAGTGTATGTTTTTAAGTTGGTGAATTTCCTAGTTTATTATTTATATTATTTTCATTCACTAAAATAATTTAACTTGACAATTTTAGGCCTTATTCCAGGTTGAAATTACAAAAATTAGTAAGCGTCAATTGATCATGACTTAATTCATAATTATCTCTCTTATGGATAGTTCTCCACTAAAAAATACTTAGGAGAGTAGCCTTTGTGCTCAATTGACTCAGATTATTGAAATTCGATGAAATTCTTTACCATGTTGATCTATTCGATTAACCGAGGTGTAGTATATTAACAAAATTGGCCTCCACATTTTTTAGAAAAAAAATTGGAATTAGAATAATGATGCCTAATACGACACAAAATTGTTGGTACTACCACATACTTGCACATCTTGGATCTCTCTTCCTTCATGTATCATTCAAACTTGCTTGAATTATCTATTAGAATATGTGTCTTGTACTTTCCATACCTATTTTTAGTAGTGGAATTATTTTTAATAGTCAAACTTAGAATTTTCTCATATGGAAAAACAAGGTTAATTTTAGGACGTGCTTTAGTCATAAAAGTGCATGCTCTCATTGTGAGAAGTGTGAATATTAGTTGTAACTTGTAAGAGACGAGTTGGTATAATCTTAGGATCGGTTTTGATCGGAAAGGAGGTTGTTGTTGTCAAGGTTATTGTTTGGTGAAAAACAAGATGAAAAGTTAAGGGTCAACTCAAAATTGTGTTGGAATCATGCATACAATATCACACTATAATGTGTATGCAAGTCTTAATTCATATCCTTGGTGGCTTCATGTTGTATTTATAGGCTAGTTTAAATTAACACAAGGAGCAAGGTTATGGATGGGTTTTTACCCAAAAGGGTTTTCTTAGGATAAATATTACGTGAATGTTTTTATTTATTTAGATCCCTAATTGTTTCTATTTATCTATTTATTTTATTACATGTAAGATACCCCAAATCCCAACATCTAGTTTTAGATCCAAGATTGTGTTTGATGAAGGTTTTGGTTGTTTTATCTAAATAGTCACGAGATTCCAAATATGTTTTTTGTAAAACATTAAATATAGAAGTAGCACCAAAATTGAGATTCACATGGTTTAAGTACCTTATGAAAGTGTCATTGTGGTATCTCGATGTATTCAATGACATACACAATATATGACATTGCACAAGTAGCGATAGGTGTTAAAAATATATGGAAAAACTAGGAAAGGAGCATTAGACATGGTGAATTCAATTTTCAACTATTTGTAAGAAGTTTTTGACCATGTTGTTTGCTATCAAGGGAAGTACACCCACAACGAGATCTTGGTATAAGAAAACATCTTATTATACATGGTTTTGTGGATTCTGATTGAGGTGGAGATCTTAATCTATAAAGGTCTACTAGTTGGTGTGTTTTTAATTGTTTGGTGGAAATCTAAGTTGGATGAGAGAGTGTCAAGTAAGTATTTATCTATCCACCATATAGGTTGAATACATGGTAGCTACAGATGCATGCAAGGAATTGTTGTCATTGAAATTTACACCCTTGATGAATCAAGAAATCAACATTTAGATGAAAAAATGAATGATCTCGAAAGTGTGGGGATCTCGAAATAAAGATCAAACTTGTAGTTAGAGGGATATTTCCTCTCACATCCAAATTTCCCCTTCTTTCTCGAGATCACGGTTATACGCCGAAGAATGATCTTTAATAATTTTTCCGTAACATCTAACTAATCTAACCTGATCTAATCCTAAATTTTTCTAAGAAAATCCAAGATTCAGACCCTTTCTATAGAGATTTCAGAGAGAGAGAGAGAGAAAGTTAGAGATCCAGAGAGAGAGAGACCAGAGAGAGAGAGAGAGAGAGAGAGAGAGAGAGAGAGAGAGAGAGAGAGAGAAAGAGAGAGAGAGAGAGATTTAGTTTGAGAGATCTCTCCAGAGAGAGTTCTCCTATACATATGTTTTGAGCTTTCAATAGCATAGAGAGATTATTTATTTCTAATTTGAGTTGAGAAGAGAGAGAGATATTTCCATACTAATATATTTGTAAGATTTGTACTCAAATTTATTCTAAAGCCTAATTAAATTGAACTAAAATTTAATTAACGGTTAAACATGCAAAATGGATCAATTAATCTGGCTCTAAAATTGACACAATAATGTGAAAAATAAGTATGAAAATTTAAGAGATATACAATTTAACATGGAAAGAAATAAAATGGAAAAGAATGAAGGTGTGCATAATTATCTCTCTTAGGATAGTTCTCCACAATGATAGTTCACATTAAACACGAAACATTAAAAGAAACCGAAGTCACACTTTTAGCATAATATAAAAATTTAACCATTTATAGACATTCAAACTTGCTTGAATCCTATTAGAGGCAAGAAATCTCCATTATTTTTCTCATATGGAAAGTCACCAGGAGGCCATGAACAATAGTTTTTAGCAAGATCATAAGGGGAGTTATCAAAGGTTCAATAGAAAAAGAACCCATATTATGTTCCAAAACACTTACATTTAAAGAATGTTAGAAGAATGAAGAAGAGATGAATCACCCAAAAGGGTCATCTAGTGATCATTTATGAAGTCAACCACCCACCACCACCAAGGACCACTTACGTGTCAAGGTATGGGAATATGGCATCACCCCAAGCACATGCCATCATGGTTGCTAGTGTAGGAGGGTATCTGATGATGATCAAAATTAAAGTTGGGTTTGTGGAGTGGTTGAGTGTTTGGTTTAAAACAAACATGACTTTGTCATGCCCAACGAGACTCTAGATGATTTTTATTTCTCGTTGAGGTGGAGATCTACCTCTTTAGTTAGAAATATCTCATGTCCCATGCCTTTTCAAATCTCCCACACTTAGCCATTTAATGCTCTTGTTATGTCGTAGAGGTCTTCTTATTTACATTGCAGATTTTTTACACCCATTGCGACTATATTCATTTTTTTTTCACCCGCGACTATTTTTTTTCTGTATTTTTTGCATTAAACCTACCTTCTCTGCATGCCACGACAATCCGTCTCTTTTCCCTTATGGATTTGTCCCTATGTAGTATTTAAAAGTTTTGTGGAATTTTAAACTCTTTGGAATACTACATCTTTGATGTCTACATTACATTGATTTATTTATTTTGCTACTTCTAACCTTAGCCACATTCAAACTTGTTCGCTTATGCTATGTGGTGTTCTGTGAAATTTTTCCTTACATCATGGCTTCTCCCAAGCAAGTTACATGATTTATTTTGTATAATATTGACCATTGTTGCATGGGACATTGAATCCTCAACTCCTTCATTCTGCAAGTCTTTAATCTAGAGCTGCATAAGTCTCGAAACTTGGATGAGTTGTTCAGAATAGCATTGGGTACTATTTTGGAACACATTTTGGAAACTTTTGGGAACATCTTCCGGTAGATGTAGAGATGAGTATCCTTGAAGCATCCATTGGGAATGGAGTAATGATATCTCTTAGATTTTAACTCTTAAATCAAGTTGCTCTATCATTCTTTCCATAATTATCCCGTGAGATGAAAATCAAACCGACACTTGTATAAAAGTACTTATTTAAAAGACCACCTCAAGGATTAAGGGAAAGGCACTCGGTTGGTGATCAACACACAACAAAATAAAGGAACCCCAATGATAATCACAAGTAAAGGTAAAAATAAAAACACAAGTATGTACAAGATGCAAACTAATAGACTTAATGAGAAGGTTTGAGATAGTGTAGACACAAAATCATGCACTTGGGTACATTTCTAGGTCCATAAACACATACTAGCATTCATATGATTCCTAAACAAGAAAAATAATAATTAACAACTATATTTGGACTGTTTGCTTTGTTTCTTATTCTCTTTAGCCTTTTACACCATAAAACCTAGTTGACATTTTACTTATTTTTCTTTTATGGCTCTATACACCAAAGACCCAACCAGGAAAGAAACACCCATGCGCCTGTATCCCCTATGGGTGAGCCCAACCCCTTTCCACCTTATTCTCTTCTTTTGGGCCTCTTTTATCTTTTGGGAATATTTTTCACTTATGGTTCGGCCTTTCATTTTTCAATTAGAAATTCAAACAAAGGAATCATAAAAATACATAGTAATATGAATAAAATCAAGGACCAAACATTATTACTATCACCTAAGCTTACACTCAAAAGGCACCTAAAGCACTTCAAAACATCTACTTGGAAATCATTCAAGGGACAAGGGATTACATTTTTTGCATACATTTCATAGGAAGGGGAAGTTCATTTTTCCATCCACACATTATATTTACATTGTTACATCTAGCTAAATCCTGCTAAAAAGTGCACTTGCACAAGGGTATCCTAGGGCACGATTTCTACACACACTCACCAAAAATACATGGAGTCTGAGATTAGTGCGGTGCTTATTTGTAAGTTCATTCTCGGGATGACCGTCGTGGTCAGGGCTTTGAATCCCCATATTGCATCTTTAATTTTTGGATTTTATGTGGTTTTGGCAGTTTATAGGTGAATCTTTGTCTTACGGAGTTACAGGTACCTTGGTGATCAAAGAATGACACACAAGTTATTAACATACAATATTTACAAGATTGTAAGAATTATATTTCGAATATTTACACATTCATGGGTGCCCAAAGATTTCGATCCAATGCCCGGCACCCATGTTCAACATCATCTGTGAGCTCCATAATTTACCCTATGCTTTGATGACACAATTCACCTCATGTTCAAAAGTTTTCCTAGTCTAGAGAACTTCTAGATCCGATGTAAATTAGCTAAGTTATATATATATATATATATATATATATATATATATATATATATAGATCCATATGAAATTAGCTCCAGTTATATAAATTAGCTAAGTTTTCCTAGTCTACGAACTTCTAGGTTTCACATTTACTTGCTTATTTTCTTGTGTCATATTTTACTTAACGATTGTATATCATTGCTTATAATTAGTTATTTTGTAATTAGGATTTAAAAAATTATTTTTAAAATTATTTGGTGAACCCTATTCATGATCATACACTTGGATCCTCATTTTACTTATTCTATCCAATCGTATTTCATGGCTCATTAAGCTCCTTAAATCTATTTGCATGACCTAATTCAAATGCATCCACCTTGTAAGGTTATTTTTTCAAAAATACCTAGTTACTATGTATCTCCCTCGCGATATGCCACCCACTCAAGTAAGTGCCATTTTTCGATCATCTATCTGATGAATCTATTACTCCTAATCCTCTATCCAATCAACCCATCTTAGAGTCCATTCAAGATTTACATTCTTTATTTCAAGACAAAATTCAGGCTATGGAAACAATAATTACATCTCTTAAATCTAAAATCCAACATCTCAAGGATGCTTCTCAAGCCCATGTTAGTTCTCTTTCTACATCTCATTCTAATTCTATGTCTTCTACATGTGCTCATGTTAGTGAACCTCAAGTCTTACCATTACTCGGCACCTCTCAAGTTTGATCTCAATGTTAAGCAACATGATATCCTTCCTCGCTTCTCACTCACTAGTTGATCAACTAGTCATATACTAATTACTATGCTCCTTACCGCTTGTTAAATATAAAAGATCTCTCATTTTGTAATTATCATAGACTCATTGGACATAATGAAAATGATTTCTATGCTTTAAAATGAATAATTAAACAACTTGCACATCAGGGTTTTATTTCATTTGCTTCAAAACATCCTGCTACATCTTCAATTGCTAAATCCCAATGGGCTAATAAATATGGTCCTTCCATCTCTAATGAGCATCATTCCATCATTACTAATGTTCCTCCTTGATCATCCAAGCATCACCTATACAACCCTATTTCAAACCATATTCAAAAGTATCTATCCTATTATCTCCTCCTATCGGTCATCTACAACATTACCAATTCCACCTAAGCAACCTATTGTAAAAATCAGTCCTACCCTCCTCCTCTCATGTCTTCTATAACATTATCAATCCCAAATAAGCCACCACCATTTAAGATGCCTCTTATCCAAAATGAGCCCCTACTTATTTTGGCTAACTTGCCTTCATTATTTCTTTCCTTGTGCTTCAAATTCAATTTTCACACAATGTAAGCATTCAAAAGATTCTGAAATGGCTTCATTAGATAGGATTTTTCTTCCCCTTTCCAAAAAGGTAAAGAAGTCCTCCTAACTCCTTGTATTTTTTGAGTTATGGCTCGACGGAGTTTAGAGGGGAAATTTTCCCTGGCGGGCTCGCGGAGGAAAGGAAGAAATTTTGCCAAGGAAAATTGGTGGGTTGGCGGAGGCATGGAGAGAAATTCAGAACTTATCCCTTTTGGGGTTAAAAGGCACAAAGACAAATTTTGGCCCACGGGCCCGATGAAGGAAGGAAGCGGACTCGCGGGGCCAAGGAGGAATTTGCGACACTTAGCCTTTTTTGCTAAAAATTCAAAGTCAAAATTTGGCCCACAGGCCCACGTAGGAGAAAGGTAAAAACTTGGGCCACACCTCCACACCAAATCGAAGGTGTCACGTGTCTCGGAGTGGCGGGCGGGAGGATTTTTGGAAAATTTTCCAATTTCATGAAAATGGGCAAAATGATTATTTGGAAGCCGTGGATCGTCCGGAAGGTGCCACGTGTCATGTGGACCTGAGGGGCCATGGATATTTTTGGGGAATTTTTCCAAAAGGGAAAAATTTAAAGTTTGACCTTGCCGACCCCAATTTTGACTCTATTTTTTACCAGTTTTTCCCTAAATCTTTAGAGGGCCATATCTTTCAAACCAGAGCTCGGTTTTTCACGATTTTGGTGTCATTGGAAAGCTATTGAAATTATCTACATGATGGAGCCCTCAATTTTGAATTTTGATGGGATAAATTTTACAAAACGTGTTTTGGTGTGGAAAAGACAAAAAACCAGTTCCAACCACCAGATTTAATGAAGTATGGGTCATTTTCTTTGGTTTATGAAGTAGATGCATGGAAATATGAGCTTTTGCATCGAGCCCATCAATAGATGAAGAATTAAAATGCATTTTGAAAAGTGGTTGGAGAAAATCCCATGTTTTTTCCCTTCCCTTCTCGCATTTTGCTATATAATGTAATAGAGGCATCATTTTTCATGGGTTGTTGTTCATCCTTCTTCTCCGTCTCTCCCTTCTTTTCTTCCCCAGGGTCAAAAATGGAGTTTGAACCTCCTCCCCTACTCTATAATGGCATTTTTGCCTCTTTTGAAATGATGCACTGTGTAAATTCTGAACAATAAAAAACGTGGTTTGTGATGCATTTGTCCATCCTTGGCCCATTTTCTTTGTTGTTTTCCTTACCTCTCTTCATTACATGGTATTTGTGCATGTTTGGATGTTCAGTGTAGGTTTTGGAGCTGTGTTCATGGAGTTTTGGAATTTTTTTGTGTGAAATCCATCTTTGGTCTGTGATGCACTTGTCCATCCTTTCCATTGCTCACCTCTTCTTGTTCCATGCTAGTTTTGATAGATAATCAACACTTTCCTTCTCTAGTGTATCACCGTTCTAGTGTAGGCTCTGTTTTCCTTGTTTTCTTCCTCTCCTTGTCTCCTTAGAAGTTAGATTCAGTTAGATTAGCTTGCCTGCACTGGAATAAATTCTGGTAGGTAGTTTAGGAAGAGGAACCAACCTTCTCTGGAGAGCTTTCCCCATTTGAAAAGGTCCCACACTTTGGGAAAGCTCAATGTTGTGGAATCACACCAAATGAATTTGCCTTAGAAAATCAGATCCATAACTCATTTGGGGGTGCTTTGTGAATTTTCATTAACAATACCTTCACAACCTCCACTTCATTTTTTCAAAGAAATTACTCCTTATATTGATGAATGAGATGCATTTCAATCTCTCGCTACCATGGCATGGTCCTTCTCACATCACCACATAGATCTCCATCACTCACATACTTGGGGGCATCATAGCTTCTCCCCTACATTGCTATCAAATATCTCTATCATCTCATGCACTTCACACTCCGTGCTTAATGTCTAATATTTCCTAAGTGTTCTTACATTTTGATACATGCATTTTATCTTCATTAGCCTATAATGCACTCTAGTTCATATTAGAAATCTATGCACTTAGAGGGGGTGAATTAGTACTTATTAAAATTTTGTGCAACTCAGATTTGGTCAATCATCTAATATTTAAATTACTTTAACTGTGATAAGCATGCATATTCAACCATGAGAGATAGAGAGAAGTAAACACACATAAACACATGAGGAGAAAATATTTAATGTGGGAAACCCATCTCGGGACAAAAATCCACTGAAACCAAAGAAATAGCTTGGACAACTATCCTATAAAGTTACAATGATTTCATGTTGAGCATCAACTCAAGTTGAGCTACAACTTCAATAATTAAACCGAGTAGCTACTTAGTCTTTGACAAGCTTCAACTTTTCTGGAAGCTTTAACTCCCAAATTTAATCAAAGCAACAACTGATCTTTTGTAAGAGATTACTTATAAGGAGGATTAAACCCCTATAATTTAACCATCAATAATTGATCTTCTGTAAACTACTACCTATAAGGAGGCTTCAACCCACTATATGTTAAGATACAAATTAGAAGTTTTATAGAAAAATATGATCAATTTACTATTTTGTCTTCCACAACTGATTATGACCACTTCTTCATCTCAATTATCTTCTCTTCACCTTTCTTAATTTTCCATGGATTCAATTTATTCACACTCTTCTCACTTACTCAAAAATAACACTCAGCTCTCCTCCTTTAAAAAAACACACAAATCTCTTCAACCACAGCTCTACCTTTGACAATAACATTCTCCCAGGCTTCAAAAACATTTACATTCTCAAAATTTTAGCTTAAATAAACAAGCGCGACTCCTAACATGAATCTTGACATTTCATGTTTAATGAATCTTCACATGACTCATTCTTCCTACGTACAAGTGCATACAGAAGGAATTTACAAAAATACCTCATAAATTTGTCTTCTTGCATCTGATATCTTCAGTTACACTGTCTGACATTCTTCCATGAATTTTGAGATTCTCCATGAGCTCCTTCAATTTGAATAGGAATGCTTCATGTTTCATGTTCCATGAATTTTGAGCTTCTTCACTTTGAGCCATTTTGAATTGTTCCTCATAGAATTTCCCGATTGAGACAAATTTCTGTCACAAATTTCTCCTTTGTTTCAAGATGAATCAACCTAATTTATTTTACAACACTTTCACAACCCTTAGATAGAGTTAAGTTCAAAATTTTAGGCAATTTCATTGGTGTAATCTTGAGATTCGATGAATTTTCCATTTTGTGACAAGCTTCAATAGTAACTCTGCTCTTTTCCCTTTTTCTTTGGTCTCATATGTCAGACATGTGTTACCATTTGATTGTCTGTGGAGATTGTCAATGTTTGTGTAGTTATCCATGTCAATTCCTCCATGTTTCACCTTGTGATAAGATGCGAGGGTTAGGGATTAACTTGCATATTGCATTTTGACCTCTCGCACTACATTTTTTCTTTAGAATTCCATGGACCTAAAAATCTATTAACCTTGGCTCATTCCGGGAATTTCACATCCGCCTGGAGAAATCTCTAAAAATTTAGCGAGAATACTACCATGTGTCCACCTTCGATTGTCGATCATCGCCAAGTAGCACCTCTATTTGGTCCACCTATTTCTACTTTACATTAACGTATATTCTGTCTCGTGTGTACAATTTCTGAAATCCTATCCAATAATAAAGCTCCACACACTTCGCACTTGTCAAGATTTTCAATGTCCACTAGCCACTACAAGAAGAAAACCAATGAGGAAGCTCCACACCCTTCGCACTTGTTAGGATTTTCTTAATTTGTATCTGACCAATCGACACATAATCCAATAGGGAAGCTCTATGTACCTTCACAGATTTTGAAATGTAATTCTTTACATTTTCCATCTCTATGTTAAATCATGAAAAGTGAGCCAATCATAAGGCTCCACACATATCTTGTATTTTACAATGGTAGACCGACTTTATTTCATCACAACTTGCTTATTTTCTTCACAATTGCTGGGTGGAATTGAAATTTTATCTAAATACGGTTGATCCTAGAGGTATAAGTCAGTTGGACCCAAAGTTCCTTCAACTAACTTGGAATTATGACACGTAGCACCTTCCTTCATTGTTGAGATTTTTCCACATGTTCTATTGACTTTTGAACCTTTCCTGAACCCACAATGCTATCAAACTTGGTTGATTTCATGGACCTCACATCCGTCAGTGCATATGCCTAAGAAAGTGCTTTGGAAAGATGATACGTGTCCATTATTTTTCCTTTAATCAGTATATCATGTCCTTTCTACTAGCCATAAGCTATCGGTTGTTATGTATCCACTTCTGTATAACTTGACCTCGCAAAACTTCGAATGGATATAATTTCCTCTAAATAGCTCCGAATTTTAAAAAGTTGGACTCGTTGGAAATATATTCTTGAGTTCACAAATAAAATTGCCTCCACCATTGCAAAAAGCTCTTGCATATGTTGAAATAATAATTTCAAACCTTCAATAGGTACGTTAATCTCATTTCTTCACTCCGGATATACAAAAACTTACACAACTTTCTCAAAACACTTCATGAGCACGTAGAAGACATCACGAGCTATCTAGAACACCAAATATTTCTTCATGAAAGACCCAACACACTCCTGTACCTACAAGTTTTTCTAAAACTATCCTTTTCTCGTACTAGGCACGTTCTCACTCTTCATTTACATTGCTTCTCCATCCTTTACAAGCTTGCACAATCTCATACCTGTAGAGAATCATACACCATAGCCTAGCTAGCTTGTTTCCACTTTGAACACATGGATATGACTTGGAGAACACTAAGAAACACTCCTCATACCTTTGAAACACCTTTATGGATACTTTGAAAACATTTTGCATTCATACCAAGCATTACAAGTTGCATTCATACCGAGAATTATAACATCCTGAAACCATCCTGGAACCTCTTTATGAGCTCCAACTATAAATGAAAAGGCACTACCAAGCAACTTTCATGTCCCTTGCAGAGTCTCACTTCATCACTCACTCTTTTTCCAGTAATGCCATTTGACATCAATGACAACACCAATGACAAAGTTTCACTAGTTCCATGGTTCATACTTGACTGTTGAGGGTCTAAATCAGAAATGAACCTCACCATGATTAACTCTTTAAGCTCTATGCTTCATGATCTATCTATCTAGTGCACATTATCAAACCATTTAAAAATGATGCATTCGTGTTCTATGGTCCATTCTTGATTTTTGAGAGGTCTTTTATAAATGAGCCTCATATCATACTCATACACATCCACATGGGGGCACACTTACTGTTATCACTATTTTGTTCCCGATAAAAATTGACTAACCACGATCCCGTCATGAAGAAACTAGAGAAATCACATTCAAATCTTGCAAACAAGTTCTTTGTGGGACTCTACAATGGAGTGACAAGGCCTCGTAAAAATCAAACGACACTATGCAAGAAGAAATTCAAGAAACGAATCTATCAAGCAAACCCATGCTTCAAATCTAGCAAACAGATTACAAGCGGGCTCTAAAATGAAAAGAAGAGTCGGGAAGGAGAAGAAAATGTTAAAGCAACCAGAGGCTCAAAGGAAAAAAAATAGTGAAGACTCGAAGTTGTCGGGCTCTGAAATGAATTAGAACGAGCCCTAAAAATGACTAAGTATGGAGGAGACAGTGGACGCTGCCAAGTGTCCAAATGACGCACCTCCAGAGATTGAATCCAAAAGGGAAGACTATAACAAGCATTAGGCCCCCATGTGTCCTTGGTTCAAAGAGGGGCAGAGTCAATAGCTAGAAGTCAAAAGGTGAACAAGGCGGGCCTAAAAAGACTAAGTATAAAGGTGCTAGCAGAAGCAACCATGTGTCACCCAATGCATCTCCAAAGGTAGATCCAAAAGTGGAGACCCAAATGATTGCCATCTTGCCACGTATTCAGGGCTCGAGAAAAGTAGGAATGGCCATTGAAAAGTTCAAGAGTCTATGGAAGCTTCCACATGTCAACTCGATGCTCCTTCAAAGGTAAAATCTTGAGAGGGTTTCTAAATGATCGCAGACCTTCCACGTGTCCTAGGTCCAAAGAAAGGGGCAGGGTCGGGGTTGAATAGTCAAAGAAGAGATAGGCCAGCATAGGGTGCCATGTGTCAGCACAACCCTAATTCAAGAGTAAAACTATGGGAAGGTTTCCAAACAAGTGCTAGGCCTCCGCGTGTCCTCGGACAGATATATATGACCCCGCCAAACAAAATGACTTAGCCAAATCATGAAGAAACTTAGAAAGCTATGAAAGAGGCCACGTGTCAACTTGACGCAGCTTCAAAAGAAAAATACAAAGGTAGCCCTTAGACATGCGCTAACCCTCCATGTGTCCGGTTTCAAAAGGGGGTCCATTTTGGTAGTTGGTTCCCACCATTTTGTACAGACTCGATTCAAATTTCAAATGGGCATATCTTTTGACTCAGTGCTTGAAATCTGACAAATCTAGCACCGTTGGAAAGATCTTGGCCTCGTCTATGCCATGAAGATATGAAACTTTAATTTTGGAGAGAGTTAAGTGGGTGAAAAATAAGAAACATCTTTGTGTCATTAATACAAAATCTATTTTCCCCAACAACCGTGATCGATTTGATCGATCCGCCGCTCCTCCTCCTTCGAGGCACCTGAAGAGTAATTGTTGTAGACATGATAGGTTTGGGGTGGATTTACAAGAGGCATTGATGATAGTAGTTGAACTTTGAACTAGTTTTCCCGCTTCTCTCTTCTTCTCCCTTCTGTGCCGAATCTATAAAGGTAGGGTCGGGTCTCATTGTAAAGGGTTGGACATTTCTGTTTTGTACCCTCCCTTCTTCTTTTGTTCACAGAAGGATTAGTGGAGCTTTTCTAACCTCTCCTTCAAGTTGTAATGCAAGTTCTTCTTCTTGGCTACTCTAATATACTGCATCGACTTTTGAGCAATAATATATATATATGTTTGCGGATGTTTCTCGACCCTTTCATGCATTCATTTTTTCTCTCTAATCTATTATTGCAATTTGGTCATCTGTGCATAGTGTTTGTATTGCATTTCATGGTCTGTGTTAAACTACAAAATGAGGGTCTAACATTCCTTTAGTGCATCACCTTGTTAGCTTAGTTTATTTTCTTTCATCTCCTCAACCCTGTTTCCTTGGTAGAATAGAGTAGATTTAGAATAGATCCTCTGCAATATATTTGTCCCGAGCGGAGGAATAGAACTGACCTTAATCCGGAGAGCTCTCTCAATTCACAAGGTCCTACACTTTGAGAGATGCTCCATGTTGTGAAATCACACTGAGAGTGTCAACCCATTTGGTTGCAGGCATTCAAAGGTGTTGTGATTCTACACTAACACTTACCCTATCACATTCACATCGCATATTGCATATCTTGGTTACATTTAATCTTTCTTGATTATAATTACATGTACACTTTGTTTCCCATGCTAGACAAACACTTAGTATGTCAATATATTTTTTTATATATGGATGCAAGTTCACTTGTTCTCTAGTTATGAATACAAAATTATTTCAAGTCCTTACATGTTGCAATGATGCTTGACACTATACCTTTTCCAATCCTACCAAGGCTCCTCGGGGCATCTCATTAGTGTTTATGACTTGTCTTTTCATTACCCGACATCTTGTCCACCTTGTCCAGTTATTCATCTAACTTAGTGGGAATAGGTCGATAGGGTTAGTTAGGGTTGTGTACACATGTCATGCACAAGAGTTACATAACACTCATATATGTACCTCTTATTTTTATCTATGAGCATGCCAAAACCACAAAGGTGTCTTTCTCTACTTGATTCTCATTTTGTGATTTGATCTCTTACTTACTACGTGGAGAATTCATGACACCATTCGAAGTACAATCTTGTTTAATGTGCATGAGGTTATGTATTTATCCTCATAGAATAATTCGATATGGTATTAGAGCTATCATTTAATAAACATGCACTCGTTTGAATATGGTTGTTGTTTACTTCATTTTTTTGGTTTTCATGCTTCTCATGTAAGTTTTTTTTATCTTCCTTTGGAATCTTGTTTACATGGTTAATAATCTTGTTTTTTTGGAGTTTGTGGGTTTTTTTGGTTTTACATGTGTAGGTTACATGTGTTTCACAACTAGATCCAACCAGTTTAACTAAATCTAGAGGCTGGTATATTTCTGGTTTTTAATTAGTAATTTTTTAATTGGATGTGTTTTTTTTAAATTTTGTTTTGTGGCTTATACTAGCCTTCCTCCCGCCTAGTTTGCATTTGTTACCCTTGTATTGGCTCTTGCTAGGTCTCGGGTTTCCTTGTTAGCTCATTGCATTGCCTTTACATGGGCTTTCCTTTGCATGCATTCAAGTCACTTTTTTTTTTGCATTTTCCTCACTTGCATTAGTCATGCTTTGTTGGTTTTTACATTGTTGGGGTTTACTTTGAGTGATTTCCATTGGTTGTATGCCCTAAATTGTTTCTTGTATTATTTTTACCAAGTCAAGTTAAGCTACTTACTTGTGTGTATTAGTTATCGTACGTATGAAAATTGACATATGAACTTCAACCACACTCGACTCCTTGAGGTCATGCCGAGGTAGCCGATGTGGAAGGATGTGGATGGATAGCGATAACGAAATGTGGTATGTGGACGAACGTGGATAAATGATATAGAAAATTTGTTAAGGTAAAACAATGTTCTCGATGCGCAATAATAGGATCTGCTTGCCTAGGGAGAGGAAGGACTCTCTAACTTGAATGGGTCTAATAGATATATCCAAAAGAATGGCTACATGAAGAATCCAATCAATATCAAGCTTCACAAATATTCTTTCTTGTGATTTCGAATGCATGGAAAACCAATGGGCACATCGTAATGATTTCCAGACAAGGTCATGAAATATTCGAGGGAGACGTAGATCCCGATAGCTATATGGTCGATTGGCTGGAGCGGTCCAAAATGCGAGGGCTGGATGAGCTTCCTCATCTAGAATGCTTAGTTGTCAAATGATGTCTTATGTAAGTGGAGATGACCTAACAACTAATGAGCGTAGTCCTATGTCAAGGTCCAGCTTGTCTTCAGGCCTTTACGGTTGGGGAGCCTACAGATCACAACTATAAACTCTTAATGGCTGCAGTCTTTGTATGGTCATGTATGTTTAAACTTTATTGCCAGGGGTGGTCTATTATTTGTAGGCCTTATCGGTCACAATATTCAAGATGTTTAATTGTTGAATCTTCTCGGTGTATTGTGTTGGTGTCCCGAGAACAAGAAGACGAAGTCCCATATCTATATATGTAATTAATTTTGGCCCCTTCGGTTGTGGGACCAATGAATCAATGGTGTATGTTTGTTCTTGTTGAGGATTGTTGATGGTCATATGTTGCAAAGATCTAATTTAATTAAACAAATAACAACTAATCTAATGAATGAAAAATTATTCTATGTTTTTGGTATTTTCAAGATATAAATGAAACAAAAAAATACAAAACAACTACTCTAAATAAAATAAATGTTTTTTTCTTTTATGAATAACAATACGTATAGAGGAAATAAATTGCTTCTAATTTAATTAATCAATCCTAAAACAAATAAAACAATTGGATATAGTTGCTTATCTATGCAAGAGAAATATAATCTATTTTAAATAATTGAAGCTTCTCTAATATATTCTAATTAAATGAAAGTTTTTACAATAAGTAATTGTGGATTTGTTAAATCCTCTCCTATCTCATATACATGGGAAGATTGAAATCTTCAGAAGCTTTTCTTTCCATGTAACCTCCCGAATAGAATCTATGAGAATCTAAGGAAACCACAATATATGAAAAATTTATCATCTCTCGTGTTTGGCAAAGCTTCCTCCGATATACTTCCCTCCAAACCCATGAGGATAGGGAAGGAAGAATCTATCAATAGAAACTCCTATGGAAGATTTAAAGCTTCTTTGAAATTGATTAAACTATTTACAATGAAGATACTAGCTTTTTCTGCTCTATTTGATATATATGTGCATACGATTCAGAAATAATAATCTGAATAAATGAAGAAAACTAACATCAACCTCAACCTAGAAATATAGAGAAATGGTAAATCCAATTGTGTTATGTTTTTCCCCTCATTTTTTCTTTTCAATCTCCCGTGTTCACTTGAGTCCAAGGGATTGGGAATGTAGTAGAAGTAGCGGTGAGAAAGTCTTTGGAGAATGAAAACTTGATAGTAGTTTGGTAGTAATGTAGGTGGAAGAGAGATAACACAAGTGAACAGAGCTTGGATATGTAATTTCTAACAAGAATGTGGCAGCTCAACAATACAAGAATACACAAAATGATCTTCACCATTTTCTTGAGAACAAGAGATGATTTTATAGAAGGTTGGATGGGCTATGCACTAACACACTTAGCAGCCATGGGGTGCCGATCAACACATGAAGAGGCGGAAAAAAGTCAATCAAAAATCAAGAGTAGAAGAGGAGATTGCCACAAGTCACTCGGGCTTGAAATTTGCTAAACCTGTAAGAAACATGCTTAAAAAGTGAACTTAAGTGAGGCAATCACATGTCAATTCTCGAGTGAAGATTATGGAAAAAGTGAACAAGATCTGCTTGCTGTTGGTCCAAAAATCACTGCCGCTGGACAGATCTATGGATAGACGAGCCAACAGCAGTGCGTGGCTTAGCCCTCTTTGAGTCAAAGAAAAGTGAAATCGGTTTATTGCTATTCTACCAGCAGGAACCTATGCAAGTCTCACAGATTCTGCCTTCGGGGGTTTGGGATCTCATCCCAGCAGAGTGTTTCAGGCTGCGAAAAGAAAGGAATGAAAGAGGGAAAGAACAGATCCGAAGGAAGAAAAGAAATGAATTCCAAAGCAGAAAGGTCAGAAGATTTATGTTTTTGGGTTGGTAGTAAACAGAGCCAAACCTACTTGCATAAATAAACAAAGCAATACTGATGAGCAAATGACAGAAAAGTAGATATGAATCCAACAGATTAAACACATACAGATCTAACGTAAGGAAGATCTAATGCATAACACAACTATTGAGCACAAAGTCTTAATATTTGTATTATCAAGTTTTCTTCACATACAGAAAGCTCAAAGTCTTTCTCTCCTCACTTCTATTTTCATCTAAAAAATGTTCACACCGAATACAACAAGTATTCCAGTATTTATAGAAGAGAGGAGAAGGAAAGCAAAAAGGAGCCAACAAATATTTACAAAGATATTTACAAAATATCTAAAAGTCATGTTGACTTTTGACAACTTGATGGATGACATCATCCCATGATGCAACATGGATGATGTCATTATTTGTGCCAACACACTTTAGACATTTCAACAAGAAAGTCGGAGAATAGAGAGAAGAAGAAGAAGAAGAAGAAGAAGCAGCTACTCGTCATCGTCATCCTGCGGCCGAAAGGGGGTTCCTCGCCTCGCTCGATGCCTTAGAGATGATATGTGGAACTGAGCACGGTATTCCAAAAACTTGTTAATCATGGGCCCAAATTGATCCTGTGATGGATCCTTGTGCCGCATTCGCAAGTCTCGATTGCTTCGCAAGTCTCCCGCTCGCTATTTGTGAGCTTTTCTCTCCTCGGGAGTTTAGAATAATCTTCTTGTTTTGGTGGGTCTTTTCACGGATGTAGACATATGTTCTTTTGAACTCAGTTGCTGATCTGCATGAAGAAGAAGCGAGACCCAATCCAAAAAGGTTGAATTAGCCATTTGATCTTCCATCGGAATGTTAGCAGAAGAAAGAGTTAGAGATTTTAAGGCTCAGGGCGCGGCGCATGAAAACTACAGCTAACAGGGCTAAATAAACAGGGCGCAGGGCGCATGGATGTTGCAGATTGCATTTTATAAAAGGCGCATGAGAACAGTGTGTTGCATGGAAACAGGATGCGCCAAAGGCGCATGGGCCTTGCATGTTACATTAGGATTGGGTGCGTCTTTGGCGCATGGGAAAAGTGTGTAACATGGACTTTTCGTGCGCCGAAGGAAATATGGCGCGGCGCATGAAGAGTTTACACAACATGATGTTATTGCAATCGGGGATGCGCCTGCGCCTTTATAGCTTCATACTTGCGCAGATAAAGCTTGTGTTGCATGGAAGCTAGGTGCGCCATGGGCGCATGGAAAAGGGATGCAACATGGACGGATGGTGCGCCATTGGGGCACAGTTTCAGTACTTGTAGCACGCGGAAAAGGCGCCTTGAGGGCACATGAGCTCATGATGCAGCAGGCCGAAAGGGTGCGCCATCATGCGCGGATTTTGCTCTTTTCAGAATAGGCGGGTAGGTGCGCCATGGGGGCGCAATCGTGTTCTTAGTGTCAGCAGGGTTACAGACGCGCCAAGGAGAAAAACAGAAAACTAAACTCTTAAAGGGGGTTTTTTACATGATTCATAGATTTCTTCTCCTCTTCTTTTTTAACATGCTCAGTGGGCAAACGAAACGGTTAAAACCAAGAGGATTATAACCATGGTTTCAAGAAAATGACCTTCTCCAGCAGATCTGGAAAGAGGAAGGATAGCATGGGGGGCAGACAGCAAACGGAGGAGGCTAGGCCAACACATTTACATATAAACAACCACCCAACAAGCAAGAACCAAACCAGGAACACACCAGGAAATGAAAGCACAAAACACACAAGAGAGAAATAACACCTCTTACCTGGATATATAGCAAAAGTTGCAACGGGTCCACAGGACGATGAAAACGACGGAGCAGAGGCTGACAAGTTCAGAACGATCACGTGCTCAACAAAAGTGAAAATGACATTTGGGCGCGCAAACCATATATATATATAGATAAACTAGACATAAATGCGCCAACCACTTTTTCAAAGGCGCAGAGATTTGTTGTCGACACGGAAGGGATGCGCCTTTCGCGCATCAAAGCATCTCGCCAACATGAGATAAAGCGCGCTTTGCGCGCACAAATCTATTGCCGACACGGATTATGTGCGCCTTTTCGCGCACCAAAGAGCGGCGCAACACAAGTTGTATCAACACAAGCGCATGCGCCTCGCGCACGCAAAGAGACTCAACATCCTTCGCGCACCGAAAGACGTGTTAACATGGAAAACCATGCGCCAAAGGCTTTTAAGGGGGCGCATCAAAAGCTAGTGTTACAAGGATATTTCATGCGCCCAGCCAAAAAAGGCTCAGAAAGACTAAGTTCGAAAACTAGATTTCCCGGGAAGGGATTTTACAACGTTTCGAACGCAAGGGATCCCTAACGAGGGATCGAACAAAATTTTCCGTATGGTTATCGGTAAAATTGCCCTTGTCAATTTTACGGGATAACAGCTGGCTCTTTCTGGGGACTATCCCTGAGTAAAATCAGGGGTAGAGAATCCCAGATCACTTGTGCCTATCCATTGGGTAACAGAGTCAAAAACAAGGGGGACCAGAGGGAGAACAAAAGAAACACACGACAAACCGAAAGCAAACACACGACGAAAGCAAACACACAACTTAAAGCAAATTGTACAAAGAAGAGAGCAAGCTCTACTTCCTGAAGATCTTCAGATGCTGCCCGCTATAGGGAAGCGGGAGCTCAGTTCCATCCAGATACGAGAGATAGAAACTATTCTCTCCGTTGAGTTGCTTGATTTTGAAGGGCCCTCTCCATAGGGAATCAAACTTTCCGTGCATGCCCTTTGGCTCTCTTCGCTTGTCCCACAAAAGGACGAGATCTCCCACTTGAAAATCTCTTTGCTTGGCCTTCTTATCGAAAAGCCTCTTAACTTGATTCTGATGTTCAGTGATCCTATCGACCACCTTCACTCTCTTTTCTTCAAGTTCTGCCAGATACATGATTCTCTTTTCAAGAGAACTTTGGAAAGTTTCATCTTCAATGGCTCGTGCCAAGCGCAGAGCAGGAAGTTCCGCAGAAATGGGAAGCTCGGCATCAGTGCCATATAACACTTGAAAAGGTGACATGCCGAGAGATCTCTTGGGAGTAATGCGGTCCGCCCACAAAGCGTCGTACAAAGACTTGTGCCACATCCGCTGATTTGATTCCACCAGTTTTCGTATGATGGCCACCAAGTTCTTGTTGCTGGATTCCGCTTGACCATTTCCCTGAGGATAATAATCTGAGGCATGAGCCAAAGTTATCCCATATTCATAGCAAAAACTAATAACTTCTCGAGAGGAGAAGTTAGAAGCATTATCAGCAACGATTTTGTTTGGAACGCCGAACCTGACAATGATATTCTCTTTAATGAAATTGCAAACCACCTCAGAAGTGGCATGCTTGACAGGTATGGCTTCCACCCACTTTGTAAAGTAATCCGTTGCTGTAAGGACATAGCTATGTCCGGCACTCGATTGAGGATTGAGTGCGCCAATAAAATCAATTCCCATTGCTGAATGGTTCATTGATAATGACCGGCCTTAGGGGAAAGGCAGCCAACTTGGGCTTGCCAACGAATTGCTGACAGGGTTCACACTTTGCCACCCAGGTGGCTGTATCTTGAAAGAGCGTTGGCCAATAGTACCTGGCCCGAATGATCTTGTGTGCCGTCACGGAGGAAGAAAAATGTCCTCCACAAGCTGAATTGTGAAAACTTTCCAGTAGTTTTACTTGCTGGGGCTTGTCGACACATCGCAGGAAGATGCCATCTATCCCGCGCTTATATAAGCCGTTATCCCAGATGACGTATTTAGCCGCCCTGAGCTTTATAGTGCGCTTCTCCTTTGCAGTTAGGTGCATCGGCATTCGCCGTAGGTAAGGAAGAAAGCGATGTCGGAGTACCACTCATCACTAGTTGCAGAACAAATAGAACCAGAGGCAGAGAATCGTGCCTTCCCGCCGGCCCCGCGTTTCTTCATCGGTGTAGTCACCCCTTTCATCGTGGTTTTCTCAATCTTTGTTTTCAGCCATTAGCCGACACAGTGCCCTTACCCCTTACCAACTTGGTTGGTTTAATATCCAGTCATACTCCCGACCTTTGCGATCCAATTTCCTCGCAAGCTTCCTAACTCCCGCCGAGTTAGAATTGATTTCACCGCCGTGTCCTGGGACCAAAGCACCACCGTATGCGAGTTTAGGATGTAATACCTGAAATTTTCATCGCTTTAACAATGGAAAAGCGTGCTTTTCCAATTGAGTCATCTTTAGTTCGTGAGGTTTGAGAGGAGAACTCATGAATGCAATCGGGACTCAATGTCTTCCTCCGAATTCTTTTGCATTAAGATGGCATACGTATGCTCGATGCATAACTATACATGATGAAGTCCTTGAGAAGTCTCGGACATACCAGATCGGTGCATGAGCAATGTAGCTTTTATTTCTTCAAATGACCTTTTCCCCTCTCACTCCATCTCGAAGTTGGTGACCCTTCATCATGTTCAATATGTGACGGGTCTTCTTAAAAGTCGAACAAAACGCTCGAGAAAGTTCACCTTTCCAAAGAAAGAATGAACACCACCTGAGCTTTGCTTGAGGCGAGTAAGGCTTTGAATAGCCTTAACTCTTTCAAAGATCTATCTTTGTTCCTTCTTTGCTGACCACATGGCCTAGCAACTTCCCTTCCGTGACTCCAAAAATAGACTTTTTGGGTTTAGGGAATCCCATGTTCTCGGCACTGCCAACACTTGCTCCAAATGATCACAATGATCATTTCATTGCTTTAGAGAACACAAAAGTCATCTAAATAAACCACAATGACTTTCCCATCATACCTTTGAATGCAAAGTCCATGGCCCAATAAAAGTGGCACCAAAGATTAGTTAGGCCGAAAGGCATCCCGTCAGAGGCAAATGTACCCCAGTGGAGTAGTGAATGCTTGTTTTGAATTGATCTTCAGTGAAACCTCAATCGATTGAACCTAAAAACCGCAAGCATGGATAAGATCTCTCGATCCAGCCATCGCTCATGCGAACTTGATCCATTATCGGAAGAGGGTAGTTGTCTTTCAAATGAAGCTTGATTCAAATTTTGAAAGTCTACGCAGATGCGTATTTCACCGCTTTTTCTTGCGACCGCACAATATTTGCTACCCAAGTATCATGATGGATAGGGAAGATGATTCTCGCCTAGCATCTTCTCGAATTTGCCTGGATGGTACCCAAATCTTGGGATTATAGTGCCTCTCGCTTCGCGGAAGGCTTTGCATCGCCTCTTTCAACGGAATATCATGCCAACGCCCTTCGGCTTCAAGGACTTTAAATCGGCATAAGACCATGCCAATACATCCATATATTTTTTCAAAGAACTTGACAAATTTTCGCTTTTCTTCAGGCGTGCAACATTTGCCAATGTTCACAAATTGCGGGTGTTCTATCGAACCTATATTGACCGGTTCGGTTTCTGGGGACGAGCCAGGATCATCTCGCCTCTTCTTTCTTACAAAACGGTCATGCCTGTCAAACAGGCGTTCCAGAGAAACCAGGCCCTTCGGAATTTTATTTCCTTTGAGCTGACATACGCCGTCGTTCTCCTTTGATTCGTGGTTTTGACCGTCGATTGATTCACGGCATGTAGAGGTGGATCCTTCGAAATACAATTCTTTAAAATTTTCTGCCTTCTCCAGAAAGGCAATGAGTTGATTATCATCATCAACACCGCCAATGCCGAATTGTCTCGCACGCTTCGGGCGGAAAACCACCTCAATGGTGTACTTGTTCGTTTTCAAACCTGGATGTGGGAGCATGAGAGATGCCGAAACAACCAATGAATCAGCCATGTCATTTTGAGCTCTTGGAATTGATTCAATTAAAAGGCATCAAACTCTTCAATGCTGTCCCATACCGCATTACGGTAGTGCCTGAGCCTTTCATTCTTCACTTGGTAAATCCTTTTGACCTGATTTACAACTAGCTCAGCATCACCTTGTACTTTTAGATTTTTTATTCCTCTTTCTTTTGCGGCTTGCATACCGAGTAAGAGAGATTCATACTCAGCAGTATTGTTGGTGTTGAAAAACTGCAATTTGAAAGAGAGAGGAATGACTTCTTCCTCAGGAGATATCAACACGACCCCAGCGCCACATCCACTAGTTGCACAGCTCCCATCGAATTGCAATGTCCAGATCTTATTAAGATCTCCTTCCTGAACGAGAACAGCCCCTGTTTTATCCGTCTCAGTAGATAAGAAGTAATTCCCCATCCCTGATGATTCAAAAAGGATTTGAGCTTTGGGGTCTTCAGAGTTGGTAACCAAGTATTTCTTTTGTGATTCTGGCTCCAAAGTCTGCATTACGCCTTTGACTGGAATTCTAGCTTTGGACCACTCCATATGAATTTCTCCACCAACTTCGCTGCAAAAACTTCTTCCCAAAGAATATTCCATATGCCGCCGGAATGTCAAGAACGAGGACCTGCTATTTTTACTCTTTTATCCGGAAAGCCACAAATGCAAATTGCGCGCCTTGATTTGGCCAACCAACGGACTTGCTTAGTTTCTAAGGAATAACATCTCGCCAAAGGTTTGGTAAGAGTGAGGCCCAAAGCATGGGCGACTTTTTCCGGCATGACATTATCAAGCCCCTAATCAATTATGCAGCTTACTCACCAGGACCATTGATCGAAGAGAGAGATAGAAAGGCTCTATCTTGCTCGACGCAGATGTCAAGCAACATTTATATGGGATTCGGGGGAGTGGAAAGGATTCCTTTTGGGAATCCTCGATTAGGTATAACAAATTGACTTGACTTTGATATACTTAGTCAATCTTACAAGTCGTTTCGGGTTTGACCGAAGATACTCACTTCAGACATTTGATCTTGGTCTTTTTGCATGATCTATAATATCAAATGCGGCCAAGGGTCATGCGTTGGTAAGGAATGAGTCCTCACCTCGCGATGATGGAATAGGATTGGTGGTCTTAGTAGGAATGTGAGAGGACCGATTTGGAGGAGAGATAGGGGAAAAGATTTCTTTGTAAAAGATTTGCCAGGGAGTTGAGTAGGAAGAGGATTACCTCTTTTAGCAATGATCGGAGGCGCGTTTGACATGGCCTTCTCCTGCTGGACATGGGCAGCAACTTCCGCTTCTTTTCCTTGCGAACGAGTAAAAACAACATATGACTGCCCACTTGCGTACCCCTGGGTACCCTCTTCTTCATCAGATTCTTCCTCATCAAATTCCATATACCCGATAGTAGAGTCGCCAGTCGGTTCACCGACATCTTGATCATCTTCGCCTTGAGATGAAGGTTCTTCATAATACTGCTCTTCTTCTTCAATCTCGGCCAGAGCATTGACCGGAGGGGCCTCAAGTGCCAACCGTGGAGCAGCTGTAGGTAGACGCGGCCTTTGTGAGACATTGTTAGGAACGAAATTCCTCCGCGGAATATCCCGGTATGAGGAACTGGGAGAGGCCTGGGCCAACTGCTTCTTCAATGCAAGCAAATCGTTCGCCATCTTTTGGAATGCTGGGTCAGACGAAGTGGTGGGCGAAGGGCCCAAAGATTTAGGCTTGGCTGATTCCTTTTTTAATTCACCGGATATTATCAGATTATCCTCTATGTGAATGGCAATGCTTGGCGAGAACCAAGGTGGCAACTCTCTCTCAAGGAGCAAGAAACTAACTTTCGAGCTCATAGCGTTTACGAAGAAACACTTTTGATTTTCCGGCGTTGGAAGCATGGCAACAGGGACACGGTTGATTAGCGCATTGAACCGGGCGACAAAATCGCGCATGGTCTCATTTGCCTCCTTTTTTAGGTGAGTGATTCGTGATAATAATGCAAACGCATCCTCTGAAGGCTTGTACCTATCTTCAAAAGCATCCCGCAAGGTGGCCCAACTGGTGATAGATCCGGCCGGCAAATGCTGAAACCATTCGCCGCAGTCCTCAGGGTTTCCGTAAAAGGCGAACCGACACATCTTCGTGGGTCACATCCAAAATACTGCATGACATAATGAATGCAGATATGTGGGAATCCGTGCTTTGATTTCCGCTCCCGTCGAATTTGGGAAAATTCTTTCGATTTCTGTGAGGGAGAGCGTGAACTGGATGTGGTAAAGCCAAAGGACCCATCGCGTTTCCCCATGGTACCGCCATTTGAAAAGCCGGAAAGAGAACACGAGCTGGAATTGTAGTTCCACCGAGTAAGCAAGGCACTACACTAAAAGGGATGTGGATGCCCCTTGCAAAAGACTTTTCTTCGAGAAGGTGAGACACTCTCGGATGACCGCCAGCCGAGCTTAGTGCTGAAAAACGCGCCGGTGTTACGCTGAAATTGTGCCTTTGAAGCAGATCGAAAGTGGGATCAGCTTCTCCACGGGCTCTCCTGCTGCGCGTAAAAGGTTCACTCGCCAGTGTTCCTTCCAGATCTGCAATGTTATGGCGCAGATTCAAACTTTCTTTTTGGTTGTACTTGCTGATTTTTTGGTTTTTCTGTCAAAAACCAGCAGCAGGCACTTTTCTAGATATTTAAAAACTATCCTCTTCAGAAAACCGATTGCGGTTAAATGACAAATTACAACGAGGATAAGACGGCAGGGAAGATTAGTAAGCTGATTTTCTGATCTGATTTTAACTTTTTTAGAGGGTTTCAAACTTTTTTGCAAACAGTCAAAAACTCAGATCTATGGCAAAATACTAGATTTTTCAAAACTCAGCGAACTAAAGATCTTTAACTGGACCAGATCTATGACTCTCAGAAGAAAATTTTTCAGTTTGAGCACTTTTGCAAATTTTTGGATTTTTAACAAAAAGTTCAGATTTTGCAAACAGGCAGCAATCTTTTGATTTTTTCTGATTTTTATATCTTACTACCCTCATAGATCTGACAGATCTATTCGATCCCCAGCGGAGTCGCCAAAAACTGTTGGTCCGAAAATCTGTCGCCTGGACAGATCTATGGATAGACGAGCCAACAGTGTGCAGGGCTTAGCCCCTCTTTGAGTCAGCAAAGCGAAACCGGTTTATTGCTATTCTACCAAGCAGAACTATGCAAGTCTCACAGATTCTCGCCTTCGGGGTTTGGGATCTCATCCCAAAGAGAGTGTTTCAGTGCGCAAAAGAAAGGAATGAAAGAGGGAAAGAGAAAGAACAGATCCGAAGGAAGAAAAGAAATGAATTCCAAAGCAGAAAGGTCAGAAGATTTATGTTTTTGGGTTGGTAGTAAATAGAGCCAAACCTACTTGCATAAATAAACAAAGCAATACTG
The DNA here is from genome assembly GCA_018340775.1 of Taxus wallichiana var. yunnanensis. Classification (NCBI taxonomy): domain Eukaryota; kingdom Viridiplantae; phylum Streptophyta; class Pinopsida; order Cupressales; family Taxaceae; genus Taxus; species Taxus wallichiana. Next base: position 768,899,723 of record CM031239.1, on the reverse strand, counting down.
ATGAGCAAATGACAGAAAAGTAGATATGAATCCAACAGATTAAACACATACAGATCTAACGTAAGGAAGATCTAATGCATAACACAACTATTGAGCACAAAGTCTTAATATTTGTATTATTGTTTTCTTCTGTTACAAGAAAGCTCAAAGTCTTTCTCTCCTCACTTCTATTTTCATCTAAAAAATGTTCACACCGAATACAACAAGTATTCCAGTATTTATAGAAGAGAGGAGAAGGAAAGCAAAAAGGAGCCAACAAATATTTACAAAGATATTTACAAAATATCTAAAAGTCATGTTGACTTTTGACAACTTGATGGATGACATCATCCCATGATGCAACATGGATGATGTCATTATTTGTGCCAACACACTTTAGACATTTCAACAAGAAAGTCGAGAGAATAGAGAGAGAAGAAGAAGAAGAAGAAGAAGAAGCAGCTACTCGTCATCGTCATCCTGCGGCCGAAAGGGGGTTGCCTGCTTCTGATGCTGCTCAGGAGATGATATGTGGAACTGAGCACGGTATTCCAAAAACTTGTTAATCATGGGCCCAAATTGATCCTGTGATGGATCCTTGTGCAATGTTCGCCTGACTGCTTCTCCAAGTCTCCCGCTCGCTTATGAGCTTTTACTTCGGGAGTTTAGAATAATCTTCTTGTTTTGGTGGGTCTTTTCTTTGGATGTAGACATATGTTCTTTTGAACTCAGTTGCTGATCTGCATGAAGAAGAAGCGAGACCCAATCCAAAAAGCTTGAATTAGCCATTTGATCTTCCATCGGAATGTTAGCAGAAAAAAGAGTTAGAGATTTTAAGGCTCAGGGCGCGGCGCATGAAAACTGCAGCTAACAGGGCTAAATAAACAGGGCGTAGGGTGCGCATGGATGTTGCAGATTGCATTTTATAAAAGGCGCATGAGAACAGTGTGTTGCATGGAAACAGGATGCGCCAAAGGCGCATGGGCCTTGCATGTTACATTAGGATTGGGTGCGTCTTTGGCGCATGGGAAAAGCGTGTAACATGGACTTTTCGTGCGCCGAAGGAAATATGGCGCGGCGCATGAAGAGTTTACACAACATGATGTTATTGCAATCGGGGATGCGCCTACTGCGCCTTTATAGCTTCATACTTGCGCAGATAAAGCTTGTGTTGCATGGAAGCTAGGTGCGCCATGGGCGCATGGAAAAGGGATGCAACATGGACGGATGGTGCGCCATCAGGCGCAGCCAGATTTGTAGCACGTGGAAAAGGCGCGCCTGAGGGCGCATGAGCTCATGATGCAAAGAGGCCGAAAGGGTGCGCCATCGTAGATTTTGCTCTTTGTAACAGGGGTAGGTGCGCCATGGGGGCGCAATGTTCTTAGTGTCAGGGGTGACAGATGCGCCAAGGAGGAAAACAGAGAACTAAACTCTCAAAGGGGGTTTTTACATGATTCATAGATTTCTCTCCTCTTCATTTTTAACATGCTCAGTGGGCAAAAACGAAACGTTAAAACCAAGAGGATTATAACCATGGTTTCAAGAAAATGACCTTCTCCAGCAGATCTGGAAAGAGGAAGGATAGCATGGGGGCAGACAGCAAACGGAGGAGGCTAGGCCAACACATTTACATATAAACAACCACCCAACAAGCAAGAACCAAACCAGGAACACACCAGGAAATGAAAGCACAAAACGCACAAGAGAGAAATAACACCTCTTACCTGGATATATAGCAAAAGTTGCAACGGGTCCACAGGATGATGAAAACGATGGAGCAGAGGCTGACAAGTTCAGAACGATCACGTGCTCAACAAAAGTGAAAATGACATTTGGGCGCGCAAACCATATATATATAGAAAAACTGGACATAAATGCGCCAACCACTTTTTCAAAGGCGCAGGAGATTTGTTGTCGACACGGGAAGGGATGCGCCCTTTGGCGCATCAAAGCATCTGCCAACATGAGATAAAGCGCGCCCTTGGCGCACCAAATCTATTGTCGACATGGTATTATGTGCGCCCTTTGGCGCACCAAAGAGCGGCGCAACACAAGTTGTATCAACACAAGCACATGCGCCTTGGCGCACGCAAAAGAGACTCAACATCCTTTGGCACACCGAAAGACGTGTTAACATGGAAAACCATGCGCCAAAGGCTTTTAAGGGGGCACATCAAAAGCTAGTGTTACAAGGATATTTCATGCGCCCAGCCAAAAAGGCTCAGAAAGACTAAGTTCGAAAACTAGATTTCTCGGGAAGGGATTTTACAACGTTTCGAACGCAAGGGATCCCTAATGAGGGATTGGAACAAAATTTTCCGTATGGTTATCGGTAAAATTGCCCTTGTCAATTTTACGGGATAACACTGCCCTGTACAGAGTAGTGGTTACAGGACCACCACCCTATGTAGAGCGGTGGTTACAGTACCACCACCTTGCCAGGGCGGCGGTAACAAAACCTACGCCCGGCACGGGTGGTGGTTTTGCAACTAAAGGCCAAAACTAAGGAGAAATGAAGTGGGAAGTTATAGAAAAGGAAGAAGTGGTTAAATAAGGAAAATTAGGCTACAAATATAAGTTGCAAGGAGGTTTAGGAGCTTGAACACCTTTAGAAAGACATGAATCATCATTGGGGACCTTTTGTAACCATTTTCTGACAATGTAGCACATGAAAATTTGGGTGCGTATAGTTACCTTCTTACCTGTTGAGCTCTTGTTGCTTTGTTTGGCCTTCTCTGTGCGTTTACATTCAAATCTCTATGCATTGGTTATGATGTATTCACCTTGTTTTCCATTAGAAGTTGGGGTTGCATGTTATCTCTTTCTTACTCGAGCCCTATCTTTGTCATGAGTTTGTTAGATTGTTCCCTTCACTTTGCACCGAATTCCCTTCACGAGTCATTTTCCTTGCTCTTGGGTTGCCTTACTTACTCGCGGCCTTGCTCTTAGTCGGTTTATATGTATTGAGCATTCCTCCCTATTGGTGATTTTTTTCCCTAGTTTGTGCCCTACTCGTACTTTATCAAACCTACTCGTCCTCCAAGTTTGATGAGCCGAAAATCTATTTTGACTTGGCTTCGAACCTTTCCCCTGTTGTCCTCTAGCCTACTTTGACCATTGCGTGACCTGATCTCATGTTGGTTTTTCCAACCGTCCAAGCCTCACTTGCTAGTTGTGTTTCTCTCCTTACTTCCTCATTGTGACATGGGATTCTCTCGTGGCTCAGGTCCTTCCTCCCGTTCCGCCTTGCGTTTGTAATGCATAGAATGGGTCCTCCTCCGTATTGGTATTCCCTTCATGCACTACTTACCAAGGCACCCTTGAGCCCCTCTCTCGATTAGCTCAATTGAACCAACATTTTTCAATTTTCCACTTTTCTTGGTTTTAAAACATTATTTTTAGTTAAGGAGTGTATTTTTTTAATATCGTGAGTGGTCGGTGTTTTTAATATCAAAGGGGAGTTAATATTTATTAAAGTTGAGGGTTGTTTTTTTATCATATGAGTCGAGTATTTTTAAAGTGAGGTGGGATATCTTTTTTTATTAGTTTTTTTTTTTTGGATTGAGGGTAAATTGAGGGTGTTTGAAAGGACCCACATCCTTGTACAATTGAGGATTTTTTTGAGAGGATCCACAACCTGGTTACAATGAAGGGGACCACTATTAGGAACCCAATTGAAGCAACCATGAAACCATATTGAAGATGCAAAGTGACCATCGAAAATGACCGCAATGCCGAGTGGGACAACTATTAGAACAACCCCGGTGTCGGCGGTGAGAGGAGAAGCCACCGGGGTCGGCGGTAAGCAAAGCTGCCACAAGTGTCAATAGCGAGAGGAGAAGCCACGACAATAGTGAGAGGAGCAAAAATAGTGAGCAGAAAGCAACACCAAAGATCGCATCGCGGCGAGAGGAGAAGGAGCCACCGGTGTCGGCAATGAGAGGATTAGCAACCAACGTCGGCGAGGAGTAACCACCAGGTGTCGATGAGTAGAGATGCCGCCTCTAGCGGCGAAACCACCTTCAAGGAGGATCGTGCCTCGGGGATTTGAAACTAGGTGGGCAAGCACACAATCATCGACTTGACCGCACCACTCCCACCCCATTGGTTTTTTTATTAGTTTTTTTAATAGTGGAGTGTTTTTAATATAAATTTAGGTGATTAATAATTAAGATCACAAAAGTTTTTAAATTTTTTTTTATTAGTCATCTAAACTATATTAGAGTCTTTTATGTTTAATTAGGGGTCTTCATTAATCATTAGTGGTCCTTAATTAAATTTATAAGTTTAATTTAAATTAGCTCAATTATTAGATTAATAGTTTAATTTTAATCGTAAATTAATGTTATTCTATTTTTAGTGCTTTTTTCATGCCTTTTATTCATAAATTAGGCTTATTGGAATTTTTAAAAATGCAAATTTTAACGTTATTGGGCATTTTTACTAATAAGCATTTGCTAAGTGTGTAGCATCCTCTTAACCTATTTTTCCGCCTTATGCAGGAGCCTTTGGTTCATCCTGTTAGCTCCGGGACTCATTTTTGAGCCCTTTCTTTGCTTTGTAATTGCTCTTCTTTGCTTGCGGGTTAGTGAGCGTGTACGCAAAACTTTGCAACAAGAGAATCTCCTTCCCTTATTGTTTTCTTTTTTTCTTGTTCACTTGTTTCGTTGCGCACAACTGAGCATATTGTGGTCTCCACACGTGTGATATTTCTCTAATTACAAGGTGAGTGAGTAATTGTCTCATGTTGCACAAACAATTGGGTGTAATCAATTTACTATTTATAAAGTGCCACAATCAGGGGGTGTTCATTTTGTGTGGTTCATTTCTTTCTCATTATTTTATTTTCTCACTTTTATCTACTATGGATCTTAATTATGTTCCTTTGCTTACCCCATTTAACTATCATGAATGGAAATATGCCATATCTCTCACTTTGAGAAAACAAAATTGTATTAGATAACTATGGGATTACAAAATGAACCTAAAAAGATGCAGAGAAAGAAAAGTGGTTTGAAAAATGTGATGAAGCCTTTGGCCTTTTGTGTCTTTCTGTATCACGAATTGTGCTTTCATATTAACACAACCAAATCACCCAAGGAATTTTGGGATGCCTTAGAATTTTTTTGGGAAACATGATGAAATGAAAGGGCATGAACTAGAAAATGAGTTGATTAGTCTCATCCCTAGTAGTTTTGACACTCTCTAATACTTTTTACCAAAACAAAATATCTAAGATTGCAACCGAAAAAATTGTGGAATTGAAAAAAGGAATCACTAGTCATACTTTGTCCTTGAAAAACTTGGTCTCGACTATTTATATTTGTCTTAACCTTCAATTCTACAAAAAGAGTACTTGGTGTAAGTTGGAATATTCCCTCATTTGATGAGTTTGTCACTGATTTGACTAGATAATAGCGTGAGCTAACTTAGATGGGTACTCTTAGATACACAAAATCCCATGCTCTCATTTCTCGGCATGAAAAACCTATGGTTTCAAAAGAATAATCGAACAATAAGAATCATGAGAATTAAAAGGATCAATCCACCACTAAATAAAACTTTTCCACTTCCTCTTCTAGTTCTAAATCTCCTAAAAAATGGATAAAATTTGGGTACTGCAGTGGTAGGGATGAAGAAGAAACATGTTTTAAGAATAATATTGACCTCCTCAAGATTCTTCTGGAGAAGAAAATCATAGGAGTTCCCTATTCTCTTAAGCCATATTCATCATCAACAAATGAAATTTCTAAGGAAAAGACAATGGAAAGGGGAAAGTGAAAGAAAAAGAAAAAGAAAAAGAATAAACTAAGGAGAAAACAAAGGCAAGAGATTTAGTTGCAGTTGTGTCACCTACTCCTACATGGGTGATTGATTCAAGTGCATCTCATCATATGGCCTCATCTAACATTGATTTTAATTCATTAGAGCCATGTGACATGTCTTCTATTCATCTTGGTGATGACACTTCTAAACCAATTTTTGGGAGAGGGTCTATTAAAGTGAATGGTGGAACTTTCAACAATGTGTTTAATGTTCCTTAACTTTTAACTAATCTCCTTTCAGTAATGTCGTATCAGATCACTCATCTTAGTCAGGGAATGTGGGATGAGTTCACTCTAGATTTTTTTTATGTCAGAGAGCTTCATAGTGATATTATTATTGCAGCGGTTGGTACAATTGATCAACACATAAGGCTCTACTCCTTTTTCACTTTCTTCCTCCTTGATTATTCGTCGGATTCACTGGACTTGATGATATTTATGAGCTCACTTTTAATGATGATGAATTATCTTCTAGCTTGGTTAATTTTCATAGTGATATGGAACCACCTTCGCAATACACTTATCATCTACCACATATTGAGGAGTTATTTCTTGATCCACCTACTTTTGGTTCATTACAGACTTTTCAAGGAGTAGGTACTTTGATTCAAGACTCATAGGAATTTTGGAAATATTCTATACAGTTAAAGGACATTCCACCCTCATTCTTTTCCATTGCTTTAGATTCACCATCCCTTCATGGAGTAGTTGGCACTTCCACCTCACATATGGAGCATCATTCCTTGGATAAGAACCACACCTTGTCACTTTGGGGATCTTCTTCTTCTACACTTGATACGGGTGTTCTTTGACACATTCTTCATCTTGGGAGGTTGGATAACATTTCTTCATCTCTTCTCTTCTTGTAGAAAGATTGTAGTTTGTACATGAGTACCTTATTAGGCCTTTAGTTGTCAGGACTCATTTGATGCATCTTTCTTAGGTTGTTTAGGGAGTCTTTTATCTCTTGTAAGTGGATGTTTTCCCTTAGGGGTTTTTCCTCCATTACTTCAAATCCTTATTGTACTAGTTGTCAGGACCCATTCTTCTTCTCTTTATATTTTCTAGAGAGTTGTTGTTTGTACATGGGTACCTTATCATGCCTTTATTTACCACGCACCATCGACACATCTTTCTTAGTTGTCTTGGGGAGTTCTCTTTCAGTTATGAATTTCCATGACCTCTACATCAGCTTTGATGAAGGGGGTATTGGTGTATATTACTTATCTCGTTGTCACTTGATGTTTTGTCCACAACATGTGGTTAGTCATCCCACTTAGTGAGAATAGATCAATAGGGTTAGTTAGGGTTGTGTACATGTGTCATGCATAGGAGTTACACAACACTCCTATATGTACCTCTTATTTTTTATCTATGAGCATGCCAGACCCATAATGTATTTCTCTACTTGATTCTCATTTTGTGATTTTATCTCTTGCTTACTATGTGGAGTTTTCAAAACACCATTGCAAGTATAATATTGTTTGATGTGCATGGGGTTCCATATTGATCTTTGCAAAACAATATGATATCTAATTTCTCACACACTAACGGTGTTATTGTTTCATTCTATACTAATTCCTATTCTTACTAGCACATTACTTTACATTAATACATACATGCTTTGACATACTCTTTATCTTTCTTACATGTTAACAGTGTGCTTCATGTCTAACATTTTATTTTCAAAAACTATTTGGCACCATGGTTATTTGTTACATTTTGTTTGATATTACTTGCTATTGTATGTTACTATTTGTAGGATTTTCCCTATGTCTTATTTGTTCATTGTTTGCTTACTTTTGGCCGCTTTGGCCTTAATTTTCTTGTGACATTGTGAGCAATGTCCCATGTTTGAAACCCACTTTTCACTATCTATCTTGTATGAAAATTTACTTGTTACACTATTTTTCTATGACATGCTTGCTAGATTTTTCTACTAACACATGTATCTAGCCACTTTGTTTGCATGTGCCTTGGTTTCTACCATGCACATTCCCTCCCCTATAGGGATACGGTTCATATCGAGAATCAAGGCCTTTCTTTTGGGTCAAATACACAAAAATTGGGGGGCATACATTGGGTGAAAAAATAACCCCACACAACAACTTAGAGCTACAACACAACACATAATAAAAAGGTTACAATTACAACATTGGTTCAAAATCGAATTGGTTCGAATCAAGGTACAAACACCAACACCTAGGATGAGACATGAGTGCCTGTGCCTATCTCCCCTAGACACTAATGTCCTAGGGGCACACACAGTAATCTTATTAGATCATCACAGTTCATAAAAGCCTTCAGAGCATTTTGATAATATCAAGCACAATCCTCTAGAAATATAATATAATTTATCTCCTATATTCAGTTTAATTGGTACAATTAAAAAAATTAGGGACAACATGGACAAAACAGGAACACGTGATCGGCGGTGGTGTTTATCAAGTAGAGTCATGGAAGGAGAGTAACACTATACCTCTCTCCCTAATACTTTCTCGTTGGCATGGGATCGAACCAAAACTCGCACTTGGCATGAGATCACCCATGAAACTTGTTATTGGTGTGAGATCGGAAAAAACTCGCACTTGGTATGAGATCACCCAAAAAAATTGTTATTGGCGTGAGATCGCCCAAAAACATTGATCTTGGTGTGAGATTTCCCAAAAAAATCACTCTATATAGAATGTTCAGGACATTTTCTATCCCTTTACACTCTTTCACATCAGTGCACACTTTCCTTTACTACTACTTTTACATACTTTTACACACTTTTAAATACTTTGATCAAATTTTTAATGTAAGTGACTTTGACTATTCTCTTTATCTTCATTTTGTAGGGCCATCCTTACAAGAAGAAACAATCACAAGCACAACAACATGGAACAATGCATACACTTCACCCCTAGGTTCACTTTCCTTTCCTAGTTTCCACGCTTCATTTTTGCACTAATTCCACGCTTCACTTGTCTTCTCAACACACTTTTCACCGCACACTCTACAAGAACACAAGGTACACATCTCTTATCTACTTTATGTTATCAAGTATTCAATCAATAACATAAAGTGGGGAAAATGTAGACACAAAATCACACACTTGGGTAAATTTCTAGGTCCATAAACACATACTAGCATTCATATGATTCCTAAGCAAGAAAACTAATAATTGACAACTATCTTTGGCCTCTTTGCTTTGTTTCTTGTTTTCTTTTTGGCATTATACACCCTATAATCTAGTTGGTATTTTAATTATTTATATAATGTCCCTAGAAATCACTACCCAACCAGACAAGCACCCAGGACACTCCTATCCCCTCTAAGCACCCCAACCCTTTTCCACCTTACTCACTTCTTTTGGGTCTATTTTATCTTTTGGGAATCTTTTCTACTTATGGGTCGGCCTTCTAGTTTTCAATTATAAAATTAAAACAAGGGAATCATATAAATACATAGTTATGTGACCAAAATCAAGGACCAAGCTCTAAGCATTATTACTATCACCTAAGCTTGCACTCAAAAGGCACCTAAAGCACTTTAAAAGCATCCATTTGGCATTCAATCAAGGGACAAGGGACTAAATTTTCTACATACACTACATATGAAGGGGAAGTTCATTTTTTCATCCACACATTCTATTTATATTGCTACATCTAGTTATAACCGGATATCAAATACACTCACACAAGGGAATTATAGGGAAAAATTTGTACACACACTCACAAGAACTACATGGAGTCTGAGATGTAGTGCAACACTCAGTTATAATTTCACTCTCGGGGTGACAGTCAAGGTAAACCAAACTCCCCATATTACATATTTCTTTTTTTGGATTTGATGTAGTTTTTGGGGTTTTATAGGTGAATCTTTGTCTTGGAGGCTACAAGTAGCTTGGCGATTAAACAATGACACACATGTGATCAACATGGAATATTTACGACACTTGTGTGACATTGTAAGAATTAGATTCAAACCATTTACACAGTCATGGGCATCTAGTATCGAGTCTCCAACGCCTAGGTGCCCCTGTCCAACTGTGGGAACCCATGTCCAACATCATTCATGAGCTCCATAATTTACCCTGAATTTTGATGACACAATTCACCTCATGTTCATCAGTTTTCCCAATCCATAACACTTCCAAATCCAATGTAAATCAACTAGGTTATTTTTTTCTATATCTCTTGCTTAGGGTTTCCCATTTACTTGCTTATTTTCTTGTGTAATATTTTACTTAGCTATTGTATATCATTGTTTATAATTGGTTACTCTGTAATTATGATTTTACAATATTTTATTTTATTTAATTCAGATGATCCCATTTATTCGAATATGAAGTGACTACCCATCAATTTTTCACAACTCGAAAGAGTTCACTTTCTTGCATGTAGTGATGATAGATGGCCCGCTCCAAAGAGGATCAAACTTAGAGTGTTTCCTTGCTTTAGTTACTCGCATCCCATTTTAAGACCAAATATATTACTTTGAAAGAAATTTCTTTAGCTTTCTTGTCAAACCACTACTTGGTCGACCTCCGGTGCTCTTCTAAGCTTATCATGGAGGATGCCTTGTTAGGAATATCCTAACTTTAGTGCTCTTGTTTTATTTGTTATGTGTGAATAATGAGTTGTTAAAAACAACTCATGTAGGTGTGAGAATATAGGTTGTTAAAACAACCTATATTCATTAGTATTTGAACGAGTTAGTAGTTGAACTAACTCCTATTTATTAGGTGTGTGAGTACTATAAAATATTGTATTAGATTATTCATTAATATAGTTTTTGATGATTGATTAAAACATGAGTAAAAATCACATTTGGCATTAGAGTGAGGTTCTCATAACCTCTGTGAAAATTTATTTGGCCACAAACATATTAGACTACGTAATGAAGACCACGTATAGACGTCTTCATTCGATAGGCCATTAATTTTTAATGATAAGCAGAAAGGAAGTGCAGACCACGTGTAATTATGTTATCATTTTTTTATTCTATAATCTGCTAGTTTTCTAGTCTTATGTATAGTGTAGCAGGTTTACATTACATATCCGATCAAATTTCGTATCATTTGTATTGCATCAAGACCTTGCATATCACAAGTTGTGCTTGGATTTTTTTGAAATATGCATCGGTAATGACAAGATCAATATTTGCATCAAGAATCCACTCATCCTAGCCTCTGGTACATTAAGAATTAACTCGAATCTCGTACTTGATGTTGTATTAACATAACTATTGAATTGAACCTAGTCATGTTCTAATTATTGTCAATGTTTTTATCGTATTGACACGTATATCAATAATCGGCTTCCCATTCAACTTAGTATTAGCATAGAAAAATAAGTCCCGATCTCCTCAAGGTGATTTCCAAATCTATTTTGATTCGTGGGATACTTTTGACTCCGAGCTTCTTGGCATACGGTGGACACGAAGGCCCGCTTTAATAGTTTCTTATTAGCATCCAAATCCACTCTTGTGCAGATCCAATACAAGGCTGAGTATGCTTGTATAATTTGAAGCTAAACACATGAGTTCTTTTCCCTTAGAGATGTGGAGATCCTGTGATAACCAGGCCAAACAACGACTTGTCTTTAGACGGCTTCACCTCAAGTGATTACAACAGTGGTTTATCAGATCACTTGTCTCCTCACACATTCTCTATTGGTATCGGTTTCTCTCAGCTTCGACCCTACAAGGATAAATATCTGACCTGTGCTCTATCCCCGTCATGAAAATTTCCATCCATAATCTACCTCATAATGTTATCACCCTTTATTTAGGGTTTATTCAATTCATTCTATATAACTTCGCCACCTGCATGATCAATCATGAGTTGGTCTTTATTTATATCTTGTATAACTTACATTTTTGTATTATTTTAGGAAAGTAATTAAATATTACTTTTAATATTAATTTTTCATTTTGTTGATCACATTATTAATGTTAAGTCATTTTTTTAATAGTAAATTAGTCGGTGTGTACGTCATTCCCATAAAAAAATTGAGTCAAACTTTGAAAGGACGCATTCTCGGTTGAAACCAACGTCCACCGAGTCAATTAAAATTGTGGGGGGATATGGAAAGGTCAATTTCCATTTAAAATTTTGAAGGAAAAGAATTTCATACCTAGAAACTTCATACTCAATTGATTTTAATTGAAAGAGATCTCTAAGATGTTGTTGATGACACTGCTACTTGACCAACAGGTGGTGATGAGCTCAAAAATGGAGGATCAAAGATAAAAAGGCATTAGCCACCATTGGCTTAGGGATTTCAAAGCCATATTTACATCATATCGATCTAAAGAAATATTCTAAAGATATTTGGGATACATTGAACATGCTCTTCGGTTCAAACTGAAAATGTAAAGATAAATATGAAGCAAAAATTGTTTGGGTTGAAAATGGAAGAAGGAGAAGATATAGTTTCCCATGTCAGCAAGTTTCAATCACTAATAATGTAACTAGCAGGGATAAATGAAGCTATTAAATATAACGATGCAAAATAATTTCTATTGAACATCATGCTTTGAATGGTATATCAAATGTGGTGTTCACTTTAAGTAAGTTAAATCCATCTCTGGAAAACATTATTTCTACATTACTTGAAGAAGGAAATAAGAACAAAGCTATGGAGTTAGAAACAAAGAAATTAATGGCTACAATGACAAATCCCAACACTTCTTACTAGAATCCTAAACATGGAAAAACTAAAGGTACATGTTTTTATTGTAAAAAGCAAGGGCATGTGCTTCTAAATTGCAAAAATAAGCACAAGATCTGCTTGATGGAAAATTGACAAATATGGCAATGGCAGTTGGAGAATCATATGAAGAGGATGACTATATCCAAAACAATGACAACGACTCGAGATGATCAGAGTGATGGATATTTTCTATATTAATTTTTCCCACCAAGTTCACACTAAGGGGGGAATGTTTGGAATATCCTAACTTTAGTGCTCTTGTTTTATTTGTTACATGTAGATAATGAGTTGTTAAAAAAAACTCATGTAGGTGTGAGAATATATGTTGTTAAAACAACCTATATTCATTAGTACTGAATGAGTTAGTAGTCAAACTAACTCCTATTTATTAGGCATGTGAGTACTATAAAATATTGTATTAGATAATTCATTAAGATAGTTTTTGATGATTGATTAAAACATGAGTAAAACTCACATGCCTTAATTCTTCAAGCTCAAAAACTCCTCCATTCTCGATTGTTATTTGATCTTCACCTTCAAAGTATAAGCTGTTGGGCCAAATTTAATGAAGGAAAATCCAAAGATAAGGGAAGCCTGATTTCTTTACCATACATAAGGATGAAGGGAGAATTTGTTAGGAATTAGTATTTACATCATGGTAAATAATTATATGGTTAGTTTTATACATATTGTTATAACTAATGTATAACAATATATTAATACGGGTTTTATATTGTTTATACTTCCTACTTTATAGGAAGTTGGTTTTCCTATTTGGATGGCTATTTAATAGCACTCCATACATTGTAATAGATACAAAATAATATATCGATTATATTTGTGTGTTCAACCTGTGTATTGTTTTCATTTGCTATCAGAGCGATGGATCTGTGATTTGTTTGTAGGGGCAGCTAGATTGTTTGGCATTGCTCCAACCGATGTCATTTCTCCTCTTTGAATTATGTGTAGTATAGATTGAAAGACTGCATTTTATTTTTGAGGATCTGCCTGTGAATACAACAAGTTTCCACTCATTTATCTTTGACAATCGTTGGGCTTGATGCATGATTAGATCCATATTCCGTGCAGTCAAATCATTGTTTTTTGACAAGGAGATATTCTAACCTTCTCACAAACCTGTGTGGCTATTTCATATGCTTGGGAAAATTTCACATGCTTCTGATTTGGAGAAATCAAACCAAATTGCATATGTTATTATTTGAAGCACCTCAGATCAGAAAATAACAGAGTCGAAGCATAGTATTGGCGTCTGAACTTCTGAAGTCTTTATGGCCTGTGTTAACTTTGTATTCTTACCAGTTTCTGCAGTCTTCCATCAATGTTTGGGCTTCATTTTCTGCCGTTTCATTGATTCACTTTGCATGCCTATAGATCTGATATTTCTCCTGATATTTCTTTATTTTTAGCTCCAGCAGTCACATTCTTCTACCTCTGCGAGGACATTCATCCTGGCTATTTAATCAACTCGGCTAAGGTTTTGCGATCCTTCGTGATCTGCTCCACGTGTTTGTCTTCAGATCTATGTATATTTTCGATTGGAGACTTTTGAACATTGAGGTGGCATTGATCTCTTGGTGCATTATAGCCACCTACACCGTATTGGTGGAAACCAGATTGACATCGGTTTATATTAAAACAACCTTGAAAAAAATTTGGCCCACGGTTTCAACCTTGCATGGACGTGTTGCATCGTTATCTACAGTTACAGTGACTCTAGACTCTCCTTGAGTCCCCTCAACCCGCAGTTCATTACGTGACAAATATTATAGCTCCTCTCTGATGTTGGTGGTGAGTCTGGTTGTTTTGTATCCACACTCGTTGGATCCCATTTCTCCTCTCCTCAATGGCGACGCAAGACTAAATGACAACTGCATGAGACTCCTGGCTCGAATTCCAAGCTCGTATTTCAACAATGGTATATATATGTCGGTTTGGTACATTGCATATTCATACAGACTGCAGTTAGTTATTTATTAGTAGTCAGTTTTAATATTAACTTTACACGTGTCAATGTCAAAAAGTTTATAGTTGTTCAAGATTCTTATATTTGCTTATGGTCGTTATAATTAATAAGTTAGAACTTTATAGAATCAGTCTTATGATTCATTAGAGTTGTAGATATTGGGTGATCTTAGGATTATTATTATCTCATTTAAAATTCATTTTGATTTAGTATGTTAAAAGATTTGTCAAAGTTGTAGTAGTCTGTAGTGTCAAAGTGTCATAAAGTCATCATATTTTATGTAGTCTTTGTTACTTTTTAAACGTTATGTCAAATAGGCGATTTTAGGTGGTGTCAAGAGTCAAAGATTGAATTAAAAAAAAAAATTTTGCCTCACGGACGCATTTTCTGTGTTACCCGACGTCCGGAAGAAATAAAGTGTTTCACATTGCGGGAAGAGAAGAAAAGAATAAACAATGTGGAAACAGTTGAGCGTCATATCCAAATCCGGCTGAGCTAGCAGCATGTTGATGGAGGAAGGAGGCAACGGAGGAAGGAGGTCGAACAACGACCTCTCATCAGTCACCAACGATGGGGCCGCATGAAGTTGTGGTGGCATATGTATGGTGTGAGTATATGATTTTCAGTGTGGTTTCCATTTTCTCGCTTTTCTTTAATTTGCAGTGTTCTGTTGCTTTGAGTGGTGTGCTTTATTGTTAATACTGGAAAAGAATTTTATAAGAGAGCAGAAAACTATGGAGATCCTCTGACTGCCATACTTCGTTGGAAGATGATCGGTCGATGAATGCATTCATTGGCAATGGTGATCATGTGCAACAAGATCTAGTTAGTGTGATACAACACAATACATTTTTCCCTTTCTGATTTCTTATTTGGAATTTCACATTGTGGGGGGGAATACATACCAATGTTCCATTCCCATTCTGCACCCAAAATGACTTAGTCAAGGAAAGCTTCCAGTGGCAGTGGTAGTTTTCTATGTTGTTCGAGATCGAGTGGCAGCGATCAATGACAGAGACTACGATTAAGAACATTACGATTCTTATAGGAAGTAATGTGAAATATTTTCAGTATTTCTTCTATTATGTGGTTTTGTAATATGCAAGTTGTGTTTCCTACATAATTCCCTGATGTATAAGCATAGTGGTGAATAGTAGCACCAGAGTAAGTCAGTTCATGGATCTTGAAAGGGTTTGTGGGAGGATCCAGAAAACCACACGAGGTGGACAGTTGATGAGGTTCCTATCACGTCAAGGTTTGTGGTAAGCCTGTTTAAAACCATGGAAGGAGTGAGCCTTTCTTTTGGATCAAGGTCATGAGTCATAGAGTTGGACATGCCACAGGGGTGAGCATACTGCAGTTGAGAGTGTGGATGTTTTTCTACCATGTAAACACTAAGGGGGGGAATGTTAGGAATTAGTATTTACATCATGGTAAATAATTATATGGTTAGTTTTATATATATTGTTATAACAAATGTATAACAATATATTAATACGGGTTTTATATTGTTTATACTTCCTACTTTATAGGAAGTTGGTTTTCCTATTTGGATGGCTATTTAATAGCACTCCATACATTGTAATAGATACAGAAATAATATATCGATTATATTTGTGTGTTCAACCTGTGTATTGTTTTACGAATTGTCAATCGCTTTCTTTGATGTGATCTTATCAACATATAGATCATTTTTACCTTTGTGTGACATTACCTTTGATTGATATCCATTGTTCTCTTCATGATTCTTATCAAGTTATTATTAGTAGAATCTTGCCAAACCATTACCCTGAGGGTAGTAATTGGAAGAAATGTTCAAGTAAATTCCAAGTCTAGAAGCCTAATCAAATATTTTAGATCTTAGGAAGGATTTTACATTATTAAAAAGAAAGGTTTGGGGAACCCCAAACTTTGTCACAATGTCTTCAAGAAAATAAAGGATAGTTGATTCAGTAGCTTCCTTAACTACCATAACCTCTGTCCACTGGTAAAATAATCGATTCTTTGCCAAGACCCACTTATGACCCACACTTGACACATGACTGACCATACCACTAAAATCAAGTCCCCATTAGGAAAATGGTTCATCCTCTTGAATGAGATGAAGTGGGAGGGCCACCATATTCTTTTTACCAGTGAAGAAAGAAAATTATATACATTTTATTACCCATTGATGAGCATCCACGAATAATGTGGGCTAGAAGTATCCACATTTATAATTTTAATTGATATCTCTCTTATGAATTGTTATTGTTTTTGTTTCTTTTTGGGGCCAACATGACATCATTTTATGGTTTGTATTGCTTGTTTATCCTATTAAATGTGTTCATGGTTTTATCTATACACCGAGGTAATGCGTTGGTGTGGACATTGGAGACCAACAAATATGAGGTTGTATTTAGTGTTATAATAACTAAATTAATATAATTTAATAAAAATTACCATGGTTTTATGGTGAATCTATTGGTGTGTGACTTGCCTCATCATCTCTAGGGTTCTTGTCCACCTAACATGGTGATTCATCTAGATTAGCGAGATCATAGATCATTAGGGTTCCATGTTTCATACATGGGAGTTACACATCACTCATATATATGCACCCTTTCTATTTGAGCTATGAGAATGAGTAGACCTATTCTTTCATGCATGATTTTCCTTTGTGTTTGATTTCTTGTTGATTACTTGGAGTGTTCATGTCATCGTTAGAGTGCAACCTCTTTGATGTGCATGAGGTTTCATATTGATCCTTGCAGAACAATATCACATGGTATCAGAGTGGTTGTTTGGTAAACATGCACTCATTTATTTTGGTTGTTAATTACTTCTAGTTTCATTATTCGTGCTTCTTGTGCAAGTTTTCAATCATTTTTCTAATCTTGCCAATGGTTTTAATAGTCTCATTTTTGGAGTTTATGTTGGTTTTCGTGTTTATGCATCTACAGGTTTTAGTAATTTCTCTTCCAGATTTAGCTAGTCACAACTAACTTTGGAGGGAAAGCCATTTGGAGATAGGTTATGTTTTTTTGGTTTTATCGGTTTATTTTTCATTTTGAAGTACAACTTTTATTGAAATTTTTTCTAATTGGGCCTTCTTTTCCTCTTCTCCTTCTTTACCGCATCTTTGGTTTACCATGTTGTTCTTCCTTTCTTCTTGCCACCCCGACCAAGCTTCTACAAATCTCGGTGAGCTCGTCGGCTTGTTTTCTTAACTCTTGTGAGTTGTTATTTCTTTGGAAATTTAGTTGTTTATTTGAGAGTTGAGCTACATGTGTTTTGCGGTGGCAAGTTATTTTTACCTTTGTCGAGGTGTTGCTTTTCTTGGCATGTTGAGTCATTTTATATGCAAGTGAATTGTTTGTTGCACGAGTCATGTTTGTTCTTGCTTTGGTTGTAAGTCGAGTTGGTTATCAATCCTTCCATGCTCTACTTTGGCTCACTCAATCCCTACCGATAACTCCTTGGATTCCCACTCGCCCATCTTCCCCGCTTGTATTTGAATATGGATCGATGATCCCTAATTCCTTACTTAGCCCTTGATCTCCTTAGGCTCACTGCTCCCTTTGGCCCCGATCCGTGTTGGATGTACATGATTGGCGTGGTTTTGACTCAACTCATTGTCCCCGTGAAACTAACCCTACGTTGGATCCACTCTACCCTATGTCTCTTCATTTGAATCCCTTTGCCTCGCATTGTCGAGCTCCTCCCCGACTATTTTACGTGGTAACACCCGAGTCTTCATCACCCACCAAGCTTATTCCCCCTCTGTCACGGTCTTCGACATGCTCCCCTTGAACTACATGTCAACCACCTTGATCCATTCAATGGCTCGTTCCATGCAAACTGCTCAATCCCTACCCACGTGGCCGTTGACAACTAGCTCGATTGACCAAACCCTTCTCCTTGAACAAGCCCTTTTCAAATAGCCCGCCATTTCAATTTTAAATATTGTTTAATTTGATTTTTAAAGCGGTGGATTTTTTAAAGGTAGGTGTTTTTAAGTTAACATGGGGTTAATATTTAAAGGCTTATGTCTCGTATTAAAGGGTTTTGTTTTTAAAGGGTAAGCTTTATTTAATAAGGGGTTAATCTTAGGTGGTTATTAAATTAGAGGAGGTAAATTTGATTAGGATTTATTTTAATTATCTCTTTAATTTAATTAATTAGTGGAATTTAACTTTTTGATTAATGTTCTTATTCACATTTTCTAAACCTTTTAATTTCTAAAATTAAATTAATTGGGAAACTAAAAGTGTGTTTTATAGCATTATTAGACATTTTTTGCTACTAATTCATTTGTTGAGTGTGTAGTGCCCTTCCTAGAATTTTTCACCTTTCAGAGCCTTTTTTATCCTAAAGGTTCCTTGGACTCATTTTGAGATTTTTTTGCATTATATCACCCTTATTATTGCTAGCAGAGACTAGTGAGCACATCCGCATATTCTTGCGGAAAGGGGTTTCTCTTGGGATGTGAGACACTTTTTCTAACACATGATTGTGTTTTCTCTCCTTCTCTTGTTTTTAGATCATTTATGCTTGTTTATGGTGCCAAACTATTGTGACCGTTGGATATTGATTGTGGTCTCCACACTTGCACGTTATTACATTGATTGCAAGGTGAGTGATTGAATGTTTCATGACACACATTCATACTTGATTGTAATCAACACACTAAACAATAAAGTGCCGAAATCAGGGGGTAATAATATTGGATGGGGTGTTTATGTTTTTGTTTCTTTCTCGCATTCATTCTCTCTCTCTCTCTCTCTCTCTCTCTTCGTGATGGATGCTCTTTCAATTCCTTTGCTCACGTCATTCAATTTTTTTGGAATTGAGATTTGTAGTCTTATTATTTCACCAATGCCCAAGGCGTCTTGGCACATCACATAGCTAGAATCGAGCGCTCCCGGCATGCAAGGGTATCGTGTCCCTTGTTCATGTGACCCTTGCATGCTTCGGGTGAGCGCGCATAAGAGGCATTGATGGATAGACATATATTGTAGATCCTTAATAACCATTTAGAAGTAAAGTATTAATATGAACTAGATCTAGATCATAACTATTATGCATGAGTAATTAAACAAGAACCATAATCAGATTTACCATACGAGATCCATGCTCAGATATGTCAACAACCAATATCTAGCCACAAAGATCCATTATATTAATTGTTGTAAAACACATAATCTTCTTACATACATAATGATGTCACCATGAGTCATGCACGTACACAAACTAGCAACATAACTCTATTATAGAAGCAAGTCCTCCAAAACTATGCAAATCATAAATATATATAAGGGTGGGGACTTTCCTTCACCACCCATGCATCCTCAAAATAGGCTACATGATAAGAATAGTCATGCGCCACTACAAGATAACTACAAAAGCATGCAATCTTTCCTAATAATAGATATACTACAATTAACTCTTAGTTTAGATCCTATTATTGCTCAGAAAGATGCATATCACTTGGTCTTCCTATCATCCAAAAACAACCCTTGCTTGAACCGCAAGTCATCTTACTTTAATCTCATCTTCAAAACTTTGCTTGGCCACCACTCCAAGTCTATATTTAGATCTGCATCCTAAAAAAATGTTAAGTGCTTGGTATGTTTCTTGCACGTATTCCTATGTGACTTTAGTGCACAAACCCTTTTCTCCCCATGCGTGCATCCTCATGGACCTTTCTCTTGCAATGCCTCTTATGCGCGCTAACCTCTATTCTTGGTGACTTAGTCATTTTTCATGCTCAACATTACCCCACACTTGCTTCATTTCTACCCCAAAATGGGTAATTTGATTAATCTATTCATGAATAAAGAATCTAAAAATATAAAAAATATAAAAATATCTACCATCGTCAAAGAATAAAATAATCCGGTCATTGTGTAAGGAGGATGGGAAAATACTTATTTAATTATGATTCAATTTCATTACATCCATCCACCTCACTATGCACTTGCTTGAAAAGATTCCCCTTCATTGCATTGACTTCTTTAAATGTTAGCTCTTCACCCTTGGCCTTGAATGTGTCAACCAAATTTTCCAACTATTTTCCCATGTCTGTCAACATGTCCATTCTACACGTTACTTGGGGATATAATTCCTTGAGCTTATTCTTTATAGAGGTCCTTAATATATCAATAATGTCACTCTTCTTCTCGACCTCTACAAGGATCCTATCTCATTCTACCTGATTATCTTTGTTCTTATCCTAGAACTCCTTTAAATCCGCCTCATGAGTGGCAACCAACACGCTTACCACCCAATCCATGTCTTCATAGTTTTCATAGAAAAATTTGGCCATATGAGCCACGGTTTTAACTGATGTAAGAACCTTAGTGTACTAAGTTATAGTTGCCTCGATCTGTTCCTTCTCCTGTTATTTCTTCCACACCATAACTTCTTCCACAAAATCTAGTGCTAGGGGTTTTTTCTGCATTGTGATTATATGTGTTAAATCCTCCAAACAATGGAGAGATGATTCATACTTCTGTGAAGGGGGTCTAGTTCTAGATGCACTAGTATGATTGAATCTTCCATCAATTATTTAAATGGGAAACCATCTATTATTTCCCCTTTATTTCCTTGTCTCTCTCAATAATTTCTTTATTTACCTTTTCAATGATTTGATTTTTTTATTCCTCCTAAATAATCTAGCCTCCACTTCCACCGATACTTTATTTAGTACTTTACATGCCTATTCATCACCAATTGTTGTGAATACACTATTAGATTTATCTCCTTGAGCTCGATGAAGCACATGTATCTAGTAATGCTCCCGAATTGACTTTGAATTCAGGTTCATCAACATGAGACTTAAATTTTGAGGAAAACATCTTCCTTGTGCGCAAGAATGCACCTTCCTATCAAAATATGACCAGCATAAGAGTTGGTCCATTGGTACTGTACTGCAGTGAGTGTGCAATACTTTTTTGGATCTGCATCATAGGACATAATAGGCCTTTATTGGATGGATGCACATCTGCCACTCATGAACTCACACTTTGGGAAACCTACCACCAAAATTGTTTCTCCTCCTAGACTCCCACATTTCTCTTTTTCTTCTACTTCTTCCATGTTGTGATCCACCTCCTAATTAACCAAATGTTGTATGATACCAACAACTTCACATTATGCCAAGGTCTCTACTTCTGGGATGGAGACATGCATAATATCTTGCACATTTGTTCCAACTTCTTTTCCATCCACTTTGACTTCCATCACCTCCTCTCAAGGTGCGCTCTACTCCTCATCAAACTCGTGCACATTATACATGGGGGGGTTCTTCTTAGGCTCTCATTCTTCCTCCTCCCTCTGTTTCTTCATTCTTCAAGCTCTCTATTTCTTCAGAGTTAGTACTCTAAACTACCCATTGTTTATTCTTCACTAAAGACTTCTCTTTCTCTGGAGTCTTCTTCCTTCAAGTATAAGTACTCACACCTACACCTGTCTCCCGTGTCCCTATAGCCTAACCCTCATACGCGCTCGATTCCCTACTTGTTGTAAGATTTTATTCTCAATCTCTCTTCTTTGTTTCCACCTTCTTCCTCTCTAAAGGGTCCTCAGGTATGCTTACATCATCCTCTAAATATGCACCTTGTTCAAAATTTGGTAGCAAATGAATATACACCCTTAACGCAGCGGGGCCCCAACAATCGGTATTGTAATAGGCTTGACCATCTGTATGTCATGTGAGACATACCTTTCCACATATGCATGCTTCTTTTGTTAGACAAGTGTTCGACGTAGCTCGCGATGCTCCCGATCCACAATACATAGATAAAATCTTATATTCTTTGCCTCTTTGATCTTGTTAACCGCTCTTTGGAAGTATTGTGTTATGAAGGAAAATGTCAACTTTCACCATGTGATTTTTGTGCCATCAGTCAGGGTGAACCTGCCAATGCAAAATTGTTGGTAAATTATAAACCCAGCCTCATCTTTTACTAGGGCTGGTAGTTGCTCTAGAATCCTCCATTCAGTGCCAAAGGCATCACACATCCACTTGTAACATTTATCTAAGCATGCCTTGTAAACCGATGTCATAGTATCACAAGTATAAGTCTCAAACCTCTTAGCGGAGAGGGGTCTTCTTTAGGGTACTCCCATATGTTGTTATTCATCCCATTAGGCACTCCAATATCAGAGAATACAATAAAAAGCAAGATATTACCATACATTATCTTTTCTCCATCTCGTGTGGCATCAATTATATATTCTATAATAAAGGCCAAGATGTTGTAGATGGTTCCCTCAGCTATCTTCTTGCATACATTCAACCACCTCTTATTAACTTAGGTCCACCTTTCTTATCCACTCAATTTGGTAAGTAGGCGCGCGACCATCTTTATCACCGGATTACTGATCTTTGAGATATCAAAGGTACACCCACCTTTCTTATACCCATATTCCTTAGTTGTTTCTTTGAAAACCTCATTATCACCCAAGTCATCATCAAATGAATCCCCAATGTAGATGAGTCCAATGAAATTTGAGATTAACTGTGGGGTTATGTGCATTCTCCTTCCAATGAAAGTAAAAATAATCTTCATGTACACATGACATTAGCCACTAGTACAATCTCTCAGGATTTCCAAAGAATGGTAGTTCATATAGTTTTAGAAGTCTAAATTTCTTAAAAGTCTTCTACACCAAATCATCATACACCGTTTATCATCGCCATCTTCTTACTTGTGGGTTGAACAAGTTCTAGAGTCATGTCCTTTTCAGTTTGATTTTTTCGATGGTTATAATCACCTATAACCATTCTCTTACATGGGACACCCACTCAATCCCCATCAATACCCCATATGGGTATTACATCTTTGAATACCAATCCTCATTGAATTTTTTTTTCCCCACTTGGTTTATCTTTGCCCTTTCCCTTTTTCTTGGGTGAAATGGTTGTTTCCATTCTTAGTCGGGCACTTGTTAATTCTACCTTGTGTTTTGGTTCTTTCAATGCCTCAAACCTAGAACCAAACTTCTCCCATCCAAACTCTGCAAATTGTTCCTTAGTTCTTCAAACCCTAACCAAAAAAACTTCTCTCCTTCACACTACATTGTTCAAACTTGTAGAAATTTTCCAAACTCACTTTATGCATGGTCGTGTTCTTCTCCGCAACTGGTTCACAAATATTTAACTTCACACACAATTCTTCATAATTTCTTGTAAGGATGCCCTAGTTCGCAAGAGCTCGTTCAAAATTTTCACAAGGTAAAAATGATTTACCATGACCCCTTATTTATAGTTTTTCAATTTTTACCACATTAATTACAATGTCACCTACCACCGTACTACCACAATAAATTTGGATTTTCCTTCCATCCTAAGAATGTTTCCTCTACACGTCCAACTATGTGTAACCTCTACAACCTTCTAGTGCATAAAACTACACTAATCGCAAACCTCCTTACACACACTTCCAACGCTAAAGTACATCGACCATTGGTCATATTCTAAGTAGTTCTCCCCGCCATTTTGCCTACCTTACGTTGCCCTACGCATTCATTCATGTACTTGAATTTTTCCTTCAACATCATTCTTAATATCACCATCTTCCATTTGAAACCTTATCATTTTCAAACAACCAATATCACCACTCCTATGCGTGACCATCCGATTCTTTGACTCCCATCTCGCACTCTTATTTTTTTGGGCTGTTTTCAACATCAAATATTATACAATTTCCTCTACTTGTACTCTACCCCACATTAAAATTATGCATAGTCCTCTACACATGAACTAATAAATAGATTAATCAACTTCCGGCTTAAATGCGTGTCTTACACAAAACATTGAAATAAATTTACAAAGCATAAGCAACGATGAAAGGAAACACATATAAAGCAAAAATTAAGGGAAACCTAATCTAACTAAAAATTACCTTATTAAAAACACTAATAAGAATTATTTATAGTATGGTTTTAGCTTACTCCTATTGAAATAACCAAGAAACCATGTCCCATCCGATGCCTCTAATCGCAAGAGCCTAAAACAAGTATGTAAGTCACAACATATAGTCCCAACCAATTCACTTTAAGATTTCCAAGGTGGTGCAAAACTTTGAATCATACGAGGAAGAACAAGTCGTCCAACTTCAAGCTTCTTATCCTTAATATTTCGATCATACCATGCCTTCTTCCTAGCCTTTTCAATCTTTTGAATCCATCTCGGAAATGGCATGCCTTTTATCCAACTACATTAGTTTATCAATGAAATATTCAAGTTTTTTCTCATGATCCAAACCTTCGCGCACACAATAAATAGAGAGGTAATCAAGACCATCCTTGGCAAATTGTGCCATTAGATTCATGGGAATCCTTGGGTTGGTGGGACGTGCACCCTAAGGAGACCTCTAGATTTTAAAGAAGCTAGATCTTCTCTATAGGGTGAGATAGGGGTAGAAGAACTAAATGAAAAACATAAAATAAGCTAAGGCAATGCACCAAAATGAGTCTACCGTAAAGGTCAATCAGATCACGACTGTGCGAGAAGGGAAACGGTGAATAACTGAAAAAGGGTGGATGAAATGCACCACAGGTCAGAAAGGGTCACACATAACACTACCTCAAACTACTTAAGCACAACTTCAAAGATAGTAACAACATTCA
This sequence comes from Taxus wallichiana var. yunnanensis, assembly GCA_018340775.1. Classification (NCBI taxonomy): domain Eukaryota; kingdom Viridiplantae; phylum Streptophyta; class Pinopsida; order Cupressales; family Taxaceae; genus Taxus; species Taxus wallichiana. Next base: position 768,874,617 of record CM031239.1, on the reverse strand, counting down.
AAGATGCACAGTTTCTACATGAAAATAAAGGTGATCAAAGATAATAAGGATATGCGGATGATGAAAGAAAGCACCATAAGCCATATATATTACTCCAATAGTTGTGCATAGTATTACATTTAGAAAAGAGGTAAGATTATTATTACAAAACCCAACCAGAAGGATAAAGTTCCAAAACCTTTGTATTTTAAAAAAGAGAGACTTGCGATAGAGCATGAAAGATTAACTCTCCTAGTATATATCTAAAAATGAATCCCCTTTTTGCATCAGAATTTGATTACAATATATAGGAGGAGAAGGAGGTAAGAGACAATTCTCGAACTCTTTTCCAACTACCCTTCAATTATGATAAATGATGTGAAGTGATAGAAACAAAGTTCCTCAAATCTTCCTCACTATTTGGCCCTTTCGAAAAAGTGAGAGCCATGCCTATTTAATGAATATTTAATTATCCTATAACCGACTCCCTTGAGATAGACTCACCTTTTGAGAAAATCCCTTCAGCTATTTATTACATAACCAGATATTTCAACCCTTTGTGCATTGGTTCCCAGCCTCTCTTGATTCAAATGATATGTATTTTATGATGAAATGAACCTTTGAATACATATTAATGACTCTAGTCTTCACATGTTGGCATTCTCCACACAAGGCTATGCATTAAAACTTTACTTGAAATGACAAGCTAGATGAACCCTCACCTCCAATCCTTTGAAAAATATCGAACATTTAGGATCTTATAGATAAGACCCTAATCACTTATACGCGGCGGATGGCTTGTCATCTTTTTATGGCCCACTTTGAAACTAGGAGTCTGCCTATTGCAAGATCCATGTGGAAGGCCCGCACATCCTTATGACTCTGGTTTTCTTTATGGTTCTTGGGGATGCACTAGGCGATACTTGGCACCATCCGTGGGCTTGCTACTTTACTCCTTTCGGTGAGTAAAGGACTCATGGTATATAAATGTGAAAATCATTCCCCAAGCGGGACCCTTTTGTTGACTCCACGTATCGTGCCTTGTGTGAGTTTGAAACTATGTTCCCTCCTTTGACTTCTGAAGTTGCACTTGCTTGACACTTGGCACCATCCATGGCTTGCTTGGATCTCTTTGTGATTTGGCTAAGTCCCCCTTTTCTTTCGGCGAAGACTTGGCTTCGAAATGGGTTTTGAAAATACAAGAAAACTCCTAGCTACGGAAATTTAAATAACATCCTGTGACTCACTGGGACCATTAGCCTACTAAATGAAAAGAACCCATAATCTACCGCTATAAAATTGGTCTGAAATTGAGCTTCAAAACCATTGTGAATCTGAGTCATGGCCCTTCAACTTTCTATGAATTCTTTATCGATATGGAGTCTTCATAAGATCTGGTGCCTCTCAAGAGTAAATATAGGAGTAGGCCTATACAAAATACAAAACATACATGCCTCAAATGAGTCATGCAGAGTGTGCGTAAGCACTTATTCTGCTGAAATAAAATCTACTCCTACTCCTAATCTAACTGGTTTGGTACATGCTAAACAAAACCCAAAACATGAAAGGAGAAATAGCTTCCTTTTCTTATAAAATGTGGCCATGCAATCAATTTGGCTATTGATATGGCCTGTAGTAAGAGTGGAAAGTTACCCTTCACTCTTCCTTCCGGGGTATGAACAAATAATATGAATACCTTCTTCGAATCACCTTTTGGTTGGAGGTGCTGTAGTTGATCCTTAGGGTCTTGAAAATCATCCTCATGTTCTGAAGTGAACATGATTGGTGCTTGAGTTTTTCCTTGGTCCTAATGAGAAAAAAATTATGGTGGAGCTCAGTCTGACCCTCTACTTCTGTCCATCACTCTGGGCTGTATGTTTTGGAACGAGGCTCTTTTGTGGATTTCTTTGAAGGGTGTCATCTCCATCTTCTTTCTCCTCTCCCTTTTTGCAGCTTCACCAATGAATCCAGGCTCTTTGATTGAAAGTAAAAATATTTCAATGATACTTTTCTCTAGAGCCCTAAGACTAGTCCCGGGGAGATCTTTCAAGTAGAAGGTCATCGTTGTTGCAGGTTGATGACATGATGAGACTTGTGATCTCCACAGCCCCTCTTCATTGAGGCATCCTCCCAAATTTGATAAGCAGTCAAGCTCATCATCCTCCTGTTGTGCCAAGGTCTCCTCCTTTTGTATGATGGCCTTTGAGTTTGCAAAGATTCCATCATATATGGATTCATCTTGCAATATGAAACCCGTTGATAAAAACTTTTCCCAGGGAATTGCTTTATGGGGAGGAAAAACAGAGGTAGATTTTGTGGCCTCTCTTCCTTGGCCATGACACAAATTTTTTTGGCCAGTATCACTTCTCACCATATACTCCTCTTCTTTTGGATTTAGAGCTTTCACTTACTGGTGTGAGTGGTATAGCTACCCAAAGAAAGGAACATGGTCGAAAGGGTGACTTGGAAATGGACAAGGGGATGATCCTTGGTGGTAATGAAGTCATGATTACATGACTTCATAGGATGAAGAGAAATAGGAGGCGTGGAAAGAAAAATGAATGAAAATGGATGAGAGGGAGATTTGCGAGCCTTTGTAATGATTTGGTTGGACTCTGTGGAGTTTATGGATGTGTTCTGTAACTATCTTCATTGAAACTTGATTTCTATTGAGAATCGACTGAGTTGATGCCATAATAAAATATCACTCTGAGTTGTCCCACTGGGCATGCCAGGAAAACTGTTGATGACCATCCTTGGTGGATCATGCCGTCAGATTCATGGGAATCCTTAGGTTAGTGGGATGTGTGCCCTAAGGAGACCTCTAGATTTTAAAGAAGCTATCTCTTCTCTATAGGGTGAGATAGGGGTAGAATAACTAAATGAGAAACATAAAATAAGCTAAGGCGATGTGCTAAAATGAATCTACCGTAAGGTCAATCAGACCACGACTGTATGCGAGAAGGGAAATAGTGAATAATCTGAAAAGGGTGGACAAAATGCACCACAAGTTAGAAAGGGTCACATAGAACACTACCTCAAACTACTTAAGCACAACTTCAAGATAGTAACAACATTCAAAGATGCACAGTTTCTACATGAAAATAAAGGCAATCAGAGATAATAAGGATATGCGGATGATGAAAGAAAGCACCATAAGCCATATATATTACTCCAATAGTTGTGCACAATATTACATTTAGAAAAGAGGCAAGATTGTTGTTACAAAACCTAGGTAGAAGGCTAGAGTTCTAAGACCTTTGTCTTTTACAAAAGAGAGACTTGTGATAGAGAAGAAAAGATTAACTCTCCTAGTATCTATCTAAAAATGAATCCCCTTTTTGCATCATACTTTGATTACAATATATACAGAGAAGGAGGTAAGAGAAAATTCTCGAACTCTTTTCCAACTACCCTTCAATTATGATAAATGATGTGAAGTGACAGAAATAGATTTCCTCAAATCTTTCTCACTATTTGGCCCTTTTAGAAAAGTGAGAGCCATGCCTATTTAATGCATCTTTAATTATCCTGCAACCGAATCCCTTGAGATAGACTCACCTTTTGAGAAAAATCCTTCAGCTATTTATTACATAACCAAATATTTTGACCCTTTGTGCATTGGTTCCCGGTCTCTTGATTCAAATGACGCATATTTTGTAATGAAATGACCCTTTGAATGCAGATGAATGACTCAAGTCTTCACAGTTGACATTCTCCACACGAGGGTACATGTTAAAACTTCATTGAAATGACAAGCTAGACAACCCCTCACCTCCAATCCTTTGAAAAAATCCCAAACATTTAGGATCTTATAGATAAGACCCTAAATCACTTATACGTGGCGGATGGCTTGTCATCTTTTATGGCCTAATTTTAAACTAGAGTCCACCTATTGCAAGATCCACATGGAAGGCCCGCGCATCCTTATGACTCTACTTTTCTTTATGGTTCATGGGGATGCGTTGGGAAGACACTTGGCATCGTTCACGGGCTTGATACTTTATTCCTTTCTGGTGAGTAAAGGACTCGTGGTATATAAATGTGAAAATCATACCCTGGGCAGGACCCTTTTTTTGACTCCACGTATCATCCATGCAGGAGTTTTAGACTTCGTCCCCTCTTTTGACTTCTGAAGTTGTGCTTGCTTGACACTTGGCACTTTCTGTGGCTTGTTTGGCTCTCTTTGTGATTTTGCTAAGTCCCCCTTTTATTTCGGTGAAGACTCGCTCAAATGGGTTTTGTAAATATAAGAAAACTCCTAAATGCACAAAATGAAATAACAAGAACATGAATTCCACTAGAAAAACAACCTTCCCTCCAAATACCAATTAGAATTATGTGGCCTTATTCAACCTCTTATAGGTTGTCCTATATTCCCAAAACACAACAAAGACTTTATCATCCCAAAGATTTCCTTCCAACATCAAAAATATTACTCAATGTGTGGCTCAATATCTTGTTGAAATCCTCAGTAGTTCCATTAGCCCAAGGGTGATAGGGTGTTTTTATGGTGTGCCACCATAAATTATTATAATAGTATCATGATAGTCTCATTAAGAAAATGAGTACACCTATCACTTGTCAAACTCAACGACATCCATACCGCTGATAATTTTTTCCCATAGAAACTTTGTTGCCTTACCCGACATGCAATCTTTTGTAGGCACCACTTCGCCCACCTTGTAAGATAATATGTACAAGTTATGATGTAGCACGATCTAGTCCTATGCACAGGTGAGGAAATAGGACCCAAAAAGTCAATTATCCACTTTTAAATGGATCTACATAAGTAATAGGCCTTAAAGGCATTTCATCTCTATTCCCAAGATTTCAAGGAGCCGACAAAGTGATCACATGCCTTATAATATTCTTTTCGTAATCCTTATAAAATGTTTCCCACCATAAACCAACCAATTAAATTTTGTACGCAATGGCATCCCCCGCATAATGTCTACCCGAAATACCACCATGAGCCTCCTCCATAATATCTTCGTGCTCATGATCAAGCACACATCGGCATGAAAATTCATCCTTGTCTAGTTTATATAAATCTCCACTAATCAACATGTAAGGCATGACATTGATGGAAAGATGTTTCCTCTCTATACTCTTCATTCCCTTAGGTGCCACACTATTCCGCAAAATACAACAATATCTTCTAAGTCAGAGTGCACACACTTCAATCTGAAAATTTGTGCATCCGATATCATTGATCTTCAATGCTCTTGCACGTCCTCACCAATCAATCCTTGATAAATGATCTAGTCTAGAATTTCTCTTGCCTTTCTTAATAATCACTTTATACCAAGTTCTTGGAACAATAAAATCCAACGGTATATGCACCCCTACAAAACTGGCTTATTCACCAAGTACTTCAATTCTATGTGATTTGTATAAATTATAAACATGGTAGCCAATAAGTACTGTAAACTTAGTGTAGTGCGTAGATCATGGACAAGGCCTCACGCTTCATAGTTGTATAATTCTATTCATCTGGTGTTAACTTCTTGCTTGTAAAACAAATAGGATGATCAACAATACCTTCCCGGGCTGGGCTAATAACGCACCAATGGCCATGCGAGAGGTGTCCATGAAGGAAAGCTTAGAATAGGCAATGTAGTAAGCCTTTTATTCAATGTCTCAAACGTGCACTTTGTTGTGCTTCACCCCAATGGAACTTTCCTTTACTCTTCAATAATTCTTCAAAGGGCGCAACAATCTTAGCATAACATTTGATAAACTTCCTATAATACCCTGTGTGCCCTAAGAATCCATATACCTCAATATTTTTAGTAGGTTCCTCTAAGCCCAAAATAACAACCTTAGCATGATCCATTAACAAGCCTTCTTTACAGATAATGTGTCCCAACAAAGTAACAAAAGGTATAGCAAAAATGCACTTCTTAATGTTTAAGGAGATGTTCAATTGCCAACACTCTCAAACATAAGGCTTAAATTATCACAATGATTTTTACTAGCCCATACACTCCCAATCATCCAAGTAAATATGTAAAAACTTATGAATGAAGTCCTGAAATGCTTGAACAATAATGAGCAAAAATATCGCATGCATGTTCTTCAATCCAAATAGCATAACTTTGTATGAAAAAATTCCCCATTAAGTGGTGAAATTTGTCTTCTCTTAATCCTCTTTAGCAATCCTTACCTACAAACCTTACCTAATGATATCCAAAAAATCCATCAATAAAGGAGTAGATCTTGCACCCTGCAACGCCTTCCAAGATTTCTTCAGTAAACGGATGTGGGAATGGGGTCTATTACACAAGTAGCATTCAAATCCCTATAATCCACACAAATTATTATTCTTCCATATTTCTTTATATTGATCACCATAGGGCTAACCCATTTTGACTCCTTGATGGGCTCAATGATTCCAAAATTTAGCATCTTAACAATTTCTTCCTTTACCTTGATGTGTAAATTTGGATTCATCCAGTAAGGACTCTACCTTCCTTTAGCTTGATCCTCATCTCACCCAATGAGTAATGTACCTCTTTCAACTCATGATATCCTCTAGGAAATAAGTCCTGGAAGTCACACAGTAACTCAATTATCTTAGCAAATTTCAAGTCATATTAATAATCAACAATGATGACCTCCTTGGGTTCAACATTTATCCTAATGTTGACCTTTTTATTTTTCATAGGCTCATGATACACACACGCCTTATCATCTACACTGTCTAATACCTCGCACAAACCCTTTGTATGCTTAAAATCCAAAATCTCCACTTCTTCATCATCAATTACGTAGACCATCTTACCTTTTTATTTTTCTAGGTAGGCGTGCCCAAGCTTTTCTGCATCTGTCTCTTCTAATTTAAAACACACCTCCAGATTTGACTCACTTAGTAACTCTTGAATAAGTTCCCCAGCCTTTGCACTATCTCCCATAGTTAAGCGCTTCATAACCTGTAACACTTCATTCACTGGAGGTTTAGTGGAAAAATAGTCAAAGGTTTGAATCATACCTACAATCAATTCCTTCCAATTCCCTATTTCTCTATTCAACTCTGCATAAACATACCATGCACATGTAGCCTCGCAAGGTGAAGTAGAGCTTATGCACCCATAGTGAAGGTGGTAAGGCCTCCTTCCCCTCTGTCTAGAGTCTCTCACATTGCTGAACATGATGCGAAGTAGAATCCTTCGCATGGAATTCACATGTCTTGGTAGGTATATTACTCAAGAAATCTTGCAAAGAAAGCAATTCTCACCTCTTGCCACTCCAAAATATTATCCTTGTGTACCATCCACCAACGCATTTCCATCCCACACAGGGTATACACTAGCATATTCCTTCTTTCCACTTGATCTATCCACTGAAATTCCATAGCACGTAAAAAACACTTCAGGATTTCCTTCCTAGTGTACCTGGTTACTACACATCCGCCAAACACACCGTGGCTTGCTTACACATGTAACTACACTTCTCATCTCACACCCAACCATTTCATAAGTTTCATGTGCTCAGTTGCCACGTGCAACACTTATAGTATCACTCATAGATTGTGCATCATCCCATGGAATAAATCCTTCTTTAGATGGATCAATTACCTCAGGATCTATAATGGTGCGTACATAAATTTTGTTCAAATCCTCTTCACTCAAAGGTTCTACATAAGGTGCAACCTTTCTATCTATTAGAGGAATAATGGCGCACTCTTCCTTGTTCTCAAAACTTATATATCCCTTATCGAAGCACAGATCAATTTTGTTTGCATAACACCAAGGGCACCCAAGCAATGTTGGAAAACTATCTACCTCTACAAGCACTAAGACCTCAAAGTCCCCAATAAACTTGGCCCCTTGTATAATAATAGTAGCATATTTCAAGACTACAATGGGTGTGGCTTTAGTCCTATTTTTCATAAAAACATTTGAAGATGATTGTAATGGTATCCTCCCCATCTAATTCCATGCATCCAAAGTGATTACATTCACCTCTGCACCTTTATCGATCAAAATATTACTTAAAACCCATTCATCAACAACTACATTTAGAGTGATGTCTTTTTCATAATCAAGACTGTGAGGAGGTAGGTTAGCAAACAAAATCTATCTTTTGCACTCAACTCCAATGCGCGACATCTTCTCGCCTTAACCATTCCCCATTAAAGGAGTAATGTTTTCTTGCCACAACATCTTGTAAGCCTCCTTTAAATCATCAACATCTTTATGAGGAAGCTCAAATATTTTTACCATTTTAGCTTCAGCGAATGCTCCTTTAAACATTGTATCTCACCTTATAAGCTTCTAATAACTTCCATGGTTTCTTGATAAAATTACTTCTGATGAATAGGGTTTGGATACTTTACATGCAATACCTCCTCCTTTGTAATAATATGATTCTACTTTGGAACTTCGACATCCACTGATCTTCCACAACACATTGTACTCTAACCCTTCCCACACTCTTATCTTGTTTGTCTTTCTTTCTCATATGTTCATACAATTCTGGGCATTCTTCATAATTTTGGTTCTTTCTGTAAAAAGAACAAATAATTTTATGAGGGCATTCACGCCTGTAATGATCAGGAGATATGCATGTATAACATGTTCCTCATGGAAATTTACTTCTTCCACCACCGCGACCTCATCCTCTGAATCCTCCACGGTAACTGTGACCTCTACCTTGACCTCCATCGCGTGCACCCTTTGCTATGATTATGATCATGATGCTCGCCTTATTCCTTATAAGTATTTGCAAAACTGGTCTAACATAGACCAATATCAATGACATCATGAATTTGACCAATCAACCTATAATTATCTGTATTGTGAGTGGTATGTTAGGTTATGGAGCCTATTTTCGGTGAGAAAGTGTTGAAGACTATACACTAAGAGTACTTGTACACTTTCCACAAATTGTCTCTCTGGGGTTCGAGGCGCAACCCCGAATTTTTGTTTTGGTCTTAAATCGTGCTTGATATACCGGGAAACGTGATTTTCTCATATGGGTGGGATTTTTGACCCATATGTTTATGGGACAGTTTTGGCCCATGGTTTTGATACCCACGGTTTTGTAAAAATACTTAAGCAGTTGTCTACTTATGTGGTTTTTTGCATATGGTAGGGTTACTATAACATTACATATGTGTTTTGAATTCGGGTGTGAATTCTGTAGAGTTTGTTGAGCATAGCTCCAAACAGATCTGGGTATTGTATTGAGAGAGCGGTGGCTTATAATAAAATATAAACAAGTGATTCTTGGTGGACGTAGCCCAAATTGGGTGAACCATGTTAAATATTGTCTCTTTGTGTTGTGTTATTTTATTTTGCACTTTTATTTGAGATCTGTAATATTTTCTGCATATTAGTTTCTACTGTTGCAATTTTGTGAGGGATTATTCCACATATTTTATCCCTTATTTCCTAACATGGTAGACCTAAAAAATCTTACGGAAGAGGACAAATTATTACTTATTGTGTGTTGCAATAGTGGGCACCTACTTGAATCATGATCCAAGTGTCGGATATCGAGTCCAACAACATGATGTGTACCGACTTATGAGGGTAACTATCCTTTGTATGTCCTCCTACTTCACAAATTTGTGCACCAAATACCACTATATGTCTTATGCATTGAATTAGCCGACAATTTTTCTAACTCGCTTTTCTATAGCGGTGATTTGAGCATCCAAAAATGGGCTAACACCAGTTTCTATACTCCCAAATGCCTCAACGCACGAGCTTCCTCAAGTGCCTTACATGGATCTGTATAAGTCTTTTGTGAGATCACCCTTCGAAAGGGGTGATCAAATGCCCAATGAACTATCGAACATGTTGACTTGGGTGAATGTCATAAGATAACTTTGATAACAGAGTCTTGAATCATGCATCATATTCCCGAACACTGATTAGCCATGCCCTACTTGATGTATTTTAGCACACTGATGCTCTTCTACTCAAACTCAGGTATGTGTAACTCTTCCAAGAAATCATCACGCATCGCGTATATATATACACAAGTCTAGTTCGAGATCATATTTCCTTTACTAACTATGAGCGTTCCTTGTAATGTGGTAGTAAATTGACTTGACTTACGCTCGGGGGTTATAATCCCCTTTGCATACAATAGTATTTCATACATGTGCATGTGCTTAGCTATGTCTTCAATTCCTTTGCATTCGGGAGATGAAGAGACATCTCAAAATACACTGATGGGGTGGAGGTACAGACAGGTGCCCACCAAATCCAGAAATTGTATTACATCCTATGTTTCCTCTACCTCCAGAACCACCTGATCCTCCTGACCCTCCTCCTATAGCGGGAAACGGACTAGAGGATGCACTGCCTTGTGTTCCAACAATTTTTCTAAAATAAACTCCCACAAAGTATACACATTTTTGCTACTTCCAGATGTTATGCCAACATTTTGCGTGCCCAAGTTTTGTGTTGATGACGCGCAAGAAAATATACACCCAATTGGACCTTAAAATAACGTATACGATGATTGCACACACGTATGAATAAGGCACTGATTAAATATTAAAATTGACTACAAATTAACTCTAAATGTAGCTACTCTACTGTCCACACTACCTTGTGTATTAATAACTATTGTAGAAACTGGAAAACCAAGTGCAAGGGCTAGTCATTTGGGTAGGATTAGATGTACACATGTGCTTCTTAATATTTCCTCGAAGCACTTTCATCTAAAACTTAAGAGGGTTCTCGAACCATGCTTTCCCAAATGGGGGAGTTCCAGAAGATCTAGATCCACGTCTTCCCCGTGAGCTCCAAATCCTTCATGAGCCATCTCTCTCCGTAACACCATTCTTTCTTCAATTTCACTCTACTTCTCTAAATCCCTCATGCATGCCTCATTAAATTTAAGTTACCTTTCTTCTCTCTCGCCTTTTGTTGCTATGTCACCATCCTTCACCATACCTCGCTCGTGCCCCTGTGCATGGTGGGGTTTAGCTAGCCATAGGATGTTGTTCTAAATATAGGTTCATGATCAATGTCTTAATCACTAAAGGTATATTGCGCAAATAAGATCCTCTGGGTTTGTGTAAGAATTGAAACTCAACAACCTCTGGATAGGAATAAGTAGAAACCATGTACTCCAAAATATATCTATTCAAAACACCACTCCACCAATGATCTACAACACGTGTCCAAGTCAGATCAACATCATGCAAGTCCCGAAATTATTCCTACATCAAAACAAGTGTTTGAAACCTCCAATTTCTCTTCAATGCATAAGCTACCAACCACTCGTATAGGTCTATATGGAAAATTCGGAAGAACGTCTAATACAAGTCATGTAACCCACACGTGTGCATTAAATTCAATTCCAATGCTAAATATATGAGCATACTCTTCCTCTAAATTGTCTAACTACTCTTCAATACTAGCCAAGGTCAATCGATACATCTTCATCATGCAACATCCTAGTAAGCTACTGAAAAAGAGGTCCCAATAACGTAACCAAAATGTAGTCTTATTATTCCACCAACAACCCAAGGCGTGTTGGCACATCACTCAGCCAGAAATGAGTGCTCACCCAAAGCGCGCAAGGGTACTAGGTCCCTCTTTTATGTGATCTTTATCAAGGAGTTAACATGATGGACAAACATATATTGCAGATCCATAATAACCATTCAAAAGTAAAGCATCAATATGAACTAGATCTAGATCTCAACTATTATGCATGAGTAATTAAACAAGAACCATAATCAGATTTACCATACAAGATCCATGCTTAGTTATGTCAACAACCAATATCTAGCCATAAATATCCATTATATTAATTGTTGTAAAACACAAAAGCTTCTTACATACATAATAATGTCACCATGAGTCATGCACGTACATAAACCAACAACATAACTCTATTACAAAAGTAGTCCTCCTAAACTATGCAAATCATACATATATATAGGGGTGGGGACTTTCCCTTCACCACCCATGCATCCTCAAAATAGGCTACATGCTAAGAATAGCCATGCGCCACTACAAGCTAACTACAAAATCATGCAAGCTTTCCTAATAATAGATCTACTACAGTTAACTCTTAGTTCAGATCCTATTATTAGCTCAGAACTATGCATGTCACTTGGTCTTCCTCTTATCCCAAAATAACCCTTTCTTGAACCGCAAGTCTTCTTGCTTTAATCTTATCTTCAAAACCTTTCTTGGCCACCACTCCAAGTCTATATTTAGATATGCATCCTCAAAACTAGCTAAGTGTACGGTTTGTTTCCTATGCGCATTCCTATCTCGACTTCAAAGGTCGTAAAATTTGTTCTCTTCACGTGCATGTCCTCATGAGCCTTTATGCTACAACGAATCTTGTGCATGCTAACTTCTGTTCTCGGGGACTTAGTCATTTTCCATGCTCAACAATATTAAAAATGGTAATGAAACCAAGGGTTAAAGGGTTATTTCGCATCACCATGGGAGTTGAGACTGAACTTGATGATGATCCTGAAAAATCTAAGTGGCTGAACCAATGTGACGAATCCTTAGGTCTTATATGTATGTCTATTTATCCTTATTTTTTCTTCCATATTGAGTCATTTGAAACACTTGTTGAAGCATGGAAAATGTTAGACACTATGTTCAGACAAAAATATGACATGAGAGCACATGAGTTCGAAAAAAACTACTTATATTAAATGTTAATGAGTTTTAAATACTACATGCATTCTTCTCAAATTTCATCCACACTAGATTTCTTTTAAAGGAATGTAAAGTGGAGAATAAATATTCCCAGTTTATCTTGATGATTCTTTCTAAGTTAGGCCTGAAATGCTTTATCTTCATTTCGACTTTCCATGTTATGAAATCCACACCGGGAAGTACTTGGAAAATTACCTCATTTAACAAATTTTCGTCCTAAATCATTCAAGAACAAGAAAAACTCATTCAAATGGGGATTCTCGAATCCATTTCACATGCCCTTGTAGTAAGTATTGGTAAGGAAAAGAAAACTAAAAAGAATAAAGAGAAAAAGGATCAATCGAAGAAGGAAACTAGTATTAACCAAGCCCAAACCAAACCTAACACAAATGCTTCAACTTCCTAGCCTAAAGCGAAGAAGGAAAATTATAAGTGTTACTATTGCAAGAATATTGGCCATGAAGAGCATCATTGTATGAGGAAACAAATAAATCACCTAGCTCATTTACTTGAGAAGAATAACATATGTGTTCCTGATTCTATCAAACACAATGCTCTAAAAGAAGGAGTTTAAATCGAGAAAAATAAAGGAAAGGCCCTTACAGCTAGATTTTCTCCTTCATCAATGTTGATTATAGATTACAATGCCTCACACCACATGGCCTCTTCACATGTTGAGTTCTACAACATCAAACCATGTGGTACATCCCAAATGATGTTGGGTGATGACACTATGTTGTTGGTTTCTAGTAGTGGATCGATAGAGATGGATGGTGGAATGTTTAACCAAGTGTTGAGTGTTCCTAATCTCTCTACCAATCTCCTATTGGTTTACCAAATCACTCACCTTGGTGAAGGTGTTCAAACCTAAAATATTCTTACGCAGCTTTTAACACTAAAATTACACTAATTATCCTCTTTCCCATCATTTCCGTAATAATTAGTGCTTTCCCGCTAATTAGCTAACATTTCCCTTCATTTCGGTTAATTAATGACATTTCATTAATTAATTAACTTCCTCATCACTCCGGATGCTAATTAATGACCTTTCGTTAGTTATAATCCACTTCTAAGTGATTAATTAAACATTATTAGTTAATTATGCCTTATATTTTAATCAATAAACCCCTTTTATTGGTTAAATTCCCCTTTACATCCCCGAATTAGGCTAATTTTCCTCTAAATCCCCCTAAATAGCTTCTACAATCTTATCCTTACCTATTAATTAATCACATTTGATTAATTAAACCCCTCTCAACTCCCATAAAATGCACATCCTTTATTAAACATGCATATCCTTTGCATTTCCTCTTTGGGGTTTATCCCACATCCATCAAATTGCTAGCCTTGCCCAAACATGCAAGCTATATAAGGAACCCTCCTCCTTCCCTTTCTTCTTACACCTCATTTGCACTAGTGAAAACTATAGGCATTTTGATCTTGAGCCATTCTCCATTGTTGGAAATAGCTTCTCCATCTTGCATCCATTCTCTCAAATTGAGGAGCATGGGAAGATCCAAAGATGACCTTGTAGCCATTTCTTGGTGATATCTCATCCCCAATTATTGAGACAAACAACACCAATTTGATTGTTAAATGATCTAATTAGGTTCATTCTTTAGGTAGCAATCACAAAGAGTAGGAATGGCTTAACATTTAATGGTTTTATCATGATTATGCATTGAAGAAATTATTTTCCCTTAAGCTCTTATCTTTATGGTTCTATATTATATTTATCTTAGCTTTTAGACTACTAGGTGTTAGTCTATTTCAATTAGCTTTGCAAGTTTATTATGTTCAAAGAAGGAATGTGAGTGGAATTTGGTCCTAACTTGATGATTATTCATGAGCTTCACTCTGACTCCACTATGGTTGAGGGAAAGTCAGATCAATGTTTATGATTGTACGCCTTCTCCCATTTTACTTTTGATTCGATACCCACTTCCTTTCTCACTCATGTAGATGAGGCTAGTAAGTTATGGCATGAGTGTTTTGGCCATCTTAACTATCGTTACCTTGAAAAATTGATCTAAAATGAAATGGTGAATGGATTACCCATGTCGATTTTTCTAAGGTTCTTTGTGAGGGTTGTGTCTCGTAAATCACCCTAAAGAAATTTTTGGCAAAGGAAAATCCTGGAGATATACTTGTCTTTTGGATCTTATTCATAGTGACATTTCTAGTCCTTTGCCATCATGTTTGCTTACTAGAGATTTGTATATACTTACCTTCATTGATGAATTTTTGTGTTACACTTGGGTGTATTTTATTAAGCTAAAGTTTGAAGTTTTCGATCACTTTCGAGACTTTAAGGCAATTACTTGAGAAACAAGATGAAAGGTCTATCAAGTTTCTTCAAACTAACAATGGAGGTGAGTATATGAGTAATAGGTTTGAATATTTATGTACCTATGAAGGGATTTATTTGCAACATACAATTTCTTATAGCCCTTCACAAAATGGAGTTACGAAAGAAAGAACCAAACTCTTAAGGAGATGGCCACTTGTATGGTTCACTCGAAATCCTTCCTCCGCAGAATTGGGCTAAAGCAGTGAATTGTGTTTGTTGCATTCAAAACTATGTTCCACACAAGGCAATAAGAGGGATGTCACCCTTTGAAGCATGGTTTTAATGAAAAATTGATGCTAAGATCTTTTGCATCTTCAGATCCAATGTTATGGCCCAAATTCCCAAAAATAAATGCAAGGCCTTAGAACCACAATCCAGACCTTATATTTTTGTAGGGTATCCTGATGGCATGAAGGGGTATAGATTTTTTAACCCTACTACTCATCAAATTTATATTGAGAGAAGTGTGAAATTTGATGAGTCGTCTTTGACTTCTACTTATCCACCCTCTGAGGTCCTTATGCTCTCTGATTCTAACTCTTCAAATTATTATGTTGTTGAGAATGCTCATCCTCTACTTGATTCTCCTCCTCAAAACCCTCATGCTTTGGAGTCTTTTGATTTTGATATTAGTGATGACGAGAAATTTTTCCCTTCTCAATCGAGTGAATAATCTATCAACTCTGCTGATCGATCCCTCTTGGTCCTCACCGGGCTAGGAAGACTTTTCAAAGTGTTGGAGAATAGATGGGAGATCCTTCGGACAAAAGACTAAATTATTTAGAGTTCCCTATGCTTCACTCCTTATATACCTCTACTTCGACCCTCGGTATTTTTGAGAGGCTCCTTAGATTCTGAGTGGGATTACGCCATGGATGAGGAGTATTCCTCACCCATGAAGAACAATACTTAGGATTTCACCCATCTTCCAAAAGGAAGAAAAATCATTTCGTGTAAGTGGGTATTCAACAAATTATGGTGCCAATGGAGATATTGAGAATTACAAGGCATGGCTTGTAGCTACATGTTTTTCTTAGGTAGTTGGGGTTGATTACTCGGAAACCATTAATCCGGTTGTGAAGATGACTTCCATTCAACTAGCCCTCAATATCACTGCTTTGTGAATGATGGGAAGTACACCAAATGACATTTAAGAGTGGTTTTCTTCATGGGTACCTAGAGGAAGAGATATACATCAAACAATCTCCAGGTTATGTACATGATCTCTCCTCATTTACAAGATAAAGAAGTCTCTCAGTATGGATTTAAACAAGCCCCTTGGGCTCGACATGCAAAGATGGACTCCTTTTAACTTACATCAGAGTTAACTTGGTGTCACTCAAACCCAAATGTTTACAATATATATAAGGATGACTCCATGATCATTTTCATTTTGTATTTTGATAACTTTTTGATCATGGGAAACTCTTCCTCAATCATTGATTATGTGAAGATTTCCTTAACCAACAAGTTCTCCGTGTCTAACCTAGGATTGCTTCATCACTTTCTTGGGATTCATATTTCACAATATGACTTGGGAATTTTGATTTCAAATCCTAAGTAATCCATGGATTTTCTATCTCAGTTTCATATGTCTGATTGTAAGCCTTCTCCTACTCCTTTCCTTTCCTAAGGTTAACTTTGTTTCTTATTTCTATACTCCTATGGTTGATGGTACCTTTATCAAAAGCTGGTGGGGAGCTTGATTTACCTAACTCACACTTGTCTGGATCTATCATATGATATTGGGATCATGTCCAAATTAATGCAAGAGCCTCATCGGTTTCATTGGAGAGCACATAAGAGGATCCTTCACTATGTTATTTGCACTTATACATATGATATTCAATATCTAGAAGGGGAAAAGATTGATTTTGTTGGTTTTTATTGGTGAGAAAAAAATTTGATATGGAAAATTAGGTGTTTCCACCAAGGCTCATAGGGATACACCCTACATTAAAATTTGTAGCTCCCATTATTGATGAAAACTAATCTACTCCTATTTAATGTTGTGGGTTGGTGATTAACTAAAATGTGGAATAATCTAAATTAATTTAATATTAAGAATAATAGTAAATAATAGATACATGCATACATAGAATGACCCAAATAACCAAGTAAATAGAAATGTGAAACCCTAGTGAGAAAAAAGGGTTCAGAAGAGCTTAGCTGATTTGATGAAAGTGTCAGACTATGTTGCAGTGTGAACCGGAAAAACAAGAGGAGGAAACAATCACACAGAAGCCTGAAAAAGCACAGATTCGAGCTCTCTAGCTGAACTAGGGCACCTAGAGAGGGAAAGGGGAACCTGTGGGTGCCCTGGTCTAATATATGGGTGCCCTGGTCAACAGAAATAGCCTAAAACCATCCTATGAGGTGTAATTGGATGTTCTCTTATGTTATTTTTTTGTTGCACTAACTTTACTAAACTGCGTAAGATGTGACTATAATACTTGCAATAAAGAATCACCTACAAAACCCCAAGACAAGCATCAAATCCCTAAAAACAAAAGATGGATATGAAGGGGTTAAACTATCCTTAGTGGCCAAAATTGTGGACTTATTAATTGAGTGTTGCACTACATCTCAGACCCAATGTAGTTTTATGTGTGTGTGCAATCATGCCCTAGGTGCTCTTGTGCCAATTGTACTTTGTGAAAGTAGCAAGTAATAATTATGTGCATAAATGCAATAAAATGGTGGATGGAATAGAATAAACTTCCCTCCTATGCAGTGTGATGTAGATGAACTAGTTTTGTGCCTTGTGATGGAGCTAGATGGATGTAAATGGAGCCTTTGATGGATGCAACCTTAGGTGATGATAGTAGTGCTTAGTGTTTGGTCCCTCATTATGGTCTCATAACTTTATATGTATATGGTACTCTTCTTCTAATTTTGTAATTAACACCAAAAAGGCCGACCACTAAAAATAAAAATAAAATCAAATTGCTAGAAAGTGCCCAAAAAGTGGCAGGAAAGTGTAGAAAGGCTCAGGGTTCCCCAAATGGTACCGAGGTGCCCCGAATACAGGCCAAGTGCCCTAGTCAGAGGTAGAATGATGCAAAATGACAAAAAAGAATGGCAAAGTATGTGTTGCAGGTATGCAATGATGATGACAGAAAAATAAAGTAAAATGGTCAAAGGACATGGGTTAATTAATACTTTCTTCACTCAAAAACCATATGAATAGTGGTATGAGACCGAGACTAAATAATTCTTAAAGTGTGTGCTTTTGTGTCTACATTTTCCTCCACTTTATGTTGGTGAAAGGAATGCTCGGTAACATAAAGTAGATAGAGATGCATACTTGATGTCCATGTAGAGTGATGTAGAAAGCGTGCCGATGGACTAGAAAATGCGTGGAATGAGAAAATAGTGGAGCATAGAGACTAAAGATGTAAAAGTGTAAAAAGTGGTGAAAGTGAACCTAGGTCAGAAATGTGTTTATATATGACGATGTGTGTGATGTACTTGCATGTTAGTATGAGGTGTATGTTGTCACAAAATGTCATTGTTGTTGTTGTTGACACTATTTTTATTGTTGATTGTTTGCTTTTCATATGGTCAAACTGTAACTAGAAGATGATCAAGTAGTCAAATACACATGTATATATGTGTAAAAAACATGTATATAGAAATGAAAAGACTGAAATGGAAATATGAAAAATTGTAAAAGGAACATGTGCACCTGATCTATGATGAGAGAAAATGGTGTAGAGAGGATATCCTGTACTATGAGTTTTTTGGGTGATCTCATGCCACCCTAGCCAAAGAAGTGTAGGGAGAAAGCTACTTTATTCTCTAACCTATAACTATTTTCCTAAATATTTGTGAAGAGATTTCTATACTGCCTAGTTTTTTGGATGATCTGACATCGCTCGCTGAAGTAGTGTAGAGAGGAAATCCCTTGTATCCTCTAACATGTAACTTCTCCCTAGAATGCTAAGGAAAATATGCCTTGTAAAATATGTTGTGTACGGGGTTTGTAGATTGGTCTGAACCCACTCATTATATAACCCACAATGTTAAAGACAGAAACTAAACTAAACTGTAGCGGTAGAAAGTGTTGAATAGTGTGTAAAACCCCAAATGATGTCCCCCTCTTTGGGGGTGCATGCGACGTTGCTGATAGGAGAACAAGGCCCCAAAGAGGACCAACCACATAAAGCTGTGCCATGTGCGGGAAGGGAATGCACTTGGTAGAAACATGGGCACACATAAACAAGTGGCTAGAAAATGAGTGTTAGTACGAACAAATATGCATGTAAAAGACAAGTGTACGCTATGCAGCTAATGTAGAAAATAGAAAGCAAGTAAACATGCAAGAAAATAATAATAGACCACCAAAGCAGGTTGTAAACATGAGACATCACTCATGATGTCGCAAGACACTCAAGGCCATAATGACCTCATATAACAAATGAGCATGCACACAAAACAAAGGGCAAGACTCACATACAATAGAAAATAAGAGACAAACGATAATAAACAGACATATAACCATGGAAGAAAGTAATCTTGCAAAAAAATGCTACACATGAAGCACCTATTAGCATGTTATAAAGATAATCCATATGTCAAAAATGTGTATAAACAAGGAGTGTAAAGTGTTAAGTACATAATGAAACAATAACACCTGTAAGAGACAAATGTGGATTCCCCCAACAACTATTGTATGAGTGGTATAAGGTGAGCATCCATGATATGTGTAATTGACATGTATCTATAATCAAAACTAGAAAAGGACATGAACACACATGTGTGTATGGTAAATATAATGACATACAAGAGATCTAGCTAGCATGTGTAATAAGTGAACATGAACAAGAAAATGTAAGCAAGATTAAAAGCAACCAAGATATGCAACATGTTGTGGATGGATGGAATGGAATGCAAGATGGATGATAGGAGCCGCGTGCCCCCTAAGTGAATGAAAGTTTATGCAGTGAGGTTCATTTAGTATGCCCCCTTAGCAGTCAAGAATGAACCGTAAATGAGAGTGGATCATTAGGAAATGGTCGAATCATGTGTGTAGGGTTTCTAACATGTTGTGATGAGTGTGTAGGTGTAGGGATGATATGAAAATTAGAAATGAAGTGTGTACGTGACCCTATGGCCGAAGCGTATATGACGATAAGATAAGTGTAGGAGTGATGATTTAGCCTAAATTTTATATAACTACTAGATTAATAGAGGGAGTGGTGATGTATCCCATAGCGTATACCATTACAAGATGAAGGGATAGGTGACCATTTAACGTATAGCGTATGTCACTAACCTAGGAATGTCTAAGGATATAAGGATGAATGATGATCATGTGTGTATGATAAGGTCCATTTGGTTTTCCAACCCTTGACAATCAGTATGGACTAAGGGTCTAAAGTACGTCATAAGGTAGTAAGTGCAACATGTAGAAGAAGATGTAGGATGTGTGATGATTAAACGACCATGTGATGAGAAAAATGTGTAAATATGCAATGTGTAGAATGTAATGCAAGATATGTAGATAGCCTAGTAGTATAAGATGTGTGTTATGTAGTATGTAGAATAAGTAATATGTAACGCTAGTATAACATCCCCATTTTAAGACTTTAGAACAAGGATTTTTTTATTTTTTATTTATAAGGTTCTCTGTTCTAAATAATCATAATTTATAACACACATTCCATGCCAATCAATCTCATAACAGATAACCATATGCAACTGTAAATGACTCGGTGAACTACCAATCTCTCATTTCATGACTCGGTTTCTTACCGATCTCTCATGTTAACTCAATGTATTGTATACTAAGTATACTTGGTTCTCTTACCCTTTTCTAGGAATTAAGTGTTCTATTTAAGAGGCCTATCTAAATATTTGTTACCAATATTCATCTAAAATCCCGCTTCTTAAACTAGGTGACATAGGACAACGCAACCAAGACTTGCAATACTTTGGCCAAATATTTTCACATTGTTCATGTTTATATTCCTAGACGACATACTCTTCAAACATAATACGTCCTTTACCCCAATTCATCTATTATTTAGAATGGTATTCACTGACTCCTATCAGTCCACTTGTTCTAGGTTTAACCCTAAACCAGGTTAGCAACATGGTCTAGTATAGAGAACCACCGCGGTGACTAAGGGTACATAGACATACTCAATCGACCTAATTTGATTGCATGTGTCTAGTTATCCTAAGTCATCGTGAGTTACCCCCTATACTAAATCATGCTTCTAACTCTGACCTAGAGTATAACTAAGATCAAGTCCGAGTTTATGTAGACCTAGATGATCCATTTTGAAGGGTGTTGCAACATGTCAATTGCAACATTGTATCCTCATGAAGACCCAAGTCTTCATGAAGGTATAGTTCTGTAGTTGGTGTGTGCCAACATCCAATGGAATTACCCCATCTGGATGTACATACCCAAGCAAGAAGTTAATTACTTAATTATTTTCTATGGTTAAGGTCTAATTACAACATCCTGCTTTGAATCCTTAATTTCTTTAACCCTTAAGGTTTCCAACCAGTAATTGAGTTGTTAATGTTTTATAGAAACATCAAGATTTATTTTTAGTCGTTAACTTCCTACTTTAGGGTTTAGTTAATTAAAACAAAAACAACAATCAACAATAAGATTCACTTATTATACCCAACCATTCTTAGCTTGTTTAAGTTCCAAAATAGGTTCCTTTATATTAGACTTCATTGAGATGAAGTCTACTTATTAAATATTTATATTTACCTTTCATTTGTTTTATACCAAGGAAGGTATGGGTCAAGAGGAAGTTCACCTTCCTCTTTCTTGTTAAGAATTAGGATTCATTGTAACCTTTTACATTATATCAGATATCATAAAGAAATTGAACTCCCATTAACACCATTTAATAAGCCATAGTGACCTAGTTATATGATCATCCATGAATGCCAACTTGATAAGTTGCATTTAAATAAAGGGATAGAGTATCAAATTCCCTTTCCACCTACTTCATTTTAAGTCCAACTGAAAAGGTTCAAAACATATATGATTATGAGAGAATAAGGATAAGTTAACAAATTCCCTTTACAGAATGCACAAAGAGAATAACACATCAAGTACAAGTAAACTCTCAATATTTTCCATTCATCAAAGTGAAATACACACTTTACAATCCAATCATTTTAGACATCTTTCATGTCAAACAACATCAATAAGTTCAATTAAGAAATACAACTTTTCCTCTTACAAATACATTTCAATAATGAATCATATTTCCTCATAAAAGATCCAGTCTTTAGGTAAACATAAGAAGCATCATAAAATAACTTGTCTTATTTTATCACTTACGAAGTCCATTTGCAAAAATTGCTAGCATGGGTTAGTTCAGTGAATTGAGCATGATAAGCACTAAGCATTAAAATGATGTGCTTTCAACTAACTATTTCATAAAAAGAACTCTGCTTTTATGAAACAGTTAAAGCATTATAAATAGATACATCTTAAGAAATAACAGTCATGAAAGGAAGAACAAAGTGATCAACCACATTAACATTAAGTAAAGATCATGATATAATCAACACTCTTCACCAATGATTTCATAAGGAATTAAATCAGATAAATAATATTTCATCCTAATTACTTATCACATTCCTACTATAGATATTTATAGTTCATTTCTTGATTCATTCAAACTAATTCAAAGAAAGACACTAACTCTAATATTTCCCAAAAATATAATTATTTTTAAGAAGCAATGATCCACCATACTCAACATTAACATATTCCATCATAGATATCTAAGGCTAAGCTCATTCAATCTCCATGACAGATTTTAGGATGAGCCATCAATATCTTAAAGTAAGAGTTTCCTATTTAAGGTACTACATCCAAATTCAAAGCCCAAACTTCAGTCTAAGTATTGGATTAAGCCTCAATAGGTTTGGTAAAAGATATAAATATCTCATTTGTATGCACCAATAATTGGTCACACATCACCATAATAAGATTCCTATCAAAACATAAGTCAAGGAGAAGAAGTGAAGGTTTATCCTTCAACTACCCATTCTGTAATTTCATTCAAATATATAAAACTGAACTAGTCAGCTCCTTACACAGGAGTAATATAGAAGAGAATGAATGGAAAGAGAGTGAAAAAATTATAACTTCCTTCAGAGTTCAAAAAAAATAGTAATGAATACCTTAACTCAGAAGAGAGAGAAGGATGTCAACAACAAGGATGAGATAAGGTCTCATTATTCCATCCTTAAAAAGGAGAAACACATTCGAATTCAAAAGAACTGAAACAAATCCTTACCGAGAAACATTCGATTTCAACAACCATTGCAACACAAATAACTTAGTCGATATTGAATCGATGTATATATATATATATATATATATATATATATATATATATATATATATAGGAATGATATAAAAAAGTTAGAAACTAAAAGAGAAGGTTTCCCATCAGATAATGAGAACAACCACTTGTAATTACAAAATCTATAAATAACATTATGAGAACAAAAAAATCAATAAATAACATTAAATTCATTCTAATGTTAAATAGCATCTGTTGTGAAGTTCTCTAATTACCCCCTACAAAGAGAGAGACAGAGTAGCGATGAAGTAAATCTTCATTATGCAGTCTTGATTTCTTTTCAAGTGTCAACACATATCAACTTACCTTTAAGTTACCCCAGATTCCCTATTTCACAAGAATCAATGGAACAGGTTATAGGTTCAAGAAGGAAGAACCCAACCCGATTCATCCACAAGGGAAACAACAAAAATGACATGACTCCAAGTCAGGTGTTTGAAATTGAGCTCAGAAGAGAAGAGAAAAACTGAAACGTTCCAACCCAATTTCTTAAGATAGACAAGACTGAACTATTCCATAGTTTGACATAGATACTCCTTTCCTACAACATCATCTAAACATCAAACTTGAATGCAAAGAGTAGTAAATCCAACAAGATGAACCGATAAGGTAGCTCTTGAAGCACGAAATTTCACTCCAGAAAAGATGCATAAACATTCATTAAGTCCTTCCCAAAATCACGATAGCAGGATAATTGACAACCTTTTTATCAAATGATTTTTAACAAGGAGATTCGTTCAGCCCAAAATTAGATAAGTCATTAACAAATCATCACCCAACTTACGTGTGAAAGAAAAAAATCGACAACATGCAAGTTCAAGTAGAAGCTAACATGTTTTAATGAAATTTCAAACAAGGAAGAACCGAAACTTGAAACATCTTCCTTCATAGCAGTGACTTCTATTATCCAACTTTAGAATAGTCAAATAGGGTATCTCAAATTCAAAACGTATAAAGCTCAGAAGAAGTAAAACTTGTTTACTGTTATTTCCAAACAAGCACAAAATCCCCATAACATTGAATCAAACTATCTACTTAAACATAGTTCGAATAGATGAAAAAGAAGGGATTTAAAATCATCTCGAGCTCAACAAAAGATAGCCCGTAGTTCTAAATTTTTCCCAACAAAAGAACAACCCAACTCCTATCTTTATCAACCAGTGAACCTCTCTATTCCATTTTGTACAGTCAACAGAAGTTCACAAAAATTTGACAACATTCTGTTCAAACAATGGTTAAAGCATGATTCACTCATTTCTTCAGTGAGGAACAAACCCATATTTTATTTCATCAAACAGTGAATCCTATCAGAATAATGCAAAGAAAATTCAAGCATGAATGTAGAATAAACATCATATATAAGAACCCATTTGTTTCCAAGAGTAGAGTTGTTTTTATGAAGACATTTAGGAAAAAGTAGAACAACTTAATGGGTAGAGCCTATCATGCTTGATAGAGCTTCTTATCGATTTGTAGAAGATTTCTAGTTGAGCCTCCATAGTCTCTCCTTTTCTAAAATGATGTCAAAACTCCAAACCTTCTTCTTATTCTTCTAATAGATCCAAAAATAGCTCTGAGATGCCAAAAATATCGATGGATCAAAAATAGAACTGCTGGTTCGAAGAACCAAAACTTCATGTAGAGTAAAAATCGCAAATAACAAAAGATAGAAAAAACCTTCTCAAAATCCACTTGCATATTTTCCTATGAGGTTTCTTCACCATGACTAAGGCTCATTAATGCAAGGACTACCAACTCTCCTGCCTATTTCTCCACGCCACCACCATCCAAATTTGGTGAACTCCAATTCAAAATTTGCATGCATTTTATATTTAGTGATGATGTCAACTAGGCATCCCCTAACTCCCCATGCCTCCACCAAAACTGGTAATTTAAAGATGTAAATACAGAAATCAATTCTCATAAATGCCTTAGAAACTGATGCCACCACCCTTTCAACTTGCCAAGTAGCCCATAGGTACCCCTTAGCTTAGTATTATATTAGGTTAGGAATCAACCTTAGTCTTTAGGTAAATAGTATTTACCTTAGGTTGTTTCAAAATTTTACCACAATTAAAACATACCATCTTAGGTTAAGGTGTAAACCTTAGTAGTTTAATAATAGGTCTTAGGTAAGTCCTAATTACCTAGGTTAAAATCCACATAGCATAGATCATTACAACTTAGGTTAGGGTGTTTACCTTATAACTCGTAATTGATCCTTGATCTTATTATGCTATTCAATGTTTTAAAATATTTATCAAGAAGGCCCAGGTTCACCATTTACAACATGATGCAAAGCAAGGACACCAAAAGAAGGGTCCTCATAATTATAAACAAAACAAGACTCAGTCCCACTTTACCTTCCATTTTAGAATGTCAAGGTTATTAAGATGATCAGGTAAGAAGAATGGAGCATACCTTGGATCAATGGAATTGATCCAAGGTTTTGTTATTAACATATGATAAGTATGAAAACAACAATACAGGTTCACAACCTTTCAAAACATAGAGAAGAATGAATTCATTTTCAAGTAAATAGAATCACAACAAAATGAATCTTTGTATAGTAATAATTTATCCATTGCAAACATGATTTACAAAAGTCATACGAGTACACCTTCCTAAGACAAATCACATGTCAACATTTGCAATGTCAAGAGGGAAAGTAATCAAAGTAATATTTTTGTCAAAGATGTTACATCTAGACTCTAGATAATAGGGGTGTGACATATGTATGATGAAGACTAATATGATGTATGATGTATAGATGCGTAAATGTCAAAATAGTAATGATGTAAAGGAACATGAAGATGTAGTATGTGAAATGCGAGATGTATTGTAAAATGTGTGAAGAGACGCAATGTGTAGTACCTATTGTGTAGTGTGTGGGGTTCATGTGTAGTATGCCCTCAACATTCAAGTGTGAACTGAAGCAAAAGAGTGTGTCATCGGGTAATGGCAATGCTACAGTGTGGATGAGTATGCCTATGCTATGAGATGGATGTATGATAATGCAAAGATGAGAGGTGTGTTGATGCTAAGGGAGGGGGAATTGTGTGAGTGCTATGCCCCCAAGTGTGTGTGGATGAATGGAATAACCATACATAGAAAAGGAAGAAGTTCCTCCATCTGATGCCTATGGTGATGAAAGTGAATGACCATGCTCTAGTAGTGGTGGTATAGTAGAAAGACATTGTGTTGGTGAATGAAGTCTATGTGCATGCGATGGATGAATATATGATGAATGTCATGGCATAGAAAAATTTTTCAGTGATGGAGATCTATGTGATGTTGAGCGCGAAGGTGATGAACACCCTCCCGGAATAAAATGATGCGGTGACCTATGTCGAGATACAGTAAACATCTTGAGAATGGGCCTATACCTATGTGTAGGACTAGCGGAATGGTGAGGTTATGTATATAATGCATGAGTAGGTGAGCTAGGAGTGGATTGTGCTTTAGTAATATAAAATGGGATGTGCTAGATGATGTAGAAGATGCATGAACCGATTCTTGAGAAGATGACGACCATGGAATAGATGGGGTACGTTGTCAATAGATATCACCTGATTGTTATGAATGAATTTGAGTTGTAAATGATTCATAGAGATAATGGATTGAGACCTATGAATCCAATTTAGCTCGAGCAGCATGTCACAACCATCAACTACTTGCCCAACAAGGAAAGGGACAAGAAAAGTGAGAGGACCAACCGTAATGTGTAGCTTGATGACACCATATGGTTTGTTTAGAGGGTATTTGATTTGTGATTGAGGGTAACCAATGGCATAAAGAAATGGAATATAACATGTGCTAATAGGCCAAGATGGTTTAACCTTAGTATTATTGATGGGGATTGAGCCAATAGATGCTTTGATATGTAGGTGATTAGATGAAAAAGTTGTATGATAGTAGTGGTTAGAAAAAAAGATGACTGGTGGTGAAGCATTAGTATGTGCAACTAAAAATTCAAGGGCCCCTAAAGCAGGAGGAGACATTTTGTGGTATGCATGATTAGCTAAAGATGTAGTTGCTTTCTTGTCACATTGTTGAGATTGGATATTAAAGAGTTTGAGTTTACCCTTTTCAGTGATAGGTAGAGAGTCATTAGCTTTTGGGAACTCAAGCTTGTTGTTATCAATAAGATCTTGGATGATTGTGCGAGAGCTTGAAACATTAATTTGTCAAGTTTCCCACACATTTTTGATAGTCACATCAGAATTTCTCATTGTAATTCCTACCTTTTTTTTGATATGGGTCTACTTTTAGTGGTGGAAGAATCGTGATAAGATTGCTCTTAATAAGTTGTTGCAATATGAGATGTGGGGCCATATAAAATTTTTAAATGCGCACCTAGTGGTGGTGACCGAACCTTTTAGGAGTAATGACCGCATAGATAATAATTTTGGTGTATGTTGTTTTAGTTGGATATGGCTTGAATGGTGTCTTATTTGGAAAATGAGGCTTGTTCTTGATATTTAAGCTTGCCTATGGATAAAATTTTTGTTTCATGGAGCTTAAGAGTATGAAAAAGTTGTTCGAATGAAGGAGAGTTCTCAAAGAGATTACTCTTCTGAAATGGTGGAAAAATAATTTGAGTGACCAAGTCCTGAAGCTCGATTTTTCTAGCACATTTGACATCTTAGCTAGATTATTTTTATATCTCAACATATAATTGACGAGGTGTTCATTAGAGCCATGTTTAAGTTGTGCTAATTAAGCATAAGAGATCTTGGAGCCAATATTGATAGAAAAATGAGTAAGAAAATCATTGGCCAAATGCGTAAATGAAGTTATCAAATGAATAGGTAGGTTATAAAACAAACGCATCACATAATCATGGAGACTACAGGAAAATATTTTAACCAAAATAATATGATCATCCGCAAAGTCAAGAAAAACTACATGGAATGCTCTAAGATGCTCTTATGGGTCACCATGCCCATTGAAAATGGGTGAAAAAAGTAGGAGGAAGTAGATAAATGGATATGGTAGGTGCAAATGCTGTATGAAATAATAAGGTGGAATCTAAAGATGGGGATGCGCAAGTAGTAACTTGTCAGAATGGCGATGAATCAGTGCTTGAAGGTCTTTATAGAGAGATGATAAGTGTTGAGCACCAACGGAGGAAAACCGCCACATATGAGAGATAAGAGGTGATGTGAAATGATTTTCTAGGAGTAGTAATAGAAATTGGAATGGTAGAAATGGGATGAAGAGTGAAACAAATGGTTGTAAAATCATGGAAGTGGAGATGGCTACAAAAGCATTAAGTTCTTCCAAATTGGTAGCTTCCTCACAAGAAACATGTAAAAGTAAGTCTAGATCTTGGGGATGCTCATGTGATATGGTAATTAATGGCTTTAAGATGAACCTCAAGAAAATTTTCAAGAGTAAGGCATAGTAAGGAGAGAAAGATATCCCTAAGTGGAAGGTAGTTTCCAACATGGGGTTCACAAAAATGATTAACTAAAAAGTGGAATATTCTAAGTTAATTTAATATTAAGAGAAACAACAAATAATTTATAAATGCATAAAGAAACGACCCAAGAAACTAAGTAAATATAAATTTGAAACCATAATGAGAAAAAAGGGGTGGGAAGAGCTTAGTTGATTTATTGAGAGTGTCAAATTATGTCACGGTGTGAACTAGGAAAACAAAAGGAGGAAACAATCAACAAAAGCCCGAGAAAGCACATATCCAAGCTCTTTGGCTTAACTGGGCACATGGAGAGGGGAGGGGACACCCTTGGGTGCCTTGGTATGAGATATAGGTGCCCGCCTTCGAAAATACCCTACAACCCTCCTCTAAGGAGTTGTTGGATGTTTGTCTTGTTCTCTCTTTGTCACACTAACTTCGCTAAACTGTATCAAATGTTCTTTGGCATACCCACATTAAGGAATCTCTGAAAAACTCCAAGATAAAAATCAAATCCCTAAAAAATAAAGATGCATATGAAAGGGTCATATTGTCCTCAATAGCCACAATGGTGAACTTACTAACTGAGCATTGCACTACATCTCAAATCCGATGTAGTTCTATGTGTGTGCCATCATGCCTTAGGTTCTCTTATGCTAGTCGCACTTTGTGAAAGTAGTGAGCAATAACTATGTGTAGAAATGTAATAAAATGGTGGATGGAATAAAATAAACTTCCCTCCTTTGCGCTTTGATGCGAGATGAAACAACTTTGTGCCTTGTGATGGAGCTAGATGGATGTAAATAGAGCCTTTGATGGATGCAACCTTAGGTGATGATAATAGTGCTTAGTTCTTGGTCCCTCATTATGGTCTCATAACTTTATATTTATATGGTTCTCTTGTTCTAATTTTGTAATTAACCCCGAAAAGGCCAACCACTAAAAATATAGGAAGCTCAAATGGCTAGAAAGTGCCCAAAAAGTGGTGGGAAAGTGTAGAAAGGATCAAGGCACCCCTAGTGCGGAGTCGGGCACCCCATTCATAGGTATAATGATGTAAAACAACAAAAATAGACTAGGAAAGTATGTCTTTGAAGTACGTTAGCAACGATGACATAAAGTAAAGTAAAATGGCCAAAGGACATGGGTTAATTAGTAATTTATTCACTCAAAAACCATATGAATAGTAGTATGAGACCGAGACTAAATAATTCCTAAATCACGTGATTTTGTGTCTATAGTTGGCTGAATAAGTCGGGATCACACATGAACACTCCATTGCACCTATTGAAAATTTCTTATACGGGTACAAAGGAGAAAATTGTAGCGATGAGGAGTGAAGGAGAGAAATTAGAAAAATGAAGGTTATTGCTTTGTGAGTAGGCACAAACATAATTCATGCCCAATAATCGATTAGGTCAACATTCAATATAGAGGAAGGAAACAATGAAGTCATCGGATGACCAATGAATTAAGGATACACGGTTCCTTAGATTCAGCTATCAAGGATGTAAAGTTCCTTTCCATCACTATGATTGAAAAATGCATAGAAGATTGGAAAGAGAAGAACATGTGAGAGAGGGAAATGGAAGAAAAGTATATTTTATTTCTTGTGTTGGTGATACAAATCTCAAAACCCAAGTCATAATCCACAATTTCTACCAAGAACTAAAATTTTTAGATCCTTTGAAATGGAGAATCCATTTCAATTTATAGCAATGTGAAATGACCTTTTATCTACCCCCCGCAATACTCTTCATGTCCTCATTACAACTTGTGACTTTTCATCCTCATAGGACTTAGGAAATTAAGTTCCCTTTTTATAAATCAAAGGGACTTTTACAATTCAACTTTATAAAGTCACTTTAATGAATAAGAAAAAATATCATGATTACACACAATGAATAATTAGAAGAGGTAGAATGAGAGAAGGAAGAAGAGGGAGTATAAATATCCAATGAAGAATATCCCTACAATGAAGAATTTTTTTGATTCATGAACACAATATCATCCTTTTGCATGATGTACATACTCCTCGGGTTGTCAAATGAGTTTGTATAAACATTGTTGATAGATCCTTTGATGTGAGCCCAAGATGGCCACATACATTGCTCATGATTATCCCTTTGATGCTTGAATGGTTAACCCCTTAGCTCGGTGAGTTCTTTCCAACCAGGTCATTGAGATTTCCCAATCTTATTTGGTTCACCGCAATTAAACTAGATCACCCATCTTGCTTGACCTAGCTCACTAGCATAGCCTCTTCATGAAAAATGATGAGTTTTGACTAGATTACAAGGAGGAAATTACAGCTATGACAGATGAAGGAGATAAATTAGATAAAGAAAGAATATTATTGTTAGTAGGAACAAGCGAATTTACACCCAATAACCATAGTATTTCAACATTCAAGATAAAGTAAGGTAACGAGATAAGTCATTAGTGGGACCAATGAATTAAAGACACACGTTCCTTAGATTCATCTATCAAGGATGCAAATTTCCTTTCCATCACCATGCTTGAAAAATGCATAAAAGAGAGGGAAAAAGAACACATGAGAGAGGGAAATGGAAGAAAAGTAGCTTTTATTTCTTGTGTTGGTGATACAAATCTCATCACCCAAGTCACAATCCACAATTACTACCAAGAAGTAAAATTTTCAGATCCTTTGAAATGAAGAAGCCATTTCAATTTATAGCAATGTGAAATGACATTTCATCTACCCACGCATGATTCTTCATGTCCTCATTACAACTTGTGACTTTTAATCTTCCTAAGACCTGGGAAATTAAGTTTCCTTTTTATAAATCATAGGGAATTTTATAGTTCAACTTTATAAAGTCACTTTAATGAATAAGAAAAACTATCATGATTACACACAACAAATAATTAGAAAAGGGTGAGAAGGAGAGAAGGAAGAAGAGGGAGTCAAAATATCTGACAAAGAAGCTCCTTGCAATGAATAAGTTTTCTGATTCATGACCAAAATATCATCCTTTTGCATGATGCACAAACAACTCAGGTTTCCAAATGAATTTTAGAAACACTGTTGAGATATCCCTTGATGTGAGCCCAAGATGATCAAAGACATTTCTCATGATGATCCCCTTAATTATATAATTTTCAACTCCCTTAGCTCATTGAGCTCATTGAGCTCACCGAGTTCATTCCAACTAGCTCATCAAGATTTCCCAATCTTATTGGGGTCACTACAATTAAACTAGCTCACCCAGCTTTTCTTGAGTTTGATCGATTAGATATACTCTTCATGAAAAAGGATGAGTTCTTTACTAGCTTACAAGGGAGGAAATTGTAGTGAGGAGGGGTGAAGTAGAGAAATTAGGAAAAGGAAGGATATTGTTGTGATTAGGCACAAAAAAATTCACACCTAATAACTAGAGTAGTTTAACATTCAATATAGAGGAAGGAAACAAATAAGTCATCAATGGGACCAATGAATTAAAGACACGGTTCCTTATTATTCATTTATTAAGGAGGAAAAGTTCATTTTCATCACCATGCTTGTAAAATTCATAAAAGAGAGGAAATGGAAGAACAAATAAGAGAGGTGAATGGAAGAAAAGTAGTTTTTATTTCTTGTGTTCTTGATACAAAGCTCATCACCCATGTCACAATCCACGATTGCTACCAAGAAATAATTTTTTGGATCCTTTGAAATGGATAATCAATTTCAATTTATAGCAATGTGAAATGACCTTTCATCTACCCCCACATGACTCTTCATGTCCTCATTACAACTTGTGACTTTTCATCTTCCTAGGACCTAGGAAATTAAATTCCTTTTTATAAATCAAAGGGACTTTTACAATTCAACTTTGTAAAGTCACTTTAATGAATAAGACAAACTATCATGATTACACACAACAAAGAATTAGAAGAGGGTGTTGACTAGAAAAATTTGTACCTAAGTATCAAGAGCACGTTTGATAGTGGTGTGAAGGAAGGAGGCATGGAAGTATGGCAGAGTTACGCCCTACAGATTCACGCCCAAGAAGATAGAATTTGGGACTTAACCATTTTTGCATGTTATGAGATAAAAATAGACATGGAGTGATGAGAACACATTAGATAAAGATAGAAGACTTGAAGGATACACCAAGCTATTTTGGGAACAAGAGGAAGATGAAGCGTCATGCAGAGCTAAGCTAATAATAGGATGTAAATTTAGTGTTATTAATAGATAGTCTATTATTAGGAAAATATTGCATGCTTCCTTAGTTACTTTTGTAATTAGCGCATGGCTATTTTGAGCATGCAACCTATTTTGAGAGTGCATGGGCGGTGAAGGGAAAGTCCCCACCCCTTATATATATATATATATATATATATATATATATATATATATGTGTGTGTGTGTGTGTGTGTGTGTGTGTGTGTGTGTGTATTGGTTTGCATGGTTTTGACAAGAGACGAATGTATTAGAGTTATTCTTCCAGTATATGAGTGCACATGACTTGTGATGGTAATTATAATGTATTCAACTATGGGTTTTGTTATGACTTAATATAATGGATCTTTGTGGATGGATATTGATTGTTGATGTTACTTCTCATGACAATTATATGGTGAACCTGATCCTGATTCTTGTTTGATTCATTATGTACTATGGTTGTGAACTAATTACTGTTATGCTTTATGATTTACTACTTACTTATGGTTATGGAATATATGAATGATCATGCTAACATCTTGACAAAGATGGTATAAAAAGAGGGACCTGGTACCTTTGCGCACTTTGGGTGAGCACTCAGATCTATCTAAGTGATGTGTCAGCACGTCTAGGGTTTTGAGCAAGAAATAGAGACTACATTTTGGTTCCATTGCCGAGACCTCTTTTCAAGTTGTTGCATGATGAAGACGTATCAATTGACTTTGGACAACATTGAGAGTTGGATTATGGACTTGGAATACCAGTTTGCTCACATATATAATACTAGACCCAATTTCAATGCTCACGCATGGGTTGAAGAACATTTGTATCATGAACTCTATGAGACGTTCTTTTGTTTTTTCCTATAGAGTTTTATGAGTGGCTAGTAGCATATGCATCAAAGTGGAATTGTAAGTATAAAACAATTGTTTTGACATAGGAAGATTACTAGATTATGTATGATGTCGATGTAACTTGGACACATGTTATAGATCATTGGTGGAGTTGTGTTTTACACAGTTATATGTTGGAGTATGTTGTTTCTACTTATTCCTGTCCAGAGGTTAATGATTTTTAGTTTTTATGCAAGCCAGAGGATCTTATTTATATGTTATCCCTTTAACCATTAATATCTTGTTGGTGACTCTAGATTTGGAAGAATGACCTATGGCTAGCTAAACTTCCACCGTGCATAGGGGCAGGAGAAGGTGTGGTGAACTATAGCAGACCTTACGAAAAAAATAGGAAAGAGAGGAAAGATGACTTAAGTATAATGAAGCATGAGAGAGGGAATTGGAAAAGAAGCACAACGTTGAGGAGTCTATGGAGTTGTGGAGACAGGTGATGCATGAAGGATTCAAGGTTCACGTGGAGGAGGTGGAATGTGAGTACTTGGTACTCCCCCATATAGGCAAGTGTAGAAGATAATCCCCTTCAAATGATAGCACATTAGAAGAAGAAAGAATAGGGATCGTAGGTGCACATCTGATCCCACTTGGTGACCTTTCCCTTATGCTTGGTGTTCTAATTCCTAAAATAGTTATTGAGAAATAGGATAGTGTTGGTGATAGAGTAGTGATAGGTAGCTTTCATTTTCCATTGAATACATAATTTCTTTAGACAAAAAATTCATCTATGGTTGCGCAAACATCTTCTTTGTTTGGTGGTCCGATTGGTGGTATATTTTTGGTGCATCATAAGAATAGAGCGTGGGCACGCAAAATATTGGTAATACATCTAGAAGTAGCACAACTTTACAAACTGTGGGAGTTCAATTTAGTACAAAAATTAGAAAATAGAGTAATTCATCCTCTGGTTAGGTGCCTGCTATAGGAGGTGGATCAAGAGGTTCAAGAACTTGTGGATTTGGTGGTTCTAGGGGAGGAATACTTGGTAATATAGATTTTGGATCTAGTGGGCATGGTCCACACCAACCACAAAAAGTATATTACAATATATCTCTTTGCTGCCAGAGTATAGAGGCATTGAGGATGTAGTGGAACATGTGCACATGTGTGAAATATTATGGCACGCTAAAGGAATTACATCTCATGAGTGTAAGGGAAGTCAGTTTCTACTACTTTGCAAGGGTGTGCACGGTTTATATAGGAAGTATGATCTGAACTAGATCTATTATAGATTACAATACATTGTGTGATGATTTCCTAAGTTTCATATACCTGAGTTTGAACAGAAAATCATCACCACACTAAAAGAGATCAAGTAGGGCATAGCGGAGAGTGCAAGGGAGTTTGATGCACACTTTAAAACTTTGTTATCAAAGTTTTCTTATGATATTCACCCTATCCAACATGCATAGTGGTTTGTTGGAAGTTTTATCACACCTTTCAAAAGGGTACTATCTCATGAGATGTTTACAGATCCACGCGAGCCTTTAGAGGTATCTTTGTGTGCTAAGGAAGTTGGGAGCATAGACACCGAGTTAGACCATTCTTGGAGGCACAAACTTCATCTATGGCGAAGTAGTTGGAGAAACTATCGACCAATTCGAACATGAGATGCATAGTGGGATATGCTATATGGATTTCAATGTTGAAGGACGTAATAAGGATAGTTTTCCTCATAAATCGGTGCGTGCCATGTTGTTAGATTGTGAAATCTGTCACTTAGATCATGATTCGAGTAGATGCCCATTATTACAGCACGCATGATCCGAAAAGAATGTGCCTTATTACTATAAGATTTTTAATTCCCACACTAATGATTTAGAGAATTGTAGAATGATTGATCAGATTCATGAAGCTATTGAAATATGTGTACACCGATTAGCCTTTTGAATAATTAAAAGGAGCAGGAAGTAAAACATCATGAAGGGCACTCTAATGGAGATGGTAGAGGTAGAGGTTACTATGGAGGATACAGAGGTCATGGTCATGGAGGTGGAAGAAGTGACTTCCCTTATGGAACCTATTTTACATGTGGATCCCCATATCATTATAGGCGTGAATTCCCTTAGAATGTAGTTTTCTCATTGTGCGGGAAGCAACATAAGTTTGAAGAATGTATTGAGTTATATGAGGACATGAGTAAGACTTATATGAATAATGATAAGGGCACAAGGATGATTAAAGTGTAGTGTGCCATAAAAGACCAGTGGATTCCTAAGATTTTGTCTAATCTTGAGATGTTACCTATATTAGTGACTACATGTGTTGAGGTTGTGCACGCTCATGAGAGCCCGAAGTAAAAAAAACATATTATTAAAAATTAAGAGGTCATAAATGAGAAATATCCAAATCCTTCCCATCAAAAGGAATTTTATCAGGAGACTATAAAGGTTATTAGAAACTTGCACGGTGAAATACAATACTTGAAGGAGAAGTCACGGAAGATGGAGAAGGCATAGAAAGGTGAGCTTCCTCATAAAGATGTTGATGACTTGAAGGTGGTTTGTAAGATGTTGTGCTAGGAGAATATCATTCCTTTGTTAGGGTAATGGTACTGAGGAAGAATATACCACACATTAGAATATGAGCACAAGCGATAGATATTTCATGTGAACTTACCTCCTCACAATCTTGAGTATAATAAAGATATCACTTTGAATGCAGCTGTTGATGGGAGGTTGTTGAGTAACATGGTGATTGATATAGGTGCAGAAGTGAATGTACTCACTTTGGATGCATTGAATTAGATGAGGATACCACTGTTACAACCCTCTCCGAATGTGTTGTATATGGTGAACTAGACTAGAGCCACACCAATTGGAGTATTGAAGGATGCCACTACTACTACACAAGGGGCCAAGTTCACTGGGGACTTTGAGGTCTTGACTCTTGTAGAAGTAGATATTTTTCTATCATTTCTTGGGTGCCCTTGGTGTCACGAATGAATTTATCTACGTGCTTCAATAAATGTTATATTAGTTTTGAGAACAAAGAGGAGAACATAATTATTCCTTTGACAGATAGGAAGGATGAACCATATGTAGAATCCTTGAGTGAAGAGGAGTGAATAGGATATATGTGCACACAATCAGGGATCTTGAAGTGCTTGACCCATCTAAGGAAGGTTTTCTACAATGGGATGATGCTCATTCTATGAGTGATATAGCCAGTGTTTTCTACGACAACTACGTGCATAAAATGTATGAAATGGTCGAGAGAGAGATCAAGTATATAGTTATTCGTGTGATCAAGCCC
The DNA here is from genome assembly GCA_018340775.1 of Taxus wallichiana var. yunnanensis. Taxonomy (NCBI): domain Eukaryota; kingdom Viridiplantae; phylum Streptophyta; class Pinopsida; order Cupressales; family Taxaceae; genus Taxus; species Taxus wallichiana. Next base: position 768,837,525 of record CM031239.1, on the reverse strand, counting down.
GTGTTGTTCGATGCATGAGTTAGAACTAGGTATTTCGATATACGTGTGAAGGAAAAAGCTGATGTATTTCTGTGTGCCATGTAATCCTAGTGGAAGGATGAGAGTGACAAAAGAAATATGTTGATTTATACCCTGTGTGAGACAACAATGCATTGGTAGAATACACACAAAGAAAACCTTTTGGAATGGCAAGAAGTGAGAATCACCTTTTCTACTAGGTTTCTAAGGAAAAATGTACCTTCTCAGATATGTGAATTCCATGGGAAGGATTTTGCTTCACACCATGTTTAGAAGTGTGAGAGACTCTTCATAAATGGGTAGGAGGAATTTCCGCCATCATTATGGGTACATAAGTTCTACACCACTTTAAGTGGTTGTGCGCACTCATGGTATGTTCTTGTAGAGCTTACTAGAGCAACAATTAATTAGCAGGAGATGACCTCATGTATGATTTAGACCTTTGACTATTTTTATACTAAACCTTCAATGAATGAAGCATTACAGATTGTGAAGCGCCTTATGATGGGGGATAGTGAAAAGGCTGAGGAAATCCTGTTAGATATGTTTGGAGAGTTATATTTGGAGGTACACTTTGAAGAATAGAGACAGATGAGGATCATATTGGGTGTGCCTAGCTAGAAAAAGAAAAGGGTAAGCTGGTTTACATGATTGATGATGAGGAAGTAGAGAATCTAGATGTTGATCACACTATAGGTACATGTGAGGTCTTAGATAGTGTTGATGAGAAGGTGTGCGCTTATCATGAGCCTATGAAAACAAATAAGGTCAACATTGGGACAAATACAAAACCTAAGGAAGCCATTATTGGTGATTATTGGTCTGAAAAGAGGTGGAAAATATTATTGAGCTGTTGTGTGACTTCCAGGACTTATTTCTATGAGGCTATCATGAGTTGAAGGGAGTACATCCCTCTTTGGGTGAGATGAGAATCAAATTAAAGGAAGGTGTGTGCCTAGTTAGGAAGAGACCTTACAGGATGAATCCTAATTTGCGCATCAAAGTAAAGGAAGAGATTGATAAGATGTTGAAATATGGAATCATTGAGCCCATTGAGGATTCGAGTGGGTTAGCCCTATGGTGATAAGCATAAATAAAGATAGTAGGATAAGGATCTATGTGGATTATAGAGAGTTAAATGCTACTTGTGTTATAGATCCTTTTCCCACACCATTTACTGACGAGGAGATATTGGAGGGCGTGAGATCTACTCATTTACGAGATGGATTTTATGGTTATCATCAGGTGTGGATTGTTAAAGAAGACCAAGAAAAGACAACTTTCACCACTGAGTGGGGAAGTTTTACATATAGTTATGCCCTTTGGGTTGAATAATGTGCTGTCGTCTTTTCATGAATTTTTTTACAAGCATTAGAATACTTTATACACAAGTTTTTACAAGTTTATTTGGATGATTAGACTGTATATGGGATGGTAAAAGATCACTTGTGACAATTTGAGACTTATGTTTGAGAGGTGCCGGTAGTTGAGCATCTCTCTCAACATTAAGAAGTGTATCTTTGCGACACCCTTTGGAACTTTGTTGGGACATATTATATGCAAATAAGGTTTGTTGGTAGATCCTACTAAGGTTGCAGTTATCTTGGGCTTAGAGGATCCTACCAATCGAGCAAGGTGAGCGGGTTTTTAGGACATACATGTTACTACAGAATTTTATCAAGGGATATGCCAAGATTTCTGCACCCTTAGAATAATTGTTGAAATGTAAAGGAAAGCTCCATTAGAATGAGGTGCAATAGCTAGCAATTGAGACATTAAAGGAAAGACATACTTTTGTGCCCATTTTTCACTTTCCTTCTTGGGACAAACCATTTCATGTACATGTTGATGCCTCTGGTATGGCCGGTGGTGTGGTGTTAGAACAACCTAGTTATGGGATTGTTGATCATCCTATATGTTTCGTGAGCATGAAGTTGACACCAGATGAGAAGAATTATATAACTACAGAGCGCGAAGCATTGTCCATGATTTATGCGCTACAAAAATTTAGAAAATAATTATTGGCAACTCCATTTATATTTATACAAATCACACAACACTTAAGTACTTGGTTAATAAGCCCATTTTGCAGGGGCGCATATGCCAGTGGATTCTCTTGTTTTGGGAATTTGACTTTCTTGTGGTGGTGAAGGAGAAGAGAAATTACACGGACTAGATCATTTATCAAAAATTAACTCAGTAGAGGATGTGTAGAGCATTAAGGACACAATTCCAGGATGCACATTATTTAGATTCAAACTGTGCACCCTCTTACTTAGAAGATATTGTTTTTTTTTGCATACTAGTGTGGCACCTAAAGGGATGAAGAGATTAGAAGAAGAAAAATAAACTCATACGCTTCACCCCTTACATGTTAATCGGTGGAGACCTATAAAAGTTAGGTTATGATGAGGTTTTGCACCGATGTGTACTCAAACAGAAGTGCAAATCTATAATAGAGGAAGCTCATGGTGGCAAAGTAGGAGGACATTATATAGGTAATGCTACGGTGCGCAAGATTTTGCAAACTATCCTTTGGTGGGAAAAACTATATAAGGATTGTAAAGAGTATGTTATGGCATGTGATCATTGTCAGTTCCTTGGGAAGCTTGAGCATAGGGATGAAATGCCTTTGAGACCAATAGCAAGTGTAGAACCCTTTGAGAAATGGGCAATCTGACTTTGTGGGTCCTATTTCCCCACTTGCGCGCATAGGACCACTTATTAAATAAGGATCATGCTATATTATTACATGTGTAGATTATCTAACCAGGTGGGAAGAATCAATGCCTACAAAGGATTGCATGAAAAGCTATAATAGTAATGTTCTTATAGGAGAATGTTATCAACATGTATGTAATATACCCTACGTTGGAAGCTTCTAGAAGACCATCATGGCAAGGAGTGGAGAGCTCAGGCCTGGAGGAGCATGCTCCCATGGAGGACCACATTGGGACACTTGGTGATGGATCTGAAGCCATAAAGAAAGGTGAGTTGGTAGTTCAAGAGGCCTATAAATACAAGCACCCATAGAAGAAAAAGAGAGATCAATAGAGAGTGGAGCTCTATAAAAATGCTACTGTGAGGAGTTGTATTGGGTTGGGTAGATAAAATATAGGAGAAGGATGCATCAAGGGGCTTGGGATTGTAAATTTTCTTTTTGAGAGCTAAGGGATGTAAATCCAGTTATGATGTATGACTTTGGTCTACCATACTGTGATGTTCTGTAATGGATCTAATGGATGTAATGAGGTTACCAACTTATTTGAATATGATCATTAATGATTCTGGTCCATACATATATCTTCATAGTTCTATTTCATGTATGTTTATGGAATGAGTATGAATCCTTATGCATTTTCCTTTCTATTTTGGTTCAGTCCTATAATCTGTTAAGTATCTTTCTATCTGGAATGACTGCATTGGTCTAGAAGCCATTTTGAGCTCTATGATGATTGCATGTCTCATTTCACTCACTCTCTTTAAGTTCCTATCATAGATGATGTTTCCCACTAAACTCACATAAAGGAGAGACTCGGCACCCACGTGCGTGCCTCGGGTGAGTGCCCAGTGCCCACTGGGTGATAGGTCGATGCACATGGGATTCCCTTGTTCTTTGGTGGGTGTAAAAATGACTACATCTTGGTTCCATTGTCGAGACCTCTTTTCAAAGTTGTAGTGGGAAATGGCATACATCATGATCTGTGCAATGAGTGATGACAGAGATTTAACCTTGGAAGGTGTTGAAACATGGTTTAAGAGCATGGAGGATGAATTTTCTCAGAGATTCAACACTGGACCTGAGTTTGATGCACGTAGATGGGTAGAAGAGAACCTCTACCATGAGTTGTATGAAACTTTTTTTTTGCTTCCCAAAGAGAGTGTATGAATGGCTCTCGGCATATGCATCTAGATCAAGCTGGTATTATAGATCATGCACATGGACCCAAGAAGAGTACCAGAGGCTACAAGATGTAGATCTGACATGGACTCATGTTGTGGATCATTGGTGGAAAGGAGTGTTAGCTAGCTACACCTTGAATATGCTATTTCCATGTATTCTTGTCTGGAAGTTGTTGAGTTTGAATTTCTGAGGGAGCCCAGAGGATCATTTCTACATGTTATTCCCTCGAGAAATGAAGATCTTGATCATTACCATGAGTTTAGAGGCATTTCCGATGGCCGGCTAAACCATTTTGAGCACTGGGTGAGGAAGCTAGGGTGGAGGAAGATGGCAGAGATATTGTGACTGAGAAAGAAAGGGAGGAGAGACGACTCAAGTATAGTGAAGCACATGAAAGGGAGATTGCTAGACAAACATGAGGTTGCAAGTGTGATGGATTTATGGAGGTAGACATTGTGGGAAGGAGTTGAGGTTCACGCAGAGGATGTGGAACCTGAGCATTCTATGCTACCCCATCTTGGCAAGCACGGGAGAGAGACCCCTTTGGCTTCTAATGAGAGTTCATCACTTGGAGAAAGAAGAATCATTGGCACATCTGAACCCACCTAGTGACCAAACCTTGGCACTTGGTTTTCCAGATCAAGGAAGGAGTATCGTTAACCCAGTTGGTATCGGTGGAAGTGACCGATCCATGCCCAGGAGATATAATTTTTCATTTTCTACTTCTATGGCTACACATACTATTCCAGTATTTGGAGGAATTTTTGACAAGGAGAAAATACACAAGGCTTGGGTAACACATCGGGGAGTGGCGGGGACACACATCTGGTAGTGGCACAATCTCACAGATGATTGGCACACGTAGTTTCAGTGGGACATTGGGGACCCTAGGCATGACCACTTCAGGCCCATTACTAGGTGGCAGGAGGATCTAGAGGTGGAACTGGTGGATCTGGGGGCACAGACCTGGTGGATCTAGTGGATCCGGTAGGAGGAGGAAACACCAGAGGAAGTCAAGGAACTGGATCAGAGGACAAGGGCCCCAACCACCTCCTCAAGTCTTCTTTGAGATGTCTTTACATTTTCTAGATTACAGAGGTATTGAAGATGTTGTGGAGCATGTTCACAAGTGTGAGTTACTATGGCATGTGAAAGGGGATCACAACCCCAGCGAAGAAGCGATCTAGTTTGCAAATGACATTGCAAGGGCACACACATAGCTGGTATAGGAAGTATGACCCCATCGATAATGGTGGTAGATTACACCACATTGAAAAATGCCTTCCTAGTAAAATTCCACATCCCTGAGTTTGAGCAGAAGAGCATCAACACTCTCAAGGAGATCCAATAGGGAATGGCAGAGAGTGTGTGGGAGTATGATGCATGGTTCAAAACCCTCCTGTCAAAGTTTTCCTATGACATTCACCCTTCACAACATGCTCAATGGTTTTTGGAGGGTTGATAACACCATTTAGAAGGGCATTATCTCATAAGACTTTCACAGACCCACACGAGGCATTGGAAGCTTCTCTACATGCATGAAGTTGTTGGGAGTGTTGACACTTGGTGTTAGCCCATTTTTGGAAGCTCAAATCACTTCTATGGCTAAGCAGTTGGAGAAGTTGTCTCCGAACTCAACCATGAGACTCACAGTGGTATATGGTGTATAGATTGTGAAGTAGAGGGGCATGTCAAGGATAGTTTCCCTAGGAAGACGGTACATGCTATAGCATGGATTGTGAAATTTTCATGGGGACCATGATGCAAGTAGGTGCCCTCTACTACAACACACAATCCATAAAAATGTATCTTGTTATTATAAGATCTATACATCCACATCACATGACACCAAAGACTATAGGCTTGATTGACCAGATTCATGATGCTATTGATCTTGGTGTGCACCAAACTAGCCTTGCAAGTGGTTCTAAGGGTGATGATCACCATTATGAGGAGCACATAGATGGAGGCACATGCATGGAAGGGGATTTCATGGAGGATTCCATGGTCATGGTAACCACGGAGGAAGAAGTGAGTTCCCACATGGAACCTATTTTAATTGTGGATCTACATACCACTACAAGCATGAGTGTCTAGACTTATTGCAGTGCTCATGGTGTGGGAAGAAGCACAAGTATGAGGAGTGCCTGAGTTGTTTGAGCACATGAGTCAACAACACCGAAAAGACAAGGGCATTGCAATGGTAAGCATTAAGAAGGATGACACACAATGGATGCCATGGGTGACACGTGATGTAGGCTTGGAACCTATTATGGTAACAACAAGAGAGGCCACGCACGCAAAGGAAAAATGCCAAGGCAAGAAGAACCTAGTTTCAAGGGAAGAAGTGGTACATGGGAAGTACCCAGACCTACATCAAAAGGAGGTATATCAAGAAACCATGGATGTCATTCAGAGTTTACAAGGAGAAATCCAGTGTCTAAAGGAGCAGTCCAGGAGGGAGGAGCAAAGAAGGAAGGTCGAGGTGCCAAAGGATGACTTGATGAGGTCAAGGAAGTATGTAAAATGCTAAGGCAAGAGAATATTATTCCCTTGCTAGGAGCATGGTTGAGAGAGAAGGTACCACACATGCTGAGAAGAGCGTGAGAGGTAGGTCTTGCATGCAAACCTTCCCCCCACACACCTTGACTATGATAAGGAGATCACATTAAATGCAGTCATGGATGGATGGATCCTTAGTAATATCCTCATTGACACAGGTGGAGGTCAATGTTCTCACCTTGGATGCATGGCATCAGATGGGAAGACTTATGCATTACATACCATCTTCAAATGTGTTGTATATGGTGAAAAAAATGAAGGCAATGCCCATCGGTGTCTTAAAGGATGTAACTATCACCATTCAGGGGGCTAAGTTTACTGGGGACTTTGAAGTCTTGGCACTCACCGAGGTAGACAATTTCCCAACATTACTTGGGCACCCATGGTGCTATAAGAACAATGTGGATCTTTAGTTCAACAAGGGATACATAAGCTTTGAAAATGAGGAGGAATGGGTCATCATACCCCTGTGTGATGGAAAATCAACACCCTATACTGAACCCTTGGGAGAAGAGGTCCTTGATAGAATATATGTGTGCTCAATCAAGGATCCAGAGATAATTCATCCCACAGAGGGAGTTATCTAGTTTGAGGATGCTCAGTCCTTAAGTGACACCACCAGTATAGCATGTGATAATTGGGTGCATGGGACCTATGAGTTGATCGATGACATTTGAGAGGATCGGTGACAAAGGTGACAAAGGCACATATATCCAGGCACCTAGGAGGAAAGAAGCTACCTAAGTATTCAGGAGGAGCCTTCCCTGAGATTTTTTGTGAGAGATGGAGGCATTGGAAGAAAAGAAAAGAAAAGAGGGATGTTAAATTATGTCCTACTCGGAACAATTGTGACACTGGTGGTGGGAAACACATCGGGAGAACCTCTTGGAATGGTGTGAGGTGAGAATTTCCTTCTCTATAAGGTTTTAGTAGAAGCAACACCCCACCGCCATAAAAATACTACCATCATGTAAAGAGACCTTCCTTCCATATCCAAGCATGTGAGAGAGCCTGGATGGGAAGCATAAAGCATTACCACCACCTTCATTATGGGTACACAAGTTATATTCTCCACCTTGCAAGGTTGTGCACATGGTACATTCACTCTGAGACACACCACCAAACAGGGAATTGGCAAGAGTTAGTGGCTGATCTCATTCAAACATTCGAGTATCGAGTACAAAACCCTTGGTGGATAAGGCATTGTAGGTTGTCAAGCACCTTACCATTGGGGATAGTGCCATGGTAGAAGATAGGCTACTAGAATTTCTAGGTGAACCTAGGCTGAGGGCACTTTGAGGAGAAGAAACAAAAGAAGGTCCAACTTGAGCGCGCATGTGTGTGAAAAAGAAAAAAGGGAAGATGGTGTATATAATTGATGGGGAAGAAGTGGAAAAATTGGATGTTGACCATTCTGTAGGGACACACGAGGTGTTAGATAGTGTTGATGAATGGGCACACACCTATCATGAACCTTTAAAGACAAAGAAGGTTAACATCAGGCTCAAAAGAAGAGCCTAAAGAGGCTATCATCGAGACTATTGGTCGAGAGAAGAAGTCTCCAAGATCATTGATCTTTTACATGAGTTTGAGGATTTATTCCCACGTGGGTATCATGAACTCAAAGGCATTCACCATTCCTTGGGGAAATGAGAATTAAGTTGAAGGAGGGTGTGCACCCAATTCCGGAAGAGACCATACCAAATGAATCCTAACCTACGCGTGAAGGTCAAGGAAGAAATAGATAAGATGATAGCATCGGGCATCATTGAAGTTGTTGAAGAGTCAGAGTGGATAAGTCCAATGGTAATTAGCATCAAGAAGGATGGAAGGATAAGGATCTGTGTTGATTATAGGGACCTAAATGTAGTGTGTATCATTGATCCTTTCCCAACCCCATTTACTAAAGAAATCTTAGAGGGAGTGGCAGGACGCGAGGTCTACTCTTTCACAGATGGATTCTCGGGCTATCACTAGGTAAGGATCACGAAGGAGGACCAGAGGAAGATGAATTTCACCACTGAGTGGGGAATTTTTTCCTATACATTCATGCCTTTTGGGTTGAAGAATGTGCCTACTTGTGTTCTCACACATTGTTGTGGTACAAGCTTTCCAGGACTTCATCCATAAATTTCTTCAAGTCTACCTAGATGATTGGACAATATATGGGTTAGTGAAGGACCATTGTGACAACTTAAGGCTGATGTTTGAAAGGTGTCGGTAGTTGAGGATATCCCTCAACATTAAGAAATGTGTCTTTTCTACCCCATTTGGAACATTATTGGGGCACATCATATGTAAGGAGGGCCTACTAGTAGATCCCAAAAAGTTGTAGTAATTGTGGGATTGAGGGAGCCTACTAGTCAAAGCACAGTGCATGGATTTCTTGGGCATACGGGGTACTACAGGAAGTTCATCAAGGGATATGCCAAGATCACCACACCTTTAGAAGAGTTTCTTAGACATAAAAGTGCCTTTCATTGGGGAGAGGCACAATAGAAGGCATTCAACACTTTGAAGGATAGGCTTGTCACCGCGCCCATCCTACATTTCCCTTCTTGGGATAAGCCTTTCCATGTTCATGTGGATGCCTCAGGAACCACCATTGGAGCAGTACTTGCACACAACCTAGTGAAGGGATTGTTGATCATCCTTTGTGCTTTGCAAGCAAGAAGTTGACACCAACAGAGCAGAATTATACTACACTAAGCGCGAGGCATTGTCAATGATCTACGCACTTCACAAGTTTAGATAATATCTACTTAACAACTCCATTTATATTTTACACTACCATATGGCATTGAAATACTTGGTGAACAAGCCCATTCTACAAGGGCACATATGTCGGTGGGTACTATTGTTCCAAGAATTTGAGTTCACGGTAGTTTTCAAACCAGGTAAAAGTAATTCTGGACCTGATCATTTGTCTAGGATTGATTCAGGAGAGGACACGCAGCATTGAAGAGACTATGCCAGATGCACAACTATTTAGGTTATGGTGCACACCCTCATGGATTTGGAGGACATTGTGGTATTTCTTAAAATAGGTGTGGTGCACCAGATGGAATGAAGGCCTTGGAGAAGAAGAAGTTGGCCATATGCATCATGCCCTACATGCTAATTAGTGGAGATCTATACAAAATGGGTCATGATGAGGTTTTGTGCCGATGCATGTACTAGAACATGAGCACATTACAATTATGGAAGAGGCACATGGTGGGATTGTAGGAGGACACTATGTGGGAAATGCAACCACGTGGAAGATTCTACTCACAGGGCATTTGGTGGGAGACCATTTATCAAGATTGCATTGAGTTTTGCAAGGCCTGTGACCATTTCAACACCTTGGAAAACCTGGAAAAAGGGATGAAATTCCCTTACACCAATAGCCAGCATGAAACCATTTGAGAAGTGGGCTATCAAATTTTCGGACCAATCTCACCAATGGCACGAAGAAGGACTAGTTCACGGTATATCCTCACTTGCACTTGATTATTTGACAAGGTGGGTAGAGGCAACACCTACAAAGGATTGTACAATGGCTACTAACTTTAGATTTTTATGGGAAAACATAATCAATAGGTATGGATGCCCATTGAGTTTGACAAGTGATAGAGGTACACACTTCCTCAATGAAATGGTTAGGATTCTGTTATCAAAATTCATGGTGGCCCATCACAAAACTACTCCCTATCACCCTCAAGCAAATGGAACTGCTTGAGGCATTTAACAAAATACTTAGTCACACATTGACTAAGATCTGTGATGTTGGTAGACAAGATTGGGATGAAAAAGTATCATCCATTCTTTGGGCATATAGGACAACCTACAAGAGGTTGAATAAGGCCACACCATTTCAATTGGTGTTTGGCATGGAGGTTGTCCTACCAGTTGAATTCATGTTACCTTCTCTATATATAGCACACGCAGAGGATTAGATGATGAACAAGCGCTGGAGGAAAGAATAGACAAATTAATGCAATTGGATGAGAGATGATCATTAGCCAGGTGGAGCCAGAAAACTGAAAAAGAAAAAAAAAAGGCATGGCATGATCATCACATTAAGAACAAGAAGTTTGAGGTTGGGAAGATGGTCTTACTATATGATTCAAAGTTTTTGCACCATCCTGGGAAGTTAAAGGTGCATTGGTTGGGTCCCTACATCATCTCATACATTCTTGACTCAGGCATACATGCTAGTTACAAGCACTAGATGGGATGAGATTACCAGACACTTCAATGGGAGTAGGTTGAAGCCCTACTATAAATAAGTCTTCTTGGTGTTTGTAATAAGGCAATATTGCCAGATAGATTTAGGATTTCCTTTAATGCATTTTTTTTCTTGTGTTTCCCTTTCTCATTGTTGTTTTTTTTTGTTTTGCTTGGGTGACTGGTAACCTCATTACTTTTTGAAGGTTGTGAATGCGCAGAGGACCGCACATCATTTTAGTGTGGGGTGGAGTAAGGTGGAAGAAATTGCAAAGTGTGAAGCACCAGGAAGGATTGCATTGGAAAGCCTGGTTGGATGGCCCTGGGAAAGGAAGTGCATGGAAGGAAAGGTGAAAAAGGATGGTTGGTGTCAGGGTAAGGCTACATTGTGGATCCACGTACAAGAGAGGAAGAAGCAAAAAAAAAACATGAGGTAGGTGAGAGAAAAAATCATGATGGAAGTACCTTCGGCGCTGGTGACGCACGCACAAGAGTCTCCTATCAAGATGGATTGGTTACATGCCATAAGGTTGGGGGATTGTCCACACAAGGTTGGGCATGTGAGTTAAGGCACTAAAGTCAGGTTTTGTTTGAAAAAATCCACATTAAGTGTTGAAGTATGGTGGTAGGTGAGGTAGCATTTAATGTTAAAAAGTGGGAAAAACTATAAATAGAAGGTTGGACATTTCATTATTTACATTGCAAATACGAAGAAGGAAGAGATTTTGTGAACTAGGGTTTCCAGAGTTGATCCGTGTGAAGAAAAATTGGAAAAATTTAACCATGTGAGTGACTAGTTTGGATCTACAAACCAGGAGGGAAGTAGTTCACGGGCAGAGAGAGTTGTGGAGAAGCATCATCTTGTGAAAGGGATATTCCAGTGAGGGTTTGACAGCTAGGGCATGGGTTGAAAAGGATTTTCTTCACAAGTTTGAGATCTAAGCTTGGAAAGGGTAGAGAAGCAGAGAAAGAGAAGTTGAAGTGCAAAGATAACCTACACAATGGCACCCAAGAAACCAGTTGTAACACCTAAGAAGGAAAAGGCAAGGGCAAGGGAAAACAACAAGAAACTACCACAAGTACCAATGAAGAATGGTATGTAGAAATGTAGTACCCAGATGGGGTTTTTCTTGGAAAGGAGTGGGAGTCCCATTTAAGAAAAATGATAGTAAGTGATTATAACCATCACACAAACATGTGACTAAAAAATAAATGGCACTTTGGAGTTAGTGCACCCAAAAAAAGAGGACACCAGAAGGGTTACCCATTTATAGTGAATGAAGTAAAAGTGAAGTTGGAGAAGGTGGGATTGTTGCAACTCTATGAGTTTCCCTACTTTGGGAAGCCTAAGCACCTCTATCAATGGCTGATGTCACACATACATGAAGACCACTTTCACTTCACATGGGCAAGATGCGCATAACTCCTCAACTTGATTTCAAAATTCACAGGTCTCATCTGTGAAGGAGAAAGTATAGAGGATGACCTATGTGACAAAGAAGCCATCAAAGAAACCATCATACATATGCATACAAGAAGGGGTCAAGGTACTTTGATATTGTGGATATCCAAGACCCGGTGATGAGAATGGTCATGTGCCTGTAACCAAACTTAATGACCAAGAGAGGTGGATGCAAGTGAACAAGTCATGGCTCAATGTTTGTAGAAGGATATCAGAAGGTGCCATCTACAACTTGTCTCATGTACATCACGGATGAGATCATCAGTAGCATGCAGGAAGGTGACAAGATACTTTTTGGCAATGTCCTCTTAACTATTGTGTTTTCAGAGATCGAGTGCCAGATGCGGTAGATAAGTTCATTTGGGAGTACCCAGAGGAAGACCCCTCACCCACAAAGAGATTCAAAAATACACTTGTGATAGCATGATGGCCATTCACAAGGCACATCTTGAGAAGTGGTATACGTGCTTGAGGAATGCATTTGGGGTAGAGTGGAGGATCCCAGAAACAACTACCAACTCACAGAGGGAGAAGCTGAATTCACAATATACCAACACTTCTGCATTGGCATATTTAAGTTGGTTGATGAAAACATGAGCCCATGGTGTAAACTTCCATTTTCCTTCACCACTCAGTACTTCTAGGTGGGAGTAAATAGATTCAAGGAATCCAAGAAGCTGAAGTTTGACCTTGGAAATATGGATCGGGACCACGGGAGATGCAAGATGTTGGTCTACCCCAACAAGCACATACATGGAAAAGTACATATCACATGAAGTTTAGATGATGAGACCTCTGACTCTACCTATTGCAGGGAGGTCCATGGTGCATGTGTATACCTTCACATAAGGCCCAAGTTTGAGAAGGGTGCTTATCTTGAAAATGAGGTATCTATACCTGAAGACCCAACAGTAGAAAGAAGACCACACCCAAGAAAAAGGAGATGGAAGAGATAAAGAAAAAGGCACCAAGTGTCCAAGGTACACAAATGGTGGGCACCCCAGAGAAACAAGTGCTAGAACAAGTATTTACTCATGTAGGAAAAAGTCTCCAGTCAAGGAAAAGACACCAGAACTAGAAAATCCCATAACTAAGGAGGAGTCATCGGAGAGGGAGGAAGAGAAAGAGAAAATCTCTATACTGGAATCCCTAGTTAGGAAGAAACAAAAGGTAATGGAGGAGGTGGATTCAGAGGACACAAAGAGCTTGGAGAACTACAGGGGTGAGAGGGATGATGATGAAGAAGATGAACCTGAAGGAGACCAAGAACCACTTGTTTTCAGCATGCATGATTCGGGAGAAGAAGGTGAAGAGGAGAAGAATGACTATCACTTTGTGTGAAGGAAGGGAGCCAGGAGGAGGAGGAGGGCACCAGACATGGGAGGAAGTGAAGAGGTTAGCATGAAGAATCAGAGGACTCCAAGCCTCACTAAGGATGAAGAAAACAAAGTAAAGTAAAGAGAAAGAAGTGGAGAAGATCATTGAGACCTTAGTGGTGGAAGAGTTGGAGTGCAACACTTGAGTTGATAATGAATGAAGAAAAAGAAGGAAGCATAGGGAAAAGATCACGGCAGCACTAGAGGCCCCAGTTTAATGGTAATTGTTCCTAAGGGCACACACAGGAGGAAAGTGCATGGAGATCCAGAGACCAAGAATGGAGCTATATTGATGATCCAAACAAGGTGTTGCATGCACATGCTTCCAAAGCACACTACCAATAGAACAACTCTTGGCAATGAAGTCATTTGATGAAGAAGGTGCATACCCTCGGATGAGGAAAATGCTTTCTTGGGAAATTGAGTCCCATATCGATGAGCCAGAATTCAAGTAAGCCAAGGGGCAATAATGAATATGCCTGAGTCAAAAGGAGACAACCCCTTGGTGAGCACCTAAAGCAAATTTTGGATGAACAAGTCTAATGCATGCATGAATAAGGTCTCGGTTGAACTAGAAGCTAGAATTTTCGGGAGGAATGACAGGGTAAAATTTCTAGAGGTAGAACTAGAAAGAGGAAGAAGAGCTAGAAAGAAAGGACCAAGGACTTAAAGCAGGAGGAACTAATCACTTCAAACTAAAGCGTGAACTAAGGGAAGAAAAGGAAAGGGTGTGTGAGGTATATAAGAAGGTAGAATCCATCACAAGATGCCATTATGTTGAAGCATCCAGATCTAACACCACCCACGCAGAAGTATGGATCTACCCTGAGTGCCTTGAGGACTTAACACACATCCTCACCATGGAGAGGCAAACCTCTGGCCTTAGAATCCATGGAAGAAGTAGCAACACACCTAGAAAAGGAGGAAAAATTGAAGGTTGTAGCAATCATTTCCGAGTACAACAAAGTTCTTGCTGATGTGAAAATTGCTACCCATACTATGAGGCCGCATATGAAAATTACAGACAGAGATAGAGTGGTGAGTATTCTAGTCACCACTCACAAGGTAGAGCTCAAGGAATTCCAAGAGAAGAACAAAGGAAATAGAGCGAGTGGGAGAGGATCCTAGCCGAGGTTGAGAAGAAGTCAGAAGCTATTGAAACCTTACGAGGTTCAATTAAAAACCAGATGAAGGAGTTGTACCCACAGATTACAAGAAGGATGGATGCACTTGAGGACGTGGGCAAGGAATTGGAAGGAATTGTTGAAACAATGAACACTCGAGGAGATGGACTGGGTTTTGAGGAGGTAAGCACCTAGTTGGTGACCTCTTCCAGAGAGCACAAAATGAAGTTGATGCCTGGAACAAGTTGGAGGCCGACTTGCAAAGAGATTTTCCTCTCTTGTTGTAGTAATGACAACACTTCCCCATTCTTTCATCTTTCCCAATTCTTCATTCCCTTATTCTTTTCCCAAGACGTTAAGTCTATTGTAATTCTTTTTTTTTTTTTTTTTGAAGAAGTGTTCCCAGAGGGTGGAGAATAGGTAAAGTGTGGGGTGATGTTGGGCCCCTAAAATATTGACTAAGTACAAAAAGGTGCATGAGCATGCAAGGCCTAAGTTGAGGGGTGGGCGCGCAAGGAGAAGGCATGAAAAGGTAAGGGTTCTAGGAGGGTTTTAGAAGGACCCGTGATACACCGATAGAAAAAGGTCTCGGGACTTAGCCATATTTGGCATATCAAGAAGACACGAGAAAAGCATGACCACCTATGCATGATGAATGGATAAGGTGCCATCCTGGCAACAAGTTGGCCTAGGAAGGAATATACCCTACGTTGGAAGCTTCTAGAAGACCATCATGGCAAGGAGTGGAGAGCTCAAGCCTGAGAGGAGCATGCTCCCATGGAGGACCACATTGGGACACTTGCGCATGGATCTAAAGCCACAAAAAGTGAGTTGGTAGTTCAAGAGGCCTATAAATACAAGCACCCACAGAAGAAAAGAGAGGTAGATCAATAGAGAGAGAGCTCTGTAGAAAAATGCTGCGAGGAGTTGTATTGGGTTGGGTAGATAAAATATAGGAGAAGGATGCATCAAGGGGCTTGGGATTGTAAATTTTCTTTTTGAGAGCTAAGGGATGTAAATCTAGTTATGATGTATGACTTTGGTCTTCCATACTATGATGTTTTGTAATGGATCTAATGGATGTAATGAGGTTACCAACTTATTTGAATATGATCATTAATGATCTTCATAGTTCTGTTTCATGTATGTTTATGGAATGAGTATGAATCCTAATAGCTCCATTTAGATTAGGTTTTCCTTTAATGCATTTTATTTATATGTGTTTCCTTTCATCGTTGTTATGCTTTGTCAATTTATTTTGGTATTTTTTTGTATTAATCATGTTTGTGCACTTTTAGCTGATTATTATCTATACACAGAGGACTGCACATACTTTTAGTCCAGGTGGATCTAAAACTGATTAGTGCCTTGATGCGATTAGTACGCATTATGAAAAAATGGTTATGAAGAGAATTCCAAGAATTCCAAAAATAGTAGTGTAATGCGAGGTAGGAAGAAAAATTTGACACTACTTGGTATGAGGCACATTGAATATTCACTTGACACATAGAGGTGCGTGTAATAAAATATAAGGTCGAGAAGTAGTGGGCATTTAGAAGGTTATAAGCTGAGACATGAAAGAATAAGGCACGATGCGTGGAAGAGTGAAGGAGCATAATTAATGTCATGTACGGTGGTGGTTGAGGAGAAATTAATGTAGGGAATTTTTAAAACCTATAAATGTCCGTGCTTACAAAATTATTATTACCTTGCATCCTTTGTGTTATAAAGTTTTGAAGTACGATGAAGTGTGTAGTGTAACGAGCGAGCTATTAAATGAAGAACCAAGTGATATCATGTCACGACATTGACAAAGTTACTGTGTACACGTGTGTTTGAGTTTGTCAGGTGGGTGAGGAAGAAAGGTTCGAGATAGTTAGGGTTTCATGGAGGTAGACTTGCAGCTAGGGCAAGAGAAATCAAAGGGAGCAATTGAGTTCGAGACGTGCAATGGTAAGGTAGTGGAAAGGTTGTAGTTTTCAAAACACATCTATTAATTGAGAAGAACAATGGAACCAAGGATACCTCTGGTTGTTGAGAGGGAGACCAAAGAAGCACCACATGAGTGGTTTGTCGAGATGCAGTACCCAGAAGAAGTAATTGAAGGGAGGTTATGGACATCTCAGCTAACTAAATGCAAGATCAATGATTTTAATCACAGGACTGAGAAAACCCTGAAGGATCTTAATGCAAAGACCATTTTGAAAACAAATAGGAGAACTGCAAATGGAAAGAGGGTTATGGACAATTCAATTTACAATCTATTGGAGAGTGTTGGAGTTATTTAGTTGTATGAGCTTCTGTACTTTGGCAAGCCCAAACATCTCTACCAGTGGCTCATGTCCCGCATGCACAAAGACTTATTTTACTTTATTGGGAGAAGAATGAGGATTACAATGAAATTGATTGGAAAAATTACAGGTTTGTATGACTATGGTGTAGAGATTACACGTGATTTTTCAGATGATGATGTAGTAGAAGCGGTGGCTACCACCTTCAAGTATCACAAGTAGGGATTTTAATGTTGAGAACATAAAGAGTTAGACATTAGGGTAGTCGTGCATCTAGTCGGTTGTAAGTTGGGCACCTCGGAGAGATGGATGGAAGTAAACAAGCGTTGGCTACGTATTGCATAAAATTGCAAATAAGACATTGTTAATGCAAAATAACATCATCCCCAAATGAGTCGTCAGATATGATTTTCTAAAGCGATTCATTTAGTGTGATTCGCATAACATTGAGTTTTCCCCAAAGTGTGGGACTTTACAAATGGAAAAAATCTTAGATTAAAGGTTGGTTCATATTCCTCTATTTAGGTGCATACGTGAAAACTTGCAGAGGACCTATTCTTAAACCTAATCTAAGTTTTACCAAGGAGACAGGGATAAAAGGAATACAAGAAATCAAAACTAAGCTATAAGGTGATGCAGAAGGAATGATGAACATTAGTTTTGCTGATAGACATAAACCAAAAAATACATATAATAATCAAGCACAAATAACCAGATTTATAATGAAAGACTAGATGAGAGAAAAGGAGACAAGAAAGGATCTAAAATCGATCACAAACATGTTTTATTGCTTTGCAGATTGATACAATGCATTACAAATGGCCAAAAGGTAGGAAACGTATTGTAATTTAAATGGAAGGTCTGAACTCCATGAATTCCTTTACCAGAAGAAAAGGGGAGCCTACAAAACAAAAGAATGTCCAACCCTTTACAATGAGTCTCGACCCTGCTTTTATAGATTCAACACAAAAGGGAGAAAGAGAGAGAATAAGGAAAAAATAGTTTAAAGCTCAACCACCACTATTAATGCCTCCCATAAAATTTTCCCCAAATTTGTCTTGAACATATCAATTTCTTATTTGACGCCTTGAAGAAGGAGGAAATGGTGGATTAGATCGAAATCTGATCTGGTTGTTGGGGCAAAAATAGATCCTGCATTGATGGCCTTGAAGATGTTTCTCCATTTTTATCCCACCTAACCTCCCCAAACTTAAAGTCTCAAATCTCCATGGCATAGATGAGGCCGAGATCTTTCCAATGGTGTTAGATTTGCAATATTTCAAGCCCTGATTCGAAATATATACCTCTTCGACATTTGTATCGGATACGTACAAAAGGGGGAAAACCGGTTTGAAAAATGGGCCCCCTTTTCTATATGGGACATGTGGAGGGCTAGCGCTTATTCGAGGGTGGCTTCTATATTTTTCTCTTGGAATTATGCGGGGTGAGATGTGGCTTTCTCTGTGGCCTACTTAATTTCCATGTTTTTTGGCTAAATCCTTTGCTTGGCAGGGTCATATTTCTTGACTGGCGACATGCAATGTCCAGTGCTCATCTGAAACCCTCTCTTTATTTGACTCTTGAGTTAGTGCCATTTGGAAACTTGGCACTCTTCATCGGCCTACCACCATGCATTGACTATTCAACCCGACTCTATCCCCCTTTTGATCTTTGGGCGCGTGGAGGCTCCACGCTTGCTTAAAAGCCCGATCAAGATTTGCTTTTGAAGGAGCATCGAGTTGACACTTGGAAGCTTCCGCAGGTCTTTGGACTTTTCAACGATCTCCCTTTTACCTTTTCGGACCCTAGGCTACGTGGCAAACTGGTGCTTATTTGAGCCTCCGCCTTTGAATCTGCCCTTGGAGATGCACCAAATTGATGTGTGGCATCTTCCGCGGTGTTTCGATACTTAGCTTATTTTTTGAGCCCCGCCCTATCTTCCTTTTGACCTCTATTGACCATTTTCTACTTGAAGGGTGGCACAAGTTTGAGCTTCCCTTTACTGGATTCAACTTTGGAGAAGTGTCGTGTTTGACACGTGGCTCTCTCTACTACCTCCTCCATACTTAGCCAATTTTGGACTCATTCTAAACTATTTTGAGCCCGAAGACTTCGGATCTTTGTCGTTTCTTCTTTTTTTTCTTGCTCCTGGATTCTCTATGACATTGCTCCTCTTTCCCTAACCCTATTATTCTATTTCCAAGCCCACCTATAACTTGTTAAATAGATTTAAGACATGGATCCGCTTAACAGAGCCATCTCTTCTCTTTCTTCTTGTATAGGGTCGTTTGGTCTTTTGTAGGCCCCACCACTCCATTGTTGAGTCCTTCTATGACTTGTTTGCAAGATTTAACCATGTTTTCTATGGTTCTTTCTATGTGGGGTCATGGCTGATCCAATATTTTTCCTGGGGGGTGAAATATGGATAACAATTTGGTGACTCACAGGGGTATCTGCCTGCTAGATGAAAAGACAAATTACCTTATCTTATATGTTGGATATGGAGTTGAGAAAGACGATTTGATCACGATCCTTCCTCTAATTCATGAGCTTGACTGTTTGCACTCTCTATTCTCATAAGAAATCTCAAAATGATGGTTTCTGAGAGTAGAAAATTGTTTTGAGTGAGGCTTCACCTATTTAAGAATGGGTTATGCGAGAGCAACAAAACAACACCACAACTATATACAAAATTTTAAATCATACATGCTCTAAGTAGAACATGCAGAGCATACAAATCACTTAGGAGAAAATCAACCTAAACTACAACAAGACAATGTGCACAAGCACTTAGAGGAATGAGAAACTAAACTAGTATGTACAAGGTGAGAACTTTCCTTCTAGTAGCAATGTTTAAGATAGATTCCATTCACTGGAATCTGTAACTCTTCACCATCTAATGTAGACAATTGGAAAGCATTGCTACTTTTACATTTTGTGACCATGTAAGGGCCACTCCAAATGGCATCAAACTTGGAATGCCTTCCTGGTTTTGCCCAATCTACATCCCATTTCAAAACTAGGTCTCCTTCCTGAAGGCCCTTGTTCTTGCCTTCTTGTCAAATCATCTCTTGATTAAGACTTGATCCTTCTCCATTGTTTGAAGTTCATGTTCTCTATTTTCTTCCAACTCCATCAACTCTGCATACCTAGCCTCCATTGGTTCGAACTCAAACATCTCTAGTTGCTTCATGAGTTCTAATGCCGGTAACTCAAGTGATATAGGTAACACTTCCTCTTTCCCATAGAAAAGTTTGAATGGCAAGTTGCACGTATACTTCTTTGGTATTTTCCTATCAGGCCTTAAGGCTGATTTGAGTTTTGTGTGCCAAGTTCTCTAATTTTCATCTAGAGTTCTTTTGACAATCTTTAGCAGGTTCTTGTTTGTGGACTTTGCTTGGCCATTACCCTGAGGGTAATAATTTGATGAAGTTCTCAAGTAAATCCCATTCCTAACGGCCCATCCTGTGATTTTAGAACCTATGAATGCCAATGCATTATCTGATATAATGGTGGTTGGCACTCCAAATCTGGTCACTATTCCTTCATAGAAATCTAGTATGCTAGACTCATTAGCTTCTTTGAGTGCCACTGCCTCGGTCCACTTGGTGAAATAGTCTATTGCTATCATAATCCATTTGTGGCCTTGGCTCGAATTTGGATTGATGACCCTAATGAAATCTAATCCCCATTGCATGAATGGTTGGTCAACTAAAATTTGGTGCAATGGAAGTGTTGCTAGCCTTTCCTTGCCTTTGAAGAATGCACAATTTTTGCACTTTTTGATCCATGCATAGCAGTCACTAAACACCCTGGGCCAATAATAACCTACCTTCATGATCTTGAGTGCTGTCACCTGTGGAGAAAAATGGCCTCCAGCTGCTTCATCATGGAACTCTTGTAACACTCTCTCAATTTGATCTGTCCCAATGCATCTTAATAGAATTCCATTGATGTCCCTATTGAGCAGGACACAATCAATAAGTACATATGGGATGGATTATAGTCTGAAATGTCTCCTTTTTTTTCTCATTTCTGGAGGACACAGAGCCTATTTGAAGGAAGTGCATCATGCTTTGAGTCCAACAAGGAGTGGGTACATCATCATTTTCTTCCTCTTGACTATTTTGCAGAACAAAAATAGCTTCCTTTTCACTATTTGCCTCATCTTGTTGACTTGAGGCTAGTTGTTCACATAATCTCTTCCCATAGATCAGCTTAGTGACATTGATCTCAATGTCATACTCCATGACATGAGTGATCCACCTTGCACATTTTTTCACTCAAATCCTTCTGAGAAGGAAGTCCTTAACTCCTGCATGGGAGACTAACATTTGGATTTTATTGTTCAAAACTAGATGTTTAAACTTCTTTAACCCTCTTATCACTGCCAGGACTTGCTTTTTGATGGAGTATCTCACTTCATAATATTCCAAACCATGGCTGAAGAAAGCAATTGGCTTCTCTATATCCTCTTTGTTCTGCTGTACTAGGATTGTAGAAATTGTGTCACTGCCACCAAAGGCATATAGTATGAAATCCTTAGAAAAATATGGATTCATGAGAGTTAGGGCTTGTGATATAGCTTATTTTATGGCCTCAAAACTTTCATTTCCTTCAGTTTTCCACCTAAACATCAAACACTTCTTCAACATCAATGTTATTGGTTTGACAAGGGCAACAAAGTTTGGTATAAACCTGTGGACAAAATTGATTTTCCTAAGAAACTTTGAAGAGATTTCTTATGGCTTAGCAATGGAAAGGCTCTTATTTCTTCAACTCTCTCTGGGTCAATTGGCAAACCTTCCTTTGACACAATATGGCCCGAAGCTTTGCCCTCATGGGCCAAGAATATGCATTTTAGGGTTGAATGATACCCCAAATATCCTACAACCTCTCTCAGCGTGGGACTTGTGAAACAGAGAGAGGAATCTCCGAGAGAAGGCTGGTTCTGCTCCTAAACTACACTGCCACAAGCTATTCCGGTGCGAGGCAAGCTAATCTAATCCTAATCTAACCATGCCAGAGGCAGAGAGAGAGAGAGAGAGAAGGGAAAAACAGCAAAAGCCTACACTAAAACGGTGATACACCGAGAGAAGGAGAATGTTGAACATCTATCAAAACTGCCATGGGACAAAGAGAGGTGAGCAATGGGAAGGATGGACGGATGCATCACGAGGCCCAAGGATAGATTTCACACGAGAAAGTGTCCCAAAACTCCATGAACACGGCTCGGATCTGCGGTGAGCGTTCAAACATGCACTGGATACTGCAGTGAAGAGAGCGAAGAAAACAAGCAAAAGCGAGAAAGGATGGACGGATGCATCACAAAACACGTTTTGTTGCTTGAGAGTTTACCTGAGAACATCATTCCATTAGTAAAAGGCAAAAAACGCCATTACGAGTAGGGAGGAGGTTCGAACTCCATTTTCACCCTAGAGAAGAAAAGAAGGGAGGCGCGAGAGCGAGAAAGAATGAACAACCTCTTTGTTATGAGCCAAATCGGCTTTTACATTGCATGGGTCGAGCCGGGGACGAAAAACGTGGGAAAACGTGCAAGCCCATTCCTCATTGGCTGCGAGATGCATTAAATCGGCATGGAGGATCTTACCAACCCATACCTGTCATTTTTAGCGATTTTGGAGGAGAAAGCGACCCATTTGTATTAATTTGGCCGCTAAAATGTCACTTACGGCGTGCGAGAAGAAGAATCGACCCATTAGCATTAAAGCGGGTTGTTGAAAGGTCGCTTACGGCCATTACCACACGTCGAGTCGTTTCTTGATTTTCTCTCTTGACTGCACCAAAACTCGAGATTGATCCCGAATCATGTAGAGGATTTCACTAGCTTTCCGTTGATATAAGGAACATGCAAATCCGAGCTCTGGATCAAAGATACGACGATTTGAAGAAAAGCGAGGCAAAAATGGATTTGAAAAGCTTTTCCCGCGCTTCGCCACCTTGATGACACGTGTCGGTGTTGATTGGATGAGCAAGGTCTTGACTGTCGGGTTCGGGATTCTCCTATGCATTTGCATCGGGTTTGGGAGGTGGCTCGACATATGTTTGATGCTCGTGTTTTCCCGAAACCCTTAGCGATTATCCAAATTTTCCTTTGTTGTCGGGCTTTCCGACCCCTCCGACATGTTCTTGCCTTTGGACACGTGGCAGCTTCTCGTTGGCCCGGGCTGACCCTTTTAAAACTTGCCCTTTGACTTATTTGACCTTTTTCTGAGAGACACGTGGCGGCTTGATTGGTCCTCGGCGATTCGGCTCCTTCGCGTACTTCGCCTCCATTTGTCCCGGATGTCCCATTTGATTTTGGGCCCTTTGTGCTCATTTCGGCCGGTTCGGGCATTTCGCGTCCATTTGTCCCAGACGTCCCATTTGATTTTGGACCCTCTGGACCTTTTTCGCCCGGTTCGGCCGGTTCGCGCCTTTTCGGCCCTCTTAACCCAAGCAGTTAGTCGATTTTCTCTCGGTCGAACCGGCATTTCGCGCCCCCGCGTACTTCTGGCCCATTTGTCCCGTTTTCTTTTGGGTATCGTTTTCAGCCCGTTCGGCATTTCGCGTCCATTTGTCCCAGGCGTCCCATTTGATTTTGGACCCTCACGGACCTTTTACCGATTGTCGTGCGGTTCGCGCCTTTTCGGCCCTCTTAACCCAAGATTAGTCGATTTTCTCTCGGTCGAACCGGCATTTCGCCCGCCCGTACGTACCATTTGTCCCGTTTTTTTTTGGAATCATGCTCATTTCGGCCGATCCGGCCGGTTCGGGCCTTTTTGTCCCATTTGTCCCAAATGCTTTACCTTGCGCGAGGACTTAGCCAATTTTCACACTTTTTCCTGGATCAACCTACTTGCCTTTCTGCAACCTTTTTTTGCATTTTCTCAGAGCTTGCTCTTTTCCTCTCAGACAGGGGACTTAGAAAATATTTGAGGGGACTCTAGCAACATGATTTTTGGCCCCGAATCAATCAATTTTCCTGGGACTTGAATATTCTGATGCATGTTATCAAAATTACCACAGGGGGTGAATTTTGGATAACGATTTAGCGACTTCGGTGGGGTCATCTGCCTGCTAGATGAAAAGACCAGTTACCTGAAGCAATCCATTGGGCATGGAGTCATAAGCAAGCCTGAAAACTGATCTGAACCTTGAAAATCTCCCTCTGAGCCACTTGGAAACCCATTGAACTGGAGTGTCTTCACCAGATGCCCTTTGAAATGAGCGTGCAAGAGCGAACGAACCAGCAACACCAAAACTATGTACAAAACTGAAAATCATACATGCCCCAAATGGAACATGCGAGTGTGCACAAGCACTTCTTACTTCTGAAAGCAAACCTACCTACTCTACTCTAGCTGGAAACAAAGGCAAGCTAAACAAACCTGCTTATTGGTTGTGCAAAATAGCTTCCTTTCTTCAAAATGGGCAGCCATGCAATTGATTTGTACGATCATGGCTGTTTGGATGGATGGAAAATCAACAAGAAGCTGGTCTTCTATCCAAATCATCAAGGTATCAAGCTTGAAAAATCCAATACCTCTTTTAGTTGCTCTGCATTTGGATTGGAGAGGTATGGCGGCTGATCCTTGGTACTTTGTAGCTCATCCTCATGCTCGAAGCAAGCATGGTGGTTGTGGCTTCTCCTTTGGCTCAGTGAAGCCAAATACGATTGGGCAAGGTCGATCCGTTTGATATGCCCATTGCTGTGATTTTCAACTCCAAGAATGGAGTCTTCTTGTAGACCTTGAATGGATGGTGTGGAAGAAATGGTGGAATCATACATCCTTTCTCTTCCTCGATGAAGAGCGAGGGAAGATTAGAATCTTCCAATCTTGATTCCCGAAGGGCTGTTGTAAGATGCGGTGCTGCTGCAAATGAAAGCTCTCCTTCATGACAGCGGAGACTCGGTGTTTGGAATGTGGATGATGAAAGAGAGAAAGGTGAAAGCTCAACCGGCTCCTCTCCATCAAAACAGTCCTCCAAATCTGACAGGTAAACTACCTCATTGTTGTCCCGTTGTTCGTGTTCAACTTCCTCCATGGTGTCCTCTTGATCTGCAACTTGACCACCATGGTTTCCTTCACTCTCCAATATTGAGTTTGAGAGATCAAACTCCTTTTCAGTAATAGAACTTGAGAGAGATGAAGTGGAAAGAAGAACTGAAGGTTCTTCTGTAGTTTGCTTTGTGCTCAAAGCCCTTGGATCTGCACTTTTCTCCTCCACAGCTAGAATGTGCTCCTCTTCTTTTGGATTTGGAGCAACTTCTCCTTCCTCCAATGTTTGAAGAGAATATCGCTCTTGATTGAACTCCTCCTCCAGCATGAAGTTTGTCAAGTCGAACTCTTCAATTTGTTGCTCTAGAGGACAAGTTGGGACTGCAAGATCTTCTTCTCCAACAAAATCAGTCCTCACCACCATTTGTTCACCTCGGCCTCTTCTGTAGGCTTAACCATCAAGGGGATCTTTGTCATCCCAAATCTAAGAGCCCAACTCTTCAGACTGTCTGTCACTTCTTTTCTTTTTGGCTCTTCCTCTTGTTGTCCTTGATGACTGATTTTTTCAATTTCTTCTTTCCCACATGGAATTGGGGATGCGAGAGGAGGGATAGGTTGAAACTCAAGCCCGATTTGACAATTTGTGTGGTGGTGGAGGCGGTGAAACCTCTTGTTTCTTTGGAGGAGGGGGTATATTTACTGTTAGCTCTTGTGGAGGGGATGACTGTTTGGAAGGGAAAAGGAAAGAAGAATCGAGATGGGGTGGAAGACTAGGGGATGGAGGGATGGATTCAACACTTGGGACAGCGAGATGGAGAGTTTAAAGCTTGACAATGCTGAAATGAAGCAGTTGGGAAAGAGGAAAAGAAAAGGCATGAGAAGATGTGCTTACCCATTGACAAGGTTCTTGAATACTTCTCTCATACACTTCTATTTCTTGATCCACCTTGCAAGCAAAGGCAGCGTTGCGATCATGAAGTCAAGTTTCTCTGAGGGCTGTAATGCCTTGGAAAAGGTCCCACCCATGGACGGGGTGCTCCACACCGATTCCAAATGCTCTCATCATGTGCACGAGCCACAGGCTGCACTATCCCCACCTCCATTCTTTGGATTTTCTCCATAGACCAGCATCTTGCATCGATGATGGTCTTCATTGTATGCACACCCTTGCTCTTGGGAAGCTTCATTTGCCAAGCCCGACTTTGCACTTGCTGTTATGGTATGCATATGAGTATGCATGCTGATCTGGAGGATTTGTAAAACATGTTGGAATTGGAAAATCTTTGCTTGTTGTTGTAAATGTGAGTTCCATGATGGAAATGAAGTCATGGTTGCACAACTTCATGGAATGGAAAAGAATGAAAGGGATGGAAAGAAAGATGAATGAAAAATGGATGGAAATGAATGGAAAGGAAGGTGCTGCGACTTGAGAGATGGTTGTTGACCGGATGGAGTCGCGAGATGTGTTTGCAAGTGCCTCCAAAGGCTGAAATCTTCACGGGAACACATCGACTTTGCAAAGATGAAGTGAAAGACCTCTAAGGTCCCACCGTGTGCAGAAGCTGTTAGTGCAAAATCACAGCACCCACTGGACGCACATCGGGCTTCTAGGTTGATGTTCGGGCATCCGTGTGATTGCACAACATGAAACCTCTCTCAGCGTGGGACTTGTGAAACAGAGAGAGGAATCTCCGAGAGAAGGCTGGTTCTGCTCTAAACTACACCTGCCAAGCTATTCCGGTGCGAGCAAGCTAATCTAATCCTAATCTAACCATGCCAAGGAGACGAGAGAGAGAGAGAGAAGGGAAAACAGCAAAAGCCTACACTAAAACGGTGATACACCGAGAGAAGGAGAATGTTGAACATCTATCAAAACGCCATGGGACAAAGAGAGGTGAGCAATGGGAAGGATGGACGGATGCATCACGAGGCCCAAGGATAGATTTCACACGAGAAAGTGTCCCAAAACTCCATGAACACGGCTCCGGATCTGCGGTGAGCGTTCAAACATGCACTGAGATACCTGCACTGCATGAAGAGAGCGAAGAAAACAAGCAAAAACGAGAAAGGATGGACGGATGCATCACAAAACACGTTTTGTTGCTTGAGAAGTTTACCTGAGAACATCATTCCATTAGTAAAAGGCAAAAAACGCCATTACGAGTAGGGAGGAGGTTCGAACTCCATTTTCACCCTAGAGAAGAAAAAAGAAGGGAGGCGGAGCGAGAAAGAATGAACAACCTCTTTGTTATGAGCCAAATCGGCTTTTACATTGCATGGAGTCGAGCCCGGGGGGACGAAAAAACGTGGGAAAACGTGCAAGCCCATTCCTCATTATTGCGGATGCATTAAATCAGCATGGAGGATCTTACCAACCCATACCTGTCATTTTTAGCGATTTTGGAGGAGAAAGCGACCCATTTGTATTAATTTGGCCGCTAAAATGTCACTTCTGGCCGTGCAGAAGAAGAATGCGACCCATTAGCATTAAAACGGGTTGTTGAAAGGTCGCTTCTGGCCATTACCACACGTCAGAGTCGTTTCTTGATTTTCTCTCTTCAGACTGCACCAAAACTCGAGATTGATCCCAGAATCATGTAGAGGATTTCACTAGCTTTCCGTTGATATAAGGAACATGCAAATCCGAGCTCTGGATCAAAAGATACGACGATTTGAAGAAAACAGGCAAAAATGGATTTGAAAAGCTTTTCCCGCGCTTCGCCACCTTGATGACACGTGTCAGGTGTTGATTGGATGAGCAAGGTCTTCAGCCTGTCGGGTTCGGGATTCTCCTATGCATTTGCATCGGGTTTGGGAGGTGGCTCGACATATGTTTGATGCTCGTGTTTTCCCGAAACCCGCTTCCGCCAGATTATCCAAATTTTCCTTTGTTGTCGGGCTTTCCGACCCCTCCGACATGTTCTTGCCTTTGGACACGTGGCAGCTTCTCGTTGGCCCGGGCTGACCCTTTTAAAACTTGCCCTTTGACTTATTTGACCTTTTTTCCTGAGACACGTGGCGGCTTCTGATTGGTCCTCGACTGATTCGGGTCCTTCGCGTACTTCGCCTCCATTTGTCCCGGATGTCCCATTTGATTTTGGGCCCTTTGTGCTCATTTCGGCCGGTTCGGGCATTTCGCGTCCATTTGTCCCAGGCGTCCCATTTGATTTTGGACCCTGGACCTTTTTCACCCGTTCGGCCGGCCCTCTTAACCCAAGCGCGATTTTCCTCGGTCGAACCGGCATTTCGCGCCCGGCCCTCTTAACCCATTTGTCCCATTTTTTTGGAGTGCTCATTTCGATTTTCTTTGTCTCCCATTTGATTTTGGACCCTCGAACCGGCATCTTAACCCAAGCGGATTAGTCGATTTTCTCTCGGTCGAACCGGCATTTCGCGCCCGCGTACCCAGCCCATTTGTCCCATTTCTTTTGGGTATGCATGCTCATTTCGGCCGATCCGGCGGTTCGGGCCTTTTTGTCCCATTTGTCCCAAATGCTACCTTGAGCGAGGACTTAGCCAATTTTCACACTTTTTCTGGATCAACCTACTTGCCTTTGCTGACCTTTTTTTGCATTTTCTCGAGCTTGCTCTTTTCCTCTCGAC
Organism: Taxus wallichiana var. yunnanensis; assembly: GCA_018340775.1. Taxonomy (NCBI): domain Eukaryota; kingdom Viridiplantae; phylum Streptophyta; class Pinopsida; order Cupressales; family Taxaceae; genus Taxus; species Taxus wallichiana. The sequence continues at coordinate 768,808,973 of CM031239.1, read as the reverse complement.
AGGGGACTTAGAAAATATTTGAGGGGACTCTAGCTTCGGATTGAACCCTCTTATGTATTCATAGCTCCAAGAAAATACATTTGGAAAATTTGCATGAATTCATACCTTTCTTACTCGGTGGCCACTTTGCCAATTTGAATTATTTTCCTTCACCAACTAGAATTGACTCTAAATCTTCTCCTTTGATATGTATATTAGCCTTCTCTTTTTGAAACTAATCATTAGGATTGAAGATAGACTCCAATGTCACTAAGCCTTTTGGAAGCTTGTTTGTATGCAACTGCACTACTTTATCTCCATACTATTGCTCTAATCTGTTTTGATTTCTAACTGAGAACTCAACTTCCTCTTGTAAAAAATTGATGATTTACTTGATCATTCTTGAACACTGCCCAAAGATGCGTTATTATATGACACTATTGGCCTTACAATCACATGGATATGTGGCTATCCTTTGTCCCTCTTGATGTTGTCAACCACATCAAATGTTTCTCCAACTATTGCAATCCTATCAGCAGCTTCATTCTCCTTCCTGGGTATGGACACAATGTTAAAGGCTTCGAAATCCTCAATGAGATCCCATACCCTATTCTTGTAGCTTTTGAGCAGGTCATTCTTGATAGCATTTTTTCCTTTGACTTGATTGGCAACCAGTTCACTGTCACCAAACACTTACAGGTTCTTGATTCCTCGTCTTCTAGCCCAATGCAATCCATGAACCAAAGCCTCATATTTTGCAGTGTTATTTGAGTAGGAAAACTAGAAACAGAAGGTTGAGTAATACTTCATACCTTGGGGTGACACAATCATAGCTCCACCTTTGGCTCCTTGCCTACTTCTCGAGCCATCAAAGAACAATTTCCATACTTCATTGTCATCCTTATATTCTAGCTTAATGATGTCATGAAGAGGATGATTCTCTTCATGCAGGCAGTAGACTCCTAGCTCAGATTCTTCCATTTCCTTATAGGGATCAAAAGCATGTCTTTTGACCACCCATTTGTCCGTCGGTCAGGATACACCCCACCTTGGTGTCTTCTTGAAGCATTTAGGAAGTATTCTGATCAAAATCCAAACAATTTGCATTGATTGGGCTAGGAACATAAGACTCAATGTGATAATCATATTGGCTTAGATCTGATTTTTCCTTCGCTCCATACCTCATTCTAAAGAGCATATGCGACCAGTCAGTAGAAAAGTAGCCTCTAATTTTGGCAGTGAAGTTCTTTGGACAAACACAATGCAAAATGTGGTGGCAAGTCTATGACTGATACGTTCTGCAATACAATCACATTGGGGTAGGCATGCAGAGTGAGGCTCAGATCCTTGATGATTCCAACAATTTTCATTGTTATCCCATCCAATTGTACTACCCCTCTAGAGATGACTTCATACTGGAGACCCAGTTGATCAGCTATTTGTTTGGGCATTACAAAACTACTTGCCCTAGAATCAATCATGTAATTATGCACCAATTTATCCCCAATGATTAATGAAACATAGAATGGAGGAGGTCTTAGGTTCTTACCTTGTTTCTCTCGATGGTTTTCCCTAGGTTGAGCTATATTGGTGAGCACTTTCTCTTGCTGGTTAGGGGGTTGATTTGAGCTTGACCAATTTTGCATGGCAGTCTGCACAATAGATCCCTCTACCCTGGAATGGCTAGTGACTCCCATAGTGAAATGTTCACACTTGTCCTCTTCATTTTCTCAATGATATTAAATGATCTATCCTTCACATTGCCCCTTCCCTGACACATTTTTTCTTACACATGGGTTGTTACAACCGGTGCCTGAGTGGATTTGGAAGGTGGCTTGGATTGGCTCTGCACATTGGGAGTTGTATTTTGGATGTCAATACCTTGTGGAGCAATGGAGGATTGAGGATCTCCTAAGTTTGGTGAATGTCCTTCTCCAATATTTCTCTTCTTGGACCATGTATTGGCAGCTATACTTTGAGAAGGAGTTTGATTCATTCCACATAAGTCTTCATCTTGCCAATTGACAAGCATAGTTTCAGTTGGAGGTCCCTCTTGCTGGTCTCCTTGCTGCTGATTTTCTTCTTGGCTAGGTTCTTATGACACACCAATGGTTTGCACCATCAAATCCTGATTTAGTGCACCATTGAAGCACATCAATTGATTATGTGGCTGACTACATGGGAAACACCAATCATATTCTTGTGCCATGTTATTTTGTGTTGGAACCAATGCCCTTGATGTTGAAGTTGTGTTTGGATCATATGGCCTAAAAGGTCTAGCAACTTGAGATTGTCCTTGGTGTTGACTCTGAGTTACAGCCTGGGCTTGTGGTCTATTTTGTTGATAAGGGGTCTAGCCTAATATTGAGCTTGAGGCTGATATGGCCTAGAACTTTGAGCCTGCTATCTTTTGATGGTTACTAACTCATTCCCTAGGTTTTGAAGTTGTTTCATAATTTCCTGAACCTCCTTTGAGGTGGTAGATGATGAGGTGGAGGCTTCAACTAAACTTTGACTCCTAGGAGTAGGTATAGGAGCTATTGTGGGTGTTTGGTTGGTAATTAGGTTTCCTATTTGAGATATAGAAAATGGATGGCCTAGGAGAAAGTTTGCTACTGAATTAAACAATTCTTAGCTCCTATGGAAAGGCTATAGGCTGCAGGTAAAGTTGTGCCCCCATTGACTGAATCATTAAAGCAATATTGGAATTTAAATCTCTAAGAAAGTATAAGAAGGCACCTTCATTAGTGGGCTTTACTTTCTGGAATCATGTCCCAGGTCCATTGAAATCTGAGGTTGAAATCCATCAACTACTCATTCGAGCTCTCTTGATTATTGTCAATTACTCCAACAAGGATAAGTTATCTCCTTTTTCTCCAAACTAATCTTGAAGAGTTGTTTACGAGATGGTCCCAATTTTGAATAAAGCCTACTTATAGGCTTCCTGAACCATTGTGAAGCTTTACCCTTGAGTGAAGAGGCTAGCAACTTGACTGTAATGTCCATCTCAATGATCTCATGGATTGTACAAACATTTGCAATATCTTGAACATGGTCACTAGGAGAAGTTTGGTTTTCCCAGTGAAATATGGGATGCTCTTTCAATGCTACCACCAGGACTATATTTTGTGCATTCAGAGCAAGTAGGCTTACCAGATGAAATTGACATAAGGATTTAGCTTTGTCATCTTGATCATCCTGAGCACCCTTCTTGATTGAAAGAACAACCTACTAGGAGGAGGTGTTGATAAGGCTCTGTTTGGTGGAGATAGAGACCTTTGGGCTCTTCTTCCTCTTCTCCTTATGTCTGGAGACAAGTGTATGTGTAAAAACTATCCTTCTTCTCTTGTTCTTGACCTTATTTGTATCCTTCTCATGAACTCGGGAACTCGAATGCTAAAACTAGTAAATTCTTTCCCTTTTGAAATTGTCGGATGTGCGTTCTTAAAAGCTGGAATCACAACAAGTGCACATCGATCTTACTGTAATGAAAATGGAGACTTCTTTGTCCCACTGGGTGTGCCAAAACTATTAATGCAAAATCACAACACCCCCAAATGAGTCGTCAGATCTTCTTTTCTAAGGTAGATTCATTTGGTGTGATTCACATAACATTGAGTTTTTCCCAAAGTGTGGGACTTTACAAATGGAAAAAACTCTCCAGATTAAAGGCTAGTTCCTATTCCTCTTTTTAGGTGTATACGTGAAAACTTGCAGAGGACCTATTCCTAAACCTAATCTAAATTTTACCAAGGAGACAAGGATAAAAGAATACAAGAAATCAAAACTAAGCTACAAGGTGATGCACCAAAGGAATGATGAACATTAGTTTTGCTGATAGACACAAACGAACAAAATACATATAATAATCAAGCATAGATGACCATATTTATAATGAAAGACTAGATGAGAGAAAAGGAGACAACAAAGGATCTAAAATCGATCACAGACATGTTTTATTTCTCTGTATATTGATACAATGCATTACAAATGGCCAGAAGGAAGGAAACATATTACAATTTAAATGGAAGGTTTGAACTCCATGAATTCCTTTGCTAGAAGAAATAGGGATCCTGCAAAACAAAAAAATGTCCAACACTTTACAATGAGTCTCGACCCTACTTTTATAGATTCAACACAGAGGGGAGAAAGAGAGAGAAGTGGGAAAAAACAATCTGAAGCTCAACCACCAATATTAATGCCTCCCATAAAATCTTCCCCAAATTTGTCTTGACTGTATCAATTTCTTATTTGGCACCTCGAAGGAGGAAATGGCGGATCAGATCGAAGTCCGATCTAGTTGTTGGGGAAAAAATAGATCCTGCATTGATGGCCCTGAAGATGTTTCTCCATTTTCTCCCACCTAATGTCCCTAAAATTAAAGTTTCAGATCTCCATGGCATATATGAGGCCGAGATATTTCCAACGATGTTAGATTTGCAATATTTCGAGCCCTGAGTCGAAAGATATACCCCTTCGAAGTTTGTATCGAATCCGTACAAAAGGGTGGGAAAATCAGTTTGAAAAACGGGCCCCCTTTTCTATGTGGGCGCTTGTTTGAGGGAGGCCTCTATATTTTTCTCTTGGAATGGTGCAGGAGATGACACCTAGCTTCCTCCATGTGCCAACTTTGTTTAATTTCTATGTTTTTTGGCTAATTCCTTTGCTCAGCAGGGTCATATATCCTACCGGGGACACACGGCGGTCTCAAACTCATCTAGAAACCCTCTCTTTATTCGACTCTTGAGTTAGTTCCATTTAGACACTTGGCACTCTCTGCTGGCCTGCCACCATGCATTGACTATTTAACCTGACTCTATCTCCCTTTTGAGATTGGACATGTGGAGGCTCATGCTTGCTTAAAAAAATCCCTATCAAGATTTTCTTTTGGAGTTTCGGGTTGACACTTGGAAGCTTCCGTAGGTCTTTGAACTTTTCAACGATCTCCCTTTTACCTTTTCGAACCACGGATATGTGGTGAATGATGCTTACTCGAGCCTCTGCCTTTGAATCTGCCTTTGGAGATGTGCCAAACCGACGTGTGGCGGCTTCTTTTTTAAGCCCTCCTTGTCCACCTTTTGACCTTTGTTGACCATTTTCTATGTGGAGGGCTGGCACAAGTTTGAGCTTCCTTTTTGGATTCAACTTTGGAGAAGCATCGTGCCACCCATGGCTCTCTCCACTGCCTCCTCCATACTTAGCCAATTTTAGGACCTGTTGTGAACCGTTTTGAACCCGAAGACATCGAATGTTTTTCGTTTCTTCCTTTTCTTGCTCTCCTGGATTCTCTGTGACACTACTCCTCTTTCCCTAACCCTGCTATTCTATTTCTGAGCCCACATGTAACCCGTTAAATAGATTTAAGACACGGATCCACTCGATAGAGCCGTCTCTTCTCTTTCTTCTTACATAGGGTCATTTGGTCTTTCGCAGCCCCGCTTACTCCATTGTTGAGTACTTCGGCTACTTGTTTGTAAGATTTAAGCTTGTGTTTTCTATGGTTCTTCCCGAGAGAGGTTGTGGCTGATCCAATATTTTCCCGAGGTGTGAAATATGGATAACGGACATACTACAACATTATAGGGTACATTGCTAAGAGCTTGGTTGTAGAGCGTGTGTCCAAGAAGATAAAGGTGAGAAGATAACTTGGGGTGCCATCTTGCTATTAATTGTGTTTAGTGAAATTGGTGTGCCCAATGGGCTGAAGGAGAAGGTATGGGAGTATCCCATGGAAAAAAATCCCCACTGCAAATAAGTTCCCCAAGTATATGTGCCACCTGATTCAATTTTGAATATGTATAAGCATCTTAAGAGAGAAGTGGTTTAGGAGGATGCGCCGCAGCATTTGAGGGAGAGTAACGCATACCGTACAAATTACCTAGTGTTTTGGAGGGACAAATAGAGTTCGTGACATACCATAATTTCTATCTAGGAAGATTCTTCATGAAGATTGGCGAGAAGATACCATGGTGCAAGTTTCCTTTCACCTTTACAACCCATTATTTTAATGATTCAATGAACATGTTACATAACGAGTGGAGTTTAAAGTTGGATGTTAATAAAGTAGATGCAGATATCCATATTATATGCAAAACATTTGTATATCTTGGTAAAGAGGCATATGTGGAAACAATGGAGTCTGATAATATTGATATTACTCCAAAGGTCATGCTTTGGTAGATAAAATTGAGCCCACGTGCATGTATGCATACCTTAGGCTGAAGTTTAATTAAGGAAAAATTATTACAGGGAAAGGACTTGTCATTGTTGGATCCTCTTAAGGGTAAAACAATAGTGGGCACGAAGAGGTCGTTAGAGAAAACACCTCCTAGGTAGGAAAACATGAATATGATTTCTTATAAAATGTCCTTGAGCGTGAGAAAGAAGAGAAAGAAGACAAAATTTTACTTGATCATGGGAGGAGACAACTATGTAGAAGGAGTATAGGTGTAGATGTTGGCACTTTGGACCTTCACAACCTATGAGACCATCACCATGCATAACACCTGTAAAGAAGGATGAAGAGGAAAGGAAGAAAAGGTGCAAGTATGTGGTCATGTGAAGAGAAGTGATGAGGAAAAGTCATCACATGGAAGTGCATACGAGGATGTTGTCACACATAGCCTTGAAGTGTGAGAAGATGAAGAGATCATTGGTGAGAAACCATTGTTTAATGTGGACATCCCCAGTGTAAGTGTGCATGGGCCTAAAGAAGAAAGCTACGGCAGGTAGAGATACAAAGATTGAAGACAGTGTTGTACACCCGACTAAGGGACCTAAAGGAGAAATTGGAGGAGAGAAAAAGGAGGGAACTGAGGCTTAGGAACATACACGTGATAATTCCAAAGAGAAAAGGGGTGAAGAGATAGTGCAAATGCATAACCTTGTGTAAGTTAATGACCCAAAAATATTATTCGCGCCAAGTTCTAGAGCACCATTGCAAAGGAGAAATTGTATGGATGGGAGCTGATGGATCTAGAAATGGAAAAAACTAGCACCAGAAATAAATTATCATGGAGTATGTAGAATCACATGGATGAGCATGTGTTTTATTTGTGCAAGGATTCACGCACATCGAGAAGGAATATGAAGCCTCTGCATTCTAGAACTGTGACTATCAAACCGAATCGGTTCTCGGATGAGAAAGAAAGTAATGCTTTAACAAATATATCTACAGAGGTTGCATGCAGGAATATAGATAAAGTGGCTACTATTTAGACCCTATTAAAGGATAAGAAAGATAAAGAGGAGGAAATTCAATGCTTGACAAAGGAAAAAGAGAGTGATGAGGTGAAGGCACTTGCAGTTTTTGATATGGCAGAGGAAATTGGCGATGAAATTTTGCAGCGAGGCCACAATATGAAGAAAAGGTGTCTGAGATATTCCCATCTGCATTACATTACTTGCATACATTAGTTCATTTGATATTGGATGAGGATACAATGCTGTAGCATCGAGTGAGGAGGAATTAGTTGCGAAGGAAATAGAAGGATGTTGTAGTACAGATGGAAAGGGATAAGAAACATATTGCATGCCAAATAGTTGAGTATGACACCATACTTGATACTTTAAGGGATAAATTGAAACTGGAGAATTTGGCATTTAAAATGTGTGAAGATCTTAAGAACATCATTAAAACAAGGACCTTGGAAGAGGAGAATGCAATCCTTGTGGTGAAAAACAATGATACTTTAGGGCATGAGGAGAGGTTGATGTTACTAGTAGAGAAGCACGACATGCTTAAGGTGGTCAAGGACCCTCATGATGATAGGATCAAAGAATTGGGAAAGTTAATGGTGTGACATATGGATGTTATGGATGACATGGTGTTAGGATTGGTGAATGTAGTCAGGGTGTTGAAGAACAAGGGAGAAGACATGACTTTAGATGAAATGGATGATGTACTTAGTGACATCCCTATGAAATCCAAGAAGGGACTCAGTGATTGGGAGGATTTGGAAGTAGACATTAAGAATGAGTACCCTGAGTTGTTGATACCTACAAAATATTAGCACATTTGTTTTTGAGTTAGTTTATTATTATTTCATTCTTTCTGTAAATTTGTTGTTGTACTTTATTCTTTGTTCTGTGAATATGGAAGTTGGATTACCCATTTCTGGCGGTGGAAATGAAGCTAGTGTGGGGTAATGTTGATTGGAATTTTTTTACCTAAGTATCAAGAGCACATTTGATAGCGGTGCGAAGGAAGGAGGCATGGAAGTATGATAGAGTTGTGCCTTGCATTCGTGCCCATGGAGATAGAATATGGGAATTAACCATTTTTACATGTTATGAGATAAAATTAGACATGGAGTGATGAACACACATTAGATAAAGATAGAATAATTAAAGTATACGCTAAGCTATTTTGGGATCAAGAGGAAGCTAAAGCATCATGCAAAGATGAGCTAATAATAGGATGCAGATTTAGTGTTATTAATAGATAGTCTATTATTAGGTAAATCTTGTATGCTTCCTTAGTTACTTTTGTAAGTGGCACATGGCTATTTTGAGCATGTAACCTATTTTGAGAGTGCATAGGTAGTGAAGGCCAATTCCCCACCCCTATATATATGTATTGATTTGCATGGTTTTGAGGAGATACGAGTGTATTAGAGTTATGTTGCTGGTATATGAGTGCACATGACTTGTGATGGTAATCATGATGTATTCAGCTGTGGGTTTTGATATGACTTAATATAATGGACCTTTGGGGATGGATATTGATTGTTAGTGTTACTTCTCATTACAATTGTATGGTGAACCTGATTTTGATTCTTGTTTGATTCATTATGTACTATGGTTGTGAACTGATTATTGTTATGCTTTATGGTTTACTACTTACTTCTAGTTATGGCATATATGAATTATCATGCTAACATCTTGACAAAGCTGGTATCAAAAGAGGAACCTGGTATTTTTGCACGCTTCGAGTGAGCACTCAGATTTATTTTAGTCATGTGTTATCGCATATAGGTTTTTTTATCAAGAAATAGAGACTACATAGTGAGAGAAAAAAGGGGGGAGGAGAGAAGGAAGAAGATGGAGTCAAAAGATCTGATGAAGAAGTCCCTACAATGAAATGACCACAATATCATCCTTTTGCATGATGCACGTAAACCTCAAGTTTCTAAATGAGTTTTTAGAAACATCATTTGAGAGATCCATTTATGTGAACCCAAGATGATGACAAACATTTCTTATGATGATCCCCTTGATGCTTGAATGATCAATTTCTTTAGCTCATTGATCTCATTGAGTTCATTCCAACCATCTCATTGAGCTTTCTCAATCTTATTTGGTTCACTGCCGAGCTTTCTTGACCTATCTCACTTGCATAAGATCTTAATGAAAAAGGATGAGTTATTGAATATCTTACCACCGTAACTATCCTAACTCAACCTCACTACTAACAAATCACCTCAACTCAACTTACCTCAATCCACCTAATTGGCCAATCATCTCGCTGCAACCAACTCACCCATCTCATCGGGCTTGGCTCAGTCAGCTCAACCTTCTCACTTCAACCATCTCATCTTGATGAGGTGATAATGTTTTCAAGCCCATATGATAAGCATGATGACTTATTCTGATGAATCAATGGATTCTTTAACACCTTTTGAATATTTTCTAGCTACTCAATTATCTGGGCTTTCCTTTGTTATACTTCACCATGTTCTCGGACAATGTGAGATCAATAAGATTCTTCCAAGACCCTTATGGAGGATTCATTTCTCTATTTGAGCTATGAGATCATCCTATAACCTTGTGGAGATTTCAAAATTGGAAATATGGGTGAAGACGAAGCCATCTACAACTTTCTGCACCCAAAATGGTGACTTTCTATTTTAGTAGGTAGGATTAGGACCTACTATTTTGGGACATATCACCTATTTTTCTCAATTTTGACATTCTGAACCTTTTGGGACATTCAATCCTCCTCTATTAATGATGCATGGATATTTTTAGCCACTTTCTATTTTTAGCAAGTGTCTTTTCCAGACCTGCTATTTTGGGAAAATTGCCAATTTTTCCCTATTTACATTCCACAGTGCTTGTTGCCCATCTTGAGGACCATGAATTTCATGAATTATCATTATTCAACAACTTACTATTTTTATCCATCCATCACCATAAACACATGCTATTTTTAGCAAATACGTTGCATGTGTCGGATTGCAATGAAAAAGGTTTTGAAATTCTGGGTTTCATTCCAAGATTCCATGCTCCAAATTTTTATGATTATTCATTTGAGAAAGAAAGAAAATGGATTTTTCATTGAGGTGGAAGAACACCGATAAAAAATTAGTCCTCCATATCTTGATAAATTAGCCACTTCGACGCGTAAAAACTAGATTTCTTAAAGACCATTCCCTCTTAATTTCGTATGATATCACCTACGATTTTTGGGAATTTGAATTTTTCTTCAAGAAGGGAATTATGATGATGAAGAATTTAGTCCTCCATATCCCTAAAAAATAGGTACTTCATGGCACGAAAAATAGTTCACATTAAACTAGATTTTTCAAGGATTGCTCTGCTATTTTTGAGCGATCCTGACCACCGAAACCTCAAAGATGATGCTCACCGTAATTCTTCTTTTGTGTCATGGAAGAAATTAATGGAGTCTTGAAGCTTTAAAAATGAGAAAAATCACAGAGATGATCCGGAGAAGAAAAATTAGCTCGAACCATTCGTATGATTTGATTTCTTTGTTCGCCATGCATGTGAAAAATATTAATTCTCACAACTATGGATGTTGTGAGAGAAATTTGATGGAGTGTCTAAACAATTTTTAGGTTTAATTGAGGTTTTGCAGTAGCATTCATGTAGTCCAGTTGCCCTTCTAGTTCACGAGAGATGAAGAAATGAGAAGCGGTGAGTCAAAAGACTTACCTAAATTTATGCTTGCAAAACATGAGTGTGTGGGGTGAAATTTTATATCCTAACTATCCGAGTTTCCCGAGATAGTTGGGACAGTAGGCATGAATAAATGTTCCTAAGGCCCGAGGATTGACAAATGTGTTAGAGTAGGTATTTACCTTAGATCATGTTCACATAGGTACTTTATTTACCTTTATTGTATTTATCCTCACCCACTTATGTGTGTGGATATTTCTTTTATCTTATTTAGATATTAGGAGATATTATCTAGTTGTTAGGTATAGTTCATTTCTTGATCTATGGTATTGACTAGTTCTTTCCTAGATCTATTGTATTGACTAGATATTTGATGTCTAGTTCTCTCATAAATCTATGGACTTGACTAGTTCTTTGATGACTAGTTCTTTCCATGATTTATGGCTTGATCTATGACCTTGACTAGTTCTTAGATTCTTATTGCTTGCCTATATAAGCAAGTCCCATTCTCATTGTATTACATTGAGTTCCATAATAATATATGATATTGTTGCTCATTTGTTTGCAAAGGTTTATGTAAATTTATTCTGGCAAATTACTTTCATCTTATTAATCGTGATGTTTGATTAGCATCTGTGTTCTTGGCTTGGTATGATTTGGTTATCGTTCCTTTTATGGTATCAGAGCAGGAGATTGCTATTGACATCCATCTATAAGTTTTATTTTGTAAATAAATTTTTTATATATTCATATATTTCGGGATTTTCTCGTATTTTGTTGTTGCGTGCATTTTTATGCAAAATAGAGGCTTCCATTAGATCCGGAAGGTGGAAAAACCCTAAGAGTGACTATAAACTCGACCATTTCGGGAGGCAGTCATTTTTGGTTTTTTTTTTTCTTATGCAGAGAACCGTGGTGGCTTACCTCGGGATTCATGTCAGATGTGAAGGAAAACTAGCAAATTGTTTTCTAGGTTTTTCATGTTTTTCAAGTTCAGATCTGGGTTTTAATTTCTGTGGTTATAGCATTCTTGGTTAGCGTGTAGCAAACAATTCCGTGAAAGACATTTCTTTCCTCTTTTGGCAGGGGTCCACGGACGATGGCGCACATTTTGCTATTTTGGGAAAATCCGTAGACTACCCATTGAAATTCTTAGCCCCTGTCATATGGTATGGTCATATGAGGGCTTAAAGCTTGGGTCCTTAACTCTAGCCCCCTTTCATTTTATTTGTGTGGTGAAGGCAAGAGTATTTTATTCTATATTAGTGGCAACTAAAATATATAGTAGAGCATAATATTGAAAAGCTTGTAACTTTTGATCGGTAACTCAGTTTTGAGTGCCATTTTTGTAAAAGTGTTTATTTTTCTATGCTCTTTCCATTGGCAATATTTATTTTGAGAATTGAACTATAATTATAAAGTGCCATATTGTAACATGCACTCATTATAAAGTGCCAAAATCTGGGGCTCTTGTTGCATTGCTTGGTTCTTCCATTTCTTTTGGTGATTTTTTTTTAGGATGGCATCTACTTCTACATTAGATCATGTTGAGCCATTAACAACACATAATTACTACACATGAAACCAAGAATGGAAACAATAATTAAGTGGAAAGGATTATGGGCTTTAACTTCTAAAGAACAACCAATGTTCACTAGAGAATATGAGAAATTTCAGTACCGGTGCAAATTTGATGAGTGTATGGGTTTGATAGGAACTTATGTAAGTGACAGTCTTTTATTTCATTTGGAAAAATGTGACTCTCCTTTCAAAATATGGGAGAAATTGAAGGATTTATTTGGTAAGGTGGATCATATTAATCCTAAAGATTTTGCAACAATTATAGACTATCTTACCAAGTTCAAGAATTTGTTGACACAATTGAAGGGGAGTGGAAGAGATAAGAAAGATGAAGAGTGTGTTTACTTGATTCTATCCAAGTTTAGAGGACCATTCCAAATTTTTGCTTCTACCTTTTCTCTAGCATGGATGCCTTAGGTGACACCTTCAAAATACCTAACTTAGAAACATTTTGTGAAAGACTTACTAGGGAAGAATCCAAATTATCTCACCTTGAGTCTTCCACCTCTCAAAAGGCATTAGTTGCATCTAATCCTAAGGGCAAGGGAAAACCAAACAGTAAAAAAACTAATCCACACCTTCTCCATCTCAAAATTCTCCTAAACCCAAAGAAAACAACTGAAAACCCAAGGATTCTTCTAAATCCAAGAATAAGTCTAGCCATTCATGCTCTTTTTGTGGGGGTAGTAATCATGAAGAAAATAGGTGTTATAAGTGAATGCAAGCCTTAGAGGATGCAATCAAGAAACACAAAATTTCTATCTCCACTCCACCTCCTTCTAATCAGCATGGAAAAGCACTTAATGTTGTTGGAATATCTCAGTCACCACTTGTAGACAATTGGGTTATAGATTATGGTGCTTCTCATCACATGACTTCTTCCAAGGAGTCTTTTGTTTCTCTAGGTTTGATTTCTACTTCCAAAATTGAGGTTGGAGATTCTTCCTTTCTTTTGTTGAGGTAAAAGGTGATATACAAATTGATGGTGGAAATATCCAAGATGCACTATATGTTCCTAACATCACAACAAATTTGCTTTCTGTATATCAAATTTGTCATTCTGGTCAAGGGAAAACAGTGACTTTTACACCACATAGGGAAGAAGTAAGAAATTTTTGGAGCCTTATTCACTTGTTTCTCAGGGTATTGTTGATCATAGTTATAGACTATATCACTTTTAAGGTTTTGATGACACTTCTTCTATAGGGACAGATTGGTTTCTCATTCGATTCGAGAGAGTAAGCTTTGGTATGAAATATTTAGACATCTCAATTATAGATATTTGAAGGAGTTGAACACTCATGGTATGGTAGATGGTCTTCCTATATTTTCTTGTCTTGAGGGAGTTTGTCATGGTTGTGCATTAGGGAAACAACACCAAGATCCTTTTCCTAAGAATTTTTCTAAGAGAGCTTCTTCACCACTTGAGCTTGTGCATAGTGACTTGATGGTTTTTCCTACCCCATCTTTCAATGGAGCTAAGTATGCACTTACATTTATTGATAATTTCTTGAGGCGTACTTGGGTTTATTTTCTCAAGTACAAAAGTGATGTTTTTTCACACTTCAAAGTCTTCAAGGCTTTGGTCGAGAAACAATCTTCTAGTAGCATAAAGAACCTTCGCACTGATAATGGGGGGGAGTACTTCAGAAATGAGTTTTCTAAATTTTTGGCAACTCAAAGCATTATTCACCAAAGATTTTGTTCCTCATACTCCACAACAGAATGGATTAGCAAAAAGGAAGAATAGAACTTTGAAGGAAATGGCTAACTGTATGATGCATTCTAGATATATACCTCCTATCTATTGGGCGGAAGTAGTTAATTGTGCTAATTATATTCAAAATCACACACCACACAGAGCACTTGAGAAATTGACTCCAAAGGAATCTTGGTCCAACACTAAGCCAGATGTCTCATTTTTACGAGTCTTTGGGAGCCATGCTTGGGCCTTTGTGCCAAATAAGAAAAATAAAGCTTTGGATAAGAAGAGTAAAACCTTGATTTTTGTAGGATATTGTGAGGACATGAGAGCTTAACATCTTTTAGATCCTGATACACATGATGTTATTTTTCAAACACATGTTCGAGTTTAATGAGCATTTCACTCCTCATGATTCTTCATCTTCTTCCATTCTTTCTTCTTATTCATCTCATCTAGAGGATCCTTTCTTTGAGGAGATTAATGAGGAGGTTATAGATGCCATTGAGGATCCTATTCCCACTGATGTTGTCACTATGCCTAAGTGGGCTCGTACTATAATTTCTGAGGTAGCACCTTTCATAAGGGATCTTCCACCCACTAGGCATCATCACACACATTCTACGAGTTACGAATTTTGTGTCGGGTAGTTTTGAGGATCCATAGTCTTTTTCAAATCATGGGATACGGAGTGGGATGATGCGATGACAAATGAGTATTATTCTTTGATGAAGAATCATACTTGGGATTTGGTATCTCTTCCTAAAGGAATCCTAAAGGAAGAAATATGGTTAGGTGTAAGTGGGTATACTAAACCAAATATGCAACTGATGGGTCCATTGACAAGTATAAGGCTCATTTCGTTGTAAAGGATTTTTCACAAGTTGAAGGTATTGATTACTATAATAATTTTGCACCCATTTCCAAGATGGATTCTATATGCCTTGTACTTACTATTTCTACATCACAGGGGTGGCCCGTATACCAAATGGACGTGAAGAGTACCTTCTTACATGAATATCTACAAGAGGAAATATATATGGAGCAACTAGCTGGATTTGTTCAGGATTCTTCTTTTGTTTTTCGGCTCCGAAGGTCTCTCTACAGTCTTAAACAAGCCCCTCGGGATTGGTATGAGAAGATGGATTCTTTTCTTCTATCTACTTGGTTTTGTTCATTGCCACTCCGATCATACAGTGTATCTCTAGCATGTTGGTGAGGATATTGTGATACTTGTCTTGTATGTTGATGATCTGTTACTTATTGACAGCTCTTCTTCCCACATTTAGAGTATTCAGAGGGCTCTTTCTACATAGTTTGACATGAAAGATCTTGGGCTATTGCATTATTTCCTTGGTTTGTAGATTTCTCAGACAAATTCAGGATTCATTTGAGTCAGCAAAAGTACACCCATGATCTTCTTAGGCACTTTGATATGGATGATTGCAAGCTAAGTCCATCTCCTTTTCAGTCTGGAGTTACTCTTACATCCACATGTACCACACCACTTTGTGATCCTACATTGTATAGGCAGTTGGTTGGAAGTCTCATGTATTGACTTGACCCATACTCGATAACCAAAATCTAGGTTATCAAAACATGAGTGTGTGGGGTGAAATTTTGTATCCCAACTATCTTGAGTGTCCCTTTTGACAGTTGGGATAGTAGGCATGAATAAATGTTCCCAAGAACCAGGGATTGAAAAATTTGTTAGAGTAGGTATTTACCTTAGCTCATGTTTTTATCAGCAAAAGTACACCCATGATCTTCTTTGGCACTTTGATATGGCTGATTGCAAGCCAAGTCCTTCTCCTTTTCAATGGAGTTACTCTTACATCCACATGTACCACACCACTTTTTGATCCTACGTTGTATAGGCGGTTGGTTGGGAGTCTCATGTACTTGACCCATACTCGATAACCAAAATTTAGGTTATCAAAACATGAGTGTGTGGGGTGAAATTTTGTATCCCAACTATCCCGAGTGTCCCAGACTTGGGACAGCAGCATGAATAAATGTTCCCAAGGCCTAGGGATTGAAAAATGTGTTAGAGTAGGTATTTACCTTAGCTCATGTTTTTGTCAAAGCAAAATTACACCCATGATCTTCTTTGGTGCTTTGATATGGCTGATTACAAGCCAAGTCCATCTCCTTTTCAGATCCAGGAGTTACTCTTACATCCACATGTACCACACCACTTTGTGATCCTACGTTGTATAGGCGGTTGGTTTGGAGTCTCATGTACTTGACCCATACTCGATAACCAAAATTTAGGTTATCAAAACATGAGTGTGTGGGGTGAAATTGGGGTGACTTAAAACTTTTTAGTTGCCATTCTAGTTCATGGGAGATGAAGAAATGAGAAGTGGTGAGTCAAAAGACTTACCTAAATTTATGCTTGCAAAACATGAGTGTGTGGGGTGAAATATTATATCCCAACTATCCTAAGTGTCCCGAGACAGCTTAGGATAGTAGGCATGAATAAATGTTCCCAAGGCCCGGGGATTGACAAATGGCGGAAGAGTGTTGGCTAGCTAGGAGGAGGAGAGAGAGTTTTGAGCACCCGGGAGCTAGAATGAGGTCACATGAAGAAACAAAGAGGGAGAGTGGGTTGGGAAGACTTTTTGTGTCCCAACTATCTTGACTTTCCTAGATAATTATTCTGTTGGGATGGTCGAGTGAAAAATCCCACTCTAGGCTTGAGAGGCTCAACACTTAGTCAAATTTGCACATGAGGAACTTTAGCACTCATCTCGGGAAGGATTAGGGTCACATGAAGGTCCAAGGGATTCATCATGTGGGTGGGGAACATATTTTTTTCCAGTGTGTCCCAACCGTGCCCACTTTCCTAGACAAATTGGGACAGGTTGGAGTGAAAAACCCCGCTATCCCTTCAAACTGGAAAAATGACTAACTACAAGAATGATGAAACTAAATTTCCCGGAGTTGTAGACACTCTTTTTGGAAAAAAAAATATTATATTATTATGACTCCCAAGACCATTTTGAGATCGATGGAGTGGTTTTTAAGACTTTATTATTCCTCCTCTATAAAATGATGCTTTTCCATTCTTGACCGTATGGTGAGTCTCGTTGAAATTAGTTTGAACAAAGAAGCACTTTGAGTTTGGGTAGAATGTAAAACTGTAATGTAGAGGATATTAAAAAATTTATAATGGTATCTTGTTTTCTTCTTGACTCATCCCGAGAGATCTCGGAATCCTTCATTGAAGATTAGGTGCTTTTTACACTATAATTTCCTTAAGCCTCCAAAACCCACTTTCACCGTTACGGCTCCAAAACCACTAAAAATATCCAAAAATCCATAAAATTCTTCCATTTCAATTTATAATATTCCAATACATCTCCATATTACATTAGGCTCCTTGATTAGCTCCGTAGGATGATAAACCAGAGCCGAGAAAAGGCTAGGGAATAACCTTTCATGCTTGGCATAGTGCTACATAGGTGTTGTCATTGATGAAAAACCTCATTAATGAAAAATTGGATGATGAAGTAGGGTTATATGATGCTCGAGTGATGATGACATGGAGATTCAGTACGCCCATGCTTGAACAAGTTGATTAAGTGAGGATGGCTTGTTCTTGCAAGCCTATTCAGGTGACCTAGCTAGCTTAGGTGATGGAGAATGAAGGTTGGAGGTTCTTGGTGACTTAATAATCATGTTATTATGATGGAGATAATGATTTTAGAGTTCTTGGGAACTCACATGAGTTTCAAAATAAATATATAGGTTGGTGACTATGTTTCAGGTGCTTATTTGGACTAGGTATGGTTATTAGATAACACGAGAGTGGGTTATGGAGCTATATGAGCTCATGGATGCATTTATGTAGTTTTAAAATGATGTATCAAGTATTTTTGGACTATTTTAAGTGTTTTCATGATGAGTTATAATGTTATTTCAGTTGACCCTAGCCTTTACAAAGTGTAAAACCCTAAGGGCTAGCTATGAAAATGAGACAGGATGGAAATATTGAAAGGCTATTATAACATTATGATGTTTGGAGATATTAGTAAGTTATGTCCTTATTATGTGGGAAAATTTTAAGGTTTCTATGATGAGAAGTTTGCGAGATATGACAGTTTTGGTAAAAAAATAGGGTTAAGAACAAGGTGATTTTCATCTCAAATTAGAATTTCTAGCGCTCACCCCGAATTATGTTATTTGCAAAGGATCTTATGGATTTCAAGGATGTTTTTTCATTGAGACTATAAGGTTTAAAATAAATAATGAGGTCATTTCATCGTCATGTTTTTATGAACGAATGTTAAGAAGGTAAACAACTAGTTATGAGTTTGAAACCCTAGCTTGAAAGTGGTTTGTGAGAATTTCTTCCTAAGTGTCCATAATTGATTCCTAGTGTATGGATGATGTTTTTAACATGTATATGACTCCTCACATTTTCTAGAAAGTTATGGTAGAGGATGTGGTGATGAGTAGACCCCACTCAAACACGTATGTTTCTAAAGAAGTTTAGTTTGGGACAATGTTCTCCAAAGGAGTTACGAACTAAATTACCTTCATGTAATTTATGTGAGTTTTTATTGATGTCAAAAGAGGTTTCAGGTCATGGTCATTTTGATAAATAGCCAAGTATGCTTCATTTAGGTTGACTAGTCAAAGGATAGTTTTGGGGTAGTCAAGCAATCTTCAATAAAATGGACATTGCAAGAGCTACAGGAGGATTTAGAAGGTGATTCAAGTTTTTTTGGAAATATGATTATGATGTATTTCCATTGATATAAGGTTTTTTTCATGATGATAGTATTTTATATATTTTATAGGTTAATTTGTGAGCAAGAAGATTTCTTGTTATTCGTAACAAAATTATTTTTGTTGAAAGATTGAGTTGGCTAGTGCATGCGATGGATTGGATTATGGTTTATATAACTTTTAATGTGAAGAAAACTG
Source organism: Taxus wallichiana var. yunnanensis (assembly GCA_018340775.1). Taxonomy (NCBI): domain Eukaryota; kingdom Viridiplantae; phylum Streptophyta; class Pinopsida; order Cupressales; family Taxaceae; genus Taxus; species Taxus wallichiana. Next base: position 768,789,916 of record CM031239.1, on the reverse strand, counting down.
AGTTTTTCATACAATTAATGCATTTTTAAGTCTTTAAAGTTTCAATAAATGTGCAAATTAGCTGGATTTTGAAATCTATTTTTTGGGAAACTTGATTTGGAAAAGGAAAACGTTGTTGTGGTTTGAACTAGTGGATGATTCATGGAATATAAATTGTTTAGGGTTGTTTTACAGGTACTTCATTTTCCATAGAGTGATCACATGCCATATTTTATGTGTTCTTGGGTGACCTTGAAGCCAAAAGGTGAAGATAGGGTGCTGAAACAAGTGTTTTGTGAAGGCAATGAGCCACTGGGCCCATTAAACAAAATAATCTGATTGGTTCATAATAATTGAAACCATTTATGATGTTTAAATTTTATTTTAAACATGTGTGATGAATTTTAAATCATGACTAAATTTTTCTTGGGATTAGGAGATTTTTGTCATTCCAATGCATGGGATTTGAGGATTTTTGGTGCATGGAAGAAGGGTTTTTGCTAGGCCGACCCATATGGGTCACTTATAGCTGTTATGAAAAGTATATGGTATTTTTAAAGATTTATTGGTCATGAAAAATGAGGGAAAATGTTTTAGTTTTAATTTTAATTAAGAAGGATCTTATAAAAGCATAGTTTTGGGTGCTTTTGTGAGCTAGTGGTGTGTGTACAAGAAGTGCGACCTAGGTGTGAGATTTTTGCAGGTGTATGAGCATGAATTTACATCACATAAATTTTTGATAGTTTAAGTAAGGTCAAAAATATTTTTGCAAGAGTTTGAAGCTTGAGAAGTGAAGAAAGAGCTAGATTGTGTAAGTTGAAGACCTAGGGCCGAACAAGGGATTGAAGAAGTGAGATCTAAATTTGTGATCTCTATCAGTTGTGGTAGTAGAAATACATCAGATATCTTCTTCATAAGGTGGTTTAGTGGGTGATTTATCATCTTTTGGGGTTGTATCCTCCTTATGGAGTTGGTGCTTCATAAAATTAGGGTTTAATGCTCCTTGTAGGGTTGTAGCTATACCAAACTAGGAGTTGGTGCTCCTTGTGGGGTTGGTGTCTCACTAAATTTAAAAATATCAATATAAATATTTTGTTTTAATGGGTTTTCTTCCCCTTGATGTTTTCCCACTTATATCTTGTGTCTTGTGTTAATTATCTTTCTCATGGTTCATTGTTTATGTGATATTTGATTATGTGCACACATTAATGGATGGTTAAGTGAATTTGTGTTTTGAATAGACATCTGAAATCATATTTAAAATTTTTAATGGAATGATTCACTCCCCTAAGTCCATTTTGATTCCAATAATTGGTATCAGAGCATGTCCTTTTAGATAAGTTTGATCACTTGAAAGGAGATCCTTGAAGCACAAAAATGACGAGTGGTTCCTCTACTTTGGTAAGGCATCATTGTTTGATGGTGTGAATTATGAGTTTGGAGTTAAGGATGAAGACCTATATCATGGCTCTAGGGTTTAAGTTTTGGGAATATGTGGTGAATGGATATACTCCTCCTTCCACTACTCTAACTACTGAAGCAGAAAAGAAGGCATCTAATAATAATTCAAGGGATTTTAGTGCCATTATTCATGTTCTTGGAGAATCTAAGTTGGTAAAAGTGATGTAGTGAAAGTCAACAAAAGAAGCATGGGAGAAACTTCAAGTTCTCTATGAATGTGATTCAAAGGTAAAAATTACTAAGCTTCAAACCTTTAGAAATCAGTTTGAGAGTCTTAAGATGAACGATAATTAATATATTGTTTCATATCTTCTTAGAGCTGATAATATTTTCAATAACATGAAAGGGTTAGGAGAATATGTGAAAGAAGAATCCAAAATGTTTTAAGGTCACTAACACCTAGATTTGACTCTAAATTTTTTACTTTTGAAGAGGAAAAGGATCTAACTACTTTGAAGTTGGATGAGTTGCATGGTACCTTGACTTCTTATGAAATGAGGATAGGTGACTCTAAATCAACCAAGAAAGAGACTTCTTTCAAAATGAAAATGAAGGCTAAATGTAAGAAGGTGAAGGATGAAGATGCTATTCCTAAAATTGAAGATGAAAAGCTCTTTTCTATGATGGATAGAAGATTAAAACTTAGATCTCGTAAGTACATTGGTAAACTTCCATTAAAATGTTTGAATTATGGTGAAGTAGTTACTTTTTTTGCTGAATTTCTACATAGGCATGAGAAGGAAGATGATGAAGACCATGAGGGTGATCATGAGAAGAATAACAAAAGAAATTTTTATACAAAGGAAGATGATGAATTATCTAATGCTAGTAGTGGTGTTTCAGATTATGAATCTGAATCAGATCATGAGGATATAGGAAATGAGGTATTTTTCATGACTAATGATGCAAAAAGGTCTTCTAGTGATGGATCTTCATTGTTAGGAGATTTTATATCAGGTTATTGCAGCTACTCTGATGAAGATGAAGTAGAAGACAAAGATGATCTTGAAGGCATTCAAAAGAAATAAAACATACTAAAAAAGAGAACAAGAAGCTGAGTTTGCAGGTCAAGGAATATGAAAATCAAATTCACAAGATAGAAGAGAAGTACAAGGCTGATTCAAGAATGAGTCAATTAGATTATTAGAAGAAAAGGTAAAGTATCTTGTTTCAAATTTGCAAGATAAAGAAAGTATGTGTTCAAAATTTGAAGAAGATATAGAGTTCTTAAGGGCTGAGCTACTAGAGGTTATCAAGAAGACTATGCCCTTTCAAAATTTTGAGAAAAGTGTAAATGATCGAGATGATCTTCTTGGAAAACAAATATCGGTGGGTGATAGAGCTGGTTTTTACTAAAAATCTAAAGTCAAAGATAGATAAGTAAAGCAAAATGACTTTTTTCAAAACAATAAGGGTGAACCAAGCACCAAGGATGAAAATAAGGTGACACCCATCAAATTCAATGTGAAGCCAAGGAAAATTAGGCAACCTAATGCCTCAAGGTATGAAATAACTTTCAATGGATATTTTTATACATGTAATGCATTTAGTCATAGGGTAAGAGAGTGTAGAAGGTATTCTATAGATACTCATCCATGGAGGGAAAAGAGGAGTGAGTTTTCCAAGATTTTGGTGTGCTATAATTGCAAACAACAAGGTCATGTTGCTAGATTTTTCGCATATGATCCTCCTAGTCATGATGATGGTTACAAGAGAAAGAGTTTTGTGGTATGATACAACTGTAATGGTGTTGGACATGTTGCAAGCAACTCGCTATCATCATGAATTCACAACACAATATCAGATGGATCAAGGTCATATAGTGCAAGGTAGTGGCTTTTAAAGGCCTAATATGCATAACAACAACCAAATAAGAGTGTGGGAACCTAGAAGAGATCATGGTGTTTCATCAAGAACAAATGTTGATGAAAATAAAGGTATAACTCAGAGTTCATATCAGATGCAAAAAGAGATGGAGTTCTATAGGTTTCTAAGATGGCTTGAGACCTCTTCAAGACCTTATTTTAGGTCTTCATGGTGTTCATACACCTCTACTATGATTATTAGAGGTGTATTAGTTAATATAAAGCATTGAAGTGAGGAGGATTTGTTTGATTCAAAGTGTTTCTCATCCATGATGATGAGGTATGTCCACAAGTGTCATTAAGAATTTTATTTTGGCTCAATTTTTCTAGTTTTGTTAAGAAATGTCAAAGATCTTAGTCTTGTTGAAGTATGAGAATTGGTGCTTGAGTCTGTGTTTGCATTTATGTGATGTATAGTCAATCAGAGATGACTCAATATGTGCAAAGGTCATGTTGTGGTGTCTCTAAAGTGGTTAGTTGTGTCATGTTAATCATTCATATGGTCTTCATCTTTTTGACTTGGTGATCAACACACGGTTTATCTTATGTTTACTGTCTAGGTTGTCTCAAAAGCTGATTAGTCTAAGACAAAATGGTGTATTATGAGATGGTATTGAGCTATAAATGCATGTATCATGATTATAAAGCTATGAATGTGTCTCAAAAGTATGTCGAATGTGATCAAGTGTCTCGAGGATTCATTTCCCTTAGGAAGTATGTTTTGGTCATCATAAGTTGTCAAGGTTTCTCAATGAGTTGTGTGTATTTGAGTCTTGTTTCAAGCATGTCAAAGTGATGTAAGTTCTTCTAAAATAATGTTTGAAGGTGTGTTTAATCATCAAGTATGATGACTTGGTTAAATCATCATCCATGAATACTGTAAAAGTGCTATTAAGGATTATCAAATGCAAGCAAAAGTAAATCCTGGTAAGAAGGTGGTATTCATATCTTCTAATCATGTCAAAATGGTGCTCATGGAGATAGAAGGTGTGGATACAGTGATTTTGGTCTAATTTGAGTTTATGAAAGAAAATTTTTACATTTTAGATTATTCTCTCCTAACTAATGTGTCCTTACGTGCTCATTTAAGCGGTATGAATGGAGTGTGAAGTTTGAAGGATCAAATGGTGGAGTACGATGCTAAATTTTTGTGAAACTTTTCTAGACAAGGAGGTATTTAGGATTCAAGAGGTTTGATGCCTTAAATTTTCTTTATTCTTGGGTTTCTCTGTCGAGTTCATGTTGACTATGTTTGTGTGTAAAAAAAGACCTAATTTGGGATGAGTATATTGTAAATTGGGTGTGTCTTCTTTGGTGTGAGTTCTCAAGATTTATGATGGAGTTTAAATGTTCAAAAGGGTATTTTAAACAAGCAATGTTTCCTCGTGTAAATATATACATCAAAATTTTGGTGTGTTTCTCATTGACACAAGGGTTAGAAGATAGTGAATGTGCATTTGATAAAGTATAGAAGGTATAGTGAATCTCTTGATGTTTCTCATAGCCTTTATGACATGATTAAGATTGTAGAACTCTTGAAAAGTAGATCAAATTATGAGAAGATTAGCTATTGTGTTTTTCTTGAATATTCATGAAAAATGTCTTGCTTAGCCATAGACATGTAGGTCTGTATTTGTGTGAAAATTTAGTTTATATCCTCTTTGATGGATTTGTGTCTCATGAAGCATGATTATGTTGAATTTTTATGGTGTTTTGAGTTTGAATTGACTTATCCACATGATTCATCTCAATTAAATGTGAAGATCACTATGAAGACATGTGTGAGTTACTCTATGACTGTGATAATGGAAAGGTGATGATTATTACAGGTATGGTTGAATAATATACTTCATTCTTGATGAAAATGAAGACTTAATGAACATGAGTACACAATGGTGAGTAATTCATCAAGGTTCTTGAGGTGAAAAACATATTCTCAGGTGCATCGACATGGTCATTCCTTGACAAATGATGACCAAGGTTAGTAAAGACTATGTCATAATGATATCGAAGGCTAATATATGCATCTACAAGTAGTCGAATTGGTCTTCGTCTTGTTTGATGGGTTTTGATACTTCAAGGAGTTGATCTATACAAGTAAAATAGGGTTATGAGCTATGGTATTATGTACGAATATTGATCTTAGAATTAGTAAGTCCGGCTTGACTCATTTGTTATCTCGGATGTAAACATTGGTCTCTACATGTGCGAGAGTATATCGAGAGGTAGAATGTGTGTCCTTCATAAGCTCAAAGTTATTATCACGGAATTGATTGTCATTCTTAGAAGTGTTAAAAGTGTATGAATGCTCAATATTGATCTTGAAGCTAGAAGGAAAGATATAGAAACTTCATTTGATGATATTATGATGCTTGAAGAATGAATAAGAACCTACATACATGTAGGTGTTGTTTGAAAATAGTAAAAGATCCTCTTGTAGATTCATGGTGTTCTTATTTACTTTTAAATGTTGTTAATTCATTTTTTTTTATAGAGCACTTTTCCTAACTCATCGGTTATGCTTGGGTCAAAAATTAAATTCAAGGACTTGTATTGGACTGATATGATAATGTACAAATGTCAATAGTATGCTACAGGTGGGTTTGAGGTGCATAAATTCCGACTAAGACAGGGGGATCATGGTATCCTCTTCTTGAAAGTGGAAATTTTTTATCAAGGTATTTGACGTATGTTATGAAGGATTTTTCTTTCAAGAAAAAGTGAGTTGAGATTACAAATTCATTGTATGTTCTCCATGTGATTATAATACACTAAAAAGATGGTTCAAGGCAACACCAAAGAAGTTAAGTCGGTTTCTAGTCAAGGTACCAAGGTAAGTTGCTAAATTTTGTGCTTATCTACTTGAGATGGTGATCATATGTCAAAGGTGAGTTGTGGATTGAATGGTCATGGTGTCCATAGTGTTCTTAAGCTCATCAAAGTTGGTCCATAATGCACTGAGATGCTTGTTTAGGGATATGAGTTCTTGAGGTAGTTTGAAGACAAGAATGATAAGAGACAAGCTAAATCTATACCTAGATAAGAAAAGTTAGCCCATGAATGAAGATAAGGTGGTTTTTTAGATCATATATGAAATTTTTTCATGATCATGGAGTGTATGTCTTAGGTACAAGTCATTTATAGTGGCTTCATGATGTGAAAAACAAAGTTTGATGTGAAAATGACCAATTTGTGCATGCCTAGAAGGTGAATGATGATGTTTTTCCCAAAACAAAGGTATGATGATGCTTATTCATGATTTATTGAAATAATCAGATGATGTATATGCTATTCCCAAGGGGTTTTGTGTCTTCGTGCTTGAAAAGAAGGAAAAATTAATTTTTGAGTGAAATTTCAAGATTTGGAGCTTGTTTAAGACCTTTGGTTAATGTTTCTAACTAAGAGGTGATCATATGAAACCAAGAAAGATGAAAAACATGCATATAAAGGTATCCTTTGTCATTAATGTAAAAAGGGGAAAACTTTAGGTGGTTTTTCATCAATGACAAACATGGATATTGTTGCCATGTTGCTGCATAGGTGTGGTCATTGATGAAAAACTTAATTAATGACAAAATTGATGATAGAATAGGGTCAGATGATCGATGATTCTTCGATGTATGTTCATGGTTGCATGTTGATTCAGTGAGGATGACTTGTTCTTGCAAGCCTATTCAGGTGACCTAGCTAGTCTAGGTGATGGAGCATGAAGGTTGGAGCTTATTGGTTACTTGAGAAGCATGATAGTATGATGGAGAGCATGTTTTAAGAGTTCTTGAGAACTTGCATGAGTTTTAGGATGTGGATACAGTTGGTGACTATGCTTCAGTGATTATTTAGACCAAGTATGGCTATTAGATAACATGAGAGTGAGTTATGGAGCTATATTATCTCATGGATGAATTTATGTAGTTGTATCATGATGTATTAGGTATTTTTGGATCATTTTAAGTGTTTTCATGATGGGTTACAATGTTCTTTCAGTTGACCCTAGCCTTTACAGTGAAAAACCCTAAGGGCTAGCTATGCAAATGAGATAGGATGGAAAGATTGAAAGGATATTATGACATTATGATGTTTAAATATGTTATTAGGATGTGTTTTTGTGTTGTGGGAAAATTTTCAGGTTTCCATGTTGATAATTTTGCAAGATATGAGGTTTTGGTGAAACATGGTCAAGAACAAGGTGATTTCATACTCAAATTAGAACATCGATGCTCACCCTTGATTATGTTATTTTAATGGGAAATTTTGGATTTAAAGGATGTTTCTAAATTGAGACTATAAGGTTTCACAAAAATAATGAGGTCATTTCATCGCCAGGTTTTTATTAATGATTGTTAAGAAGGTAAACAACTTGTTATGAGTTTGAAACCCTATCTTGCAAGCGGTTTGTGAGAATTGATTTATAAGTGGTTGGAATTGCTTCCTATTTTATGGATGATGATTATAAGATATAGAGGAATCCTCTGGATTTCTAGAAAGGTATGGTAGATGATGTGGTGATGAGTGGACCCCACTCAAACAAGTCTTTTATGAAGAAGTTTAGTTTGGGACAAGGTTGTCTAAAGGAGTTGCAAAATAAATGAATTTTTGTAATGTATGTGAGTTGTTATTAATTTATAAAGAGGTTTTAGGTCATGTTCATGCTGAGAAATGGTCAAGTATGCTTCATTTAGGTTGATTGGTCAAAGGCAGTTTTGGGGTAGTTAGAAGTAGTCTTGAAAAAATGGACATTATATGATCTACATAAGGATTCGGGAGGTAATTAAAGTTTTATTGGAAAGGTAATTATGATATATTTCCAGTGATATAAAGTTTTATTCATGATGATAATATTTTATATAGTTTCCAGGTCAATTTGTAAGCAAGAATATTTCTTGCTATTCAGGACAGAACTATTTTTGCTAAAATATTGACTTGGGATGGATTAGATGATGCTTTCTATCACCTGTAATGTGATTAGGGATGAATTGGGAATACAATGATTTAATCTTGAAGTCTTGAAAGTGTAAGGAAATGTGCAAACTAATTGGATTTTGAAAAATGTGTTTTAGGCAACTTGGTTTGGTGAAGGAAAAAAATTGTTGTTTGAACCAGTGGATGATTCATGCACTCTAACTTGTTTAAGAGTGTTGTACGGGTCCTTACATTTCCATATATTTATCACATTTCATATTTTAGGTGTTCTTTGGGTGACCTTGAAGACATGGTAAGGTGAAATGTGTGTTTTGTCATGGCAATGAGCCATTAGGCCCATTAAACGAAATAAACTTGATTGGTTCATGATAATTGTGACCATGTATGATGTTTAAATGTTATTTTAAACATGTTTGATGAATTTTAAAGCATTACTAAAAATATTTTTGGGATTAGGAGATTTTTTCATTCCAATACATGGGATTTCAGAATTTTTGGTGCATGGAAGAAGGGTTTTATCTAAGCCGACCCATATGGGTCACTTACTGCGTTTTATGAAAATTATATGATATTATTTTTAAGATTTATTAGTCATGAAAAATATGGATTTTTTTGGTTTAAATTTTAATTAAGAAGGAGCTTATAAAAGCATAGTTTTGGGTGCTTTTGTGAGCTAGTGGTGTGTGTGCAAGAAGTGCGACCTAGGTGTGAGAGTTTTTCAGGTGTATGAGAATGAATTGAGATCAGATCAAGTTTGTGATAAGTTAAGGAAGGTCAAGAAACATGTGTGCAAGATTTTGAAGCTTGAGAAGTGAAGAAAGAGCTAGATTGTGCAAGTTGAAGACCTAGGGTTTGAACAAGGGATTGAAGAAGTGTGAGCTGAATTTGTGATCTCTATCAGTTGTGGCACAACATCAATAAATCAGAGATCTTATTCATAAGGTGGTTGATTTTGTTCTTGATCATCTTGGGGGTTTTATCCTCCTTGTGGATTTGGTGCTTCAAAAAATTAGGGGTTGGTGCTCTTTGTAGGGTTATAGATCTACTAAAATAGGGGTTGGTGCCTCAATAAATTTGAAACATATAAATATAAAGATTTTGTTTCAGTGGGTTTTCTTCCCCTTGAGGTTTTCCCACTTATATCTTGTGTCTTGTGTTGATTATCTTGTTCATGGTTCATTGCATATGTGATATTTGATTATGTGCACACATTAATGGATGGTTAAGTGAATTCGAGTTTTGAATAAACATTTAAAATCTTATTTAAAATTTTGAATGGATTGATTCACCCCTCCCCTCTCACCCATTTTGCTTCCAACATTTCAAATTCTGGGAAATATTTCAACACTTAACGACACTTCATGAATGGAAAAAATGACCTCATGAACACATTTTAGACACTTGGGAAGGATGTACATCACACTATAAAGCTTTTCAAGGATGGAGGGGTCATGACATAGAAGGAAGGATGGTCCAAAGGATAAATTGGGAGGGGATTTGAGAAAAAAATTGACATGTTTTCAACTTGAATTTTTCCCTTGTAAAAATACATGATAACAACTGGATATATCTTGGGGACATGTTTTGGATCAAGCACAATGAGGAAAGAGCATGCATGAATCCTAGAATTTCAAGACACTACATGGACTAATGCCTTATCAATTGGGCTTATGGAGTCATTTCTTCTAAACACACACAAAAACAAACAAAGGCGACGGAAAGGGAAACACACACAACTTGAAGGGAAAATATATACGGGGAGGGAATTTATAGAGGCAGGGAAAGAATATACATATACCGAGAGACGGGTTGAGAAAAGTATACATCATTATGGAACAACATAATGAAATCTACCCTCTAGAGCTTAAAGTTCACTATCTAATCATACCATGCTCCTGTGATGAATCTGTATGGCTTGAGAAGAAGGAGGCACACCAAAATTCCATCTTCATACTTATATTGAACAAAAATGTTCTTGTATCCAATAAAAATTTGGATACATGCTCGAAGATCCTGTATCTTGCAGCTTCCATTCTTTCATGTTCTCAAAATTGGGAACATTACGGTTATCATGGGAACATTCATCACTCTTGAATTACAATACAAAATCATCTTTTGAATCAATAAGGAGCTTAGGAGAAGTAAGAAAAATTGATTATCCTCCCATTTGAAAGCTTTTCTAAACCTCTCACTTTATTGTTCTGAGCAAGTGTTTTTAAAAATAGAGATCACATTATTGGTACAAAGGTCTTCATTATCCTTTGGAAAATGTTTCCACATGGAGACATGTTCAGACCAGCAAAGGCTTTGGAAATGATTAGTATAATATGGTTTGAAAACCCTCCTCAAGATCCTTGCTCATTCTTTTTTTTTTTTCTAGAGCAATTATCGTCAACAACTACCTCTAAACTAATCATGACATCTCTTTCAAAATGTTAATTCTTTTCATGAAAACATTTATCACCCTTGAGTGAATATTGCGGTATACAGTCTTATTCCAAATTGGTATGGCATCTAGTGGTGGTGAGGAAAAATTGATCTTGAATCCACTCACAAGAATTTTATACCTTTCTACCTTGTTTCGAACAACTACCTTCAATACAAATTTTCCCAACATTCTAATTATTGTCATCCTCTCGAGGCAAAGATGTTATCTTCAAGATTGGAAATGTTCAAAGGATATTCAAGAATTCAATTTCTTTTGTGTTCATGATATTCTTCAACGAAAAAAGAGAAATACTTACCTTCACCTTCATGCTCATCTATCAAGGCTTCAAAAATAACATTGAGCTCATCCATTTTCTCCATCTCATCATCAAACATTGGTGCATGGAAATTAGAAACACAAATTTCCTCATGCCTATATTGCATTTACATGGCCTCGAGTCACTATCTTAAGATTTATTTGAGGGTCTTCATTGATTCCACAGTCTTCAAGATACCTTATAGAGATAATTGTTCCTAATCTTCCTTATACTCATTGTCACCTTCATCGGAGATTCATTGCATTTGGATTCTAGAAGATGATTGAAAATATGATCCACACATGTCCATGATTCATTTGAAACATCCTTTTTCACCTCCTCTTCATTTCTTATCAATCGAGGCTCACCTTCTTGCAAGAATGGGCATACTTTATTTTCAACACTCTCTAACAAGGAGAAGAGATCCAGGCTATGCGGGAATGACACACCTTTGAGCTCAAAATCCATTTCATCATCTTCATGATGGGAAGTAGAGAACCATGTTGAGGTAGTAGGATCTTCAATTTCATCTTGATCATTTCTTGTATCCTCTTATTCACAAGAAAAAGGAGATGTTTTGTACTTACTATGATGATCATCATTGTGCTCCTTTGGTGAGGGTGGTGAAATAAGATCTTCGGAGAGGTCATGCTCAATTTTTTCATCCTCCTTGGTTTCAAGAAATAAATTTAATTCTTCCATTTTTTCATCCATGATTGAATCGGGAAGAGAATTTTATTCTTCAACTATCTCTATTTCATCATTTGAAATTTATACATCACTTGAAAAAAACAAAATTGGAAAGGATATTATCCATGATTACCTCAAATTTTCCATCTTGAGTATGGGATGAAGGACTGATTTCTCATACATCTTCATGATTGATGGAATCCTCAGAAAGAATCGGGGTTGTATAACAAGAATCTTCCTCTCTTAAATCCATTATTTCTTCAGTAGGTTGTGCCTTGAGCCAGAACGAGTTGATGAATGGAGGTTCAACTATGATATCTTCTTCGTCATCTTCCAAGGTGCTGATTTGATCTGATTGAGAAGGTTAGAGGATATGTCACTCACCATTATTTCATAATAACCTTCTGGGGATAAACACCTCATAGTGTGGACAAACATCAAGATCTTCCTCCATAGGATAAATATCATTTTCTTCCTCCTTACATTGAAGTGCTTCAAGTTGTTTATATCTTTCTTATAGGGATTTAGTATATTCTAGAATTTCAAGATAGATTTGGGGATTTGAATTTCCTTAGACAATACTCACAATTCTTTGTACATATTCAGGTTTTCAAGGCTTTCATTTCTTCATTTCTATAGGCAAGGAAATCATCCCAAGGAAGAGAGATAAAAGACATGGTTCCAAGTTTCTTGTTTAACTATGTGAGGTTGAAAGTATTACCTTCAAAATATTCTTCATCTTCGTTGACTTCATACAACATATTGTACCTTCTTTGCATCTTTTTCATCAGGTTCTTACCTTCTTCCTCATCGAAAGGTTTTATTTTCTTTCCTTTAGCAAGAATCTACTTGAGCCAAAGCCACCGAGGATTTGACGATAGGTTTTTCACAAACAACAATTTTATTGATTCTACACAATCTTTCCTTGATTTTTGGAGACATGCCATTAGCCTTCTTTCCCTTGTCTACTTGCAAATTTTTGCTCAAAGAAAGAGACCCTTTTGTTGCTTTCAAATTCTCATTCTTACAAGAATTGGTCTAGAATGATGGTTGATCAAAAATTTGCATTTCTTGGAAGTCATTTTCTTCTTCTTCTTCACTATCACTCATTGGTACCATACTCCATTAAAATTTTTTCATTGTGCTATGGGAAACAAACGCGACACGGATTCGTTCCTTGACAAAGTTGCCTTCAAATTTTGATTTTTCTATGAACTCTAATTTTTTATTTTTTTATTTTTTTGTATTTTGTAATATATATATTTTTAATTTTACAAAGATATTTATGGGTGCACGTGGGAAAATCTCTCCCAACAAAGTTGCCAAAAACTGTTGGCAAAATAATTTTTGATATGGAAAATTAGGTGTTTCCACTAATGCTCATGGGGTTACACCCCTTTGCATTGAATGTTGTAGCTCCCATTATTTAATGTAAACTAATATAATCATATCTAAATGTTATGGGTTGGCCAAATAAATTAGGAATCACACAAGAACACTTCACTACACCTGTGGAAAATTTCTTTTACGTGGTACAAGGGAGAAAATTGCAGCGATAAGGAGTGAAGGAGAGAAATTAGACAAATGAAGGTTATTTTTATGAGTAGGCACAAACATAATTCACACCCAATAATCGGTTTAGGTCAACATTCAATATAGAGGAAGGAAACAATGAAGTCATCGGTAGGACCAATGAATTAAATACACACAATTCCTTAGATTCATCTCATCAAGGATGAAAAGTTCCTTTTCATCACTATGCTTACAAAGTGCATAAAAGAGAGGAAACAGAGAACGCGTGAGAGACAAAAATAGATTTTATTTGTTGGGTTGGTGATACAAAGCTCGAAACCCAAGTCATAATCCACAATTGTAACCAAGAACTAAAATTCTTAGATCCTTTGAAATAGAGAATCCATTTCACTTTATAGCAATGTGAAATGAAATTTCATCTACCCCCCACATGACTCTTCATGTCCTCATTACAAATTGTGAATTTTCATCTTGTCGGGACCTAGGAAATTAAGTTCCTTTTTATAAATCAAAGGGAATTTTACAATTCAAAATTATAAAGGAACTTTAATGAATAAGACAAACTATCATGATTACACACAACGAATAATTAGAAGAGGGAGAGAAGAAAGGGGAGAAGGAGAGAAGGAAGAAGACAGAGTCGACATATTTGATGAAGAAGCTCCCTATGATGAAGAACCTTTTTTATTCATGACAACAATATCCTCCTTTTGCATTATGCATGGACACCTTAGGTTGTCAAATGAGTTGTTAGAGACATTGTTGAGAGATCCCTTGATGTGAGCTCAAGATGATCCCCTTTATTCTTGAATGGTGAACTCCCTTAGCTCATTAAGCTCACTAAGTTCATTCCAACCAGCTCACCCAATTTTCTTGACTTGGCTCACTTGCATAGGTTCTTCATGAAAAAGGATAATTTCTTGACTAGATTTCCACCACAACTAGCATAATTGAACTTCACTACTAACGGCTCAACTCAACTCAACTCAACTTACCTCAATTAGCCAACTAGCTTGTTGCAACCAACTCACCCAACTCACCTCAATCAGCTCAACTTTCTCACTTCATCCAACTCATCTTGATTAGAGATGATTCTTTCAATCCCATATGATAAGCATGATGACTTATTTAGATGAATCAATGCAGTCCTAGACACCCTTTGAATCTTTTCCAGATTACTCGGTTATCTCGGTATTTCTTCACTTATACTTCACCATGTTCTCGGGCACAACTGAGATCAAGAAGATGCTTCCAAGACCCTTATAGGGGCTTAATTTATCTTTTTATCTATAATATAATCCTAAAACCATTTGGAGAGTTCAAAAAGTGGAAATATGAGTGAAGACGAAGCCATCTGCAACTTCCTGCACCCAAAATAGAGACTTTCTATTTTAAGTAGGTATGATCAAGACCTACTATTTTGGGACATATCACCTACGTTACTTAAATCTGACCTTCTAAAACTTCTAGAACATTCCAATCCTCCTTTATTGATGATGTATGAATATTTTTAGCAACTTTCTATTTTTAGCGGTGCCTTTTCCAAACCCACTATTTTGGGAATTGCCAATTTTTCCTTGTTTACATTCCTTGGTGTTTGTTGCCCATCTGAGGACCATGAATCTCATGAATTCTCATTATTAAAATAATTAATATTTTTTATCCATGCCTCACCATGGACATATGCTATTTTTAGCAAGTACACCGCATGTTTGATTGCAATGAAAAAGGTCTTGAAATTATGGGTTTCATTCCAAGATTCCATGTTCCAAATTTTGGATGATTTATTTATCTCGAGCAAGAGGAAAATGGATTTTTCATTGGAGAGGGAAGAATACTGATAAAAATTATTCCTCCATGCCTCAAAAAATCAGCCACTTTAACGTGTAAAAAATAGTTTAAATGAAACTAGATTTTTTGAAGACCCTTCCCTTCAAATTTTGGATGATTTCACTAACTTGATCTTTAGGAATTTGAAAAATTATTTGAGGAGGGTAGAATGGTGATGAGGAATTTATTCATCCATATTCCTAACAAATAGGGACTTCATGGCATGAAAACTAGTTCACGTAAAACTAGATTTTTCAAGGGTCGTTTCCTCCAATTTTCACGCGATTCCCACCATCGAGAACCCCGAGAAGTGAAGATGATGCTCACTTCCCTTTCGATTTTGTGTCATGGAATCCATTAATGGGGTCTCAAATATTTGACAATGATAAAAATTACAAATATTCTCCAGAGAAGAGAAATTAGCTCAAACCCATGGTATGATTGATTTCTTTGTTTGCCGGCAATGAAAAGTATTCAATCTTGCAATCATATATGCTCTTAGAGAAATTTTCTGGAGTGTCTGAATAATTTTCAGGTTTAATGGAAGTTTTTCAGCAGCATTTATGGAGATATGGATATAAATTAGGTGAGAAAGGCTTCTTAAAACTTTTTGGTAGCCCTTCTGGTTCACGGGAGATGAAGAAATCAAAATCAGAGTAAAACACTTAGCCAAATTTTGGCTTGTAAATAATGAGTGGGTGGGGTGCAATTTTGTGTCCCGATCTGTCCTGATAATTGGAAAAGTGTAAATTATGAACAAGGATGGAAGCCTGGTTAATTTATTGATGTTCAATCAAATCACAATTACAATGGAGTGTTGCAATTCTTATAGGAATTATACAAACCAGTGCATGCAAATGGGATGTTGCGCAACAAAGTGCAACAATAAATAATCTCATGCACATATAATTTGAAAAGATATGGTTTTGAATAATATAACCATATAAAAATATAATAAAGACAAAATACATGTACGGGAATACTATTCCCAATTACAAATAATAAATGATTAATAACAACTTACCATTAATTAATAATTAACTAAGGTAAATGCATAATTAACCAAGGTAAACTAAATTTTACCTAACATTCCCCCCTTAATTTTTCATTGTTTCAAGGGATGAGGAGAGGAATTCTTTGAAAAACTTGAACTTGTCACGTGCAAGTGACTTTGTGAAGATATCTTCGCATTGTTCAGCTTGTTGGAAAAAATTGAAGTTGTATATTGTGTTTCAAGACATGCTCACGTATAAAATGTACTTGTACCTCAATATGCTTTTTTCTTTCATGAAAAACTATATTTTGAACAAGTTTGAGAACACCTTCAATGTCTACATACATGGTGGTCGGTTTGTCTTATGTTATTCCAAGTCCTTCAAGTATGTGACATAGCCATATCGCTTCACAAACAGCTTCTCCTAGCAGAATGATACTCGGATTCTATGGAAGAATGAGAAACAAAGTGTTGTTTCTTACTTACCCATGATATTGGTCTAGATCCCATAAAGATACAAACCCTAAACTAGATTTTTTCATCAACGCTTCCTAAATGATCTGAATCCGAATATCTTGACAAGAAGAAGTTGTTATTTTTTCCCGTATTCTAGACCAAGATCCACTATTCCCTTAAGATATCTCAAGATCTACCTTGTTGCCTTCAAATGACAAACTTTGGGTTCTTGCTTGAACTCGGATAGATAGCTCACTACAAATCGATATATGGTCTAGTGTAGGTTAGGTAAATGAGACTCCTAATCAACTACCAATAGAGAGTGGCATTTACCGCAGGAGATGGATCTGAATGAGATAAATGTAATTTGTTCTCCATAGGTGTAGTAATAGGTGTGCAACCCATCATCCTAAATTTCTCGAGTGTTTTCTTGGTATATTTCAACTGAGAAACAAATATGTGATTCTCTTTCTACCATACTTCCAATCTAAGACAATAGTGCATCACCGAGATTTGTCATGTCGAATGATTGGTTAAGATCTTTCTTCATTGCATCGATCATCCTCACTGAACTGCCAGTGATGACTAGATCATCGACATAGAAAACAAAAATCACAATCTCCCCTCTTTCTTTTTGAGGTAGATATTGGGATCATATAGATTTCTAAAAATCCATGTTGTATGAGATGCTCATCAATTTTGATGTACCAAGCTTGGGGTGCCTGTTTAAGGCCATACAGATATTTCCTGAGTCTACATACCTTTTCTTCTTGACTAGGTACAACATATCCCTTAGGTTGAGTCATGTAGACTTCTTCTTGTAAGTCTTCGTTAAGAAAGGAAATTTTTACGTCCATCTGATGGAATTTCCAACCAAACTGTGCAACTAGAGAAAAGATAATCCTGGTCGTTTTGATCTTAGCTGTGGGAAAAAATGTCTCCTCGTAGTGAATGAATTTTTTTTGTGCATACCCCTTTCTACTAGTCTTGCTTTATACTTATCTATTGTACCATCTACTTTGTAATTTGTTTTAAATATCCATCTGTATCTAATGGGTTTCTTCCCTAGTGGAAGATCGACAAGCTGCCAAATGTTGTTTTTTCATTACTGAGTTATACTCAACATTCATGGCATCTTTCCAAGCTTTTGATTGTAGGGCTTCCTAGACTATAGAGGGATCATAAGATTCAATAACTCTACTCATCAAAGAAAATTTTACTTCTTATCTTGCTTTACTGCGAGTCTGTGGTCCAGTGGTGGATGTATCCAGTGGAGCATCCATTCTTGCATCTCGTAGCATACTAGTATACCACTTGGGCATATGCTGAAATGATCCCATGGGTCGTGGTTCTATTTGATCATCAACATCATCTCCATCATCACTTTCATCATTTGCAGGAACATCAATTTCTATTTTTACAATTGGTGAAAAATCTACATCAGGTGAGTCTAGAGGAGGAGTCTCTGCTTCCTTATTATAAAAAAACTCAACATCTCTCTGCTGGTGTAAAATTTCCCAGTCTTCAAATCCATTACCCCGTACCCAAGATTCTTTTCACTATAGCTAATGAAGATGAGTTTTTGTGATTTCATATCTAATTTCTTTCTATTCTACTTGGGTATGTGCATACTTGTTTTACACCCAAATACTCTAAGGTGTGCAACAAATGGTTTCCACTTTGACCATGCTTCATGTGGTGTTACTCCATCAAGAGCAATTGTGGGAACTTTGTTCAACAAATACACTATTGTCTTTATTGCTTTATCCTAGAATGTTCTCGCTAGTCCAGAATCATCGATCATGCATCATACCATTTCCATGATAGTACGATTTCTTCTCTCAACAACACCATTCTATTACGGTGTGTGTGGAGGAGGCATTTTTCAATGAATCTTGTGAGCTTATAAGTAGTATTTGAACTCATCACTGGTGAATTCCCCCTCGATCTGAGTGGAGAGTTCTAATGTGACAACCAATTTCATTCTCAACAACCACTTTGAACTTCTTGAAGTTTTCAAAAGCTTCACTTTTCTTACGAAGACAAAAATCCACATTTTTCGTGAATAATCATCAACACAAAGCACAAATTACTGAAATCCAAAATGACTAAGTTACATCAGACCACAAAGATCAATATGAACCAGATCAAGTTTACCATGAGCTCGATAATTACTCTTCTGGAATGAAGCTCTGTGTTATTTTCTTGTTAGGTAGTGAGGACACTTATCTGTATCCTTCTAGAGAGATGGTAATCCTTTTACCATATTGTGTTGGCGAAGTGTTTCAAGATACTTGAAACTAATATGACCAAGTCTCTAATGCCACAATTGTGTAGAGGTAGAGTTCTTAGCCATAAGTGCTTGATCATTTCCGTGGAAAAAATCAAGCTGGAACATGTGTCCCACATTGGAGGATTTTGCAACTATTTTCGAGCCTCATGATTTTTCTCGAATTAAACACATTTTCTTTCTGGAATGACTATCAAAGTCAATTTTCAAGTTGTGATCTAGGAGTTGATTGACTGACTAACATATTTTTAGTCAACCCAGGGACATATAATACATATGATAATCTACAATTGCATGAACCAAGGGGTAGAGAAATGTTCCCAATCCCCTAAACTGTATATGAAGAATCATCACCTAACGAAACATGGTTTTTTGAAGGCGTGTCCCTCATTGAAGTAAACTAGTCTCTATGTCTGGTCATGTGTCGAGTGGCTCCCAAATCAACATACCAAACATCACTAGATGATGTGGAGGGTTCACTTGATTGAGCAGTGTACAAGTAGTCTTCAGTATCTGAATGTTCTTCTTGCTCAACAATATTTCCTTGCTGATAGGGTTTTCTTTTCCAGTTCCCCTTTTTCTACGCCCTTGATTGTAGTTAGAATGTCCCTTGTGAGATTGTTGGTTTTGAGGTCCAGAGTTGTTTGATGAACCTTTCTTATAAGTATTATACCAACAATATTTCAATTCATGTCCTCTTTTGCAAATTGGACATTTCTTCTTTTGTTGTTTATCCCCTTGTTGATGTTGATTTTGATTTTGGGACTTTTGAGAGGAATTAGGTTTGCCTTTTCCTTTTCCTTTCCATTTTTGATGAGAAGAAATTTCCTTCTCCTCTTCATCATCTTTATTGTACATTATTTCCTCTTGTTGTAGTAGGTTTACTAGCTTGTCAAAACTCACTATCGTATCTGACAAGTTTAGTGTTGTCACAAAAATATGGTATGAAGGAGGGAGGGCTCTCAGAACAATGGGAATGAGAGAATCATCAGTGACCTCCTCTCCTAGGGCTAGAAGTGAAGCCCTCAACTCTGTAACTCTTCTCAAGAAAGCTTCTATTTTTTCATTTTGTTTAAACTTTAATGTGTGTAACTGACTTTACAAATTCAATATGACATTCTTGTTTTTGGCCTCGTATACCATGCTCAACTTATCCCACACTTCTTTGGCTGTTTTGACATCTTGAATGTGGGGTTACACATCATCGGACACTCCAAACAAGATGATTAGCTTGGCCTTCTGATCAGATCTATCAAATTGTCTTTGTTGTGTTGTATCATTTGTTGATCTAGTCACAGTACCATTCACAACAGTCTAGATCTCTTCAAACTCAAGTTGTGTCTTGATTTTTGTCTTCCATGCTGCATAGTTATTTCCTTTGAGAAGTTGTGAATCTAGAAGAAATAACTTGGGGGCATTGGTGCCCATTTTTCATAATCAACTGACAAAGGGTAAGGCTCTTATCACTCCAAGTATATGGTCTCCCAATCTATATATCGTCAGTCTGATATACCGAACCTTTCTATATACATGTCATTTCGATGTACCCATTGGTACGTAGAAGAAGCTTGTCCTTTCTATATACTAGCAATTTATGTGAAAGAGGTGTTAATGTACGTGAAAGAATTTGATACGTAGTACCAAGACAAGATCTTGAAAGGGGTCTATGAGATTATTGACACCATCTCAAATAAATATCCTCATACGAGCATGTATCTTCGCTATATACTTGGATAATTTTTCGGTGCAGATTTAAGTCATAATCATTAATAGATGGATAGAGGGCTCATAATGTGTGTAATGTGTCCTTATTACTCCCATTCGATTAAAAGGGTCGATGCCCGCATGACGTTGTTGCAGCTATATTAGGCATTAAGTGCAGTAGTAGTCTTGACAAATTTACCCTTAACCACTTCCCACAGGCATTGTTTATACCGAACGCTGCGAAATGAGATCAAAGATCTCATGAGTGATTCAAAACCAAATTTTTAATATTTTTGAGTACACTCTCTACTGCCGCTTTACATCGATTATAATGGTTTGCGGTTGACTATGGAAACTTGCAAATTAATACAACACACTGACATATACAATTACATTCAAAATTCTAAAAAAATTGAATGGCAGGAATTTTTGCTTTTTTTTCGGGGCCTTGGTGGCCTCTGGAGCACAATATGGCTCTCTGAGAAAAAGATCAAAACAAATGGTTTAAAATGAATTTTTCAGATACTCCTCCTTTGGCAAAAACTACTCAAAATCAAAAAATATGCATAGTAGGAGAATTTTTGACCCTTTCTAGGGTTTTCTTTAAATTTGGTAGTGGGTTTGGTTATAACTAATGGCTTTAGCAGTGTTTTTTAGCTATTTATGCCACCAAAGATGGGGGTAGTAGGCTAAATTTCAAAATTGTTTAAAATTTTTTGGCTTATGTTAGGGTCGACCCAAGAACCTCCCACACCTAAGTCGATGCCACTAACCACACTAGCACCATATGTGCTTATGTTATGAAATTAAGTAACGCCTTTATTTAACCATCATAAATTATGGCTAACCTTTGAAATGTAGTCATGGCACCACCCGAGGAGAGTACGTGGCTATGTCTTATTTGATGCATGTGAATTAGGTTTTCCTTGAATGCAGGAATGAATATAGTCGATAGCCTGTGTTTGGATGTGCCTTATGCTTTGATTTATCCTCTATCGGCTATGTACTTTGCTTCCTCCGATTTGTTTCTTCCACCATTTTTTTGGTTGATTTGTTTGTTTGATCATTGTGTTTGTGTGTACAGTCGTCGCAGTCGGTAGGAAGTTATTATGCGGGTCGCAGCTTGAAGGATGGCTCGAGCTTTGGATCGGAGAAGTCATCTTGGCCACATTTTTGTGGATTGTAGGTGTAGGAAACACGTTATATGGTTTGGCTACTTTTTTATTGATTTGTATGCCGCCACCGCATATAGGATTCCACGGTTTCTTTAGCAAGTTGATCACCTCTGCAAAAACTGATTCACAATGAAAACCAAAATTTTTTTATATAATATTGTTCTCACGGACATTTGTTTTGGGCGGGTGGATCACCCTATCAATAGAAAACTCGCCCACCTTGTGAATACTCACCCGAACATGGGAGATAGATTGGTCTTTTCTCGATAGAGGTGTTCATTGTGATCTCGATCATGCCCTTCCTCGTATTCTCAACTCGGCCACAAACCTTGATCAATGAGCTCGCCTTTACAATGTGTTGCACCTCAACTCGCATTAGTGAAAGAAAGCAACCAACCCGGTGTGCAAATGCAAAGCTCAGTATGGGCTACTCGTATTCAACCTTCTCAAAACTTGCTTGCACAACCTAGGCTTGAGTTGAGGGCTCTTTGGAGACTTGTCTCACCAATTTTTAGCAATATTTCCTCCAAATATAGTAGAGACTAACATGACCTCTAAATGTAGAGGTAAAACCCTTGGTTGGGGAAACATAATTTTTTTAAAAATTAACTTCCAGGAGAAAATTTTGCCTATAGGGGCACCAAGGAAATAAAACAATTTTCCTTACAAACACTTGGAGAATGGTGGGAGATTGTGGGGATAAAAGGATTTATGGGAAGTTTCGAGGCAACACACCTCTCTCCCGAAGTGCATAATATTCTCCAAAACTTTTTTCTTCCTTTCTCTAACCTTCTCTGCATCATAGGTCCAAATTCCTTCTCTCGATATGAATTGAAAATTATGAACAAGGATGGAAGCCTGGTTAATTTATTGATGTTCAATCAAATCATAATTACAATGGAGTGCTGCAATTCTTATAGGAATTGTACAGATGACCCGGTATAGAGAAATGGGATGCTACAACAATAAATAATCCCATGCACATATAATTAGCAAATATATGGTTTTGGACATTATAACCATATAAAAATATAATAAAGACAAAAGACATGTACAGGAATACTATTCCCAATTACAAATAATAAATGATTAATAAAAACTTACCATTAATTAATAATTAACTAAGGTAAATGCATAATTTACCAAAGTAAACTAAATTTTACCTATTAGACTATAGGCACGAAAATATGTGCCCAACGCCTAGTGCTTGACAAGTGGCGAAAGGGGGTTGACTAGCTAGGAGGAGAGAGAGAGAGAGAGAGAGAGAGTTTTGAGCACCCAGGAGCTAGAATGAGGTCACATGAAGAACCAAAATATGGGGAGTGGGTTGGGAAAAATTTTGTGTCTCACATATCCTAGATAGTTGGGACATTCAGAGTGAAAACCCCCACTCTAGGCTTGGGAGGCTCAACACTTTGTCAAATTTACACATGAGGAACTTTAACACTCATCCAGGAAGGAATAAGGTCACATGAGGGTCCAAGAATTTCATCAGGTGGATGGGGCACAATTTTATGTCCTAGGTGTTCTAACTATCCCCACGTTCTTGGACATTTGGGATAGTTGGAGTGAAAAACCCTATTACCCCTTCACATTGGAAAAATGACTAACTATTAGAATGATGAAACTAACTTTCCCAGAGTTGTAGTTACTCTTTTTTGGAAAAATTGTATATGATTATAGCTCCCAAGACCATTTTGAGATCAATTAATTGGTTTGAAAGAATTTTTTTCTCCTTCTCTAAAAAAATATGCTTTTTCATTCAAGACCATAGGGTGAGTCTGTTGAAATTGGTTTGTATAGAGAAGTGATTGGGGCTTGTGTAGAATTATGAAAATCCATCATGTAGTATTTTTCATAGTATATTGTTTGCATCTTGACTCATCTCGAGCTCTGAATCCTTTGTTGAAGATCGGTGTTTTTTTACACTATAATTTCCTTAAGCCTCCAGAACCCACTTTCAACGTTCTAGCTCTAAAACCTCTAAAAATTTCCCAAACTTCCCTAAACATGTTCCATTGCATTTTATAATCTTCTATGAAATCAGAGATTACCTTAGGCTCTTGATCAGCTCCGTATGATGCATACAAGAGCCAGAAAGGTTAGGGAATAGCCTTTTAAAGTCTGGGAAAGAGTTCAACTCTTGGCGACACTTTACTGATTGACCAAATGATCTCATGAAAATATTTTAGACACTTGGGAACGATGTGCATCACACTATGAATTTTTCAAGAATCGAGGGGTCATGAAACATAAGACAGATGGCCCAAAGGATGACTCGAGAGGTGATTTGAAAAAAATCGACATTGGGCTAAAGTTTTCATATTTTCAACTTGAATTTTTACCTTGCAAAATTACATGAAAACAATTTTACCGGATCATATTAGGTCAGTGATATAGATCATCAAAAATCTACCTTATGCTACATTTTATCTCTTGTTTCGAGTGTTGTTAGTTAGTCTAGCAAGAAGCGTAATGTATTTTCCATATCATCTACAGAGGCAAAGTACATATGAGTAATCAAAACTGCCACAAAAGTTGTTTGGTTGCATAGGAATCTTTACTGAGTTCAAAGATTCACTTTCAATGGCCTATTATCATCTACATGAAAATATGAGCATTTTCTCAATTTTCCAAAATCTGGTTCAACATCAACAGATGAAGCACATCAAGATCTATATGCACTTCATTCAGAACCGATTCATGATGATATCATCGAGTTGCAATATTGTTAGACTTCGATTAGGTTACATATATTTTCACCATGACCTTCAAGAAGGAAAACTTTCTTCACTTTCGGTCTCTTCTTGGGGTGAGGTCCTATGCGGTGCCCATCTTCTTTGGGTTTTCTATTCCTCTTCTCCTCTTCTTCTTTTTTGAAGAGATGTTTTTGTACATGGGTACCTTATCAATCCTTTAGTTTCCATGACCCATCTAACACATCTTTCTTATTTTTCTAGGGGAGTTATTTTTCTGTTCTGACTTTCCATGACCTCTACCTCAGCTTTGATGAATGGGGGTGTTGGTGTATATGACTTCCCTCGTCATCTCTTGAGGTCTTATCCACCTCACATGGTGACTCATCTTTCTTAGCAAGATTATAGGTCATTAGGTTTCCATGTGTTATGCATGGGAGTTACACAATAGTCCTATATATGTACCCTTTCTATTTGATCTATGAGAATGAGTAGAACTATTCTTTCATGCATGATTTTCCTTTGTGTTTGATTTCTTGTTTATTACTTGGAATTTTCACAACACCAATGAAGTGGAACCTCTTCAATGTGCACATGTTTCCATATTGATCCTTACAGAACAATCTCACATAATCTAGGGTAATTTTGGGTTGTATAATTATAGGGTGTTACAAAACAAAATGGACATTCAAGAAAGAAAGAAACCAAAAGGCCATGCTTTTATCATTCACTTGTATCGCTTTTCTTTTCGTATTTATGAAAATGTTTATAAGATGTCGAGATTCAACCCATAATTTATAGATATATATAGGTAGTATTTCCTATACAATTGGTGAATATTCATATCAAGCCTCATTCATGCATCATGCCCCATTTTTATTATGTAATGTAATGACGATTTCTCTCGAGATGTGATACACGTTTTCCCCTCAAAAAATTCCCACTATAATATGGTCCACATGTCCATCCATACACAATCACTTCTCTCGAATGTAATGATGTGCCATTAAAAATAAAAAATAAATAAGAAACATAATCTAAGGTTAAGTAAGAACATTGGAATCCCACTAGTAAGAGTATTCATCTCACCTACATCTATAGGGAGAGGGATTTTTATGAAGAATATCTACAAATCCTTCATAATGTGTTTTTTCCACATTAGACCTCTAATGATGAAATACACTTTTCTATCATCTAATCAACGTGGTAGTTATTCCTTGGAAGAAAATGAAATACGCATGCACAATTATATGGCATGCTTTGGTAGATGCACAATACCACAAGTTTCTTCAATTGTTAGTTTTCTTTATGCTTGAAAAGTCTAAAGGTATCATCGTTCATTTCTCTCATATCATCCAATGTCAAAACCACCGAATCAAACCCTTTGGAATCTCTTCAATATTTTCACTTACATTTCATTTTGTCATGCACAATTTTTTAGGAGATGTTACAATCAATCTTCTCAAAGAGATATTACTAATTCACGCAATAAAGTGTTTTATTTTTATCTAAATTTAATTCCTTTATTAAGAAATAATTAAAAAAATACAAGAAAAAATTAGGACGATGCAAACATGAATTACCAAGAATATCCTCTTTAGAAAGGCATATCGACCAATTATTGACTCTTTCTAGGTGAGAGACCTATGTTCTAGGCATAAGAACCTATCGAATTACAATAAATTCAAGATCATTTCTAGTCATTTACGATTATGGGTTGAATTATCCACAAACAAATTTATCTCTTTCGAATATCACAACAATTCAATAAATTTCAAACACACCATTTATAATTTTTATGTTAGGAAATCATGGTAGTGTTCACATTTACGTTGAGTAAATAACCATAGTAATAAATATGGTGTATATATTGTTATATAGTTATAACAATATTATCTATTTCCTAGAGGTTCTTTTGGCTATGTTTGTGGCTATATAATAGCCATTGTATTATGCTTAGAAGGTATTGAACATAATTTTATAATTATACGTGTGAAAGTGATCCAAATTCTACATTTGGTATCGAGCAAGTTTAAATCGGTGGAACTCAAAAATATGGATTAATTTTGGTCATGTCGTGGATCTAGATTCAAATATAAGCCACATCACCTCAAGTTTGCATCCCTCGTGAGCTCTCTCTGTGTCATTGCATTTGTGATGTGAATCCAACTGCAAGAGGTTGAAATACCTCCAAAACACACATAAACAACTTTGCAAATAAAAACTAGGAGTTTCAAAATAGATTTCTTCTCATTCTGGAATCCACACTAATCTTTTACATCATTACAGCACTCCTTTTATTTCATGTCTACTCTAAAAACCCTAAATGCTAAAAAACCCTAAAATTGCCAAAAATTACCTACTAGCAAAACAACTCAGATGGCCCCCAAAATTTTCATGCCAAATATACCATCATAAATTAAGGCTCATGCAAAATTTTGACTTATTCTAACAAGTGTAACAAAATTTATTAAAGTTCTAAGACCTAGTCAAAAGCGAAAAAAACGTTCAAAGTGAATTTTAAGCAACTAGATGAAGGAATTTGGGCTTGAAAATGTGTCGAAATGGCTACAAACTTGTAGGTAGTTTACCCGCAACATAGTACTAATGTAGATCTACCACCCTGTAATATTTAAAGACGATCCAATGGTCGGATCAAAAGTTATGGTCTCTACAAGTTATGCTCCCGCATCATTCTCCCCTAGTTGAAAAGAATTCAGCTCTTGCGAATTCAGTTGACAAAATTCAACTAATTTTTCATTGTCATTCTTATTCAATTCCCACTCAAGAATCTAATTATTTTATTCTCATTGCAAACCTTCCCATTGTACCAAATATTTGTTGTAGCTCCCATGTCTTGTAGTGGTTGTCTTTTGGTCCAAGACATGCATTACCCTTTCCTTTTTCTTCTTTGGCATCTAGCTACTCCCACTTTATTTCTTCCTCCTCAAAGAAAATTTTCATCATGACCAGAAACTTATATAAGTCGAAACATTAAAAATTGGTGAGATAGCAAATCTTTCTTGTAGTTCCACCTTGTAGGCATTATCACTCATTTTCTTCAAAATCCTACATGGCCCAATCTTCTTATACTTGAGTTTATTATATGTCCCTTTTAGAAACTTCTCCTTTATAAGATGAACCATCACCATATCTCCTTATTCATATATACTTAATCTACCATTGGCATCTGAAGTAGCTTTTTATATTTTGCATTACTCACTTTCAGCGTTTCCCTCACTTCATCTTGTAGAGTCAGTAGAATGTGTTCTGCAAATGCTTCTGCATCATCACTAGTTTTATCTTCATTGGGTAGCACAATGAGATCTAGGACCCCCTTTGGATTTCTACTATATAAAATATGTAAAGGATACATCCCCGTTGACTTGTTTATTGAGCTATTATATGCAAACTCAGCTTGTGGTAAAGCTAAGTCCCGTTATTTTCTCTTTTCTCCAACTATGCAACGTACGATTTCCCAAGCTTCTGTTCACTAATTCTATTTTCCCATCAGTTTGGGGGTGATATGCACTACTAAATGGTAGCCATGTCCCCATTTTCCTCCACGCTTTCTTCCAAAAATGACTAAAAGAATTTATGTCCCGATCTACAAAGTGATCGTTATTAGAACTCCATGTAATCTAACCACTTCTAAAAAAACAAATTTGCAACTCTAGAAGCATCATTAGTTGTTTTACAAGAAATGAAATGTGCCATCTTAGAGAATATATCAACCACAAAAATATAGAATCATTCCCTCATTGTGTGTTAGGAATTCCTAACATGAAATCCATACTCAAATTAACCCATGGCCCTATAGGGACAGGTAATAGCATATACAACCCAATATTCTGCATGGCCCTTAGCCATTTGGTACACTCTACATATTGCTACAATCCTACTTATGTCCCTCTTTACCTTTGGCCAATAATACTTTTCTACAACAAGATAAATTGTCTTACTTATACCAAAGTGTCTAGCTAACCCCCACTATGCAATTCTCTTATAATATTTTCTCTCATTGAACCAACAGGGATGCATAATTGTTTCCCCCTGAACAAATAACCATCCTGCATCAAATAATCAGAAGAACCACTACCTACTATAGGATCCTTAAATTATCTCACAACATCACCAAAATCTGGATCACCTTCATACAATTCCTTAACTGCCTCAAACCTTACTACTTCATTTTCCATTGTTGTCAAAAGTGCTACATGTCGACTCAAGGCATCAATAACTTGATTCTACTTACCCAATTTATGCTTTAAGAAAAAGTATATTCTTGCAAAAATGAAACCCATTTTTCATACCTACTATTTAGTTTCTTCTATTTTTTTACATACCTCAATGATTCATGGTCAGTGAAGAGTACAAATTTCTTTGCTACCAAGTAATGTCTCCAGTGCCTTAATGGCTAAACATTAGCATAAAATTCCACATCATTAGTAGAATATTTCCTCCTAAATTCATTTATCTTTTCACTGAAGAATGCTATAGGTCATCCTTCTTGACTCAAGATGCAGCTCCAATCCCAACATGTGAGGCATCACAATCAACCTTGAAGACCTTGCTAAAATATGGAAATACCAAAACAGGTGCTTCTGACACTTTCTTCTTCAAAACTCAAAACTATCTGTTGTTGCCTTATTCCATACATACTCCCTCCCTCTTGTAAACTTTGTTATGGGGGCATCAATGCTACTAAAATTCTTGATAAAATTCCTATAAAAAGTTGTCAATTCATGAAAACTACGAACCTCTGTCATGTTCCTTGAATAGGTCATTCCAAAATTGCCTTTGATTTTTCCTCATCCATCCTCACTCCATCCTCTGATATGACAAATCCCAAAAACAATACTCTTATGAAGAAATCTACACTTCTTTAAGTTTGAATATAGAATCTATTTATGTAACAAGTCTAACATTAATTTCATATGTAACAAGTGTTCTTCCACTATCTTACTAAATATCAGAATATCATCAAAATAGACAACAAACTTACCATTGTACTCTCGAGTAATCTGTTCATCATCCTCATGAATGTACTGGGTGCATTAGATAGCCCAAATGGCATCACCATCCACTCGTACAACCCTTCTTTTATTTTGAAATCCATTTTCCATTCATCCCCTTCACGGATCCGGATCTAGTAGTACCCACTCCACAAGTCAATCTTGCTAAAATATCGGTTCTCGCTAGCACATCCATCATATCATCCAATCTTGGAATTGGGAACTGATACTTAATTGTGATCTTATTTATGGCCCTCTTGTCTATTGTCCTCTCAATTTTCCCCACGCTTTCAAATCTAAATTCATGAAAATTGGAGCCCTGCCATAGAAGAAATTCATGTTTTAAACTCATATGCTCATTTTCATTTCCCATGACGTTTTTAATCAAAATTCCCTCAGTTTGCTGCCGTTAAAACATTTTACCTATTTTCAATGGATGGGAAATGATTTTAGTTCTTATTTTATGCATTTGGAATGTGTGGGACCTTACATATTTTGTTTTTAACCTTTTACAGAGAAAGAAATTCTTCATCGGGAGCAAAAATGGTGTTTTCTTATTTCCTACAACTTCCTACATTCTTTTCCCCGTCAAATTCTTGCTCGAAAAGGTGAAGCTACATGTTTGTTTCCCATTGGATGTGGCTGGATGGGTTCCTTTTTGAACTTATCACTTTTGGTGATTTTGGAAAAAATGTCAGATTTACCCCACATCCCCGCCTGGGCCCCGATTGGCTGGAGCAGTTTTAGCAGAAGTTTGGGGTGACATATCCATTTTATTCTCTAAGGCATTACGTAAAAGGGTGAAAAGTTATAAAATGACCCACGACCCCACCCATGCAAAAGGATAAATTATGAGTTGAAGTCCGTAGTCAATTAGAAAAGGACACGGGTTCATGTTTAAAAGTCAATGGCAGGGGCATGGACTTTCGGGGAAAAATTGGAATTTTTCCCCTTCTCAAAACAGATAAAAAGAGAAGCACATCCACACAACCAATCAGGTGATGTCACATGTTGAAGAATCGAAAAGGACACGTGGTCGCTTTCTTAGTTCACAGTGCTTTAGCGGACCAAGGAGGACTTTCGAATTTTAGTCTTGTTTCCACAAAGGGTGAAAAGTTCTAAAATGGCTTGCGGCCCCGCTCATGCGAAGGAAAATTTCTAAGTTAAGGCCCGCGATCAATTAGGAAGGTACATGTGGCCTACGTTGAAAAGTCAACGGCAGGGACACAGACTTTCGGGTAAAAGTTAGAATTTTTCCCTTTTTTAAAAAGTAGATAAAGTATAAAACTAAATCACATCCCCGACACTCCAGTGATGCCACATGTTTAAGAATGAAATCGAACACTGGGCCTATGGGGGAAATTGAGAATTTGAGCCTTTTTTTAACCAAAGGGTTAAAATGTTGTAAATTGAGTCATGCCCCCTTTTCCAAACAAGGTGTGTCACACGTCCACGTTGAAAAGTCAAAGAGGGTCAGTGGAGGTTTTTGAGAATTTGAGCTTTTGTTAAAAAGAGTTTAAATGGCAGATTTGAACTGCATTTCCTTAGCCACTCAGATGGCGTCACGTGTTTGGCCTTTGGCGGAGCTGTGGAGGCGGAGCAAAATGAGAAATCGTGCTTTTTCTCCCAAATGTTAGGAAATGTAGATTTCTTCCCCAGGGCCATTGTTGCTTGGATCTTGCCACGTGTAGGGTCTAAATTTGAAGGTAAAAGGGGGAAAATATAGCCAAATGCACTCATCTAGTTTTTAACGCCATTAACGAACCAGAGCTCTACAAAATGCAAAAATGGATCATTCTTCATTCTTTTTCTCCATATCCTTGTCATTTCTCCATGAGATGCTTTTTTGGTTTATTATGGAGCCAAATCGATAAGTTTAAAGGGATGGAAAGTTTGGTTATCAAAGAACGAGTTTATCGGGCATATGCAATAAAAAGGGGGAAAACTTACCAGTAAGCACTTGAGTGCTATGAAAGTGGTTAAAAGGTGGAAATGGCAGGACCACATGAAGAAGAAAATCATGAGATGCCCCCTGCTAAAATAATCATGCTCGAACTGATGAAATATTCACCTTTTTGAACCTCCGGTTTTCATGAGTGCATTTGTTTCATGTCACTTTCCAAAAGTGAATCTACAACAAACATTATTCCTTTCGGATATTCTTTTCTTGGGGACAAAGTATGGATGTATACGAATTGTTATAAGAACATGGTTTGGGCCACAGGAAAAAGGGGATTCTGGTTTTCTGGGAAGGTTGTAAATTCTGAAGTAATTTAATACGAAGTTATTTCTTTTCTTATTTTCCTCTGTTATATCTCTCTCTCTCTGGCTCGATTCAATGGATCATTTGTTTTGCATTCAATAGAAACTTTGTGTTCTAGTCTGTGTAATCCTCAAAACTTTGTGTTTATAGATTTGCATCGGTGGTGAAGTAATTGATCCTTTTCTATATTTTCTTGGTTTAATGTGAGTAGGGAGATACTCTGCTATCTATATTTCCCAAAAGCATTGTTGTTTTCTTCCTTCCCCCATCTCTATATTCTTCCATTCCTTCTTATTGATAATCTTTTAAGTATGAAAACATTCCAGAATATTAGGGTCCAAACATTGAGAGTTGTATATCTGTACATTTGTTTTCCTGCTTTCAATAAGGGAACCTCTCCCATTAAAGAGGAGGGACTTGTTTTCCCCTGACTGTGGTTTCAACCCATGTTCCATTCTGAAACCCAACAGTTTTTGGCAACTCCGCTAGGGAATTCATTGCAAATGGATTCCAATTTTTGAATAACAACTTCTTGATCATCTTGATCTGGTGACTCCAAGATACACTTGGAGTAGATGAACCCTTGGGGAAGAAGACCCTCATTTCCAACTTCTGGATCATCGAGGTTTCTCTCTCCCTTCATCAAGAAAAATAAGAGGAACAAGATCTGCAAGCACTCCTCCTGCTAGAGACAAAACTTATGGGAGTGACATCCCTCAAGATCAAATCAGTCCTAATTTGCATGCTTTGATTCTCACTGGTGTTTCAGCCCTCTCCAAACAATATTTCCAAGGATGGAAGCTCCTCGCCTTGGGGCCAAAGGGTTGGGCCTCTTGCTCTTCCCCAACCATTGCATGAATTGCCTAGAGGCAATAGGAATAATTTCCCTAAATTCAGAGGTGATGGGAAGGTTCATCCAGATGAACATATTGCGGCCTTCATTGTTGCTTGTGGTGTTTTCAGAGTTGACCATGAAGATATCTCTATTAGAATTTTTGTGGAGACATTGCAAGATAATGTTGCTGATTGGTTCTATCATCTTCCTACTAGATCCATCACCAATTGGAACACCATGACGACCCAGTTTGAGCAACGTGTTTCAAACCTACTGAGGATGTACATGCCCTTTTGGCCCAGATTTCTCAAATCAAGAAAGAGTCATATGAGCCCATGAGGGAATTTGTGGCCAAATTCAACAGTCAAGTTAATAAGATCCCACAAAACACACACTCTATGGATCAGATTCGAAATGTTTCTTCCTTAATGCCCAACTTCCTGAAGTGAGATATGCACATAAGAGAGCCAATCTTGCCACTTTAGATGTTGATCAAAGATTTTTTGTCAAGTTGAAGATGATCTGATCATGTCTAGCAAACTAAGGAACGAATCATCCAAATCCAAATCATCTACTTCTTCCACATCTTCTCCTGGAGCTAATGCGGATCAGTTGGTACAAAAACTTGTTAATGATCATATTTCTCTCAAGAAGTAGTTCACCCAACATGCTCCTTATCAAGATGTTCCTAGGAAGAACTTTCAGCCCAGGAATCAATTGCCCTCTACTCAGACTAGACTAGCAATTGAAGGCCCACCTATTAAAGTTCCAAATCGATTAAACATGTGAAGTGCTTTGGAGCCCGATGATGAGGAGGAGGATGAAACATGTGAATAACATGAAGAAGAATCGATGAAGAATTAGAAGAGTTGAGTATATCTCATGTCCATTTTCTCACCACTAAAGGTATAGATGAAGAGGATGATTATGAAGAAAGAGTTATAGAGATGAACAATGAATCATATGTTGTAATGACTCGTGAGCAAACCAACAAGTAGGAGAAAGTGGTGCAGCTGCTAAAAGATCTAAGGAGCCTCCTATGGTCATTCCAAGTGATTGCAGGAGAGGAACTCCTATTCCAACTTCTTCCACACCCAAGGTAGGTTCTATTGTTCCTTCCTCCTCTGTTTCTGCTCCTAAAACTTCTTGCCCTTCAAATGATAGAGTTGATAAGTCAAAAGTTTCATCTAATCCTATCAATGATGTTCCATCTACCTCTGGTTCTTTTGACATTATTGACCATCTCAAGAAAACTAAGGTCCAGATCCAAGAAGCTGAATTCTACCAAACCCATCCCAAGGCCTTTGCTTAGATGGTAGAATTTATAAACTCCAAATCCAAGCCTTCATCCCCTAGTTCTAAAGGTCTCTTGCCCACTCCTCCTTCATCTCAACCAAGCCTCGTGGTAGAAATCACTTCATCTGATGGGAAGATCAAACCATTTTATGTCACTCTCCTCATAGCTAACCACAAACTTAGCAATTGTGTTATTGATTCTGTGCTTGGATAATGTGATGCCTGCTAAGGTAGCTCATGCCCTAGGCTTAACCCTAACCCACGCTTTTGGTTCATGTTACTCAATGGAAAGTAGATAAGTGCCATTGGTTGGGAGGATCAAGGATGCACAAGTAGCCTTTGTTGCTTTTCTAGAGGAGAGTTTTAGCCACCATTTTGGTAGCCAATATTCCCCCTTCCTACAAAGATGTTCTTTGAGTAAATTTTTTTGCAAAAATGTTAGAGGAGAAATCATGATGGATTGGTCACATGCTCTTATTCCAGTGAATTGGAAAATGAAGAAGCTCTTTGCTAAGAAAAAAGCTGAATATATCGTGCAAAAATAGATGACCCAAAGGCACAAATACTTTATGCGGACATTGTGTTAGGTTGTGGAGCCTATTTTCATGTGTGCAAGTGTTGAAGACTATACACTTTTCATGTATCCTCACCGGGAAATGTGATTTTCTCATATGGGCAGGATTTTTGACCCATAGGTTTATGGGATGGTTTTGGCCCATGCTTTTGATACCCACTTTGTAAAACTTCTTAAGTAGTTGTCTACTTATATGGTTTTATGCATATGGTAGTAACATAGTAACATTGCAGATGTGTTTTGAATTCGGGTGTGAATTCTGTAGAGTTTGTTGAGCATAGCTCCAAACAGATCTGGGTATTGTATTGAGAGAGCAAAGGGGTTTGTAATAAAATATGAGCAAGTGATTCTTGGTGGACGTAGCCCAAATTGGGTGAACCACGTTAAATATTGTCTCTTTGTGTTATGTTATTTTATTCTACACTTTTATTTGAGATCTATAATATTTTCTGCATATTAGTTTCTACTGTTGTAATTCTGTGAGGGATTATTCCACATATTTTATCCCTTATTTCCTAACAATTGGTATCAGAGCCTGGTTTGGTTTTCTGAAGTGTTGAATCGTAGGGAAATTTTTATCTTGAGTGGGAGCTATGACAAATGATGGAAGATCTAGGGTTGATAAATTCAACAGAAGAATTTCAATCTTTGGAAGATGCAGATGGAAGATTACCTTTATCAGAAGGATCTTTATACTCGTTGTCTGAGAAGGTGAACAAACCCTCGAGCATGACAGATGTGGAATGGGATTTGTTGGATAGGAAGGCACTTGGGACAATTCGATGTGTCTTGCATCTTCGGTATTATTTAATGTTTCAAAGGAAAAGACTACAAAAGAACTGATGGATGCATTAGGGAAGTTGTATGAAAAACCCTCTACCTCTAATAAGATATTTTTAATGAAAAATTTGTTTAATATGAAGATGTCTGAGAATGGTTTAGTAGCAGATCATCTAAATGATTTTAATATGGTTGTAAATATGCTAGCTTCGGTTATAATAGAATTTGATGAAGAAGTTAGGGCTTTATTAGTTTTGTGCTCTTTACCTAAGAGTTGGAATAGCTTGGTAATGGTGGTAAGCAACTCAGTTCTAGCTAACTCAAAGTTGAAGTTTGAGGATGTTGTAGGGGTGATTCTAAGTGAGGAAATGTGAAGAAAAAGCTTTGGTGAATCTTCTACTTTAGGGAATGCTTTGACAGTGGAAACTAGAGGGAGATAGAAGAAAAGGATCGAGCAAGGTCAAAATCCAAAATCAAGATAGTATGCTGGCACTATGGAAATTCTGGGCATGTAAAGAAGGACTGTTGGGAGCTTCGGGACAAGAAGAAACAATAGGAAGAAAACAAGGAAGCAAATGTGGCAACGGGTAATGTATGTCGGATGCTTTGATTTTTACTTTGCACAATATTACTGAATCTTGGGTTTTAGATTGGGGGCTTCTTTCCATGCTTCTCCACATAGGCATTATTTTGTTGATTATGTTCAAGGAGATTTTAGGCATGTTTTTCTTGGTGATGATGAGCCTTGTAGTATAGTTAGAAAAGGTTCTGTTTGGGTTGAAATCTAGAATGGAGATACATGGCTATTAAAGGATGTCGGACATGTGCCTACTTTAAAACGAAATCGATATCGTAGGCCTGTTGGGAAGTGATGGTTGTATTGTGATATTTATAGTAGACTCTTGGAAGGTTACCAAGGGTGTTCTTGTGGTACCAAGAGGTAAAAAGGTTGGAACCTTGTATTTAACCACTTATAGCACTAATTTTTGTAATCTTGTGGCTTCAAAAGTAGATACAACATTGTGGCACTACAAGATCGGTCATATGAACCATAAAGGCATGGAGATCATAAAGAAGGATTTTCATGAATATACTGATAATAGGTTTGGAGTTCTCTCGAGGACTGCATATATGGGAAAGAAAAGCAATTAAAGTTTCTCAAGGTTTGACCTACAAAGAAAGAGAGTAAGTTAGAGCTGGTGCATTCTAATGTGTGGGGGCCGACTTAGGTATCATCTCTCGGGGTTCAAGTTATTATGTTACTTTTATTGATGATGCAACAAGGAAAGATTAGGTTTATTGTATTAGAAACAAATTTGATGTATTTGAAACTTTTGTTAAATGGAAAGCCTTGCTAGAGAATGAAACAGTCTTAAGCTAAAATTTCTCATGTCAGATAATGGAGGGGAGTATTGCAACAATGAATTTGATGATTACTGTTCTAAGAATGGAATCCGTGGAAAATATGGTTCCAGGAACTTTGCGAAAAAAATGGAGTGTCGAAAGGATGAACAGAACAATAATGGAATGTGCTAGGAGCATGAGGCTATATGCAGATTCCCTCTTTCGTTTTTGGGAAGAAGTAGTGAGCACAATTGTGTACTTGATCAAACAGAGGACCCTAAAGTGCCTTGGATGGAGGCATACCTGAGGAGGCTTGGTATGGTAAGAAAGTTGATTATTCATTTCTTAGAGTCTTTGGGTGTGAGGTGTTTGTTCATATAGATAAGGATGATATGACCAAACTAGAGGCTAAATAAGAAAAATGTACTTTCATTGATTATGGTAGTGATGATTTTGGATATAAATGTTGGAGTATTAAGGACAAGAAAATCATTCGATCTAGGGATGTGGTCTTTAATGAGAAAGTCATATATAAGCAACAATTGCAGGAAAATAGGGAAGAATCCAAGAAAGAATATGCAGCGGTAGAGGATCTTCTAGATGGGAAAGTGACACATGAATTAGTTCAGGAACCCCCTCAACAAGAACCCTAAACTTCTATATTGAGGAAGTCTTCTAGGGTAAGAAGAGAACCTGAACATTTTTCTCCTTCTCTTTATTATTTATTACTCACTGATAGTGGAGAGCTAGAGAGCTTTGATGAAGCAATGCAGGTAGATGCTAGGAAGAAGTGGGAGCAAGCCATGGATGAGGAGCATCAAGCTCTCATGGAGAACCAGACATGGGATTTGGTGAAGCTACTCGAAGGAAAAAGAGCATTACATAACAAGTGGGTGTTCGAGTGAAAGAGGAAGGAGGCAAGAAAAGATACAAAGCTGGTTGGTGGTCAAGGGGTTTGCACAGAAAAAAGGTATAGATTTTGATGAGATTTTTTCTCCTGTAGTAAAAATGACTTCTATTAGAATCTGTTCTAGGAATAGTTGCAGCAGAAGACTTGCACTTAGAACAACTTGATGTAAAGACTGCATTTCTCCATGGTGATTTTGAGGAGGAACTATATATGCAGCAGCCAGAGGGCTATGAGGTAAAAGGTAAAGAGGAGATGGTGTGTAAACTGAAGAAGATCTTGTATGGCTTGAAACAAGCTCCACGTCAATGGTATAAGAAATTTGATAGCTTCATGATGGAGCAAGGTTATATTAGATGTCATTCTAACCATTGCGTGTATACAAATAAATTTGAGGATGGAAGTTATATTATCCTTTGTCTATATGTGGATGACATGTTGGTTGCAGGTAAAAACATGCAGAAATAAAAGTACTCAAGAAGCAACTAAGTGAATCCTTTTCTATGAAGGATTTGGGGTAGCCAAACAAATCCTTGGTATGAGGATATCTCAGGATAGGAAGGAATGAAAGCTGACTTTATCTCAGGAAGAGTACATTAAGAAAGTCTTAGAGAGGTTTAATATGCAGGATGCTAAACTGGTTAGGACTCCTTTGGCAAGCCATTTTAAGTTATCAAAGGAGTAGTGTCCCAAGATAAAGCAGGAGAGAAACCAAATGTCCAAGGTACCTTACTCATCAGCAATTGGTAGTTTGATGTATGTCATGGTGTGTACCAGGCTTGATATTCCCATGCAGTGGGAGTGGTGAGTAGATTTATGAGTGATCTAGGTAGAGATCACTAATAGGCAGTAAATTGGATCCTTCGGTATTTGAGAGGGACCATGGGGACAGTTTTGTGCTACAGTGGATCAGACACCACTTTGTGTGGTTATGTAGATTCAGATATGGCTGGAGATGTAGACAGCAGGAGGAGCATGACAGGTTATGTTTACACTGTAGGTGGGATAGCAATGAGCTAGATTTCACAACTACAGAAGTTAGTGGCTTTATCAACCACAAAGGCTGAGTATGTTGCTACCATAGAGGCAAGCAAAGAAATGATTTGGTTACAACAATTGCTTGAGGAGTTGGGGCATAAGAAGGAGGAAGGAAAGTTGCATAGTGATAGTCAGAGTGCTATACACCTAGCTAAGAACTCTGCTTTCCACTCTAGGATGAAGCATATATAGTTAAGGTACAATTTCATCAGACAACTTTGGAGGAAGAGAAGTTGAAGCTGGAGAAGATTCATACCAGTCAGAATCCTACAGACATGATGACCAAGGTGGTCACAAGGGAAAAACTGAAGTTGTGTTCAACTTTGGTTGGTCTTCACAGAAACTAGTGAAGGGTTGAGAAGCTTTCTCAGAGGAAAACTAGTCTCCAAGTGGGAGATTGTTAGGTTGTGGAGCCTATTTTCATGTGTGAAAGTGTTGAAGACTGTACACTTTTCATGTATCCTCGTTGGGGTTCGGGCGGCCGGGCCTCGAGCAGGGGTCCGAGGGCGAAAGCCCCAGTAGGGGTTTGGGCGCAGCCCTCGAATTTTTTTTTTTTTGGGCCTTAAAACGTGCCCGATATATCGGGAAACATGATTTTCTCATATGGGTGGGATTTTTGACCCATAGGTTTATGGGACAATTTTGGCCCATGGTTTTAATACCCACGGTTTTGTAAAACTACTTAAAAATATGGTTTTATGCATATGGTAGTAACATACAAACATTGCATGTGTTTTGAATTCAGGTGTGAATTCTGTAGAGTTTGTTGAGCATAGCTCCAAATAGATCTGGGTATTGTATTGAGAGAGTGGTGGCTTGTAATAAAATCTGAGCAAGTGATTCTTGGTGGACGTAGCCCAAATTGGGTGAGCCACGTTAAATACTATCTCTTTGTCTTATGTTATTTTATTCTGCACTTTTATTTGAGATTTGTAATATTTTCTACATATTAGTTTCTACTGTTGCGATTCTGTGAGGGATTATTCCACATATTTTATCCCTTATTTCCTAACACATTGGTCATGGTAACTACATGATCATGTCACAAGATGAGGCTAACCATCCTAAGGAAGTGTTTCTTGATCCTAATGGCATTTGGATCTTGGAATTTGATGGAAGTTTCTCCTTAGCTGGTTCTGGAGCTGGTGTGGTGCTTATTTCTCCTGAAGGGAAAATTCACCCTTTCTCTTTCAAGCTCCAATTTGAAAACACAAATAATACAAATGAGTATGAGGCTCTCATCCTTGGTTTAGGCATGGAAAAGAGATGGGGATCAAGAATATCCTTTCTCGTGGAGATGCAAAGCTGATTGTAAAATAGGTCAGAGATCTTTTTCAAGTGAAGAATAGAAGGTTGAAACATTACAGAATCTAGTTTGGGATTCCATTGAGTTCCTTGATGCCTTTTCAATTAAAGCCATGCTAAGGGAAAGAAACACCGGGCTAATTCCTTGGTTGTCTTGGGGTCTCTACTGATCCCTCATCCAGATTTCTCTCAAGATAAATTCACCATTGAGATGATTCATAGGCCTAGTGTTCTTAACAATGCAAAAATTGGCGGTCTTTACCGATGATCAGCACTTTCTTTCCTTCCTTGAACTCGAGATAATTTTGACCAACTATAATTTGAAGGAACTGGGAATCTACCTAGAGAGTGTGTGCCTCCAAATGAAGAAGATAACCAAGAAGAAATGGATCATGATCGCTGCGCATAAAACTAAAAGGTGGTTCACCCAATTTGGTTGTTGCCATGGTATTTAACATGGTTCACCCGATTTGGTTCACCTAATTTTGTTTTTGCCATGGTATTTAATGTGGTTCACCCAATTTGGGCTACATCCACCAAGAATCACTTGCTCATATTTTATTACAAGCCACCGCTCTCTCAATACAATACCCAGATCTGTTTGGAGCTATGCTCAACAAACTC
This sequence comes from Taxus wallichiana var. yunnanensis, assembly GCA_018340775.1. NCBI lineage: Eukaryota > Viridiplantae > Streptophyta > Pinopsida > Cupressales > Taxaceae > Taxus > Taxus wallichiana. Next base: position 768,749,598 of record CM031239.1, on the reverse strand, counting down.
TATAGAATTCAAACTCAATTCGAGACACACTCTACAATGTTACATAATCTACCTACATATGCATAAAACCACATAAGTAGACAACTGCTTAAGCAATTTTACAAAACCGTGGGTATTAAAACCATGGGCCAAAACCGTCCCATAAACCTTTGGGTCAAAAATCCTACCCATATGAGAAAACCATGTTTTCCAATATATCGGGCATGATTTAAGGCCAAAGAAAAATCGGGGATGCGCCCGAGCCTCTCAAGCGAGACAACTATGGAAAGTGTATAATACTCTTAGTGTATAGTATTCAACATTTTAATACATGAAAACAGTCTCCACAACCTAACAATCTCCCACTTGGAGACTAGTTTTCCTCTCGAACAAGCTTCTTAACCCTTCACTAGTTTCCGTGAATACCAACCAAAGCTAAACACAACTTTATTTTTTCCTTGTGACCACCTTGGTCATCATGTCCGTACGATTCTGATTGGTATGAATCTTCTCCACTTTAACTTCTCTTCCTCCAAAGCTATCCTAATGAAATGGTATCTTAACCGCCTCATGCTTCATCCTAGAGTGGAAAGCAAAGTTCTTAGCTAGGAGTATAGCATTTTGACTATCACTATGCAGATTTCCTTCCTCATGTTTATGCCCCAACTCCCTCAAGTAATTATTGTAACAAAATAATTTCTTTGCTTGCCTCTATGGAAACAATATACTCAAATTTCCTCCGTGGTTGACAAAGCCACTAGCTTTTGTAGTCATGAAATTCATCTTCTCGCTATCCCACCTACAATGTAAACATAACCTTTCATGCTCCTCCTGTTTTCTACATCTCTAGCCATATTTGAATCTACATAACCACACTTTACTACTTTACTACCTGCCGTGATCTCTACTTAGATCACTCATAAATCTACTCACCTCTCCCATTACATGGGAAATATCAAGCCAGTGCACAACATGGAATACATCAAACCGCCAATAGGTGATGAGTAAGGTACCTTGGACATATGGTTTCTCTCCTGCTCTGTCTTCTAAACTACTCCTTTAATAACTTGAAATGGCATGCCAAAGGAAAAATAATTGGTTTAACATCCTCCATATTAAACCTCTCTAATACCTTCTTAATGTACTCTTCTTGAGATAAAATCAGCTTCCGTTTCTTCCTATCCCAAGATATCCCCATACCAAGGATTTTTTTTCGCCCAAATCCTTCATAGAAAAGGATTCATTTAGCTACTTCTTAAGTACTTTTATTTCCTGCATGTTTTTACCTGCAACCAACATGTCATCCACATACAGACATAGGATAATATAACTGCCATCCTCAAATTTCTTTGTATACATGCAATGGTGAGAATGACATCTAATATAACCTTGCTTCATCATAAAGCTATCAAATTTCTTATACCATTGACGTGGAGCTTGTTTCAATCCATATAAGTTCTTCTTTAGTTTGCACACCATCTCCTCTTTATATTTGACCTCATAGCCCTCTCGGTTGCTTGCATATATAGTTCCTTCTCCAAATCACCATGGAGAAATGTAGTCTTTACATCAAGTTGTTCTAAGTGCAAGTCTTCAATCAGAACTATTCCTAGAATAGTTCTAATATAATTCATTTTTACTACAGGAGAAAAATATCATCAAAATCTATACCTTTTTTCTTTCTGCAAACCCCTTAACAACCAACCGGTCCTTGTATCTTTTCTTTCACCCTTCTTCCTCTTTGACTCTAAAACCCACTTGTTTTGTAATGCTCTTTTACTTTTGGGTAGTTTCACAAAATCACATGTCTAGTTCTCCATGAGAGCTTGATGCTCCTCATCCATGGCTTGCGCACCCACTTCTTCCTAGCATCTACCCGCATTGCTTCATCAAATCTTTCTCGACTCTCCACTATCATTGAGTAATAAATAATAAAGAGAATGAGAAAAAGTTCAGTTCTCTTCTTACCCTAGAAGACCTCCTCAATATAGGAGTTTGGGGTTCCTGTTAAGGAGGTTCCTAAACTGATTCATGTGTCACTTTCCCATTTAGAAGATCCTCTACCGCTGCATATTCTTTCTTGGATTCTTCCCATTTTTCCTAGAACTGCTTCTTATACATGACTTTCTCATTAAAGACCACATCCCTAGATCAAATGATTTTCTTGTCCTTAATACTCCAACATTTATATCCAAAGTCATCACCACCATAACCAATGAAAGTATATTTTTCTTATTTAACTTCTAGCTCGGTCCTATCATCCTTGTTTATATGGAAAAACACCTCACATCTAAAGACTTTAAGAAATGAATAATCAACTTTCTTACCATACCAAGCCTCCTCGTATGCCTCCATCAAGGCACTTGAGTGTCCTCTGCTTATCAAGTACACATTTGTGATCACCGCTTCGCCCAAAAAGAAAGAGGCAATCTTGCATGTAACCTCATACTCCTAGCACATTCCATTATTGTTTTGTTCTTCCTTTCTCGACACCCCATTCTCGCTCGCAGAGTTCTTGGAAACATATTTTTTCTACGGATTCCATTCTTAGAATAGTAATAATCAAATTCATTGTTACAATACTCCCCTCCATTAACCGACTTGATACATTTTAGCTTAAGACTTGTTTCATTCTCTACCAAAGCTTTTCATTTAACAAAAGTGTCAAATACATTAGAATTGTTTCTAATACAATAAACCCAATCTTTCCTTTTTGCATCATTAATAAAAGTAACATATTAACTTGAACCCCCAAGAGATGATACCTGAGCCGCCTCCCACACATCAAAATGCACGAGCTCTAACTTACTGTCTTTCTTTGTAGGTCTAACCTTAAGAAACCTTACTCACTTTTGTTTCCCATATATGCAATCCTCACAAAAATCCAAACCTATTTCTCGTATATCCTGGTAAATAATTATTTATGATCTCCATGCCCTTATGGCTCATATGACCAAGCCTATAGTGCCACAATGTTGTATCTACTTCTGAAGCCACAAGATTACAAACATTAGTGCTATAAGTGGTTAAATACAAGGTTCCAACCTTCTTACCTCTTACCACCATAAGAGCACCCTTAATAACCTTCCAAGATTCTCGCTATAAATATCACAATACAACCATCACTTCCCAACTGGCTTGTCGATATCATATTTTATTTTAAAGTAGGCACATGTCTAACATCCTTCAATATCCATGTATTCCCATTCTACACCTTAACACGAACATAACCTTTTCCAACTATAATAAAAGGCTCATCATCGCCAAGAAAAACATGCCCAAAATCCCCTTGAACATAATCAACAAAATAATTCCTATGTGGAGTAGCATGGAAAGAAGCCTCGAATCTAAAACCCAAGATTCAATAATATTATGCAAATAAATAATCAAAACATCCTTACATACATTACCTGCCACCACATTTAGCTCCTTGTTTTTTGCCTCGTTGTTTCTTCTTGTTTTGAAGCTCCCAAAAGTTTTTCTTTGCATGCCCATACTTTCCACAAACACCAACATACTATCTTTCTTTTGTATTTTTACCTTGTATGATCTTTCAATTTTCCATGGCTTCCTCTATTCTTATGTCTCCCTCTAGTTTCCACTGTCAAAGAATTCCTTGAAGTAGAAGATTCCCCAAAGATTTTTCTTCACATTTCCTCACTTAGAATCACCCCTACAACATCCTCAAACTTAAAATTTGAGTTAGCTGGAACTGAGTTGCTTACCGCCATTACCCGTGCTATTCCAACTCTCGGAGTAAAGAGCATAGAATTAATAAAGCCCTAACTTCTTCATTGAATTCTATTGTAACCGAAGATAGCATATTTACAACAATATTAAAATCATTTAAATGATCTCACATCTTGAACCATTCTTAGACATCTTCATATTAAAAAACTTTTTCATTAAAAATATTTTGTTAGAGGCATAGGGTTTTTCATACAACTTCCTTGATGCATCCATCAGTTCTTTTGTAGTTCTTTCCTTTGAAACATTAAACAATAACGAAGATGCAAGACACCACCATATTGTCCCAAGTGCCTTCCTATCCAGAAAATTCCATTCCGCATCCATCATGCTCGAGGGTTTGTTAACCTTCTCAGACAGCACAAGATAAAGATCCTTCTAATAAAGGTAATATTCCATCTCGCATCTTCCAAAGACTAAATTCTCGCCCATTAAATCTATCAACCCTTGATCTTCCATCATCTGTCATAGCTCCCACTCAAGCTAAAAATTTCCCAATGATTCAACATGTCAACAAACCAAACTAGGACATGATACCAATTGTTAGGAAATAAGGGATAAAAAATGTGGAACAATCCCTCATAGAATCGTAACAATAGGAACTAATATGCGTAAAATATTACATATCTCAAATAAAAGTGCATGATAAAAATAACACAACACAAAGAGATAGTATTTACCATGGTTCACGGAATTTTGGCTACATCCACCAAGAATCACTTGATTAGATTTTATTACAAGCCACCACTCTCTCAATACAATAGACAAATCTGCTTGGAGCTATGCTCAACAAAATCTACAAAATTCACACCCGAATTCAGACACATCTGCAATGTTACATAATCTACCTACCATATGCATAAAACCACATAAGTAAAGAACTTATTAAGTAGTTTTACAAAACCGAGGGTATTAAAACCATGGGCCAAAACCGTCTCATAAACCTATTGGTCAAAAATCCCACCCATATGAGAAAAGGATGTTTTCCGATATATCGGACATGATTTAAGGCCAAATTTTTTTTTGGGGTCGTGCCACCCAACCACCCCGGCAAGAAAACTATGGAAAGTGTATAGTACTCTTAGTGTACAATCTTCAACACTTTCATATATAAAAACAGGATCCACAACCTAAAAATCTCCCACTTGGAGACTAGTTTTCCTTTGAGCAAGCTTCTCAACCCTTCACTAGTTTCTGTGAAGACCAACCAAAGCTGAACAAAACTTAATTTTTTCCCTTATGACCATCTTGGTCATCATGTCTACAAGATTCTAACTGGTATGAATCTTCTCTAGCTTTAAATTATCTTCCTTCAAATTTGTCCTAACGAAATGGTACCGTAACTGTATATGCTTCATCCTAGAGTGGAAACCAGAGTTCTTAGCTAGGTTTATAGCACTCTGAATATCACTATGCAACTTTCCTTCCTCTTGTTTATGCCCCAACTCCTAAAGTAATTGTTGTAACCAAATCATTTCTTTGCTTTCCTCTGTGGCAGCAACATACTCAACCTCTATGGTTGACAAAGCCACCATCTTTTGTAGTCATGAAATCCAGATTACTATTGTCCCACCTACAATGTAAACATAACATTTCGTGATCCTCCCGCTGTCTACATCTTGAGCCATATCTAAATCTACATAACCACACAAAGTGGTGTCTAATCCACCAGTAGCACAAGATTGTCCCCATGTTCCCTCTCAAATACCGAAGGATCCACTTTTCTGCCTCGGTGATCTCTACCTGGATCACTCATAAATCTACTCATTGCTCCCACCGCATGTGAAATATCAGGCTTGGTGCAGACCATGACATACATCAAACTGCTAACCACTGATGAGTAAGGTACCTTGGACATTTGGTTTCTCTCCGTCTCTGTCTAGGGACACTTTGCTCCTTTGATAACTTGAAATGGCCTCGCCAAAGGAGTCATAACTAGCTTTAACATCCTACATATTAAAACTCTCCAAGACTTTCTTAATGTACTCTTCCTAAAATAAATTCATCTTCCATTCCTTCCTATCCCGAGATATCCTCATACCAAGGATTTTTTTAGCTGCCCCCAAATCCTTCATAAAAAAGAATTCACTTAGTGGATTCTTGAGTGCTTTAATTTCCAGTGTGTTTTTACCCGCAAATAACATGTCATCCACATACGAGACACGATAATATAACTCGCCATCCTCAAATTTCTTTGTATACATGCAATGGTTAGAATGACATCTAATATAACCTTGCTCCATCATCAAGCTATCAAATTTCTTATACCATTGACGTGCAGCTTGTTTCAAGCCATACAAGCTCTTCTTTAGTTTTCACACCATCTCCGCTTTATCTTTGACCTCATATCCCTCTAGTTATTGAATATATAGTTCCTCCTCTAATTCACCATGGAGAAATGTAGTTTTTACATCAAGTTATTCTAAGTGCAAGTCTTCTTTCTGACATTATTCATAGAATAGCTTCTAATAGAATTAATTTTTACTACAAGAGAAAAATCTCATCAAAATCTATACCTTTTTTCTTTGCAAACCCCTTGACCACTAACCAGCCTTGTATATTTTCTTACATCCTTCTTCCTCTTTGACTCTAAACACCCACTTGTTCTATAATGTTCTTTTCCCTTCGGGTAACTTCATCAAATCCCATGTCTGGTTCTCCATGAGAGCCTGATGCTCCTCATCCATGGCTTTCTCCCACTTCTTCCCCGGCATCTACTTGCATTGCTTCATCAAAGCTCTTTGGCTCTCCACTATCGTGAGTAATAAATAATAACGAGGAGAAAAACGTTTAGGTTATCTTCTTACCCTAGAAGAACTCCTCAATATAGGAGCTTGGGGTTCTGTTGAGGAGGTTCCCTAACCGATTCATGTGTCACTTTCTTATCTAGAAGATCCTCTATCGCTGCATATTCTTTCTTGGATTCTTCCCTATTTTCCTGCAATTGTTGCTTATACATGACTTTCTTATTAAAGACAACATCCCTAGATCGAATGATTTTCTTGTCCTTAATACTCCAACATTTATATCCAAATTCATCACCACCATAACAAATGAAAGTACATTTTTCTGATTTATCCTCTAGCTTGGTCCTATCATCCTTATCTATATGGACAAACACCTCACATCCAAAGACTCTAAGAAATGAATAATCAACTTTCTTACCATACCAAGCCTCCTCAGGTATACCTCCATCCAAGGCACTTTAGGGTCCTCTGTTTATCAAGTACACAATTTTGCTCACCGTATCTACCCAAAAATAAAGAGATAATCCTACATGTAACCTCATGCTCCTAGCATGTTCCATTATTGTTTTGTTCATACTTTCTGACACTCCATTCTACTGTGGAGTTCTTGGAACCATATTTTACCTACGGATTCCATTCTTAGAATAGTAATCATCAAATTCATTACTTTAATACTCCCCTCCATTATCTCGACTCGAGACATTTTAGCTTAAGACAAGTTTCATTCTCTACCAAGAATTTCCATTTAACAAAAGTGTCAAATACATCGAGATTTGTTTCTAATACAATAAACCCAATCTTTCCTTGTTGCATCATCAATAAAAGTAACATAATAACTAGAACCCCTAAGAGATGATACCCGAGTCACCCCCACACATCGAATGCACCGAGTTCTAACTTACTCTTTTTCTTTGTAGGTCTAACCTTATGAAACCTTACTCACTTTTGTTTCCCATATATGCAATCCTCACAAAAATTTAAACCTATTTTTGTATATATGGGTAAAAAATATTTATGATCTCTATGCCATTATGGCTCATAAGACCCACCTATAGTGCCACAATGTTGTATATACTTCAAGTGACAAGATTACAAACATTAGTGCTATAAGTGGTTAAATACAAGGTTCCAACCTTTTTACCTCTTGCCACAATAAGAGCACCCTTGGTAATCTTCCAAGAGTCTCATTATAAATATCACAATACAACCATCACTTCCCAACCGGCCTACCGATATCAATTTTTTTTTAAAGTAGGCACATGTTTGACATCCTTCAATAGCCATATATTCCCATTCTGCATCTTAACCCGAACATAACATTTTCCAACTATACTGCAAGGCTCATCATCACCAAGAAAAACATGCCCAAAATCCCCTTGAACATAATCAAAAAATAATGCCTATGTGGAGTAGCATGGAAAGAAACCCCCAAATCTAAAACCCAAGATTCAAAAATATTGTGCAAAGAAAGAATCAAAGCATCCTGACATACATTACCCATTGCCACATTTTCCTCCTTTTCTTCATGTTGTTTCTTCTTGTCCCAGAGCTCCCAATAGTCCTTCTTTTCGCATACCCATACTTTCCATAGTGTTAGCATACTATCTTGCTTTTGGATTTTGACCTTTCCTAATATTTCAATTTTCCATGGCTTCCTCTATTCTTCTGTCTCCCTCTAGTTTCCACTTGTCAAAGCATTCCCTGAAGTAAGATTCCCGTAGCTTTTTCCTTACTTAGAATCACTCATAAATCTACTCACCACTCCCACTACATAGGAAATATCAGGCCTGGTACACACCATGACATACATCAAACTACCAATCATTGATGAGTAAGGTACCTTGGACATCTGGTTTCTCTCGTACTCTGTCTTGGGATACTACTCCTTTGATAACTTGAAATGGCTTGCCAAAGGAGTCCCAACCAATTTAGCATCCTACATATTAAACCTCTCCAAGACCTTCTTAATGTACTCTTCCTGAGATAAAGTCAGCTTTTGTTCCTTCCTATCCTAAGATATCCTCATACCAAGGATTTGTTTGGCTACCCCCAAATCCTTCATAGAAAAAGGATTCACTTAGTTGCTTTTTGAATACCTTTATTTCCTACATGTTTTTATCTGCAACCAACATGTCATCCACATATAGACACAGGATAATATAACTGTCATTCTCAAATTTCTTTATAAACACGCAATGGTGAGAATGACATCTAATATAACCTTGTTCCATCATGAAGATATCAAATTTCTTATACCATTGATGTGGAGTTTGTTTCAAGCCATATAAGCTCTTCTTGAATTACACACCATCTCCTCTTTATCTTTGACCTCATAGCCCTCTCGTTCTACATATATAGTTCCTCATCCAAATCACCATGGAGAAATGTAGTCTTTACATAAAGTTGTTCTAAGTACAAGTTATTTGTTGCAACTATTCCTAGAATAGTTCTAATAGAATTCATTTTTACTACAAGAGAAAAATCTCATCAAAATCTATACCTTTTTTCTGTGCAAACCCCTTGACCACCAACTCGGGCCTTGTATCTTTTATTTCCTCCTTCTTCCTCTTTGACTCGAACACCCAATTTTTTTGTAATACTCTTTTCCTTTGGGTAGCTTCACCAAATCTCATGTCTAGTCTCCATGAGATCCTCGATGCTCCTCATCCATGGCTTTCTCCCACTTCTTCCTGGAATCTACCTACATTGCTTCATCAAAGCTCTCTAGATCTCCACTATCAATGAGTAATAAATAATAAAGAGAAGGAGAAAAACATTTAGGTTCTCTTCTTACCCTAGAAGACCTCCTCAATATAGGAGTTTGGGGTTCCTGTTGAGGAGGTTCCTGAACTGATTCATGTGTCACTTTCCCATCTAGAAGATCCTCTACTACTACATATTCTTTCTTAGATTCTTCCTTGTTTTCCTGCAACTTCTGCTTATAAATGACTTTCTCATTAAAGACCACATCCCTAGATCGAATGATTTTTTTGTCCTTAATACTCCAACATTTATATCCAAATTCATCACCAACATAACAAATGAAAGTACATTTTTATTATTTAGCCTTTAGCTTGGTCCTATCATCCTTGTCTATATGGAAAAACACCTCACATCCAAAGACTCTAAGAAATGAATAATCAAATTTCTTACCATACCAAGCCTCCTTAGGTATGCCTCCATCCAAGGCACTTGAGGGTCCTTTGTTTATCAAGTACACAGTTGTGCTCACCACTTTTGCCCAAAAGAAAGAGGTAATCCTATATGTAACCTGGTCCTAGCACACTCCATTATTGTTCTGTTAATCCTTTCGATACTCCATTCTATTGCAGAGTTCCTGGAACCATCTTTTTCCTGCAGATTCCATTCTTGAAATAGTAATCATCAAATTCATTGTTGTAATAATCCCCTACATTATCTGACCTGATACATTTTAGCTTAAGACATGTTTCATTCTCTACCAAGGCTTTCCATTTAACAAAAGTGTCAAATACATCAGATTTTTTTCTAATACAATAAACCCAAACTTTCCTTGTTACATCATCAATAAAAGTAACATAATAACTTGAACCCCAAGAGATGACACTTGAGTGACCCCACACATCGAATGCACCAGCTATAACTTACTCTCTTTCTTTGTAGGTCCAACCTTGAGAAACCTTACTCACTTTTGTTTCCTATATATGTAGTCCTCACAGAACTCCAAACATGTTTCTGTATATCTAGGAAAATCCTTCTTTATGATCTCCATGCCCTTATGGCTCATATGACTGAGCCTATAGTACCACAATGTTGTATCTACTTCTAAAGCCACAAGATTACAAACATTAGTACTATAAGTGGTTAAATACAAGGTTCTAACCTTCTTACCTCTTGCCACCACAAGAGCACCCTTGGTAACCTTCCAAAAGTCCGCTATAAATATCACAATACAACCATCACTTCCCAACTGGCCTGCGCCGATATCAAATTTTGTTTTAAAGTAGGCACATGTTTGACATCCTTCAATAGCCATGTATTCCTATTCTACATCTTAACCCAAACAAAACATTTTCCAACTATACTACAAGGCTCATCATCACCAAGAAAAACATGCCCAAAATCCCTTGAACATAATCAACAAAATAATGCCTATGTGGAATAGCATGGAAAGAAGCCCCGAATCTAAAACCCAAGATTCAGATAATATTATGCAAAGAAAGCATCAAAGCATCCCGACATACATTACCCATTGCCACATTTACCTCCTTGTTTTCTTCTGTTGTTTCTTCTCATCCCGAAGCTCCCAACAGTCCTTCTTCTTGCATGCCCATACTTTCCACAATGCAAACATACTATCTCGCTTTTGGATTTTTACCTTTCCCAATCTTTTAGTTTTCCACGGTTTCCTCTATTCTTCTATCTCACTCTAGTTTCCACTGTCAAAGCATTCCCCAAGTAGAATATTCCCCAAAGCTTTTTCTTCACATTTCCTCACTTAGAATCACCCCTATAACATCCTCAAACTTCAACTTGTAGTTAGGCTGGGCCCAGTTGCTTGCCGCCATTACTGTGCTATTCCAACTCTCGGAGTAAAGAACACATAATTAATAAGGCCCTAACTTCTTCATCAAATTTTATTGTAACCAAAGCTAGGATATTTACAACCATATTAAAATCATTTAAATGATCTACTACCGAACCATTCTCGACATCTTATATTAAACAAAGTTTTCATTAAAAATATCTTGTTAGAGGCAAAGTGTTTTTCATATAACTTCCTAATGCATCTATCGGTTCTTTTCTAGTCTTTTCCTTTGAAACATTAAACAATAACAAAGATGCAAGAAACATCGGGATTGTCCCAAGTGCCTTCCTATCTAGCAAATCCCATTCCGCATCTATGATGCTCAAGGGTTTGTTCACCTTCTCAGACAGTGGAATATAAAGATCCTTCTGATAAAGGTAATCTTCTATCTACATCTTCCAAAGACTGAAATTCTCGCCCATTGAATTTATCAACCCTTGATCTTCCATCATCTGCCATAGCTCCCACTCAAGCTAAAAATTTCCCTACAATTCAACACTTCAACAAACCAAACCAAGCTCTAATACCAATTGTTAGGAAATAAGGGATAAAATATGTGGAACAATCCCTCACAGAATCGCAACAATAGGAACTAATATGCAGAAAATATTACAGATCTGAAATAAAAGTGCAGAATAAAAATAACACAACACAAAGAGACAATATTTAACGTGGTTCACCCAATTTGGGCTACGTCCACCAAGAATCACTTGCTCATATTTTATTACAAGCCACCGCTCTCTCAATACAATACCCAGATCTGTTTGGAGTTATGCTCAACAAACTCTACAGAATTCACACCCGAATTCAAACACATCTACAATGTTACATAATCTACCTACCATATGCATAAAACCACATAAGTAGACAATTGCTTAAGCATTTTTACAAAACCGTGGGTATTAAAACCATGGGCCAAAACCGTCTCATAAACCTATGGGTCAAAAATCCCGCCCATATGAGAAAAGCACGTTTCCCAGTATATCGGGCATGATTTCAGGCCAAATTTTTTTTTAGGGGTTGCGCCCCCAAACCCTGGCGAGAAAACTATGGAAAGTGTATAGTACTCTTAGTGTACAGTCTTCAACACTTTCACACATGAAAACAGCTCCACAACCTAACAATAAAATCACACCACACCTCATCCTTGTAGGTATTCCCAATCAAAAGCTTTATAAGGAATCTTTTATCTATGGTTACCCCATTCCCTTTCTTGAACCATAATATATGGTAGGGATATGGGTGCTTCTCACATTTCAGATTGAGTTTATCAACCATCACACTTGAAACCATATTTTCACAACTACCACCATCAATAATAATTTTACATACCTTTCCTCCAGAGGTGCATCTTGTTCGAAATATATTTGTTCGCAACAACGAATCAACACTAGCAACATCATGTTCTTTCTCCTTCCTTATGGAAATCATTATCCTCCTTATCACGAGGGTTTCACCCAAGTCTATAGCAACCTCCATTTCTTCTTCCTCTTCAACTTCAACTAGATTTACTTGTGGTTGTTCTCCTTGCCATATATCTTGTGTAGGATAGTGCGGACACTCAAAGGCTCTATGACCCTCTTCACCACATCTATAACATGTATATTTCCTTTAGGGGATATTCCAGTTGTGTCCTCTATTATAACCTCTTCCCCTCTAAAACCCCCTACCTCTTTGGTAGTTACCACAGTTTTGACCAAAATCTTCATGCCCTTCTGCATTAGAGGATTCACCTTTTGTAGATTCAAATCTACCCCTGCCTCTCATTGGAGATGATGATGGCCCTCTTTTCACACCTCTTCTAAAATTATTCCTCTTGTTATTTTCTTCTGCCTTTAATGTGAGTTGATAAGAATCATCCAGGCTATGGATCTGGAGCATACTCAGCTCATCTTGTATGGTGTAACTCAATCCATTTATATACCTTGTGTAGCCTTCATTCTTCAGACTCTCCTGTTCAACCCTAATTGACAACTTGTAAAATTCATTGGTATACTCCTCAATGTTGAGATCCTTCTATCTTAGGTTTTGAAACCTTCAAAAGAGTGTCTGAGCATAATCTACAGGAAGAAATTTTTCTTTCAGCTTCTTTACCATTTTATTCTAGTTTCGGATCTTTCCCTTTCCATTCCTTTGTCTTTCATTTTGTAGGTGATCCCACTAGATCAATACATGTCTCGACCAACTTAGTGCATGAAAACTTAACCTTCTTCTCCTCTGAAAGGGTTTTCCACTCAAATAATTTTCCCATGCGATTCAACCAATCAATCAACTCCTTTGGTCTTAACCCTCCACCATAATCAGGAACATTAATCTTGATGTCGTCGTTCTTTCCCTCTAAATCCTGTATCAATCTCTCCTTAAATGGTCTCTCATTCAACATTTCTTCATCTCTCTCATTTTCTTCTTCATCTCCTCCTTCATTCATTAATGGAGGTAATTCTTCAATATCACTATCTAGGGTCTCGCATCCCCATTTACATGTCTCCTTCTAAGGTGGGTAACTTCTCCTATGAGCTCGAAACTTGTCTCTGTAGCTCCTGCATATGCCTATTCATATGGGAATAACCTCCCCTCCCACGTCTAGCCATGATTTTATAAAATAGAGGAAAAGTTACACAGAAAAATGTAATATGTTACCTTAACTATTTCTGCGAGATCAAAATCCGGCTCTAATACCAATTGATGTGAATCCAACTACAAGAGGTTGAAATACCTCCAAAACACACATAAAAAACTTTACAAATAAAAACCAAGAGTTTTAAAATAACTTTCTTCTCATTCGGAATCCACACTAATCTTTTACATCATTACAATCCTCCTTTTATTTCACGTCTACTCTAAAAACCCTAAAATGCCAAAAAAACCCTAAAATGCTAAAAATTACCTACTAGCAAAACAACTCGAATGGGCCCCAAAATTTGCGTTCCAAATACAACTTCATAAATTAAGGCTGCACATGAAATTTTGACTTATTCTAACAAGTACAACAAAATTTATTAAAGTTCTAAGACCTAGTCAAAGCAAAAAAAAACGTTCAAAGCCAATTTTAGGTAACTAGATGAAGGAATTCGAGCCTAAAAATGTGCCAAAATGGCCACAACTTTGTAGACAAGTTGACCCTAGCATAGTAATAATGTAAATCTACTACCATGTAAAATTTTAAGACGATCCAACAGTCGGATCAAAAGTTATGGTCTTTGCAAGTTATGCTCCTGCATCAATTTGAGAAGGGAAAAAATCTATGGTACACAAAGATGTGATGGGCATAGTTGACACCAGATGGGTTTGAAATTCTTAATCGTGGCAATGGATTTTTGATATCGACCATGCACTATGATTGTCGACCATAACTTTTTAACAGTTTGTATGACAGTCTTTATATCATCTATTATCCCGTCATTGAGAAATAAGGTTTAAGCTGCTCTAAATCACATTTTGTAGCATATGGTACAGTGTCCGCTTGCACAATTGATGATTAATTGGTTGGTCACAAAGTATATCCTACATGTGAAGGTGCATTCTGCTAGTTTTGACAATCGATCCACTTGTCTTGCATCTCACACACTTATTGATAATGAAGCCTGATAATTGTTAAGCATTATCCAACCTATACAACACTTTGATTGCTCTATATCTTCTCGATGCTTGGACATCACAATTAGAAGTTTTTATTTTTAGTACTTGTGCACTCATGTCGGATCAATATCGGTGGCTTTGATATGTAAGGTTTTATTCAAACTTCCTCCTCCTCATCATGGTCAAATCACATAGATATTTTTTCATTCTTCTACCACAGGTCATGTGTAGGGGAAAGGGGCCAATAGGTGAACATGGTCCAATAGTTGACATGACTATTGATCACACAATACCCAATAGTTGTCATAGTACTATGTAGTAGTTATTTATTTTTGACATAATAATTATGTAGAGTAACCAATCACATCATGACATGTAAGACCTCTCACCCATGTACAAGTATAAAAAATTCAAATTTCAAGCATTTTCACCCATATTCAAGTATTGGTTTCCACCATGGTTGTAGTGTAACTCCAATTTATATTTTAAATCAATTCAAAATATGGATTTCCCTCAATTGAACATTTCAAAGAAAAAATATAAGCTAACACAAATCAAAACTACATATTAGTGAACAAACCACAATCTCATATAATAAACAATTGATTTTGTGGACCCCTTAACTTAGGGTGTACCACTACTAGCCCCTCTCCCTAAGAGTATTACCGAGAGTGTCTTCCTCTATATTCTTAACTTCAAAGTTCATGGTTTATAATAAATACCTAGTGTGTGTTTAAAGAGTAGTTTTTCAGATTCTCTTTACTAGTCAAATGAGTATTTAAGTGGTCATTTATAATCCTTTAAATAATCTTATAAGATTTTATTTTGGTCCACCTAGATGTTATTCCTTTAATTTAAAATATCTCGTATCATTCTCTCATAAGTTATAAGCTTTGTTAGGAATCATTTTATATGAGTTTTAAGAAGTTTAGGTATATTGTGTTTGTCTTCAAAATAAGAGTCATCAAATGACTTTGTTATGTTGTTATTTTGTGTTGTTTAGTTCATCAAATTTGTAGTGTCCTCAAAGTCAATATTATTCTTATCAATCAAAAGAGTCAATTTATGTGAAGTTCATCTAAGTGTTAAGGTTGTGAATTTTTTAAAAAAAAAATTGTCATACGCACACATTTTTCAATGTAATTCAATGTCCTGGAAAATAAATGTTTTCACATTGTGGGGAAGATAAAATAAACACAATGTGCAAATCATTAAACATTAATTCTTCATCATTTGAGTAAGTAATTTGTGCACTAGAGGTCGGAGGCAACAAAGGATGAAGGGCAATCAACGCCTCTCAATCACCAATGACGAGGTCACATATAACACTATGGCACATTTTTATAATATTTTTAGTTGTTTTCTTCAAGAGTGGTGTGTGCAGAAATAAAACAAGCTTTTTATTCCCTGCCAAAGATTGAAATGAGGAGAATGTGCATTGCGGATGCTGAGAATAGTTGTATAGGAGGGCAGTTGACTCTAGTGATCCTTTGATTGCTGATATTTTATGATTTTCGACTTCTTAACCGATCGTTTGGTGGAAGTGTGATCATCTGGTGAGGGATTCACTGTGGTGAAGTGGATGGTCATATGCAGCAAGATCTAGACAACATTATGTAGACCTAAAAGTATGCAGAGGCATACGATTTTGTTTCCATTTTTGAGATGTGCTTTCTTCCTATGTTCGCACTAAGGAGGGAATGTTAGGAAATCATGGTAGTGCTCATATTTACGTTGAGTAAATAATTGTAGTAATAAATATGGTGTATATATTGTTATATAGTTACAACAATATTATTTGTTATTACTTGTGACTATCCCGAGTTATTAGATTTTATTTCCTAAGAAACTATTTTGGCTATATTTGTGGCTATATAATAACCATTATATTGTGGTAGAAGGTATTAAATATAATTTTATAAATATTCGTGTGCGAAACCGATCCAAATTCTACACTTTAATAGGTAAGACTTTTTATTTGTAAGCACATCCTAGCGTTGGAAAGTAAATGCCTAGAGTAGTCCATATTACATGCTATTAAAACATGTTTTCATCCCTACCATAAGAGGATCGAATGCATTATAATATCCTAGGATAGACTTATGAAGTTGGTTGATTGATACTAAATCCCAACATCATGATATTAATGATAAAACATGTTTCTCATATCCTTATCAAGAGTTCCTACTTGAGCTGGTATATAATTCTTAGTATATTATAAACATGGACGACTATACATATTCATAAGTTCAAATAGTTACATGTACATTTATATTCTTCTCATGTGCAACACAACTTTGGGATAAATATTTGCTTTCACGGACAAATTAGCCTCTTAAGCAAGTAATCACAAATGGAGAAATCAAGGTGTGCTAATCCAAAAATTGAATTGTAAGATTAAAGATAACTTCAATAAGATTCTTTCGTAAAATTGTATAGAAAGAAATGCATTCCATAATCCAACAAGAGAAATGGCTTGTCTAATTTTACTTTAAGTAAGAGAGTTTTCAGTGGAAGTTCCCAAAGTGGTTAAGCAAATGAATAAATGAGATGTTTAATCCTAGAACATTATAATTTCCACACACAATATCAGTACTACTTTTCAAAAAAAAGCAATAACAAAAGTATATTTCCAATGTTTCAATTATAAAGTTACACTACAAAGAGAAATCTATTTTTTCCTTTTCTTGAGGAATCACTTAGAATTCTTAAAGTTAAAAATTGATGTAAATTTGATTGTAAAATAATATATAGTTTAAAAGTTAGAGAAGAAAGCATGAGCGTAGTTTAATGTAAAGATGGAGGAGGAAACAAAAAATGTTCAAATAAAGTCTCATTGAAGAGTTCACCAATAAAGACATGTTGAAGTTTCCTACCAATGTACAAATTTCTGAATAGTGCACAAGTTTCATTGAGCACTAAATCAAAACACCAACATAAAATTGCATGCAATCTTGTAATTGGATTGCACTCAAGAGGTACATGCAATCATTCCTAGTAGGAGATCAAAGATTTGCGGAAATAAGGTCATAAATATTTTCCAAAAAAAAAAAAGATAAGAAGATGAATAACAATATTTTTCTCAAATATAACACAAATCATACCTATAAACAATAAATATTTACATTCAATTAGAAAGAAATACATTACCATCTCAAAATCAAATAAAATTATAAAAATATTAATTACAAATTCTTTTTTTATAGTGGAAAAATTAAAATTACAGAAAAAAACATATCTTTAATGCTTCAATTTACAAATTTATAATCAAATTTTCCTATTATGTATATGTTCAATACTTCCACATTTCATAATAAATCCAACACTAAAATTTTCTAACCATTCCTAATCCTTTCCCAAAAAATCAAAAATTTACATATAAAGTTGTACATGCAACATTGATTCCAATTTCTCTTATCAATGAACATAACAAATCCATTTTTATTCCTTTGAAAGAGTAAATCAGTTTTAATCAAGGAAGGAACCCACAATCTAATTATTCCATTCTGTTGCAAAACAAATGTCATCAGCTACGTTGGCATGCTTCCCAAAACTGGTCATCAAAAATATTAGAGACATCACCATTCCTTTTTCATAAAATCTCATTTAGCAAATCAAATCAATTATTACCCGGACAAAAATTGATACATAATCAGGCCCATATGGACATACATACAATATGTGCATACCTTCTCATAGGGACAATATTATCAATGCATCAAACAATACTTATCACCTATATGTGTTTTATTTGAACTTTTTAAAGGCCAAATAAAACACTCGATTTCCTTTTTCAAAATTGACGAGATCATCACAATCACACAAACAAACAAGTATGCACATATAAATGTCTGTACATAACACACAAACAAACAAAATGTCTATACATAACTAGTCATGTACATGATGGAATATTCCAAACATAAACTGCCAATAAAAATAATAAAAACGTTTCGCCCAATATTCCCTCACACTATGGTTTTTAGAGGGAGAGTGCATCATTTTAAAAACGGAGAAAAATCATTCTACTTTTCAAGGTAAGGCTTCACATGAAAAAGTAGAAGCTCATTCCCCAAATCTTTTCTACTTCTTCCCATTTTTATATTCATTTCCATGCCCCTTTAGCTACCAGGGATTTCAAATCTATAATGTCCAGGCCTATGCATCTAGCCAAACCTCCACCACCAAGAGAATAGTCAATTTGCATTATAGCTTGAAGTGGCAGAGTAAACATGCCACTGTACTCAATAAACATGGCGAAGTAAACATGCCACTGTCCCATGCCTTAAATCATACTTCTGAATGAATTTTCCCGCATAGTAGAGTATTCCCTACTTTTAAAAACTAAACTATGGTTTTCATCGAGTTTATATTGAAGCCTCAATGAAATGATAACTTAGTTTTAGAAGTTAACTACCTCTTACACTGGGTTCCAAGTTCTTGTTTAAATATCTCAAAATCCCTGTCAGGTACAAGGCCCTTACAATTTACAATAATAATTTTTATTATATTTTATCCATCATAAAATAAATCAAATTCCTATCAATGACAAATAGGAGGAATATACAAAAATAAATATTTAAGTATATATTTTTAGAGTTTTTAGAGTAGTTTCTAATTTCTATGAGTTATAATTGAAATTCTATATTTTGGAGGGTTTTTCTTTATTCCACACTTGGTAAATTTCAGGATTTCATATTTAACCTATTTCAAGATCTCAGACTTAGCCAATTTCAAGATTATAATAATAAGATTAAATTCCACAAAATCGTATATCATTACTTAAGAGTAAATAATAATTCTTTGTTCCCAAAATCTTCAAGTGGTTATTCGTTAATCACATAAAACACAAGCATAATTGGTTTTCTCAAAGGTTTAGTGTCGTACGGTGTACATAGACCTCATACTCTAGCAAAAAGTGATAATGATATTATTCCTTACCTTACAAGTAATGCTTCAATATACTAGCCTTTCCACTTTGGTTAAACCAATGTGATATATCTTCAAAACCTAGTTATATTGTTGCCTCAAATGTCATTGAAGGTAGACACCTCATTAACTAGAATAGTGATTGGATAATCAAGTTCACATTATTATAGTTCGTAATACAAGTGACTAACTTAATGTTCAAATCTAATTATAGGTATATTTATAGTAGTGAAAAGCATATCCCATGCAAATACTATCATTAGTTCCAAGTAGTTTTACACCGCATGTCCAAATCTACTACAAGTGGATTCATCTAGTCCTTGAGTCAATGAACATGTTATGTCAACAAGGGGATTAATCCCTATGCAAACTAAGCAATCGCCTAGGGCATTAACATTCAAGGGCACCCAAATCCAAATATTTCCCTTGTTGTCAACTATTTTTAGAACTTAACTTTATTTTTATTTTTACCTAAATATTCAATGTTAATTTTACCCATTTATTGATATTATTTCATAGTAATATAAATTTCATGCATCAACATTAAAAGGTACTTTAATAGTTTTTCAAGAAAAACAAATACAACATATATATGAGCTCGATGGAACTCCAAATTATGCAAGTGTGTAATTATTTGTAGGAAAAGGTTCATGTATTTTTTATGATATCACTAATGTAGCTAGTAGAGGTGAGTATAATTCAAGGAAATTAGTATTTAACTAACCATTCCTACTTTTTCGGGGGGAAATGTATTATTTTTATGGAGGAATTGGTAGACCTAGTCCAAATATCACTCTTCACAAAACCGTGGGAGCGACATAAACACTTTCATTGCTTTGCAAAAATGGTTCTTTGTTCAAGTTTGAGTCTCATCACCTACTTGATATTGGAAAATTAGACTTGCAAGCAACCTTGTATTAAAAAAATTGTATTTGTTGCATTATGAACACCTCTTGCGATTAATTCTCTCCATCCATGGAATATTTCTCATTTTTGTGATAATTTTATAGGATATTTTTATTCTTTTTGTATAGTAGTTTCTCTAAATTTATGATTTATTATGATCATGATACAAAATTTAAAATATGAGAATGCAAGTAACTTTTATATATTTACTTGATGGGAAAAAATATTAATTGAAATTGTGAGAAGGACGTCAACTCCAATTATTGCCTAGGACATTGCTAACCTTTAATCCGACGTTGTACGTCACGGTCTAGAAGTACCCCGTGTTTAGATGTAGTCAAATAAATTTATTTCACTTAGTGTCTAAGGAGTCATCACTCATATAATTTTATACAAAAAATCATTGTTAATCAAGTTCGGTGAGATCTCATAAAAGAATTACAAGTCGGTGTGTTTGTCAAACATTTGCTCGACATGCACAAGAGGATCTTATGCTCACGACGTCATTGTGACTCTGGTCATTTTTACTATGACACATTAGATTGTGTTTGTTGAGATTCTACCCGTTATCAACCTTTAAGGTGACCAAGATGGAATGTCACATCACCCCCTCTTAAAACAAGCATTTTCCCTATGCGCCATCAGTTGAATTTGTAAGTGTTTGTTTCTACAAGATTCTATTGCTTACAAAAACCATGTAAAACAAAACTTAGATGATAAGTTCATCGAATTTACTTTAGGAAAGGAGTATAAGATTAGATATCCATTTTGAAAAAATAATTTTCTCAAGTATTTTTAGAAAAGATTTCATCAAAAATCAAGTCAAAGAGGTCAAATTTCAAAGTTTAGGGTAAGTTAAGAAATTTGGAAAGAAAACTAGACTTCAAAAATAATTTGTTTTTAAGAATTCAGTTGATTAACAGATAAAATAATCATATTATCACTTTAGCTCAACCAAATCATCGTCACTAGATGAAAGTATCAAATCAATTCAACAATAAGTAGTTCAAACTCAAAATTTAATAATACCCTATTTTAAAAATCAACTCAAAACCCACAATAGCTCATAATGGCTATGGTCAAGACAATTTAAGTTGAGAGAATAGTCCAACAATTCATTGTCAAAAGATGAAAGGACGTTGATAGATCCCAAAATCAATGATAAAGTAAAATCTTAACTTGGAAAAACAAAAATATCTTTAATGTACGTAATCAATTTAATCTCAAAGGTCTTTTGAGTGAAAATTTTCAATATGAAACATTCTCAAACAAATAACAAATTTAGGAAAGCCTTCTTAACCAAGTAGGTAAAGTTTCAAGTCCAACAATTCCATCAATGAGAAGGAGAAACACTCACTTGAATCAATTCAAATAATCTATCAAATTTAAAAATAGAGAATAATCATATATATGTACCTTTAGTTCAAATTAAGTGCAATTATAGTGAGATCAGGGGCTTTTGTCCTCTAATCACTGGTCAAAAATGTTCATTGGGTAAGATTGAGGCATTTCCCCTCTAATCGCCAATTAATTAAAGTTATATAGGTGATAATGAGGCTTTTGGCCTCTAATCACCAATCAAATAAGTCCACTTACACCACCTTACCTAATGTAGACACTAAATTTGGCACAAAATCATTATTACATCATGTTGTTGGTGAAAATATATATGTGGGCCTTGAACAATGATAGTAGAGCTTAATGGTGCAAGTCCTTATTACTTTGCTTTTGTATTGTTTGGTTGAATTTTTGTTTTCGGACTTCTTTGAATCTTTTGTATTCATTTATGATGTGTCACAAAGATCTCTAGTTGATTCTTTTGATTCTTTAACTTTTGTTGACTTTGGTACGGGATCTTATAGTTTGGTCTAGACTATCTTATAGTCGGTCCCAAGCGAAATGGCCATATCCCTTGCTATTTTAGGGTTTTTTCCACCAGTTAGGTTTGTTCATTACTCTTTGTGATTTTGCAGCTTATATTTTGGGTTGACATTGTGTCCCTCTAGGTTTGAATTTCAAAATAAAGGACTCATATATATACAATTTTTTTAATAAACATTTATCATATAACAATCACATATCTATCAAACCATATAATAGCTAGAAAGAAAACACTATTATAACACATCATATGAGCACATCACAAGGGAGCAATTACTAATGGGTGTGATTTTGTACCACCACCCTTTTTGGTGGATATTTTGTAATATTTTTCTTAAATAATATACCTTCATTTCATTAGAAAAAACATTAAAACAAAACTTGGCCATTCACCATCATTGGCTAATGTTAAAATTTAATTATGGTTGTTCTGAACTTACAACCTAAAAAGGCAGTTATTTTGTGCACCTAATCAATACAATTGTTTTCTCAACAATTAAGATGTCTATCCTTCAACTTAAAATAAACACTTACGTAACCTACAAGAAACTACAACCAAAAGAAGTACTTTGTTTCCTTTTCCCATTTTGTTGTCGTTACATGAATCAATCTCGACTCCATAAATTGAGATCCTCATTCTTCACACTTAAAATCTTCAATTGTTTATCCCTCCCCACAATTCTATCCTCTCTTTAGCTTGTGAAGCTCGCACCAACAAATTATGACCAAATTTATCATGACTCAAGTTTTCCTCGCTTTCATACTCTCATCTTTTTCCTAGAAAATTGATGAGGAGAGAAATATATGGAATAAGTTTAGTGCTTGTACCTCTTTGTTCCACTTAGTTCTAAATGTAATAATACATAGAATTAGTGTTTGGAGGGTAGTTCCACAAATCATACCGCCCAAATTCCCCGCACTTCCAAAAATGTATCCCAACTCAAACAAAACACTAAATGAAACAAGAGAATGAAAATAAGATGTTTGGTATGGTGTATACCTTCACTCCAAAATCAAAATAGTAACCCAACAAGCACCAAGGGCACTCCAAAAACGTAGTAACAAGCTAGATTTATATATGCCACTGAGCCTGCCACCCCGCTCCCACTTCTACACCTGCAAGAATTTATTTTAAAAAAACATGTTATTTTTGTTTATATCATTCGAAACAGAATTGAGTTACAAATCAATGAAAGCTGTGAGATTTGCATTGCTTGCCTCCCGAGAACGTGTTGTATGCTATTCAAAAGCATGGTGAGAGCAAGTAGAGTTCAAAGCTCAAACCGCTTTCATCACTACTTGGTTTGTTGGTGAAAGCCACCGCAAATTCATTCCCGGTAATGAAGATTACAGCCATGAGAATGGCTCCTACCAAGAATGTTGTGCCCAAAACAACAATCACTGCAAATTTTGGCACCCTTGGATGTCCAAATTTCTCCCAATTCATTTGAAACTCTTACACTACCAACAAAAAAAAGACACAATCATCAACAAAATAAATCACACCATTCAAGAAATTATTAGCATTGTAATTCTTTCCTTTCGTAGTGATAAAGATGTAGACTGATGGCAACATTGAATCCCAAAGAAATCATCACTTCCCACCCCATCAAATTCATACTTTGCATAAATGAAGCTTGTTTAGTAAAATAAATAAGATAGAAGCACTAAAAGATTGCCAAAAATAGGGGGAAAGTGTAGATGTACCATATGGACATGGCATCCACTGCGATTTTAGGATTCTTAAGGTATCCGGCCAAGAGTATTAGAAGGTATAAATACCAAGTGTCCAAATCATTACAAACATTGAGATCAATAGTTTAATAGGAAAAAATATGTAATTACCTATTTGTATTTATTTTTAATTCAATAAACATAATTCTTTATATGGAGAGGTAAAATATGAATAGAAATTTGAATATTTAAATAACTCCGCATTTACATACTAAAAAGAAATTATCCATTAAAAATTAAAATAAGCAATAAAAAGAATTAATCAAGTCTTTTTGCTTCATTGAAAACGCCAAAAGAATAGTCAAACGACCTAGAAAAGAAATGCGATGCTTTTAAAGTGGGGGCTTGGATTGCTTCCACGATTCTAACTCTAAAGTTCTACATTCCAAATAAATTTCTATCACTTTGGGTGTGGACCCACTTAAATTTGACTAAAGTTTAAATTGTTTAATGGGGGAAGTGGAGTCACACTATTTATTTATTTTAATTGCAATATATTCATTTACAAATCGGATTAGATTTATACAAATAAAATCATATCTACTTTTTCAAATAAAATAAAATGAATCGTAAAAGTAATATATGCATGTGCCAATAAAAGATGAAATAATAATAATAATAATAGGTTTTTACAGTTCACGATGCCGTGGGCGGCTGTTTTGGGTCGACAAAACGGCTTATAGCATATGTTACTCCCTGTTTCGGCTTATAGCATATGTTACTCCTGTTTTTGGGTCAACATGCGGCTTTTAGCATATGGTACTACCTGTTTTTGGGTTGACAAGCAGCGTATAGCATATGGTACTACCTCGTACTCCCATGCGTAAGGCAACTAACTTTGCTACAAACGAGGCGTACATACCCTACCCAATGCAGGATTTGAACTTGTGACCTCTATTTCAAGAGCACATGTTCTTCACCATTAGGCCAACTTAGGGGTAGAAGATTTAAAAGGAATAGTTGTTTTATATGAATCTAGAGATAATAATTAGTATCATTTCGCATCTGGGTAGGTAGGAAAGTAAATGGAACCAAAAAAGAGCATATAAAAATTATTTTAGAAATCATTCAAACAGTCTAGAAAAGTACTTGAAAGCATGGGGTATTCTTCATTCAAATAATTTTTATATATAAATCCATACACGAAGTAACAATCGCGGGGCAATGCGTCGTTGACTTTGAGCAGAGAATGCGATCTAAGTGATTGAATGAAATAAGTAAGCATAGAATGTTACGAGAGTTGAAGTAGGTAGGTACGAACCACAACATGACGCCTGAAGCCAATGAAAGGCGGACAAAAGCAGCCAAATTACGAAATGCAGAGACGGAAAAACCAGCCCACGCGTCTTTGCAGGTTCCGCTGAGAACATAAGCGAGCTGCGAGAGCACGATGATCCACCACGATAAGTCCAGCACCAACGCTGCTCCCCACAGGCCCCATCCCAGCTTAAATATGAACAGCCAGCTCAGCACCACGTGCACCACCAACGCGCCGCCTGCAATAACCGCCATCACCAACACCTTACTCTGCGCCTGCAAAAACTTGGCCAGCGGAAAGGCGTTGGCGTAGGCGAACAGCTGTGGAAGCATCCACAACGCGAATTTCCCGGCCAACTCGGCGATTTCGGCATCCTGGCCGATGAGCTTCAGAATTTGCGCCGCCCACACGTAAATGACGGTCATAACCAGGGCGGTCGTGTTTAATATAATCCACGACCGCTGCATATAAACGCCCAGCATTTCCAGTTGCCTCGCTCCGAATGCCTGCCCGCATAGGGTCTCCAGCGCGCTTCCCATCCCCATCTGAACAAAACATAATGTGATCTAAATATTGAATAGTGCAATGAAAATAAAATGGTTACTTACCATGATGCCGAAGGAGAGACCGGCGATCACAGAATTCTCGATCGAGACGGCTGCCAATTCGAGATCGCCGATGTGGCCGGCGAAGGTCTGAGTGATGGCGCCCAGTGAATACTGACAGATGGAGGTGAAAATTGCGGGGCCTGCCAGGTACCATAGCTTCTTCGATTCTTTCCAGCATTCCTGGACCAGGCCTCTGCACTCTCTAATGGCCGCAAGATCTCCGCTGAGTTCCTCATCGCCGTTGGAGTGGATTAAGGGTGCCTTTAGATCACTCTCCTCGTCCATGGCGTATTCTTCAACCACACCATACTTAGTCTGGGTGGGGAAGGGTTGTATTAAATTGGGAAGCATGGAGGGACACGCCACTTCACGGTCAAAATAATTTAAGTAAGACCGGTAGTTATTAAAAGATCAGATTTTTATGGTTTTCAAGTGATCAGTATCACGGTGAGAGGTTATCCCCACTTATTTGTCCAGTCCGTATGAATGAAAAGGAAGAGAGGTACAAAGTAATACCAAAATGTTGCATTCCACTGTGAAGTTGTTTTTGGTAATTGAACCTACAATTTATTACTTGAAGTGGTGTTTAAGATCGAATGAGTAAATCCGAGAGCCTATTTCAATATGGATAGAGTTTCGGTAAATTTTGAGTACACATACATAATTGAAAGATAACTAGTATAGATATCTTAAATGCACAATCTTGAGGTACCTATCTACCTATATTAGATATTATAATTTTTTGGTTGACTTCTCCAAGAAAAAAGGAACAAAAAAACATACAAGTGACAGTGCAATGGAAGTTAAATTTACGGATTAATTGTCATGCGATGGTTAAATGGACGTCAAATTTAATATCAAAAATAAAAGTGAACAACTCACTCCATTATAACGTTGGATGTCATTGTAAGAATGCATCCGGGCATAAAAATATGTTAATTTTTTAGATAATAATTAAATTAATGATACTAAGTATATTTTTTAATTGAATGATTAATGTGTTCATTCTTCGGATAACAATTGTACCCACAAAGTACTAAATATACATAATAAATCGTCTTCTAGGTTTAGTGTTAAGGATTTAGGGCAATCCACTCCATCAAATTCATGAGGGCATGTTCCCAACATCATCTCTTTTTAGTATTGGAAGCCTTTCCTTTGAATAAGAATTGATCTCTCATAAATTTTAATGTAAACCAAACAAATAATTTATTTTTTAACATAACTCGTTGATTAATATCGATTTATACTTTATTATTTTTAGTTCTTGTCTTTGGTAGGTTACTATACTTTTAGCTCACTTTATTAAACCAACTTCAAACCAATCATATTTCAGATTTTTTTTACAAGATTCTATATCTTTAATATGATGATGTTCAATATATGAATTTGTAATATTATAATTATATAATATATCATTTATCTTTGTATTTATTAGTGATTTTATAATGATATGACCAATTTTAAGCCCTAAACCAGTACATAATTTTTTATTTTTTCCAAACAAATATTAAGAACATGACATTTGGCACCATATTTCATAACATTACAACCGGAAAAGAGCATGCATTTTGTTTGTGTAGGATATTGTTTTCCTAGTATATATGTATTGTGGATTATTCCTACACATAGAGTATTCCTACATTTGAGGAGTTACCTTGCTTAGGTGTACTTAGTCATAGAAGTTACACTTAGAGTTAGTCATAGGAGTTACACTTGGCCATCATTGTTAGCTAAGTGGGAGTTACTCTTTGACCGACTATGTCAAGTGTGGAAGTTATGCTTTTGTTTTGGGCTCTTTATCCACTATTCATGGAGGATATGCATTCACTCTCCTATTTTTACATCTTCATTTATGGGCTATTCACATAGTGTATTGGAGGATCATGGGAAATATTGGCTTTGTTACATATTGAATTGTTTTATTTAGCACTTTCATGCACTTGTGAGTTTAATATCATATTGCATTTTATTGTTAGTTATTTTGATTGCTACAACTAGATATGTGTATTCATTTTTCTACCAAATATCCTAACTTATACTCTAATATAGTATCAAAGCTTGCTTTGGAGATAACATGTGTCTATTTTTAGTGTAGTTGTAGTTTCAATTCTTCATTTGGGCGACTAACATATCTCATGTACGCAAATATTTTGACTCCGGACCATTTTTCGTAAAATTGGGTTGCATTGTTGGATCCAAAAGATGGAAAAACCATAGGTTTGATTGTAAGTATGGCCATATTATGAGACATTTGTATTAGGTTTTTTTAAGTTTAATGCGGGGTTGGAAGCATACTTGGATTCTACACCATTCTAAACTGCATTTGTAAAGTTTTTTTAAAGGTCTTTGTGGGTTTTCCAGTGAAATTTGTAAGTTTTTTTTTGGCAAATTGTGTGTATCTCGTGTGTGGAGGAGGTTGTTGTGACAATAGAAGGTGCGTGCATTTTTGTGTTTGTGGGTGTTTTTTTCTAAGTATTGAGTTATTCTTTTTCAAAAGCCATTGTCATAGATTTCCTACTTTGTGATGGCCCCAACATTTAGATCCAAACCTATTCATCAACTCTAGCAAAGGGTGCGTTTTTTCCGCATTACGATTTACATTTGGATCAAATTCGCACCTTTTGCATGACGTGAAGAAAATGGTTTCAAGATTTTGTTTAACATCACATGTCCTAGCCCTTGGACACATGGTATGGTCACATGGGGGCTTAAATCAAAGGATTCCTACTAGTGGGTGTTTATGCTTAGCCCTCTATGTTTTTTTCTTTTAAAATATTGTTTTGGCTCCTTGCATAAGCAATTTTGCAGCGATTTTAATTTATTTAGCACAAATTGAAATAGACTTTAATACAGAAAATATAAAGGCTCTGTAACTTTTAATAGGTGACTCGAATTTGAGTGATGTTTTTTAAAAGTTCTTATTTTTCATGCTTGCTCCATTAGAATACTTTATTTTATAAAACGAACTCCAATTATAAAGTGTCGATTTAAGGGTTTGATTGAAGCATAGGTTCTAAAGGAATTTTTAGTGATGTTTTTCTTCCTTCACCCTTGTGCATGCACAGTGTTCTCATCATTGTGAACACATTAACATGTATATTCTTCTTACATATTCTTGGCGCATTCTCACTTTTTTGTGACATCTTCATTTTCCAAATTGTCATTTGGTAATTTGAGACAGGAGTTTTCTATTTGTAGTGGCTTTCATCCTACTTAAATTTTTTTTTGTGATATGGCTTCATGGTTCGTCGAATCACTCAACACCAACTATGACACATGGAAAGAGGATATGAGGATATATTTGTTGGAAAAAGTTTTGGAGAGTCGTTATTAGTGTTACACATGTACAAAGCTTCACTAAGGAGAATAACATTGTTGGGTTTGAGACAAAACAAGCTAGGGCCATTTGTTGTATTCACCTCTATGTCTAATACTACCTACGAGTCTCACATTACACATGTCACATCACCGAAGGAAGATTGGGACATACTTGTAGCATTTTTGGGAGCCCACTATTGTTCCACACTTACCGCTCATGTAGTTCCCCTTCTCATCCCCTTATTTGTGATGACATTTTTCGTAATTTTGCATGAGGATTATTCGGTATCCTCTTCTCTTAATTTTTATCGCAGATTATTTCTCCTCCTAAAGAGGACACACTTACAGGTAGTTTGTTTGAGGCACCTATTACTCATCCTATAGTTTGTACTCATATTCATTTCATTAATCGAGAGGACATGATTCTATATCTTTAATGTTTGGATGTCGAACATATGAATTTGTAATATTATATAGTTATATAATAAATCATTTATATTTGTATGTATTGACGATTCTATAATCTGTGACCATTGTTAGGCATTATCCAAGACACAATTTTTTTCCAAACAAATATTAAAAACATAACATTTGACACCATATTTAATAATATTATAGCTAGAAAAGAGCATGCATTTTGTTAGTGTAGGATATCTTTTTGAGGTCATATTTATTTATTCGGATTATTCCTACACTTTGGAGGAGTTAGTTTGCTTAGGTGTACTTAGTCATAGGAGTTAAACTTGGATTTAGTCACAAGAGTTACACTTGGCAATCATTGTTGGATAAGTGGGAGTTACTCTTTGACTAAATATGACAAGTCTAGAAGTTACATTTCTATTTTGGGCTCTGTGTCCACTATTCATGGAGGAATTACACATTCGCTCTCCTATTTTTACATCTACATGGGAGATATTCGGTCATGTATTGGAGGATCATGTGAAACCTTAGCTTTGTTGCATATTGAGTTGTTTTATTTAGCACTTTCATGCACTTGTTCATTTAATATCATATTACATTTTATTATTAGTTATTTCAATTTCGACAACTACATGTACATTCAATTTTCTACTAAATATTCTGATGTATACTCCAATACATTTTTAGCCTTAAATTAAAGTTTAGGTCAATTTAATTAGTTTTTATAATAGGTTAGAGTTTTTTTGGAAATAGGTAAACGTGAGGGTTTTGAAAGGACCCACATCCTTTTACAAAAGGCCCTTAAGGCTAGATATAACCATGAAGCATACAAAGAGAAAGACTGAAGTCAAGCAAAAAGAAAAAAGAGGAAGCCCATTAAGGGTTACATATTAAGCATATTTTTCAGAGAAGTTGTTGCCTCTTTAGTATCAACAGTGGGAAAATTTAGCCATAGGATCCGCCAATTAAATAAGCTCCAAACAATCAGCCTTTATGTGATTCCATGTATTATCAGTGTGTTATTTCCAATATTTGATAAAAGAAAAATCTCTCTTAAGCCTCCCCAACATGTTGAGAGAAATAACAGCAATGTCAATTTCTTGAGAAATTGGAGGGGCTATTTCATAGTGGACATCTGATTCGACAGGCATATATGTGTACATACCTTCAATGATAGGTGACCCCACAGTAGGAGGAGGAGGAGAATAAGAATAAACAGAGATAACCAAAACATCACCTCAAAATGGACTATTAAAACCCAATAGGAGGAGACTCAATGCCACATCTTGAAGCAAAAACTCGAGAAGGGATAGGATAAATCTCAAAGACACGATCGGTCACCACTAAGGGAAAGGAAGAGGGTGGGGAGAATATGGTGGAGGAAAAGTGGCAGGGGAGGGGAAACAGAGACACGGTGGCCGGTGACAAGGACGTCGGTGTCCGAATCTGCGCAGGAGAGTGATATGACGATGAAGGCGACGAGTGGGGGTTGGGATAGGCAGCTTGGGACCATGACAAGACAAACCAAACTTTGGAGGAAAGTATGCCACTTCGTAGGAATGGCCATAGCAGAGAACAACAGATTAAGGATACCTTAATGACGGAGGGGCCCTTCATCTTCACAATCTTGTTTGATGGATAAGTCCAAGGATTGAAACATGAAATTATCCAAATTAACCTTCCTACCATGGAAAAAATGAGACAAAAGGAAGAGTTAAGGACCATAAACTAATTTATATCTTCCTTCTAATGTGAAATATCGCATTACCTACTCTACCACTCTGTCCCAAGGAAGAGGCAGAGAGGCCCAATCGTACTCAAACTGGTATTTTTACATTCATTCCCCTTGCTTTAGAAAATCTCCCATTTCAGTTTTGAGTGACCTCTTGAAGTAGATGTCTCTGCCGGCAAGAAGGCCCGTGGCAATGGAAATGGTGTTTGTAGTAATTTCAAACTTATTCCAACCCACCTCAACTTTCCCCTTCTTGTAAGTAGTGAGGATACTAGTAGAAACATGACTGGAATGTCTAGAAAGATGCTCAATGAAAGGGGTAACCCCTTTCTTTTGTAATATCTTCCAAACATCAAAGCATCACTCCTTAATTATTCACAACTTTCAGGATCAAATCTGCGAAGAGAACCCCATATCGACAAAATAGTAAGAAAATGGTGAATTACAATGATCCTTGACGGGAATGGATTAAGTTTATAAGCTTTTCCCGTCCCCTCGTTCAGACATGCCAGAGGCAAATCGACAAGACAATGTCATAATTAGAAAATCCTTCGAATTAGTAATAATTGATAAAACCCTTTCCCACGTGCAAGTAACATCATAACCAAAATTGGTAATTAGTGTGTAATAAATGTTTTTTTCGATGACATGGGGTAGGAAAAGGGGATTGTTTTACTGACACCAGATAAAGCACTATTAGTGTGCACCTGGGAGTAAACAATTTCCTCCTATGGATGCTGATTTTACGGGTGAGAATCATTTGCTAACATGAAGAGTAAGTTTTTTGGGAAGTTACAATCCAAATATGATGATCTTTAGATATCACTCCCAAATTAGCCAGATAATCAACAACATTGTTTCCTTCTCTATAGATGTGCTGATAGATAATATTTTGGAAGCTAGACTGCAGGTTGTGGATGTCATCAATAATATTGCATATATTCCATCTTGTAGGTGCCTTTAAACCGAGAATACAAACCAATTTTTCCACAATGAGTTGACCAATTCCAATTCTATTCGCTAACTCCATTCCTTTTAGGATAAAGCGAAGGGTTCTTGCTCTGTAATTTATACCATTACCGAAATTGACTGCTGCAACAACCATAATTTGACCAAGATCATCCCTGAGAATAGCCCTACCTATAGAAAGACTCGGGTTTCCTTTGGCAGCACCATCCGTGTTAACTTTAAGCTATCCGACCGGAGGGGGAGACCAAAAGGTATTAGTTATGGAAGCAAAGAGAAGAAGGTGGATCCAAGGAAATTTTGAGTTGCTTATGCTAGGTGCCAGATAGGTTAAGGGATATTTTCTATTTGTGTTGTTTCCAGATGTAGCAATTCAAATTTTCTTGAAATCCAGAAACCACTCCTGAGAAGACTTGCCTCAACTCTTGAGTTTGTTCCTTGAAAATTCTTCTGTTTCTCTCTTTCCATATTCTCCATAAAGTATGTGGCGAGAGAAGTTTCCAAGAAAATGTGCATACATGTTGATCGAAGGGGGTCTATCATTGAATAATAATGTCTAAAAGTGAGGAGGGAAACACCCAAGAAACTCCGAACTATCTAAAATGAGACTCTAAAGGGAATGAGCAACGGGAAATGGAAAAGAAGGTGAGCTCAAGTTTCTAAAGCACTAAGACAAAGGATGCAACAACTAGGAAGAGAAAATCCAGAATAGGTTAGAGTTAATTATAGATCTTACAAAGATGTTACACTATAAATACTAATTTAGATTTATAACTCGGTTCATAGAGAAAGAATTTTACATACACCAATCAACCTAACATGCATTGAAAGCTCAAAACAGATGTATGATGGAACTCACTAATTTCAAATGATGTTTACAAAGATCTAAGAATGTGTAATGGTGAAATGGGAAGATCTAAACTTAAATGACCTTCACAATTGGGATGATGACTGTGAATCAACTTGAGGCGGAACCGTGCCAAATTTTTAGGATTGTACTATGTATTCTTAACCATTTTGTATGGTCTTGGCGTTGCTTTGAATCAACTTCTACAAGTTTCTCGGGTTGGTCATCTTCTGGATTTTTCTTTCATTGTTAAAACTTCATTTTTGAACTTGGAGCGAGGTTCTCTAAATGGATTGATAACCATCTCAAACCTTGACAATGGATTAAGATTCCTGTAAAAATAACATCGAAGGGTTGTGGACACCCCTATGAGCCTTTGACGTTGGCACTACTCTAAAGAGGCCTTAAACCACACATCGTTCTCCACCTAGCATGTGATATCTATATAGATCAATCAGATTTGGTAAATACTTTGACAATGTTTGCTTTGACTTGGCTCTTGCTAAAATACTTGGAGAGAGGATGTTTGAGTGCTTGTAAATAAGAGATATGACTTCCTTGACTTGGTTTGTAGCTTTAGAACTGATGTGGGTGCTACCCTATTGACTTCATATGTGTTATTACAAGATTTAGGGAGTTTTATATGTTCTTTATAAGTGTAAGAAGTGAGTGCTCTAGTGCATTTCCTTAGGATTTCCAAGTTATCAAATGAGGTAGTGTTTACTTGCTTATATAGGGTTTCATAGATGATTTATCTAAGAAAGGATGACCCAAATGAAGTATAAGACCCAATGAAATATTTCAATTTGAAAGCGAGTTATAAGACATATTAGTCCAAGATTGTATAGAAGGGTCGGGACTAGATATAAATTCCTTACCAAATTGTGCAACCCTAACTTAGGATCGAAACACATGCAAAATGAAGTTTGGAGCTTTTCAACTAATGTTTTTCTATGGATTTTTGCATTATATTCTCAAATTTTGTCGGCATGTTAGTGTGCAAGGATAAAAAGTTAAAAATTGACCTAAAAAGTGTTGAGTGGGAATAGAGAAGTTGTATTTATCATAACAAGAGTGCATAGTCAAATCAAGGGTTTCCAAAGTGCAAATTACCAAATTTGAGTGTCTATACAGCTTATTATTAATATTTCATTAGAAATATTAAAAGACAACTTCCTATTAAGAATTTTTGATATTTTATAATTGTTATCCCTTTTTTTCCCCAGGAAAAAATGCACAACAGGAGAGATCGGACACGAGCACTAGACAGGAATTCATAGGAGAATCTAGGGTCTACAGGCATAATTTCATGTTTTGTGAGCATTTGAAAGTGTTTAGGAGCTTGAAACCATTCGGAAGCACTTTTTCCTCTTTTGGATTTTGAAGGCTCAGAGTTTACCTAGAGTGAGAAAACAGGCCCCGGGGCCCACTTTTGGTCCAAAATGAGCAAAAATGGGAGAATGGGAAAAGATGGCAAACAACAATTTTTGGGTTCTCTACTAGACCCTCATAGTCCACTAATGCAAGAAAATCTAGAGAAAATCAAAATTCAAGGCATAATTTGAGTGGGGGTAAAAATGGTCTAAGGCCCCTAAACCTAGCTCACCGAATAGCTCGATAAGTTATTGGGCACATTGGGGGTGAGTTGTAGTGCCATCTAGTGGACCGAGTCTTTGGATAGCTCGGTGAGCTATGTGAAAGAAGGGGTTGTTGCGGGAGCCTCAAATTTCTCACCATGAACATGACCAAATGACGGGAGTGACTACACATCGGCAAGTTCATGGGGAGGTGCGAAGGATTTAGCCCGATGATTTCAGGTTCAAGATCCATAGTGAAGTTGGGAGGAGCAGGTTGGGGACTTGATGAATCACTCAAAAAGCCGTGAAAGTCACGCAGAGAAGAAGGGCGTTAATCTGGAAGTTGGCTCGAGAGAAGGAGCTTGGTCAAGTTTCGGGAGGAAGTGGCTCGTGGAAATGATGGGAGCTCGGGATCGAGCTTGTGTGGGCCGAGGGGACTCGGTGAGGAACTCGGAAAGCATTGAGGTGATGTATCGGGTTTGAGCAAAGTGATATCATAGGGATCCGACGAGGAGAGTTGAAGGTCACCTTAGGGGATATCTTAGTTGGTCGAGCTAAGATAAAATCAGCTCTAGGAGTCGACATCATTGGTGGAATCAAGAAAGCATATGAGGGGGCTTGATGCATGACCCGATGTAATGGCGGAAAAGCTCATGATTGAGCTCGAGAGAAGAGCCAAGGAAGACTCAAGATAGAATGAGGAGTTTTGAAACCCCAATGAATCGGCCGCGAAAGTGAAGGGGAAGCTCGACGAATATTGGTTTGGTCACATTAGAGGAGGAGTTTTGGACTTTGGAGGTATGTGGTGTTGGAATCCGAGTTCTTTGAGGGATCCTAGAGAGTTTAGAGGTGGAAGTGATTAGAGATTCAAAAGAAGAGATTCGGAGAGTTTGGAGGGCAAGTTAGGATTTTTACAATGCAGAACCCGAACTCCGAAGTCCGAGGTATTCGAGACTTTCAAAGATTTGTGCATCGAAAATAAGGCACTGAGTTGCATAACGGGATGAATGCGATGTTCAAATTCCAACATCGGACTTTCGAGAAAATTTGGATGACCGAGGTGCTTAAGAGATTGGAATCAAGTCCGAAGGGGTAAACGGGGGTAGGGTGACGAGGCGATCCCGAGGTGTCCGGCGGGGTAACGGTCAGGGTCCTAAGGGAGCTAAAAGCCTTAGCCAATTTTAGTTCACCGAATGATGCAAAGTGATGCCCACCCCACCAAAATCATTTCAAATCCCACCAAATCAAAAACAACATGTCGAGTTAATCAAAGATCCTAGAGCTAGGACAAGGAGAAGCATTTCAGAAACTAGCGAGGCAACTTATTGAGCCATTTCGAAACTCAAAGAGTGGCTCACCTAAAACAATGCAAAGAGGTCAAAAGCACCCCTCACTAAGAATGCAATAAATTTTGTTGTACTCATCATATTTTCACAAAATTATAGTCACCGGAATTAGGGAAAAGAGAACTATAGGATGTGATCATCAAAATGGATTTTGGAAGGATCTAATGCTCTAAAAAAGAGTTCTTAGGTAGGTGAAGGAGAAATA
The DNA here is from genome assembly GCA_018340775.1 of Taxus wallichiana var. yunnanensis. Lineage (NCBI taxonomy): Eukaryota > Viridiplantae > Streptophyta > Pinopsida > Cupressales > Taxaceae > Taxus > Taxus wallichiana. Next base: position 768,713,249 of record CM031239.1, on the reverse strand, counting down.
AATGAAGTATGGGCACACATTCTTCTCCCACAGGGAAGAGTACATGAGGCATGGGCATCAACAAGGGCTCCCATAATGTGATGCAAGAAAACATGGTGCCCTTATAGGTGATTTCATGCTTAAAAATCTGAATTTCTCCCTCTTTTGCTAAAATTTTTCCTCATTTTTCGGGGTTGGACATTTTCCTTTATGTTGCTCTCTTGTATTCTTCTTGCAGGTAGTTTTAGAGTTTTCAAGCCTTCTCTCCTAAACATTGTAATGATCTTCATGCCTTTTTCCTACTCAATGATGTACTGTGCATATTCTTGAGAAATGAAAATCAATGTTTTGTGTTAATTTTATCTATCCTTGCATGGTTTTGATTGTAATTTCTTGACATTCATTGTTATACAGGAATTTTGTGCATTTTAATGGTTTCATTATAGGGTTTTAGGAGATGTTGTGTTTATCTAAATATGGTCTTGAGTGCAGTTTTGGTCTTTGATGTTTGACCATCCTCCCCACACTCATTTTCCTCCATTTTCTTGGTGCTATCACCCCTTAGTGTAGGATTTTTTACATGTAATCTCTCTTTATCCCTGTCCCCTTGGAAATGTTAGGGTAGGATTAGATTAAGTGTTTTTATGCATTTAAGAGTAGTTGTAGTAGTAGGATTAGGAAGAGGAAGTTGACCTTCTATGGAGGTCCATCTCAAGTTCGCAAGTCCCATAGCTTGAGAGATGGTACCCATGTTACCCAATCACACCGAATGCCTTAGTCACAAAAGCTAGCAATTTGGGGGGTGTTGTGATTTGGTGATAACATTCTGCACACCCGATGGGACATCAAGAGGTTAAGACTTCAAAGGAGCTTCATTGCAATATCTTAGCCACTATGTTGCATTTCAAATTTTGGATTTTAGAGGTTTCACTATAGGGTCCAACTTCTGAAATGAATTTTTGGGGTTTCACGTATGCAAAATAAGTCCCAAGTTCTATCAAGAGTAGATTAGAAGTCGGAGGTTGCAAAGGTGGCCTTAAGTTCAAAAAATTACATATTGGATTTCAGAGAGGTCCCTTTGCATTTTATATTTTGAAGGTTGTTTTTCATTTCATATTTCAAAGGTTTCTTTGCATTTCAGATTTCGGAGGTTGTTTAACACATTACATTTCGGGGTTGTTGTGCATGAGCCAAGTTCAAATTTCATATTTCGGAGACTAAAAGCTACAAAACAAAGTCCAACTTCCAGAGCTGGTTTTGGGCCCTTCAAAGTTATTATTTCCATTTTATCAAGTTGTTGTGCTCTTGATGAAATCTCAACCCTCGAAGGCACATGCAAAGCACGATGATGACTCCATCGATCCGATAACCCATCTCTCGAGTTGCAGACCTTCCTTTTCACCCATTTTCATCCATTTTTTCTTTCCACATATTTTCATTTTCTTCCATTCATGAAGTTGTGCCATCATGACATCATTCCCACTATGAAATCCACACTTGTAGAAAAAAAGACCATTTCAACCCACCTCAAAATTTGCAAAATTCATCTCCAAGCTATTTTCACACCCCTCTAAATTTGTTTCATGATGAAAACCAGCAGTATGCATATTACCATGAATAAAATCGAACCAACTTGTTACCCATCATATTGTGCAACTATTCAAGAGCAGAGGGATATGCAAGTTTCAAGGCCATCCCACATATAGAGATGATGAGTTACATCTGAAGATTCAAAATATGGAGGCAAGTATGTTACAAACTGGGCTACAGCTCAAATGAAAGCATTCAAGATTGGTTTTAGGGCACCTTGTCTATGGGTTGGCCCTATACCAAGACACTTCAAGCCTCAACAGAAGCTTGAATTTGTGGTTGAAATTCTACCCCAACTTGCAAGATGGATTGAGGAAATAGAGGCTTATGAGCTTAATGCAGGGGAACCTTGTCAATGGGTAAGTCCTACACCACCACCTCATGGTCTTTCCTTTTCTTTTTCCTAATATACATCATTTCAGTAGTATCATGATTCTAGCTTCTTGTATTTTCCCACTAGTATGGAATCCCCTTCTCCATCCTCTAGTCTTCCACCCCATCTTGATTTTTCTTCCCTTTTCCCTTGTAAGGATCCTTCCCCTCCACGAAACAAGAAATTGAATCTTCTCTTGCACCATCACCAACAATGCAAAAATTAGTTGAGACCCAACCCATCCCTCCTCTTGCACTTCTAAATCCATGTAGGGAAGAAACTCAGAAAACTAGTCAAAAGGACAACAAAGAAAGAGCCCAACAAAGAAGAAACGATAAATTTTATGAAGAATTAGGCTTCAATGTTTGGAATAAATAAAATTCCCTTCTTGGTTAAACCTTCGGAAGAGGCCAAGGTAGGAGAACAAGTGGTGAAGGCTAAGTTTGTAGCAGAATAAGAGTAAGAACAAGTAGAATATGATCAACAATCTATTTGATCATAGTGTAGTGTGCATGACGACACTATCTTTTCACAAAGTGTTGATCCATCTTTAGCTACAGAATCGGTTGAGGGGGAAGAGAAGTTAGCTCTAGGTCCAAGAGGGGAGCACATGGAGGAGAACCATACAGATTCGGGGTCTCGAATATAGAGTAGGCCACACAAGAAACATCAAGCTCTTCTCCCACTTCATCCTCTCAAAATTCTGATTTTGGGGATAAGTTTGAGCTCTCATATTTCATGTTCAAGGATGAAGAGGACCATGGTGAGCTAGTTCTGATTCGAGAGGTCATCATGGGGAAGGGGAATCCGTGTAGCACAAAAGGGCGTGGAGGGATTGAATATTTTCAGACTTGGAGGATTGTATTGATGAAGAAGAGCCCATATAAATCACAAGATTTTTCTCCATCATTTATTATCCAACACCAAGAGCCTTCTCCCATGGAGGATAATATTCAAGAAGTAATTGCATCTTCAAGCACACCTCTTGAATCAATATTAGAAGAATTGAATCTTTAAAGTTTCACACTTTGGACCATGAAGAAGAAGTGAACACGAGATGACACCACTCTCATACTAGTCATCCAGCGAGAAGATCAGTTGTTTGTAGATGAGTAATGAAGAGAAAATAAGCTCACAAACAATCACCTTTTCCAGGAATGTCTACAAGAAGACCTCCTTATATAAGTTGGAATTCAGAGCAATGGGAAAATGCAACAGATCAGACCTTACCCCATCAGGTACTTGGCTTCATTGGAGCCAAAGGATGAGCCACAACCAGTCATTCTTACTTCCAAGCATGAGGATGATTCTCAAAGCACCAAGGGTCAACACCAAAGCCTCCAAGATCAAAACAGTAAGCAACTTGAGGAGGTATTTTCTTTGTTTGATGTTAATACCTTAGCTAGATGGGTGAAAAGTTACTTCCAAATCAGTTTTTCACTCATGTACATGACCATGCTCATTGCAAAATCAGTTGCATGGTCCCAAATTTTGAGGAAAGGAAATTACTTCTCCTTGCAGTGTTGGGTTTTGTTTTAAATATTCCTTACTTCCGGTTAGTGTAGGGTAGAGTAGGTTTTCTTTCCATAGAAGAAGTGCTTGTGCACATTCTACATGTCTCACTTGGGCATGTATGATTTTCCCTTTTGTATATAGTTTTGTTCGTGTTTGCTCCTGCACAATTCACCATGCTTTCGGAGGAAGAACACTACAGGAAGAAGCTCAACGCTGCAAGGAATAGTTGCAATCTTTAATAAATTACAAATGCAAAGCAACTAAATTAGTTTTAGGGATAAATTTTATTGTCTTTATTCTCTTACCCCTTCAGAACAACTGCAATTGAGCTCTTAGTGCCCCTCGCAAGACTAAGAAATCAATTATGGTGAGTAGCCTCTTCAAAATTATTCAAGGTCTTATTTTGTCAAGGCAAACGATCAATCTCAAATCCTTGTTCAATTCTTTTCAGTTGAAAATCTTATGGATTTACTGGTAGCCCTAATCTCCAATAGTGTCCCGAGAAGCTTATAGAATAGAGAAAATTTCAGTTTTAGCAAATATCCTTCTTCTTCCCAAGATTAACATGGTTTCCAAGCTCTACAATAGTTAGTATTTGTTAATGTTCATTAGTTATTTGTGTTCTAGTCTTGGAAAGGAGTCGGATGTTGGGGCAACTAAAAGTCTTCATTTTCATCCCAACATGTTAATTTGTAGAGGTGAAGAAGAAAAGTAAACTTCAAATCAAAACAATTTTCCACTCATGAAAACCTTAAGATTTTCTTACGAAGATTGGAAAGTGCAAGTGGCGGATCAACCACAAGTTTAACAATGCTTCAGGAGGGTTCTAGGGTCAAATTTTAAGGGTTCATATTAGTTCGCTACCAAAGGTGACTTCATGCCCAATGGATACATTCAAGGCTATTGGTCAACCACATCTAATAGGAAGATGTCCCCACAAGTCACCAAATCGTTATCCATTTTTTGTCCATCAAACAAAAATATACAACGAGGAACAACCAGACACGAGAACTGGATAGGGCATTCACGGGAGAATCTATGGTCTACGAGCACAATTTCATGTTTCAGAGCATTTGGAAGTGTTTCACGAGCTCGAAACCATTCGGAAGCATTTTTTCCTCTTCTCGGTATTTGAAGGCTCATAGTTCACCTAGAGTGAGAAAATAGGCCCCAAGGCCCACTTTTGGTCCAAAACGAGCAAAAAAATAGGAAAATGGGCAAAAGATGGTAAACAACATTTTTTTTGCTCTACTAGACCTTCATAGTCCACTAATGAAGGAAAATTCGAGAAAATAAAAAATTAGGGCATAATTTTAGTGAGGGGTCAAAATGGTCTAATGCCCTTAAACGCAACTCGTCGAATATCTCGGCAAGTTGTTGGGCGTGATTTGTAGTGCCATCTAGCGGACCGAGCTCTTTGGATATCTCAACAAGCTATGTGAAAGGATGGGGCTATTGCTGGAGCCTCATCTCACCATGAACATGACCAACTCTCGCAAGGTGTGATGGCACATCGTGAGTTCATGGTGAGCGCAGGATTTAGTTCGCTAGCTTGGCACAGCTAGGGGTTTGAGCTCCACGGTGAAGCTAGGAGGAGCCAAGTTGGGTGCTCACCAAGTCACTCGGTGAATCTGCGAAAGTCGCACAGGAAGAAGGATGGAATTTAGAAGTCTACTCATGAAAAGGAGCTCACCCAAGTTTCGGAGGAAACATCTCGCAGAAAAGATAGGAGCTCGGGATTGAGCTCATGTTGCGAGGGACTTAATAGGGAATTTTAAAAGTGTTTAGGTAATGTTTGGGGTTTTAGTGATGAGATCATAGGGATCTGGTGAGGAGATTTGAAGGTCGGCTTAGGGATAACATGGTTGGTTAGATGAGACCAAAGTGGCTCTGCGGAGTTGACATCATTGCGTAAATCGAAAAAGGACAGTGGGGCTCGATGCATGACTTGATGCAATGACGGTGGATGAGCTCAGGGGAAGATCTAAGGATGGCTTAGGAAAGAAGGGAATTCTTAAACCCCAGACTCAGCCATGGAAGTGAAGTGGAAGCTCGACAAATATTGGTTCGGTCACGTCGGAGGAGGTGTTTGGACTTCATAGGTATGCGGTGTTGGAATCCGTATTTTGACCTTGAGGGATCCCAAAGAGTTTGGAGGTGGAAGTGATCGGAAATTTGGAAGGGTAGATTCGAGAGAGTTTAGAGGACAAGTTAGGATTTTTAAAACATGGAAACCCAAAATACGAAGTCTGAGGTACTCAAAATTTTAAAGATTCATGCATCAAAACCAGGCACCGAGTTGCATGAAGGGATGGACGTGATGTTCGAAGTCTGAAGTAAAAAGTCCAACATCGGTCTTTCGAGACTTTGGAGTTCGAAAAATGTGGATGGTCGAGGCGCTTAACATGTCGGGAGAGATTAGACTCCGAAGTACGAGGGAGTTGATGGGGGTAGGTGATGAGGTGGATCCCGAGGTGTTTGGCGGTAGTAACGATTGAGGGTCCTCGGGGAGCTCGAAGCCTAAGCCAATTTCAGCTTCTTTGAATGATGCCCGCCCCACCAAAACCATTTCAAATCCCGTCAAATAAAAAAATAACCCGCCGAGTTAATAAAAGAGCCCACCGAGTTAGGATAAGGAGAAGCATTTCAAAAACCAATAGGGTAACTCGTCGAGCCATTTTGGAACTCAAGTGAGCTAGCTCACCTAAAATAATGTAAAGAGGTCGAAGCACCCTTACTAAAAATATAATAAATTTTTTTGTACTCATCATATTTTCACAAAATTGTAATCACCAAAATAAGGGAAAAGAGAGCTATAGGATAGGATCATCGAAAATGGATTTTGGGAGGAGTGAATACTCTAAACTTTTTAGAAACTTTCTAATCTGTGAACAATGTCCGGGTAGGTGAGGGAGCAATAAATGAAGTATGGGCACACATTATTCTCCCACAGGGTAGAGTACATGAGACATGGGTACCAACAAGGGCTCCCATAGTGTGATGTAAGGAAGCATGGTGCCCCTTATGGGTGATTTTATGCTTAGAAATCTGAATTTCTCCATCTCTTGCTAAATTGTTTCCTATAAAATGTAAAAGAGAGCTCATTTTTCAAGGTTGGACATTTTCCTCTATGTTGCTCTCTTCTATTCTTCTTGCGGGTAGTTGTGGAGTTTAAAAGCCTTCTCTCCTAAGAAATGTAATGGGCTTCATGCCTTTTTCCTACTCAATTAAGTCTTCGTACATATTCTTGAGCACCGAAAATCAATGTTTTATGATAATTTTATCTATTCTTGCACAGGCTTTGATTGTTCTTTTGTACCTTTCATTGTTATACAAGAATTTTGTGCATTTTAATGGTTTCATTGCAGGGGTTTTAAGAGATGTTTTGTTTATCTGAATATGGTCTTGAGTCCAACTATTATCTGTGGTGCTTGACCATCCCCCACACTCATTTTCCTCCATTTTCATGCATTGTGGACAGTCCATCACATCTCTTTTCTTGGTACTATCACCCCTTAATATATAATTTTTGTTACATGTAATCTCTCTTTATCCATGTCTACTTAGAATTGTTAGGGTAGGATTAGATTAAGTGTTTTTACGCATTTAGGAGTAGTTGTAGCAATAGGATTAGGAAGAGGTAGTCGACTTTCTTGAGAGGTCCATCTCAAGTTTGCAAGTCGCACAACTTGAGAGATGATACCTATGTTACCCAATCACATTGAATGCCTCGATCAAAAATCTAGCAATTCGGGGTGGTTGTGATTCGGTGATAACAATAATCATATTTTTTTGGAACAATTATAATGTTATAGATTTTTGTTGAAATAACTCAATCAAGTTGATGTTTTTGTAGTTTATAAACTATGTTAGCATTAGTTGTCATTTTCTATTTTTTTTTCTATATTTTGAAGTTGTGTAGAGAAATATATCGTAAAATCTCATATGAAGGTGAGATTTTGAAGGTTACATTTGGTTTATTTCAACCATTTTTAACACATTTGAAGGTAACCAAAGAACAAATTTCCTAGGGTGGTTATTCAATCGGACTAGAACCACCATTATACATGCCTCTTGGTTTACAAAGGGCACCATTGAGAGGTATGCTTTTGGTTTACCACTATAGAATTTTGTAGACATGACTCTTTCAAATAAGCATGTTTGTCGGATATACAATGCATGTTTTCTTAACCAACTTATGCATAATGTTATAAAATATTTTTCTATCTGAAGGCGTTTATGTCATTTGCATGTATTGATTTAGTACTAACCATGTTCTAAAATTTTCAATATGCTCTATTAATGCTAAAATGTAGGTTGTATAAGCTGGATCTATGTCACCAAGAATAATGAGACATAAAAGCTTTGAAAAATGTATAAGGTTAGGAAGCGACACTTTGACTTTTCTAGGGAAACAAGGATACACAAGTAACATATTATTTTTAATTAACATGAAAGTTCCATTCTTTTGCAGTCACTTCTAAAAGACTCTTGGAACTTCTATGCCACATATGGGGAAATGGGGTATCGATCCCATGACCTTTTAATTGCTCTAATGAGCTCGGTCCTAGAATTATTTTAAGTTCTATTATGAGCTACAACCATTTGGGAACATGGTGTCAAGCAACGTTATCATAAATGGGCTTGGGAACATCCCGCCCATGTCGTAGTCATTAGGGTAAAATTTAGAGAGATAAAATGACTGACTTCATAATACTTGCACCAACTTTCTTCTTGCAATTCCTCTCACCTTAGACCCGGTCTTACTTGTTGAGCTTGGCTTTAAAAAGAGGGCAAGGTAAATATACTCTTTTTTTAATATCCATGGAATTTATTATGTAGAGACTTATTAAACTCTTTTCAACTAATTTTTTGGGTGAATTATTGCAAGAAAAATCACACTCTTTTCACCTAGTAACAACTATTATGAACTATCTCACTAAAGCCCCTCTAGCAAGTTCTTAATTCTTTTGCATAATTATTATTTTTAGCTTTAACTTTAAACCCTAAAATGTATTGTTGATTCGATTTGATATCTATACATATATTAAATGACATGACAAAGCATAGGGCCATGCTAAAGAACATCATGAGGGCATGTGTTAGGCGGGCTCTAAGAGTAACATCATGTTAGGATCGAAACACATATGAGCAATAAAATAGAATTAAAACAGAAATAATATAAGCATGCAATCACAAGATAAACCCAAGATTTAACATGGTTCACCCAATGTGGGCTACATCCACCAGAAACAAGCTAGCCTTTTCCTTTATTCAGTCCAGAGGAATACAATACAATTCTCTCTTTTCATATTCCAAAGAGTAAATCCATGCACATATATATAACTTGTGCACCTCTTTGAAAAGGTTTGCTTCAACCACAAGTAACCTAAATATAGCATGCTTATAAATAAGACATGCATATAAATAAGATAAACATAAAAATAACAACTCCCATCTATTAATAAGACAATGCTATTTTTATCCATGGCCATGTTTTCCTCCCAAAATCAAGGAAAAAGCAAACTACCACTTCATCTTGCAGTTAGACTCCACATCTCCAACAATCTCCCACTTGGAGACTAACTGCTGCAACCCACTGTTACAGCTCATCCTCGAGACTCTTCTCTAACTCGTTTCTCTTCTTCAAGATCAATCTTGAAGACCTATCAAAGTCGAACAACCTTCCAACTTCTCTTTTGTCACTGCCTTTGTCAACATATCAACAGGATTCTGACTTGTATGGATCTTCTCCAACATCAATTGTCCATCCTCCAAAATTGATCTAATGAAGTGATACATGAGTTGTATATGTTTGGTTCTTGAATGGAATGTTGAGTTCTTGGCAAGATGAATTGCACTCGGCTATCACTGAATAACTTGTAATCCTCCTGCTTCTTTCCCAACTCTTCCATGAACCGCTGCATCCATATCATCTCCTTGCTTGCTTCTATAGTAGCAACATACTCTGCCTCTGTAGTAGACAAGGCAACAATCTTTTGTAGTTTAGAAATCCAACTAATTTTCATGCCACCAACAATGAATACATAACCTATGGTGCTCCTCCTACCATCTAAATCTTCATCCATGTTTGCATTAACATCTCTGTGTAAAGAAACCTTTGATCCTCCATAACACAACTTCCTGCTACTTATCCCTCTCAAGTATATGAGAATCCACTGGACCGCATTCTAGTACTCCTTTTTGGATTACTCATGTATCTACTGATAACTCCCACTACATGGGAAATGTCTGGTCTTGTGCATACCATAGCATACATCAAACTTCCAACTGCTGAAGCATATGGAACTCTAGACATATATATAATCTCTTCATATGTTTTAGGACATTTTTCTTTAGTCAACTTGAAGTGCCCTGCCAATGGTGTACTTATTGGTTTTGCATCCTACATCCTAAACCTTGTCCAACACCTTGTTCACATACTCTTCTTGAGACAAATTCAGTATTTTACTCTTTCTGTCTCTATTGATTCTCATGCCAATAATTTTCTTTCCTGCACCTAAATCCTTCATGGAAAATGTATTGGCTAACTATCTCTTTAGCTAATTTATATCCTGAAAGTTTGACCCTACTACAAGCATGTCATCCACATACAAAAACAAGATAATATACGTGCCATTATCTAGTATCTCAAAATAAACACAGTGATCATAATGACATCTAGAGTAACCATGTTCTATCATGAACCTGTCAAATCTCAAATACCACTACCTTGGAGCTTGCTTATGGCCATACAAGCTCTTCTTCAATCTACAAACCAAATTCTCCTTCCCCACGACTTCATATCCTGTGGCTGCTCCATATATATTTCTTCCTCCAAATCACCATGAAGAAAAGCGGTCTTACATCTAATTGTTCAAGATGCAAATATTTCACAACTACCAAACTTAAAACAATTCTAATAGAAGTCATTTTAATAACGAAGAGAAAATTTCATCAAAGTCTATACCTTTTCTGTGTAAATCCATTCACAAAAAGTCTTGCATTGTACCTCTTTTTGTCACCTTCTTGAACCCGTAAACCCACTTATTCTATAATGCTCTCTTTCATGTAGGCAACTAAACAAATCCCAATTTTGGTTGCGATCTAAGGAGTCCATCTCCTCTTTATACCCCGCTCCCACTTTTTCCTTGTTTCTACCTGCATTGCTTCTTCAAAACTTTCTGGTTCTCCACCATCTATCAATAAACAATAGTAAAGCTCATAAGAAGATAATCATGTAGGAGGTTTACTTACCCTAGTAGAACGTCTTACAAGATTTTTTGGATTTTGAGGCTCTTATTGTTCTTACTAATTTTGATCTACATAATCAACATCGATTGTGCTAGGATTGATGCCAACTTGTTGATTTTCCATTCCTTTAAGCACTTCTCTATCTTTTATCTCATCAAGTGCTACATACTTAGACTTTTCCAGCTTCTTATCCTGTAGTTGTTCCCTATACACAACCCTTTCATCGAAAATAATATCCCTACTCCTAATGATTTTCTTCTCATTAGTGCCATATCCAATGAAAGTACATTTCTTTGACTTAGCTTCTAGCTTGGTCCTATTCTCTTTATCAATGTGCACAAATGCCTCACAACTAAAAACTTTCAGAAAAGAATAGTTTACCTCCTTACTGGTCCAAGCCTCCTCGGGTACTCCACCTTCCAAAGCACTTGAAGGTCCTCTGTTTATCAAGTAAACAACAATATCTATAGCATCTGCCCAAAACTATAAGGAAATCCAACATGCAATCTCATGCTCATTGCACACTCCATGATAGTCATGTTCATTCTTTCTAACACACCATTATGTTGTGGTGTTCTGTCGACACTAAAATTTTCCTCCGTAATTTCTATTTCATTAATGTATGTATTAGGAATAGGATGTTGTTAAATATAATTAGTAGTAGCGTCGATAGAAGATAACGGCGCCGTCGATGAGTGCCGCCAATAATGTGGAGTACGATAGATCAAAGTACAATAGGAATGTTGTAAAAAGTAAATATTTGTCGTAAGTGGTTCGGTAATGTTAAAATGTCAAAGTTTGGGTAATTAGAGAAGTAGGGTCTACATGATTAGGAATTAGAAATATTATATTGTAATAAGGACAAGGAGTGAGGTCATAAATATTTTGTGTATTTTATTTGTAAAAATTCTAAAAATGTGGAACCCATGTAAAATGATAAGGTTTATCTTATCTTAAAAGATAAGCTTACATGTACGAGATAAGAGTTAAGGTATGGAATATGATTCGTCGAGTGAATTTCTTATCCTATCTTAGAGATAAGATGGATAAGCTGGAAGTTCTATAAATAGAGAGGCCACCCCCTCATTTAGCATAGAAGGAAGTAGTGAGAAATATTGTAGGAAGTGTGCAAAGGAAGCCATCGGTTTAAAGGTGTGTTGAAGAAGCCATTAAGAGGTGTAATTGTAAAGTTTCTCCCATAGTCTTGGTGAAAGGAAAGTGAAGTCAATAACACTTGAAGTACCTCATGGGTGAGATTATAATAGTTTCATGTTAATATTATAATTTACTTTGATATTTTTGATTTGTCATCATTAGTCTTATCATAGTTGATGGTATTCTTATGTTATGTTTGTTGTTTTGTTTCAGATTACATCCACCAAACTAAAGGTTGTGCATTAGTAAATAATCATAGCATGAGGAGTTCCCGTAAAGAATTATCATAGTGCCCAGTTGGTGATGACATTTTGGTTCCGTTCTTGGGATTATTCCTCGTTGGTGGATTTTACGGAGAGATATTCCCACTTAGTCAAAAATCAATTGGAGGGTAACCTTGTTTTTACTGCGTGCATAGTAGTTACCATGGTAAAGTCATTTTTGCTTGTGAATAGTATTTACCACAAGATAAAGTCACTTTTTATCATGAATAGTATTTACCGATAACTTCACTTTTTACCGTGAATAGTGTTTACCACAAAAAAGTCAATTTTAAGCTCTGCAGTAAGTCAATTTTTACCATAGTTTACCGTGGTCATTTCTATTTTACTTGTAGAAAGGTGTAAAGTCACTTTCTAGTATAGTGATTCCAATTATTTATGCACATAAGTCTTGTTGATTGTACTTGTGGGTTGGTATTTCACGGTGGTTACTTTTGAAAATGGGAAAGATTCCTATTTTTTCAGCTCAATCTAATGAAGATGCTTCTTCTTTTATTCAAGAGTTTAAACAATCTTGTATTTGTAATTTCCTTATAAGAAGGGAACAATGGACTGAATTTTTTCCTACCTTTTTGGATGGTTCAACACTTAGGTGGTTTGAAACACTAGGTGATAATGTGAAAAATTCATGGGATTTATTAACTAAAATTTTCTTGAAGAATTTGGTAAACAAACAATGAAATATGCGAGATCTCATGATCGAGATCACAAAGCTATCCCAAGGAGAGAAGGAGAAGATAAGGGATTATCATGCTCGTGTTCTGAGAGCTAAGGAGGAAGCTCGATGCCCGGATCCTAAGGAAGGATTAGCGGATGGGTTAATGAACGGCGTGGATAATCTCCTCTGTAAGCACTTCATTCTTGGGATGAAGCCGAGATCAAAAACGAGTGAAGTATGACCGCCCACTACCATTGAAAAGCAAAGGAGATTGCGAAGAAGGTAAGAAGAAAGCATGGAAGAGGAGCCCAAAGAAATTGTTGCTAAAGTAGAGCCTACACCAAAGCACCTTTGGTCCGAATCCACAACCACTCCCGGTGAGCATAAATATTTCTCCTAGTACATCTACTGAGTATGAATATCTTCTCAAAAAGATGGGTTAGTTAACTATTAATTTTCTTCAGGAAAAGAATTTAGTTCTCGGGGAGGAGATAGAGGTCCAAAAGAAATATTTCGAAGTTGTATGTTATGGTTGTTATAAAAGGGTCATTATAAGTATAATTTTTTAGATAGAGCTTCTACATCTCGGTAAAGGAGATAACGATAAAGGAAAATCACTTGTGAATTCTTTTGATGTAGTAGATAAGAGCAGAAATAATGAAGTAGATGTGTTTGTAATAAAAAGAAAGAAAGAAAAAGATAATCAATATGGAAAAGATCCTAAGAAGATGAAAGGAGAAACTAGTAAGAAACATAGGAGAAGAAAGTTGGGTGTGCATGATTTTTTGATTTCACAGGGGCAAGGACCATAATCCATCTTGGAAGATTTGTCCAAAAGGCTGCAAATATTACATATGGTCAACTCTTGGCTATGTCTTCGAGAGAAGAGGTGGGAGCTGCGAAGTGGACTCAATGCTCGACGAAGAAAAGAGGTTGAGGTCCATGTTTTGGAGGCAGAGGTGGATCCCTATGCTCCACAAGCTAAGGTATTATGTAATGGTATTTCAATTCATGATGTCTTAGTTGATGGAGGTGCTTCTGATTAATATAATGACCGAGTCAGCAATGAATATGTTGGGTTTAAAATTGATCGCCCTTCAACACTTATGTTAAGGTCATTAAATAAAGGAAAAACTAAACCGAGAAGGTGTAGTTTCAAATGTGGCAATATCTCTTATGGGTGTTGTATGTGTGGTAGACTTTCGGTGATGAAAAATGGTACACCGTTGTGTACCCAATCTGCTGGGAAGACCATGGCTAAGGAGAGTTCATGCAAGAAACTACTTTGGAATGAAGGTTTCATGACACTTGGACGTGGTAGAGAGAGGTGAAGATAAACGTGATCCCTCGACATCATAAAGCGAACACAGTGGATTCAAGTGATGAAACCCGATGATTAGACATCCTTTGATTACTCTAGTACCAGGTGAAGTGGACACCAAGATGAAGAAAGTGAGGTTGATGTTTCATCATGGATATCCTTCCAGTCCACACCAACTCATGACCCCATAAAATTATCTCGAAGAAGAAGTTGATGATCGTCTCCAACAAATAAAGATTGGTGATCTTTGTGATGGAGAGTGAGAAGGAATCCTACCTCCGAGATCTTTCAAGGTACATACACTATTCACTTTTGATTACAAGGAACTCCGTCAAGTAAGTTGGGTAGAACATTCTATTGAGTGGTAGATGGTGCTAAGCCCATAAAGCAAATGCCATATAGAATGAATCCTAATTTTTCCAAGGCCGTAAAAAGAAGAAATAGATAAGTTGTTTGATGCGGGATTCGATTTGCTTTGGAGAATTCGAATGGGTTTCTCCCATTGTGATCTCAATAAAAAAGAATGGGAAGCTACGCATTTGTGTTGATTACAAGAAGCTCAATAAGGCAACAAAGAAGGATCATTACCCTCTTCCATTTTCGATCGATCTTGGGCGAAGTAGGGCAGAGTGCTATAGTTTCTTTGATGGATATAGCGATTCTGACCAAGTTCGTATAGCGAGAAAGATCAGTTTGAAGACCACGTTCACCACTCCTTGGGGAACGTTTGCTTATAGAGTTATGCCTTTTGGGTTGTGTAATGCTCCAGCAACATTCCAGTGTTTAATGAATAGGGTGTTCGAACCCTACATTGGGACCTTCATCAGAGTATTTCTGGATGATTTTTGCATCTATGGGAGCAATTTGGACCACTGCGCACTGATGGAGACAACATTTCAAAGGTTAGATGAAGCACAAGCCTCACTAAACCCTACAAAGTGTGTCTTTGGATGTTCTAAAGGCATTTTGTTAGGGCATGTTGTATCCAGAGATGGTATTGGTACTGATCCTAATAAAGTTTCAAAAATCAAAGATTTACCATTTCCTATGAATAGAAGTAAGTTGAGATCATTTTTAGGCCATGTGGGTTACTATAGAAGGTTCATCAAGAATTTCTCAAAGATTACACAGCCACTAACCCAGTTCTTGAAGAAGGATGTTACTTATGAACTAGGAAATAAGGCGCATGAAGCTTTTGGACAACTGAAGGAAGCCCTGGTGTCTTCACCTGTTTTGAAGAATCCAAATTGGAGCAAGCCATTCATTGTGTACACTGATGCCTCAGATGCAGCACTAGGAAGTACTTTGAGCCAAAATGATGAAAATGGGAATGAACATCCAATTTACTTTGGGAGCAGACAAATGAGCGATCTTAAGGTCAATTATCTTTGAATCAAAAAGAGGCTCTGCTATCATTTTTGTTGTAAAAGAAGTTTAGAAATTACTTGCTAGGGTAGAAATTTCTAGTTGTAATAGATCATCAGGCTCTAAAATATATTGTAAATAAGCCTAACCCATCAGGGAGGATAGCAAGATGGATAATTTTTCTACAAGAATTTGAATTTGATATTATAGATAGGCCAAGAAAGAAGCATGTCAATGCAGATGCACTCTCTCGAGCCTATGATGGTTTAGGATCATCTTGTGATGATGATGATTTCCCGATGCAAAGATTGTTATCCCTTGACACAATCCCAGGTGAATACATAGATATTTGGAATTATCCTGAATGAATTCAAGTTTCCTAATGGTGCCAATGCAAAGACTAAGAGAAAGATTACTCAAACTAGTCGTCCATATTCTATTCTGCACAGAGTATTATTTCGAATAGGACCTGATGGACAGTACAAGAGGGAAGTTGGACGTGATCAAGGGAAGGAACTGCTAGAAGAATTCCACAATGGTACATGTGGAGGGCACTTCTCTGGATAACTTACAGCAAGAAGGATCTTGGATGCAGGTTATCACTGGCCCACTCTTTTTAAAGATTGTTATAATTATTGTAAGACATGTGATATTTGTCAAACACATGGTAACCGTAAGACTTCATCAGCTCCATTATGCCCTATTCTTCCACTTGGTCCCTTTGAAAAGTGGGGAATAGACATTGTAGGTCCACTTCCAACTACCTCACGCCAAAATAAGTATATTGTAGTTGCCACAGATTATTTAACCAAGTGGGTTGAAGCTAGGCCATTGAAAACAGCTTCCATGGATGAAGTGGCAAGGTTCATATATGAACACATTGTCACCAGATTTGGTTGTCCATTAGAAATTGTAATAGATCAAGGAAGCCACTTCATTAATGAGGTGGTAGAAGCCCTAGTCAATAAGTTTTCTATTAAGCATAGGAAGGCAACAACATACAAGCCAAGCACAAATGGACAGGTGGAACGAATTTTTTTGTGTTGTGTCAAATTCTAGCAAAAGATGCAGCCTTACAGGTACATAAATGGGATAAAAGGATTCATGTAGCATTGTGGGCATATAGGGCAACATCAAAGTCAGCAACATGATACTCCCCATTTCAGTTGGCTTATGGCATTGATCCAGTTCTTCCTATTGAGTTTGATATTCCCACGGTCAGAGTAATGGAAAATGAAAGAATGGATGAAAGTGATTCAGTAAAAGAAAGGTTAGTACATCTTCATTTGCTAGAGGAAATGAGGGAAATAGCTAAGGATACAAGCTATAAGAAGAAAATGAAGCAGAAGGAATACTTTGATCAAAAGATCCAGTGGTCTCCATTTCATGTGAATGACTTGGTTCTAGTATATGATTCCAGATACAAAAAAAGAAGACAGAAAATTTCTTCCAAAATGGATGGGGCCCTACAAAATAAGCAGTGTGCATGAAAATGGTACGTCTGCATTGGGGAGGATTGGATGGCACTCCCATTACGAAATGGGTCAACCACGAAAAGTTGAAGATTTTCCAAGCACTGAATAGTCTACTCGAGGACGGAGTAGAAGCTAGGAAGGGGGAAGATGTCGACACTAAAATTTTCCTCCGTAATTTCTATTTCATTAATGTATGTATTAGGAATAGGATGTTGTTAAGTATAATTAGTAGTAGCGTCTGATAGAAGATAACATCGTCATCGATGCAGTGCGGTGCCAATAATGTGGAGTACAATAACAATCAAAGTACAATAGGAATGTTGTAAAAAGTAAATATTTGTCGCAAGTGGTCCTAAGAATGTTAAAATGTCAAAGTTTGGGTAATTAGAGAAGTAGGGTCTACATGATTAGGAATTAGAAATATTATATTGGTAATAAGGACAAGGAGTGAGGTCATAAATATTTTGTGTATTTTATTTGTAAAAATTCTAAAAATGTGGAACCCATGTAAAATGATAAGGTTTATCTTATCTTAAAAGATAAGCTTACATGTACAGATAAGAGTTAAGGTATGGAATATGATTCTTCAGTGGGATTTCTTATCCTATCTTAGAGATAAGATGGATAAGCCTAGAAGTTCTATAAATAGAGAGGCCACCCCCCTCATTTAGCATAGAAGGAAGTAGTGAGAAATATTGTAGGAAGTGTGCAAAGGAAGCCATCAGTTTAAAGGTGTGTTGAAGAAGCCATTAAGAGGTGTAATTGTAAAGTTTCTCCCATAGTCTTGGTGAAAAGCAAGTGAATTCAATAACACTTGAAGTACCTCATGGGTGAGATTGTAACAATTTCATGTTAATATTATAATTTACTTTGATATTTCAGATTTGTCATTATTCCGTCTTATCATAGTCGATGGTATTCTTGTGTTATGTTTGTTGTTTTGTTTCCAGTTACATCCACCAAACTAAAGGTTGTGCATTAGTAAATAATCATAGCACGAGGAGTTCCCGGTGAAGAATTATCATAGTCTTTGGATTGGTGATGACAGTTCTAGGAAGTGTCTTCACCCTATGGATTTCATTATGTGAACAATAGTTATTAAATTTATTGTTGCAGTACTCTCTACCATTATCTGATCTAAGACACTTCAACTTCAAACTTGTTTCATTCTCAACCAAATCTTTCCACTTCTTGAAAGTATTAAATACATCAAATTTATTCTTTATACAGTAAACCCAAACCTTCCTAGTAGCATCATCAATAAAAGTAACATAATACCATGAACCACCAAGAGAAGATACTTGAGCCGATTCCCACATATTTGTATGAATAGGCTCTAACTTGTGCTCCTTCTTGGTTGATCCAACCTTGAGAAATCTCACACGCTTTTGTTTCCCATACACACAATGCTCACAAAATTCTAGGTCTATGTTTTTCAAATCTGACAACTTTCCCTGTGAATGTAAAATCTTCATCCCCTTCTCACTCATATGGCCAAGTCTGTGATGCCATAGAGTTGTGTCTATACATGTAGTAGCTAAAATAGAAGATGGACTAATACTAACAGTGGATAAATACAAAGTACCTATTTTCTTACCTCTTGCTACCACAAGAGAACCCTTGGTAAATTTCCAAGAATTTGCTTTGTAAATATAACCATACAAGCCTCATCTCCTAATTTCCCTATAGAAATTAGATTCCTCCTCAAGCTAGGAACGTTCCTGACATTCTTTGACACCCAAGAGTTACCATTCTACAATTTAACATGAACAATTCCTTTTCCAACAATGTTACATGGCTCATCATCACCAAGATATACCTCATTAAAAATTCCTTGAACATAATCTTGAAAATATTGTCTATGAGGAGTTGCATGAAATGAAGCACCAAAATCTAAAACCCAAGATTCTAATTTACTATCTAAAGAAAGAATAAGAGCATCTTGTAACACATCACCTGTTATGTTTGCCTCTTTTCTCCCTTCTTGTTGATCTTTCCCTGATTTTAAAGACCAATAGTATTTCTTTACATGTCCTGCTTTTCCACAATTCCAGCATACCATCCAGCTTCTAGATTTAGATATTCTCTTTTTAGACTTTCCACGGTGTCCAGGACCTTTTGCTTTTTCCTTCTGTCTTCCCCTGTTCTCTACACTCAAAACATTACCAGATGACTCAAAAATGCTTTTTCTTCTCATCTCTTCATTCAAAATCACACCAATAACATCATCAAACTTTAAAGTGTTTGAACCAGAAACAAAATTACTCACAACCATAACCAAAGCATTCCAACTTTCAGAAATGAGCACAAAATCAAAAGAGCCCTAATTTCATCATCAAAACTTACTCCTACAGAGCTTAATTGATTAGTAACCATGTTGAATTCATTTAAATGATCATTTACTGAATCACCATCTGACATCTTCATATTAAATAAACTTTTCATGAGATATACCTTATTGGAGGTTGAGGGTTTTTCATATAATTTACCCAATTTTTCCATTAGATCTACCGTTGTCTTTTCCGTAGAAATATTGAAAGCTACCGTAGCTGCCAGGCACAACCATATCGTTCCCAGTGCCTTCCGATCAAGAACATCCCATTCTTCATCTTTCATAGTTGGTAGCTTTAAAGCTTTCCCTTTCAATGGTAGATAAAGATCCTTTTGATATAGGTAGTCCTCCACCTACATCTTCCATAGCTGAAAGTTCTGGCCGTTAAACTTCTCAACCCTGAACTTGCTATCTTCTATCATTGCTCCCACTCAAACAAGAAACCCTCATGTGAGTTTTTTTTGCCAAAACAAAATCCTGCTCTGATACCAGTTGTTAGGATCAAAACATAGATGAACAATAAAACGAAATTAAAATAGAAATAATATAAGCATGCAATCACAAGATAAACCCAAGATTTAACATGGTTCACCCAATGTGGGCTACATCCACCAAAAACAAGCCAGCCTTTTCCTTTATTCAGTCCAGAGGAATACAATACAATTCTCTCTTTTTCATATTCTAAAGAGTAAATCCATGCACATATATATAACTTGTGCACCTCTTTGAAAAAGTTTTCTTCAACCACAAACAACCTAAATATAGCATGCTTATAAATAAGACATGCATATAAATAAGATAAACATAAAAATAACAACTCTCGTCTATTAATAAGACAATGCTATTTTTATAAACATAAAAATAACAACTCCCGTCTATTAATAAGACAATGTTATTTTTATCCATGGCCATGCTTTCCTCCCAAAATCAAGGAAAAAGCAAACTGCCACTTCATCTTGCAGTTAGACTCCACATCTCTAACACATCATCCACTACAAAACCCATCGCAAAATTATTTATGCCCTTGCTAAACTTAGTTAACGGGTTCTCTTATTTCTTTGTGCAACTCTTCCACATTTTGAGGGTTTTCCATCAATATGGTTCTTTGTGGCATGAGGAAAACTACATTCATGTTATCAACACCTTAATTTGGATGAGTCATATGCTCTCTGTATTCCTTATCTTAATATTGTTAGTGAAGCAAATTGCATGTGAAGATAAGAGTTTCATGGATACCTTGGCTTATGAGCCATGCATATTAATTGAGGTCTTTTTGTAATTTCTCAAGCTATTTAACTTGAGATTTCTAATTACTAGGTCCATGAGAATGAGTAAACATCTCATTCATCAACTCAAATATTAGAAAGCTACTTGAGGTTTGGAAATCATTATTTCGTTGTTTGGAAAAATAAGTCACATTTTAGTACAAAAAAATCATTGCATGTATCATTCCATGCATTCATTCACAATTATTAATGGTCGTCAAATATTCACCTACTTATGGGATACTCTTATTATTATTGCATGTGAACATATTTTCACTCTCATAAGAATTGTTGCACTAATATTTAAATTATATATTAATGTTTCTAATTCAAAAGCACCTCAAAACTAATTTACTAGTAATATTGATTACACACAACGAATTACAACAATTTAAATTTAATAAAACAACAAATCCACTATATAACACAACATATGTTAGAAATTTAGTGCCCCACATCTCTTCATTATGAATAGTTTTGAATCAATTTATATCAACATAATTCAATTTTTTAAAAATTTGAATAATCCACATTAGCCCACATAACATTTAAATAATTCATAATGTATAAATAATATTCTAAGAACCCATCCTTTATGAATTTGAATAGCCCATTTCCAACTCATGACATCATTAAATGTAACTATGTAAGTGATGTTCACACGATGTAATATTATAACGTCTTCGAGACACTCATTCCAATAGAGGCTCGATACATTTATGTACGATTTTCCCAAAGACAATTCATGCTCTATTATAATCAAATTTTAGTTCACAAGTCATGGTAGCAATTTCTAATCGTGACTCCTATTCTGAATATATTTTGTTTAACGAATCTTTTTAAGAGATTTGTTCAAACTTTTAAATTATTAAAGAAGAGAGAGGGGGCTTGTGAACAAATTTATTTATTTACAATCAATCAATGTCAAAGATTTTAGAGAGATTTTAGGAATTGTTATTTAAAAAATATTATTACTTATAATTTTAATAATTCTATTATTATTATTTGAATATTTTATATACAAAAATAAATTTTATTATGATATTTTAATTAGAAAGATTTTTAAAAATTCTACACATATTGGGTAGTTTTGAAATAAATACATTTTCACTTCTTACACTTTTAACTATCCACAAAAAAATTGAAAAATATTTTATGTAGTGATGGAGTATTATTGTGCTTAATTATTAAGAGATTTAAACTCATTTAACAATTATTTGAGTTCCTTCAAATAAAGGACATTGTTCATGAGCATTTGTCATTATATTATATATATATTTTTTAAGATGGGGTTAACACTTTGTTAACATTTATTGTTCGTGTTATTAGTCATGAATACATCAAATTTGCTTTTATTTTTTACATTGATTTCAATTTGTTTCTAGTTAAAATAAATGTAATTATTTTCAATTTTACAAATATTCAACCCACTCAAATAGTAGGGGTGGTGTTTCTTGAGAAAAACAAATTTCAAATTCTCATAGAGAGTGACTCACTTGAATCATTTAAATTGGCAATTGCATATGAATTGTAAAATATGTTTAAAGGGATGTAAGTGTTTGATTTCTTAATTGTATGTTTATTATTTTTGTGTGTGGATATTTTTGAATAATGTATAAATCCTAAGTGAACAACATGTTGCTCGAGAGAAATTCGATCTACTTCGTAGCAAAATGAACATAAGATGACTCGAACCTTAACTAAACAATAGTGATGAATGTAAACAAATATGAAGATGGTGAATGTGTATGCCAAAAAAGTTAGTGGCAATGAATAATCTCATATAATTAGTTAGTGATTTGTACTCTGTAATTTGAGAGCTCAATGATTATATTGATTGCAATATACTTCTAAACATGCTTTAAATTTGACGACCACATATGCTCATCAAGCAATTTTTAAGTGACCGAATTTTCCAATATTACTCTTCAATATATCCAAAATTGTAAACTAGTAATACTAATAAATATATAAAAGAGAGTTAGTGTTAGGAAACTATATTGTTAGTGAGCCTCACATTTGAATAATAGGTGTATAAATTATATTATCTAGTTAATATAATTTGTGTGTAATATTATTATTAATATGAGTTGTCATAATACAATTCTCATTAATAATAATATAGTGTGTGAGTTTGAATAACATCTCATGTAGATATTCCATTGCATGATTTTAGAAGTAAGATATCATAGGAGATATCCTACATGGTCAAGAGATAGAATAGGGATGGACTTGAGAGATTCATAGGAGAGATTTTTGTTAGAAAGATATTATGGATTTAGAGATAAGATGACAAAGAGAATTTTCCTATTTGAAGGAGAGACTTCTATATATGTTTGTAATATCTCTACATTGTTTATGGTCTCATTTAAATTAATATTAAAGAACATGTTATTGTTTTTATCTAATTATTGTTAGTGTTTGTAGGTTTAGTGTGTAGGTTCGGAGGAGGTATCTCTATGTAAGTGCAACAACAAAGATGAAGATGGTTGGAAGAATCGTGTAAGAAAAATTCTAGCGAGATACCTCATAGTAAAAAGAACATAGTTTACTCGTAGGATATAGAATTGATGTTCCATTTTTTTGTTGAAAATATGAGAAAGAAACACACAAGTTTATAATTTACATTATCTTCGATTATTCAACTTGCAGTGTGCCTAAATTTCAATGTAATTTGCATTAATTTTTTTGGTAAAAAAACAATATTGTCAAGAGTCTATTTGTAATGTGTAAACTTTAGAGTATAATCATATTTATAAATATTATTCTAATGTTGGTGTAAGTTAATTAACTTATAATTATAGATCTAATCTACATTATAAATTATAATTTTGTAATCATTGTTGGTATTTAGAATTCTAGTTTAAAAACCATGATGTGGTCATCAAACTAGTTTTTTTCTATGTTTGTAAATAGGATGCAATAACGCTAGAAATCGACATCCTTTGAGTGGTTAAGATTCTAATTGTGGTTCCATTTTACCTTTGGTAGTCTTTTGTATGTTCAAAAGTGTTGATAGAATTTTGTCTTGTTATGTTTCTTGTTATTGTTAAGATCATTGTCCGAGTCGTCATTATAAATGTAAGAATTGTAATTATGTGTATTGTCACTATCAAAGTTGTCTATCATTGTCAAAAATAAATATGTGTCCTAAAAGTCAAAATGTTCTCATTGTAAAAGTTCTTGTAAAAAGTAATAAGTAATTACTTTTTAATTGTCATGTTTGCCATCATGTCAAAAGTTTCATAAATATTATCATCATTTATTAAAACTTTGTCAAATGTCCCTATGTAAAATTTGTTATTCTTGAATATGTAGTCAAGTGTTCAAATTATCAAAAACATTAGAAAAAATGCCTTGCGAAATGCGTTTTCGGTGGAATCCGACATCCGGTAAATTTGTCAAAATTGTGGGGGCGATTTCTCTCTCCTAGAAATGATTTGCATGATTGCATTTGATTGAGTTAGTAGCATCCAATTGGAGGATGGAGGCATCATAGGCTGGAGGATGACCAACATCCTCGGAAAGCCGCTAGCCGATTTCGAGACTACACATTGTAATAGTGGTGAATAAAGTGCATGGAAACAAAAAATGCCGAGACAGTGACCAACAACAACGAAAACTAGTTTTTGTTGTATGAGATCGTGTGGCGGTGATCGAGTGTAGTGGATACGAGAAGATGATGAGGACTTGGTCCTCATCCAATGTCTTCTCACTAGCTGCTAGTGATGAGGCCGCACATTGTAGTAGTGGTGAATAAAGTGTGTGGAAACGACAAATTCTTCAAGACTAGTGACCAACAACAATGGAAACCGGTTTTTGTTGTATGAGATTGAGTGGAAACGATCCAAAGTGTAGTGGCTACAAGGTGATGAGGACTTGGTCCTCATTTTTTTGTTTTGTTTTTTTCAAGTAGTGTGGTTTGTTTGTAAAAAGAACATACATATATTCATGTTCAAGATTTGTAATAAGTGAGAAAATTTAGAATGGAATCCTTGAGGGAAAAATGTTGTAGAAAGATGAAAGCACAAGGCAAAAATAACAACATGATACTAGAAGAGGATGAGCAGGGGTTCATTCCATGGTTTTTAGTTAACCTTTGTAAAACCATTAAAGGTTTTTCAAATGGTTCTCGCTTGAGGTCCCACATTGACTAGGTCAAAATTGTTCCCTATAGTGAATGGTTGATAATTAGATGGTTCTTATTCGTAGTTCCCACACTAATTTGGTCATATTAGTTCCCGAAAGTACATTGCCGATAAGAAGTTGATGAGATTATTCCCTACCTTAAGTTCAATTTTTTGAGTTGTGTACCAAGATTGTGAGCATGCAAAGGTGACATGTTGCGAAATGGAAGTACAATCCTTTTTCTCCCATGTTTGCACTAAGGAGGGAATGCTAGGAAATTATATTGTAAGTGCACAAATTTAAATAATGGGTGTATGAATTATTTTATCTAGGATCATAAAATTTGTGTGTGTAATATTATTATTAATATGAATTGTCATAATAAAACTCATTATTGATAATATAGTGTGTTAGTTGGAAAAATGGAAGTGAGTTTGAATAAGAATTCATGTAGATATTCTATTGTATGATTTTAGGAGTGAGATATCATTGGAGATATCCTAGGATGGTTGAGATAGAACATGGATGGATTTAGAGATAAGGTGATTAAGAGAATCTCCCTATTTGAAGGAGAGACCTCTCTATATAGATGTAAAATCTCTACATTGTTTTTGGTCAATTTAAATCAATATTAAGAGCATGTTATTATTTGTTCTAGTTATTATTAGTATTTGTAGGTTTATTGAGTGTTTAGATTTTCAAATCTTAACCGAAATTATCGATTAATTAAATCTTTTATCTACTTCCTCCCGAAGATGGGTACACATATAGTACCCGAAACATAAAAAAAAAAATAATCAACATGATATAACCAAAAATCTCAACTTCAAAAAATCAACATCATGAAAATATACACAATCTCAACTATGCATTTATTTTTAAAAATTTAACATATATTTACGCATATCAATATAATTTATATATAAATCTATATAAAAATAGCCATCATATTATATATATGTAAATTAGGGAAGACGATTCTTTCAAACACATGCAAGTATTTTATGATTAAAAACGCTTGAAAAACATGTATACAAAAAAATTAAATACTACTTCCTAGTTCCAAAAATAGTCGACATTTATAACATTTTGTATATTTCTAATGTGGCAAGTAAGAATTCTTCCATTGATTTGAAATTTTCAAGCTTCATGTTTTACAAAATATGAGAATGGTAAGCAAGTTTTGTTCAATTTGTTATTAATGATAAAAGGAAACGATTTGCATCGAAAGGTGTCAATTGAAAAGGCTTAACATTTTTAACAAATACACCCTAGAGTAAGGCACCTTTGGTGTACAAATGTTATAAGAGATTTCTAAAAATTAATATATTTTTAGAGAAAATAATTATGAAAAATATTGTATTCAATATTTTTTATTACTAATAGAGATATCTTAAATATATTTATTTATAAATGTTGAATGATATCAATTTGAATTCATCATTTTTCATAAATCTTCTATCGATTGATAATAGATAGTTTTATCTTTGTCTTTTTTTAATTTGAATTTTTGATACAAGGCGAGCCGCTATAACTTCTAGTGTTTCTTTAAGAAATAATCAAACCCAAGACGTGGGCTACCTAAAGTGGTAGCTATGGTCAATTAAGCTAATCACAAGCTACTTTATTTTTATCTTCTCTAAGTAAAAAGAAAAAAATGTCTTATGAATGTTAAATAGATGTAAATTTTGAAGTCATCAACTAATTCTTTATCCATTGACATTATAGTTATGACCACCACCTAACCCATATTGTTATTATAATTATATTAGTACATACATGTAAAACACATCTATCTAAAATACAATGAGAGATCAATCTCGAGATCCTTATCTTGGAATTTTCGAGTAACGATTACTACTTTTGAGTTATGGAGTTTAATTACTTCAGCTTAACATGTAATATTAAACTTGTTGGAAAACACAGTAACCAACATCAGTCACCTATGACCAAAGATCGGTCAGAAAGTAGAAACCAACATTGGTTAGGGCTAACCGACGTCGCTTACACATGTGTGTGAGTGTTTTATTTAACTCATGGGAATTAGATCTATTTTCAGTATTAAAGAAGATCTATTGATTGTAATTGCATGGCTAAGTGCCCTAAATTTGTATATGCCTATATAAGCATAAAAGATAGGGTTTAGAAGTAAAAATTGAAGAGTTGATGATTGTTGTGAAAATAATTGTGAGAGAGAGAATTCTTGGAGAAGAAGGAAAAGCTTGAGAGAAAGAAAGTACTATACATATAAGAGGTGTGGAAGATTGTAAATCTTCATTGTATATCTTCACAAAGCTTTGGATAATAGATTGTCTTATTTCTTGGTGGATGTAGCCCACACTGGGTGAACCACATTAAATCATTGTTGATTTATATCTCTTGTTTTGTATATTTCTTCTAGTAGAATATTCACTTTTATTGCATGTATGCTTAGATCTGATATATTATCTGTACAACCTTGTGCTAACCCCAACAAATGGTATCAAATATTTGTTTGAGGGTTTTGTGTGTTGACATATTTACTCACAGAGGGTTTTCTGATTGAGTGGGAGCTACAACAATGGCAGAAGAAAACAAATACAAGGTAGAGAAGTTTGACGACCAAAATTATCAATTATGGAAGATACATATTGAGGATTATCTATATCAAATATATTTGTACTTACCATTGGATGAAAATTCTATACCTACAAAGATGACTGATGAAGAATGGAAGATTCTTGGCGGAAAAGGCTTTGGGATCTATAAGATTGAGCCCGACAAAGATCCGTGGCTTTTGATATTACGAATGACATCTACGGTAGAGAGTTAATGAAATCTCTTGCTAATTTATATAAAAAAATCCGTGCTTCAAATAAAGTTTATTTGATGAAGAAACTATTTAGTTCTAAAATGCATGAAGGTGGATCTACATCTAGTCATTTGAATGATTTCCGATCTATTGTAAATAAGTTAAAATCGGTTGATATTTCATTTGATGATGAAGTGAAAGCACTCTTATTCTTATGTTTTTTTCCTGATAGTTGAGATAACTTGGTAATGGATGTTAGTAATACAACATCTGCTAATAATATTTTGAAGTTTGATGATGTGGTTAGTATAATCTTGAATGAATAAATTCATAGGAAAATTACAAGAGGAATCATCATCTGGGAATGCTTTGAATGTAGAAAGTAGAGGCAGGAAAAGGAGAGATCCAAGAGTAAGAATAATGAGAAATCATAGTCAAGGGATGAAATATATAAATCTAGAGGTAAGGGAATTACCTATTGGAAATGTGGAAAGAAAGGACACACAAAGAAAGATTGTTGGTCAAAGGATAAAGAGAACTAACACCCAAACAAAAATAAAGAGGAAAATATTGCAACAGAGATAATGCAAGATGCTCTTATTCTTTATTTGGATAATAGAATAGAATCATGGGTTTTAGATTTAGGAGCTTCTTTCCATGTAACCCCTAATAAGGGTTAATTCAGAAATTATGTCTAGGGCAATTTTGGGCATGTTTATTTGGGTAATGATGAACCTTGCAGATTCACTGTAACAGGGAAGTTCATCTAAAATTATAGAATGAAAATACATGGGTATTGAAAGATGTGAGACATGTGCCAAGCCTCGGAGGAATCTTACTTTGTAGGGCAACTTGGTGAAGTTTGTTGCATGGTTACATTCACAGCGAGACTTTTGGAAAGTCACCAAGTGTGTTTTGTTATGGAAAGAGGTAATAAGGTAGGAACATTATATTTATCTACTTGTGTTATTGATTCATTTTTGTGTTATTCAGTTCAGATTCAGATGCAAGCATGTGGCATAATCGGTTGGGCCATTTGAGTCAAAAAGGAATGCAGATCTTAAAGGCTAAGGGTAAGTTATAAAATTTGAAAGATTTAGATCTTGATTTCTATGAGCATTGTATCTTTGGAAAGCAAAAGAGAGTGAGAGTTATCAAAGTTGGGGCAACTAAAAAGGAACATAAATTGGAGCTTGTACACTTAGATGTGTGGGGACCAACTCATGTAGCTTCTCATGGAGGATCCCAATATTATGTTACTTTCATTGATGATGTTATAAGAAAGGTATGAGTTTATTGTATTAAACATAAATTTGATGTTTTTAGACTTTTAAAATATGGAAAGCCATTATTGAAAATAAATCAAATTCAAAGTTAAAGTGCTTTAGATCTGATAATGGTGGTGAATATTATAACAAGGCTTTTAATGATTATTGTTCAATGAATGGAATACGTAGAGAAATGATGGTTCCAAGAACACCACAAGAGAATGGTGTTACAAAAAGAATGAACATGACAATCATGGAACATGCTAGAAGTATGAGGATACATGTTGGATTGCCCTTGTAGTTTTGGGCAGAAGCAGTTGATACAATAGTTTATTTGATTAACCATGGGCCTTCAAGTTCACTAGATGGAGGAATACCAGAAAGAAGCTTGGACCGGAAAAGAGGTAGATCTTTATTTTCTTAAATTTTTTGGTTCAGAAGATTTTGTGCATATTGATAAGGAAAATAGAAAAAGTTGGATGTAAAATCCAAGAGATGCACTTTCATTAGTTATGGATCTGGTGATTTCGATTCCATTTTTGGGATTTAGAGAATTCTAAAATGATTAGAGTCGTGACATTGAATGAAATGAAAAGATAATATACAAGGATCAAATTTTGGTACCCAGATGAACCAATTGAGAAGTTTGTGAATGAAAATGAATTCTTGGATTTAAAAGTCATACCTACGGTGGTTACACAAGAACTAAAGGTGTCGATTGACCCATGACTCGACATTGGTCAACTAAACCAAGATGCTCGGTTATAGAAGAGCCAAACTAACATCGGTTAGTAGAAACAACATCAACCACCGTCGAATTGGAAACAAATGTCTAGAAGGTCCGAATGAGCCTTCAATAACCCAAACTTCTATGAGAAGGTCACAAAGGGTAAGTAAACATTCAGAAAGATTTACACCTTCTCTATCTTATTTATTATTGATTGATAATGGTGAACCAAAATGTTTTGAAGAAGAAATGCAAGATAAGAACCACGTGCAGTGGGAACATGGCATGGATGAGGAAATGGACTCCTTGGAACAAAACCAGACTTGGGATTTGGTTAAGTTTCTAGCAGGTAAGAGAACATTGCAGAACAACTGGGTTTACAGTATCAAGGAAGAAGAGGGTGGACAAAAAATGTACAAGACAAGGCTTGTAGTAAATGGATTTGCATAGAAAGCAGGTATTGACTTTGGTGAAATATTTTCTCATGTTGTAAAGATGAATTCTATTCATACTGTATTGAGTTTAGTTGCAATACATGATTTGCATTTAGAGAAACTAGATTTGAAGACAACTTTTCTTCATGGTGATTTGGATGAAGAGATTTATAAGTAGCAAGAACATGCAGGGTATGAAGTCAAGGGAACGGAGAAATTAGTGTGCGAGTTGAAAAAGATCCTATATGGGCTCAAACAAGCCCTAATGCAATGGTACATGAGGTTTGATAGTTGCATTCATAAACATAGTTGTTTGAGATGTGAATATGACCATTGTGTTTATTTCAATAAGCTTGAAAATGGGAGCTATATTATTTCATTATCGTATATGGATGATATGCTTAATGCGAATCTAGTATGCAGGACATTGGTGAGCTTAAGGGAAAGCTAGCTCACACATTTTCTATGAAGGATTTAGGAGTTGTAAAAATAATCCTTGGCATGCAAATACACATAGACAGAAGAGCAAGAAATTGTATTTGTCTCAAGAGGATTATATCAATAAGGTGTTGGAAAGGTTTAACATGCAAGATTCAAAACCTGTAAGTACACCTATGGAAAGAAACTTCAAATTGAGCAAAGATCAATGTCATTCATCACATAAGGAGGTCAAATACATGACACGAGTACCATATACTTCAGCAGTGTGGAGTCTCATGTATGCTTATGGTTTGTACCAAATCAAAAATTACACAGTAATGGGATTTGTGAGTAGATTTATGGCCAATCCAGGTAAAGAGAATTGGAAAGCAGTCCAATGGATACTCAAGTATTTGAGAGGGACATCTAGCATGCAGTTATGCTATGGAGGTTTGAAAATTTCTTTATGTGGCTATGTTGATTACGATATGGTTGGAGATCTAGATGGTAGAAGGAGCACTACCGATATATTTTCACAATAGGTGGACAAAAGTTAGATGGATATTGAGATTACATAAGGTCGTGGCTTTGTCTACTACAGAGGTAGAGTATGTCGTAGTTGCATAGGCTAGTAAAGAAATGATATGGATGAGTAGGTTCATGGAAGAGTTGGGAAAGGAGCAAGATGATTGCAAATTTTTTAGTGACATTTAGAGTGCAATTCATTTGGCAAAGAACTCAACATTTCATTCTAGAACGAAACACATTCAGTTGAGATATCACTTCATATGGTAGGTATTAGAGGATGGGTAGCTGAAACTGGAGAAGATTCATATGAGTGAGAACCCTGCGGATATGCTAACGAATCCATTAGCAAAAGAGAAGTTGGAGCTACACTCCACTTTTTTTGGTCTTCAAGTTTGAGACTTGAAGAGGAAGAAACAAAGCTAAGGAAAGGATCCAAGAATGACATTGTACATGTATAATGCAGTAAATTATCTCCAAGTGGGAGATTGTTGAGTTATGGAGCTTAATTACTTTGGTTTAGCATGCAATATTAAACTTGCCGAAAATACAATAATTGACATTGGTTATGGAGGGACCGGCATCGGTCACCTATGATCGGCATCGGCCAGAAAGTAGGAACCGACATCAATTAGGGCTAATCGACATTAATTACATGTGTGTGAGTGTTTTATTTAACTCACACGAATTATATCTATTTTTAGTATTAAAGCGGATTTATTGATTGTACTTGCATGGCTAAGTGCCCTAAGTTAGTATATGCCTATATAAGCATGAAAGTTAAGGTTTAGAAATAAGAATTGAAGGAGTTGATGATTATTGTGAAAATAATTGTGAGAGAGAGAATTCTTGGAGAAGAGAGAGAATCTTGAGAAAAAGAAAGTACTATACATCTGAGAGGTGTGGAAGATTGTATATCTTCACAAAGCTTTGGATAATAGATTGGCTTGTTTCTTGGTGGATGTATCCAACACTAGGTGAACCATGTTAAATATGGTGTTGATTTATATATCTTGTTTTGTATATTTCTTCTGGTAGAATATCCATTTTTATTGCATGTATGCTTAGATCTAATATATTATCCGTGACAACCTTATGCTAACCCCAACAACTACTAATTTCATTATCTATTTCTCAAATTTTCCAAAGTGAATGACGATAGATGATGTTAGTTAAATAGTTAAATTATGTGTAAGGCTTCAAAATATTTTGATGAAAAAATAGGGTCCTAAAACTCTATTATATTGTTAGGATATTATGATTTTTCTATTGACTTTTCCAAGAAAAAAGGAAAAAACTTAAGTGACAATCAAATCAATGTCAAATTTAAGATCAAAATTAAAAATAAACATAGTAACAAATATTTACCTCTTCTCCACACTATTATTGTAAAACACCTATAAACATAATAATATTTTTATTGTTAATTTAATTTATAAATTAACAAACTTCCTTCTAACTAAGCTTTGTTAAAAGGTCTATTTTTAACCCTTATCATCATTAATATATGCATTACTCTTTTTATCATCATGCATTCAATTTAAATTAAATGTTGATCTATAAACTAACACTTTACCAACAAGAGATACAATATTTACGTTGATAGATAAATATGAGGCAAGTTGCTCCCACTACGCTTTGTTTAAGAACCGAGTTAATCAATGAAATATCTAAGAAATTAGGTCGACAATTGAGTTAATATATTTTGGTGTCCCCCACTTATTTTTCCAAATCCCTATGAACTAGCAATCACGTGTGTACAATGCAATTTGAACACCGAACCGTATATGTTATTAGATTTAGAGGGATAGTTATTACTTTTGTAGTTGATGTTAATAAGGAGTGTGCGTGTTAGAAAACTTAAACATTTTAGACCATGTCAAAAGTGAAAAAAGTGTTCTGATGCTATGCAAGTAATGAGGTATTATCTTATCCTTGGAGGCTGATCGGAGTAAGAAGATGCCTTAAGAAATCCTTCGAGGTTGATCAGAGTAAGAAGATTTGTTAAGAATTCTTTTCCAACATGAAAGTTCGGATAAGGAAAAAAAGCAGAGGTAATTCTTGCTATATGCAATCAAAGCACATATGAGAGCTTTTGTATTGTAGTGATTTGGAGCTCATTCTGCACCTTTTGGATATCTTAATTTGAGAAATGAAGATGGACAGTTGGATTGAAATCTATTTTCTCAAATGTACATGCCTGCAATTCTTTTGGCCATCTATTATAATGAAGAAATGGCTCAATATCAAGCCAAGGTAGGATGAATTTGGTGTTGATTGAAGAGATACTGAAAGTGACTTCGATGATGAAGGTATGTTTTTCTTATTGCTGCATTCATTACCTAATGCATATGAAAAAAACTGCAGTACAAAGGTATGCTTGAAACTTGTGAAACACCTCACTGTTCTAAATCATAATGAAACTAGAAATTCTTATTTGATCTACTCAACACAATGTTTGTAAGGTAAAATTTGTTGAGAATGAACCAACTAGCAAGATTGGCATCAACCAAACTGTCTCGTGCTTTCAAATCATTGTATTAACTTGTTAAAGGTTTATTTTCAACATGTTAGAAGAGATGTGTTTTTGTAATGCCATATAGGTGAGATTCTCAAACTGTTGTTATGATCTTTGGTGAACTTAAAATCAGATTTCGATTTCAAAAGTCCATAGGCCAAACTTTCTACTTTAGTTTTAGCATGAATTCAAGGACCGTACAGTCTTATAGTTTTCTTCTTTCGAGGATTGTTGCTTGTCTTGTTGAATGTGCCCACCATTGCACATATTCATTGTTATGGTTTGGCCTTCTTTACTACGTTTATTATCTTAGAGTAGTAAATCCCTTCAGTGCGTCTACATCATAATCAGTAAAACAATAACATTTTTTTCAGCTAGTAGTTAGTAAGTCTCACACATTTTTTGTGGCTTCACTTATATTGTAGGAACTCCTTCTGAACATTTTTTTCCAAGACTTAAAAGAGACAAATCAAATACAATGTGAGCCCATTACATAGATGCGAAAGAGATTAAGTTGGTCAATTTCAAATTGGTCACATTGTTCATTGTTTATATATCAAAGATCTGGAGTCAAATCTCACTATGATTTGAATTTTATAATCTCTTATGTTTTGGCATTTGGAAGGATTTTAGTAGATACTTGGAATGTTGAAGGAAAACTTCCACCAGACGATTTAGATATTGAGGAATGGATAATTACAAAAGATATTGCATATGTATATGTCCTCGAGTAATTTTCTTGATTATAGTTTCCTTTCTAGAGTCACACAGATGACCATCCCATTTTTGTGGAATATTTGATGGCTTGTATGAGTAGCTATTCTTCTTGTAATTTAGTTGTGATCACATGATTGAAAATATTGGTCTATAATAGTATTATTCAGGTAAATATTGAGAACATATTAGCCTCTTGACCAGAATTTGAGTATTCCCTGTTCTACCCATTTTAACTTTGTTTTCATTTCAAATATCCTGTGGGGGTTATCTGTCTTATTTATTTCAAAGCAAAACTGGATAAGTAAAATACATATAATATCTTTCCTTGTAAGATCTATGTGCTTATAAAATCTTCCTATAGATTCAAGTAATTCTAATTTTCTCTTTTCTACTTTCTCGGGTTCTTTAGTAGGATTAAAAGAGTTGAAACATTATATACAATGATATTTAGTTGAATTATTCCCTTGGTGAAGCTAGGGTTCTATTCAAGCACTAATTGATAATGATGTGCATCTTTCCGCTTTCCAAATTGGTCGTTCCTTTGAATGTCGGAAACATTTTTGGTGCAAAGGATAATATCTATGTCTATAAATGGGAAAATTGACTTCGCAACACATTGAACAAAGTCCAACCTCCTAAATTAGAGTGTAAATGCTACAGTGCTCCTCCTTCCCCATCAAGGGCTAATGCATCTGACACCATTGTAGATGAAATATTATCAGGAAGAGATGTAGTAAGTGATGTAGATGTTATAATATCTCCTCAAAGTGTTGAAGGAGATACCCCTATTGATGTAGCTAATGATCTCATATATCCTAGTAATCTATACAATTTTAAGAGAGTCTCCACCAGTTTAGGAAGATCAAAAACAACCTGGCCAGAGGAATTATTAGAAGTGCAACAGGTAAAAGGAACTAAATTCTTCATGAAAAATAAAAATGATAAAAATAAATAACCTCAAACAGACCACAAAATGATGGAAAAACATACTTACTTGGAGATGTGGGGCTCCAAGGATGGGGATGACATTCAAATAAGGGTACAACTATATTCTTCATAAATTTTGTCACTAGAAAATACGGGTATAGGGACAGAGTCACAGTCCCTATACTAAAGTTTCCTAGCAAATATACAGGAAAAAGACCAATTGCTTTGTTTCTAGATTATTCAACTTTCAAGAAATTTTTTCTTAAGAAACATATTACCCTCCTATTGCTCACCATAGATTAATCAATGCAATAAATAAAACAAGTGAATAAATACTTCAATAAATATTAAAACCCACCTAAAGTTCGTTTAGAGCCAATAATATCTTCTTTATAGCAGGAGAAAGAAAATCACAAATATCATGCAAAAAGTGAAAGAAGAAGTTAATATAACTAAATGTATCTGTGAATTCAAAAGGAGGGACTCCTCCATTAAGATTATCCTGTATTTTCAATTTCATACTTGTAATTGTAAATCCACTTTGCGTACTTCCTCCGAAGTATGAGCAGAGATACCGACAATCTATGTAATCTAGTGCCGAATAAGTGCACTACTCATCCAAAAAAAACTTTTTTCTTTTTATAAATATAGTTTTTCCCCTATAATTATCGTATTTCTTTAATTTTGATTTATATTTCTTCTTTTTCTATATAATTATTATATTTGTGTAATTTTTCAAAAAATAATCTCAACCAAATTCGATGTGCACCGTATAAAACTATCTTTATACCCATGATTGGATTTACTCCCATGTTAATACCCTCTTCCTGCTATATAAGTTTGTCTTTGTACATGGTTTGGTTTTCTACCTAAAATATATTGCATTAGAATGTTTGAAGCATGCAAAAAAATGATATTGAAGGCTTGTAGGGGTGATGATGAAGCGAAGCACAGAATAGGAAAATATGATTTTATCAAAACTATTGGGTAGGGAGCTTTTGCTAAAGTGAAGTTGTGTAGGAACATAGAAACATGAAAGCATGTGGCCATCAAGGTCATAGAAAAAAACAAGGTACTCCATGGAGGGAAAGTGAACCAAATCAAGAGAGAAATTTCAATAATGAAATTAGTGAAACATACAAATGTGGTGGAGCTGTACAAATTCATGGCCAACAAGTAAAAATGTATTTAGTTATGGAGTATCTACAGGAGGAGATCTCAGTATGACCCGATAGCCTACTAGAGAAATCTGGAAGAAGAAGAAAATACATCCTATTATTCACATGCAACCTCCCCAATCACATCCCATGAATATGTGAATGAATCATACAATTCAATTGATGCTTCATACCCATTTCCATTGTGAGATATCCCTCTTGATACAATTACTTGAAACCCCTTGCAATTAGAATTAAATCCTCTTTCAATGATAGACACAAAATAGTTTTATCTTGGCTTGTGCAATGGAGGAAGGCTTCTCCACTGCTTCGATATTGGATTGCAGATTGCAAGATGATGAGATACAGTTGAAGTTTCCTTGACAAGGTGGAAATCCCCAATTGCTCCTACCGTAATACGCATACCGGATATCAAAAAACATTCAAAATTATTTCACAACTGTCATCTAGATAGTAAATTTCACTCCAAACACAATTCTTAATAGCCTATTGGAAGTATAACCAAAAATAATAGAACTCATAGTGTATCTAAATTAATAATATATCCCAACTCTATCGGAATTGCTCCCTTAATATTGTTTGAGGATAGATTCCTGTAACAACAATAACATAATATTGCTAGACTCATTAGACCACGAGTGTATTATATATGCATGTTTAATGTGCTTGACAGAACCCTTCCACAATCATCATATACATGATCGATCAACAACACAAAATATAATCTGAAAGAACTTACAAATAAGTAGGCTTCCAAGCTTCCGAAATTCAAGAGGCATTGTTAAGTTGAAACTCAAGAGCCAGAAGATGCAATTAAATTTGAGTGCATTTCGTCAAACAGTTATCATGCAACCTCAAATCACGAAAATTTCATGTTAAGATCAAATTTCAAATTTCATGTTGTTTGAGAATCTACAGTAGAACAAAACAACAAAACATTAAAAACCCAATATATAAAACGTACCATAAAGCTACACCATGTCTTTTACGAAAACAGATTCACAAAAAAATTGAACACTTAAGAAAAACTCCACACAAAATGCAATAATCACCCAAAATCTATCTACATAGTTGAAGGTTGCTCTTGTTCATTGATGCATTTAATTAATATTAAGACAATAGTTTATAGTCCTTCAAATTATTACTTTTTGGTTCTTGAAAATTGTAACCATGTATGGATGCCAAGATTTCTTCATTACATTAATAGAAACCTCAAATCTTCATTTGATAAGCAAGAACTTGTAAGTATTGCATTCTTCTAAAGGAAAAATTGTATCAATGAGACCATGACTTCCCCTTTTGTTTGTATACCCTGGATAGTCTGTTATTTAAAAATTAATGGACTCCTTGAAAGACAACCCACATCCCTTTGCTTCTTGGACTAAATTCTATCTATCATATGGGAATCCCTCCTTGTTGGGAATATGGATTTCACCAAAAGTGCTCAATAGATTTAATGCACGGTAAAAGAAATTTCTCACTGGATCCATGTGCTTATGAATAACTTACATATCCCATTATGACCTCCCAAAATAGCCTACATGAGGAAAGTTAAAGACAATTCAGTCAAATCAGTCTTAATACTTCTACTTGATCCATTTTAGTGGCATCCACCCCATGTCGTACCAATGCTCCATGTTTTTTCAAATTCAAGATGCAAATGACATCCAATTTGTAGAGAATTAAAATGTCATCTGCATTTACAATCATTATGAATGGATTAAGTAGAAAAGAATGAAAAATCATGGTTGAAAAACTCCTGACATATACAATAATCCCTAAACGTGAGTATACTGTAAAATACTTTCTTTGAGACTTTATTTATTCAGAGAAATGGAAACAATGTTAATACAAAAAGATAACCCACATACAGATACAAAAATGTAATTAGAAAGTTACAAAGGATCTACTCTCCAAAATGCTTACCCTGCAAGGATCCGCACCTTTCCAATTAAGGGGAATTTTGCTTCCAACTCAGTTTCAAATTCATGCAAGCTTTGTGGGTAGTGACTATACAGTCTCTTTATAGCAATTGGCTTACAATTCTTTAGAACACATTTATAAATAGTGCTTGTAGCACCATAGCCAATTATATATTTCTCGTTTAGATTTTGTATGTTTCCCTGTTTGCCTACAAAATTTCAAACATTAGATCCAATTCAACATAAAATTAGCTTGCATGTATAATTTTTAATATTATTCTAATATTCGAAAGAGCATGGCTCAGTTTCAATTCCCTTCCCTAATTGGGGCAAACATGGGGTAAGTTTGAAGCTTAAACTCCTGCCCACACAAAACAAACATGTACATCAGTGAATCCCTCTCAAAGCATTTCCTTTAGCCTGACGAGAAGGGGAACCCACCACCATGATCAATCAAATGTGAACTGTCAAAAATAGAGGTTTTTGTGTTCAAGGCTGCAACTGATTGGGGGCTTGAAGACAAGTCTGAAAAAGTAAACGAAAGGGCTAAAATAGTCATCATAGTTCAGGTGCCCACAAATCCTTATCCAAGATCAGAAACATTTTAGGTGCCCACAAACCCTTATCCAAGATTAGAAAGGGTAGACGTGACTTGAACTTCTGCAACAATCATTGAAGCCAAATTCGTCAAATTTTGCAGAGGAAGGTCGGAAACCAAAATTTCCTAGGAAAACAACTTTCGAATCCTCCTGCAATACCGACAACAAAAATCTAAATACCAAAAGCCTAAACTACCAGGCGTATTCTTCCAACCCAAAGATCCTCTAGAAATGACAATGAAATTGGGTGCACGAATGAATAAATATATCACATATGAATACATACCTATCGAAAACATGCAACCGCCGCAAAAACAACGAAAAATAACTTAAAAGGTAAAAACGCCCAAGCGCCCAAAATTTAACATAGTCATAGAAACGTCTAGAAGGGCCTTTCCCATATGGGGGACGCCTTTGCCGTAGTAAAAATAAGAGACGTATAAGTAACTTCAAGATGGATTACCATGATTTTGAGATTTAGTTAGTATCGAGTCAAATTTATATTTTATTATTTAAATTATTTTGATGAATAGCTTTGAGTCAATTCACATCAACTCTTATTTTATAAATAGGATTTCTTAATAATTAATCAATAATATGCTTTAACACACATGGCATTTAAGGAAGTCATAACTTATGAATATTAATTTTTAGGAGTCAACCTTGTATGAATATGAAAAGTCCGTTTCCAATTCACGACATGATAACATTGTAGGTGATGTTCATACGATGTAATATAATACCTTCAAAATTATTCCAAAATCAAATCTACTTAAACATTGTGACACTATTATAACATAACATTTAAAAAAACCATGCACTAGGTCACAAGCCACACGTGTAATTTATTCTAAATATTTTTATTTAAGGAATTTTTTAAAAACTAGCAATCGCATGTGCACAATGCAATGTGAACATCGAATGATATATGTTATTTGATTTAGAGGGATAGTTATTAATTTTGTAGTTGATGTTGATAAGGGGTGTGATTGATTTTGTAAGTGTGAAAATATAGATGAAGCATTACATTTAAAGGTTTTATCTCTACATTTCAAATTTGTTACAAATTCGTACATATATGAATTGAGTTTTGAATAAGCTACAACTCTAAGAAAAATATGTCAAAATATATTTAATGGTGTCACGCATATCATAGTTCCATAGGTATATGTGAACAAATAACAAGTGAAGTGATCACCAAGAAAAGTATCAAAATCTTTAAGATCTTGTTAACTACAATACCACTTTGAATGAAAGTATCAATGACCTCTCAGTTCCATTTTAAGATATTATTGTTCTCAAAGTATATTTAATGGTTTAACAACATCACTGTATGCATGTGTAAACAAATTAATAGGAAAAGTGACACTTGTCATGAAGTTAAAGATGACAAGAATATCACATTTTTGTTAGTATGAATTGACAAATAACAAGTTCCTTCCTTCACCAATACTAGAGAGACTTTATGCTTGGGTTTTTTTTACCCTGTTCAAAAATATTGGGAAACATCAATCAACTCGATATCACAATCCTATGGCTTTATGTGTGAATAGATAACAAAGACAGAGCCTTTGCCCTCTATGGCCTGGTTTGGTCTTTTCGGTTGAAGAACTCATTTTAAAATTTCTATTTTCTTTTCACTCTCTATACAAATGGTGTGTTGTTGTAGCATAATCTATACATTTCATAATTAGAGAAATGACCATTATTGTCACTAAATTACACAAATTTACAAGGATATAGTTTAAACCAATGAAAAAGTATGCGTTATTACTATATTGAAATGGTCATATTAGCCGATTAGACAATGGAGTATATGAAAGCCATAATTATCAAGACTAAATACCATGATTACCCAAGTCTAGAAATAGGGGGCCATAGGGGCTAGCTTCCTGAGGAAGTGGTATGCCTATTAAAATAATATATTAAAATGATTTAACTCTATTTGTAGTGCCCACATTTAACACACCCAATTACAACAGTAAAATACTAGGATAAATTTTTTTGACTTACATTGCTCACTACACACAACACAACAAAGCTCCAAGTACAAAAATCGACTCGCATACAACAATCACATAAGTCATTGACTCACATAGACACATGAAAACAACATAGGCATGTCAATGCCACACTTTTCCCAAATGGAAAGGGTACAAGCAATGACTCAACCACAAGAGAAGGACTTCAGGAATGGTAAACCCACAACACATCATTTCTTTAATTATATTTTAGTTACGATTAAATTTACAAGACATTATTGTGTGAGGATAAATTTCTTGTTTTTCCACCCACAGATTCTTAAGTACATTCCACGGTTAAATTACCGTTTGACCCTTTTAAGCTGACTTCTTATTCTTTACCAAAGTTTCCATAGCTTACACACTTATTTTGCATAATTCAAATGCATATAAAATACTTAATTATCTTGTTCTTATGTTAAGAATCTTATTCTCGAACATAAATTCAATGTCTACCTTTTTACTCTTACAACTCAAGTGAATGTGACTTGGTGTTCACATAGCGATATTGGGATTTAACGGAGTTTTAACTACAAGATAGCTTTTTACCACAAAACATTCCTCGATCCCGATACAATTATTTCCCTAACATAGTTATTCTAATTCAATGACTTGTGAAATTCCATTTAGTTTTATATATGTATTTTGTTTTCTTGAAGGTTGAACACACCAATGTAATTCATATTCTTTGAAACAAAAGAATATATTTAATTGAGATATAAGGTCTCTAAGAGTGGTATAATTCCGAACCTCAACTCTCGTTTTTACTCTTATGTGCTTTATTTTCTACGTCACACTATGGTCTTATTATTAGCATTGTCTTGTAAAAGGAGTTACGAAGTGTTTGTCTAACCTCCCGAAGACATATAAGATTAAGAGACTTGATGCTTCACACGAACCCTAAGTTAACATCCAAATCAACTGAGGTTTAGATCAAATCCCAACTTCACCTAAGGGTCTACCCCTCAACTAAATATGAGTTTTAAGCGAGAGGACAAATTTATACTAAACCACTTTCCAGAAAGAACCAAGGTGTTATGTTGAGATAAATCAAGGTAACACATTTAGCTGAGCGGGGCTAAGGGGTTCATTAACAAGAGTGTAAGACCTAGAAAAACTAAGTCACAACCTCCATCTATGTCGTCTGGATCCAACAGGGATTTCACTCGATGAAGAACTTTAAATTTAAATCTATCTTCGGATGACAAGGTAGTCCGCTAGGCTACGAAGGAGGAGTTAGCTCTACATACTCCAAGTGAAATTTGACTGTGTTGCTCTTATCAGACAGGTTAAAGACAATGTCATTAAACCTACTTGACTAAGACGATAAGCCCAATTCTCGGGTCCTTGTTTACTCAAACTAGGAGGTTCCATCGAGTGTTGAGTTTAATTTCTTTCTACGGTTTTCAATGTCTTCTAGGGCAAAAGTATCACACATGAAACCAAGTTGTGCTCCGATATTGAACAGGGGTAGAGTGTTTTGATTAAATCTCTTTATTACATTTACAAAGTATGAATGCACAAGATGACTCATTAATAATTTATTGAACACTAAATACGCACTACAAGATATTACTTCAGATTCATTTACCTTATATAAATATCAAAACTTTTTACCAGGTGTACTATAAATCAAGATTGAACCTAAGATTAAATGTACATTTCCTAGATGTCCTTGAAACCAAAGATCTCATGCATATCAACAAATTATCAAATATAACCTTTTGTAACATGAGACTACATTATACATTTATTCATTTAAAAATGAACTATATAAATTACAATGATAATTAATGCATTACACAACGCATTTTTGTCATCATTCTTTCATCCTGCAAAACCACGTGAGCATGATATCAGCGATAATTCGCTAGCATGACATCCACCCTAATCTAACATAATTATCATTTTTCAGTTTCCATTTACATATGATAATAATTACAATTTGCAAGCGAAAGAAAAAGTTTAGAGACATGTATTCAATGCATTTCATTTCACTTCATTTTGTAACCCAGGAGAGAGAAAGAGAAGGGAAGAGAGAGAAAACACCATTTTGTCAAAAGTTCTATTTCACACAACAAGTTACACTATAGAGTTTTAAACAATTATTTACATGTGTCAAAAGTTTCCACGGTGGTTTGACAACCCGACGAGGGTCCCACAGCTTTCTATTTTTACCTTTTCTTACTAGCTAAAAAAATGCTCAAAACGGGCGAGAGGCTAAGAAACCGCTTCCAAAAGTTATCTTCCGATGAGAATGCACACCATGATTAACTTTCTACGTGTCCCCAGATATACCAAGAGTTCATAGCAATTGACGAAATTTGGAAAAAATGAACGGTTTACGTTTGGCGGCTAGTTTTCTGGGGCTACTGGTCGTAGTTGACCCAGTTGTAAAAGGACAAAAGTTAGCTCGAGGGCTAAAAAACCACGTCCAAAACTGACGTTTGATGGATGAGCACGCAACGAGACACTTCCTACTAGTTCCCCTATATAAGGATAATTCATCAGAGTCGATGGGACTGAGAACTAGAAAACCATTTTCAAACGGCAACAAGTTTTCTGGAGTGACAAGTCGAAAATTGGTCCAGTTTGACCTCGTCAAACTACGACCGAAGGCCTATAAAGTGGCTTTGCCAAACTATCCAGAAAAGTGTTTTTCCCTAAACTGAATGTTCCATGCAATTGTCTAGTAAGAACACTAGAGGTTTGCGAAAATGGATAATAATTTCTCTATCCAGGTTTCAAATGCTAGTTCAAAATGAAAGCCAACTTTCTAGATTTAACAGCTTTCTACTATTGTAAAACAGTGTAACAAGGCTCCTATAAGAGTGTCAAAAGATCTCATATGTTCGTTCGGGGTCAATCCAGAGGTCAAGGTGACTCCTCACATAACAAGGTACATGAATGAAGCTTAACATCTCGTTTTCAGAGTTACAAAGGGTACTTAATGAGTCTCCAAAAAGTGCAAAAATTAACTATTTATACCGGGAGATGATCAACGTTATTCTTCGAAAGTCGTTTAAATCAGTCGATAAAATAATGTTTTAGCAATCCAGGTTGGGTAGGAAGTTTTATACATCACCTCGAAATGAGGGTGGAAGTTCATAATTTAATGCAAATGGGTTATTTTGACTTCGTGAGTTTCAACACGACATTTCATTGTTTTTGCAACGAGTTGAAATAAACATTTAACGATATTAAA
Organism: Taxus wallichiana var. yunnanensis; assembly: GCA_018340775.1. Taxonomy (NCBI): domain Eukaryota; kingdom Viridiplantae; phylum Streptophyta; class Pinopsida; order Cupressales; family Taxaceae; genus Taxus; species Taxus wallichiana. The sequence continues at coordinate 768,669,306 of CM031239.1, read as the reverse complement.
ATCCTAATATTTTAAAATTCTATTAAGTTGCAAAAGAGAACTAAAACATGAGAATTATGAGAGGTAAGGGAAGATGAACCATGCCTGGGAGGAACGGAGTCGGTCAAACCTGCAGGCTTTGGTTCAGCATCTTGCTTGGGCACTTCGTCAACCAGTTCACGAGCCTCAATCTAACCTCCACAACGTCACACAAACTTCCCGATCACTTGAAGTTTTTCCAACAGAATAAGTTGCCCATTATGTTCGACAATTTTCTAGGGCCTGCACAAGGCTCCATCCTTGCACACGGCCGAGAGAATGTTGGCAACGGACAGAGGCTCTACACCTGCGAGTGTAGTTGCTTGAAAGTTTCTAAAGCCTTTTGAACAGATCCATTATGTGCATATCCTGAAATCATGGCACTCCATGAGACCGCATTTCTTTGAGGCATTTTGTCAAATATTTCTCCTACCCTGTGTGTATGCTTTTCTCCAACTGTATAAAATGTCAAAAACCCTTTTCCATAATTCTTTGAAGGATGTCCATACCCAATTTAAAACACTTATTTTGGCATAGCTTAGAGGGTGTTGGAAAAGTTTATTAAGTGTTGCTTTACAACTATCACATACATTTCCTTCAAAGTTTCAAAGGCCTTTACAACAAGCTCATCTATGAATACCCTGAAACCAATACTCATATCATGGCAACTACAAAACTGGTAAGAAAATCCCCATTTTGGCGTAGATTGGGAGGGGGAAAACTGGAAATATATACAGATTTCTATCATGCCAAGATGGATACCCTTACCAAGCACTTGCAACTACAACATCTGACAAAAATCCCTCTCTCTCCATTATGCTTTGATGGATATCCATGCCAGTTCAAGGGTTTCCCCATTTTTAATACAGGCTGGGAGAATGCTGGCACATGCTAGGAGTGCGCTGGTAAAGAAAACTCATCAGGTTGGAGACCTGTTTGTTGCACACATGAAACAATGTGACTATCTCCTAAGGAAACCCATGTCTTCTGTACACGGCCATAATCACCCATGCCCGCCATTTTACTGTTTGCACAATACAGTAATCCCTGCATCCATAATGAAAAACATGGCCTCCCTCATGCCTGGTGGGTGCGCAGAACAGGTGTGGAGCTTCTTCCCATGGCGGTGGCTAGTTGTTTTCATTCAGCAATCAGACAGAAGAAAAATCCATAAGGAGCCCCCTTTTGCCCTAAACCGCCCAATATTTCACGGGCTTTTTAATTTTAATTCTTTTATTTTATTTATTTATTTATTGTTTGTTTTAACTAAAGAACATAAAAACCCTAAAACGAAACAAATAATTAAAAAAAAACTTAACGGTAATCCAAAGACAGGAAAAAGGAGATACCATCCTGGTGCAATGACAAGTGGCACTACATTCTAGAATTGGCCATAGCCATTACACCACATGAGCTCGGTGACTAGATATCCAAACAAACACATTTCCATGAAATGGTGGGATGCCAACAAAAATTTCCAACGTGGGTGAAAGCATCCAAATCTTCTCATTAAAATAGGTATACATAAAAAAAAAACAATACGAGAGGAGACTCGGTCGGCCAAGGTAGAACTAGTGGTAGGAGTTCGAAACGAACGCAGGACAAGGACTGACCATGGCGTCACAACAAGAGACCATCTTCTTTGCGCGGACTGAGGTGACCAATCCAAACAATAAAATCGCTAATCAAAATAATAATATTACTATTATTATTACAACTTAATAATACTTTATTACTCGTATTAACAAGGACCAACATTTAAGCTTGACCAAAACAATAATAGCAAGAATCGACAATTCGAAAGAATAATTATTATTATGTAGGTGTTCCCTCTAGTTGGTCACGCCCCAACAACATCAAGTCATCCTTCAAACCACCTATCGAATTCGTGAAAGATATTTTTCCTTAACAGGGTAATCGAAAAGGCAAAGCCAACAAGGATCAGCAGGAGCACAACAATGTTAAATGCTTAGCAACACGGTCGTCGAAGAAGAAAAATAAGAATGAGGGACGAGGCACAACACTATTTAATGAAACTTAGGGATTAAAAATTGTATTCAATGTTTTTAAGGGTACTTCCATAAACTCAAAGCTATTTAGAAACAAAAAAATGAAGTACATGCAAGCCATTCAGTCTGTGGATGCAAGCAGTTCCCTTGTCATCATTATGCCCTTCATCTAACCAATTTTGTGAATCCTCACTAACTAGTCACTTTCCATTGCCCAATTAGGAGTGAGGTTAATTTTTCCAAGAAAATGGTCTCCATGTCAGGTGAAGATTTGATGATTGTCCATTGTAGGTTTCACACCACACTTCTGATACAAAAGATGAAAATGCAAGTAAATGAATTTCCAAACAGAAATTTAAAATGTGAGCAATGGTTTTGAAGCTGCTTACCTAGCAGTGTTTTACTCAAAACCAAACAATCCTAGGAGTCTATGATATACATCTAACTCAATATGTATTAGGCTTTGTGTTTTTTATGTAACATCATCTCTTCTCCACACAGGTAAAGAATCCAATTGTAACAACCTCTCCTCCATAGTCAAATCCATCAAATCAAAACAATGTGGGATAGGTTATTGCCATGAATTAGGTGAATGATAGTGCAAATGAAAGTGTGTACATAACAATGTTGTACTTGGCTCCAAACAACCCTTTGCTTCTTTTAAATGCATCTAATTCAACTTGTTTTAGACCTTGTGTTTTTGATCTAGTGTCATTTTCTCCACACAGGTAAATAATCCAATCATAACCTCATCGCCTTAATGAAATGTATTAAAGTTAATCAATGCAGGGTAAGGAAGGCTCTTTCCACATGAATGAGGTGAATGACAAAAAGTCTAAAAGCACTCTTAATAATCCAAGTATCACCAATCATAACACCTTTGACCAAAAGGGGTTTGAACAAAGCTTGATCATATTCTTTCATAATCTGAATCCAAAATTCTTGTCAACGCATACAATACTATTGAACATGACAAATTGAATCTTCTTTCTGATGTATCAAAGAATTATCATTTTTCATATTGATGGGTGAACAATGTTTGGCCGTTTGGGTTCAAATATTTGATTTATATCTTTAGACTGTTTTATATGAAATTTGTGCAGGCATACAAGAAGAAGTTTATTTAGGCACGAACAATGTAAAGTTTCATAATAATTACCAATGATTTGTGCTTATTTGTTTTTATATGCAGGTATGCAACATAGGGAAAAAAGTTTGTAAGTGAACCCATCCGAACATATGGAGTGCTCCATTTCAACAAATGCTGCCAAACGACGCCAAAACAAAGAACAAGATGACAAAATTGAAGTACATAACATGGGTGATGCACTACTGAGTGAAAAGGAAACTACTAGAAAAGAATCACAGAGTGAGCTGACAACAAGAAAATCAGAAACCAAAGACTTTTTGAAAAGAGAGGAAATTCCAGGCAGCAAAAAGACAAGGATGAGTAGTAATATACGGAGGATAAAGGGAAATAAATCAAGAAAATTAGGTATAACAAGCATACTTTCAGATTATGGATAGAAAGGAGAAATACAGGAAATCAGTACGATTGAGCAAATTGAAAAATCCTTGGAGGCTCTAGATGCATCTCAATCAAATGACAAGGAGAATATCCTTTCTCTTGCAAATCATTCAAAGGAAACTTGTGATAAATCAAGAAAGGTGGGTATAGTTAGCAGTCATTTAGATTATGGACAGAAAGTAGAAATACAAGCAACTGGTAAGATTGAGGAAAGTAAAAATTCCTTGGAGACTCCATATGCATCTCAATCAAATGAAGAGGAGAAGATCATTTCTCTTGGAAAGCAGAAAAAGGAAACTTTTGATGAATCAAGAAAAGAAGGTATAACTAGTAGTTATTCAATTATGGACATGATGTAAAAATAGAGGCAATCGATATGATTGAAAAAAATTTAAAGTCCTTGGAGACTATAGGTGCTTCTCAATAAAATAATGGGAATATTGTTCATCTTGGAAAGAATTCAAAGGAAACTTGTGATAAATCAAGAAAGTCAAGGATAAGGAGGAGTCATTCGATTATGGACGGAAAGTAAAAACTAGGCAACCAATATGATTGAGAAAAGTGAAAATTCCTTGAAACTCCTGGTGTTTCTCAATCAAATGATGAGGTGAATATATTTTCTATTGGAAAGAAGTAAGAGGAAACTTGTGATAAATCAATAAAGGCGGTATAGGTAGACAAAGGAAAGTATAGGTAGCAGTCATTCAAATTATGGAAGGAAATCGAAATAATAACCTTGAAAAATGTAACATGACACCAATAATCGTATTAGATGAAATAAATGAATCAACAAGAGGAGAGAATTTTAAATAGTATCACTTACATCTGGTGGATTGCAATCAATGACTTCATCCAACAGAGAGGGGAAGACTGGAAGATTAGTCCATAGGGAGTGGAAGACATAGAGGTTGTTGAAGATGATAAAATGTCTGCAAGAAAGTGTACCAGAGGAGTCAGCCATGGTGATTGAGGAAATTGAAGGAGAGGAGTCCAAAAGAGAAGTAACTCCTCTCTAAGATACATGCAAGAGACAAACATACATATTAGAAGCCAATGACCAAAATTCCCGAAAGCTCTGCCTCTGCCAAATAGAATTGCAATAATGGCAATGCCAAAATCATGAAAAACAAATTTTGAATCCTCAATGGGCATTTTAATTACAAGATAAAAGACAACAACCCAATTTAAGCGGGACCTTGGTGTAAAACCTAGCTTTCCACATTCTACAACAGATGTAGACACTTTATTTCAAACATTCTATCTCTAAACCCTATGAACAATAAAACCTTAGAGCCCTAAATTCACTTTGACAAAAATTCCAAAACCCTAACATTCAATCAAAACCATGGACTCAGTAATATTAAGATCACCCATGTTGGAGCCCACCTTGGCCAAAATTTGTGAATTGTTATAAATGAAAACAACCTACATGAAAGGTTGAACCCTAGACGTAGGATCACGCAATTCAAAAATAGATGCATGATCACAAGACTAAAAAATAGACGTAGGATCACAAGACTAAAAACAGAGGAACCAAGTGAATGTGTCCTTTTGCACCAAATGTGCCCTAATATTATTAGGCTCTGCAATAAATCGATTCGATAAAAATATTACCAGCTTAGAAAAAAATGTCAAAATGCGGTCACATTTAGGCACATGCGAAAAACGTCAAAACAACCATCAAATTTTGGCGGTCAGTAAACGACTTATTTAGACGTATTTCCCATAGGGGAATGCCTTCGACGTAATTAATTTTTAAATTATGAAAAAAGAGAAGAATTCTAAATTTATTTTTAAAAAAATAGCTTTATATCTAATTTTAATAATTTTATTATAACTTATCTTTGACTCACTCATTCTAATAACTCATCGATATATTGAATTATAAGATTATTCTAAATCAAATCTACACTAAACATTAAAATATTTTAATATAAAAAAATAAAACTAGCAATCACATGTGTACAATGAAATGTGAACGCCGAATGGTATATGTTATTTGATTTAGAGGGATAGTTATTAATTTTGTAGTTGATGTTGATACGAGTGTGATTGATTTTGTAATCGTAGGAATATAGATGAAGCATTATATTTAAAGGTTTAATCTCTACATTTCAAATTTGTTACAAACTTGTACATATACATTTACAAATTTTATATTGTGAGTGGTAGTGTTTTGCAGACTACTTTATTTGAACTAAATATGAATACATGAAGACTTCCGTACATTTATAGACTTTATATCATGAGTGGTATCCTTTTGTGGTCAATTTTTTTGGTACTAAACATGAATACATTTTATACATTTGATACCAATTTGGATAGTTAATTACTTTTATGATTGATGTAGTTTGTAATTATTTGGAGGAAATTGTATTATTTTTTCAACTTATTTGAGATGGTGGTTACATTGGTTGTTTGGTTGGTTTTTTGTTGAAAAATCCTTTTTTGTATCGTTGATAACATGTTGATAAAGGGTGTGATTGATAGTGGAAGTGTAGGAATATAGATGAAACATTACATTGAAAGGTTTTATGTGTACATTTCAAAATTGTTACAAATTTGTACATGTAGATTTGCAAATCTTACATCATGAGATCTGAACTAAACATGAATACATGAAGACCTCTATACATTACAAATTTTATATCATGAGTGGTAGCCTTTTGTGGCCAATTTCATTTGCACTAAACATGAATACATTTGATACCCCTTGAACGACACTGTCACTTGGATGATTTTTTGTTATTTGCATAGCAGAACTTTACACTCCAAACAATTCACTTTCAAGACACCATAATTTACACAAATTATTATGTTCATCACAAGTTTTTTGAGTTCTCTTTTATCTACCCTCATAATCTAAGTCATTATTGTTAGAACCTAACAACCATCGTTTGATTATCATAGAAGCCAAGATATTTCTTATTTCATCATGCTCTAATCTCCTTAATTAATTAGGTATAAGTTACTTATTTAATATATATTATAGGCATGATATCTTCCTAAATTTTGTTTACATGTTTAGTGTAAAATCTATTTTTCTATAATATATTTACCAATCATATATTAAATTTTAATCATGAGTTGTTTTTTTGAATCTGCAAATTGCAAGGTTCACTCATACAATTCTTAGGCTTAGTTGGAAATTTCCATTCCACCAAATTTACATCGAACGTGATCCACCACAACCTATTTGATTACCATAAATTACTTCCTATTCCTATACATTTTCTTTGAATTAATTCAATGGCTAAATATACCCTTCACCCTTACCTCTCACAGGAGCTAGGAGGAGGTCTCCTAAAACTTTTCTTTCATTAAAAAAAAATCAAAAAAATTAGGTAACTAAAACAGTAACATCAAGAACAATGATGCATGGTTATGTGTGTAGTGTGAACAAACATTTAAGGGTATCGAATCAAACCGTAAAAACTAAGTGTGAAATTAAGGAAAACAAGAGCTTTAAAAAATTCAAAAGAAACCCTAAAAATCATGGAAGCAAAGGCTCCTCTTACCTACACAAAAGCCCATCCTTTATCAGAGACTGTAAACGGTATGAATCCAATTGTGTAAGAATACCTCCATTTCATGGTCAAATTCAGCTGCACTTGTGAAGCTATAATATTGATTCCAATTTTCCCCAAATGAATTGAAGAGGAAGGCACACTAATGTTAAGCAACAACGACATAATACAATCGACTTTAAAGTTGAGAATATACAGAACCTTCACCGAATTTTTCATGTCTTGTATGCGAAAGGAATAGAGATCTTAAATACATATATCTAAAATATGCCAAGAGATATCAATATCAAGGAAACTATCTAGTTATGCTAGATATTACTATTTTAGATTGGTTTCTTCAAGAATAAAAGAGACAACAAAACATATAAGTGTATGTCTAATGGATGTTAAATTTATGGATGAATTCTCATGTGACAATTAAATGGATGTCAAATTTAATATCTAAAATAAAGGTGAACAACTCACTCCATTGCATCCTTAGCTACCAGTGTAGGAATGCCTCTTGGTGGCATAAAAAAGCAATGTTTTGACTTATTGCATCCTAAACAAAATTTATGCTTTAAACAACCAATATGATTCAAAATTATAATGGAAAAATATAGTATTTGACCAGAAAACTATGATACCCTATTTTTTGTAAGATTAAACATCAATACCACTAGGTGTTAATCTGTTTATGACAACAATACATATTGTGTAGTAAGCAGGGGAAAATCTTTATATAGAGGTAGATAATGACATCATTTTTTGAGAATTTTTATGGTTTATCCAATACTACTAATTGAATGCATTTTTTAATGGGCATATCCAATACGAGTTATTTTCAGTCAAGGTAGAGGAGAACAACCTTGTGGAGTGGAAAAGCAAGAAGATACAAGACAAGATCTCCCAAATCAGGAAAGAGGTAGAGGATTTCCTAGGGTAGAGGATATGCTAGTTGTAGAGGATGGGAGGCTCCACGAAGATCTTGTGTTTGCTACATATGTGGTAAAGAGGGGCATAGGAAATTTGAATGCCCGAATTATTATACACATGACAAGAGGCAAGAATATATTCCAAGATTAAATCTTGTTGAAGTTGAACAAGAAGAAGAAGAACAAGACCTAGAAATTATACTAGATGTGTGGGAAAATCTGATGATCAAAAGGACGATGATTTCTCCAAGAAAGGAGGTCAAGGGGATGCATGGCTACATACAAATATTTTCATAAAAATATGCACTTCGGGAGGAAAGGTATGTAATTTTATTATTGATGGTGGTAATTGTGAGAACATGGTTTCAAATGAGATGGTTGAGAAACTAGGTCTCAGATTGTGAGAAGAATTCTAACCCTTACCGTATTGCATGGTTTAAGAAGGGTAATGAATTTACTGTTAATAAGATATGTTTAATAAATTTTTCTATTGGTAAAATTTATAAGGATGAGTTTTGTTGTGATGTTAATCCTATGGATGCATGTCATATGATGCTTTGGTAGACCATGAAAATTTGATAGAAAATTAATTCATGTTGGGGGAAAGAATTATTATATTTTTTGGAAGTATGGCACAAAAATAGTTTTTCTACCTCTTAAGGAAGAGAGAAAGGATGAAAACATGCTTTCTGCAAAAGAATTTTTGAAAGAGGCAAAGGAAACATGGTTTTTTATGCACTGTCGTCAAATAAAGATGAATCTGCAAGTGCACAAATACGAGTAGAGGTAGAAAAATTAATAGAATATTTTTTTGATGCTATTCTTGATGAGCTACCAGATGGGTTACCACCTAAAAGAGATATTCAACATCATATTGATTTGATTCCAGGGTCTTCACTCCCAAATCAAACAACTTATAGGATGAGCCCAACATTACATGCAGAATTGAATAAACAAGTGACAGAGCTCGTAAGAAAGGGTGTAGTAAGGAAAAGCACGAGTGCAGTCATGCATAACTCTAGCTTTATTAACTCCAAAGAAGGATGGAACATGGAGAATGTCCATGGATAACAAAGAGCAATCAATAAAATTACAATCAATTATAGGTTCCCAATGCCTCGCCTTGATGATATGATGGATGTGCTTTATGGATCTAGGTATTTCACCAAGATTGATCTTTGAAGTAGTTACCATCAGATTCGGATCAGAGAAGGAGATGAGTGGAAAACAACATTCAAGATAAGGGATGGATTATATGAGTGGTTGGTGATGCCATTCGGGTTATCTAATGCACCTAGCACTTTTATGAGGTTGATGAACATTGTGTTGCGGGAGTACAATGGTAAGTTTGTTGTGGTTTATTTTGATAATATCTTGATTTTCAGTAAAACTAAGGAAGAACATTTGAGGCACATTAGTGTGCTATTTGAAGTGTTAAGGAAAGAGAAGTTCTATGAAAATTTGAATAAGTGCACGTTTATGCAAGAGAGTTTGGTATTTTGGGTTTTATTATTTTAGCAGATGGGGTAAAGATGGACTGAGAATAGATAAAGGCAATTATTGAATGGCCTACACCAAGGAGTATAACGAGAGGTAAGAAGTTTTCATGGTTTAGAAACATTTTACAAAAAATTTATTAAAAATTTAGCAATAGTGTAACACTTATAACAGATTGCACAAAAGGAAGGGAATTTTTGTGGACAAAGGCGATTAAGGATAGCTTTTATTTCTTAAAGAAGAAGGTGATAGAAGCACTGTTTGGCACTACCATATTTTGATAAATCATCCGAGGTTGATTATGACGCCTCACATGTGGGTATTGGTGTTGTCCTAAGTCAAGGTGGGAAGCCATTAGCTTTATTTAGTGAGAAATTAAATGAGGTAAGAAATAACTACTCTACTTATGATGTGGAGTTATATGTAATTATACAAGCATTGAGGCATTGGAGGCATTATTTAGTGCCTAAGGAGTTTGTGTTATTTACATACCACATAGACTTGAAGTATGTGATTTCAAAAAATAATTTAAATAGTAGGCATGACAATTGGGTATCATTTTTATAGGGCTATACCTTTTCTCTAAAGCATAAATCAAGAAAATAGAACCAACTTGCGGATGCAATGGTAAATTGCCGTGTGACTCTATTTACAACTATGGAGAATAAGGTGGTTGGTTTTGAGGAAATAAAAGATTTTTATTGTTGTAATTCTAATTTCAAGGATATTGTTGAAAATTTAAGTATTCCATTGTCGAGCGATGCGAGTGATGACCAGGATGGCTATCTATTTAAGGGACAAAAACTATGTATTCCAATTGGGTCTATGAGAGACAATATAGTGAAAGAGCTGCATAGCGGAGGATTGGTTGGGAACTTTGGTAAGGATAAGACTATAGCTTTGGTAGAAGAGAAATACTATTGGCCAAAGATGAAAAGAGATGTGGTAAGATATGTGGAGAGGTGTAGAATTTTCCAAGTCTCGAAAGGCCATGCATAGAATACAAGGTTGTATATGTCATTGCCTATTCCCAAAGGACCATGGAAAAATTTGAGTATGGATTTTATTTTGGGATTACCAAACACACAATGAGGTAATGAATCAATTTTTGTGGTTGTTGATAGGTTCTCTAAGATGGTTCATTTTATTTCCTATAAGAAAACTAGTGATGCAACAAGAGTAGTAGATTTGTTTTTCAAAGAAGTTAGGTTGCATGGTGTTCCAAAAACCATTACTTCAGATAGGGATACAAGGTTCTTAAGTCATTTCTGGAGGACTTTATGGAATAATTTGGGAACTAAACTATAGTTCAATAGTGCCTATCATCCTTAGACTGATGGGAAAACAGAGGTGGTAAATAGGAGTTTGGGAAACCTATTAAGGTGCATAGTTGGGGAAAAGCCAAAACAATGGGACTTAGCATTACCACAAGTTGAGTTTGCTTATAATAGCTCAATAAATAAATCCACAAGAAATTCCCATTTTATATTATGTATGGGAGTAATCCAAAAGGGGTGTTAGATTTGGTGTAGCTACCAATTGATGACAAATTCAGTGATGATGTAGAAGCATTTGTAGAACATATACAACAATTGTAGGAACAAGTGCGGAAGAAGTTGTAGAATATTAATGATAAGTATAAGGAAATAGAAGATGTGCACAGAAGGAGAAAGGTGTTTATAGTGGGTGAATTGGTTATGGTATACCTTCGGAAGGAAAGGTTTCCAAAAGGAACCTATAACAAGCTGAAGTACAAGAAGATTGGTCCCTACAAGATCGTGAAAAAGATAAATGATAATGCTTACGAGGTAGAATTGCCAGGAAATTTTGATATTTCTCTAGTATTTAATGTTTTAGATTTATATTATTTTCATGGAGATAGTGAATCAGGGGATGTTATTGAAGAATTAGTAGATTGGAGGTAGTAGGTTCCAGTGAAAAAGAAAGAAGAAGTAGATCAGATTTTAGACAAGAAAATCAGAACACACAACATGGACAATACAATAATTATTTGGTACATTGGAAAGATTTAGAACAAGAGGATGACACATGGATCACGAGTTGGGAGGTTAAGAAACTGGATAAAGATAAATGGTAGAAATTTGAAGAAGCCAACTTGCAAGAGTTGCATTTTTTTCAAGCAAGGGAGAATGATGCACTATTTTTAGCAAAAACTTAAAATGGTCATAACTTTTGATTCATGTATACGTTTGAACCTTTTATTTTAAACCACTTATTTCAATGAGATGAACACACTTTGGTCAATCCGCGTTGCCAATTGGAGCCATTTTCGATGAATTTTGAGCCCGAAATCCACCATCTGGGGGCAAAAATTAGGATTTAAGTTTCAATTCAGTTTTTTCCTATTTTTGGGCATTAGTTATTTTTAGTCTCTTGCATGCATAGTAGGTTAGAAATTTGGAAATTCCTCTAATTTAGGCATGTAGAAAATAAGTGGAATTTTTTGTGCCCATGCAAATAAGCATGCAAACTTACTAAAAATAGTAGGTTCTAGTAAACTGCTAAAAATAGTAAATTTTGCCACCTAGAGTAGATTTAATTGAAGTTAGTTAGAGTTTGCATGGCAACTCGAGTTGGGGGTTGTTTTCTTATTTAAGATGCATTGTATTTCATTATTCAATAATGAATAAGAGAGTTTATTTTCTTTGAGTTCGAGGTATTTGCAGTGTATTGAGTGTGTTAAAGTTTGGCTACATTAATATGAGGCCTCTAAGGAGAGTCATTTTGGTTCATCTAATTAGGAAAATAGTCAAGGGAGTATGAGTCCTATGAATTCATAGATAAATCCCGTAATTGATTGGTGCTTGGAAGAAATAATTGTTCTTCGAATTGATTTTTTTCAGAGAGTTCTCATAGCCATGAAAGGTAGAGGCTTGAAGCATGGAAGTCTTGGAGAAGCTCTTATGTTTTATGCCCAAAAATCATTGAGGACTGGTGAGAAAGGATGAACACTCATCTAAAAGCTAGTTGTCTTCTGATTTTTCATTAAAGGTTAAAAAATAAGTATAGTTTCCCTTCCCTAAAAAAGTGTGTTATTTTCATATGCCCTTAATATAGTGGAAGTTTGTTTCTCAGTCCCTATCTCCCCACATGTTTCCCTTGCAATTCACAAAAAGAAGTATAGAAGGAAACTAATTTTATTTAAAATCATACAGATTTTTGGGACATCAAAAAAGAAAATTGCACATGAAGAATAATATGAGAAAGGGATCCTAGTAGAAACAATTGTTAGTCTTCTACCAACAAAGAAAAATGTCATTTTTGTAAGCTTTGTATGTTGGCTTCTTTGTGCTGCAATATATTTGGAGACAATAGTTGCATGCAAGTTAGAATTGGGGCAAAGGATAGGTCTGCATCTTGAGTGCACAACTTTATATGATCTTCTCATCCATTCCTTTTCTTTCAGTGGTGATACAATCCTTGATGCAGATATTGTGTAAAGGATTGTTGTCAACTTTCTTGAACAGAGAAAAACACACTTTGGAAACTATTGATGCAAAAGTTACAAAACCCAGTAGGTATCTTGGGATGGTAAGAAAAGTTCCAGTTGTCCTTTCTTTGTACCAAGAAATGGCCCTTTGTGTTGGACCTTTGTCATATGTCATATATGTTGTCATTGATGTCAAGTTGGATCAATTGATATCAAGTTGCATTGATGGAAAAAGGAGTGAATTGGTAAAGTGAGAAAGCTAAAAGATGAAGGTTGATTGGTAGTGTCAGCTCAAAGAGAAATCAACTTAGGAAAGAAAGTGGAGAAGGTTAAAGATTGAACCAGGTGATTTCATGAAAATCAGAGCTATAAAAGTGATAATTAAGTGCTCTAAAAGATAAGGTTAAATGATGAATAAGGATAAGTTCTAAGGGACTTAATCAATGTTTGTGCACGTTGTAGAGATGAGGAGATATCCGCTAAAGATAGGATACATCCACTGAATACTAGAGGAAAGCTGCGGGCATGAGGAATTAGCTGCGAAACTCAAAGAAGAACTACAAAAGACTTGAAGTAGTTGTCGATAACTTGTAGAAGGATGTAGAACTCTAGAAAATTCTATGGAATATATGAGATGGCTACATGAAAAGGAATGAAGCTGCCAAAGAAAAATGAGTCAGCAGACAAGTGCGAAATGAGAAGGATTGCAAGTCAGAAAGCGAGGATAGGAAAAGGAGAATCTACGGAGTAAGGAAGTTAGAAGTAACATGGAGGTAAAAGAAAAGCCACAAGTAAGGAGAAAAGATGCGAAGAACTAAGGAATGGAGATAGCCGTGGAAGACTACATAAGCCATCGAGATAAAGGGAAGTCTGTAGGAATCCATGCATAAGGGAAAAAGTTTCACGAGAAAAGAAAAGTTGCTAAGGAAGAAATCCACAGAATTACAAAGCCGCAAATGAAAGGATGGAGTTGCGGATGTGAAAAAAATAATTGGAAGGTAGCGAGAGCCGCATAAAGGTGAAGGAAAAGGATTATAGCCGTGAGACATTGCAAAAGCTACGAGAAGCATAGAAGAACCGTGGATAATCTGAAAGTTTTTGAAGAAGGAGAAATGTCGCAAAACAAAGAAAAGAGCCGCGATACAAGGGAAAAGGTCCAAGAAGCCAAGAGAAGTCACGAATCAAGAAAATATGAACTAGAGATGAATCAAGGACAATCAGATAGAGTTTAAACTGAAAGAAGTAAAAGTTTGCATGTAAATCAATGGCGATTTGATTATCTAAATATTGTTATGTTTACAACTGGAACTCCACATTGAGTGATGAAATCTATTGTTTACTTTCTAACATTTAATTTTTTTGAATTGATGAAGTCCAGTTTATTTTTAATATAAACTCTTGATTCCAAGGTGAAATAAAATATTGGAGAAGAAAGGAGCTCATTTATTCCAAATCATGAGGAAATCCTAAAAATACAATAAATCTATTTTTAGGAGTTAGATCATAAATAATTTCTGGTAGATGCATAGAAGAAGGTGTAATCAAGCTGAATATAGAAAATAAAAATCTAGAGTGAGCGGCATGCATTTAATAGTCCATATTCTCAGGCGATAGAGTAGGAGAGATTGCACGACACACAAGATGAAGTGGTAGATTGGGTCGATTGTTTATATATAGAAAATTAAACTCATTTGGGAGTTTCTCAAGGTTGAAACAAGAAAATATAATTGAAGGAGTGACAAGAGAGAAGAGCATCAAGAGAAAAACGATGCATTCAAGTTAAAGGAGAAAAAGAGGAAGAGAGAGGCAAAAGGAGTAATGTAGAGATGAGAGAAGAAGTCTAAAAGTTTGATCGAGATTACAAAGAAAAGCACTCTCATGAGATGAAGAAATGAAGAGTTGAAGATTTGAAAAGAGAGAGAAGTGCAGTCGAGCCAAAGAAAGAAGAGGTAGTTGCATGACGTAGATTTGTTGAAGAAAAGAGAAAGGAGGAGATGAGGACAAAGTTATTGCAGAGAAGAAGAAAGGAGACGTGGTAGAAGAATAAGGATCTAGTGAAAAGAGAAAGAGAAGAGTTGTGTGCGAAGAGAGACAAAAATATCAAATGAAGAACTAATGAGAAGAGAAAAGAAGAAAATATGATATGTTGGAGAGACCAGAAAAGAGGTAAAGAAAATATTGCACATCTAACTGTGAAGAGTGATTGTAAAAGAGTGAAACAACAAGGTGATCATAATCATTGTATGTGCAACATGAAATCTAGATGATCAAATTTGTATAAACATAAGTATAAGTTGTAGCTTAGCAGTCTTAGGGGTTGTAGCCTCCTTGTAGGTGGGTGCCTACGAGAAGATCAGTTGTAGTGATTAAATTAGGGGTTGGTGCTCCTTGTGAGGTTGGTGCCTTGCTAAAAAAATCTCTTGTGATGCGTTATATTCACTTGAGTCCTTTTTGTGCGTAATATCAGCAGAGGTGTAGGGGTTGGAGCTCCTTGTGGGATTGGTGTCTCACTAAACAAATCTTGTAAGATGTGTTATATTCTTATGAGTCCTTGCTTTGTGTAATATAAGCAATGGTTTTAGTGGGTTTTTATCTTGAAAGGGTTTCCCACATTATATCTGGTCTCCTCATGTGAATGTGTGTGTATGCTTATCATTTTATAGTCTTATGATTAATATTGCATGCTTATAACAATCAATGATAGTTAACAACAACAGATACATGAAAGAAAAATGAAATTGATTGTAAGTTTTAATCAACACTGATTCAACCCCCTTCTCAGTGCATGCATAAAATCTATTACAATTGTGATCAGAGTGACGGTTCTTCTAGTGTAAAGATTAACATCTTGGAGTTGATCCTAGAGAAATATAAGCATGAAAAAATCTACTTATAGAAAGTATCAAGATGAAGCTCACAAAGAAAGGTTGATGATGGAAATGGAAATTTGCAGCAGCTCTAGAAATGACTCAGAAGATGAAGACACAGAGGTAAATCTAGAATATGAGTTGGAATGTGCTCTAGAGGATTTAGAAAAATCAAGGAAGAAGAATAAGAAATTGAAAGCCTACATCAGTGCCTATGAGAAGCACATCACTCTCCTTGAAAAGAAGTTGAGTAAACAAGAACAAGAGGATACTCAAGAATGTGTAGAAGATGATTCTCGATCAAAAAAATTTTTGAACTCTTTCAAGCTCAAGGAAGAAGAGATTACCAATCTGAAAACATATGTGATGGAACAAGAAGAGAAAATTAGACATCATGAAGCAATGAGCGATCCAATTGGAGAAAGAACATGAAGAAAATATTAAAGAACAAATCAATTTGATCTCCAAAGCTCTCAGGGACAAAATTGAAGAATGTGAAAAAATCAACTTGTCCATGAAGCCATTTGAAAAATATCTAGACCACGGAAAGTAAGTAAATATGAATACCAATATTGATAAAGAAGATGCCTGCTAGAAGCTTGAAGCTGAATTAAAGAATCTGAAGATAGGAATGGAAAAAATGCAGACTGACTTATTAGAACATGAGGGAGGTAAGACACTAATTCATGCCAAGAGCAAGGAATGTGAAAGATTGAATGCTGATCTAAAAACTCTTAGAGAGGAAATGAAACAAGCAAGGCAGAGGGAGTTGGAAGCCAATTCAAGACAAAATTGTTGTAAAAAAGCTCGAGAAAATAAGGAGGATGAAAAGGTTGGTTCCAGTATGCAATCAAACAAGAAGTATACCAAGGTGACTAACACTAGACGATCCAAGTCAATCAAGCAACCCAACGCATCCAGGTATGAAAAGAAAATTTAATGGATATTGTTATTCATGTTATAGTTTGGTCATAAGGCCACGGAGTGTAAAAGGATCAAGACAGACAAAAAGAACATCCATGGTGGGATTGCAGATCTAAGTTTGAGAAGAATAGGATGTGTTTTAATTGTCAAGAAAAAGGGCACATTGCTAGGTATTGCTTAGAAAAATCTTCAAGACAATATAGCAATGAACATTCACATTCAGATAGAAGGAAAAATCATGTAAAATTTTATACTTGTCATAGAGTTGGGCATTATTCAAAGCATTGTTGTCATAATGTACAACCTAAATGCCGAAGTAGGTTCCATACTGTCAGATGGCAATAAAAGAAGGCTTCTACCATGAAAATGATTCCTCAAAATCATACAAAAATTGACAAGACTCAAATAGCTCTTGAAGAGAAGAAGATGAGATTGGTATACAAGGTCAAGAAAGAAAAACCAAAAGTCAAAGAAGAAAACAAGGAAAAGAAATCATCATGGGAAGATAAAACAAAAAATTAGAAATCCAAAGCATGAT
Organism: Taxus wallichiana var. yunnanensis; assembly: GCA_018340775.1. NCBI lineage: Eukaryota > Viridiplantae > Streptophyta > Pinopsida > Cupressales > Taxaceae > Taxus > Taxus wallichiana. The sequence continues at coordinate 768,652,033 of CM031239.1, read as the reverse complement.
TAGGAAAAACTAAATGATTAAAAAGGCAAGAAGAAGGAAGACAAGCCAAGTACAAGTAATGAAGAATTTCTTCCTCAAGCGGTGATAGAGGAAATGTAGTATATGTGTCTCACTGGCATACAAGTTGAAAAAGAGAGGTCAAGTGATATGACAGTCACGCCAAGAGATGCAGTCAAGAAGAGTGATAAGAGAACAAGGACCAGGAAAGATAGAACTAAGTCATCATGTTGTTTTGATGACTTCCTATTGTTCTAACCGAGCCTAAGAAGAACATGATATACCTTCTCTAAGCTTCTAGAAGGTATACCAAATATGAAGGAAGCATAGTTCAAAATTCATCATAATGAATTTGAACAAGAAAGTAAAGAATGTTGGTCGGTGCCTGTAGTAGCTATGCAATGTCTTGAGCAAGATGTCAAGGTATGTCATATGTGATTTTCTCCATGATGTATAGTGTTATATGTATAGAAGTCCTTGTATCCACATGAGCCAACAAAAAAAAATCATCAATTGATTTCTGATCATGTAGTTGTCTCCTTAACATGTCATTGGTATAGTCAAGTGAGAAGTGTTTCCATGAGAAAACCTTGTATCAATGAACAAGATGATTGTATAGTAAAATCTGAATCAGACCAATTCTGATATTTGATAAGAGTGTTCATGTCATAGTTAAGTCATCTAGTGGTTGGTTTTTAGTAGAAATGTGTGGTCATAATTGAATATGAGTCATGTGGTCATAAAACCCTCATGTTTTGAGTCTCGAAATAAAATTCCATCCCATGTGAAATTTTATTATGACCAAGTGAAATCAAGTAGTGTCAAATCTGACTTTAACATGTTTTGGTCACATATGAAACTTGATGCATGAAAATTATTGGTCCTAAGTGTCATGTATCAATAGTGTTGTCACGATCGCTCAAATGAAATATGAGTGAAGCAATGCCGACCTTCATAGTCCAAAAATGTGAGAAAAAGGTGACAAGATTTGTATAAGTAATCTGTAATGAGCAAGTAATTACAAACTACAAGTATGAAAGAGAGTGTCATTGTCAAATGCATAGGCTAAGCTCTCAAAGATGTTGGTGACAAATTCCTGTTGATCTAAGTAGTGTAACAATTGGTATCTCCAAACTATGCAAACCGCATGCTCAAAGTTTTTGTTGAGCAGATTCAGGTGAGTTAATGATTATCTATGGATGAGATTGGAGAAAGCGGATAGATTACAAGATTGAGAAGATTAATGCACACTGCAATTGGGAAACAAGACACCAAATAATGAATAAGTTTTAGGAAGGGAGATCAAGAAATTGGAAGAGGGCATTCACCACTGTGAGAAAAGTGTCTGAGAAATAAATCCGCAACATACAAGATGAAATACAACGTCAACAAAAGCATATGGACAAGGAGATCTTAGTGCCAGTAAAGCACAACATGCATCACAAAAGTGTTTTAACAACTAGAACCACATCATAATCCAAGCGGGGGATAAAAGTGATCAAGTGGATCAGTTTTGCTGCTGATAGGAGTAAAAAATATGGAACATAGTCCTAGGGGAGCATACTCATAATTTATCAGCTCCAAATCAGTGCCAAATTTGAGGGGGAGGCTAGTCTACTAGCTTATTACTACAATTGGTATTATCAGCTCAGGAGGAGCATTTCCGCAGACACACACGAATAGATGGATAAGAATCATAAGTCTAAAGGGGAGATTCTTAAAGTAAGCACATGAAGAAACTAGCTTACAAGCACATACAACTTTATGTGGCATAGTTGGTCCTTTGTCATTATTGTCAAAGGGGAGAGAAAACTGAAGTCAGAAACCAACTATTCATATGTCAAAGAGGGAGAACAGAAACCATAGTTACTAGTGTTTTTGCCATCAATGGTTATAGGTTTCTAGGTGTGTTGCCATCAATGACAAAGGGGGAGATTATTGGACCTTTTTCATATGTCATATGTATTGTCGTTGATGTCAAGTGGATCGATTGATGTCGAGCTCCGCATTGATGGCAAAAGGAGTGAATTGGTAAAGTGAACAAGCTGACAAGATGAAGGTTGATTGGTAGTGTTAGCTCAAAGAGAAAGTAGCTCAGGAAAGAAAGTGGAGAAGGTTGAAGATTGAACCAGGTGATTTCATGAAAATCAGAGCTATAACAGTGATAGTTGCATGCTCTAGAAGATAAGGCTCCAAGATGACTAAGGATAAGTTCTAAGGGACTTAATCAATGTTTTTGCATGCCACGAGAGATATCCATGAGGATATATCCACTAAAGATAGGAGACATCTTCCGAATACTAGAGGCAAGTCGCGGGCATGAGGACTTAACCGCGAAACTCAAAGAAGAACTATTGAAGATTTGAAGTATCTACCAATAACTTGTAGAAGGACACATAACTCTAGAAAAATCGTGGAAGGTATAAGAAGGCTGCGTGAAAAGGAATGAATCCGGCAAAGAAAAAAGAGTCAACATACAAGTGCAAAAATGAGAAGGATTGAAATCCATGGCGAAGCAAGGATATGCAAAGGAGAGAACCCACAGAGTAAGGAAGTCGAAGGAAACAACATGGAGGTAAAGGCAAAGCCACGAGTAAGGAAAAAGTTGTGAAGAAATAAGGAATGGAGATAGCCACGGAAGACTACGAAGCCTCAGTTAAGGGAAGTTTGGAGGAAGTTGTGCATAAGGGAAAAGCCACACGGAATAAGAAAAATCGCTAAGGAAGAAAACCGTGTGGAAAAGACAAAGCTACATGAGATGAAAGGATGCAATCATGGATACGAAACAAAGTTGTTGAAAGGTTGCAGAGCCACGTATAAGGAACGAGCATGTGGAAAGGGAAGGAAAAGGAGTATAGCAGAGAGACATTACGAAGCCACGAGAAGCATAGAAGAACCGTGGATAACTAAAAAGCCGCCGAAGAAGGAGAAATGGCGCAAAAAAAAGAATAGAGCCGCGATACAAGGAAAAGCTTTAAAAAGCCAAGAGAAGTTGTAGATCGAGAAAATATGAACTAGAGATGGATCAAGGACAATCAGATAGAGTTTAAATTGAAAGAAGTAAAAGTTTGCATGTAAATCAATGGTGATTCGATTGTCTGAAGATTGTGGCTACGTGTACAACTGAACTCCACATTGAGCAATGAAATCTACTATTTCAACTACCAACATTTAATGTTCTTTGACTTGATGAATTCCAGTTGCATTTTCAATATAAACTCTTGATTCCAAGGTGAAATAAAATATTGGAGAAGAAAGGAGCTCGTTTATTCCAGATCATGAGGAAATCCTAAAAATACAAGAAATCTATTTTTAGGATTCGGCTCATAAATAATTTCTGGTAGATGCATAAAATAAGGTGTAATCAAGATGAATATAGAAAAGAAATCGGAGTGAGTGGCATGCATTTAATAGTCAGTTATCGGTGACAAAGCAGGAGAGATTGCACGACACACAAGATGAAGTGGCGATTGGGTTGATTGTTTATATAGAAAAAAATTGGACGCATTTGGGGAGTTTCTCAAGGTTGAAACAAGAAAATATAACTAAAGGAGCGATAAGAGAGAAGAGCCTCAAGAGAAAAATGATGCATTCAATCAAGGAGCAAAAGAGGAAGAGAGAGGCACAAGGAGTAATGCGAGAGATGAGAGAAGAAATATGAAAGTTTGATTAGATGCATTACAAACTAATAGATGTAGAAAAAGAACTCTCATGAGATGAAGAATGAAGAGTTAAAGATCTGAAAAGAGAGAGAAGTGTAGTCGAGCCAAAGAAAGAAGAGGTAGCTGCATGCATGACACAAATTTTCTCAAGAGAAGAGCAAAGAGGAGATGAGGACAAAGTTATTGCGAGAGAAGAATAAGGATCCAAAAGGTCTAAAGAGAAAGAGAAGATTTGTGTGCAGAAGGAGACAAAACTATTAGATGAAGAACTAATGAGCAGAGAAAAGAAGAAAATATGATACGTTGGAGAGACCAAAAAAGAGGTAAAGAAAATATTGCACATCTAATTATGAAGAGTGATTGTAAAAGAGTGAAACATCAAAGTGATCATAATCATTGTATGTGCAACATGGAATCTAGATGATCAAATTTGTATGAACATAAGTATAAGTTGTAGCTTAGTAGTCTTAGGGGTTGTAGCCTTCTTGTAGGTGGGTGCTTGTAGGAAGATCAGTTGTAGCTGATTAAATTAGGGGTTGGTGCTCCTTGTGAGGTTGGTGCCTTGCTAAAAAAATCTCTTGTGATGCATTATATTCACTTGAGTCCTTTGTTGTGCGTAATATCAATAGATGTGTAGGGGTTGGAGCTCCTTGTGGGATTGGTGTATCACTAAACAAATATCTTATGATGCGTTATATTCACTTGAGTCCTTTGTTGTGCGTAATATCAGCAAAGGTGTAGGGGTTGGAGCTCCTTATGGGATTGGTGTCTCACTAAACAAATCTTGTAAGATGTGTTATATTCTTATGAGTCCTTGCTTTGTGTAATATAAGCAATGGTTTCAGTGGGTTTTTGTCTCGAAAGGGTTTCCCACATTATATTTGGTCTCCTCATGTGAATGTGTGTGTATGCTTTTCATTCTTTTACTCCCATGATTAATATTGCATGCTTATAACAATCAATGATAGTTAACAACAACAGATACATGAAAGAAAAAGGAAATTGATTGTAAGTTTTAATCAACACTTATTTAAACCCCCTTCTCAGTGCATGAAATATCTAACACTTTGATCGACCCACCATGCATGAAGTTGCAGGTGTTCTAAAGTCGATATTGCTAGTGTCTGCTCCTAAGCAAGTTCATAGTATTTGAACAAACCAACTGACCCCTAATAATAATTACAAGAGATATTTGGATGAATATGAAGATGGTAAGCACAAAGATGTTACAGTGAGTACAAACAACACTTCTAATGGGCATTTGTTTGTGAGATTTGGTGAGTTTATTTCACAAAATACTGCTTGACATGAATAAGACTGGGATGGTGTTGTGTCGGAAAAAAATGCATCCCCACGAGTCCTCTCTATCTTGGGGTCTTCTTTTCTCAACGGATGAGCGGATTTTCAAGTAAACAATTACTAATTTTACCTTTAACAACCCTGATTTTTTTTCATATTAATCCAGTCCACTAGGAACCCTTAAAATAGATTAAAGTGTGCCCAAATTTCTTTTTAAAGGGGCAAAATTGGCTTTTGGGCATTTTGTTCCTTTTCCACTTGCCCAAGAGGAATTTTTTCGTCAAAGCTAAATCAATCCACTTCTGATATTAGTAGTAGTACACTCTTATGCTATTGCCTGCTCTAATTGTATAAGGTTCCACAAGAAAAATAGTTGAAACAATTGACATCAAGCAAGTGGTGTTGATATACTTTTGCTACATTGACGAAGAGCATCGTGTGTAGTTCAAACCAAGATAAACTTAATTGTAGATATAATTACAAATAAATGACAAGAATAATATTCTTATTGGGTTTGTGTTCTCTTTAAATGCTTTTCTTGCATGATCCCAGGTCATGTTGACATGGAAAAGCATAAATGTAGGTCCAATATTAATCTTGTGATTAACTTCCACCGGTTGGAGGATTGAACTGATATAACAAAAAGGTATTGTAGTTGATTATTGTATTAATTTTGTGAAGTCAAGAATGATAGTAGTTGGGGATTGAAGTGAAATTTGTAACCAGTTTTTTTATAGTACTCGAATTGAAGTGCAACTAGCCTCGTGGGTGTTAAAAGTTCTTCTTAGTTGTAGTATTGAACTCTTGTGTGTCTTAAGGCCGGTGTGGGTATATATATTAACTTGAATCAATATTGTTCTGTTCTAGGTAACAAATCGGCAATTGATTTCTTAATTGCATTTCTTTCAATGCAAAAATAACACTATGTGTTATGAATTCATAGTGCTTCATTCAATAATTAATTGTTAGCGATTAGTTTTCTTGGTTATGTAGTTGTACCCGTAAGTCTATTAACACGTTAGTTGTTATTATTTCTTCCTATTTAATAATACACACTTTATTATTACTGTGTATTTTACTCTCCAAACTCTGCACCTTCATTGTTTGGTATGACAGCGAGTTTATTCCTCTGATGGACTATTAATTTGTCTATAGGGGCAATTCATATTCTGCATTATTGCCCCATACTATGACATTTATCTTTCTTTGCCTACATTAATTCTTCTGTGCTCCATTCACGGATTCATAAGAGTTGTGGATTCAACCTGTCCTCGACACATGATTTTTTCCAGCTGCATGATAGACCGAGCCATCAGACGACCAATATATTGTATCGAATATCTCTATTCTGCATATAAGGTACACGTTGTCACTGGGAATTGATCTGGGTTTAATCTCGACTTTGTACTTGTATATCGTTGGAAGAATTTTGGCGTCAGAAGGTCTGTGACATTTCTGCATATTATTTCCTTGGATCTGCATCAGTATCACATTTCTGTAGTTGCATTCCATTCTCACGGCCTAGCTGTGTCTCCTCTACACTGTCGTTTGATCTCCAATGCACGTTAGAACATTGTCCTGAGCGATGAGATTTATCCTAGGATTCGAGCTTCCGTTTACATTATAGATTGGACGTGTTTCTTCCAAAAACATAGTGTACAGATCTTCCACACTTCAATTTTAGACGTAGAAATAAGTGGATTTTGAATGGTCAGTCTATCTTATGAAGTACCATCATATTCTGTGGATCGGTTTTCTCGACTTCGATTGAGCTTGCATTGATTTAAATTCCAGATTCAAGCATTACTCCCGAGATCAGATTCGTATTGTGTTGTGCAAATCGCGACTGTCAGTTTCAGCGTGGTGGCTCGATTCCCTGACATGGTCATCTCCTTGTCGGCATTTAAACCTTCAGGAGTGAGCTCCTCTCAGAGTTAGAATCTCCTCCACGAGATCATATCGGTTGTGTTTAATACTTCTCCAATTTGGATGCTCTCAAAATATCCGCAGATCCCCTTGATTGGCGCTGCTCTACATTCATATGGTTTGACAGTGAGCTCTCCAACATTTTTCTGTGCATCCACCCTTCGTAGGTGTCAAACCCACATCCAACTCATTTGGATTAACACTGAAAATGGGAGATATGTGCAACGTGTTCGACGAACTCGCCATATATACAGATTAGTGGCTCAGAAATATCCCAACAAGAGTTCCCTCAGCCCGCGTGTGCATGGTGTGTAGTCATTTAAAGATTCTTAATTTTGTTTCATTTTGAGTCGATTGGTTTTTAGTATTATTTTTGTCCATAGTGTTAAGATTTTAGAATTGTCCTAAATAATACTTCGGTCTCATTGTAATTGTTTTGTCAATTTAGATGGTTGTCTAAACACTAAGTTGTATATAAAAGTATGTCAAGAGTCAAAATCGACTCTATATGTCCATGTATCCATAAATTTGTATGTGTGATTTGTAATTGTGTTGTCTTAATTTGAGATAGTGTCAATATTGTATTACTATATTCAAATGTGTCAATGTCGTCTTATTATTAAAATTGTCTTGAATTCGTGTCAGTCAAAATTATTAGAGTCAAATTTTAGTCCATTTTCTTTTAGTTTGTCTGTTATCAATTTCATGTTGTCATTTTTATTATAACAATTAATTGTTGTCGGCAAAAAGTGTCAATTGTGATCCTTTGTCAAAAATTCAGAAAATAAAAAAAATGTTACGGATGCATTTTCAAGTGTTACCCGACGTCTAAAAATTAATGATTTCACATTGTGGGGGGAACGTATACAAATAAACCCAATGTGGAAATTGTTGAGCTTCATATGTAGGAGGCACAAGAGGATGGAAATTGTGGAAATTGTGTAGCAACATGACACTAGAGGATGGAGGCACAGGAGGATGAAGGACAAGCAACGTCCTCTCGCTTGAACCACAAAGCGGCAAGGCCGCAAAATGAGGTTGTGGCATTTTGTTTCAGTGTGCTTTCTTTTAGTTGCAATGTACTTGTCATTGTTCATATTTAGTTTACGTATGTTTTTATTATAATAAAGTGAGCAAATTCCTATGTACTTTCCTGATGTGAAAATATAGTGGAAAGATGAAAGCACAAGGAAAAAAACATCATGATACTTGAAGAGGATGAACAGGGGTTCATACCTGGAACAAGGGTTCCTTTTTGGTGGACAGGGTCCGTATTTGATGAACAGGGGTTCATACCGGATGAGCAGGGGCTCATACCGAGGTTGTTGGTCAGCCTTTACAAAACCATCAGTGAGCCAAGATCATGAGCATGCACAGGCGACAAGCTGCGAGAAGGAAGTGCGATTGTTTTTCTCCCATGTTCGCACTAAGGGGGGATTATTAGGAATTCATAGTGCTCCATTCAATAATTAATTGTTAACGATTAGTTTGCTTGGTTATGTGGTTGTACCCAGCCATAAGCCTATTAACAAGTTAGTTATTATTTCTTCTTATTTAGTAGGAAGATGTTTTCTATTGTAATGGCTATATAATAGCCAAATGCATTATACATAATACACACTTGATTATTACTGTGTATTTTAATTTACAAACTTTGTACCTTCATTACTCTGTTCTCAACTATAATAGATAGGATTGCTCTACTCGGTTCCTAAAAATAGTAATTTCCATATTAATAAGCACATTGAAAGAAGACCACAACATATTCGTGATGCATAATGAACACCTAAATTTGTGAAGCCTAGTCATGATACAAGAGATTTAAGTAAAGGGGTAAGTATTGTGTAGGTAGTTCTTTTGCCAACATTTAATGAAAAAAATGATTTGGGATTTTGGGATTTAGGACACACATTCAAGGAATGATCATGTACGACCGATCACGAGTGATTTACATCTACATGATCCTTGCAATATTCTCACAGTCCCTAGTCATTTCAAATGACATGAAAGGTACTAAAAATGGCGCACACATCTACACTTGGAGTAAGAAGAAAGGAGGAGTCAAGACTAATTTCACTTAACCAAAACAACCCATCGTAAATACTAGTCTCTACTTTGATAGCACCTCCACTACTACTTTACTCAACACTACTTGTATCCAAAGTGGTAGTCCCGTTCAAGGGGCAGAAAATGTATTCATGTTTAGTGCAAATAAAATTGTCCACAAAAGGCTACCACTCATCATATAATATTTGCAAATGTATATGTATGAATTTGTAACAAATTTGAAATGTACAATAAAACCTTTCAATGTTTAATATATCCCAATAAATCAAAGAACTTAACCGATGCAACCACCGTCTCAAACACATTGCAATACTAACACAATTTCTCCCCAAATAATTAAAAACCACATCAACTACGAAAGTAATAATGTATCCCTCTAAATCAAATAGCTTATAACCGTTCGCGTTCACATTACACTTTGTACCATGTGGGGATACTTGCAATTATTTTCATTCCATTTTAACTATTTTCATAAAACTATATCTGAAAAACTTACTTAAAAATCAAGGAATGGAGGGTTCTTAATAGAAACCAAACAAAAACAAGGAAATGAGAATTCTGAGTGGGATATGATCATATTTGGAATTGCTTCTACCACTTCAAAAATCCTCACAAAAAATCCTACTAAGAGTAAATTGGAGAATAAAATAGCACACACAGAGAACCGTATTGACTGTATAATCATACACAAGATAGATGATTCCACTTCACCTGGTTTATTTTTCTCTCTTCATGGCTCTGATGCAAAAGGGGAGCATTCTCTACTAACATAAAATCCAAAACAAGTAATGGTAAGAATTGCCGGATGGGAATTTTATTACAGAACAAAAACCAAAGCTTGGAGAATATAATGAGAAACTGTCACCCACAGGAACAGTTGTCTAATTTGAAATTGGGTTGGAAACAGTTGGAAGTAATTGTCTATGGTGCTATAAGCACTGTTTATAAATGTGTTTTAAAGAATTGTAATCTAATTGTTATAAAGAGACTGTACAGTCACTACCCACAAAGCTTGCGTGAATTTGAAAGTGAGCTGGAAATAGTTGGAAGCATCAAGCATCAGAATCTTGCGAGTTTGCATGGATATTCGCTTTCTCAACATGGAAACCTGTTGTTTTATGATTACATGGTAAACGGAAGTATGTGGGACATCCTACATGGTGAGTAAAATGATTATGTTATGAATAAAAATGGATATGTACAGTGCAATGAAATTATAGTAGAAATTATGAAATTGTTAAACTTATGAATTTTATAGAAAATGTGAATTCAGTGCCCCTTGACTCTGTTTTGGCATATCCTCACCAAAAAACCTGACTACTATAATCATCGAGGGCGTTAACATAAACTGTATACAAGGGTGGAAAAAGAAAAATGGATTTTGAGGCAAGCTCTCTGGCATTGAATAATATAAACTATGCTCACCAAATTCAAAACCTTATTGAATTCAAATACCCTCGAGTTTCAAAACCAAGACTGACGGGTCATACCAAACAGGGCTTGAAACTGGTCATACCTAAATTGTTTATGGGCTATAATGGATTTCAATCTGGGACTTCCATTAAATCATTATGACCATTAAGAAGGCAGTATGGAAGAATATATGGTTTGTCAAAATTTTGAAACAGGCATAACAAATAGATGGTATTGAACAAGTTTAGATAATAAGATGAGAAAGACCCAAAAAAAAGTAAATAAAATAACTTGACAAAAGTACTTGCATTGTAAAGGTTGTGAAGTACAATAAAATGTCATGACTGTTCTGCCCAACAGATGAATGTCAATAGTATTTTGGATCTGATGAGGATTGAATGAAATAAGTAGATAAAATCAATGGCGAATGCACCATTCTCCTCCCAGGCTTCATTGATGCGTTCGAAGACGAAGGAGAGGCCGAAACCACAGTTGGTCGAATAGGGGACGAAGATTTTTGGTGGCGATGTGCACAACCATCTGAAACTCCTGATGTTAACAATACCACCGATGATGTTGATTCATGAGGCCTTTTCACGGATATTGCACGTCCAACAAACAATCCAATTCATTTATGGCTCACAAAGATACACAATTCAAAACAAAATTTTGTCCGCTCATTCCATCCATATACCTGATCAAGCTTTCTCGAGGGACCTGAACATGTCCAACACCAATCATATCTTCTGAAACCTGCAAAACCATAACCCAGTAACATTATTGAAAAAGCATACAAACCCAAATCGAAATCAATACTAAATATCATATCTAAATCCAAAGTTCAGAACCCAAAATCCTAATGCAATCAACTTACAAATGGGCTTATCAAACACTATCGGCCCAACCCCAACCCATATGAACACAAATACTTATGTTGTATTTGCATGCAAAGCTCATGTTGTATTTGCATGTAGAGCTCTAGGACTATTAATACAATTCTTTTTAGCATGTGCACTAGTAAACTAAAAAACTAAAAACCAAAATTGCTAAAAACAATGAAAAAGTTAAATTGTCGCAACGACCTTCTAAACCGTCAAAATGCACATCAAAATTAAGTGCACGTCAAAAACGTCTAAATGCCCATCAAATTCAAGCTAGTCACATGAACGTCCGCAAATACCTTTTCCATGGAGGGACGCCTTCAGCGTAATTAAATTTTAGATCACAAGCAATAGATACAATTTATTCTCAATATTTTTGTTTAAGGAATTTTATAAGACATTTGTTTAATTTCTAAATTATTAAAAAAGAGGGAAGGATTAAGAAATAAAGATTTTAAAATTTGTTATGTAAAAATATTTTTATGTTTAATTTTAATAATAATATTATTTTTGTTGAAATATTTTAAAAAGAAAAAATAAATTAATATGATATTTTAATTAAAACGATTTTAAAATTTAAAATAGTTAGAAGGAAGTTATATTCTACACATTGTTAGGTAGCTTAAAAACGATACATTTTCACTTCTCTCACTTTTAACTGTCCCAAAAAATGTTTTGAAAAATATCTAACGGAATGATTTAGCATTATTGTGCTTGATTATCAAAATATTTAGGGCTCGTTTAACAAATTTTCCTGAATTGAGGTATATGGCATTGCTCTTCATGGGTGTATGTCATTATATAATATATTTCCTCAAGATGTGTTAAATTTTAATTTGGGTGCACAAACCACTATCGCTTGAGCTGGTAGTAATGAATTTAATTTACATAGATTTTAATTCGGTTCTACTTAAAATTAACTCAATTATATTTAATCTTTACAAACATTCAACTTGGTCAAATAATAGGTGGTGGTGTTTATTGAGAAAGATAAATTTCAAATTCTCATAGTCAACTACTTATTTTAGTCGCTTAAACTAGCAATTGCATGTGAATTGCATAGTATATCGAAAGGGATATCAATGTTTGATTTTTAATTATCGATTTGATATATTTTTGTCAATATCTTGGAAAAATAACATTAATCGTAAGTGAATAGTGTGTTGCTCACTACTTTGACAACTAAATGGACACAACATTGCTCAAACCCTAACTAAATAAGTGATTAATGTGCAAATAAATGTTAAGATGATGAAAGTGTGTGCGAGAAAAGTCTCATGACACCGAGTAATCTCACACATTATTCAAGGATTTATACTCTACAACTTGAAAGCTCGATGATTATATTGATGGCAATATATTTTTTAATAGGCTTTAAATTTAACGACTACAAATGCCCATCAAACAAATTTTAAGTGAGAAACCTAATTTTTCAATATTACCCTTCAAAATATCGAAAATAGTTTTAGTAATATATTATTAATAAAATAAAAAGTGTTTGGAGAGGTAAGATAATGAAGTAATATTTCAAGAGCAAGGGGTTGAAAGGTATCTTGGATGTGTACGAACTTATGGAAGTTAAACTCATGTTCCCTATGCAAGGAACCCTACATTGCACTAGTGATATCAAAGGACCGTATGGGAGAGGCATCGTTGTACATAGATTTCTTCACCTAGGTAAAAATAAATACCTAAACAATGTTACTCATAAGAGCTTATGGGGAAGGAGACCTTAGAAACTTGAGATCCACATAAAGACGACTATTTGAAGGTTTGTGCATCATGTGTTGTTATCGCATGGGTTTGTGGAAGAAATAAGAGAGAACTAGAGTATGGATCTTCCCATTCGATCAAACACCATGGGTATAAGTGTAACATCCAAATGTTTGACAAAATGTATGGATGCAAAATACTTGGAAAAAATACAACAGATAATTCCCCTATCGATTAGAAGACATGGCTCCAAATTATGTGTTGTCTCTCCTATGGAAATGCCATATACCTCTAGGTTCATACATCATATCAATTGGTTGATCTCAAGAGAAAATGAAGCAAAAACTTGGGATTCTATTGACCATCATAATTTCATGTATGAGGGAAAACAACTTGAGGATCTTAATCCTCTAACAAGCTACAATAATGGTGAATACTCCATCCTCATCATGGAGATGTGATTGCATGGAGGAGCCACAGGAACTAGGATGCCCTCTACACCCGGTTCTTTTAAAGAAGTAATAGAAATAAATTTGGCTCCCACTCCAAATGCTCGAAGCCCTCTTTTGCATATATCATAGAGTATCGAAAAGAGGCTCCATTAGTTGACTTCCCTTGAAAGCTAGTGGACTAAGGCCATTAGTATTTTTAAAAATAGAAATTGTTTGTAGATTTAACAAAGGTATGGCCATCCACAAAGGGCATGTATTGATGTATACACACAACATAGACAATAATATATATGGGTTTATCTTTTCTCAAAAGGTTTATTTGTTATTTTATTCAATGATCGGGAGGAATTTCAAAGAGTCTTTAAAATAGTCCTTGGTTTTGGGGTCTTGTGGGGTTGTTCATCACTCCATGGTTTCCAAAATTTGACCTGAATTCTCTCTTAGTTACTAAAGTGTATGTCTGGATTCAGCTCTCCAACTTGCGTTTGCACCTATATCACACTCTCAATGTGATAGACAATACTTTGGGCACCTTCATCAAACATGATGAGAAGATATTTAAAGCACATGGGTTTGTGTATGTTTGCTCACATTTGCATGGAGGCAAGTCTCAACCAAGGTCTAACAGATAAATTGATACTAAAATAAGGAAGATCTCAAAGACATTCATGCATTTGAATATGATTTTTTTGCATTCTAATGCCACATATGCAAATTCTCAAGACACCTACAAGCTACTTATCCCCAAAATAGAGTATATCCACCCAAGAAAAAAAAGGGATAAAACTAAAGCCCAAAAGATGAAGTTCTCCAGAGCTTCACGTTGATTTCAAAGATGATGATCAAAATGTAGGAAGCCAAAAGTCCAAAGAGATAGAAGAGATTAATCCAGTAAACAAGATCTTCCACATGAGGTATGTGGGCTTGAAACACCTGGAAAGAGGAGATAAAAAATTATCTCGTTGAGCAACATCAAAAAGGAGACTTTGTCAAGAGGGATAAAGACATGCTACTAATCGAGAGAAATCGACCAATATAAGGAGCTAGTGGCTCATTCAAATCCCAAATACTTGATTTCATACTCTCCATCTAAAAATAAGACTTCAAATTTGTAGTTAGCCATAAAGGACACTCTTAAGGGGGTGGCAAAAGTTAAAGAAAATGGCAAAAAGGAAAGATTGAGGTTTAGTTGGGGTTATAGCCACATTAATTTTTAGGTCTTTTCACTAACGTTTTGCTGATTCTTAGTTCTTTGTTGGTTTGTCGGTATTGAGAGGTCTTATCAGTATAGACCTTGGCTTACATTTGTTTGAGCTTGGGATTTATCTTTCTATCCGTCCCTCTTGTAAAAGCCTATGGGGGCCTATCAAAACATTTACCAAATTTATTTTATTAAAAATGTTACTTCAACAAAATTACAAAAGGCAATTATGTATTTATGTTAACATTTTAATATTTTTTTAGGCATATCAATACAATTTGTACACACACACACACACATGGTTGTATTTTACATATGCAATTCGGAGGAGATAGTTATTTCCAAATTTGGCAAGTATTTTATAGCTAAGAAAATGAAAATGAGTGTAACAGATCTTTAAATTTAATGTTTTTTGAGAAAAACGGTCAAAAACATTTATAATATTCTATACATTTCTAATGTGGCTTAATAATTCTTCTATTGCTTTGAAATTCTCAAGTTCCATGCCTTAAGAAGAAAGTCATGTGGTCCAACCAAAATCTTTCAATAATAAAATACCATGCACAAATACAAAATATAGCAATGGTAACCAAGTGGTGTTGAATTTTTATTAATGATAAAGAAAACTTTCAAAGGCTAAAAGGTGTCTACTAGAAAGGCTTGACGCTTTTAACAGAGATGTTGGGTAGGCCATAATAAGACACCTTCATCATAAAAATGTTTTGAGGATTTTCTCAAAATAAATATATTTTTGGAGAAGACAATTCATAAAATTTATAAAACAATGATAAATGTTGTATTGATATTTAAAAGTTTGACATTAAAAGTATTATATATAGAACAACGATGTAATATTTTTAATAACTTGTAGCTCGATATCTTAAATAAATTTATCGAAATATGTTGATAGATATCGATATGAATTCACTAGCTTTTTTTGTAGATTTTCCATTGATTGATGATAAATTATTATTTTTTAAATATTTGGAGCTCTAACACAAGACAAACCCCCATAACCTCTACTAGTGTTGTGTGGTTGAGTCCCCACACATGTTGCTCTAAAATATAATTAAACACAAACCCCGGTACCTAACACAACAACCAAGGCCAATTGAGCCATTCCTACTTTATTTATGTCTTTTTCCAAGTAAAAAAATCATTGTATGAAGGTTAAATGGATGTCAACTTTAAAGTGATTAATCAATTGTTTATCCACCGACATCATAACTATGACCACCATCGGATCCCATTGGCATTATAATTATACTAGTATAAATATCTTAAATACATCTATCTTAAAAATGCCAAGAGATATCAATTAAACTTCATTAAATTTTTCACAAATTTCCTAATAAATATGTTAAAATATGTAGTTTAATTATATGTAAGGTAAAAAGGCTTTAAAATTCTTTTACAATATGGCCAAACTATTATTATTTATCTATTACATCCTCCAAACAAAAAGGAAAATTTTCATAGTGATAATAAAATCAACCTCAAATTAAATAACATTCCAATCCACCCAACGCTACCATTAATACTATTCAATTTAAATTTAGCATTAATATATAACTTGAAATAAATTAAATTGTTTTATTCGCAGTAGAGCGTTCTCCTTTGAAGATGCTCCTACTAGAAGGGTCAAATTCCGAGCGGATCCAATGTTTACAGGTGGTGCCGGATTTTAGATATTTGTTGTTGGCCGAATTTCAAATATTTATAGTTGCAACAAATTCGCAATTAATCTATTTGGTGAAATAGTGTGAGTTGTCTTGCATATCTATTTGCTAAAACAATGTTTTTGGGGAATAATGTTTGGAATTAATTAATTTGGTGAAACCATAAGTAAATATCAAATACATTGTCACACTCAATTACCTCCATAATAAATTTACAATCTAACCTCACAAGTATTGATTACAACTCATGTGCAATTGCTAGTTTAATCTCTTTTATGAAATTTTAGAGCCTATTTAATACATTTCTGACAAAATCCACACAAACACAAATTCATCTTTCTTTTTCTTGTCCGTTTCCCTCGATAAATAAGCTCGAATAAGGAGATGCGGTTCCCGTATCAAATATAAACGTAGTTGGGCACATGCATGGATGCTTTGAAAATGGTAGATAGTCATAGGATTCCCATCAAATTATTCTGACTTCCTAATTTTAAGCATGTGGACCCTTTCACAGCAATCATAAAAGATTTATTCCACTCGGTCGGTTACACTTGTCAGCCACTTCAACTTGTGTCTCTCACACAACTTTCAACTAACAATTGTACCAAAAGGTTCAATGGTCGCAAGGAGTGAAGAGTTTATTGAATTGATCAAAATTAGTAATTTATCAGTTTAATTTAGATGATTTGTTCACTCCTGACATGAATATGTTATGTTTTTCAATATTGATTCAGGTTTATATTTGACACACATATATATTAGAGTTTTCAAATACTTATTAAATATCACTTTCTTTTAACTTTCAGATTTAAAATATAACTATTATTTTTTCTCATAAATCTATCTACATGTTTTATTAATATTTACAAATTATGGGAGATGAAAGACATTGAACGCATACAATTGAATGACGTAAGAATAAAATATATTCTCTTATTAATCATATGAATAATGGACACATTTTTTTCACAATGGGAAAAAAGCTTATACCGTAGTTTTTTTCTCAAAAAATTACAGTTATTTTTTTTTATAATTTTTTTTTGAAAGTAATTTACATAACCAACATATGGAGAATAGTTGATAGAACCCAAGAAAGATGTAAATGCAAGCTAGAGAGATCTGTATCCAATGGCCCCCATAGAACTTCATACTACATGCTTATATTTCTTGAGCATTCAATACAAAAAAACATCTCAATGGAGTAGGAACTATTTTCTTCATGTTTTCCATCTCATTGCAATTTTCTTCACCCAAATACATTTTAACCGACTAGTTCATTCTAATCTAACCTTGAGAGGCATGCCAACTTCTCTTGGTGGATAAAATTATAAGTCCATATTAACACTCATACTAATTCTTCTAGTTGGGGTTCGTTCATTCTTTGAGCTCCCTTGATACAAATACACCGGAGAGTTGTGTGTGCTCCAGTAAACTTACAAATGAGTTCTTCGCGTCTTTCAATTCATTTAGATATCTAACACATGCAAGGTGGTTAACTATGTAAATGATATTATTAATTGTAGACATGATGATATAAAATTAACTCATGAGAATGGAATGCCTCTTACCATCAATGATGAGACATGCATAGCCACAATAAATAATACACAAACAAAGTTTACATGGTCGTGGTTGGTTAATTAATTCCAAGAATTTGAGTGCAACTTCACTTTATCCATGCATTACATATCCCATAATCATTAAATTACATGATGTTGCACCTTAATTGTGCATATTTTAAACAATCCCCATGCATTCTTTATGATTCCACATTTTGTATATATGCCTGCAAGCGTTATTACAAGCACATCAAACAAAAAAATCCATTTTAACACACACACACACACACACACACACACACACACACACACACACACACACACACACACACACACACACACACACACACACACACTTTTATACTCTAAGCTTTACAAGAAGTTGGGGGATGCTTTACACCTAAAAATATTGCATTTGAATAATAATTTACATGAATTTATAAGGAAGTCCAATATGTGCATATCCTATAATTATCACATTCCATGAGGCTACATCTCATTGAAATATTTTCAACAACAATTAGCTTGTTATCTCAATGCTCCCACATTTTATTTAAACGTACAAAAATCCACTCACAAATCTAATATTTGACAAAAATCATTTAAAATATTTGTTTAATAGATATTCATAATTGAATTTTGTTTGAATCTTAATACTTCATGAAGAAACCTATTTTACCCATTTTTTTACATATCCAAAAATGATAACGGTCTACGAGGACACATCCCTTTAAGCCTTTGTCATATATTTCATTTGCCTTTCTAATCATTTCATATTTTGCATGCATATCTATTATGTAAGTCATAACATATCATGCGACAAAAACTTTATTTCCATTATTTCTTATAGCTTCGTTAAATAATAGAATATTATATATTTGAAAATTTTAACATGAATACTACATAATCTTATAACTATGTGTAGACACTAAAATTAGGTCACACTCCCCTTCGGTCCCTCAACAAATAAACACCCTTCATCACATTCACCTAGCCATGACCCCTTTCACCTCACTAATATTAATTTAATTTAATTAATTCATTATCCTCACTATATTTATTATTTAAATATCTTATTTTAAATAATATCCACACATACAATTCACTTAGACACCTCACCAAGCCAACTCAACCTAAGACCTCTTCTTAGTAAGTTGCCATAACTAACTAAGACTTACCCAAACCCTAAAAATCAATGCCTACATTCCCTCTAACCACATTCTCACATGCTTACAAGAAGCTCCTAGTCTAATTCGCAGGTTAATGACACGAGATCCGAGGAAATCAAGAGGATCTCCCTAGTTTAGTAAACCTAGGAAATCCCACCTTGACCGACGCTGGTTACCCCTAACCGTTGCCGGTTAAGCCGGAACCGCCGTCGGTTACCCTTTTAACCCCAAAACAACCTTATTCTCAAGGTTGGAAGTTGAAAAAAAAGAAGGTTGGCGAGCATTAACACATCTCAGAGAGATAACACATCTTCAGAGAGTGAATTCCAAAGAGAACACGCATGCAAGGAAGGAGATCAAGAACTTTCTCTTGCACAACCATCCCAGCCATGATTTGATCTAACCAAGCAAAGAGGAATGTACATGTAGCCCATGCAGAAGATTTCTTTCAGTTGGTGATCACTTGCAGCCTTCAAACCTCTCATCAACACCTCCATCCCTCACTCACAGACATCCAGATCAGAATCCCAGTAAGTATAAGTGTCATACTTCTCTGGTTTATTTCATTTCATCATTATTTTATCATCTATTATTTACCTAGCCACCTATTGACCTTCTCCAACACTTCCACCTCCATATACCCATTAAAATCTCACCAAATCCTACCCAAGTCACCCAATACCTCATCCCGACTAACCAAAGTCCTTTGTAATCACAAAGGAGACCTAAAGCTTGTTGTGGCAATCCCAGATTTCCACAGTAATCGGCACCGGTTATTACCTAACCGCCGTTGGTCACCCTTAACCGACATCGGTCTCTGTATTTTCCCATACAACCCAGAATAGAGACCTACCCACCTAATTTCACCTCACCCTCATCCACCTGTGATTTACCTGAGACCTCTGTTAGACCTGCAGAGACCTAGAACTAGTCACTTGACCTTCGGATCCTATTCTAACCTAGCCTGTTAGATTAGATCTAT
This sequence comes from Taxus wallichiana var. yunnanensis, assembly GCA_018340775.1. Lineage (NCBI taxonomy): Eukaryota > Viridiplantae > Streptophyta > Pinopsida > Cupressales > Taxaceae > Taxus > Taxus wallichiana. The sequence continues at coordinate 768,632,033 of CM031239.1, read as the reverse complement.
TTCTTATTGTGTTTTAAGTGAGATACCTAAATCATTTCAAACTACAATAGGATTAACTTTGTTTACAACATTAAATTATTTAAAAAGTGGACTAACACCATTTAGGAAGTACCACGCTTCCGGATCTAGCATACGCTAGGCAGTTCACTACATATATTGTTTAATTCCTTCTGGTGGTCTTGCTTTTCATTATAGGTAGTTCCTCCTAGCCAAAAGGAAGTTCTCACAATCAGTTGTGGATTCAAAATTCATACGCATGTAACAACCCATCAACCAACATTTGAACAAGTATTCCTCCTACGCTCGTTACCCTATTTGTTTCATCAATACTTCAAAGAAACGATCTAGAATCAGGTGAAACATTTTGGCATGCCGGTGGGACCCATCCGGGGTTCCTTGCATTTCATTCATTCCTAGGAAAAGTTGTGTGTTTGTTTCCCTTTTGAAAAGCATACACATTAATCTTCTTCCTTGGTAACCCACCTTTACTTTCTATTTGCTCTAAAGGAAACCTTTCTTTTGGTGTAATTAAAAAGAACCATTTCTTTGTGTTTTCTGCATTGTAGTGAAAGAGCATCCCTCTTCCTCTTCATCTCTTTGTGTCATCCAACTTCACACTTTGATTTGGGCTTAAAAATAAGTGCATTACATTCTGATTTATCGCATTAGCTCACATTAATTGAGGGCAACCTATACGCTGGAAGTCATGACCAGCTGATGGTTGACAAACGAATCATAGAAAAGCACTTCTTTCCTTTTCTCTTTCTCTGAGTCTTACCAAACCTCACAAAAAATTCAAAATATACACATTCTTAAACAACATCCTACCTAGAAGAAGCTGTAGGTGATCACACGATCACGGTACAGTGGGCACCCAACTTCACTCTATCTATCGAGTCATACTTTAGAGAAGCCCACCCCCACCATAACATACCTAAAACCTCACCTTTTAGATCTCCTTCTTTGTAGGAAGCCATCCTCACCAAAAAACTCTATTTCACAATTCATGTGTCAGTCCCTAAATAGCATAAGCTAAACAAACATAATAGAAAAGGCACTCCTAGGATCGCATTTTTTAGTGTTTCTGCTTGGCTTGCATTTTGAGGTGATAGATCACGTTCTTCATTTTTATTATTCATCCTTGTATGCTCCTCATCACAACTGGTGTATTCTGGCTTCACCTAAGTGTGCCTGGGCCATATCATCATCATTCTCATAATTCTGGGTCTGATTCTATAATCGATTTTAATTCACAACCACTTTTCTTTCATCACTGTTTCAATTTCATAGTAACCATCATCGGTTACCTCTGACCATCGTCGGTTATACCCAACCAACATCGGTTCCAGGTCCTTTTGCTAACCTACCCAAAAGGACATTTTATTCATCATCTTCCACTTTTCATAGTCCCTATCACTACCATCATACCCATTGACGTTGTAAACATCATCAAATTTGGCATACCTATCAGATTTCACCTTCTGCTTTGTTTTTCACTCACTGTCCATTTTTTTACAATGTGACCGACAGTGGTTACCCCTGACCGGCGTCGGTTTTCCCTAACCAGAGGCATCAGTTAGCTTGTTTCACATTCCAACCATCATTTGGTACCTAATCCACTTTTTACCATTAGATTCACCTATTCCTATTGTTTTCTGTGTCATTTACAGAGAAGCAGCCCTACTTGATCGATCTTTTTCACATGGTGCTTGACCCAAAGACAAGCAAGCACACTCATATTTCACGCTAGTTGTCAACCACTCCCACCTAGTCCTTCACCACCTTCCATTTTATCACCAGCCATGGATCCCATCCAACCTATCACTATCGCTACTGGAGATGAGGAGTTTACACGACTCCTTGACCAAAACCACTGCCTTTATAGTTTTATCTTTCCCATTCGTCCACTTGAGATGCCTCGGGTCAGTTGATATATGGTATGCCCATATATATATCCCCCGACTCTCGCTCCCCACTCTCTTGCATCAGCCCCATCTGGCTCTGTGTTTCCCGCATCTACCTTACCCCCAGTCATTTCGCAGCTAGGTCCTATACCCACTATGACTACCACATCTGCCATCTCCATGGCACCTATTACATCCACCATACCCTTGACAACTACCCCAAACACAACCTCATCTACCCCTAATGTCTCACACATACCCGTAGCTACATTACCACCTCCCATGTCGGTGACCCCTACCCCATTTTAGAACGTGGTCCTTTCCATTCCACAATCGTTAGCCCCTATTGCCACTAGGGTTACCACGACCCTTCCACCTCCCTATACATACTACCAACAACCTCCCATTTCATCCATTATTCACTCCAGGTACGTACCCCCTATTTCACTGCCTTCTTCTCAATCAACCTACATGGCAGCCCCATACACTGGAGTGCCACCCCTATTATATGCCCAAAACCAACCCTCTCACGCTATAGGAGGCACCCAATCATCACAACCCACCAATGACCTAATTAAATTGATGTTGGACAAGATGCAGACATTGGAGGCATCGGTTTCAGGCTCCTGCAACACTCTCACCTATGACAATATTTGCAATGAGCCCATCCACCCATCCATTCCTATCCGCTCATACCTCGTGCATTGGGAAATGCCTAAATTCAATCATTTCAATAGTAAAGAAGACCCATAGTAGCATTTGTGGTCGTTCAAACACGGGTGTTATCTAATCGCTCATGATGATGCCTTGCTCTTGAGAACCTTTCCCATGTCCCTCACTGGACCTGCATTAGATTGGTATAGTGGGTTACCTAGACACTCTATATTCTCATTCAATCAGGTAGCCCAAGCCTTCTTGGATCATTTCTCTATCAATATCATCAAGAAGGTTACCATGACCGATCTATACTCCACGCGTCAGTATGAGGATGAATCTATCGCAGATTTTGTTGCTCGTTGGCGTAGCTTGATCAACCAACTCACCTTCTAACTGCCCCAAATAGAACTCATCGAGCTCTTCACACGGGCTTGTGCTAGACATATCTCACCGACCTTGTAGGTCCAAACCTTCCAAACATTCGATGAAGCATTCACTATGGCACGAAAGTTAGAGATTCGGGCCATCGAAGAGAAGAAAATCCAATTACGTAATAAAAATTTGACATTCAAGTCGAATGATACCTCTTCTTCTTCCAAACCACAAAACAATTATTCAAAAGCTAAGGGCACTGCTAATGCAGTGGTACTCAAGGCTGGCCCAGCACATCCATCAAATTAGGCTACCCCCTCATCTAATCTCTCACTCATCCAGACTTTTCAATTCAGAAGAGCAATGGAAATATACCCCAATTGGGGAACCTTACTCTTTTGTCTTAGAAAATATTATCAAAGCCGGAGCCATCACCCTTCCACCTATAAAACCACACACTAGTTTTGACCCTGCTCACCCCATGCCTACATGGTATAAAGAACATGACTTATGTAACTATCATTGAGTAAAGGGTCATAGTGATGGAAACTCGCATCACTTTCAAGAATATTTTCCAAGAAATTCTTGAGAAAGGTGAGTTAACCATGGATAATCCTAATGCACCTACCAACCAAAACCTACACATCTTTAAGAAACCATTTCCCAACCATGCCCCTTCGTCTGATCAAACCGGTGAGACCTCAACTCATGATACCCATACCCGCGAGGTTCACGCTATCTTTAATGACATACCCATCACCTCCCAATTACCCCATATTCCTTCCATAGAGGAGATCCTAGCCCAAAATCCTCCTTCCACATCGAACCAACCTCCCATGTTCCTTCACCAACAGAGGAACACCTTTCATCTCCTTCATCACCTACGGAGGAGTCTTTTGCTAACATCGAGACCATCTCACCCCTGGCTTCTCCACTTAGAGAACCTTTACCCACAGTACCTCCTCCACCCATAAAGGAGCACCCATTACCTCCTCCACCCATAGAGGAGCACCCATCATCTCCTCTGCCTATCATAGACCCAGTTGAGATACCTTTGCCTCTTGGTGAGCATTCTCCATCCGCTACCCAAAATCCTGTTGACCTACTTTTGACTCTCTTACCCACGGAAGTTGAAGCTAGCCAATTTCCCATCTCTAAGACACATTTTATGGGAATTTCCATTAAGTCCTCATCAACTCCACCCACAGATGTTCATTCTCACGTTTGTTTGATCACTTAGATTATGTGGATATGGATTTACTATGGGGGCACCTTTTTCTTCCTGTCTCAATGCAGATGCAAAGGTCACTTGCTTGATACCTCCACTATCTACCCAAAAATATTTTGACCAATCAAACCAAATACAACCACCTCTATCACAACTCCTTCCATGAAACCTATCATATCTCAAACCACATCCTTACCCATAGCCCAATCTATATCTAAACCCAAACCCACACCTATGACATCATCCTCGACTAAACCCATTACCACTTTAGGGGTCACCCCGAATACTAGCCTTACTCATCCACCTATCAAACTGGATTTAGCCACATCCTCCAAAGACAACACCACACCTACTCTGACACCCAAATAGAAGAACCAAACCCATCGAACTCATACCTCAGCTACACCAATCACACTTGCACTTGTCTCGTCTGTCTTAGAATCTCATCTTCCCCACATGGTCAAGAAACCTCCACCCACCAATAAACCAAAAACACAACAACCCATTCCTTCCTCACAAACCTCTAATCTCCCCAGATGCCCAACATGACTTACACCAACACCTGCAACATCTTTACCACCCATACCTCCAATACCCTCAGTTATTGCTTCACTACCCACTACACTTCAATCGTTGTCTCTCACACCCCAAGCACGACCCACGTCATCTACCTTCACAACACCCCCGTTATCCCCATGGGTAACTCGCCCTCTTCCCCATCTACTTTTCCTTTTAGATCTCATACACCCACATCACCTTTACCCAAGAAGGTGCAACCCAAAAGCAAAACTCCACTACCCCACAACAAGGTAGTCAAAACAACCACACACCCTCCTACCCATCCATCTACTATACCCCTACCTAAACAAACACGACCGACACCTAAAACCACACCAACACCTCAACCCATAGCTCGATCCACTCCTCTTCCAAAGACCATTCCTCAACAATCAACTACACCTACACCCAAACCCACGTTCACTTCCCATTGCGATCCACTAGCAGGGTCCTATGCCAAAATTTTAACCAACCTCCTGGAGACTTCTATCATCACATTACCACCACTCAGACCTTACGACCCCCTCAAACCCAAGCCAAAAGGGTTTGACAATACTAAAATTTACACTTACCATCATGTGCCAGGGCACGATGTGGAAAATTCAAGGCCTTGAAAACCATCCTTATCTAGTTGTGTCCCCTGGAAGCCAACTTTGACAATGATGACCTTCTCGATGAGGATCCTGCTTCACCGACACCCATTCCCACACTACCCACTCAACAACCACAACCTCCACCCTCACAGCTCCTAGAGCTACCCCCAAAATTTGAAATTAACATGGTTTGCATCAAATAATTTTCCACGCCACCACCCAAATTTCATTGCACCCAACTCACCTCACAGGGTTTTTCTCCTCCGGTAGGTTTTTACCCATCATGTCGTTATACCACTCACCCTACACCTTCTTCATTTTCCAACTCCCCCTCGATCAACATGATACATGCTCACTACACATGCTCAGAAGGATAAGGGAAAAGAAAAGGAAACTGACCCACTAACCAATCCTATACCCAACATACCATCTGCACCCATACCTAAAATCACTATCTCATGCCCACGTACCCCATTTCTAATGGCATCACACATCGCACCATGCTCAAATAATTACATCAATCTCCCCTCAAAATGTCCCTATATGACCTCATCCAAACCTCAAAATCTCATCATCAAGCTCTCATGGAGGTTCTTCAATCTATTGAGGTTTTACCCAATGACCCTACACTCATGGCCTCCATTATCACACCCCATCATGTAGCCTCTCTCACCAAATTACCACCTTCATCTTCACCCCACCTATTCACCAAGTAGCCTCCCTTAGCTTCTCAAAGGAAGAGATCGCACCACACCAAAAAGATGACCCGGACCCAACCCTCTTCATCTCTGTCCACATCGATGACATATGGGTACGTTGTGTGATGATTGATGGGGCGCTAGCATTAACATCATTTCATCCCATGCATTCACTCAAATGCGCATACCTAACAATTACATGCATAAACATCTGGTCATGTTGCGTTCATTCAATGATGTTATCACCTCTACACTAGGCACCATCATCCTCCACATTTGCGTGGGCCCCGCACTATTCCAGAATTGTTTTATGTCTTGGAGGGGGAATTCCAATATAACATGTTGCTTGGTAGACCTTGGATTCGTGTCATGGGTTGCATTCCTTCCACTTTGCATCATTGTGTAAAGTTTGAACATGAAGGACACACTTATACCATTCTAGCTAACCCCTCACCTTTCAAAACATGCAACATGCTTTACTGACCCAATGATGTGCTCATACCTATTAAGCCGACTACCTCCGCAACCGTTACTTCTTCACCTACACTTCCACTTACCAGTACAGCCGCTACTTCTACCGCACATACCTCCTCCATTCCTACCACTTCCATAACCTCCACAGCTGACCCATCAGCTTCCCAATCCATTAACTCTACCTCAACATCGACCTCTGACACTTTATCCATACCAGCTACCTACATACCAACCACTGATCCCTTGGAAGGTGTTTTTCAACGCCTCACTCTGGGGAGTACCACCTATATAGTGTCAACACATTCCTTACTCCACAAGAGTACAAAAGCCTTCACCAACACCCACATTACGATCACCATATAGGAGAACGTCTCCTTTATGGTCCTCCTTACCTTCATACTAGTCTCACCTATGGGGGACTTGATACTACCACTTACACACCCAAACCACCGCCACAAACCTACCCATTTTCTGCTGACTTCCAATCACTTACCAATCACCATTTCACCCACACCTTCTTCCGATGTGCATGGAAGGGTTTTGTTTTGGATTTTACGACGAGGGCCATACCATTATTATTCCATGTACCACCCACAAACATAATGACCATAGTGGTATCGGCTTTCCTGAACCACCTACCAAATAGGCCCGCATTGAACTCATTAAGGACACTAACCCTTCTCCACCTTCTTCACCCACTCCACCTTCATCACCTGCTCCACCTTCATCACCACCTTCACCGATGGAGTCGATGGATCTGAATCTATCCCTCCTAACTTTTTTTTTCATAAACACCATTTCCTTGGGCCTTTGACTTATCAACGTGAGGGCGAGGCCCCTTCCACTCTTCCCTTCCTATATCTTGAAATGATTGATGATGATACACCTTTAATTAACATCGTTCAATGTCAGGATGATGAATCCATACTCACCTACCTTGGTGCAAGAAGACTCATATATTCATCGGTCGTTACCTTCGAGATGTAAACCATGTTGAATGAATTGACTATCGAGATCAACATTCATACTCAGGATGACCCGCACATCCTAAAGATCGGACAATCTTTAGATGCTTCCAACAGGAAGCCATCACTTCTTTTCTCAGAGATCATAACCACACTTTTGCTTGGTCTTACGTAGACATGCCCGATATTGACCCCACCATAGTGGTCCACAATATGTAATTGTTCCCGATGCCAAACCCATCAAACAAAAGCTAAGGAAAATACCCTCGCATTTCTCTTATCATCAAAGAAGAACTTCAACACCTTCTTTCCAATTTCCTTCATCTTACCCATTGATTATCCTCGTTGGATTTCTAACATTGTCCCTGTCACTAAAGCAACTGGAGGACTCCACATTTACACAGGACTTCCATGACCTCAACCTAGCCTTTGCCCAAAAGATGACTTTCCCTTACCTGGTATTGACCAGTTGGTTGACCTTACCGCTGGCCATGAGATGCTATCACTCATGGATGGCTTCTTGGTTATAACCAAATCCTACTTTCCCTAGAGGATCAACACAAAACCTCATTCATCACCCCTTGGGGACCTTTTGCTATCGAGTCATGCCTTTTGGCCTTAAAAATGTTGGTGCCACATATCAGCGGGCTATGACTTACATCTTCCATGACATCATGCATTGCATATTGGAAGATTACGTGGATGATCTCTTGGCTAAATCTAAATGCCGCTCTAATCACCTTGCCATCCTCAAAACCATCTTTGACCATCTCATTAAATATTACGTCCACCTTCAGCCAAAGAAGTGCGTCTTCGTGGTTCTCTCAGGAAAGCTCCTGGGATTTATCGTTTCCCTCTGTGGTATAGAAGTTGACCTACTAAAGTCAAGGCCATTCTCAAAATTCCTCCACCTACTAACCTTAAACAACTCCATAGCTCTGCAAGGTAAGTTGCAGTCTATTCACCGTTTCATTTCACAATTATCGATCGGTGCCAACCGTTTCATCATCTGCTCAAGAAGGATGTCTCCTTTAAATGGGATGATGACTATCACAAAGCTTTTGAGGCCTTAAAACAATACCTTCTCCAACCACCTATACTCATTCCACCTAAAGACGATCAACCTTTTTACCTATACATATCACTACCGATCATTCCTTGGGAGCCATGCTTGCTCATCATAATGAACAACATAGGGAGCAGGGGTTTATTACATAAGCCATACTCTTTTGGACTATGAAACCCAATACACCATCCAAAAAAACTTTGCTTAGCCTTAGTTTTTATTGCCACCAAACTCCATCATTACCTACTCAACCATAAAACCTATGTTGTGACCAACACCGACCCCTTACACTTCATGTATGCCAAACCTTATCAAAATCAGTGGGCCGCATGATGGCTTATGCTTTTAGCTGATCTTGACCTTGAATTCATTCATCAAAAGTCCATCAAGGGCCAAGCTATCACTGACCAATTGGCCGACACACCTATTTCCGGGATCAACCCTCTAATTTTGACTTTCCAGATGAGTCAATTGCTACCCTTTCCCTAGACGAACCTCCTTACCAAATGACACTCTTCTTCGATGGTTCCAAGTGTCAGCGTGGGGGCGGGGCTGGTATTATCCTCATTCCTCTTGATGGTGAACCCATGCCTTTGTCGTTCAAATTAGATTTTGAATGTACCAATAATATTTCCGAATACTGAAGTGCTCGTACTAGGTCTCCAAGCCGCCTATGCCCTAGATGTCAAATCAATCAACATCTTTGGTGATTCTCAATTGGTCATAAACCAAGTCAATGGTATGTACCAATGTCGTAACGAGATACTTCAAAAGTATAAACATCATGTAGAAATACTTTTGACCACCTTTGACCATTACACCCTTCAAACCATCCCATGTTCAACCAAAAAATTTATAGATACCATGGCCTGCTTAGCTTCCCAAATACCCTCTTCACCTGTCCGATTCTACAATCTTGTCACCGTGTCTGATGACTCCAATCACCTTCTTATTTACCTCATGATGTTTACTCGATCGAACCGATACCCCTAACTCGAGTGACCTTTGGTATAAACAATACTCTCGACTACCTTTCTCTCTCCATCTTACCTCCTGATCTCACCCATAATAGACAACATGCCTTCCTTAAAAAGGTCTCTCATTACGTCATCTTGGGGGACTCCTCTATAAGTGTAGCTTTGATGGTATTCTCTTATGATGCCTCACAAGTTCTGAAATTTCTTATACCATTAAGGAAGTTCATGATGGCATATGTGGAGGTCACTTCAGTGGCCTTGTTGTTGCTAAGCATATTCTTTTCCTGGCTATTACTGGTGACCCTTAACCATGATTGTTGTGACTACGTCAAATGTTGTGTAAAATGCCAACAACATTCCAATCTTCATCATACACCCAGTCATGCCTTACAGGTCACTTGAGACCTTTGGCCCTTCTCTCAATGGGGTTTGGATCTTGTCGGAGAAATCAATCCTCATTCTTCCCAACGCCATCAATGGATCATCACTGCTACCGAATATTATACAAAATGGGTGGAAGCCATACCACTCATTTCCATGAAAGCGAGAAAATATGTGAGTTCATCAACCACCACATTATTTGTCACTTTGGTGTTCCTCATCACCTCATCACTGATAATGGAAAACAATTCAAAAATAAAACATTGCAAAAACTTTGCAACGCCTTCGGCATTCAACTTAGTTTCTCATCACCTTATTACCCACAAACCAATGGCCAAGCCGAATCCACTAACAAAACCTTAAAAAAATTCTTATGAAAGTGGTTGACGATACTGGGAAGGATTGGCATACACACATTCCTTTTGCCCTATGGGCATACCACACTAGTATTCACACTTCCACTATGGCCACACCTTTTCTCTTGGTCTATGGTACAGAGGTAGTTCTACCTCTCGAAGTCCAGATCCCCTCACTTCGTATTTCTCTCCATGACATGCTCAATGATGATGAATTTCATCAAGACCATTTAGCACAACTAGAGTTATTAGATAAACATCGTCTTAATGCTCTGGATCACCTTCAAGTTTACCAAAATGTATCAAACGTGCCTACGAAAAATGTGTCCATGAATGAACCTTCCAATTCGGTGACCTTGTCCTGAAAGAAAATCAACACGTAACCAAAGCAGAAAAAATTAAATGGGGAAATTTTTCTCCTAATTGGCTTGGACCATACATCGTAACTCATACCTATGGATCAAGAGCTTATCATTTATCTTCACTCGATGGTAAACCCAAACCTAATCCCCTTAACGCCTTGCATCTTCGACCATTCTATTGTTGAATTGTCATCCTACCTCACCCTTTGTCTCTTTCCATGCTCATCCCTTGAGCACTATTCACTCCATACACCTCACCAATGATTAAACAAGAATCATGTGAGTACTTGTCACTAGTTATCTTCTCTTGAATATGTGTACCACGGCACTGCACATAACATGATTCTCATGGATACTTTTCATCTACCTTTAGATGAGATCCCATGGTCATTTCACCTTGCCTTTTGAACAAGAGTCCTATCTTTCACCTTGGTCTTGTCCATGACTACAAAGACCTCACAATGGGACCAAAATCCTTGAGTCAAACTTCTAATAAAAAGATGACTCCCTCAAAAGGACATCTTCCTCTTGACAATTACTACTATAAATAGACTTACTCCCATGAAGGACAACTATGTAAAATTCTTCAAAAAAAAAAAGAGCAACCGAAGCTTCCCACATCGATCAACTTCACGAAGACCTCAAGGAGTTCAATTTTATTTATCCCATATAGACTTCCCGCATCGATCAGTCTATCAAAATCAAAAACTTTTTAGTCATGGACTTGCCCATTGTGACCTAGGTTCTCTTGCCTGGAGGGCCTACTACCTCATACCATATAAAAATTAACTACCTTTCACCCTCCTTACCATTTCCACTCCCATTTCCTCATTGCCTCAAGGGACATCTTGGAATTTAGACATTTGGTGATCCTGTGACTACTTTTCACCGTAGAACAGTTAATCATGTAATGTCTTTAGGGTCTTATGTTCATCACCTCCTCCAAGGTATGATCTACTCGGTATGATCCTCCCCAATCAGTGGCTTTATTATCCCCTCTTATCTTTTAACCATCTTTGCTTACGTTTTGATTACCTTATACAGGACTTGGTCCTCGATGCTTACTTTTGGGGTAATCTTCTTCTTTCACCACAATCACCCTCACCTACATCATTTTACCTATAATCCACCCATACCTACCAAACCTAAACCCACAACATGCCCAAAAACCTACCACCTCATTTTCATACCTCCTCATATTCTTCCCTAGCTCATGGGAGAACTACATCGGCCTGAGGTCCCTTTTCATCCCGGGACTATGTAGGTAGCACTCCAAGGGCATGGGGCCCTTGGAGGTTAGCTCAGCCATCCTCTACCCTCAACAATTCATCTTCCATGTGCCTCACATTACATCACACCTAACTTTATTTCCCTTTTATACCCAACATTGGAAATTAAACCACATACATAACAAGTTGTTTCATATTTTAAACATTATCACAACATACATTTATTACGCCTACCATTTCTATATCATCACTATGCATAGATTATACCACATCTCACATATGACCCATAGTATCATTCATTGTAAAAAATAATGAATCATAACTTCACCTACTTTCAACACAACCATGCCTAACAAACTTGACTCGATCCATGCCTAAACCGACTGACTCAACCATGCCTAAATCGACTTTGATTGGATCCATGCCTAAACGACCTAACTCGATCCATGCCTAAATCGACTCGACCCACTATGCCTAAATCAACCTGACTCGATCCATGCCTAAACCAACCTGACTCCACCATGCCTAACTCACCTAATTTACATCCATACCAAAACAACAAATCCATATCTCATCTAACACAAGCCATAAATCAAAATCTCATAAACACATCAACAAATCAAAAAATACCATGTATCTCATCATATAAATAAATCAATGTGTATCTCAAATATACATGGCTATCTCATCATGTCCATCATCTCAAAATCATCGGCACGCAGGCCGATATACAATACAAAATGTCATCGACATATAGGCCGGTCTCATATATACAAAAATAATGAATCAATACAAAATCTCTTGACACGCAGGCCGGTATATACTCGAAATATACAAATCACTCGTACATCCTCACTGTCTTTGGCACACATACCGGTATATATATCTCAAAAAATAGCTATCATACATCAAAAACTAGGTGACTGCATATCAGGCATCTCGCCGGATGTCCTCCATCTCTGTGTCACATGTACCCTTGGCCTCCTTGTGTCCCTACTAGCACCTCACCTAGAGCTGGTCTCTGTGCACTAGTGGCCTCTCCTTGATTAGGCCTCGAGCTCGCTGACCTCTTGTGCTCTCCACACTATGAGTGTGGGATCTTGTCCTCTCACTGGACGCCTGTTGTGCCCTGTACTCGGCATAGGATATGAAATCTATCCCGGCCGCCATAAGCTAGTCTTGATAGTATCTCACCTCACCTAGGGCATCCCATAACCTAGATATAGGCATGGTTTGTGGTGGTCCCATAGGTCTCGGCCCTGTACCTACCTGCCTGCCAACCCGGACCTACGCTTGCCTTTGTACTGGGACCTGCTCCTGGTGCCTTTGGTGGTGCCCCGCCCTATGCCCGTATATATCTGGCTGTAAGACCCCAATCTTTGCTTGGGCTATGGCCAATCGGCCTGTAAAAATGCCATCCCGAGCCTGTAAGGCTGCCACTGACCACCCCCTCCTCTCTCCATCATCCATCTCGGGCTGCAGACTTGCCACTGTGCATGTAGCTATGCTACCTCTACCTCTGAACCCTCCAGCTGTGTCTGCAGTATACCCAACTGGGTAATCAACGTAGCTACCTACCCCTGTAGGGCATCTCTCTGCACTATAATGGTAGCTAGGTCCGGCTGCCCTCGATCAGGTGGTAGTATGGCTCATGGCAATCGAGCCGCCACCACCGCCTGTACTGTGCTGTCATACATCGACATCATCTATCCAAAGATCCACTGGCTGGTCCTCCTCCCCTGTGGGTACTTGTAGGCTATGGTAGAGGTAAGAACCTCTCCACGTCATCTCTCTGATACTATGGGAAGGGCGGAGGAATGTCCTGTACGAGCCCAAACTGCTATTAGACTCTGTCTACTGGGATCATCTCATCCTCCCCGGCACGGACCTTATATCCACCTCTCTAGTTGGAGCTCAGCTAGCTCCTCATGCATATGCCTATATGAGGGGAATCCCACATATGGCCTCCATATAATGTCCACTTTGGACAATCCCTCTAGTAACTGCTGAAAATGGGCCACATCATGTGTCGGCCTATCCGATCTCCACTCTCCTATCACCGACACCCATCTCTTGTACCCCACCCACAAATCTAGGTGGGAATGCATTTGCTCGGGGCATCCCTATAGGCCGCACATAGACTATGTGCTCGTAGGCCCAATAGTGCAGTATAAATGTACAACACAGGCTAAACCTGCGCAGCTGCCCCATATGCCCACAACTCTCTGTATAGCTACACCAAGAATGTTGGTGCCTAAGCAAAGTGGGTCTCATGCACCATCATGTCATGGAGTACCCCCATCAGTGATCGAGGAAAACATCCACCCTTTGCATCTGCGGTGCATAGCACACCTACCTCCATCAATAGGACCACTAGCCTCGTCTCCTCTAGATGGGCTAGGTACATCTCTCCATAGCTCAAATTGGCACTATGGAATCTCAAATCAGCCACCCCCTCACCAAAAATAGTCACAATCAACTCCTCTGAGGCCTCGGAGGAGATAGAATACACCTGGGCACCCAATATGGGTAACCAAAGAATCCAGAACACGTCCTCCAGGGTGATAGTCATCTCACCCGTCGGTAGGTGGAACGTGTTGGTTGCGGAGTCCCATCTATCGATGAGCATGACCATCAAGTTAGGCTACCGAACAACATGTCTATAGTGGAAAACCCCACTCAAACCCACTACCTCCACATGCTACATCTCTAATGGGGTCACTGCACCATGCATTATGTCACTAGTAGCGGCGGAACCCTGTCCCGCATATGTAACTACGCTCTCCCCTGCATCCAATACAAACACAACATTAATTTACCTGTATCAATCCCTATTCACCAATTATCATTTTCCTACACCCTATTTTCACCCTACCCATCTCAACCACCTAGCCCACATCACTTTTGGACCCTTGTGCCCACTAATCCGCCGGTACCGGTTCATCCTAACCGACCTCGGTCACCCTTTAACCAGCATTGGTCACCTATTTGGTGACTGATACCGGTTCACCCTTACCGACCATGGTTACCCCTTAACCAGCATCGGTCACCTGTTTGGTGACCGATACCGGTTCCACCTAACCGACGTTGGCCACACTTGACCAATGCTGGTCATTGTCACGGAAAAACCCGTGACTTCGCAAATCCCCTTTTTTTTCTAAAACCTCTCCCCTGCCCCTTTTACCCCACCTACAATGACCTAAACTACTCCTGGACCTCTACCCATCCCACCTATACTATTTACTACCCTCCCCATTCCTCCTTTTACCCAATATTCCCCCATTCCCAAATTCCATTTTTACCCACCCACAAAACTGAAAAACCAAACAAAACCTAAACCAACACTACAATAATCCTCTAATCTATCAAATCAACAAATATTAGGGTTACTTACCTCATTGCTGCTTGCCCTCTCGATGGCACGTCGTCTGACAACTATACCAAGTGGCCCACCCAATCCCTCTCTGGCCTCTGCCATCACCGAATAGCTACTCGTAACCTCTGACCAATCAAATCTCTCACCCTGATCCTGTGGACCCACTTTGCTCACCAACCAATCCCTCATCAAATCACACTACCAGACTCACTGTTCCATTTCATCTGACACTTTTCTCTCTTTTCTCTCTTTTTGTCATTTTCTCACTTTGCACAATAACAAATGAATAACAAAACATGTAGATTTTTTGTTTTTATAACCAACCCAACCTAACCGACATCGGTTACCCTTGACCGACATCGGTCACGTGCCCTACCTACCCATCGTCGGTTGACCTATACTAACATCGGTTATCTGTGACCGAATCGGTCACCCTCACCTGCACATTGCCCTAAATTAACCCCTTTTACCCCACCCTTCACCCTGACCATTTACCCCACCCCACCTTTACCCTACCCATTTACCTCACCTTTCCAACCCTCATCATTTACCCCACCCCACCTTAACCCCTACCTTGGCCTTACCCGTGACCTAGATATTTGGACCTGGACCATCACTAGTGACCTTTGACCTCATGTGTTCATTATACCTTGTGGCACTGTTACTTGTGTTGATTGACCTAATGACCTTACCTAGCCTATTTCTATGACCGTTTATCTTGACCCTACCTCTGGTGTATCGGAACATACCTAAATGTTCCTGCGCCTAACCTACATTGTGTTTCTTGACCATATCCTATACCTTGGATACCGTAATCACTTCAACCTTGTTTGGATAAACCTATCGACCTTAGACAATGTAGAGTTTATGTGCTCTTCAACTTGGTAGCATGTTATAGTTTATACGTGTGCGTGCATTTGATTGTTGCTACCTTTGACCCCTACCCATTACCTAGATTACATGTGTAGACCTTTAACCCTTTTCCCACCGTTAACTACCTTCCCCTTTCATCACATTTACCTTTTTATCACACCACTCACCATATCTTCCTTCTACCTCGTCAGTTCCTGGTTTGAGGGGGATCACCTTCATCCACACATGGGGCAACCACATCTTATTTTTGTTAGCGTCGCTTACCAATACAAGCTACGCAACAAAAAGGGGCAAAATGTAGACAATAAATTAGGTCACACTCCCCTTTGGTCCCTCGACAAATAAACACCCTTCATCACATTAACCTAGCCATGACCCCTTTCACCTCACTAATATTAATTTAATTTAATTAATTCATTATCCTCACTATATTTATTATTTAAATATCTTATTTTAAATAATATCCACACATATAGTTCACTTAGACACCTCACCAAGCCAACTCAACCTAAGACCTCTTCTTAGTAAGTTGTCATAACTAACTAAGACTTACCCAAACCCTAAAAATCAATGCCTACATTCCCTCTAACCACATTCCCACATGCTTACAAGAAGCTCCTAGTCTAATCCGCGGGTTAATGACACAAGATTTGAGGAAATCAAGAGGATCTCCCTAGTTTAGTAAACCTAGGAAATCCCACCTTGACCGACATGGTTACCCCTAACCATCGCCAGTTAAGCCGGAACCATCGTCACTTACCCTTTTAACCCCAAAACAACCTTATTCTCAGGGTTGGAAGTTGAAAAAAAAAGGTTGGCGAGCATTAACACATCTCAGAGAGATAACACATCTTCAGAGAGTGAATTCCAAAGAGAACACGCATGCAAGGAAGGAGATCAAGCACTTTCTCTTGCATAGCCATCCCAGCCATGATCTGATCTAACCAAGTAAAGAGGAATGTACATGCAGCCCATGCAAAAGCTTTCTTTCAGTTGGTGATCACTTGCATCCTTCAAACCTCTCATCAGCACCTCCATCCCTCACTCATAGACATCCAGGACCAGAATCCAAGTAAGTATAAATGTCATACTTCTCTGGTTTATTTCATTTCATCATTATTTTATCATCTATTGTTTACCTAGCCACCTATTGACCTTCTCCAACACTTCCACCTCCATATACCCATTAAAATCTCACCAAATCCTACCCAAGTCACCCAATACCTCATCTCGACTAACCAAAGTCCTTTGTGCAATCACAAAGGAGACCTAAAGCTTGTTCTGTGGCATTCCCAAATTTCCACAATAATCGGCACTAGTTACACCTAACCACCGTCGATCACCCTTAACCGACATTGGTCTCTGTATTAGCCCATACAAACCTGAAGCATACCTACCCACCTAATTTCACCTCACCCTCATCCACTTGTGATTTACCTGAGACCTCTGTTAGACTTGCAGAGACCTAGAACCAGTCATTTGACCTTCGGATCCTATTCTAACTTAACATGTTAGATTAGATCTATTTCTTGTTGTGTTTTAAGTGAGATACCTAAATCATTTCAAACTCCAATAGGATTAACTTTTTTACAACGATTAAATTGTTTAAAATAGTGGATTGATAGCCACTACTAGAAGTACCACGCTTCTCGGATCTAGCATACGCTAGGCGAGTTCACTACATATATTGTTTAATTCCTTCCGTGGTCTTGCTTTTCATTACAGGTAGTTCCTCCTAGCCAAAAGGAATTTCTCATAATCAGCTATGGATTCAGAAGTCATACGCACGCAACAACCCATCAACCAACATTTGAATAGGTATTCCTCCTACACTCGTTACCCTATTTGTTTCATCAATACTTCAAAGAAATGATCTAGAATTAGGTGAAACACTATGTGTTGGAATGATAAAGTGATTAAGTATAAGCCATGCGCGGAGAATGAAGACCGCGCGTAAGATGGCATGTGTGAACCTTAAGAAGATGTATCGGGAGACAAGAAGATACACATAGAGATATATGCAAGAACATGAAAATGATACAAGTATGGAGCAATGAGCAAAGGTTGTGCGCAAGATTGAACATGTAACAGGGCATGAAGGTCCATGCACAGACAAAGTATGGGAGATACCTAGAATTTTGAATGGCCTAAAAATAGAGAAAAATAGAGATGACACGTTTGACAAGACAAGTCCAGAAATAGACTCAATAAAGATAAAGCACCACCAGAGGATAAAGCACATGCAAGATGAACATAGATTGTACATGGAAGGATCTAAATATAGGACACATGCATGAATAAAAGCATGTTATTTATAGCACATGGATCGAGTTGCCTAAGGATAGCTGCAGATTGGAGGCCAAAGCGCGAGTTAAAGCAGCATGCAATCTATGTTTAGGGATTATCTATTATTATAACTAAAGCATGTAGTGGTGAAGGACAAGTTCCCACCACTTATATATGTATCACATCCATTGTAGAGAGTAGTATTACGTGGTGCGCGTAATGTAAGTATGTGCATTGTTGTTGAGTGTAAGTCTCAGAACGCTTTTGTTAGAACTAATTGTGTGTTTGTAATGGATAACTTAGTATGGATTGCCAAGGTTAGGAGAGATGAACAAGGTGTTATTGACATTTAGATCTTGTTATTGATTGTATATGTTATGGAATGAATTATCAAAGCTCATATTATTTTTGTCTTATTATAATTCCTGTGATATTTTCTACTACTCTATGTTGCCTAATTTTTATGTTGACTATACATCTTGCATGATCTAAACAAAGAGGGACCTGGTAGGTTGTGCGTGCTTTGAGTGAGCACTTGGACATCAGTCTAAGTGATGTGCCAACATGCTTGACTATGTGGTGTTAAATTTTAAGACTACATTTTAGTTCTATTATTGGGACCTCTTTTAAATCCGATCATCACAATGTGGCTTGCGCATGGCATTCTGACTATCATTGGAGAGTATTGAGCATTGGGTACATGACAACCAAGATGATTTTTCTTAGACATAAAACACTAGAAGAAACTTCAATTCACGCAAATGGGTAGAGGATAACTTGTATTATGAGTTGTATGAGACCTTTTTAGTTTCTTTTCGAGTGAATTGTATGAATGGTTAGCAGCATACTCTCAGGACAAAGTGATCATATTGGGAAGAAGGTTTGTGTGGAGTTAGGATAAGTATCAAGAACTCATTGATTTGGATGAACCTTGGACATGCAAAGTAGGTCATTAGTGGGCATGAGGTTTAAGTAATTACATGTTGGAGTACACAATATCAACGTATTTGTGTTCAAAGGAGGAAGAATTTCAGTTCCTACATGAACCTAGAGGATCTTATCTATGCGTTCTCCCATTGGATATCAATATTTTAATGATTGATCTTGGATTGGAAAAATCCCAACGACAAGATAAAACCCCATCGCGCGGGGGCATGAAAGGGTTTGGGAAAGATGGCGCTAGTTCAAGTCGAAGACCAAGAAAAAGAAGAGAGACTTTGTAGATATAATGATGTGTGAGAGAGGTCGATTGAAGAGGTGCTACGACTAAGAGGAATGGGGCCGAGTGGAAGTGATAAGAACCCTAAAGAAGGAAAGGGACCACATGACTGTGCCCCTCGATATTAGGGAAGCACAACAGATGATCCCCTCGACACCTAATGAAAGTGAATCGATAAAATAATAAGAACTATTGGCATGCATATAACCCACCCCGGACCCCTATCTCTTGCGCTTGGTGTTAGAAATTTAGAAGTTGTTATAAAGGATCATCTTAGTGACTATGAGAAAGAAGGTAGTTGGGGATCACCACGTTGGGTTGGAGATACGGTAGATATGTGTT
The DNA here is from genome assembly GCA_018340775.1 of Taxus wallichiana var. yunnanensis. Taxonomy (NCBI): domain Eukaryota; kingdom Viridiplantae; phylum Streptophyta; class Pinopsida; order Cupressales; family Taxaceae; genus Taxus; species Taxus wallichiana. The sequence goes on along the minus strand of CM031239.1, from coordinate 768,612,117 downwards.
GGTATCATCTTAGGAGGCACAATAGATAAAGGTAGCGTATATGGCGGGGCAACAGGCTCCTAAAGTCGAACAAAAAAATTGTTTGGAAGTAATCCGGTAGGTATGATGTCGGGATAAAATGTTGGCACTCTAATAAGTGGAAGTAATCCTATTGGAGGGATATCAAGGAAAATCTTGGTGCACAGCTTTAGTTCTACTATGGCCATGTAGAATAGTTCTTCTTTGGGACCACTATTAGTCCCAACGATAAGAGACTCAAGAGGCTTTGGTCCTCCCCTGAGAGGAGGTAACCCTAGTGGAGTTTCGGGGTCAAGATATGGTCCCCCACCTAGTGGAAGCAATCCAAGAAAAGGAAGTAACCCATCACCACAACAACCTCCTCATATTTTATTTGAGATGTCACTTCATTTACCAGAGTATCGAGGTGTGGAAGATGTAGTAGAGCATGTGCACAAGTGTGAAATTTTATGGAGGGACAAAGGAATAACATCCTCAAATAGGAAGGTGATTAACTTCAATTGGTGGTCATAGGACAAGAATTTCATTAAGGAGAAATCCTTCCATTTGTAAGATAAATATATATTTTCAATGAGTAACACCCCGTATTATTTTGATATCATGTTGCACAATGTATAATGTTGATTGTTGGGCTGAAGAAATTGCATAAGTATTAGATGGCATGCAAAAGGGCGTGTAGGTGTGCGCATGTGTCGATTAAGAGTGGTATGCCTATAAAGAAAAGTTTGTAACTTATCCGTTCTTGCTTAATACAAAGCTAAAAATAGGAAAAACAGATGGAGTGCAGATTAAGTAAAGATAATAGTAAGAAGATTTCTAGGCTAAGGAAGCACTATGTTGGAAAAAAGTGGAAGAGCAAAAGTCATGCATAGTTTACGCTAATAATAGGATTAAGATAGAGTTTAATTATAGATTAATCTATTATTAGCCTTCTTTTAAAATCATGCAACAGTTGGTGCGGGGTTATTTTGAGCACATAGGATGTTTTTGGGATGCATGGGCGGTGAATGAAAAGTCCCCACCCCTATATATGTTAGTTAATCTACATTTTTTTGATATCCTGAATTGTATTAGAGTTATGATTCTTAGATGTACCTACACGCATAACCCATGACATGACATTATTAGATTATGTAATATTTCTAGTTATTAATGGATATTGTGGATGGATTATGGTAATTGATGTATCTGATCATGGTGTTTGTATGGTTAATCTGATCTTAGTTCTGGTTTAATTCATTATGTTCTATGGGTGTGATCTGATTCATGTTATGCTTAGCACTTACTTATTTGATTTGTTAATGGGTTATATGAACATGCATGCTAACTTCTTGACAAGATAGTACAAAAGAGGTACCTCGTAGCTTCATGTGCTTCGGTTGAGCATTCAAATCTATCTGAATGAATTGCCAACACACTAGGCATTCAAGTGGAAAAACAAGACTACATTTTTGTTTCATTACCGGGACCTCTTTTCAAATTATTTTCCATGATGTTGCATGATGATGGCGTATTGATTAACTCTTGCGGCCATTGAAAGTTGGGTAGACGAAGGAAAAGATTAGTTTGCATGAAGATATGGTTCTGGACCTAATTTTAATGCGCACAAGTGGGTGGAAGATAATCTATATCATGAGCTCTATGAGATGTTTTTATCCTTTTTCCTATAGAATTATACGAGTGGTTATCAACATATGCATCAAAGAAGAGCTAGAGTTACAGACCAAGGGTTTAGACGCAAGAGGATTACCAAAATTTGTTTGATGTAGATGAACCTTGGACACATGTTGTAGATCATTGGTGGGCTGGTGTTGTGCATAGTTATACTTTAGAATATGTTGTTTATATGTATTCTTTTTGGAATTTGCTAAGTTTGAGTTTTTGCACGAGACCAAAGGATCTTAAATTCATTCTATTCCTTTGGCAATTAAGATCTTGATGGTAGTGTTGAGTTTAGAGTACCTACCAAAGGCCTAGCTAAACATACCACTACGCACGGGGGTGAGATAAGGTGTGGTGAAAGATGGTGGAACTTGTGGTAGAAATACAATGAGAAGAAAGGTGACTTAAGTATAATGAAGCACGAGAGAGGGAATTGACAAAGCAACGCGATATTGAGGAGTCTATGGAGTTGCGGAGGATGATGTCTCGCGAAGGATTTGAAGCTCACGTGGAAGACATGGAGCCAAAATATCAGGATCTCCCCCACTTAGGAAATCATAGTAGAGAATCCCTTTTGTCTTATGATGAGAGCATGTCAGAGGAGGAAATATTGAGGACCGCGGGTGTGCATTTGATCCCACCTGACAACCTATCCTTTGTGCTTAGTGTTCTAGTTCTAAAAGTAATCATTGATAAGAAGGAGAGTGTAGGTAATCCAATAGCTTCAGGTAGATATCATTTTATTTTGAATACGTATGAATCGACAACACATACACCTATGGCAACACAAAAGACATCATCTTTATTTAGGGGACCGATTAGAGGAATATTTTATGGCACGTCATCAGGATAGAGTGTGGACTCAGAGCAAATTGGGAATACATCTGAAAGCACTACAAATTTGTAGACTATGGGATTTTAGTTTAGCACTACATTTGGGACAAAAGAAAGTACATCCATTGGTCCAGTGGCTGCCATAGGAGATGGATCAGGAGAATCAGGATCAAGTGGATTAGGCAGTTTTGGAGGTGGAGGAAATATTGGTGGGGGTTCTGGTTCTAGATTTGTTGGATAAGGTCCGCACCCTCACCAAGCACATCAAGTGTATTATGATATGTCTCTTCACTTGCCAGATTATAGAGGTATTGAGGATGCATCAGAGAATTTTCACAAGTGTGAGTTGTTATGGCGCGCTAAAGGAATTATAGCCTCAGATAGAAAAACATGTCAATTTACTACTAATCTTCAAGGGCGTGTACATAGTTGGTATAGAAATTATGACCCACATCAGACTATGCTGGATTATAATTTCTTGCATTCTACGTTTCTAGTTGAGTTCCATATTCCACAATTTGAGTAGAAAAGTATCAATGTGTTTAAGGACATCAAATAGGGATTATCAGAAAGCGTTCGGGAATATGACGCACGTTTTAATTTTTTTTTGTCAAAGTTGTCTTATGATATACATCCTAGTCAACATGCACAATAGCTTTGTTGGTGGATTGTTAAGTCCATTCAAAAGGGAAATATTCATAATACCTTTGTAGATCTATGCGATGCTTTAGAAGCATCTCTACATGCTGAGGCGATTGGAAGTGTGGATACTAGAGTAAGTCCATTCTTGGAGGTGAATATTGTAGCAATAAAGAAATAGTTGGAGAAGCTATTTTCTAATCCAGCTCATGAGACACACATTGGGATATGGTGTACATATTGTGAGGTTGAAGGACATACTAAGGATATCTACCCTTGCAAGTTGGTGCACACCATGTTGTTGGATTATGAAATTTTTCATTTATACCATGATGTGAGTAGATGTCCCCTCTTACATCATGTGATTCGGAAGAATGTGTCTATGTATTGTAAAATTTACAAAACTCACACTCATGAAACTGTTGATTGCAAATTGATTGATCATATCCATGAAGCCATTGAAACTAGTGTGTACCAAAATAGTGTGGCAAACAGATCTAAGGAGAAAGGAGAGAAACATAATGAAGGGAGAAATAATGGGGATAACAGAATAGAGGATTTCATGGAGGATATAGAGGTTGAGGCTGGAATGGTAGAAGAGGAGGATTTCCTACGAAACTTGTTATACTTATGGATCTCCTGATCATTATCAACGCGAGTGACCTCAAAATGTGGTTTGATCATGGTGTGGAAAACAACACAAGTTTGAAGAATGCCCTGATTTATATGAGCACATGAGAAAGAAACACAAGAAAGAAAAGGGTGCGGGAATGATTAAGTTACAATACATAGATGCCGATCAATGAATGCCATAGGTAACACCTACCCCGAGAGCTACGACCTATTTTAGTTACTACACATGTTGAGGTGTGCACACACGTGAACCTCTAAAGTATAAGCCAACTATAACAAAGCAAGAAGTGATTAATGCCAAGTACCATGATGCTACACATCAGAAAGAGGTTTACCAGAGACTATGGACGTTATCAAGAATCTACAAGGAGATATTCAAAGCCTTAAGGAGTAGATGCACATGGTTGAACTCCATAGAAGGATGTAGATGACTTGAAGGAAGTATGTCGAATGTTGCACTAGGAGAATATAATCCCTTTGTTAGGAGAGTGGTTGAGAGAAAATGTAGTCATTTTTATGTGCCCTTAGATCAACACTCTAATCCCATGTGCGTCATCTTATCACCCGTGGGGACGCTGTGCACTCACTCGAGATGCACGTGGGTACCGAGCCCCTCCTTTATGTGAACATTGTGAGATGATATTGCCATTGATAGAAAATTAGACACAAAAAGGTAAATGATCATGAATTCATTTTGAGAGCATAGGATGAGCTATTATACCAACATACCCATTCAGATAACAAGAGAAACATCATCTAGTGAGTAGATCTGATTCATAACATAAGGAAAAGACACTAGGGTTGCACATATGAACAATATATTCAGAATAAAGACATATATTTATATTGATCATAGTTCCAGTAACCACATTACATTTACAAGGGTCATAATAGACCAAATGTATCAATACAGATCTAACTAATGCATTAGAAATTATAGCTATGATTCCCTTATTACAATGATTATCATAGACCCATACCTCTAGATATACTACCATTTCTACAATCCTCTAAAGATAACCCCAGCCCCTAGAACCTCCTAATATTCCCGCAGAGATTTTCCTTCCATCCTCTCTATGATGATCCTGATGCTTCTCTCTATCCCCGTCCATGTGTGTCTTTTATTTTCTCCAAAGCATCTCTATAAATAGGCTTAGCACCCACCACCATGCCTTCCTCTAGGAGTAGATCGAATGCCAAGTGTCCATGTGGTCCTCTAATGGAGCATGCTTTTTCGATCCGAGCTCTCCACTTTCTACAATGATGTCTTCCTTGGAATATTCCATGCATGGAATATTCTTTCCTTGACCACCAAGTCACCAGGTTGGCACCTTATCCACTCCGCACGCCTAGTCGGTCATGTTTTTCCTTAGTGCTTCTTGGAATGCCAAATATGGCTAAGTCTTAAGATCCTTTGTTCTACCTTGTGCGCACACTGTGGTTTCTAATAAAGCCTTCTTAAACCCTTGTCCTATGCACTTTTACCTTGCACACCCATATCCTCACTAATCACGTGCATGCACACACCCTTTGGCACTTAGCCAATATTCTCGAGGCCCAACAGAAAATGTACCACACATAGGTAATGAGCGTGAGAGGAAGATACTTCATCTAAATATGCCTCCCCATAATCACGAGTATGATAAGGATATTACACTGAATGTGATCATAGATGGATGGATTCTAAGCAACACTCTAATAGATATAAGTATTGAAGTTAATGTACTCACGTTGGATGCTTGGAATCAGATGGAAAGACCTCCATTACAACCTTCTTCGAATGTGTGGTATATGAAAAACAAAACTAGGGCTAATCTTATTGGATTGCTAAAGGATGCAACTATTACAATTTAGGGAGCCAAGTTTACTGGGGACTTTAAAGTATTAGAGCTAGCTGAAGTAAATAGTTTCCCAACATTACTTGGGTGCCCCTAGTGTTATGTGAATAATGCATATTTACACTTCAACAAGGGGTACATTAGCTTTGAGAATAAGGAAGAGCGTGTAATTATACCTTTGATAGATGCAAATTTTTCTTTGTATGTTGAGCCTTTAAGTGGAGAGACTTGAACATGATATATGCTCGCACAATTAGAGACCCTAAGCTAACTGAGCCATCTAAGGAATGTGTGATACAATGGGATGATGCTCACTCAGTTTGTGATACCAAAAGTATTGCTTGTGATAACTGGGCACATGGAACATATGAAGGAGTTGGGTAGGAGATCAAAAACATCATTACTCACATGATCGGTCCATGCATGGTTAGGTGCTTGAGTTATAACTAGGTACCTAGGTATACTAGTGAAGGGAACCTTGATGTATTTCTATGTGCCATGGAAGCCCAGTGGAAGAATGAAGGAGACAAGAGAAATATGCTCATATATACTCTATGTGGGATAGCCACATGCTGGTGGGAAACACATAGAGATAACCTATTAGAATGGTGAGAAGTGAGAGTCACCTTTTCTACTATGTTCCTAAGGATTAATGTAGCTTCTAAGATATGTAAATTCCATGGTAAGTCACCTGCCTACATTCAAAATTGTGAGAGACTTTAGACAAATGGGAAGGAGGCCTTGCCACCATAACTCTAGGTGCATAAGTTCTACTCCACTTTAGGTGGCTGCACGTGTGTATGGTATGTTCATGCAAAATTGACAAGAGAAATAGTTAATTGGCAGGGAGATGACCTCAGGTATGATTCATACTTTTGATTATTTTTATACTAAACCTTTGGTTAATGAAGCACTACAGATTATGAAGCACCTTACTTTGGGAGATAGTGCAAAGGATGAGGAACTCTTATTAGATATGTTTGGAGAGATGGATTTAGAGGCACACCTTGACCTTGAAGAGACTGAAGAAGAAGAAATGGTCCATGCCTGGGAAACAAAGGAAAAGGGTAAATTGGTATGCATGATAAATGATGAGGATGATGAGGATAATAACCTAGATGTTAACCACACTGAAGTTACACGTGAGGTAATGGACATAACAGATGAAAATGCGTGCGCATATCATGAGCATATGAAAAAAATAAGGTTAACATTGGAACATACACAAAGCCTAAAGAGGTCATTATTGGCGATTACTTGTCGGAGCGGGAAGTGGCCAATATTATTGAACTCTGCGCGAATTTTAGGAATTTTTCAAAGTGGGACTATCATGAGTTAAAAGGAGTACACCCTTCTTTAGGTGATATGAGAATAAAAATTAAATAAGGAGCATGCTGATTAGGAATACACATTACGGATGAATCCTAATATGCATGTCAAGGTGAAGGAAGAAATTGATAAAATTCTTAAGTCGGGTATAATCGATCCCATTGAGGAATCTAAATGGGTTAGCCCCATAATAATAAGCATTAAAAAGGATGGGAGGATAAGAATCTTTGTGGACTATTGAGAGCTAAATGCTTAATGTGTCATTGATCCTTTTCCTACCCCATTTATAGAGGAGATTCTTGAGGGAGTTGTAGGGTATGAGATCTACTCTTTTACAGATGGTTTTTCAGGATATCATCAAGTGCACATAACAAAGGAAGATCAAGAAAATAAAAATTTCACCACCGAGTGGGGAAGATTTGCATACACAGTAATGCCCTTTAGACTGAAGAATACACCAACGGTGTTCTCATGCATTGTTGTGCAGGATTTTAAGGATTTCATTCATAAATTTTTACAGGTATATCTAGATGATTAGATAATGTATGGTTTGGTCAAGGATCATTGTGATAATTTGAGGCTTATGTTTGAGAGGTGCAGGCAATTGAGAATCTCTCTGAATATTAAAAAGTGTATCTTTGCAACACCTTTTGGCACTTTACTGGGGCATATTATTTATAAGGAAGGGTTGTTGGTGGACCCAACCAATGTCATTGTGATCTTGGGACTAGAGGAACCTATTAATCATAGTGAAGTGCATGGATTTTATGACTTCTTAATCCAAAACCCGATCATGAGAGCTTCCTTTTGGCTTGGAGGAACTACTTGAAATAGAAAACAAGACCACCAAATAAAAGTTAAATAGTATATGCAGTGGACTACCTAGCGTATGCTAGATCCGAGAAGTGTGATACTCCTAGATGACGGTTGTCAATCCACTATTTAAAACAACTCAATGTTAATAATAAAGGAAATCCTACTATAGTTAAAATGATTTAGGTGTCTCATTCAACTACAATAAGAAAATTCATTCACAATAGGCTAAGCTATGACTGAATCTGAAAGGTCGGGGTCTCACGTCAGTAATGGTAATGGTTGGTCTAATTCTCAGGCTGTTTTGGGTATTTGGTGGAGGTTTTAAGCTCTGTTCTTGGTCTGAAGGTAAAAACACAGAGACCGATGTCGATCTGGTATGACCAATGTCGGTTTAGGTTAACCGTGATGGTTGTGGGTAACGACGTCGGTATGGTCGAGGTACAGGAAACCCAATAAAAACTTGATGTGAGGGTAGATCTAAAGCTAAATGGAAATGGAAAGGGCTAATGAAAGGTCTTTGTGTAGGTCTTAGGTATACTCAGGGATCTCTAAGAACTAGGTATGGGTAGTTCAATGGTGTGGGTGAAAGAATGGTCAAGTTTTCATGGAGGTAAATGGTGGGGAATGGGAATGGGAGTAGAAACTAATAACAAAAGTAAAAGAGTCTACTAAAATGACAATGGACAAGTGTTGGTTAACAAAACACTTACTGATTGTATGAGCTTGATGTCTGGTTAACAATGGTAGGTGATCAAATGGAAGGAACTTGGTGTGGTGCTAGCACTTCCCGGATGCTCCCATGGAGGCAAATGGCTCTGTGGTTGCTTCTGGTGTTGGTTGTGGATGCTTTGATGCGTGTACAAATGTTGGTTCTACTTGCATGTAGCTCTGGTTTCATCCTTTTTTCTCTCAAAAAATGTGCCAACCTCGAAATAAGGTTGTTTTGGGATTAAATGGTAACTAAAATGGTTCCGGTTGATGGTGGTGGTTTAGGTAACCGACATCGGTTAGGGTGGGATTTCCTAGGTTTTCTAAAATGGGCAGATCCTTTGATTTTCTTGGATCTCGTTCATTTTCTTCCATGGATTAGAATGGAAGCTTCCTTTCTAACGGGTGGGAATGTGGTTAGAGGGAATGTAGGCTTTGATTTTTAGGGTTTAGGTAGGTCTTAGTTAGTTATGGCAACATACTAAGAATAGGTCTTAGGGTGAGGTGACTAGATGAGGTGTATAGGTGAGGTGGTGGTGTGGGCATTATCCAATTAGGATATTTAAATAATAGATATTTGTGAGATCATTAATTTAATTAATTTAATTAAATTAATATTAGAGTGGGGTGAAAGGGGCCATGGTTAGGTGAGTGTGTTTGAGTTGGTTATTTGTCGAGGGACCTAGGGGAGTGTGACCCAATTTTGGTGTCTACATTTTTCCCCTTTTTGTTGCGTAGCTTGTATTGGTAAGCGACGTTGACAAAAATAAGATGTGGTTGCCCCATGTGTGGGTGAAGGTGATCCCCCTCAAACTAGGAACTGATGAGGTAGAAGGTAGAATCGGTGAGTGGTTTGATAAAAGGTGAATGTGATGAAGAGGAAGGTGGGAAATAGGGGTAAAGAGGGGTAAAGGTCTAATCGAGTAATCTAGGTAATGGGTCAGGGTCAAAGGTAGTAATAGTCAAATGCACACACATGTATAAATTGTAGCATGGTACCAGGTTGAAGAGCAGGCAAACTCTACATTGTCTAAGGTCAATAGGTTTATCCAAACAAGGTTGAGGTGATTCTAGTATCCAAGGTATAGGATATGGTCGGAAACACATGCGCAGGTCAGGTGCAGGAACGTTTAGGTATGTTTCGGTACACCAAAGGTTAGGTCAGGATAAATGGTCACAATAAGAGGCAAGGTAAGGTCAGTATGTCCATCAACATGGTAATAGTGCTACAAGGTATAACAAGAGCACATGAGGTCATAGGTCACTAGTGATGTTCCAGGTCCAAGTTACTAGGTCACGGCATGGGTAGGGCCGAGGTATGGGTAAAATAATGAGTCCCCAATGAGGACGAGGTGAGGGGGTAAATGATAAGGTCAGGAATATAAAGTGAAGTGTCCAAGTGAGGTGTGGGTGAGGTAAAAAGGATTCAGGTCAAAAATTGGGGGTAGGGGGTAGGAAAAATACTAAGTAGGTAAACCGATGATGGTTTGAAGGAACCGATGTCGGTCGAGATGGACTAACCACGGTAAGCTAGGGCACATGACCGATGTTAGTTAAGGTAAAAACCATCACCGGTCAAGTTAGGTAGGTTATAAAAAGAAAATTTTGTGTTTTTCAAATCATTTGTCATTTACCAAATTGGAGAAAATGATAGGTGAGAGAGAGAAAAGTGGAAAGCATCCATGTGGAATGGAAAGCTAAGTTGGCAAGCGTGTAGTGGGTGATTGGCAGTGGATAGGTGGGTCCACAAGATCAGATTGATCAATTTGGTTGGTTGGAGGTGAGGAGATTGATTGGGTGATGGAGGTAGGTAGAGAGGGGGTCGGGTGGACCACCGGTGCAAGCTGGCACGATGTGTCACCATGGTGATGGTAGCAGTGTGATGAGGTAAGGGTCAATCCTACTCTTTGTTTTGTTTATTAGATTTATTTAGATGTCGGTGGGTAAAAATGGGTTTTTTTGGGGGGAAATGAATTTTGAATTGGTGGGAGGGAAAATCAGGTTAAATATGAATGGGGAGAGAGGTGATTGGGTGAAGGAGGGGTGGGGAAGGGTGGAGGGGGATTTGGGTAGGATTGGGTGGGTAGAAGGGAGAAAAAGGGAGTTTTGAGGAAAAAAAGGGGGTTTGTGCATCACGGTTTTTGTGGCGACAGTGACCGATGTCGGTTGAAGGTTAGTTGATGTTAATGGTGCCAAACTGGTATTAGTCATGAAAATAGGTGACCAATGTCTGGGCTAAGGGGGACCAGGGTCGGTTAGGAGTAAAATTGGTACCAGTCATGGTTTGGGGAAAAAAGGGGCCAAAAGTGCCCTAGGTTGGGTGGGTGAGGTAGGTAGGGGTAAGAGAAGTGGTTTTGGTGAAAATCATAACATAGGTAAGGGGTAAAAATAGGTAAGGGTGAATGGTAGTGGATTAGGGTTGGGTTGGGTAGATAGAAGATGTGATACAAAGGTAAGGAGGTCTAGGGAAAGAGAGGTAGGGTGGTAGGTATAGGTGAGGTGCGAGTGAGATTGTGGTTATGATTAAGGTATATTAATATGATGTTTTTGCTTGGATGTAGGTGAGAGATTAGTTGAGGATGTGAGACAGGGTGCCACCCCTGCTCTTGATAGTTTGTGGGGTTGTGACAGTTGAGGAGTGAGGCATGTCACAGATGTTGGCTTGAGTGGGTCAAGCACTACCAGCATGTAGTCTAGCATCCGAGTCTGATGGTCACTCTCATCGATAGATGGGATTCACGACCAACACATTCCACCTACCGATGGGGAGATGACAGTCACCCTAGAGGATGTGTACAGGATCATGTGGTTACCTATATTGGGGACATAGGTATATTCATCTCCTCAGAGGCATCTGAGGAGTTGATGCTTGATGGTATTTGGTGAGGGATTGGTGGAGCTGACCTTCCATAGTGCCAGCTTGAGTTATGGAGAGATGTACCTAGCCCATCCAGAGGAGACGAGGCTAGTAGTATTATTGATGGAGGTAGTCTATTGTTTTACACTTGCCGAGATGTAGAGGGTGGGAGATTCCCATGATCATTGATGGGGGTCCTACATGATATGATGATGGAAAGACCTGCTTTGCATGGGCACCAACATTCCTCATGTAGTTATATAGAGAGATATGGGCATATGGGCAGCTCCGCAGGTTCAGTTTGTGTTGCACATTTATTCTTCATTGTTGGGCCTATGAGCACATTGTTTGTGTTTGTCTAATTGGTATGCCCTGGAGATGCATTTGAGCCTGGTTTTATTCGGGTGGGGTATAGGCGATGGGTGCCTATGTGATAGGAGAGCATCGAAGTAGATAGGGTTACACATGATGTGGCCTATTACAGGTAGTTACTAGAGGGATTTTCCGGCATGGACATTATTTGGAGACCGTATGTGGGCTATCCCTCATACGATAAAGATGGCCGATGAGTTAGATGGCTATAGATACTTAGATGGATTGAGGGCATCATGCAGGGGGGAGCACGAGATGATCCCAATAGATAGGGTCAGATGGTAGTTTGGGTTACTACAGGATATACCACCACCTTTCCCATAGTACTGAGAGATGATGTGGAGAGACCACTACCGCTACCACAACCGACAGTACCTACAGAGGCAGGAGGAGTAGGTTATAGACCGGTGTATCGATGATGCCGGGGTGACTGATAGGTATAGATAGTGGTGGGTGGCTCATTTATGAGCAGTACCTCCTAGGCCGGCAGCCAGATTTAGCCACCATCACCATGTAGAGAGATGCCCTACAGGGGGTGGTGACCCTGATTACATAGTTGGGGATGGTACAGGGTAGTTGGTAGGTTCAGAGGTGGAGGTGGTTGCGTTGCATGCACAAGTGGCTAGTCTACAGGCCCAGATGGCCCAGGGTGGAGATGGAGATGGTGATGATGAGCGGTGGCCCCCTAGGCATAGATTATAGGTTTACAGGGCTGGAGTTAGCCACTACATGAGCAGAGTTGAGGCATTAGAGGCTCGGTAGTATAGGCACGGGGTGTGAGGCAGGCCAATGGCACCTCCACAGGCACTTGAGATAGGGTCTAGTTCATAGGCAAGGGTGGGACAGGGTCCCACAGGAGGACAAAGCACATGAGGGCCGAGGCCGATGGGGCCACCACAGACAATACCCATATCTAGGTTACAGGATGCCTTAGGTGAGGCCATATATTACCAGGATCAATTGATGGCGGCAGTGGGATAGATTTTCTATCCTATGGAGAGTACAGGGCATAACAGGCCTCGAGTGAGAGGATGAGATCCTGTACCCATAGCGTGGAGAGCACAGGGGGCCATCGAGCCCGAGATAGGATCAGGGTGAGGCCACCAGTTCACGGAGGCCAGCTCTAGGTGATGTACTAGCAGGGACCCACCACGACCCATGGCGGGTGGTGAGATGTTATCGAAGCCGCCGCGAGAGGAGCCAGCGAGGGAGGAGGAGAGATGGTGAGAGAGAATATGAGGATGTCTAGTAGGATGATGCCTGATGCACATCCCTCCATTTTGATGTATTTTATCATTTTTGATATATATCGCCTACGTGCCAAAGAGTGAGGATGTATATGAGAGTTTTGTATATTTTTGATCATATACCAGCCTGCGTGCCAAAGATATTTGAGAGTTATGTATATGGATACACATGTTTGGATGTTTTTATTTATAGAGATGATGATGATTATGGTCATTATGTGTATACATGGTTGTGGTTATCTTGTTATTTTGATTTGTATATGTGATGGAAACCAAGTAGTGTAGGCATGATAGAGTCTAGTCATAGGCATGGATCGAGTTAGGTTTTAGGCATGGATGGAGTCAGGTTGTTGGTTTAGGCATGGATTGAGAGTTAGGTTGTTGTTAGGCATGGATTGAGTTAGGTTTAGGCATGGATGAGTCAGGTTTTGTTTAGGCATGGATTGAGTCGGGTTTTGGTTTAGGCATGGATGAGTTGAAATGGGTTGAGTGTGTAATTCATTAATTTGTGCATTTAATGATGATATGGGTCATGTTTGAGATGTTTTATAGTAACATGCATGATAATGGTAAAGAAATGGTAGACATAATGAATGTATGTTTGATGATGATAAAGGTGTAAAGTAATCTGTTGTTTGTTTGGTTTAATTTCCAATTATTGATATAAAAAGAAACTAACTAGGGTAGAATGTGATTTAGGAAAATGAAAGGTGAATTGGTTAGGGTAGAGAGTGGCCAAGCTAACCTCCAAGGGCCCCATGCCCTCGGAGTGTTACCTACATAGTCCCGGTGAAAAGGGACCTCAGGCCGATGTAGTTCTCCCATAAGCTAGGGAAGAATGCAGGAGGTATGAGAATGAGTTGGTGGGTTATAGGCATGATTGAGTCTAGGTTTTTTTAGATATGGGTGAATTGTGGGCACATGGGTATGGGTGATTTTGAGTTGATTATGGTGAAAGAGGAAAATTTATTACCCAAAGATAAGCATCGAGGATCTAGTCCTGTATAAGGTAATCAATATGTAATGAAGAAGGTTAAAAGATAAAAGAGGAGGCAAGAAAGCCACCTAATTGGTAGGGATCATAATGAATGGGTCATACCTTAGATAGGCTAGTAAACATAAGACCCTAAAGACATTACATGATTGATTATTCTAAAGGTGAAGAGTAGTCACATGATCACCAAATGTCACGGTTCCAGTAGGTCCCTTGAGGTGGTAGGAAATGAAAATGTGAATGGTGAGAGGGTGAAAAGTGGTTAGTTTATATGGTATTTGGTAGCATGCCTTTTGGCAAGAGATCCAAGATCACGATGGGAAAGTCCATGATGAAAAAGTTTTTTGTTTGACTTGTATTTGAGATAGAATGATCGATGTGGGAAGTCTATATGGGATGAGGAAATTAACTCCTTGAGGTCTTCACAAAGCTGATCGATGCGAAGCTTTAGATTTTTTTTTTTATTTTTTTTTTTGAAAGTGCTTTACATAGTTGTCCTTCGAGGGAGCAAGTCTATTTATAGCAGCGATGTAGAGAGAAAGATGTCCTTTTGAGGGAGTCATCTTTTTATTGGAAGTTTGACTCAAGGAGTTGATTCCCATGTGAGGGATTTTAAGCCATGGACAAGACTAAGGTGAAGAATTGGATTCTTGTTTAGAAAGTAAGGTGAAATGACCATGGGATCTCATCTAAAAGTAGACAAAAAAGTATCCATGAGAATCATGCCATGTGTAGTGCCATGGTACACATATTTAAGAGAAGATAAAAGAGTGATGGTATGCACATGATTCTTGTTTAATCATTGGTGATGGCATAGGAAGTGGATAGCACTCAAGGGATGAGCATGGAAAGAGGTAGAAGGTGAGGTAGGACTAAAATCAATAGTAGAATGGTCAAGATGCAAGGCATTAAGGGGCTCAGGTTCGGGTTTACCATCGAGTGAAGATAAATGATAAGCACTGATCCATAAGCATGAGTCATGATGTATGGTCCAAGCCAATTAGGAGAAAAATTTTCCCCATTTACTTTTTTTTTCTTTGGTTACATGTTGATTTTCTTTCAGGACAAGGTCACCGACTTGGAAGGTTCGTTCATGAACACATTTTCATAGGCACGTTTGATACATTTTTGGTAAACTTGAAGATGGTCAAGAGCATTAAGATGACGTTCATCTAATAACTCAAGTTGTGCTAGGTGGTCTTGGTGAAAGTCATCATCATTGAGCATGTCATGAAGAGAAATATGAAGTGAGGGAATCTGGACTTTGAGAGGTAGCACAACCTTTGTACCATAGACCAGAGAAAAAGGTGTGGCAGCAGTGGAAGTGTGAATACTAGTGTGGTATGCCCACAGGGCAAAAGGAATGTGCGTATGCCAGTCCTTCCCAGTATCGTTAACCACTTTCATGAGAATTTTGTTTAAGGTTTTATTAGTGGATTCAGCTTGGCATTGGTTTGTGGGTAATAAGGTGATGAGAAACTAAGTTGAATGCCAAAGGTGTCACAAAGTTTTCACGTAAGGTTTTATTTTTGAATTGTTTTCCATTATCAGTGATGAGGTGATGTGGGACACCAAAGTGATAGATGATGTGATGATTGATGAACTCACATATTTTCTCAAATTTTGTGGAGATGAGAGGTATGGCTTTAACCCATTTGGTGTAATATTCGGTAGTGGTGATGATCCATTGATGTCATTGGGAAGAATGGGGATTGATTTCTCCAACAAGATCCAAACCCCATTGAGAGAAGGGCCAAAGGTCACGGGTGACCTGTAAGGCATGATTGGGTGTATGATGAAGGTTGGCATGTTGTTGGAATTTTACACAATGCTTGACATATTCACAACAATCATGGTTGAGGTCGGCCAGTAATAGCCTAGGTGAAGAATACGCTTAGCAACAACAAGACCACTGAAGTGACCTCCACATATGCCATCATGAACTTCCTTAATGGTATAAGGAATTTTAGAACTCATAAGGCATCGTAAGAGAATACCATCAAGTCACACTTATAGAGGAGGCCACCCATGATGACATAATGAGAGACCTTTTTAAGAAAGGCACGTTGTCCATTACGAGTGAGGTCGGGAGGCAAGATGGAGAGGGAAAGATAGTCTAAGTATTATTTATACCAAAGGTCACTCGGGTCGGAGCAAGCGGTTTGATGGGAGTAAAATTCATGAGGTAAATAAGAGGGTGATTGGAGTCTTTGTATGGTGACAAATATTTTAGATTCGGTGGGTGAAGCGGGTATCTGGCCAAGCAAGCCATGGTATCTACAAATTTGTTGGTAGAACATGGGGATGGTTTGAAGGGCGTAACAGTTGAAGGTGGTCAAAAGTATGTCCACATGATGTTTATACTTTTGAAGTATCTCATTACGACATTGGTATATACCATTGACTTGGTTTACGACCAATTGAGAATCACCAAAGATGTTGATTGACTTAACATCTAAGGCATAGGTAGCTTGAGACCTAATACGAGTGCTTCATATTCGGTAATATTGTTTGTGCAATCAAAATCGAGTTTGAAAGATAAAGGCATGGGTTCACCATCAAGTGGAATGAGGATAACACCAGCCCCACCCCCACGACTGACACTTGGAACCATCGAAGAAGAGTGTCATTTGGTAAGCGGGTTCATCCAGGAAAGGGTAGTAATTGACTCATCTGGGAAGTCAAAGTTAGAGGGTTGATCCCTAGAAATAGGTGTGTCGGCCAATTGGTCAGCGATGGCTTGGCCCTTGATGGACTTTTGATGGATGAATTCGAGGTCGAGGTCAGCCAAAAGCATAAGCCAGCATGTGGCACGTTGATTTTGGTAAGGTTTGGCATACATGAAGTGTAAGGGGTCGGTGTTGGTCACAACATAGGTTTTTGGTTGAGTAGGTAATGTTAGGAGTTTTGTGGCAATGAAAACTAAGGCTAAGAAAGTTTTTCGGCATGGGTATATCAGGTTTCGTAGTCCAAAAGAGTATGGCTTATGTAATAAACTACCTTCTCCCTGTTTTCATCATGATGAGTGAGCATGGCCCCCAGGGTGATCGGTAGTAGAGATGTATAGGTAGAAGGGTTGATCATCTTTAGGTGGAATGAGTACGGGTGGTTGGAGAAGGTATTGTTTTAAGGCCTCAAAATATTTGTGGTAGTCATCATCCCATTTAAAGGAGACATCCTTCTTGAGAAGATGATGAAATGGTTGACACCGATCAAACAATTATGAAATGAAGTGGTGAATAGACTACAACTTACCTTGCAGGCTATGGAGTTGTCTAAGATTAGTGGGTGGAGGCATTTCAAGAATGGCCTTGACTTTAGTAGGGTCAACCTCTATACCACGTAAGGAAACAATAAATCCCAAGAGCTTTCCCAGAGAGAACCGTGAAGACACATTTCTTGGGCTGAAGGTGAATGTAATACTTAATGAGGTGGTCAAAGATGGTTTTTAGGATGGTGAGATGCTTGAGTGGCATTTAGATTTGGCCAGGAGATCATCTACGTAATCTTCCAATATACGATGCATGATGTCATGGAAGATGTAAGTCATAGCCCGTTGGTATGTGGCACCAGCATTTTTAAGGCCAAAAGGCATGACTCGATAGCATAGAAGGTCCCCCAAGGGGTGATGAATGTGGTTTTGTGTTGATCCTCCGAGCAAGCAAGATTTGGTTATAGCTAGAGAAACCATCCATGAGTGATAACATCTCATGACCAGCGGTAAGGTCAACCAGTTGGTCAATACCGGGTAGAGGAAAATCATCTTTTGGGCAAGTGAGGTTGAGGTCATGGAAATTTGTGCAAATGTGAAGTCCCCCTGTCACCTTAGTGACAGGGAAAATGTTAGAAATCCACTGGGATAATCAATGGGTAAGATGAAGGAAATAGAAAAAAAGGCACTTGAAGTTCTTCTTTGACTAGAAAGCACAATGTGAGGGTGCATTTTCCTCAGCTTTTGTTTTATGGGTTTAGCATCGGGAATGGTTATGATATTGTGGACCACTATGGTGGGGTCAATACTAGGCATGTCTACGTAAGACCAAGAAAAAATGTGGTTATGGTTTTTAAGGAAAGTGATGGCTTCCTATTTAGCAACATCTAAAGATTGACCGATCTTTAGAATGTGTGGGTCATCCTGAGTATGGATGTTGATTTCAATAGTCGATTCATTCAACATGGTTTGTCTCAGATGGTAATGACCGATGAATATATGAGTCTTCACACCAAGGTAGGTGAGTATAGATTCATCATCCTAACATTGAATGACGTTAATCGAAGGTGTATCATCATCGATCATTTTAGGATACAGGAAGGGAAGAGAAGAGGGAGCCTCGCCCTCACGTTGATAAGTCAGAGGCCCTAAGGAAATGGTGTTTATGAAAAAAAAAAAGTTAGGAGGAATGGATTCTGATCCATCGACTCCGTCGGTGAAGGTGGTGAAGAAGGTGGAGTGGGTGAAGAAGGTGGAGAAGGGCTGATGTCCTCAATAAGTTCAATGCGGGCCTTCTTGGTAGGTGGTTCAAAAAGGCTGATACCACTACGGTCGTTATGTTTGTGGGTAGTACATGGAATAACAATATGGTGGCCTTGCTCATAAAATCCAAAACCAAAACCCTTCCATGCACATCGGTGCAGGAAGGTGTGGGTGAAATGGTGATTGGTGAGTGATTGAGGTCGGTAGAAAATGGGTGGGTTTGTGATGGTGGTTCAGGTGTATAAGTGGTAGTATCAAGTCCCCATAGGTGAGATTGGTACGAAGGTAGGGAGGACCATAAAGGAGGCACTCTCCTATATGGTGATCATAGCGAGGGTGTTGGTGAAGACTTCCATACTCTTGTGGAGTAAGGAATGTGTTGACACTATATAGGTGATACTCCCCTAGAGTGAGGCATTGAAAAATGCCTTCTAAGGGATCGGTGGTCGATATGTGGGTAGCTGGGATAGATGATGTGTTAGAGGTTGGATCGAGAGGTGGAGACAACTGATTGGGAGGCTAACGGTCAGCCGTGGAGGTTGTGGTAGTGGTAGGAATGGAAGATGTAGGTGCGGTCGAGGTAGTGGCGGCACTGGTGAGTGAATGTGTGGGTGAAGAGGAAGTGGTCATGGAGGTAGATGCTTTAATGGGTATAAGCACATCATTAGGTCGGTAAAGCATGTTGCAGGTTTTGAAGGGTGATGGGTCAGCGAAATGGTATAGGTGTGTCCTTCATGCTCAAACTTTACACAACGATGCAAAGTGGAAGGAACACAACCCATGACACGAATCCAGGGTCTACCAAGCAACAAGTTATATTGAAATTCCCCCTCCAAGACATAAAATAACTCTAGAATAGTGTGGGGCCCACACGAACATGGAGGATGATGGTGCCAAGTGTAGAGGTGATAGCGTCATTAAATGAATGCAACATGACGGGATGTTTATGCATGTAATTGTCGGTATATGCACATTTGGGTGAATGCATGGGAGGAGATGATGTTAATGCTAGCACCCCCATCAATCATAACACATTGTACACATATATCATCGATGTGGATAGAGATGAAGAGAGATGGATCTGGGTCATCGGTTTGGTGCGGTGCGATCTCTTCATCTGAGAAGCTTGAGTGTGGCTACTTGGTGAGTAGGTGGAGGTGTAGATGAAGGTGGTAATTTGGTGAGAGAGGCTACATGATGGGGTGTAATAATGGAGGCTACGGGTGTAGGATCATTGGGTAAGACCTCAATAGATTGAAGGACCTCCATGAGAGCTTGACGATGGGATTCTGAGGTTTGGATGAGGTCATATAGAGACATTTTGAGGGGGATTGGTGTAATTGTTTGAGCATCGCGTGATGTGTAAACCCATTAGAAATAGGATATGTGGGGCCATGGATAGTGACTTTAGGTGTGGGTGCAGATGGTATGTTGGGTATAGGGTTGGTCGGTGGGTTAGTTTCCTTTTCCTTTCCTTTATCCTTTTGAGCATGGGTAGCAATGTGGATCATGTTGATTTGAGGTGGAGAGGTAGGTGAAGTAGGTGAGCCATGAAAGGTGTAATGACAAGAAGGGAAAAAGACGAGTGGTGGGAGGAACCTTGTGAGATGAGTTGGGCACACCAACATTTGGGTGGAGGTTTGGCGAGTTCTCTGATGTGAACCATGTTAATTTCAAATCTTGGGGTGGCTCTAGGAGTTGTGGGGGTGGAGGTCTTGGTCATTGAGTAGGTAATGAGGGAAGAACTGTGGGAATGGGTGTTTGGTGAAATGGGGTCCTCATCGAGAAGGTCATCATCGTCAAAGTTTTCTTTAGGAGGACACAATTGGATAAGAATGGTTTTTAAAGCCTTGCAATTCTCTACATCATGCCCTACACACATGATGGTAGGCACAAATTTTGGTGTCGTCAAACCCCTTTGGTTTGGGTTTGAGTGGGTCATAAGGTCTGAGAGGCGGTAATGTGATGACAAAGTTTTAAGGAGGTTGGTTAAGATTTTGGCATAGGATCCCGCTAGTGGATCACAATGGGAAGTGAAAGTGGGTTTGGGTGTAGGTGTGGCTGATTGTAGAGGAAGGGTCTTTGCATGAGGGGGAGTGGGTTGAGCTATGGTTTTAGGTGTTGGTGTGGTCTTAGGTGTTGGTCATGTTTTCTTGGGTAGGGGTATGGTAGATGAACTGGCAAGAGAGTGTGTGGTTGGTTTGACTACCTTATTGGAGGGTAGCGGATTTTTGTCTTTAGGTTGCACCTTCTTGGGTAAAGGTGATACGGGTGCATGAGATCTAGAGGGAAAAGTGGATGGTGGAAGAGGGTGAGTTACCCATGGGGATAACCGAGGTGTTGTGAAGGTAGATGGCACAGGTCATGCAGGAGGTGTGAGGGAAAGAGACTGAAGTGTCATGGGTTGTGAAGAAGTTATCGATGGTATTAGAGGTATGGGTGGTAAAGATGTTGCAGGTGTGGGTGGAAGTCATGTCGGGTGCTTGGGTATGTTAGAGGTCTACGAGGGAGGAATGGGCTGCTTGTGTTTTTAATTTACCAATGGGTGGAGGTTTCTTAACCATGGTGGAAGGGCGAGGTCCTAAGATGGAAAGGGGTGAAGGTGATGAAGGTGGGATCGGTGAGGTTGGAGTATGAGATCTATGGGATTGGTTCTTCTATTTGGATGTCGGATTAAGCTTGGTGTTGGCTTTGGAGGATGTAGCTAAATCTAATTTGATAGGTGGATGAGTAAGGCTGGCCGTTGGGATGACCCCTAAGGTAGTAATAGGTTTAGGAAAGGAAGATGATGTAGGTGTGGGTTTGGATGTAGATGCATGTTGGGTTATGGGTAGGGGTGTGAGTTGAGCCATGAGTGGTATCGTGGAAGAATTTTGATAGTTGTGGTTGTGTTTGGTTTGATCGGCTGAAATATTTTTGGATAGATAGTGGAAGTGTCAGCATGAGTGACATCTACATTTGTGTTGAGACAGGAAGTAGAAGATGCCCCCAAAGTAAGGCTCTATCCACATAATCCAGGTGGTTAGCTAAGCATGAGAATGACACTACAGTGGGTGAGGTTGATGAGGATCTAATGGTGATTCCCATAAAATGTGTCTTAGAAATGGGGAATTTTCTAGCTTCAGCTTCTGTGGGTAAGAGAGCCAAAAGTAAGTCCACAGGATCTTGGGTAGTTGATGGAGAATGGTCACCTAGAGGAAATGACATTTCTAAGGGATCTTTGATAGGTGGAGGAGATGATGGGTGTTCCTCTATGGGTGGAGGAGATAAACAAGCATCTTTTGTGGGTTGGAGGGGTACCGCAGGTGATGGCTCTCTAGGTGGAGAAGCCAAAGGTGAAATGGTCTCGATGTTAACAAAAGGCTCCTTCACAGGTGAGGGAGGAGATGAAGGGTGTTCCTCTGTGGGTGGAGGAATAGGTGAAGTGGGTTCAAGTGTAGGTGGAGGACTTTGGCTAGGATTTCCTCTATGGAAGGAATATGAGGTAATTGGGAAGCAATGGTGCATCACTGAAAATAGCATGGACCTCGCGGGTATGGCTATCATGAGTTGAGGTCTCTCGGTTTGATCAGAAGAAGGGGCATGATTAGGAAATGGTTTCTTGAAGATGTGTAGGTTTTGATTGGTAGGTGCATTAGGATTATCCAAGGTTAACTCACCTTTCTCAAGCATTTCTTGGACAATATTTTTTGAAAGTGATGCAATTGCCATCACTATGACCTTTACCCAATGATAGTTGCAGAAGTCATGCTCTTTGTACCACGGGTGTGGGGTGAGTAGGATCAAAACCAGTGTGTGGTTTTATAGGAGGAAGGGTGATGGCCCAGTTTAATGAGATTTTCTAAGATAGAAGAATAAGGCTCCCCAATTGGGGTGTATTTCCATTGTTCTTGTCTAAATTGAAAGGTCTGGATAGGAGAAAGATTAGATGAGGGATTAGCTTTGATTTGATGGATGAGATGGGACGGCCTTGAGTACCACTGCATTAGTGGTTCCCTTGGATTTTGAATAATTGTTTTGTGGTTTCAAGAAGAAGAGGTATCATTTGACTTAAATGCCGAGTTCTTATTGCGTAGTTGAATTTTATTTTCTTGATGGCCCGAATCTCTAGCTTTCATGCCATGGTGAATGCCTCATCAAGGTTTGAAAGTCTACACCTGTAGGGTTGGTGAGATATGTCTAGCACAAGCCCACATGAAGAGCTCTATGAGTTTGGTTTGTGGTAGTTGGAATGTGAGTTGATTGATCAAGCTATGCCAACAAGTGAAAAAATATGCATGATAGATTCATCATCATATATTGATGCGTAGAGTAGAGGTCAATCATGGTAACCTTCTTAACAACATTGATGGAGAAGTGATCCAAGAAGGCTTGGGCTACCTGATTGAATGAGAAGATAGAATGTCTAGGTAACCCACTATACCAGTCTAATGCGGGCCCAGTCAGAGACATGGGAAAGGTCCTCAAGAGCAAAGCGTCATCATGGGTGATCAGATAACAACCATGTTTGAAAGACCACAAGTGCTGTTGCGGGTCCTCTTTGCTATTGAAGTGGTTAAATTTAGGCATTTCCCAATGTATGGGATATGGATGAATAGGAATAGATGGGTGGATGGGCTCATTACAAATCTCATCATAGGTGAGAGAGTTGCGTGTGCCAGAAACCGATGCCTCTAGTGTCTACATCTTGTCCATCATTAACTTGATTAGGTCATTGGTAGGTTGTGATGTATGGGTACCTCTTGTAGCGTAAGGAGGTTGGTGTTGGACATATGATGGAGGTGGCATTCCAGTATATGGTGATGCCATATAGGTAGATTGAGAAGGAGGAAGTGAAATAGGGGTACATACCCAAAATGAATAACAGATGAAATGGGAGGTTGTTGATAGTACGTATATGGAGGTGGAAGGGTCATGGTGACCCTAGTAGTAATGGGGGCTAAGGACTGTGGAATGGAAAGGAAAATATTTTGAAAAGGGGTGGAGGTCACCGACACCGGGGTGTTGTGTAGCTACGGTATATGTGAGATAATAGGCATAGATGAGGTTATGTTCTGGGTGGTTGGTGAAGGTATAGTGGATGTAGTGGGTGCAATAGATGTGGTAGATGTAGCGGTCATAGCAGGTATAGGGCCTAGTACTGAAAACAACTGGGGGCAAGGCAGATGCTAGTAGCGTGGAACCGAGAGGGGGCCATGCGAGAAGTAGGAATGAGAGTCGGGGGATAGATACAGACATGCCATATATCAACTGACCCGAGGCATCTCAAGTGGATGAGTGGGAAAGATAAAACTACAAGGTGGTAGGGTTTTGGTCAAGGAGTCGTGTGAACTCCTCATCCCTATGGCGATAGTGATAGGTTGGGTAGGATCCATGGGTGATAAAATAGAAGGTGGTGAAGGACTAGGTGGGAGTGGTTGACAAATTGGCATGGAATATGAGGGTGTTTTCGGCTACACATTAGCACCATGTGAACAAGTACTGATGTGGTAGGACTGCTTTCTGTAAATGACACAAAATAAAACAAAGATAGGAAAAATAGGTGGTGGTAGGTAGATTAGATACAAAATGTCAGCTAGAATTTTGAACAGGCTACCCGATGCGATTAGGTAAATCCACCGATGCGGTCATAGGTAACCATGAGTCGATCACGTGGAAAATGGACAATTTGTCAAAACAAGGCAAAAGGCTAACAATTTGCTAAGTAGATAAGTTGCTTGATGAATTTTCAGGACAATGAATATGATGAGAGTGATAGAGACTCTAAATATCAAAAAAATTAAAGCAGGTGTCCTTTTGGATAGGTTAACCAAAAGAATAGTAAACTAATGTTGGTTGGGTAAAACCAATGATGGTCAGAGGGTAACCAACGATGGTCACTGGACCGACACCGGTTATTGTGAAATTGAAACAGAGATGAAGAAAAGGTGGTTGTGATTTAAGATCAGATGTGGAATCAAACCTAGAATTTTGAGAATAATGAAAATAGGGTCCAGGCACACTCAGATGAAGCTGGAATACACCAACTATGATGAGGAGCATGTGCAAGGGGAAATAAGAAAATGAAGAACGTGTCCTCTCACCTCAAAATGCAAGCCAAGCAGAAACACTAAGAAAAATATGATCCTAAGAGTGATTTTTCTATTATGTTTGTTCAGCTTATGCTATTAAGGACTAACTCATGAACTTTAGAATAGAATTTTTGGTGAGGATGGCTTCCTACGAAGAAGGAGATCTACAAGGAGAGGTTTCAGGTATGTTATGGTGGGGGTGGGCCTTCCTCTTGAAGTATGACTCGATAGAAGTAGCGAGTTAGGGAGTATTAATCCTCTGATCAGTGTGATCATTGATAGGTGTTCCCAGGAAAGATGTCATTTAAGAATGTGTATATTTTTGAATTTGTGTAGTTTGGTAAGACTCAGAGAGAGAGAGAGAGAGAGAAATGTGCTTTCTATGATTCATTTGTCAACCATCAGCTGGGAATGACTTCCAGCATATAGGTTGCCCTCAATTAATGTGAACTAATGTAGAAAAGTAGAATGAAATGAAGTGATTTTTAAAAATCCAAATTGAAATATTGAATTCGATGACACAAAAAGGATGAACAGAGAAGGGATGCTCTTTCACTAATGTGATACTAATGAAAGGAAAGAAATGTTCATTTTAAAGCACCAAAATACGATTGCTTTTAGACAATAGAAGAAGAGAAGATTCTAGGGAAAAATTTTTAATGTGAGAACCTTTTAGAAAGGAAACAAACATGCAACTTTTCACCTAGAAATGAAGAAATGCAAAGAACCCCAAATGGGTCCCACCAAGCGTGCCAAAATGTTTCACCTGATTCTAGAGCATTTCTTTGAATATTGATGAAACAATAAGGGTAAAGGGCTAGGAGGAATACATGTTAAAATGCTAGTTGAAGGTTGTTGCACACGTGTATGACTTCTTAATCCACAACTGATCGTGAGAGCTTCCTTTTGGCTTGGAGGAACTACCTGAAATAGAAAACAAGACCACCAAATAAAAGTTAAACAATATATGTAGTGGACTGCCTAGCGTATGCTAGATCCGGGAAGTGTGATACTCCTAGACAATTGTCAATCCACTATTTAAAAAACAACTCAATGTTAACAATAAAGGAAATCCTACTATAGTTAAAATGATTTAGGTGTCTCATTCGAATACAATAAGCAAATTCATTCACAACAGGCTAAGCTATATGATGAATCGAAGGTCAAGTCTCTCAAGTATTGGTAGTACTAGTCGGTCTAATTCTGGGTTACTTTGGGTATTTGGTGGAGGTTTTAAGCTTTGTTCTTGGTCGAAGGTAAAAACTTAGAGACCGACGTCGGTCTGGTATGACCGATGTCGGTTTAGGTTAACCAGGCGATGGTTGTGGGTAACCGGTGTTAGTATGGTCGAGGGTACAGAAACCCAATAAAAACTTGATGTGAGGGTAGATCTAAAGCTAAATGGAAATGGAAAGGGCAATGAAAAGGTCTGTGTAGGTCCTAGGTGTACTCAGGGATCTCTAAGAACTAGGTATGGGTAGTTCAACGGTGTGGGTGAAAGAATGGTCAAGTTTGCATGGAGGTAAATGGTGGGGGAATGGGAATGGGAGTAGAAACTAATAACAAAAGTAAAAGAGTCTACTAAAATGACAATGGACAAGTGTTGGTTAACAAAACACTTACTGTTGTATGAGCTTGATGTCTAGTTGACAATGGTGGGTGATCAAATGGAAGGAACTTGGTGTGGTGCTGGCACTTCCCCAGATGCTCCCGTGGAGGCAAATGGCTCTGTGGTTGCTTTAGTGTTGGTTGTGGATGCTCTGATGTGTGTACAAATGTTGGTTCTGCTTGCATGTAGCTCTGGTTTCATCCTTTTCTCTCGAAAATGTGTTAACCTCGAAATAAGGTTGTTTTAGGGGATTAAATGGTAACCAAAATGGTTCCGGGTTGACTAGTGGCGGTGGTTTAGGGTAACCGACATCGGTTAGGGTGGGATTTCCTAGGTTTTCTAAAATGGGAAGATCCCTTTGATTTTCTTGGATCTCATTCATTTTCTTCTGCGGATTAGAATGGAAGCTTCCTTTCTAACAGGTGGAATGTGGTTAGAGGGAATGTAGGCTTTGATTTTTTAGGGTTTAGGTAGGTCTTAGTTAGTTATGGCAACATACTAAGAATAGGTCTTAGGGTGAGGTGGCTAGATGAGGTGTATAGGTGAGGTGGTGGTGTGGGCATTATCCAATTAGGATATTTAAATAATAGATATTTGTGAGATCATAGATTAATTTAATTAAATTAATATTAGAGTGGGGTGAACGAGCATAGGGCATCTATGATCTACGCACTACACAAATTTAAATAATACTTGTTGGCAACACCATTTATCTTCTTTACAGATCATATGGAACTTAAGTATTTTTTCAACAAGCCTATTTTGTAAGGGCACATTTTTAGTTGGATACTACTATTTCAGGAGCTTAAGTTTACAGTTGTTGTAAAACTAGGGAAAAAAAATTCAGGGCTTGACCATTTGTCAAGAATCAATTCTAGTGAGGATGCACAGAACATTGAGGACACAATGCCTAATGTACAACTCTTTAGATTGAATCGCTCTCCTATAGATTTAGAGGATATTGTGGTATTCTTGCACACTTTGGGAAGGTGTTCAGGTAATGAAGGCCTTTGAGAATAAGTAACTTGCAATACACGTGTCACCTTACCAATTGATAGGTGGAGATTTGTAAAAGCTAGGTCATTATGTAGGGGATGCCACCACGTGCAAGATTTTACTTGTTGGCCTTTGGTGGGAAAATTTATACAAGGATACTAAAGAATATGTCAAGGCATGTGAACATTGTTAGTGCCTTGGGAAGCCTGAAACTAGAGATGAAATGCCTTTGAGGCCTATTACAAGTGTTGAACCTTTTGAGAAATGGGATATTGAATTTGTAGGTCCTATTTCACCACTTGTGCATAGGAATCACATACGCTATATTATAAATTATATAGATTATCTGATAAATTGGGCAAAAATGAAACCTATAAAAGATTGCATAGAAGCTAGAACAATAAGATTTCTATGGGAAAACAATATTAGTAGGTATGGATGTCCATTAAGTTTAACTAGTGATAGAGGCACTCATTTTCTAAATGAGACAATCAAGATTTTATTGGTAGATTTTATGGTGGCACACCATAAGATAACACCCTATCACCCACAAGCCAATGGTACTACTGAATCTTTCAACAAGATTCTGGGACATACAAACGACATAAATTTGTGATGTTGGAAGGAAGGAATGGGATGATAAAGTCTCTGTTGTACTTTGTGCATATAGGAAAACATATAAAAGGATGAATAAGGCAACACCCTTTTAGTTGGCGTTTGACATGGAGGCTATATTTCCCATGGAATTCATGTTGCCATCCCTATGTATTGAGCATGCAAGAGGACTAGATGATGAACAAGTTGTTTATGCATACGAAAATTGATGCGAACAAGTTAGATGAGGACTAGAGCATGTTATTACTTGATGGAGCCATAAAATAGAAAAGGAAAGACAAAAGGCCTAACATGATAGGCACATCAAGAACAAAACATTTGAGGTGAGAAAGATGGTTCTTCTGTATGATTCAAAGTTTTCGCACCACCCAGGGAAATTTAAAGTTCATTGGTTGGGACCTTTTGTTGTAACAAAGATACTTGATTTGAGTGCTTGTCAGTTGACAGGTGTTGGATGTCACTTTATTGCCCGATTACTTCAATGGGAATAGGCTAAAGCCCTACTATAAATAAGGCTTCTTGGTGTTTGTAATAAGGCAATATTTCCACTTAGATTAGATTTCCCTTTAATTCATTTTCCTTTGATGTGTTTCCTTTCATCGTTGTTATGCTTTGTCAATTTAGTTCAATTTTTTGTTGTAATAAGTGTGTTTGCATGCTAGAAGCTTAATACTATCTTTTGAGTTCATGCATAGAGAACTGCACATAATTTAAGTGTGGGTTGGATCAGAAAGAAAAATTGATTGGTGTTATGATTTATATACAAATTAATGCACATGTACATATATGAGCTATGGTGGAGATAGAACGTTTGGTGTGTGCGAGAAAAAGTTAACAGTGCTCGGATTGAAGGTGTTTTAAAGGAAATTTGTTTTCCCATATTATAGACCATGCATAGAAGGATGATCACACAATGTAACATGAGGTAGGCAACAACATGGGAAACTACTTAGTAAGAGGCGTAGAGGTTGATGTACTTTGGCCCATAGAAGTGAGCATAAGGAGTGCAGTGGCCAAGAAGTAGTAGGAGCGCCCGAACGTTATGATTGGGGTGCATAAAAATTAGTAAAAAGTGTGGAAAAATATGAAAAGTGTAATTAAATATCCATATGGTGATAGGTGAGGAACAATTAATGCGAGAAAAATTTAAATTTTTATAAAAAATGGTACTTACGAGTCCATTTCTACCTTGCATACTTTGCGTTTTCAAGTTGTGAAGTGTGTTTTAAAGAGTGATTTGAGTATGAATGATTTGTAAACTCTTCAACTTTGGAATTATCCACATAAACACAAAATAAACAATGTTGTTTTACTTTCTATTAGAAAATGACAGAGATAACTAGTGGATGAATTATGCTTATGCTTAGAATCCACAATTGCGAAAAGAAAAGAATTTAAGCTCATAAACACCAACAAATTTTATCCTGGAAACCTCCAGAGGAGGAAAAACCAATCAAGAAGGGAAATTTATCTTTCTTCCCACTTTTATTGGCCAATTCAAAATAACAAGTACAAAATTTACAATAAGTATGAAAGAGAAGTAGATAATATCTCACACTTCCTCCCAAATACTTGCTTGCTCTGTCTCAACACTCCTTTCTTCTACAAAACACAATTCCAGCACTAATAAATTCTTGCTCACTTGCTTTCATGCTTCAATGATCCTATTCTCTTCTAAAAACATGTATTTATAGCCTTTCCCATGTCCTCCTGTGCACTGGAGAATGGGAAAGGTCATGGAGGAGAAGAGACATGAACAACCTTCCAAATTCTGGGTTGTTCATTTCATATTTTTATTTTCTATCCAAAAGAGCCAAGACCGCCACCCAATGTAGACCAACGGTCCTAGGACTGCTGCTGCTCTGGTTGGGTGGTGGTTCTATGCAGTAATTACCACTCTGCACAAAGCAGCGATCATGTTACTAACAGAAATAACCTCTATGTATCATTTTTCCTTCTTCATGTTGACTGTTTTGATGAAGTAGATTCATTTTGGATCCCTATGGATCAATGAAGTGCGAGTGAAAATGTGTGAAGTAACGAACTTGTGTAATCTTGAACATGAACGTAGTGTAACTCCATCTAGAGGGTGTTTGAGCAACTTGAAGGTGTGCAAAAGGAGAATTTACAAAGCTAGGGTTTGAAGGAAATAGATTTGTAGTGAAGGAACGCTAGGGCATGCGGAGTTTGAATTATAAAGGTCAAAAATGCACAAAGCTTTGAGAAATTTCCATGGCACCTAAGAGAGCACCTAGAGCATCTACTCAAGGAAAGAAGAAGAATGAAGTAAATGTAGAATTTGAGGACGCACCCGTAAGCGAATATTTTTGGAGATGCAATACCCTAAAGGATTCATCATGGGGAACTACTTGGGACTCCTACGTAAGGAAAATTAAGGTGAGAGACTATAATCACTATACCAATTCAAATTAAGACCAAATTGAGAAAGAGTTAGTGATAAAGAAAAAGTTTAGGACTGCAGATGACAATCCATGATGACGAAGGGAAGAAGATGTTAGAAAAATTTGGGGTTTTACAAGTCTATGAGCTACCTTACTTTGGAAAACCATAGGGGCTCTATCAATGGTTAATGGCAAGGGTCCATGAGGATTTTTCTACTTCTCTTATAGACTAGTATGACTAAGCTGCCAATCATTTGGTGACTTACACTTGAAAAGCTCAGGAGTTGAAATAGCTAGCGACCTTGCTGATGAGGTGGGTGTGGCAACCACTTTTGAAGAGTTGGATTACCAAAAATAATGACACGCAATGCCCATATCCAAGGTAACCAACCCTGCTGTGAATATTACATCCCATTTTTTAATGAAATTTAATGGCTAGGAGAGATGGGGTGTAGTGAATAAAAAGTGGCTCTAACTTGCAAAGAAAATGTCAAAGGGGGCTATGTATAAATTATCTACATTCATAGTGGAAATTATTATGGAGGAAGCACATAAAGGAGATAAAATAAGTTAGGGCGCTATCCTTCTCTTGATTGTATTTGTTGAAATTGGGGTTCCGATGGCCCACAAGATACACCGTGGCAATATCAAGAAGAACAAAAGTCATTAGCATAGAGACTTTCCAAGTATACATGTGATGGGACTATGAGTGGTGCATATGAGAAAAGGTTAAATTTGTGGTACAAACATCTTTGTGAAGCCTTTGAGTATGAGTGGTGCATACCAAAGGACTTTCCTACAATGGTTGAAGGAGGAGCACAATTTTTCGTGTTCCAACACTTCTATGTTGGGAGATTAAAATTTAAGTCAGATAAATGGAGCCCTTGGTGCAAACTCCCATATGCTTTCAACTTGCATCATATTTCTAGGTCTCTCAAACCGTTCTCGAAGCCCGTAAACTTCATTTTGATGCGAGAGAAGGTGGATTGTGAGTACCACACTCTTTGAAATATTTAGGTCTACTGCGTAAGTCCACGTACATTGAAACCATGATATAAGATGATATCACTATCAATTTTCTAAGTTTTGTAATTGGAAACATAGATGTGGATAAGGTGTACATTACCCTTAAGCCTAAATTGGTTCAAAATACTTAATGATCCAAGAGGGAAAAGTATAATGGGCATATAACAACAAGTGCCCCCACTCCTCCTTGGGAAGAAGAAGAAGAAGAACAAAGTAATGATGAGGAGGAGAGAGAAGACATGGTACGAGAATGCAACCAACTCTGGGCAAAAAGAGGCCGCACGACAATACTCCCCCAAGGAGATAAGAAGAGGAAGTTATAATTGAGATTGATGGTGAGGAAACATAGAAGGAAGAGGGAGGCACAAAATACCAGGCTTCACTGAAAGTACCTAGAGAGATGAGGGCACATGACACTTGCATGGGACCCTCTCAACAATTGAGGAGGTCACCAAGGTTATAACTAGTGAAGGTGAGTCGATCAAGAAAACAAAGAGAAGGTGTAAGTATGTGCCTAGAAATGACAAAGTGAACAAGAGGTTTCAGAAGAACCAACACACAACATGGATGATACACTAATTATTAATGAAGGAGAAGATGGGGAGCTTAGAGAAAAAAGAAGGTCGAGATGATATAGGAGTACATGGTGAGCTTTAACAAGAAGACCCCATGGGAGAAGATAAAGGGAGATAGCAGCACATTGGCGAGCCGTCTGGAGAGCATGTCAAAACAATAGGTGAAGGCCTAATTTAAGGTGCATGTACACATATTACTAAGGGATGGAGGTTTGGTAGGAATAAGGGAGATGAAATATATAAGATGTCGACTTGGGGTATGTGAATAATTCTTTAAAGATAATCTGCACCATATTTTAGAGCACACTCACCCCATAAAATTTATATGGATGGTAGTTTATGGATCCCAAGGTGGAGAATATGCGCATGAGGAAGAAATTTTCTTAGAGCATGCAAACCCACATGGATGAGCCAAAATTTGATGTTAAGGAGGAAACATGCGTTTGAAGGAAAATGAAGAAAGGAGCACGACAACGCATATGACCATGAAGCCGATAGAATTCTCTAATGAGTAAACAAGTAATGCCTCGGCTAAGATGGAAGAAGAAGTAACACAAAGAAATTTGGACAAGGAAACCACACTCAAGACATTGCTAAAGGATAACACAAATATGAAAGAATAGATTGAGAAACTAACTGAGGCACGAAAAAGGATAAGGAGAGGAAAGAGAAAATTACTGGACTTTTTTTAGAAATTGAGGATGAACTTCTGAAGCACATCTAGAATTTGATGAACAAAAAATAAAACTTACGACTCATCCTTGCAATTTTACAAGAATGTGTTCATCTTTTTCTTAAGAAGAAATCAGTCATGTAAGGAAATACCAAGAACAATTGAGGGTTGAGCATGAAAGAATCAAGTAGACCATAACACATAGAATTACAAAGTATGATACCATACTCTAAAATTTAAAGGATGAGTTGAAAAAGGCTTCGTGGGTGCTAGATAATTGTGAAGATCTAGAGAAAATCCTAAAGGAAAGGAAAGTTAAGGAAGAAAGTGAAGTCCTTGCAACAAAAAAGGATGAGACCACAGTAGAAAAAAAAATTGGACGTTGTAAAGAAAGAAGTGTGATGTGCTTAAAGCTATCGAGAGACCTTTATGAAGAGTGAATAAAGGAACTAAGGAACGATTACAAAGATAATGGATTATATGGAAGGCATTATCTTAGGAATGGCAGAGGGTAATAAGAGAGCTTAATGATAAGGGGAATATGACTCTGGATGAAATGGGAAAGCTACTCAACAACGTCCCAGGATAAAGCAAAGAGGGTCTTGGGAGAGTGGAATGAGCTAGAAGCCAATATTAATAAGGAGTACCCCAAGCTATTAGTGTCATTAAGGAAAAAGGTGATAACATGCATTGAAATATTTCCCATTCATTATAATTTCATTCTTTCATATTCATTATTTATTCTTTTGATTTTTGGAGAGATAAGTTGAGAAACTCTATTTTCGAGGGTGGAAATATCATTAGTGTTGGGTAAATTTGGGCTTAAGAAATTGCCTAAGTATTAGAGGACACACAAAAGGGCATGTAGGCACGTGCATGTGTCGATTAAAAGGGTGCGCCTACGAATACAAGTTTGGAACTTAGATGTTTTTGCTTAATATGGGCTAAAAATAGGAAACGAAGATGGAGTGCGAGATCAAGTAAATATAAGAGTAAGAAGACTTCGAGGCTACGGAAGTACTATTTTGGGAAAAAGTGGAAGAACAAATGTCATGCATAATTTTCTCTAATAATAGGATAAAAATAGAGTTTAATTATAGATTAATCTATTATTAGCCTTCTTGTAAAAGCACGTAGTAGTTGGCACATGGCTATTTTGAGCACACATGTTATTTTTGGGATGCATGGGTGGTGAAGGGAAAGTCCCCACCCTTATATATGTTAGTTGATCTACATTGTTTTGATATCCTCAAATTGTATTAGAGTTATGTTGCACTGGATGTTCTGCGTGCATGACCCATGACATTACTATTATGTATTAAGCTACTGTTATGTAATATTTATGGTTATTAATGGAGTATTATGGGTAGATTATGGTAATTAATGTATCTGATCATGGTGTTTATATGGTTAATCTAATCTTACTTCTGGTTTAATTCATTATGTTTTATGGGTTTGATCTGATTCATGTTATGCTTAACACTTAGTTATTTGATATGTTAATGGGTTATATGAACATGCATGCTAACATCTTGACAAGATAGTACAAAAGAGGGACCTAGTAGCTTCGTGCTTTAGGTGAGCATTCAGATCTATTTGAATGAAGTGCCAACGTGCCTAGGCATTCAAAAGGAAAAATAAGATTACATTGACTATTTATAATTAATACTTCAATATGTTTTGGAAGGAAATATTGTGCATATTATTTTTTTTTTATCTTGTTATTACTTCTTCAAAAATGGCTTAAAATTGATCATTTTATGAGCATTAACAATACATTTGGAGAAGCATATGTTGAGTTATCACATGAGCTAATTACACTAGCGCATGAATAGATTGGTGCACTGGCGCAGGACTCACACTAAAGCACCAGACTTGTCCATATCATCAATTCAAATTTCCTTGAAATAAGGAACTTGCATAGAGGAGATAAATAGCTCAGACTAATGAACTATAAGTTGATACAGCTAGCAACACAACAACATGAGCATGAAACGTGTGTCACTACCTCAACCTATATTCATGCAGATTATGAGGTTTGTTTATTTGAGTTGCTTGGATACGTGATGCGGCCAACACGTATGGATTTATTATCACCATGATTATCTACAATCAATCTAAGATTTGAAGTATCTTCCAACACCGATTGAATCTTTCAAAGGAGTCAATTACAGGACATCCTCTATAGTTAGCAAGATTAATTCAATCCAAACACTGCAAAGACTACTCCTTCCACAACTGTAATTCTTAGAATAAATAGTCATTATTTTAGTCAACATCTAGTTAAGTAGATGTTAGTTATTGTGAATAAAATAGTTCTCTCCTAGATGGACTAGGATTGCTTTGGTATAAAAGAGATAATGTATTTAGATTTATCGGTTCGGTTTAGTTAGTTGATTTATTGTAAAGCATAATCTTTCAATAAAATTTCAAATTTGGGGAAAAATTTGTTGTGTGACTTTCAACATTAAACCTAATCAAAGAGAAGGAGCAAGGGCCACTCCTCCCTAATGAGAAGGGATATTTACTATCATTTTTGAATTTGAGGTCTCGTGCCAATTTATTATTACACTTCGATTCCCAAAATCTCAAGTTATTTCCCTCTACTTTAAAAGATACAACTATGAGATGGTTTATGGGTTTAACCCCTAAATCCATCCATAGTTGGGAGGAGATGGAAACAATTTTCTTGGAAAAATATCAAGACTACTACAGAGTCAGGATAGGAAGGAATAACTTTTTAGAATTCAAAAAAAGGAAGATGAGAGTGTGGAAGACTATCTTGATAGGTTCCTCTTCCTTCACAGGAGGTGTGGTACTGGTCTGGATAGTAATATGCTAAAAATTATATTCCTTAAGGGGTTGGACTAGGACACACAAGAAGCCTTCAATATTAGGGGAAAGGGAGACATGAACAAACTAGAAGGCTTCATGGCCCAAGATGTAGAGACAAACATGGCCTTAAGGACTACCCCTTAAACAAGAAAAATATTTTTCTTCTTTGTGAACTCAAGCATGCCACAGACTAATGTGGGTTTCTTCCCTTGCTGGAGAATCATCTAAAAAATAACACACAAGATGAAGCTGAGTTGAATTATATGGCTCATAGACAAGGAGGAAATTTTTAGTCTAACAAAAATCATTCCTACATCCCAAAATCACAATGGGTCCCAAATTAATGGAATGCACCATGGCCATACCCCCAACCTTGGGTTCAATAAGCCCCACAGGAGTGGAACCCATAGTGGAATTCCCCACTAAATTATTATCAACAACCTTGGGCTCCACATCCAAACATTCCACCATTTCAATAGTTTAATCCTCAATACTCAACAACAATGGAATGTACCTCAAGGATTTGGGCAACAATATTATAATCAAAGAAGACCCCAAGGTCAACAAGCCTTTTTGACTAGACCTACAAATGTTGCCCCATCCGATCAACTCCGCCAGCCACGGATACTTGCAAAATTGTGACAAATTCCAAGAATGTGAGGTAGGGAAACCTAGCGTACACTATGGAATCAAATAAAAATCCCATAGTAAACTCTATGGATTGTAAGAATATCTTGTTATGTTTAGGGAAGGTTACCTCAAAACCTTCATCTCTCTGTGATAGAAGAAATCCCTGAAGAAACAGAAAAACCAAAAGAAATGCAACCTAGTCCTATTGTTAAGAAACTCCTCAACCAAACATTGACATTCCCTTTCCATCTAGACTCTCGGAAAAAGCAGTACTATAGTTCTTGAACAACTAGAGTTAGATTTAATTCAGGGACTGAGGAAGTTGAGTATTGGCATTCCCTGTTACTTGCATATCTTAAGGAAATTCTGAATTAAAAAAAAACCATCAAAGAGCTTTATTTTAAGACTCTAGGAAGAAGAAAGAATCAACCTAAAACCATCCATGTTGATGGGAAACTTGCTAGTATTATAGAAGGGAATATGACCCCTCCTAAATATAGAGACCTTGGAAGTCCTATTGTTACAATTTGCATAGGAGATGTCTAGATTCCTAATGTCTTAATTGACTCACGATTTGTTATCAATGTTATGACCACAGATACTCTATCCACGCTATCACTTCTTGAACTGCAATCAACCTCAATATTTTTACAAATGGTATATCATTTTGTAAATAAGTCAAAGGTAATTATAGAATATGTCACTGTCACTATTGAATCTTGGGACTATTCGGTAGACTTCATGATCAATAAAACAAATAATAGAAAGATTAGATACCCCATAATCATAGGGCATCCTTGGCTAGCCACAAATTCCACCCTTTTTACTGAAGAACAAGGAATATGGTGATTACAAATGGACAAGATTCAAAAAATTATCATATACCTTGCTACAAAACCTTTTTTTACAGACAACAAACAATGGTGTAAGGACAACTCAGATGATTTAGATGACCTCATATCTTCTTTAGCCATGGTCATAATTCAAGAACACTCGATCAAATTCAATATGGTGACCATGAGCCTTGTGTTTGCACAATATAATTCATGTGCCTAAGTCTTGCGCTAGATTCATTTCAAGTCATGTGCCCAAGTCCTATGCTACAACTAATGAAAACAAGAGATGATTTTATGGATGAAAACAACCAACCCATCATCTTGTCCTTTTACACGAAATATAGATCTAACTAAGTCCATCTTTCAAAACATTACTGTTGTTCACATATTACTTCCACACATGTGTCCATTGAATGCATTATTAAGAGAATATCCTATTGTAAATTCTCTTCATCTAGTTACCAAACAACTACCTATTTTCCTAGGAAAGACATTGATAGTTAATAGTTGGTTGACTAGTCAGGAGGAGAATACCCTATTTGAACTCTTATGATCTCATCCCCAAGATTTTTCTTGGGAATATAGTGACATGAAGGGTATTCATCCTAGTATTTGTACACACCACATCTACACCACTGATTCCAAACCAGTCAAGAAACCTCAAAGAAGGATAAACCCTGCTCTAAGAGACATTGTGAAAATTGAGATTGAAAAACTTCTGAAGGTAAGATTCATTTATCCAATATTAGTAGCCAATGGGTTTATCCATTATTTGTAGTTCCTAAAAAAATAGGAAATGGGGAGTTTTTGTGGACTAAAGGGAATTAATAAAGGAAACTCATAGGGATTACTTCACATTACCTTTTATTGATCAAGTCTTAGACAATTTATATGGAAAAGGGTACTTTTCATTCCTTAATGGGTTCCGCATGTACAATAAAATAACAGTGGCACCTGAGGATCAAGACAAAATAAATTTTGTTGGGATTAGCACACAGGTTATACAATAATATATCATATATAAGCATACATGCAATAAAAGTGGATATTCTACCAGAAGAAATATACAAAACAAGAGATTTAAATCAACACCGATTTAACATGGTTCACTTAGTGTGGGTTATATCCACCAAGAAACAAGACAATATATTATCCAAAGCTTTGAGAGATATAATGAAGAAATTTGGAGAGTACTTCCTTTCTCTCAAGCTTCTCCTTCTTCTCCAAGAATTCTCTCTCACAATTATTTTCATAATAACCATTAACTCTCTCTTCTAACCCTAGCTTTCTAGATTATAAATACCTTATACAAACTTAGGTCACTTAGCCATGCATTTACAATCAATAGATCTGATTTAATACTAAAATTAGATCTAATTCCCATGAGTTAAATAAAACACTCATGCATAGGTAATGATGTCGGTTAGCCCTAACTGATGATGGTTCCTACTTTCCTAACCGATGCCGGTCATAGGTGACCGATGTTAGTCCCTTCATAAATAATGTTGGTTACTGTGTTTTCCAGTAAGTTGATAAAGCATGCTAAAATAAAGTAATTGAGTTCCACATCTTAGCAATCTCCCACTTGGGGATAAATTACTGCACTATACCTATACAATGTCATCCTTGGATCCTTTCCTTATCTTTGTTTTTTCCTCCTTAAGTCTCAAACTCAAAGACCAACATAAGTGGAGTGTAGCTCCAACTTCTCTTTTTCTAATGGCTTCATTAGCATATCTGCAAAGTTTTTACTCGTATGAATCTTCTCTAGTTTTAGCTTCCCATTCTCCAATACCTGTCATATGAAGTGATATCTCAACTGAATGTGTTTTGTTCTAGAATGAAACGCTGAGTTCTTTTCCAAATGAATTTCCCTCGACATTGTCACTAAACAATTTGCAATCATCTTGATCCTTTCCTAACTCTTTAATGAACTTGATCATTTGTATCATTCTTTGCTAGCCTCTGTAGCTGCAACATACTATGCCTCTCATAGTAGAAAAATTCACAACCTTCTGCAATCTTGATATCCATTAATTGCTATACCACCTATTATGAAAATATATCTAGTAGTGCTCCAGGTAGAAAGTTTTCCTATGGAATTTTGAAATCAAAAGTTTATTTTAAGTTCATAAAAGATCAAAACAACAATTTGAGAATCTCATCTATATGGCATTACAAAAATACATCTCTTCTAACATGTTGAAAATAAACCTTTAACAAGTTAATACTAGTAACTTGAAAGCGTGAGATAGTTTGGTTGATGCCACTCTTGCTAGCTGGTTCATTCTCAACAAAATTTTCCTCTACAAACATTGTGTAGAGTAGATCAAATAAGAATCTCTAGTGTCATTATGATTCAAAATAGTGAGATGTTTCATAGGTTTCAAGCATACCTTTGTATTGTAGTTTGTTTTAGTATGCATTAGGTAATGAATGCAATAATCAGAAAAACATACCTTCATCATCAAAGTCACTTTCAATGTCTCTTTCATCAACACCGATTCATCCTACCTTGGCTTGATATTGATCCATTTCTACATTACAATAGATGGCCAAAAGAACTGTAGGCATGTACATTTGAGAAAATAGATTTCAAGCCAACTGTCCATCTTCATTTCTAAAATTAAGATATCCAAAAGGTGTAGAATGAGCTCCAAATATCTACAATGAAAAATCTCTCATATGTGCAACCCGATTGCATATAGCAAAAATTACCTCTGCTTTTTTTTTCCTTATTCGACCTTTCATGTTGGCAAAGACTTCTCAACAAATTTTCTTACTCGATAAACCTCCAGGATTTCTTAAGGCATGTCTTCTTACTATAAGTAACCTCCAAGGATAGGATAATACCTCGTTACTTGCATGGCATCGAACACTTTTTTCACTTTTGACATGGTCTAAAATATTTAAGTTTTCTAACATGTGCACACCTTATTAACATCAACTATAAAAGTAATAAATATCCCTCTAAATCTAATAACATATACCGTTAAGCGTTCACATTGCATTATACACATGTGATTGCTAGTAATAGGGATTTGGACAAATAAGTGGGGACACCAAAATATATTAACTCAATTGTCCTAAATGAATTTATTAGATCTTTCATTGATTAAATCAGTTCTTAAACAAAGTGTAGTGGGAACAAATTTCCTCATATTTATCTATCAATGTACATATTTTATCTCTTGTTGGTAAAGTGTTAGTTTATATATCAAAATTTAATTTAAATTGAATGCATGATAATAAAAAGAGTAATACATATATTAATGATGATAAGGGTTAAAAATAGACCTTCTATCAAAGCTTAGTTATAAGGAAGTTTATTAATTTATAAAGTAAATTAACAATAAAAATATTATTATGTTTATAGGTGTTTTACAATAATAGTGTGGGGAAGAGGCGGATATTTGTTAGTATGTTTATTTTTAATTTTTATCTTAAATTTGACATTGATTTGATTGTCACTTAATTTTTTTCCTTTTTTCTTGGAAAAGTCAATAGGAAAATCATAATATCCTAACAATATAATAGAGTTTTAGGACCCTATTTTTCACCAAAATATTTTTGAAGCCTTACACATAATTTAACTATTTACCTAACATCATCTATCACCATTCGCTGGAAAAATTGAGAAATAGATAATGAAATTAGTAGTTGTTGGGGTTAGCACAAGGTTGAACATATAATATATCAATCTAAGTATACATGCAATAAAAGTGGATATTCTACCGGAAGAAATATACAAAAAGAGATGAATCAACACCATATTTAACATGGTTCACCCACTTTGTGGGATACATCCACCAAGAAATAAGCCAATTTATTATCCAAAGCTTTGTGAAAATATACAATGAATATTTACAATCTTCCACACCTCTCATATGTACAATACTTTCTTTCTCTCAAGAATTTCCTTCCTCTCCAATAATTTTCTCTCTCTCGAATTATTTTCACAATAATCATCAACTCCTTCAATTCTTACTTCTAAACCCTAGCTTTCATGCTTATATAGGCATATACAAACTTAGAGCACTTAGCCATGTAATTACAATCAATAGATCTTCTTTAATACTAAAAATAAATCTAATTCCCGTGAGTTAAATAAAACACTCACACAGGTAACTGACGTTGGTTAGCCCTAACCAATGTCATCTCTTACTTGCTTGATTGATGCCGGTCATAGGTGACCGATGCCGGTTATTGTGTTTTCCGCAAGTTTAATATTACATGCTAAACCAAAGTAATTAATCTCCATAACTCAACAATATCCCACTTGGAGATAAATTACTGCATTATACCTATACAACGTCATTCTTGGATCCTTTCCTTATCTTTGTTTCTTCCTCTTCAAGTCTCAAACTTGAAGACCAATAGAAGTGGAGTGTATCTCTAACTTCTCTTTTCTAATGGCTTCATTAGCATATCCGCAGGGTTCTCACTCATATGAATCTTCTCAATTTTTAGTTGCCCATCCTCTAATACCTATCGTATGAAGTGATATCTCAAATTAATGTGTTTCATTCTTGAATGAAATGTTGAGTTATTTGTCAAATTAATTGTACTTTGATTGTCATTAAACAATTTGCAATCATCTTGCTCATCTCCGAACTCTTACATGAACCTTATCATCCATATCATTTCTTTGATAGCCTCTGTAGCTACAACATACTCTACCTCTGTAGTAGAAAAAGCCACAACCTTTTCCAATCTCAATATCTAGCTAACTATCATCCACCTTTTCTTAAAATATATCCAGTAGTCCTCCTTCTACCATCCATATCTCTTTCCATATCGGAATCAACATAGCCACATAAAGAAATATCCAAACCTCCATAGCATAACTACATGTTAGATGTCCCTCTCAAATACCCGAGTATCCATTGGACTTATTTCCAATGCTCTTTACTAGGATTAGCCATAACTCTACTCACAATCGCCACTTCTGTAATGTCCGGGTATGGTACAAACCATAGCATACATGAGACTCCCAACTACTAAAGTATATGGTACTTATGTCATGTATTTAACCTCCTCATGTGATGAAGGACACTGATATTTACTCAATTTGAAGTGTCCTGTCATAGGTGTACTTACAAGTTTTGAATCTTGCATGTTAAACCTTTCTAACACCTTATTGATATAAGCCTCTTGAGATAAATACAATTTCTTGTTCTTCTCTTCTATGTGTATTTGCATGCCGAGGATTATTTTTGCAACTTATAAATCCTTCATAGAAAATGTGTGGGCTAATTTCTTATATCTCACCAATTTCCCGCACATTATATCATCCACATAAGCATTAAACAAAATAATATAGATCCCATTTTCAAGCTTTTTGAAATAAACACGGTGGTCGATTCACATCTCAAATAACCATGCTCATGTATGAAACTATCAAACCTCATGTACCATTGCCTTGGGGCTTGTTTTAGCTAATATAGGCTCTTTTTCAACTTTGCACACTAATTTATCCTTTCCCTTGACTTATACTTGTTGTCACACTCAAATTTACCTTTAATTTCTAAGTCAAAAATTGCAAAAATTTGAGTTGGTGCCCCAAAAGTATGCTTAAAAATGGTATTTTCAAAATTGGAGCTTTCCAAGGACTTTCAGACTCATGAAAATCACTTCATCAAATGGAAAATTTCTTCCCATTTCCAAAAAGGTAAAGAAGTCCTCCTAACTCCTTGTACTTTTTATGTTATGGCTCGGTAGGCTTAAGTTGGAAAATTTTCCCTTTGGCAGACTAGGGAGATGCGGAGGTATTTGTGCACTTTGCTCTTTTGAAAAAAAAGCTAAGTTGGTAAGATTTGACCTGTGAGCCCATGGGGAGAATTGAAACAAAAGCTCCTAAGGACCCATAGCAAATCAAAGGCTGCCACATGCCCAAAGGGAGGATTGGATCAGCGGAGCCATGGAAGAATTCAAGGTTTTGAACCTTTTGCCAAAAGGTTAAAATGTGGTAAGGTAAGTCATTTTCCCCATAACCCATAGCAAATCTAAGGGTACCACATGTCCAAAGAGCTGATACGGAGTAGAAGGCTAGTGGAGGTAAATGAGATTTTGTGCCATTTTGCAAAAAGGTCAAAATGTTACTGTAGACACTAAAATCAGGTCACACTCCCCATTCATACCTCGACCAATAAGTACCCTTTATTACATTTACCTAGCCATGACCCCCCTTCACCCCATTAATATTAATTTAATTACTCTAATTAAATTAATTCATTATCCTCACTATATTTATTATTTAAATATCTTATTTAAATAATATCCACACATACACTTCACTTAGACACCTCACTAAGCCAACTCAACCTAAGACCTATTCTTAGTAAGTTTCCATAACTAACTAAGACTTACACAAACCCTAAAAATCAATGCCTAAATTCCCTCTAACCACATTCCCACATGTTCACAAGAGGCTCCGAGTCTAATCTGCGGGATAATGGCACGAGATCCAGGAAATGAGGAGGATCTCCTAGTTTAGTAAACTGGGAAATCCCACCTTGATCGATGTTAGTTTCCCCTAATTGTCATCGGTTAAGCTAGACCACCATCGGTTACCCCCTTTTAACCCCTAAACTACCTTATTCTCAAAGTTGGAAAACATCGGGAGAAAGTTGACGAGAAAGAACACATCTCAAAGAGATAACGCATCTTCAGGGAGCAAATTCCAGTGAAAAGTCACATCCAAGAAAGGAGATTGAGCATCTTCTCCTGCACAACCATCCCAGCCATGATCTAATATATCCAAGCAAAGAGGAGTGTACATGTAGCCCATGTAGAAGATTTTCTTCGATTGGTGATCACTTTCAGCCTTCAAATCCATCATCAACACCCCATCCCTCACACACGAGACATTCGGAACGGAATCCGTAAGTATAAC
This sequence comes from Taxus wallichiana var. yunnanensis, assembly GCA_018340775.1. NCBI lineage: Eukaryota > Viridiplantae > Streptophyta > Pinopsida > Cupressales > Taxaceae > Taxus > Taxus wallichiana. Next base: position 768,568,533 of record CM031239.1, on the reverse strand, counting down.
ATCATACTTTCTTGGTTTATTTCATTTCATCATCGTTTTATCATCCATTGTTTATCTTGCCCCTATTGACCTTCTCTCGACATTTTCACCTCCATATATCCATTGAAACCTTGCAAAAAAGCCTACTCCAAGGTAACCCAATATTTCACCCCGAATCACCAAAGTCCTTTGTGCAATCACAAAGGAGACCAAAAGCTTGTTCTGTGACATTTTCAGATCTCACAAGATGGGCACCGATTACACCTAACCATTGTCGGTCACCCTCGATCGACACTAGTCTATGTATTTGCCCACATAGCCTTAGAACAATGACCTACCCACCTAATTTCATCTCACCCTCATTCACCTTGTGATCTACCCAAGACCTCTATCAAACCTACAGAGACTTAGAACCAATCATTTGACCTTTGGATTCTATTCTAGCTTAGCACTGTTAGATTAGATCTATTTCTTATTATTTTTTAAGTGAGATACCTAAATCATTTTAAATTACAATAGGATTTACTTTGTTTTCAACATTAAATATTTTAAAACAGTGGACTAACAGCCATCTAGTAAGTATCATACTTCTCGGATCTAGCATACGCTAGGTATTTCACTGCCCACATTGTTTAATTCCTTCTAGTGGTCTTGTTTTCATTATATGTTGTTCCTCCTAGCCAAAAGGAAGCTCTCACGATCAGTTGTGGATCTAGAAGTCATACACACACAACAAACCATAAACCAACATTTGAACAAGTATTCCTCCTACGCCCGTTACCCTATCTATTTCGTCAACACTTCAAAGAAATGATCTAAGAATCAGGTGAAACATTTTGGCATGCCCGGTGGGACCCATCCGGGGTTCCTTGCATTTCATTCATTCCTAGGAAAAAATTGTGTGTTTGTTTCCCTTCTGAAAAGCGTACACACTAATTTTATTCCCTAGTAATCCACCTTTTCTTTCTATTTTCTCTAAAGGAAACTTTTTCTTTTGGTGTAATTAAAAAGAACCATTTCTTCATGTTTTTTTGCATTGTAGTGAAAGAGCATCCCTCTTCCTCTTCATCTTATTGTGTCATCCAATTTCACATTTTCGATTTGGGTTTAAAAATAAGTGCATTCCATTCTAATTTATTACATTAGCTCACATTAATTGAGGGCAACCTATACACTGGAAGTCATGACCAACTAATGGTTGATAAACGAATCATAGAAAAGCATTTCTATCCTTTTCTCTTTCTTTAAGTCTTACCAAACCACACAAAAAATTCAAAATACATACATTCTTAAACAACATCCTACAGGAAGAAACGTAGGTGATCACATGATCACGGTACGGTGGGCACTCGGCTCATTGCTTTCTGTCGAGTCATACTTCGAGCGAAGCCTACCCCACCATAACATACCTAAACCTCACCTTTTAGATCTCCTTCTTTGTAGAAAGCCATCCTCACCAAAAATTCTATTTCACAATTAATGTGTCAGTCCCTAAATAGCATTAGCTAAACAAACATAATAGAAAGGGAACTCCTAGGATCGCATTTTCTTAGTGTTTTTGCTTGGCTTGCATTTTGAGGTGAGAGATCATGTTCATCACTTTTTTTTTGTTCATCCTTACACGCTCCTCATCACAGCTGGTGTATTCTGGCTTCACCTAAGTGTGCCTGGGCCATATCATCATCATTCTCAGAATTCTGGGTCTGATTCTACATCGATTTTAATTCACAACCACTTTCTTTCATCACTATTTCAATTTCACAATAACCATCATCGGTTACCTCTGATCGCCATCGGTTATACCCACCGACATCGGTTCCAGGTCCTTTTGCTAACCTACTCAAAAGGACATTTTTATTCATTTTCTTCCACTCTTCACAGTCCCTGTCATTAGCATCATACCCATTGACATTGTAAACATCATCAAATTTGGCATAGCTATCAGATTTCACCTTCTACCTTATTTTTCACTCACTGTCCATTTTTATAAAGACCAAAAGTGGTTACCTGACCGATCGGCGTCGAGTTTTCCCTAATTGGCATTGGTTAGCCTGTTTCACATTCCAGCCACCATTTGGTGCTTAATCTACTTTTTTCACCAGATTCACCTGTTCTTGCTATTCTCTGTGTCATTTACAGAGAAGCAACCCTCCTAATCATTCTTCTTGGTTCACATGGTGCTGACCCAAAGACAAGCAAGTGCCCTCGTATTTCACACCCATTGTTAACCACTCCCACCTAGTCCTTCACCACCTTCCTTTTTATCACCACCATGGATCCCATCCACCTACTACTATCGCTACCAAAGATGAGGAGTTCACACGACTCCTTGACCGTAACCCTGTCGTGCATTTTTACCTTTCCCACTCTTCCACTCGAGACACCTCAAGTCATTTCATATATGGCATGCCCGTATCTATCCCCCGACTCTTGCACCCACTCCCACATCGACCCCATCCGTCTCGGTGCTACTCGTATCCACCTTACCCCCTGTCATTTCATAGTTAGGTCCTATACCCGATATGACCGCCGCGTCTGTTACCTCCATAACCCTTGTTACATCCACCGTACCCTCAACGACTACCCCAAACACAACCTCATCTCGCCCTAATGTCTCACACATACATGTAGCTACATTACCACCTCCAAAGTGTCGGTGACCCCTATAGCATTTCGAACATGGTTCTTTCTATTCCACAATCATTAGCCCTATTGCCATGACCCTTCCACCCCCATATACATACTAACAACAAGCTGTTGTTGCAGACTTACAAGACTTCCCGGATGCGGATCAGGCTTCTAGGTTGATCACTCTAGCATCCAGTGTGATTGCACAACATGGAAACCTCTCTCCAAGTGTGGGGACTTGTGAAACTGAGAGAGGAATCTCTAGATTAGAGGTAGTCCTCAAACTCCTCCGATTTAGATCTATATTTTACAAAACTACGAGGTTTGAAACCTAATCCTACTCTAAAATCCAAGGAGACAGAGATAGAAAGTGCAAAAATGAAACTAAACTAATAGGTGATACACCAAAGGAGGAATGGTGAACACTTCTTCTTCTGTAGATAGACATAGATCATAAAAATGCAACATAAAACATCATGCACAAGCTGATAAGATGTAATCAGAGGTCTGAAATGAAACAAACAACACAAACAGAGGATCAAAATCGATCACAAGTGCTTTATTGTCATTTCCACTGTCAAACTCCTTGTATTACAACATCAAAAAGGTAGAAAACTGTTACAATCTTAGAAGAGGTTTGATACTTGCAAAAATCACTTGTTACAAGTGAAAGAAGAAGCTTGCTATCAAAAGAAAATGTTCCCCCTTCGAAATGAGCCAAATCGGCTTTTACAAGGTTAAAGGGTCGAGCCCAGTAGGGCGAAACGTACAAAAACATGAGAGCCCATCCCTCCTTGAATGCAGGTGCATTAAAACAGCATGGGGGACCTTACAAACCCATACCCTGTCACTTTGATCGAAATACAAGAGAATGCGACCCATTCTGCATTAAATTTGGTCGCTGAAATGTCACTTCTGGCCATGAACACGTGTCAGAGCTGTTTCTCGATTTTATCTTTCTAGACTACACCAAAACTCGAGATTAACCCCAGAATCATGTAGATAATTTCATAAGATTTCCGTTGATATAAAGAACATGCAAATCTGAGCTCTGGATCAAAAGATATGGAGATCTGAAGATTTAGGGCACAAAACAGGCAAAAATGGATTTTAAATTTCTTCCCGCGCTCTGCCACCTGGATGACACGTGGCATGCATTGATTGGTCGCGTGATTCTCTCTCCTTCTCTGCTTCATTGGACACGTGTCCTCTTTTTATTGGCTTGGGCTTTTCCTTCAAAAATCACCCTTTGACCTTTGGACCTTTCTCCTTGTGACACGTGTCATGATCTGGTTGGTCCGCGGTCTGCCGGCTCTTTCGCGTCCACCGCGTCTTTTTGTCCCAATGTCCCGATGCTTCATGGGACAAAATCCTCCAATCCACCTGAAATGGGCTTCCTCGACCCTTTTCTACCGGTGACACGTGGCGTGATCTGATTGGCTTTCGGCTCCTTCGGCTATCCGTGTCCCACGCGTCCCTTTGTCCTTGATCTTTTGAAGTTCCTTGTTTCAGGCCGAACCGGCCGGTTCGCGCCCTTCACGTACATTTGTTCCACTTGTCCCAGTGCTTGCAGCCGCCTGAGGCATTTCAGCCGAACCATGCCTTGGTGTCCCGAATGTCCCAACTGTTCCTAGGACAAGGACTTAGCCGATTTTCACAATTTTTTCTAGCCCAAGCTTATTTTCTGCAACTTTTTCACATTTTCTCAGAGCTTGCTCTTTTCAACCTAGACAGGAGAGTTAGAAAAATTTCTGAGGGGACCCTAGAAACATGATTTTTGCCCTGAATCCATCCATTTTCCTGGGACTCGAGAATTCTGATGTATGTTATCAAATCAACCCTGGGGGTGGATTTGGATAACAATTTGGCGACTCAGCGGGGATACCTACCTGCTAGGTAGAAGATACCAGTTGCCTGAAGTAGTCCATTGGGCATGGAGTCATCAAATATTCTGTTTAGAACCTCAACTGACTCAGAATGTGCAAGGAGGAAGATGGAATGTCACCTGATGAAAGCAAAGACTGCAAAACATCTCCATGAACAGCAAGCTGTGCCAAAGCACTTAGGGAAAACAAAACTAACCTACAGCAAAACAATGTGCACAAGCACTTGGAGGAAGAAAAATCTAATCTAATATTTACAGAGGTAGTGAACTTTCCTCTAGAAGCAACTCTTGAGATAGATTCCATTGACTGGAATCCGTAGTTCTTCACCATCCAATGAGGCCAATTGGAAAGCATTGTTGTTTTTGCACTTTGTGACCATGTATGGGCCACTCCAAATGGCATCAAATTTTGAATGCCTTCCCGGTTTTGCTTTGTCCGCATCCCATTTCAACACTAGATCTCCAACTTGAAAAGATCTATCCTTGGCCTTTCTATCAAAGGTCTTCTTGATCAAAGCTTGATCCTTTTCCATTGCTTGGGATGCCTGATTTCTGATCTCTTGCAGCTCCATCAACTCTGCATACCTCACCTCCATGGGCTCAAATTCAAGCAACTCCAGCTGCTTCATGAGTTCCAGTGTTGGCAACTCCAGTGACATGGGCAAGATTGCTTCCTTTCCATAGACAAGCCTGAATGGAGAATTACCTGTGGATCTTTTGGGAGTGATCCTATCAGCCCATAAGGCTGATTTCAGCTTGGTATGCCAAGACCTTTGATTCTCATCAAGAGTCCTCCTAATGATCCTCAACAAGTTCTTGTTTGTAGACTCGGCCTGGCCATTACCCTGAGGGTAATAGTTCGATGAAGTGCTTAGGTAAATACCGTTCTTGACAGCCCACTCAGTCACCTTGGATCCAATGAATGCCAATGCATTATCAGAGATTATTGTGGCAGGTACACCAAACCTGGTTGTTATCCCCTCGTAAAATTCTAAGATGTTAGACTCATTCACCTCTTTGAGTGCTACTGCTTACTTGTCCATTTGGTGAAGTAGTCTGTGGCTGTCAAAATCCATTTGTGCCCTTGGCTTGAATTGGGATTAATGACTCCAATGAAGTCCAAACCCCATTGCATGAATGGCTGGTCAACTAAGATTGGATGCAATGGGAGGGCAGCAAGTCTCTCTTTTCCTATGAAGAATGCACAATTCTTACACCTCTTGATCCATGCATAACAATCACTGAAGATTTTAGGCCAATAATAACCAGCCTTCATGATTTTTAGAGCTGTCACTCTTGGTGCAAAATGGCCACCAACTGGTCCACCATGAAACTCTTCTAATACCCTTTGAATCTGACCTGTGCTAATGCATCTCAGCAGCACTCCATTCACATCTTTCTTGAACAAAACTCCATCAACAATGGCATACGGGACAGCCTGCAATCTGAAGTGTCTCCTTTGGGTCTTGTTCATCTCTGGAGGGCATAGGCCTGTGTCTAGGAAGTGCATAATATCTTGGGTCCAGCAAGGAGTGGGGGAAGCATTGTCTTCTTCTTGATTGCCACTTGGCTCATGACTGTCCTGGACTGTCAAAACAGTTTCTTCTTTGTTGCATACTTCTTTTTGCTTCCCCAAAACCAGCTGCTCACACAATCCTTTCCCTCTTACCAGCTTGGTGATCTTGATATCAATGTCATATTCCATGACACGGGTGATCCAACCTGCCCTTTTCTCATTCAAATCCTTGTTGAGGAGGAAGTCCTTAACTCCAGCATGTGAGACCAGCAACTGGACCTTGTTGTTTGAGACTAAATGCTTGAATTTCTTCAAGCTTCTGATTACTGCAAGTACATGCTTTTCAATAAAAGAGTACCTCACCTCGCAGTCATCTAGGCTCTGGCTGAAAAAGGCAATCGGCTGCTCATCATTATCTTTGTTCTGTTGTACTAGAATGGCAGAGATAGTGTCATCACCTCCAAATGCATAGAGGATGAAATCCTTGGAGAAGTCTGGGTTGATGAGAGTTGGTGCTTGAGAGATAGCTTCTTTGATTGCTTCGAAGCTCTCCTTGCCTTCTGCTGTCCACTTAAAATCCATGCTCTTCTTTAACATTTTGGTGATGGGCTTGACAAGGGCTGCAAAATCTGGGATAAACCTACGAACAAAATTGATCCTTCCCAAGAAGCTTTGAAGAGCCTTCTTGTGACTTGGCAATGGTAGTGCTCTTATGGCTTCAACCCTCTCTGGATCAATTGCCAGTCCCTCTTTCGAGACAATATGGCCTAGAAGTTTCCCCTCATGAGCCAGGAATATGCATTTTTTGGGATTCAATGATACCCCAAATTTTCTACACCTCTGAAATACCTGCCTCAGATGAAAAAGGTGATCCACTACATTTTTGGAGAATACAGTGATGTCATCAAGATATATCAAAACTATTTTGTTGATCAACCCCTTGAATGCCATATCCATTGCCCTTTGGAAAGTGGCCCCAGCATTTGATAGCCCAAATGGCATCTTCTTGTAGGCATAGGTCCCCCATTTGGTGGTGAAAGTCATCTTGAACTGGTCTTCTCCTTCACCATAATCTGATTATAACCTGAGTAGCCATCTAGGAGAGAGAATCTCTCTTGAACCAGCTACAACTTGCAATATTTGCTCCATGGAAGGGAGTGGGTAATGATCTTTGAGAGATGCCCTATTGAGGTCTCGGAAGTCCACACACAACCTGATTTCTCCGCTCTTCTTCCTGACCGGAACCAAGTTAGCAACCCAGCTTGAGTGTTTGATGGGGAAGATGATATTTGCCTCTATTAGCTTATTTAGCTCTTTCTTCATTAGAGGCTCAATGTGAGGGTTAACAGGTCTCTGCTTCTGCCTAATGGGCTTAGCATCTAGATCCAATTCTATGGTATGTTGTACCAAATTCAGATTGAATCCTCTCAAGTCTTCATAGCTCCAAGAAAAGACATCTGGAAATTCTTGACAAAGTTGAACAAAGTCGGATTTCTCTTGTGAGGTACTTACTTTGCCAATCTGCAATGTTTTGCCTTCTTCCACTAAAATAGGCTCTGAATCTTCACCCTTCACTTGAATGTTTGCTTTCTCCTTCCAGAACTGATCATTCGGGTTGAAGATTGACTCCAGGGTTATGAGGCCTTTTGGTAATTTGTTAGTCTTCAGCTGTACTACCTGATCACCATATTGCTGCTCCAGCTTGTCTTGATTTCTGGCGGAGAACTCAGCTTCTTCTTGTAGGAAATTAACAATTTGCTGATCATTCTCGAAGACTTGCCAACTTGTGTTGTTATCTGGAACAGCTGGTCTCACAACCAATTTGATATGAGGCTGAGATTTCTCACTTTTGATACTCTCTGCAACATCAAACGCAGCCCCAATTGCTGCAAGTCTGTCAGCAGCTTCATTCTTTTTCCTTGGGATGGAATTGATGCTAAAAGCTTCAAAATCTTCAATAAGATCCCATACCCGATTTTTGTAGCACTTAAGTAGATCATTTTTGGCAGCATTTTTTCCTTTGACTTGGTTTACGACCAGCTCACTATCACCAAATACTTGCAAGTTATTTATGCCCTTTTTCTAGCCCAATGAAGTCCATGAATCAAGGCCTCATATTCAGCTGTGTTGTTTGAACAAGAAAACTGGAAATGAAAAGCTGAATAATATTTGATGCCTTGAGGTGAAACAAGCATAGCTCCTCCTCCTGCACCTTGCCTACTCCTTGATCCATCGAAAAATAATTTCCATATCTCATTGTCATCCTTATGGTTTGGTTTGGTGATGCTAGGAATAGGTGGTTCTCTTCATGTATGCAATAAACTCCTAGTTCGATTCTTCTACTTCTTGGTAGAGATCAAAAGCATGTACCTTGCTTGCCCATTCATCAAGAGTCAAATATGGAATGCTTCCAACTTTGGTGTCGGCTTCATCTGTGCTTGGATAATCTTCTTGATCAAATGCTGAATAGTTGGTATTGATTTGGCTGGTAGTGTAAGGCTCAATGTGAAAGTTTGCAATAGGTTCAGACCTGATTGTGGCCTTGGTTCCATACCTTGTTCTGAACAACATGTGTGACCAATCCACCAAAAGATAGCCTCCAATTTTAGCAGTGAAGTCTCTTGACAAGCACAATGCAAAGAGTGGTGGTAGGTCTATGACTGACACATCTTGTAACACTATTACGTTGGGACATGCGTGTAGTGTGAGGCTCAAACCTTTGATTACTCCAACCGTTGTCACTGCTGTCCCGTCTAATTGCACTACACCCTTGGAGATGACTTCATATTGAAGCCCTAGCTGATCAGCTATTTTCTTGGGCATTACTGAACTACTTGCCCCAGAGTCAATCATGCAATTATGTACCAACTTGTCTCCTATGATCAATGAAACATAAAATGGAGGGGGCTTCAACATTTTACCTTGTTGTCCTCCATGATTTCCTTCAGGCTGGGCAGCATTTGTGAGTACCTTCTCTTGCATTTGGACCTGTTGGTTTGAAGTTGACTAGTCCTTCATGGCAGCTTGTAGCAAATCTCTTTGGCCTGGGATGGATAGTGATTCCCACATTGATATGTTTACATTTGTCTTCTTCATCTGATCAATGATGTTGAATGGGGATGAAGCATCCCTCTGTTGTCCCCTAGCTTGCACATTCATTCCTTGCACATGGGCAGCAACAACTGGCATCTGAGTTGGTTTAGGAGCTGGTTTGGGTGCTCCTTGCATGTTTGGAACTACATTTTGTTTGCCAACACCTTGTGGAGTGACAGAAGGTCATGAACTACTTGGGGCCAATGGTTGTTCTTCACCCAAATTCCTCCTTTTTGACCTTGTGTTGGCTGCAACACCTTGAGAGGGTATTTGATTCATACCACAGAAATCTTCAGCCTGCCAATTGACAAGAGTAGTTTCATTCGGAGATGTTCCTTGCTGAGGTGCTTCTTGCTGCTGATCTCCTTCATGGCTGGACTCTTGCGACCCACCAATGGTTTGCACCATCAGAGCTTGATTTAATGCACCGTTAAAGCACATTGATTGGTTATGTGGCTGACTACACGGGAAACACCAATCATATTCTTGGGCCATGTTATTTTGGACTGGCACTAATGCTTTAGAAGTAGATACAACATTGGGGTTATAGGGCTGAAATGGTCTATTAGCGGGAGGCCTTACTTGGCTTTGATTTTGATTTGCAGCCTGATTTGGTGACCTATTTTGTTGGTATGGGGGCCTAGCCTGGTATTTCACTTGAGGCTAATATGGTCTAGCACTTTGAGCTTGCTGTCTTTTGATAGTAACCAGCTCATTTCCCAAATTTTGCAACTGTTTCATGACCTCTTGAAGCTCATTTGAAGCACTAGAGGATGAAGTAGAAGTTTCACTTGAACTTTGATTTCTAGGGGTGGGAACAGGAGCCAAAGTGGGTGCTTGACTAGTGCTTGGATTTTCTAAGTTTGGATACAAGGGCATGGGAGGCCTAGGAGCCAGTTTACCAGCTTGAATAAGACAGTTTTTAGCTCTAATGGCAATGCTATAAGCAGCAGGTAAGGTTGTGCCTCCCATAGATTGAATTAACATAGAAATATCAGAATTCAAAGCTTTAAGGTAATATAGAAAAGCACCTTCTACTATTGGCCTGACTGCCACTGGAATCCTATCCCAAGACCTTTGAAATCTGAAGTTGAAGTCAGTCAGCTGCTCGTTGGGGGCTCTCTTGATAGTTGTCAGCTGCTCCAAAAGAGACAAGTTGTCTCCCTTCTCTCCAAATTGCTCATGAAGTGCAATACACAGCTGATTCCAATTTGTGATAGAACCAGCTCCAAGGCTCCTAAACCATTGCAATGCTTTACCCTTGAAGGAAGATGCCAGTAACTTGACAGCCACTTGCATTTCATTGATTTCATGGATTGCACAAAGGTTAGCAATATCTTTAACATGATCACCTGGAGTAGTCTGATTTTCTCCAAAGTGAAGTAGGAATGTTCTTCAAGGTTGTAATAGGAACTGGATGTTGTGCATTGAGAGCAAGTGGGCTCTTTACGTGAAGTTGACGTAGGGGTTGTTCTGAGAGCCATTATAATTGGTCTTAAAACCCTTGATATCTTGAATGAAGGGCTGTCGAGGTGGAGGAGTTGAGAGAGTTCTTGTTTGGTGGAGATGGAGACCTTTGACTCCTTCTTCCTCTTTGCCTTCTTCTTGGAGATAATCGCAGGTATTCAAACAGAACTTCTTCTTCTCCAACTCTTGACCTTGTGGTGATTCTTCTCATGAGTTTTCAGGCCTGAGCTTGGAACCAGTTGATTCTTCCCCTTGGAGTCGCCAGATATGCAAATAATAGCTTTTAAGCAAGAAAATTGCAGCAGATGCACATCAACTCTGCTACAATAAAAATGAGACCTCTATGTCCCACCGGGTGTGCCAAAACTATTGTTGCAGACTCACAGCACCCCTGGATGCAGATCAGGCTTCTAGGTTGATCACTCTAGCATCCAGTGTGATTGCACAACATGGAAACCTCTCTCCAAGTGTGGGGACTTGTGAAACTGAGAGAGGAATCTCCAGATTAGAGGTGGTTCCTCAAACTCCTCTTGATTTAGATCTATATTTTGCAAAACTACAGAGGTTTGAAACCTAATCCTACTCTAAAATCCAAGGAGACAGAGATAGAAAGTGCAAAAATGAAACTAAACTAACAGTGATACACCAAAGGAGGCGGGTGAACACTTCTTCTTCTATAGATAGACACGAGATCATAAAAATGCAACATAAGACATCATGCACAAGCTGATAAGATGTAATAAGAGGTCTGCAAATGAAACAAGTAACACAAACAGAGAGGACTGAAAACTGATCACAAAGCCTGTATTGTCATTTCCACTGTCAAAATCCTTGTATTACAACATCAAAAGGTAGAAAACCTGTTACAATTTTAGAAGAGGTCTGATACTTGCAAAAATCACTTGTTACAGGTGAAAGAAGAAGCTTGCTATCCAAAGAAAATGTTCCCCCTTTAGAAATGAGCCAAATCTGGCTTTTACAGTGCAAGGGTCGAGCCCAGGGGACAGGAAACGTACAAAAACATGAGAGCCCATCCCTCCTTGAATGCAGGTGCATTAAAATGGCATGGGGGACCTTACAAACCCATACCCTATCATTTTGACCGAAATACAGGAGAAGGCGACCCATTCTGCATTAAATCTGGTCGCTGAAATGTCACTTCTGGCCATGAACATGCGTCGAGCCATTTCTCAATTTTATCTCTCTATACTGCACCAAAACGTGAGATTAACCCCAAAATCATGTAGAGAATTTCATGAGCTTTCCGTTGATATAAAGAACATGTAAATCCGAGATCTGGATCAAAAGATATGGAGATCTGAAGATTTAGGGCACAAAACAGGAAAACGGATTTTAAATTTCTTCCCGCGCTCTGCCACCTGGATGACACGTGGCATGCATTGATTGGTCACGTGATTCTCTCTCCTTCTCTACTTCATTGGACACATGTCCTCTTTTTATTGGCTCGGGATTTTCCTTCAAAAAAACACCCTTTGACCTTTGGACCTTTCTCCTTGTGACACGTGTCATGATCTGGTTGGTCCGCGGGTCTGCCGGCTCTTTCGCGTCCACCGCGTCTTTTTGTCCCGATGTCCCAGTGCTTCACGGGATAGAATCCTCCGATCCACCCAAAATGGGCTTCCTCGTCCCTTTTCTGCCGGTGACACGTGGCGTGATCTGATTGGCTTTCGGCTCCTTCGGCTATCCGCATCCCGCGTGTCCCTTTGTCCCACTTGTCCCATCTTGAAGTTCCTCGTTTGCCAAACCGGCGGTTCGCGCCTTCACGTACATTTGTTCCACTTTTCCCGAGTGCTTTGCGGGCCACCGAGGCATTTCAGCTGAACCGCACCTTGGTGTCCCGAATGTCCAACCGCTTCTAAGACCAGGACTTAGCCAATTTTCACAATTTTTTTCGGCCCAAGCTTATTTTTGCAAATTTTTCGCATTTTCTCGAGCTTGCTCTTTTCAACTTAGACAGAGAGTTAGAAAATTTCTGAGGGGGCCTAGAAACATGATTTTCACCTGAATCCATCCATTTGCCTAGGACTCGAGAATTCTGATGTATGTTATCAAATCAACCTTGGGGGTGGATTTGGATAACAACAACCTCTGTTACATCCATTATTCATTCCAGGTATGTACCCTCTATTTCATTGCCTTCTTCTCCACCACCCTACATGGCAGCCCCATACACTTTGAGTGCCACCCCATGTTATATGCCCAAAACCAACCTTCTCATGCTACGGGAGGCATCCAATCATCAAAATCCACCAACGAACTAATTAAATTGATGTTGGACAAGATGTAGACATAGAGGCATCGTTTTCTAGCTCCTGCAACACTCTCACCTACAAGGAGATTTACAACGAGCCTATTCACCCATCCATTCCTATCTGTTCATACCCTATGCATTAGGAAATGCCTAAATTCAATCGTTTCAATAGCAAAGAAGACCCATAGTAGAATTTGTGGTCGTTCAAACACGGGTGTTATCTGATCACTCATGATGATGCCTTACTTTTGAGAACCTTTCCCATGTCCCTCACTAGACCTGTATTAGATTGGTATAGTGGGTTGCCTAAACACTCTATATTCTCATTCAATCAGGTAGCCCAAGCCTTCTTGGATCATTTCTCTATCAATATTGTCAAGAAGGTTACCATGACCGATCTATATTCCACACATTAGTATGAGGATGAATCTATCACATTTTTCACTCACTGCCCAGCCTAATCAATCAACTTACCTTCCAACTACCACAAATTGAACTCATCGAGCTCTTCACATGGGCTTGTGCTAGACATATCTCCTCGACCTTGCAGGTCCAAACCTTTTGAACATTTGATGAGGCATTCACTATGGCATGAAAGTTAGAGATTCGGGCCATCGAAGAGAAGAAAATACAATTATGCAATAAGAATTCGGTATTCAAGTCAAATGATACCTCTTCTTCTTCCAAACCACAAACCAATTATTCAAAAGCTAAGGGCACCACTAACACAATGGTACTCAAGGCCGGCCCAGCTCATCCATCAAATCAGGCTACACCCTCATCTAATCTCTCACATGTCCAGACTTTTCAATTCAAACGAGAGCAGTGAAAATATACCCCAATTGGGGAACCTTACTCTTATGTCTTAGAAAATCTTATCAAAGCCGGAACCATCACCCATCCTTCCACCTATAAAACCACACCTTTGGTTTTGACCACTGCTCACCCCATGCCTGCATGGTATAAAGAACATGATTTCTATAACTATCATCGAGTAAAGGGTCATAGTGACGGTAATTGCATCACTTTCAAAATATTGTCTAAGAAATGCTCAAGAAAGGTGAGTTAACTGTGGATAATCCCAATGCCACCCCTAACCAAAATCTACAAATCTTCAAAAAACCATTTCCCAACCATGCCCCTTCATCCAATCAAACTAGTGAGACATCAACTCACGATACCCATACCCACGAGGTTCATACTATCTTTAACGAGGTACCTGTCACCTCCCAATTACCCCATATTCCTTCCATAGAGGAGATCCTAGCCCAAAATCCTCCTTCCACATTGAAATCCTCCTTCCGCATTGGAACCAACCTCTTTGTTCCTTCATCACCAACGGAGGGTCTTCCGCTAACATTGAGCCCATCTCACCCCTACCTTCACCACTTATAGAACCTTTACCTACATACCTCCTCCACACATAGAGGAGCTCCCATTACCTCCTCCACCCACAAAGGCATGCCCCATATACCCTCCTCCACTTATAGAGGAGCTCCCATCATCTCCTCCACCTATCATCGACCTCCTCCACCTATGAGATACCTTGGTATCTTGGTGAGCATTCTCCATCAAGTACCTAGAATCCCACCAACCTACTTTCAAATCTCTCTTACCCACGGAAGCTGAAGCTAGCTAATTCCCCATCTCTAAGACACATTTTACGGGAATTTCCATTAGGTCCTCACCAACTCCACCCACAAATGTGTCATTCTCACGTTTGGCTGATCACTTAGATTATGTGGATATGGCTTTACTATGGGGGTGGCTCTTACTCCCCATCTCAACACAGATGCAGAGATCCCTCACTGATACCTCCACTATCTACCCAAAACATTTCAACCAATCAAACCAAATACAACCACCTCTGTTACAACCCCTTCCATGATACCTGTTAGCACTCAAACCACACCCTTACCCATAACCCAACCTACATCTAAACCCAAACCCACACCTACAACATTTTCCTCAACTAAACCTATTACCATTTTAGGGGTCACCCCAACCACCAGCCTTACTCATCCACCTATTAAACTAGATTTAGCTACATCCTCCAACGTCAATACCACACCTACTCTGACACCCAAACCAAAGAAACAAACTCATCAACCTCATACCCCAATTGCACCAATCACACCTACACTTTTCCCATTTGTCTTAAGACCTCGGCTGCTTGACATGGTCAAGCAACCTCCACCCATCCATAAACCAATAACACAACAACCCATTCCTTCCCCACAAACCTCTAACCTACCCAGAACATAACATGACTTACACCTGCACTGAGTCTTTTTACCACCAATACCTCCAATACCCTCAGCTATTGCTTCACTACCCACTACACTTTAGTCATTTTCCCTCACACCCCAAGTATGACCCGTGTCATCTACCTTCATAGCACCCCCATTATCCCCATGGGTAACTCGCCCTCTTCCTCCATCTGCTTTTCCTTCTAGACCTCATACACCCACATCACCTTTACCCAAGAAGGTGCAACCCAAAAACAAAACCCCACTACCCCACAATAAGGTAGTCAAAACAACCACACACCCTCCTACCCATCCATCTATTATACCCCTACCCAGACAAACATGACCGATACCTAAAACCACACCAGCACCTAAACCCATAGCTCGACCCATTCCTCCTCTTCCAAAAATAGTTCCTCGACAATCAACCACACCTACACCCAAACCCACGTTCACTTCCCATTGTGATCCACTAGCAAGATCCTATGCCCAAATTTTAACCAACCTCCTCGAGACCTCTTGTTATCACATTACCACCACTCGACCTTATGACCCCCTCAAACCCAAGCCAAAGGGTTTGATGATATTAAAATTTGCGCATACCATCGTGTTCTAGGGCATGATGTGGAAATGTAAGGCCTTGAAAACCATCCTTATCCAATTGTGTCCACCAGAAACCAACTTTGATGATGATGACCTTCTTGACAGGATCCTATTTCACCGACACCCATTCCCACACTACCCACTCAACAACCACAACCTCCACCCTCACAGCTCCTAGAGCCACCCTCAAGATTTGAAATTAACATGGTTCACATTAGAGAACTTGCCACACCACCACCCCAATGTCATTGTGCCCAGCTCACCTCACAAGGATTTTCTCCTCCAGTAGGTTTTTCCCTTCATGTCATTATACCACTCATCCTACACCTTCTCCATTTTCCAACTCCCCTCAAATCAACATGATACATGTCACTACACATGCACAAAAGGGAAAAAAAAGGTAAATTGACCTACCACCAATCCTATACCCAACATACCATCTGCACCCATACCTAAAATAACTATCCATGGCCCCATGTACCCCATTTCTAATGGCGTCACACATCGCACCATGCTCAAACAATTACACCAATCTCCCCTCAAAATGTCCTTATATGACCTCATCCAAACCTCGGAATCCCATCGTCAAGCTCTCATGGAGGTTCTTCAATCTATTGAGGTTTTACCCAATGACCCTACACCCAGCCTCCATTATCACACCCCATCATGTGGACTCTCTCACCAAATTACCACCTTCATCTTCACCCCATCTTGTTCACCAAGTGGCCTCCCTTAGCTTCTCAGAGGAAGAGATCGCGCCACACCAAAATGATGACCCAGGACCTAGCCCTCTTCATCTCCATCCACATTGATGACATACGGGTATGCCGTGTGATGATTGATGGAGGCACTAACATTAACATCATTTCATCCCATGCATTTTCTCAAATGCACATACACAAATTACATGCATAAACATCCAGTCATGTTGCATGTTCATTCAACGATGCTATCACCTCCACACTAGGAACTATCATCCTTCATGTTTGCATGGGCCCCTGCACTATTCCAGAATTGTTTTATGTTTTGGAGGGGGAATTCCAATATAACTTGTTGCTTGGTAGACCTTGGATCCATGTCATGGGTTGCGTTCCTTCCACTTTGCATCGTTGTGTAAAGTTTGAACATGAAGGACACACTTATACCATTCTGGCTGACCCATCACCTTTCAAAATATGCAACATGCTTTACTGACCTAATGATGTGCTCATACCTATCAAGCCATCTACCTCCATAACCAATACCACTTCACCTACACCTCCACTACTAAAATCTACAACCATTGCTTTCTTTCACCACATACCTCCTCCATTCCTACCATTGCTATAACCTCCACGGCTGACCCATTAGCTTCCCAATCTGTTAACTCCACCTCTGCATCGACCTCTGACACATCATCCATTCCAGCTACCTACATACCAACCACTAACCCCTTGGAAGGTGTTTTTCAATGCCTCACTCTGGGGGAGTACCACCTATATAGTGTCAACACATTCCTTACTCCGCAGTATGGAAGCCTTCACCAACACCCTCGTTATGATCACCATATAGGAGAACACCTCCTTTATGGTCCTCCTCATCTTTGTACTAGTCTCACCTATGGGGGACTTGATACTACCACTTACACACCTAAACCACCATCACAAACCCACCCATTTCCACTGACTTCCAATCACTTACCAATCACCATTTCTCCCACACCTTCCTACACCATTGTGCATGGAAGGGTTTTGGTTTTGGATTTTACGAGCAAGGCCGCCATACTGTTATTCCATGTACCACCCATAAACATAACAACCATAGTGGTATCGGCTTCCTGAACCTCCTACCAAATAGGCCGCATTGAACTCATTGAGGACCCTAGCCCTTCTCCACCTTCATCTTCATCACCACCTTCACCCGCTCCACCTTCATCACCACCCTCACCGATGGAGTCGATGGATCCTGAATCTATCCCCCTAAATTTCATAAACACCATTTCCTTGGGGCCTTTGACTTATCAATGTGAAGGCGAGGCCCCTTCCACTCTTCCATTCCTATATCCTAAGATGATCGATGATGACACACCTATAATTAACGTCATTCAATGTTAGGATGATGAATCCATACTCACCTACCTTGGTGCAGAAGACTCATATATTCATCGGTCGTTACCCTCTAGATGTAAACCATGTTGAATGAATCATTATCGAGATCAACATTCATACTCGGGATGACCACACATCCTAAAGATCGGACAATCTTTAGATGTTCTTTGAACAAGAAGCCATCACTTCTTTTCTCTGAGATCATAACCATGCTTTCACTTGGTCTTACAGACATGCCCAGTATTGACCCCACCATAGTGGTCCACAATATCATAACCATTCTTGATGCCAAACCTATCAAACAAAAGCTAGGAAAATGCACCCTCACATTGCTCTTCTTGTCAAAGAGAACTTCAGACACCTTCTTTCCATTTCCTTCATCTTACCCATTGATTATCCTCATTGGATTTCTAACATTGTCCTTGTTACTAAAGCAACATGGGGACTCCACATTTACACGGACTTCCGTGACCTCAACCTAGCCTACTCGAAAGATGACTTTCCCTTGCCCGGTATTGATCATTGGTTGACCTCACCATTGGTCATGAGATGCTCTCACTCATGGATGGCTTCTCGGGTTATAACCAAATTTTTCTTTCCCCAAAAGATCAACACAAGACCGCATTCATCACCCCTTGGGAACCTTTTGCTATCGAGTCATGCCTTTTGGCCTTAAAAATCACTAGTGCTACATATCAACATGTTATGACTTACATCTTCCATGATATCATGCATCACATATTGGAAGATTACATGGATGATCTCTTGGCCAAATCTAAACGTTGCTTCTGAGCACCTCACCATCCTCAAAACCATCTTTGACCACCTCATTAAATATTACATCCACCTTCAGCCTAAAAGTGCATCTTCGTGGTTCTCTCAGGAAAGCTCCTAGGATTTATTGTTTCCCTCCATGGTATAGAAGTTGACCCTGCTAAAGTCAAGGCCATCCTCAAATGCCTCCACCCACTAACCTTCAACTAGCTCCGTAGCCTGCAAGGTAAATTGCAGTCCATTCGCCATTTCATTTCACAATTATCTAATCGGTGTCAACCATTTCATCATCTGCTTAGGAAGGATGTCTCCTTTAAATGGGATGATGATTGTCACAAAGCTTTTGAGGCCCTAAAACAATACCTTCTCCAACCACCCATACTCATTCCACCTAAAGACAATCAACCTTTTTACCTATACATATCAGCTACCGATCATTCCTTGGGAGCCATGCTCGCTCATCATGATGAACAACATAGGGAGCAGGCGGTTTATTACATAAGCCGTACTCTTTTGGACTATGAAACCCGATATAACCATCTAGAAAAAATTTCTTAGCCTTAGTTTTCATTGCCACCAAACTCCGCCATTACCTACTCAACCACAAAACCTATGTCGTGACCAACACCAATCCCTTACACTTCATGTATGCCAAACCTTATCAAAATCAGCATGTGCCACATGATGGCTTATGCTTTTAGCTGATCTTGACCTCAAATTCATTCATCAAAAGTCCATCAAGGGCCAAGATATCACCGACCAACTGGCCAACACACCTATTTCTGAGGGATCAACCCTCTAATTTTGACTTTCCCGATGAGTCAATTGCTACTCTTTCCTTAGGATGAACCCCCTTACCAAATGACATTGTTCTTCGATGGTTCCAAGTGTTAGTGTGGGGGTGGGGCTGGTATTATCCTCATTCCTCTGGATGGAGAACCCATGCCTTTGTCTTTCAAACTAGACTTTGAATGCACCAACAATATTGCCGAGTACGAAGCGCTCATACTAGGTCTCCAAGCCGCATATGCCCTAGATGTCAAATCAATCCACATCTTTGGTGATTCACAATTGGTCATCAACCAAGTCAATGGTATGTACCAATTTCAGTAACGAGATACTTCAAAAGTATAAACATCATGTAGACATACTTTTGACCACCTTTGATCATTACACCCTTCAAACCATCCCACGTTCAACCAACAAATTTTCCGATACCATGGCTTACTTAGCTTCCCAAATACCCACTTCCCTGCCGATTCAAAATCTTTGTCACCATACAACACCTCCATTCACCTTCTTATTTACCTCATGATGTTTACTCAATCGGAACCAGACACCCCTGACCTGAGTGACCTTTGGTATAAACAATACTCTGACTACCTTTCTCTCTCCATCTTACCTCCTAGATCTCACCCATAAAACAACGCGCCTTCCTTAAAAAGGTCTCTCATTTCATCATTCTAGGGGGACTCCTCTATAAATGTGGCTTTGATGGTATTCTCTTACGATGCCTCACAAGTTCTAAAATTCCTTATACCATTAAGGAGGTTCATGATGGCATATGTGGAGGTCACTTTAGTGGCCTTGTTGTTGCTAAGCGTATTCTTCACCTAGGCTATTATTGGCCGACCCTTAACCATGATTGTTGTGACTATGTCAAATGTTGTGTAAAATGCCAACAACATTCCAACCTTCATCATACACCCAGTCATGCCTTACAGGTCACTCATGACCTTTGGCCCTTCTCTCAATGGGGTTTGGATCTTGTCGGAGAAATCAATCCTCATTCTTCCCAATGCCATCAATGGATCATAACTGCTACCTGAATACTACACAAAATGGGTGGAAGCCATACCACTCATCTCCATGAAAGTTGAGAAGATATGTGAGTTCATTAACCATCACATCATTTGTCACTTTGGTGTTCCTCATCACCTCATCATTGATAATGGAAAAAATTCAAAAACAAAACATTGCAAAAACTTTGTGATGCCTTCGACATTCAACTTAGTTTCTCATCACCTTATTACCCACAAACCAATGGCCAAGTCAATCCACTAACAAAACCCTCAACAAAATTCTCATGAAAGTGGTTGATGATCTTTGGGAAGGATTGGCATACTCACACATTCCTTTTTCCCTATGGGCATACCACACTAGTATTCACACTTCCACTACGGCCACACCCTTTTCACTAGTCTACGGTATAGAGGCTGTTCTGCCTCTCAAAGTCTAGATCCCCTCACTCCACATTTCTCTCCATGACATGCTTACTGATGATGACTTTCATCAGGACCGCTTAACATAACTAGAGTTATTAGATGAACGTCATCTTAATGCTCTGGATCACCTTCAAGTTTACCAACAACGTATCAAATGTGCTTATGACAAATGTGTTCATGAATGAACCTTCCAAGTCGGTGACCTTGTCTTGAAAGAAAATCAACACGTAACCAAAGTAGAAAAAAGTAAATGGGGAAAATTCACTCCTAATTGGCTTGGACCATACATCGTAACTCATACCTATGGATCGGGTGCCTATCATTTATCCTCACTTGATGGTAAACCCAAACCTGAGCCCCTTAATGCATTGCATCTTCAACCATTCTATTGTTGACTCGTTGTCCTACCTCACCCTTTGTCTCTTTACAGGCTCATCCCTTGAGTGCTATCCACTCCATACACCTCCCTAACAATTAAACAAGAATCATGTGAGTACCCATCACTTGTTATCTTCTTGAATATGTGTACCACGGCATTCTGCACATAGCATGATTCTCATGGATACTTTTTGTCTACCTTTAGATGAGATCCCATGGTCATTCCACCTTGCCTTTTGAACAAGAGTCCTATCCTCCACCTTGGTCTTGTCCATGACTTCAAAGACCTCACATGGGACCAAACTCCTTGAGTCAAACTTCTAATAAAAGATGACTCCCTCAAAAGGACATCTTCCTCTCAAAAAAATTGCTACTATAAATAGACTGCTCCCTCGAAAGGACAGCTATGTGAAGCTTTTAAAAAAAGAGAGAAACTCAAAGCTTCCCGCATCGATCAACTTCACGAAGACCTCAAGGAGTACCATATTATTTATCCCATATAGACTTCCCGCATCGATCAGTCTATCAAAAAAAAAAAAAAAATTTTAGTCATGGACTTGCCCATTGTGACCTAGGACCTCTTGCCCAAAATCCCTGTCACTCAAAACATATAAAATTAACTACCTTTCACCCTCCTTACAACTTCCACTCTCATTGTCTCAATTTCCTCAAGGGACATCTTGGAATTTAGACATTTGGTGATCTTGTGACTACCTTCATCATAGAATAGTTAATCATGCAATGCCTTTCGGGTCTTATGTTCCTCACCTCCTCCAAGGTATGATCTACTCGGTATGATCCTACCCAATCAGGTGGCTTTATTTCCCCCTCTTATCTTTTAACCATCTTTGTTTACGTTTTGATTACCTTATACAGGACTTGGTCCTCGATGCTTACCTTTGAGGTAATCCTCCCCTTTCACCATAATCACCTTCACCTACATCCTTTTACCTATAATCTACCCACACCTATTAAACCTAAACCCACAACATGCCCAAAAACCTACCAACTCATTTTCATATTCTTCCCTAGCTCATGGGAGAACTACATCGGCCTGAGGTCCCTTTTCACTTGGGACTATGTAGGTAGCACTCTAGGGCATGGGGCCCTTGGAGGTTAGCTCGGCCATTCTCTACCCTAAAACAATTCATCAACCATGCCTAACTCACCATTTACATCACATTTCACTTAGTTCCCCTTTTATAACAAAATTGGAAATTAAGCCACATACATAACAAGTTGCTTACCACAACATACATTTATTACACCTACCATCCCTCTATCATCACTATGCATAGATTATACAACATTTCACATATGACCCATAGTATCATTCATTGCAAAAATAATGAATCATAAACTCACCATGCCTATAACCTTTCTTTCGATGCCTATAAAACTAACTTGATCTGCCTAAACCTATATTTGACTCGATCCATGCCTATAACTTTGAATCCATGCCTAACCAAACTCGATCCATGCTAAACTTTGAATCCATGCCTAACCAAACCTGACTCGATCCATGCCTATAACTTGACTCGATCCATGCCTAAACCAACCTAACTCCATCATGCCTAACTCACCTAATTTCAAACCACATTAAAGTAACAAATCCATATCTCATCTAACAGACCATAAACCAATGTCTCATACAAATCACAAAATACCATGAATCTCATCATACAAATCAATAAATGTGTATCTCAATATACATGTCTATCTCATCATGTCCATCATCTCAAAAATGTTGGCACAAAAATGTAATATATATATATATATATATATATATATATATATATATGTATATCATATGTGTGTGTGTGGCCGGTCTCATATATACAAAAAGAATGAATGAATCAATACAAAATCTCTTGATACGTGAGCAGTATATGTATATAAAAAATATACAAAAATCACTCATGTACATCCTCACTGTCTTTGGCATGCAGGCCGGTATGTGATAAAAAATACAACTACCTTTGGCACACAGGCTGGCATATATATCAAAAAAATCACTAGTATACATCAAAAATCAGGTGACCGCATCTCAGGCATCTCACTGGATGTCCTCCATCTCTGTGTCACCTGTACCCTCGGCCTCTGTGTCCCTTTGGCACATCACCTAGCTCTAGTCATTGTGTGTCATTGGTGGCCTCTCCCTGATCGGGCCTCGGAGCTCGCTGACCTCCTGTGCTCTCCACACTATGTGTGCGGGATCTCATCCTCTCACTAGGATGCTGTTGTGCTCTGTACTCTCCATAGGATAGGAATTCTATCCCGGCCACCATGAGCTGATCCTAATAATATCTCACCTCACCTAGGGCATCCCATAACCTAGATACAGGCATGGTCTGTGGTGGTCCCATAGGTCTCGGCCCTGTACCTTCCTACCCTGCCACTGACCTTGACCTATGCTGACCTATCTTGAATTGGACCACTCCACTGCTGTGTGGTGGTGCCCCTACCCCTATGCCTATATCTGGGCTGTAAAGGCCCGATCTATGCTGGGTGTGGGCCAACTAGCCTGTAAACCTACCACCACCTAGCCGATGGTGCTGCCACACGACCATCTCTATCTCCATCTCCTCTCTCTCCATCTCCTCCATCCTCTCCCTCCACCATCTGGGCCTGGAATGGCCACTGTACTCATAGCTCTGCTACCTCTACCTCGACCCTCTCAGTGTGTGTGCAGTATACCTATCTAGGGTAATCGAGTGTCATACACTACCCCCTGTAGGGTGTCTCTACTTGCTTTGTAATGGTAGCTAAGTTAGGCTTGCCAGGTCAGGTGGTATGGCTCATAATGTTGCAGCCACCCACCACCACCACTACTGTATACCTATCTATACATCATCGATCATCATCTATCCATTTGATCCACTTGGCTCTCCTCCTCCTCCCTGTAGGCACTGTAGGTTGTGGTAGAGGTAGAGGCCTCTCCATGTCATCTCTCACGATATTGTGGGAAGGATGGAGGAATATCTTGTATGAAGCCTGAACTATGCCATCGGACCCTGTCTACCGGATCATCTCATCCTCCCCGGCATGGTGACCCTGTATCCACCTCTCTAGCTAGAGCTCAACTAGCTCCTCATGCATGTGCCTATATGAGGGGAATCCCACATATGGCCTCTAGATAATGTCCACTCTGGACAACCCCTCCAACAACTACCAAAAATGGGCCACATCATATGTCGGCCTATCGATCTCCACTCTCCTACAATGGCACCCATCTCTTATATCCCACCCACACATCTCATGGGAAATGCATCTACTTGGGGCATCCTATAGGTCAAACATAAACTATGTGCTCATAGGCCCAGTAGTGTAGTATAAATGTACAACACAAGCTAAACCTGCGCAACCACCCATATGCCCATAACTCTCGGTATAGCTGCACCAAGAATGTTGGTGCCTAGGAAAAGCATGTCTCATGCACCATCATATCATGGAGCACCCCCATCAGTGATCGGGGAAAGTGTCCACCCTCTACATCTAGCGGTAGTGCATAGCAACACACTACCTCCATCAATAGAACCACTAGCCTCGTCTCATCCGGATGGGCTAGGTACATCTCACCATAGCTCAAACTGGCACTATGGAATCTCAAATCCACCGCCCCCTCACCAAAAACTATCCCGATCAGCTCCTCTGAGGCCTTGGAGGAGATAGAGTAAACTTGGGCACCCAATATGGGTAACCAAAAATCTGAACACATCCTCCAGGGTGATAGTCATCTCACCGTCGGAAGGTGGAACGTGTTGGTCACGAGAGTCCCATCTATCGATGAGCACGACCATCAAGTTGGGCTACCAAACAACATGTCGGTAGCATCGAATCCCACTCAAGCCCACTACCTCCATGTGTTGCAGCTCCAAAGGGGTCATTAAGCCATGTAATGTCACCAGTAGAGGTGGAACCCTATCCGCATGTGTAACTGCTGCTCTCCCCTACATCCAATCCAAGCATGACATTAATCCTATTTACCATGACCATATTCACCAATTATCATTACCCTCCACCCTATTTTTACCCTACCCATCTCAACTACCTAACCTACATCACTTTTGCACCCTTGTGCCTAAAATCTGACCGGTACCGGTTTATTCTAACCGACTTCGGTCACCTTTAAACCGGCATCGGTCACCTGTTTGGTGACCACTACCGGTTCATCTTTACCAACCATGGTTACCACTTATGGGCATGGTCACATGTGTTTGGTGACCGATATTGGTTCTACCCAACTAATGTTGGCTAAGCTTGATGACACCAATCACTTTTTATCAGTGGAAAATTTTGTGACTTCCCAAACCCCCTTTTCTATAAACCTCCCCCTACCCCTTTTACCCCACCTATAATGACCTAAACTCCCCTTAGACCCCTACCCACCCCACCTATACAATTTACTACCCTCCCCCCCCCTCTTTTTTTCCCGTTATTCCCCCATACCCAAATTTAACTTTTTCCCACCCACAAAAACAAAACACCCACAAAACCCTACAAATAACAAATACCAAAACTTCTAATCTATTTAATCAACAATGTAGCGTTAGGTGCTTACCTCGTCACGCTACCACCGTCTTGGTGGCATGTCATCGCTATTGTTGTGCTGGTGGTCCGCCTAATCCCTCTCCAGCCTCTGCCATCCCCAAATAACTACTCACAACCTCCACCAATCAACTCTCTCACCCTGATCCTGTGGACCCGCTACTCACCAACCCAACCCTCGTCAAATCAGACTACCAGCTCACTGTCCCATTTCTTCCAGACACTTTTTCTCTTTTCTCTCTCTTTTTTTGTCATTTCTTCACTTCGCAAATAACAAATGAATAATAAAAACATGGATTTTTTTTTTTATAACAAACTCGACCTAACCGACATCGGTTCCCCTTGACCGGCATCGGTCTCATGCCCTACCTCACCATCATCGGTTTTCCTATACCAACGTCGGTTATCCATGACCACCATCAGTCACCCTCACCTACACATTTCCCTTACTTTTCCATTTTACCCCACCCTTTACCTTGCTCCTTTACCCCATCCAACCTTTACCCAACCCATTACCTTACCTTTCTGACCTCGTCACTTCCTACCTCCATTTGTCCTCCTTTGGGGACTTCTTATTCTTTTACCCTACCTTGGCCTTACCCATGTGTGTGACCTAGATATTTGGACTTGGACCATCGCTAGTGACCTTTGACCTCATGTGTTCGCTATACCTTGCGGCATTGTTACCTATGTGTTGATTGACCTAATGACCTTACCTAGCCTATTACCATGACCGTTTATCCTGACCCTACCTTTGGTGTACTGGAACATACCTAAATGTTCCTGCACCTAACCTATGTTGTGTTTCCTAACCATATCCTATACCTTGGATACTGATTCACTTCAACCTTGTTTGGATAAACCTATCGACCTTAGATGATGTAGAGTTTTCTGATCTTCAACCTGGTAGCGTGTTGTAGTTTATACGTGTGCATGCGTTTGACTGTTGCTACCTTTGACCTACGACCCATTACCTAGATTTCCCGAGTAGACCTTTCACCCTTTTCCCCCATGCCCACTTGCCCTTTTCCTCACATTTACCTTTTATCAAACCACTCACCACTTCAACCTTTTGCCTCGTCAGTTCCTGGTTTGAGGGGGATCACCTTCACCCACACATGGGGCAACCACATCTTATTTTTGTTAGCGTCGCTTACCAATACAAGATACAACAAAAAGGGGCAAAATGTAGACACTAAAATCAGGTCACACTCCCCTTTCGTACCTCGACCAATAAGCACCCTTTATTACATTTACCTAGCCATGACCCCCTTCACCCCATTAATATTAATTTAATTAATCTAATTAAATTAATTCATTATCCTCACTATATTTATTATTTGAATATTTTATTTAAATAATATCCACACATACACTTCACTTAGACACCTCACCAAGCCAACTCAACCTAAGACCTATTCTTAGTAAGTTGCCATAACTAACTAAGACTTACCCAAACCCTAAAAATCAATGCCTACATTCCCTCTAACCACATTCCCACATGCTCACAAGAGGCTCCCGAGTCTAATCCATGGGATAATGGCATGAGATCCAAGGAAATCAGGAGGATCTCCCTAGTTTAGTAAACTTAGGAAATCCCACCTTGATCGATGTCGGTTTACCCCTAACCATCGCTATTAATCCGGACCGCCATCGGTTACCCCTTTTAACCCCTAAACTACCTTATTCTCAAGGTTGGAAAACATTGGGAGAAATTTGATGAGCAAGAACACATCTTAGAGAGATAACGCATCTTCGGAGAAAAATTCAGGTGAAAACTCACATCGAGGAAGGAGATTGAGCATCTTCTCTCACATGACCATCCAACCATGATCTAATCTATCCAAGCAAAGAGGAGTGTACATACAGCCCATGTAGAATATTTTCTTCAGTTGGTGATCACTTGTAACCTTCAAACCCATCATCAACACCTCCATCCCTCACACATAGGCATTCAGGAATGGAATCCAAGTAAGTATAACATCATACTTTCTTGGTTTATTTCATTTCATCATCATTTTATCATCCATTGTTTATCTTTCCCCCTATTGACCTTCTCCGACATTTTCACCTCCATATACCCATTAAAACCTCACAAAATCCTACTCCAGTAACCCAATATTTCACCTCGACTCACCAAAGTCCTTTGTGTAATCACAAAGGAGACCAAAAGCTTGTTTTGTGACATTTTCAGATCTCACGATGGCAACGGCACGATTACACCTAACCGTCGTTCGGTCACCCCTGACCGACATCGGTCTCTATATTTTCCCACACAGCCTAGAACAGACGACCTACCCACCTAATTTCATCTCACCCTCATTCACCTATGATCTACTCGAGACCTCTATCAAACCTGCAGAGACCTAGAACCAATCATTTGACCTTTGGATTCTATTCTAGCTTAGCTTGTTAGATTAGATCTATTTCTTATTGTGTTTTTAAGTGAGATACCTAAATCATTTTAAATTACAATAGGATTTACTTTGTTTACAACATTAAATTGTTTAAAATAATGGACTGATAGCCATCTAGGAAGTATCATACTTCTCGGATCTAGCATACGCTAGGTAGTTCACTGCCCATATTGTTTAATTCCTTCTAGTGGTCTTGTTTTCATTATAGGTAGTTCCTCCTAGCCAAAAGGAAGCTCTCACAATCAGCTGTGGATCCGGAAGTCATATGCACACAACAACCCATCAACCAACATTTGAACAGGTATTCCTCCTACGCCTGTTACCCTATCTATTTCATCAACACTTCAAAGAAATGATCTAAGAATCAAGTGAAACAGCTTGATTCTGATAAGAGCCACACACCCATTTCCAACTAGGTTGTGCCATGTGTCCATGTTGAATCGGAGCTGCGGGCCGGCGGAGGTAAATGAGATTTTTCAATTTTTTTGCAAAATAGGTCAAAATGTTTAGAATTGCACCGTGACCCCATTTCCAATCACAGCTTGCCACGTGTCCAAGTCAAAAAAGTAGAGTGGGGCTACGGGGAAATTTGTTCCAAAGTGCCAAAACACAAAAATTCATGAAAATGAAAGGGGCTTCCCCACACCCGCTCCAATCTTCTCCTTCCACGTGGATGGTTTGATTTGAATGTTTTAACAACAAATCAATGGTTCATATTAAAACTGGAAATAAAATGAAATGTGTATTTGTGCCAATTGGTTTTCTCGCCATGGTTTTTCTTCACAATTGGATGATTTTTGAAGGGCACGAAGGATGAAATCCATTTACAAACCATTTTTCTCACTTGGAGGAAGTTATAACCACTTTTCACGAGCTATTTGATGGGTTTTGGAAGCCATTGTTGGGGTTGGAATTTTGATATGTCGGGACTGTAATTTTGAACCGAAAAGAATCAATACAAGATCTTCTCTTTTATTCCTTTGTTTCTCTTTCTTCCTCTACTCTGGTTTGAGAATCATTTAATCTCTAATATGCAAAGAAAATTTGTGTTCTTGTGAATGCAATTTTGAAGAACTTTGTGTCTGTGGGATTGTATCTAGTAAAAACATGAATGGTTCTTCTCTGTATTTCATTTGTCCAATGTAAATAAGGGTTTTCTCTACAATCTCTTTTCCCTGAAAGTATTGCCTTCTTCTCCCTCCATCCTCTCCTTCATTCCTCTATCCTCTTGTGCTGATAATTTTCCTTATATAAAATGCATTTCCAAGATATCAGAAGACCAAAAATTGATGAAAGTTGTACATTTGTATATATTTTTATCCTTTGCTTTCAATAAGGGAACCTCTCCCATCAAAGAGGAGGGACTTGTTTGTCCCCTGATTGTGGTTTCATCCCAAGTGCAAATTTGAAACCCAACAATACACATAGTGGTTGTTGCATATAAATCTCTTCATCCAAATCACCATGCAGGAAAGTTGTCTTCACATCTAGTTTCTCTAAATGCAAATCATGTACTACAACTAAACTCAATATAGTATGAATAGAAGTCATCTTTATAACAGGAGAAAATATTTCACCAAAGTCAATACCCACTTTTTGTGCAAATCCCTTTACTACAAGCCTTGCCTTGTAGTTTTTCTACCCACCCTCTTCTTACTTGATCCTTTAAACCCATTTGTTTTGCAATGTTCTCTTACCTGCTAGAATTTTAACCAAATTCCACGTCTAGTTTTGTTCGAGGAGTCCATCTCCTCATTCATGCCATGCTCCTACTACACATGGGTCTTATCCTACATTGCTTCTTCAAAACTTTCTAGTTCACTATTATTAGTCAATAATAAATAAGATAGAGAAGGTGTAAATATTTATGTAGGTTTACTTACCATTTGTGACCTTATCACAAAAGTTTGGAGTATCGAAGGCTCATTCTGGACCTCCTAGACATTTGTTTCCAATTCTGATAGTGGCTAACGTTAGTCACCAGTAATCGATATCAATTCGATAACTGATGTTAGTTTGGATCTTCTATAACGATACCGGTTCAGCTGACCAATGTTGGTCAGGGGTCAACCGACATTGGTTATTGTGTAACCCTATAGGTATGAATTTTAAATCCAAGAGTTCATTTTCATTCATAAAATTCTCAACCGGTTCATCCTTGGGTACCAAAATTTGATCCCTGTACATTCTCTTTTCATTCCATTCAATGTCACGACTCCTAATAATTTTAGAATTATCTAAATCTAAAAAACAGAATCAAATCACCAAATCCATAACCAATGAAAGTGCATCTCTTGGATTTTACATCCAACTTTTTCTATTTTCCTTATCAATATGCACAAAAGCTTCTAAACCAAAAACTTTAAGAAAATAAATATCTACCTATTTTATATTCCAAGCTTCCTCGGTATTCCTCCATCTAGGGAACTTAAAGGTCCACGATTAATCAAATAAACCAATGTATCAACCGCTTATACGCTAAAATCTGCAGGGGTAATCCAACATGTATCCTCATCCTTCTAGAACGTTCCATGATTTTCTTTTTCATTCTTTTTGTAACACCATTCTCTTGTGGTGTTTTTGGAACCATACTTTCTCTACGTATTTCATTCACTCAACAATAATCATTGAAATCCTTACTACAATATTCACCACCATTGTCGGATCTAAGGCACTTTAACTTTGAAGTTGATTCATTTTCAATAAGGATTTCCATCTTTTAAAATTCTCAAAACATCAGATTTATGTTTAATACAATAAACCCATACCCTTTTTGTAGCATCATCAATGAAAGTAACATAATATTGGGATCCTCCATGAGAAGCTACCTGAGTTGGTCCCCACACATCTGAGTGTACAAGCTCTAATTTTTGCTCCTTCTTATTTGCCTCAACTTTGATAAATCTCACTCTCTTTTTATTTTCAAAGATACAATGCTCACATAAATCAAGATCTAAATATTTCAAATTTGATAACTTACCCTTAGCTTTTAAGATCTGCATTCCTTTTTTACTCATATGGCCCAACCGATTATGCCACATGCATGCATTTGAATCTAAAGTAGATAACATAGAAAAGGAATCAATAACACATGTAGATAAATATAACATTCCTACATTCTTACCTCTTTCCATAACAAAAGCACACTTGGTGACTTTTCAAGAGTCATTGTGAATGTAACCATGCAACTAGCTTCACCTAGTTGCCCTGTAGAAAATAATATTCTTCCTGAGGCTTGGCACATGCCTCACATCTTTCAATACCCATGTATTTTCATTCGCATGTTTAGATGAACTTCCCCTTCCAAATAAACATGCCCAAAATTACCCTGGACATAATTTCTAAAATAACCCTTATTAGGGGTTGCATGGAAACAAGCTCTTGAATCTAAAACCCATAATTCTATTCTATTATCCAAAGAAATAATAAGAGCATCTTGCATTACCTCTGTAGTAATATTTGCCTCTTTATTTTTGTCTAGGTGATGGTTCTCTTTATCCTTTGACCAACAATATTTCTTTACATGTCCTTTCTTTCCACATTTCCAACAAGTAGGTCCCTTACCTTTGGATTTAGATCTTCCATCCCTTGACTTTGATTTCCCATTATTCTTACTCTTGGATCTCTCCTTCTACTTGCCTTTGCTTTCTACATTCAAAGCATTCCCAGATGATGATTTCTCTGTACTTTTCCTATGAATTTCTTTATTCAAGATTATATTAACCACATCATCAAAATTCAAAATATTATTAACAGATGTTGTATTACTAACATCCATTACCAAGTTATCCCAACTATCAGGAAAAGAACATAAGAATAAGAGTGCTTTCACTTCATCATCAAACAAAATATCAACCAATTTTAATTGATTTACAATAGATTAGAAATAATTCAAATGAATAGATGTAGATACACCTTCATGCATCTTAGAACTAAATAGTTTCTTCATCAAATAAACTTGTTTGAAGCACTAGTGTTTTTATATAAATTAGCAAGAGATTTCATTAACTCTACTGTAATTGTTGCTTCATAATATTAGAAGCCACAAACACTACCAAGCTCAATCTTATAGATCCAAAGTCTTTCAGAATAATATTTCATTCTTCATCAGTCATCTTTATAGGTATAGAATTTTATCCAACGGTAAGTAAAAATATCTTTGATACGGATAATCCTTAATCTACATCTTCCATAATTGATAATTTCAGCCATCAAACTTCTCTACCTTGTATTTATTTTCTTCTACCATTTTTGTAGCTCCAATTCGGTTAGAAAACCCTTTGTGAGTAAATATATCAACACCAAAACCCTAAAACAAAACTCGATACTAGTTATTGGGATCAACACACAATTTTTATAGATAATATATCGATCTAAGCATACATACAATAAAAGTTGATATTCTACCGGAAGAAATATACAAAAAAAAGAGATATAAATTAACACCCGATTTAACATGGTTCAACCAATTGTGGGTTACATCCACCAAGAAACAAGCCAATCTATTATCCAAATATTTTAGAAGATATACAATGAAGATTTACAATATTCCACACCTCTCATGATGTACAATACTTTATTTCTCTCAAGCTTCTCCTTCTTCTCCCTCACAATTATTTTCACAATAATCATTAACTCTCTCTTCTAAGCCTAGATTTCTAGCTTCTAAATACCTTATACAAACTTAGGGCACTTAGTAATGCAATTACAATTAGTAGATATACTTTTATACTAAAATTAGATCTAATTCTCGTGAGTTAAATAAAACACTCACGCACAGGTAACCAATATCGGTTAACCCTAACTGATGACGGTTCCTACTTTCTTGACCAATGCCGGTCATAGGTGACCGATGTCAGTCCCTTCATAACCGATACTAGTTAGTGTGTTTTCTAGCAAGTTGATATATCATGTTAAATCAAGTACTTGAGCTCCACATCTCAATAACTTTCACCGCCCATGGGGAACATTTGCTTATAGGGTGTTACCTTTTGGTTTATTTAATGCTCTAGCGAATTTTCAAAGAGCCATGTTGGAAATATTTTCTGATCTCACCCATGACTATGTAGAGATTTACATGGATTAATTCATAATTTATGGAGCAACAGTCTAGGAGGCACTTGACAATTTAGACAAAGTCCTTACTCATTTTAAAAAATTCAATTATTCTTAAACCATAAAAATCATTATTTATGATGGAACAAGGGATAATATTAGGTCATCATGTCTCAATTGAGGGAATCAAGGTAGACCCGCATAAAGTCTCAGTATCATTCTAAAACCCCATCTCCTGACAAACTAGACATATGTAAGAAGATTTTTTGGCCATGTTGGTTACTATCAAAGGTTTATCTCAAATTTTAGCAAGACAGCTTCTCCATTATTTTCTCTCCTTATAGACACCAAAATTTCGTATCGCTACCCTTTCACCCCGTGTTTAATTTTTTCACCATGGTTACCTATCTAGACCCCTCTTATTTTAATTCTTCTTATTATTTATATTCCCATCCTTTCCATCTATTATCCCACCCATTTTAATTTATTGATTAATTCTCATTAATTATCCCTAATCCTCATCTCATTATCAAATTAGTCTTAATCATCCTCAATTTCTCTTCTCTAGGTTGTTTATCATCCCTAAAATCCTTAATTGTTCTTCCCTAGGCTTCCTTTATCCTTTATTTACTCCATTTCATACCTCACCTACTCATTTTGATTTCCTATGCAGCCCTAACCTACATAAGCCTTTCAAAACCCTAATTCCACTTCTAATGGGCTTGATGCCTCGAGTTAGGCATCCTCCCACCACCCAAATGGACAATTCCCCTGTAGTTAGCGATGACCTACTTGGGTTGACATCTAACCTATAAAGCCACATTCCCTCCATCCAAAGGATGCATCCTCAAATATTTTTTACCTTTTGTGAACTTTTCTTCATGCTTGAGCTTATTTGCAAATGGTTTTTAGTCTTCTTGAGTCCTTTTGGCCTTTCTCACATTATTTGTTGAGACTTTGGGAGCTTATCTTTCCTTTGTGTTTATTCATTCCATTCTTGCATCATTATTATTGTTATTATTAGTTACTAATATTTTACAGTCCAATGCCATCATGAGCTTCAGATTCAACCTTCTCTTTCTTCCATTTTATGTGCAAGTTGTCAATCAAACCCATTCACTTTCAACCTTGCCTAAATCAGCCTAGGTCCTCGCGTCCTTGTCGGTCCCATCGACCTTGTCAGTTGTCATCAACCTGTTAGGTAGGTAAATCGTTAACCCCTGCCAGTCGTAGTCGACCTTTCCTATGTTGTGTTACTTATTCTACCATCCAGATCCACCACAGTCTATCATTCTATTTCTATTCCCACACAATTTCTAGATCCATCAAAAATTTATTCTGTCAGGTCTAAATCTATTATGTCGGTCTTTGGTCGTTGCTAACTCGGTCTAGTCATCGTCGACCCGAGCCATATTTCCATCCTACCCATCTAAATCCTTATTTTCTTGCATCATTTGTATTTCTCTTGTTTCAGTCTCTTCGTAGGTTACTATCATATTCTAAAGGCCTTTAACATCTTCATATTTACACACAGAGTTGTTCAAATCTACATTTTAATTACTATTTTTATCCATTTTCTCTGGTTGTCACCATGATGGACCTCTGCAACTTGGGTCACCATCCACCCGATCAGGTATATTCATTTTTGTTAATCTAGATTAGATTTGCATTTTCCTTTCAGTTATGCAATTTCATATTCGATTTAGGTTTAGATTCTACATTTTATTCAGTCCTTTATCATTCACTTTATTCTATTTTATCAAATATGGGGGTTGACATCTGCATAAGGAAGTTCACACTTATAGAAACTGAATTTATCAAGAAACCCCCTCATCTACCATCTAATCCATTTCCCTCTAGTTATCTTTGTTGTGTAGATCCATCAAGCTAACAACATGTCATCTACTTTGCGCCTGTTCATTTTTTACCATCTTATTCCAAGGTACCTTAAACCCTTTCATGTTTTTATGTGCTTCATTTTCTTTAGTATCTATTCTACTAATCTGATTAGGAAATAAAAAAATTAGTCCAACATTCAAGCATGCCCAGTGGGACCACCCCCTATAGGTGAGTCTCTTATGTTTCATTTTATTTTCTATATTAATTCTATTTTCCACTAACATTGTAGGTAGAGGCTTTGTTTTTATTTTTCATGTTGGGATTTTGGATTTCTTGGATTTTTCTCTTTGCTTGCTTTATTTTTAAGATCAAATAAAAAGGAAAAGTGAAAACCAGGTATTCCTCTTTTTGTCTTAGTTTCTCCTTTTGCATCACATTTTCCATTCCTTGTGTGGTTGTTCTCATCGAATCTCCATATTTGGTTTTGGGTTTAAAATGAACCTCTTGCATTATTTCTTGCAAATATAGTGTAAGTAGGGGTTTAATTGGTTGCATTTCACACTTCTTCACACACATCCAAACACACTAATAAAATTCACACATTGAAAAAATCCCATACCAGGTGGACCTAATTAGGATTTCATCACCCAATAGGAAAGCCACCTATGGTGTTCTAGCCACATTATAAATCTTACAAGATTCATGCCTCATGTACCTTTGGGTATATCAAGGACTCCCCATCCAAAAATACCTAAAACCAACCTTAGATTTACATTTCTTTGGTACCCTTGTTATCCACCCCCTTATTCTTTTTCACATTTTCTAAGTTATTCAAGATAAATAAAACATTGCATGCTTGAATTATTTTCCTTAATTAGTCTAGTTATAGTTTTCTTTTTTGTTTCATGCCCGTTATGACACGCTCTTTAGCTAGGAAAATGGAACAAATATTACATCAAATAATCCCATCACTTCATCCCAATAAAATTCTACTATGACCATTGTCTCATCCATACCTATGGTCACCCAACCTTTGATAATCAATATGCATCATTAAGGACCTCTTTCTCAAACCATCACCCATGATGAGACCAATCATTTCTTACATTTCCATCCCATATAGGCATTACCCCCTCCATCTGCTACGCTGCGTCGATTAAAGCTTTTGGACCTCTCATTATCCCTCATGGTAGTGTGGAGTTCTAAGAGATTATCAATGCTAAACCCATAACCCTCCATGATTATCTTCTTAGGAAGGCAACAAAACTTCCTATTTATGGGCCACATATTCAACAAATCTATGGTTATCATTCCAACCCCAAAACAAGCCAAGTTTTTCCCTAGAGCCATGAATGAGCTCACTATGGCCCAACATGAGCTTGATCCATCTTCTTCTACCAATCCTCAACCTCATCAAACCACCCAACTAGTCACACCCATTCCTCCTAATCTACCTCCCATCAATAAAACTATTACTACCTCCATTCCTATCACTTCTTCATCCACTATCATCACTAGTGTCCCCATCCAATCCTTTCAAAAAACCCAAACCTTGCCTCCCATATCTAAACAACATAATCAATCTTTACCCCTCACATCACACATTCATGCAAATTTCATCACTTCCCAACTTCCTCCTATGACTTGTTTGTCATTATATGGTGTCTAATCCACCTCCCCAACAATCTCAACCTATCACCACTCATATCCCCACTCATCATATACTTCAACAACCAACCCAATCTCAACAATCACATCACATCCCTATTTATCAACATCAACCATTACAACAACCCATCCAATCTCAACCAATGACCTACCCTCATCAAACAATTCCTCAAACACCTACTCATTCACAAGCCTATAAAAAACCTTATCAAGCCACTTCTCACGTCATATAACCACAACCATTCACTTCTCATCCAACTACTTCAAATGACCCCATGCATGCCTTGATGAATAGGTTGGCTAGCCTTGAAGCCGCTACCTTGGGGCCCAAGATCACATTCTCTTATGAAAAAATTTTCAATGAACCTATCCATCCATTGGTCCTAATCAAACCCTATCCTCCTCATTGGGAACTTCCAAAATTCACCAAATTTAACAATAAGGAGGATCCTTAACAACACCTTTGTGCATTTAGGCATGTATGTTATCTCATTACCCATGATAAATACCTCCTACTTAGTACATTTCCTATGTGCTTAGATGGTCCACATTGGATTGGTACAATTACAACTTCCCAACTCTCATTGTTCTCATTTACCCAACTTCCGTAATTCTTCTTAGATCATTTTTAAATCAACATTACATGCAAGATCACAATTAAAAAATAATATGCCATCTAACAATTTGATGAAGAGTCTATCACAAAATTTGTCACATGATGGCATGGAATCGTAAATCAATTATCATTTTCCCTTCCACAAACAGAGCTCATTGAATTATTTTCATGCTCTTGTGTGAAGCATATCTCATCCACCTTACAAATCCAATCATTTCATACATTCGAAGAAGCCTTCACTATGGCTCATAAACTTGAAACTCATGCCCTTGAATAATTAAAACTTAAGCTTAAATCAAACAAGATAAAAAATGAGTTTACTAAACCATCTACACAAAATGAAAAATCCTAAAGTGTGGCCAATGTTGTGGTGTTTAAGTTTTCTTCCACACCCACCTCTAGCACATGGCCTCAAAAAGAGCTCCTAAACCAAAACCTAACTACACTCCTCTTGAGAGTCATATAGTGTGATATTTAATACATTTATGGTGGTTCATCTCATCACATTTCCGCCCATTTGATCATTTGATGAATCGAGACCTAAACTAGCTTGGTGCCACGAGGATCACTATTGCAAAATACCATCAAGCTCACGAGACATGATATAGATAAATGATGAACCTTAAAATATCTTGTTCAAAACTCATTTACCAAGGTGACCTTCAAGTGGATAACCTTAACACACTTCCTACTCAACCACTTGATGTTTTAAAACAACCATCTCCTAATCATGCACCAAAAATCAAACCACTCCTCCCGCATCTCAACCACCCAATGCTCACACCATTAACACCATCAACACTACCGACACCATTGATCAAGATCTTACCTTGTCAACAACTCCACCTACTTCACCAACTATTACATCTACTTCCTCTTTGGACATTGTTCCTATATCTACAATTCCACCAACACTTATCCCCATCTCTACACCAATCATATCCACATCTACATCAACATCTACCATTGATCTTACACCTACATATACTTCATCAAATTTGACCGTACCCACTACCTCACCTACATCTACTTCACCCCCACTTATTATATCGGATCCATCCTTAGCACCTATCCCAATCCCTCTTTCTACACTTTTACCCACACCAATCACATTGACTATTGTGACCACATCAACACCATCTTCTCCTCCTACATTGTTCTCATCATTTGCAGATTTTTGAAATCACTCCAACTTACGATGACTTCAAGTGATCCTCCCATTTATTCCACTAAATCATAAACTTCCACATAAAATCAATATTAACCTTCTTTAGATCTCATCAAACACAAGTTACTCCCTCCACCAATATCAACACCAACAAAATAACCTTCGAGATCCAAAAATGGATATCGTTTTCATCCCTCCCAAGGGAATTTCTTGAAAAATAAAATCTAAGACCCTTGACATACTTCCTCAATGGTCCCTTTTGCATCCTCATTCAAAGATAGACATCCCTCCACTTAAGATCAAATAATATAACCTCCTCATCCTTGACCATTTCAACATCTTCATCACCAAATTCACCTACCAAAATACACAAGTCCCCTCATTCTTCATGGGAATTCTATTTCCATCCCACCACCAAGTGACGATTCTTCTAAGGATGGTCCCCCTTATTCATCAATGTTTTTCGATAGCTACTCGATCTAGTCCACATGATTCTAAACCAACAACCTAATCAAAATTAAAGACCTTTGTCATCATCCCTCCTCCTAAGGATTTTAACTCATCCCCATCATCATTGAAA
Organism: Taxus wallichiana var. yunnanensis; assembly: GCA_018340775.1. NCBI lineage: Eukaryota > Viridiplantae > Streptophyta > Pinopsida > Cupressales > Taxaceae > Taxus > Taxus wallichiana. The sequence goes on along the minus strand of CM031239.1, from coordinate 768,529,486 downwards.
CCTAAGGTTGTGATTACTTCTCCTTTTAGTGAGCCCACTTCATCTACATCCCCATTGCCATCAAAACCTAAGGTTTTTATTTTAGCTGCCCCTTGGCCTATTGAATAAAGCATTTTCAAAATAATTCATAGGCCCCTTTTAAGATGTCACTCTCGAGCTCATCCAAATCTCTCCAGATAGGAAGGATCTCACTAAAGCCTCAAAACGTATCCCAACATCTAGTGATGACTCAACCTTTTTCATTTCTTAGGGAACGTGTACTTCCATCTCATTCAATGATGATCAACATTTCACATGAGGACCATGACCTTCCCATTTTCATCACCATTAGAATCAATGATACCTTCATTTGACGATCTATGATTGATAATGGGTTAAGTATCAACATCATCCCATCACATAACTTCGATTAGCTCAAGATTCCTACAACAACTATCACCTAAACACCCACGGTTCTTCGTGCATTTAATGATGTTATCAATCCTACCTTGGGAATGGTTGTCCTTCCTATCCACATTGGTGAGAAGATCCTCCACTAAGTATTCTATATCATAGAAGGGGAGTTTCAATACAATGTTCTTCTTGGATGACCTTGGATTCATGTTATGCGTTGTGTCCCTTCCACACTTCATCATTGCATTAAATATAAACATGAGGGAAAAATATTGACACTTCCCAGTGATGCTCCTCCTTTCCAAGTATGCAACATGATCTATCGACCTAATGATGTCCTCATTCCCAAGAATGATCCATCCAAACCATCCAAAATCTCATCCATCTCTTCATCCAAGCTTCCCAATGATGAATCCTTAGACAAATTCATGGACAAACTTACATTGGGGGAGTATCATCTTCTCATGCTCAACACCTTCCCCATGCCTCATCACCTTGGTAGACCCAAAAAATCTCCAATGTACTAACCCAACGTCGGGTACATTGTTCCTTTCAGCCCACCCCATCTTCGCACCAATCTCATCTATGGTGGTGTTGATGCCCCTTCCTCTCACATCATTGATCATCCTCACACCAAGCCATACACCGAGGTTATGGATTCCTCAACAAACCATCCTTCACCCACACCTATCTTCACCATTGTGCATGGAAGGGATTTGGTATGGGACATTATGAGCATGGTGCACATGGCCTTATTATCGATCAATGCTGTAAACCTCATGAAAAGTTTGGATTAGGTTACCAAGAACAACCCACTGACCCCATCCCACCATCTGAGATACTAATGGACATGCCTTCTACATATTCTCCATCCTATGAGGCTGTGGATGTGGATGACACTGCTTTTATCACTTCTATAATTTTTTTAAGTCTCCACCATCACCTTGGGACCGGTCACCTATTAGTATGAAAATCAGACTAGGTCCCTTCTCCTTTGCCATCTAGAATTGCTAGAAGGGGATTATTCTACCATTGAAATTATTCATTTCCCTATTGATGATGTTATTCTTTCCCACATAGGGGGTAGAAGATTCTTATATTCATAAGACCTTACCATCTGACACATCCACTCTTCTCAATGAAGCCACCATCGATATCAACATCAAGACTCCTCAGGAGTCTCACATTCTCAAAATGTGTTAAGTCCTTGATCCACAGGACCTTGAGTATTTCACTCGCATTCCTCTCTTGTTATAGTTAGGACTTTGGATGGTCAAACTCACATGTCATGTCTTGATCCTTTTATCGTCATCCATAACATCATCACCTTTCCCAATGCTAAGCCGATTAAGCAGAAGCTTCACCACATGCATCCTCGAGTTTCTCTCCTTGTCAAAGAGGTTGTAACAACTCCTTTCTCGACAACTTCATCATCCCTATTGATTATCCCCAATGGTTTCTAATATTGTACCCATCACCAAATAGTCTAGAAATATTCATATATGCATGGAATTTTGATATCTAAATCTTTCTTACCCTAAAGACAACTTTCCCCTTCCTAACATCGATCAACTTTTGGATCTTACCACAGGTCATGAGATGATTTATCTTATGAATGGTTTCTCTAGTTATAATCATATTCTCATCGTGCTAAGACCAACATAAGACCTCCTTTATCACTCCTTGGGGGACCTTTTTCTATCGTGTCATGCCCTTTGGTCTAAAAATTTGAGCCACCTATCAGTGGTGATGACTTACATATTTCATGACCTCATCCATAAGACAATAGAGGATTATGTCGATGATATTTTGGGTAAATCTAAACATCAACACAATCACCTTACAGTCCTCAAATTCCTTTTCAAGTTCTTTATCTAGTTCTTCCTTCATCTCAATCCAACCAAGTGTGTATTTAGAGTGCTAATTGGAAAAATCCTTGGCTTCATCGTGTATCCATCAGGGGTATTGAAGTTGACCCCACCAAAATCAATGTTATCCTTGAGATGCCTCCTCCTTCAAATATTAAGAAATCTCAGTCTCTCAAGTTGACTTCAATCATTTCGTCATTTCATCTCACAAATTTCACCATTTCCAACCCTTTCATCACCTTCTTCGCAAAGATGTAGAATTCAATTGGGATGATAACTTCCACAAATATTTTGATGATCTTAAGCAGTATATCTTTTCCCCACCAGTGTTTATACCTCCACAAGAGGGGGATCCCTTTATCTATATGTTTATGCCATTGATCATGCCTTAAGGGTTATGTTAGCACATCATGATGACCAAGGTCGTGAGCAAGATATTTATTACATATGTCATACCCTTCAAGACTATGAAACTCACTAAATTGAAGGTGAAAATTGTGCTTGCGCCCTCTTATTTTCCAATTCTAAGATTTGGCACTATCTTCTCAATCACAAGACTTATGTCATCACTAGTTTTCATCTTCTCAAAACAATGCATTCTAAGCCATATCACAATGATCACATCACTTGATGGCTCATGCTCATGACTGAGTTTGACCTCGAGTTTATTTCTCAAAATTATATTAAGGGCTAAGCTATCATAGATCAATTAGTTGAAGCCCCTCTTCCTAGTGCACATCTTCCTCACGAGTAGTTTCGTATGAATCCATCAATCAATTTCACCATGAGTATTCCACCCTTAGGATGACCCTCTTTTTCTATGGTTCTAAGTGTTAGCAAGGGGGAGGCACTGACATCATTATCATTCCTCCTTGGGATACTCTTATTCCCCTTGTTGAAAATATTGATTTTGAGTGTACAAACAATATGGCGAGTATGAAGCCCTTATATTAGGTCTTGAAACTACTACCTTTTTAGGTGTTCAATTTCTTGACATCTATGGGGATTTTGAGTTTATCATCAAACATTTTATAGGTGGGTATCAATGTAAAAAGGATACCCTTCAAAAATATAAATATATTGTCCTTCTCCTCCTTGAGACATTTGATTATTACACTATCCAAGTCGTTCCTCGATCATCAAATCGTTTCATTGACACAATGGATTCTCTTGCATCTCTCATCCCATGACAACAAATGAATCAAAAATTTTTTTTTTTTCATCACCATGATTGGCCATCCCATGTATTACCTCACGTTAATCTTCCTAACTCGGGTGCATAATATATTTGGTATTTTCAAATATTCGATTATTTATTTAAGAATATCATTCCCTCGATATATCTAAAACTAGATGGATTTATTTTCGTCAATGTGCTAACCAGTATGTCATCCTTTGCGGCATCCTTTATAAGCATGGATTTGAAGATATTCTCCTTTGATGTCTAAAATCCCATGAGTGTTCTCATACTATCTAAGAAGTCCACGACGAAATTTGTGGTGGACACTTCAATGGCTTAGCTATCACTAAGCATGTTATTCATGTTGGTTATTATTGGCCTTACCTCAACCATGATTGTTGTATGTTAAGAAATGTATCAAATTTCAGCAACATTTTAATCTTGTTTGTATTCCTAACCAATCTTTACAACCGGCTCAAGACCTTTAGCCCTTCTCGTAATTGGGCCTTGATCTCATTAGTACCATCAATCTTTGATCTTCATAGCAACATCATTCATCATCATTGTAATCGATTATTTCACCAAGTAGTTGGAATAAATTCCACTCACCTCAACTAAAGTTAGTCTAATTATTCATTTCATCTATCAACATCATTTTTTCACTTCGACGTTCCTCATAAAATCATCACGGAAAATGGAAAGTCATTCAAAAATAAATATCTCAAGAATCTTTGCGACTCATTCAATATAAATCTTAGCCTCGCTTCTCCTTACTATCCCCAAGCAAGCAAACAATTCGAAGAAACTTATAAAACTCTTTGTAACGATATTCTCTAGCCTATTGATCAATCAGGGTGTAATTGGCATCTTCATATCCCTTTTTCTCTTTGGGCTTATTGGACTAACATCCACACTTCCACGGGTTTATGCCCTTTTCTTTTGTTTATGGCTCTTGAAGTTCAAACCCATCCTTGCACGTGTCTCTTCGCACTTCATTTCTAATGAAGATTATTGCTAGGATCATCTAACACATCTCAAATTGTTATATGAACACCACCTCTCACTCTCGAGCATCATCATGTTTATCAAGAGCACATCAAGTGCACTTACAATAAACACCTTAAAGAACGTGACTTCAATATCGGTGACCTCATACTTAAGGAAAATAAGAACTATACTACTCTAGAAAGGAGCCAACGAGGAAAGTTTTCCCCCAACTAGATTAGACCTTACATTATTACGCATAAGTATGGGTCAGGAGCCTATCATTTGGCCTCCCTTGATGGTAAACCAAAAGTGGAACCACTTAATGCATTACACTTGTGACCATTCTATTGTTAGCATACTTACCAATGAGCACTTAGTCATATCCTTGATCATCCCCCATAATTAGCCTCTTCCATCTATCGTTGTAATGATTTGGAATTATGTGGTCTACCGTCACTTTCCTAGACATCACCTTAAATATGGGGACCACAGCTCTATCCATAGAATTTTCCTTATAGATAAGTTCTCACTTCTTGGTGAGAGCTCCGTGATCATTACATTAATCACCCTCTTGTTTACCTATTAGAACCATGCTAAAGGGACCAAAGGTGTCACTTGTACATCCATCGTCCCCTTCTAGGTTGTTTACCTAGCTATTCCCAACTCTTCCCCATGTAAAAGTAAAAATTCATGGATACTCCTATAAAAAAATTTAAAGTTATCAAAAACAAACTTCTCCCTTGAAGGATAGTTATTCATGTAAAAAAAGAAAAAAAAATAAATAGACCAATCCCTCAAAGGAAGGCTATCATGTATATCATTCTTGCCATTAAAATCATAATTATGTAAAGTAAACCATACCCTCGAAGGATGGATACTCTCTTATATCATGGAAGTGAAGGCTTCCCACATTGATCAACCTTCTATCTTATCAGCATCCTAAGAAAGCTTCCCGCATTGATCAAATTTTCATAGAAAACTTCCCACATTGAGAAGTTTACTCTTTCCCTACCTAGAGTTGGGGCATAGGTTTAGGAAAACCACTTATGGAGAACCCTCTTCTTGCATACAAGTTACATCAAAACCCCTTTTCCATGTTGACATTAGGTTTATGAGTCATTTCCATCCATATTTCCTCTCATGATCTTTTGTATAACTAACTATCATTGGTTATGTGTTAACACATGTTTTGGTCATGTGCATTGTGTTACTTAGATCCCTTCTTGTTTACCTCCAATGTGGTTAGAGGCATCATTCCTCACACATTCCTTGATATGACGTAGCATCATTCATACCCATAGGTCATCAATCATCAAGTGGCGTTCTATTCTAAGTCTTTCACATCTATCCTTTATTTCAACATCTATTTTATCTAAATCATCTACATGCTATCTATCAATAATCCCACATCTAATTGCTTATTATTATCTATCATTATCTATGTTTATCATCCATCACATTTATTTTCAAATAAATTTTTATTAACATCACATATTATATATTAAACATCCAACCATACATATATATTCACCATCATCATCAAATATAAAGTAAAACATATAATCATCATCATCGTACATTCACATCATCATCATCAATATAAATCAAATAATCAACATCATACAATTGACACATGCTAGAATACAAAAAAAATCAAAATCATATATATATATATATATATATATATATATATATATATATATATATATATAATATCAAAATAAGTGTCTCAATACATCATCGACCTCTAAGGGCCCTCTCTCAAAGAAGAGATATCATCAAAATTAGTAAAGGCTACATCAGAAATCCTCAATTCTTTCCCCCTAAGGAAATTCCCTCTATCTGTCTCTCGGCCTTCATCTCCTCCACCTTGGACTTCCTCTCGATACAACCGAGCCACACTCACTTTGTCCTCTGAGATGGCCTCTCTCTAGCTGCCGCTCATCTCTACACATGCTCCCAATATATCAGAATCCATGGTAACTTATTTACCACTATCTTCTCATAATAATTATCCTCCATGGTTAAGGCTCTATATCGGTCCATTGATATCATACTATGAGGTGCCATTTTTCCTCTTCCCTCTTATGCCACTAGTGTACCTCTCACCAAATCTAAGGCTATAATCATTACAAGATCTCCAAATCAAGCTCTACAGGCCTCCCTTTTCCTATGATACTAATCCCTATCCTGAATGGCCATGTCTCTCTATTGATTCACTTGATTCCTCTCCTGTTGAAGGGTCTGAGCCTCTATCATGTTGTATCTCACTCTGTTGAGCAAAATTTCTCTTAGTCATCACTCAAGCTAACTCATTGTGTAGCTATTACATCTCTCTGGTCTCTCCTCGGTCAACATCTCATCCTCCTAGGATCATCCTCTACCTTAACCTCCATCTCCTCCTCCTCCTCCTCCTCATTTCCTCTTATCTCCAACTACCTAAGCCTCCTAAGTAGCGATCATATACCTTACGAGACCCTACTCTGCAAACCACACACCATCATCCTCATCCCATGGCTCATGCGCCTCCTCTCTGGAGTGCTTGCCATGTTAGGGGCTAGGAAAGTCCCTATCTACCTCCTCATACCTATAGGATATGGGCTCCATGGGTATCATCTGGACAACACAAAACTATTGTAAGACCCTTTCAAACCGAATGACCTCAATCATCTCTTGTTTGTGGCCCTACACCCATCTGGTCCTCTTCACCCCTATCAACTCTACATCCATCCACCTGGGACATGTAGGGAAATCACTATATGACCACAATCTAACATTCTCTCCCTCAAGCTCTACAAGCTTGTAGCTATACCAATCGTCATCCCTCGCTCCTCTCTTGTCCTCATGATCTTGATCATATCGCCATCTCAAAACCCAACAAGAAGCTCTATATGGTCCCCTATAACCCATGGTATCCTTGGTGTCCTAATGATTTTAATATGCTCATAGGCTCGGTAGTGTAGGAGGAAACCTACATCCAACCTTTCCTCCTCCCCGATCCATCACTAACTCATGACACACATGTGATAGCAATTTTGTCCCAAATGAAAATACGGTCTAAAAATCAATAATATTTTCCAAGACTCCTACTAATGTCCATGGGAATCTGGCTCCCCTCGATTTAGGAAATTCATAGCAATATTTAGCCATCATCACCGAGACAAATGAATCTGCTCCATGGTACCCCACACTCATATCTCATCTCATAAGAGAATGCACCAAAAGTGAAGGTAATGTTAGGTACATTGGATCCAAATAACCATGTCAACACTTTGTTAATCTTATATCAATAGTAATGGGAACTATCTTCTCCCCCTATATCGGTAACCTAAGGATGTGATATACATCCTCTAGGGTGATCATCATCTCACCCGTCTTGAACCAGAAGGTACATGTAAGACTATCCCATCTATCCACTATCGCGATCATCAAACCCACATATCATGGGATACTCTTATAATATATGAATCCTCCCAATCTCACAGACCTCCATGTGCTCCCACTCAATGTCGGCTATGTCCCCTCTAATCTAATCATATTGTCTCTCAAATAAAGGGTCTCTCTGGCCTGCAAGCATAAACACAACAAGAAAACATCAACACCATCGCCATTATTTTTATCACATAATTCATCTAGCTATCATAAATTCTCATCGATCCCCTGACCCAAGCCGGGTTGACACACCTCGATCTGGTTGACACCTTTTAGGGATAAATCGATGACAACCCTACCTAGTCACCATCAACCACCCTCGACGCCCATCCAAAAAATGTAAAATTAAATTAAATAAAACATAAAATAAATTTAAAAAATTCTTTGGTTTTCATTACTCACCATCCTACGTACCCTCATTTCTGGCATTTCAGGCTACACTTCCCCCTCCATTTTCAATCTTCTTTTATAGCCTCAATTTCTTAATCGTCACTCACTGCACGCATGCAAATGAACATCATCGGCCAAATTTTGGGCTTATATAGCTACTAACTTAAGTCACCTCTAACCCCCTTGGGTCGCCATCGATTGACCTTAGTCATTTTCAACTTGGCTTGCCCTCTTTTTCCATCTTGTCCTTTGCTAGGCTATCATCTCATCATCCATATTTTATCTCAAATTCCACCTTTGTGGCCATATTTATCCCCCTGTTGGGGCATTCTATCTCATCACTTTTTTATATTTTTCCTCTTTGGCTATTTTTATGCCCTTTATTAGGCACCATTATTTCCATCATCGTCCCTCACAAATGCATAACTTTTGATCGATTCCTCATGTATGAAGGATTTCACATTATTTGTGCATAGTTGATGTATGGTTATGATATATTTTTCCCCATGACTTGCATCTATTTGAGTGGTTTCGTATTGGATTCCCTCCATTTTTTATTTTTCACCGACTCACGAGGCTTATAGGACATTGTTGTCATCTCCCGAGAGACCATGCCTTTGTTTCTTGCCGACGTGAATCCTAAAATCACCGCCATATTTTTTTAATATTTTTTGAATCCTTCTTGTTTGGGGCATCTTGCCTCACCTTATCATTTTACCCATCTTTCTTCTCCCACCCGCCCTTCTCCATTTATATTTTAACCTCATGATTGATTCCCCTTTGTGTCACCAATCCCTCATTTGAGGGGAGTTCATCTTCATCCTCCATCATCCTTTATCCTACCATTTATCTCTTATCATTTTTGTCTCATGGATTTCTTGCGTAAACCACTTGACAAAAAGGGGAAAATGTAGACACCAAAATTTGTATCGCTACCCTTTTTTCACCATGGTCACCTATCTAGACCCCTTTTATTTTAATTCATATTCTTATTAATATTCCCATCTTTTCCATCTATTATACCATCCATTTTAATTTATTGATTAATTCTCATTAATTATCCACCACTCCTCATCCCATTATCTAATTAGTCTTAATCATCATCAACTTCTCTTCTCTAGGTTGTTTATCATCCCTAAACTACCTAGTTGCTCATCCCTAGGCTTCCCTCGGAATTTATCTACTCCATTTCACCCTCACCTACCCATTTCACTTCCATATGTATCCCTAACCTACCTAAGCCTTTCAAACCCTAATCTTATTTCTAATGGGCTTGATGCCTCGAGTTGGGTGTTCTCCCACCACCCAAATGGATGGTTCGTCTCGATTGGTGATGACACACAGGTCATTGTTGAGCCACATTTTCACCCATCTAAAGGATGCATCATCAGATATGTCATGTGTTTTATGACCTTTTCTTCGTGCTTGAGCTTCTCGTAGTTGTTTAAGTCTTCTTGGAGTCCCTTTGAGCTTGCTTGCATTATTTGTGGAGAATTTGGGGAGTTTATCTTTCCTTTGTGTTAATTCATTCCATTGTTGCATCATTTTTATTGCTATTATTAGTTACTAACATTTTGTAGGTCCATTGCCATCAGAGCTTCAGATCCAACCTTTTCTTTCATCCATTTTGTGTGCAAGTTGTCAATCCAACCCATTCACTTTCGGCCTTACCTAAATCAGCCCAGTTTTAAATCGACCTTGTCGGTCACCATCAATCCTTCCTCTGTTGTGTTACTTATTATGTTATCTAGATCCACCACATTATTTCATTTTGTTTCTATTCCCACATAGTTTCTAGATCCATCACTCTACCATTTTATCGGTCCAAATCTATTCTATCGGTTTTTAGTAAATGCTTGACTCACCCGATCACCGTCGACTTGAGCCATATTTCCATCCTATTCATTTGAATCCTCATTTTCTTGCATATTTTTTGTTTCTTCTATATCATGTCTCTTCTACAGTTACTATCAGCTTCTATAGGCCTTCAACATCTTCAGATTTACACACAGAGTTGTTCATATCTACATTTTAATTACTATTTTGATCCATTTTCTCTGATCTTTGTCGACTAGACCTCTATAGCTCGGTCGTTGTCTACCTAGTCGAGATATATTTCATTTTTTGTTAATCTAGATTAGATTTAAACTTTCCTTCCAGCTTCTATAATTTTAGATTCATTTTATGTTCAAATTATACATGTTATTCGATCCTTTATCATTTACTTTATTCTCTTGTATCAAATATGGAAGTTGACATCTGCATAAGGGAAGTTCACACTTCTAGGAACCAAATTCATCAGAAACCCCCTTATCTAACATCTAATCTATTTTCCTTGTAGTTATATTTTTGTACATATCCATCAAGCTTGTAATAGGTCATCTACTTTGTGCCCGTCCATTTGTCACCATATTATTCTAAGGTACGTTAAACCCTTGCATATTTTGTGTTGCTTTATTTTATTTAGCATTTATTCCACTAATCTAAATAGGAAAGAGAAAGTTTAGTCCAACAATCCTCGACTAAGGATTCTAAATTTGAATGGACAGAAGCATGCCAACAAACTTTTGATAATATCAAAGAAAAATTGATAAATACACAAGTATTGAGAGGTATGAATTGGAAGCTTCCCTTCCATATACAAACAGAAGCCTCCAATGAAGAAGTGGGTGTTGTCCTTAGACAACAAGAGGAAGGAGATCCTATGCATGTTATTTACTACATCAATAAAAACCTCTCCCATGCTTTGAAAGAAATTACACCACAATGGAGAAGGAATTTCTTGCAGTTGTATATGTAATTAACAAGTTTCACCATTATATCATAAGCTGTGAAGTGATTGTTCACACCGACCTCTCTTTTGTCAAGTCTAATAAATAAACATTTAGTATATGGTAGGATTATAAGGTGGTTGTTGTTGCTACAAGAATTTAACATCAAAATCATTGATAAGCCTAGGAAATCCATTGTGGTAGTTGATTTTCTTTCAAGACTGACCACTTTAGAAGAGGGAGAAAAAGTCAATGATGACTTTCCAGATGAACATATGTTTGCAATATCTACTACCTCTTCTTGGTATACAAATATACCTAATTATTTGGCTATATGGAAGTTCCTAACCTTTTTCACACAAAAGAAAATGAAACAATTTATTAAACAAAGTGTGATGTTCGCATGGTTAAATGTGGACCTAACCATGTTTTACGTAGGTGTGTAGCTGAAGATGAAGTATTTGACATACTTAGAGCATGTCATGATGAACCATTAGGAGGACATTATTCAGTTCAAAGGACCATTCAAAAGTTTTAGGAGCTAGTTACTATTGGCCTTGTTTAAGGATGTCAAAAAGTATGTATGGAGATGTGATTAATGCTAAAGAATGGGGAAACCAACATTTACATTTGAAATGCCACTCTAACCTCAAGTTGTCTTAGAACCATTTGAGAAGTGGGGATTGGATTTTATTAGACCAATTGACCCAAATTATGAAGGAAAATAATACATTATGGTTTTTACTAACTATGTCACTAAATGGGATGAGGTGAAAGAACTGCGACATGTAAGAGATGAGAAAGTTACAAATTTCTTATATGCGTATATCTTCAAGAGGTTTAGAGCACCAAGATCTATTGTTTCAAATCAAGGACCATAGTTCATGTCAAGGTGATCAATTCCTTTATGGAAACCTACCAGCTGAAACACAAGAAGTCATCACCATACCACCCATAGTCCAACGGTCAAGTGGAGGTTACTAACAGAGAACTGGAGAATATCCTAACCAAAACAATAGATATCTCAAGGAATAATTGGGTTCAAAACTACCTAAGAAGTATAGGCTTAAAATAATACTTGGAAAAAAACCACATGGTTTACTCCCTATGAATTGATCTATGGGAAGAAGCCCATTCTCCTATGGATTTTGAGATTCGAGACCTTGAGAAAAATTCTCATGTGAGGATTGAATTATCAGAGGCATAATAGGAAAGGATCATGCAACTAAATGAGTTGGATGAAATTAGACTCCAGGAATTGCATCAAACTGAAATCATCCAACACCAGAGGTAGATATGGCATGAAAAACACATAAAGCCAAGGAAATTCCAAGAAGGGGATTGGGATCTGTTATTTGATTCAAAGTACAAGGATTTCAAAGGGAAACAGAGACGAGATGGATGGGCCCATACCAGATTGAATGAGTATTCGACAATGGGATTATCTAACTAATTCCAATTGATGGAGAGAAGAAGGTAATGTTGGTTAATGGGAATAGGATGAGGTTGTACCATAAACCAACATCCAAAGAAGAGTTTCAGAATGAACTTCAAGAAGATTCAGCTCTGAAGTGTGTGGACAAAGTCTCTTTGTCCAACACAACTTAGAACTAAGTTATTTTTCAACAATGAATAAAGAGGAGATGACTGAAAACTAGAAATGGCAGTCATCGCCCTCTACAAAGATTAGTCGAAAACAAGCAATGGCATCCATTGCTCTATAAAAAACAAGGAAAATTTGAAAAAATAGAAAAATACATGTGATCAAAAACCGGGAATGATAGTCACCACCCTCGAATCCTGCATACAATAAATAAAGGACCACATGTGGATAGAGGATCAAATCAACATGGAAATGGTGACCAATGATGTGACAAGATAATTTAATGAGGTATGCACAACTACTTTCCTTTTGAAAGTTGAGAAGTTTTAATTTATGAACTGTTAATTATTATGCTCGTGCAAATTGATTGTCTCTCCCATTTCCCATAACCTCCCACACTTCACATATCCCAAAAAATTCATAATCCACCTCCATAATAATCTCCACATGTTCCCAATAAATATCATTATTACATTGGGATTCAATCAAACCTTTCCCAATTCGGTTATTTTTAAAATTAGAACCATTTCTTCTCCACTATCACTTTCCAAAAAAATTTCTCTCACTCATGTGTCACTATCCATCCTATTATTGTGCCTAGCTACGTCTCTAAAAAACTTGCATTTCTAGTATTGTACCCTTTATCTTCCACTTACCTGATCTATACATCGCTTATGAGACCTAGACTAAGGCATGAGCCAACCACCAATTTGATAGAACTATTGGCGGATGAAGGGTCGGTGGAAATTTTTGAAAAGGTAGGATGACTCGACCTACTACTTTCTTATGAATAATTTAACACAAAAATGAAAGAGAAGTTCACTAAAAACATGGAAGAAGGACATTCTATTGTGCAAGTTAAGAAAATTCCATTCAGCCCCACTGTAATCAACCATCTTTTAGGAATAGTAAAGGAAGGCCAAGTAGTCAGTAATAGGACAATGTATGATGAAATTATTAAAATATTTTCAGTTGGCAAAATGAAAAATTATAATTGGTGATAGAAAATAAGGGTAAAGAAAATGCATAAAAAATCACCCTTCCTGAATCTTGGGCAGAAGTGGCCAAATGGGTAATCAAATACTTCACCTACGAAGGAAATATGAGATAGTTCTGGGACTTGTGTTGAGAATTTTAATACACCTTCACCATGGCCAAAGTAAACCCCAGTACCAAATCAATTTGCCTCAATTTTTGTATGATTTTGTTTGTTCAACCACTGATAAATTTTGTTTGGGTGCCTCCTACTTAAAATTCTAAAGTTTAATACATCTGATTTGCAAGCACCAGTTTATTAAGAAAAGGCATGACACTAAGAAATGGTTGAATTTTTAGAAGTGTTCCCTAATGTCTAAATTAGCCCTAGAGAAAGATCCCTCCACCTCAAAGAGACCTCAAAATTTCCTAGGACATCTAGACATGCAAAATCCCTAAATGAAACACCAACTAAAACTATTACTTCCCAGGAAGAACAGGAAGCAGTAGCCATAATGCAAACCCTAGTAAAGAAACCACCTATAAACCCCTACTCAATAAATTTCACCCCCTGTTCCTATTCTTGAGAAGGAAGTTAATCATGCTCCAAACCTCTGCTACATATTTTGTTGTGTTAGACAAAGGTAAAGCTCCTATGGTGGAAGGATAACCTAGTTCTCCCCTAATTTTAAAAATGTTATCCCATAAGTATTGTCCTTGTCTAAAATCCAGTTTGAGCTACAATTGGCTTAGGAGAGAATTACACACCTCCAACTCCTTGAAGCCAAGGAAGCTAATTTATCAAAGCTAGAGTCGATAAAAATCAAAAGATCCAACAACTACATTAGAGTATAAAGAAAAAAGAGGAGGAAAATATTCAACTCCAATAAGCCCCTGAAGAAAAAGAACAACAAATCCACTCCCTTCAGGACAAAATGGATGAGATGGATGTATCCCTTGTAGCTCTACAAGAAACTAGATAGGAAAAATCCCATGGCCACTTTGAAGAGCATACCACTCAAATGGAATTTATTTTCCCTCAAATTATTGTCTTGAAGGGAATGGTTAAATAGATGGAAGAATGTTATAAGCTCAGAGTAGTTCTTTGATGAGAATAAGGATTTGAAAGAATAAAAAAATAATTAAGGAGAATGTTACTATTTCTCGATTATATGATCAAGTTCTTTCATGCAGGCCCCCTTCTAATTTTTATGCATTATTTTTAAAAGAATAATTTATAAAATGGCAGATCTCCGAGATCCCATGTTATGTAGGACATTGAGTTTGATAATGATAGGTAATTTTTGGTGTTATACATTAGCGAGTCATGTTGAAAAGAATTTTTTTGTGAATTTTATGTTCAAAATCTCTTTCTTGAGCTGATTGAGATCCCCATAAATTTATATATGAGAGAAGTACAATTAAGAGAATTTATTTCTACTCTCAAGCACCATTATGAGTGGAGGGAACATAGGGTAAAATTTATTTAGGCCGAATCTAATATAGGCTTCTTGATGAGGAATGATCTTCCTACCCCAACTCGGTTATTCAACATATTTTGGTCTCAAGTGTACTATCTATGTTTGGTAGAGAGGTACAAATATATTCTAAAAACTTATGTCGAAATTTCAGGGAACATGTGATTCCAAAGTCCAATGTAAACTTCCTTTCTGTGAAGTGAGATATCAACTTCTTACAAAACATTATAAGAAAAAGGAGTTAATTTCACCTACCAACCTCTGTTGGTCACTCAAAAGGGCCAAGGACATCTGCAAAATAATTCTCGAGATGCATGAGAAGTGGATTGGGATGCGGTATCATCCTTCCTTAGTGATCGCACCGGTGCCATGGTGGGATTCTACGGATGATCAGCCCAAGTAAATATAACACTTGGCGGAGGTCTCATATTGATTACTTTGGGTTATTTAATCTTTTGGATTGGATGAAACCTGAAAAAAATTCCAATGAATATAATTGTTCAAGGATAATTGATCAACTTTATAGGTAGCAGGAGAACTCGCTAAACCTTAAGTCCTGGGAATGATGAATCCCCATTAAGCTATGTTTAAACCCATGTGAAACCCCGTATTATTTTGATATCATATTGCACGATGTATAATGTTGAATGTTTATAATTAATATTTTACTATGTTTTGGAAGGAAATATTGTGCATATTCTTGTTATTTTTATCTTGTTATTGCTTCTTCAAAAATGGCTTAAAATTGATCTTTTTATGAGCATTAACAATACATTTAGAGAAGCATATGTTTTGGTTATCACATAAGTTAATTACACTAGTGCATGACTCAACTTGTGGCACAAGTAATCACCTTTACATTAACGTAGGACTTGCGGTATAGCGTCGGGTTCATCCATATCATCAATTCAGATTTCCTTGAAATAAGGAAATTACACGAGAGGAGATAAATAGCCTAGACTAATAAACTATAAGTTGATAGAGTTGGTATCACAATAACATGAGCATGAGACATTTGTCACTACCTCAACCTACATTCATGGATATTATGAGCTTAAGTTATTTTAGTTGCTTGGAGATGTGATGTAGCCAACACCGATGGATTTATTATCACCACGATTATCTGCAATCAATCCAATATTTGAAGTATCTTCCAATACCGATTGACTCTTTCAAAGGATTCAATTATGGACCTCCTCTGCAGTTATCAAGATTAATTCAATCCAAACATTGCAAGGACTACTCCCACAACCGTAATGATTAGAATAGATAGTCATTGTTTTAGTCAACATCCAATTAAGTAGATGTTAGTTATTGTGAATAAACTAATTCTCTTCTAGAGGGACTAGGATTTCTTTGGTATAAAAGAGATAATGTATTTAGATTTATCAGTTTGGTTCAATTAGTTGATTTATTGTAAAAGCATACTCTTTCAATAAAATTACTAATTCAAGAGGAAAACTTGTTGTGTGACTTTTAACATTAAACCTAATCGAAGGGAAGGAGCAAGGGAAACTCCTCCCCAATGACAAGGGAGATTTATTGTCATTTCCTTTATGTAATTTTATATGCATTTACCATTTCAGCATTGAATGTTTTAAACCTTTAAAATTTGTCTTTGATATTCTCTCACTTTCAATTCATTTCATTCCCTAATTACAGTAAGTTTATTATTCAGTTAATTATGTGCTGAGAACAATTCCTATTATTCCATTTGTTGCAAATAGCCATGGACACCGCCCTGGACTGAAAAACATGATATAAATAAAGTGTTATTATCAATGACGATCAAATCAACAAGAAAGCATAAAAATATTTGAGCATCATGGAGTTGATTTTTGGTCACGAAGGTGAATTGTGAAGGCCTGGAGGAGTAAGGAAGTGATCCCCATATCCTAACTCCTACCTTGTGATCAAAGAAGGTTATCATGTCTATATCACACTAAAGATATCATAACAATGTTTTTGAACACTTATTCAATGCCCTAAAATGTTTCCATATCTCACAAAATAAGGGAATTTTAATCATAGTTCTTCAAGTCAACAATTTTTTCATCGGTAGAGGCTTCATTTTCATCGAGTTGATCGACCCTCCTCTCTCTCTCTCTCCTCTTTCTTCTCTCTCCATGTTCTAATTCTTTATTAAGAATGTAATTTTTCAATATTTTGTCTTATTCACTTAAGTGGCCTTTAACTTAACATTGTAAGAGTCCTTTTCATTAATAATAAAAAGACTCAATTTTATTCCCTAGGAATATGGAAGGTCATAAGTGATAAGGAAAGGTGAAAAATCATGTGGGAGGAGATGAAAATAAATTTTGTAATGCTTTAAATTGGAATGGATTCTCCATTCCAAAGGGTTGGAAATTGTTGATTGTTGTATGTTGTTGAGATTTGTGTCACTACTACATCAAGTAATAAAAGACACATTTCCTCGATGTCCTTTTCTATGTTCCTATATCCTCTCTACTCTCCAAATTTTCAAGCATGGTGATCTTGTATAACCAAGAAGTAACTTTGTGTCCTTGATTAATGAATCTCCATACCTTTGTGTCTTGATGATTGTTTACATTGTTGTTTTCTTTTAATTGAATGTGGACTTACTTTGGTTAATGTTTGTGAAAATATGCTCATAAAATTAACCCTCTCTCCATGTTTCTCCTACTCCTCTTTACCCCTTTCACATGAAATTCCTTCTTGTACACTATATAAGAACTTTTGCATAGATTTAGTAGAGTATTCACGTGTGATCCCGGTTTAATGGCTAGCCCACAGTTTTAGCTAGTTTAAATTCAATAATGGGATCCTCCCTATACCTAAAAAGGAAGGGCTTAACAGAGTGACCATTGGTGAAAACTAATAATCTACACTACGAAAAATTATTTCACCAATAGATTCTAAATGATATATTTTATTAAATGTGCATAAATAAACTCATTTTACATTTTTATAGGGTTATATTGGAAAATTATTTCCACAAAAAAATTTCATAGGCACAGTGGTTGTTGAATATAACCCTTGGTTAAAGACATTACAACACAAGCATGTGAGGCGGTATATGTAAAAATTGATGTGCTCATTGATAATGTATACTTGTAGACACTAAATCACGCACGTTGGGTATCTATCTAGTCCTGATCACATACTAATATTCATATTCAATTCCTAAGTAAGAAAATATTAATTAACCCATGTCTTTGGCCATCTTTGCTTTCTTTTTGTTGCCGCTTCTATCTTGCACTCCTTCTATCATAGTCTATCTTTTTATACTTTGACATTTCTCACTTTGGACACTAGCGCCCGGCCCGAGATGTTAGCGGCGACCGCCATGTCCCCTTTGAGTGCCCTTGACCTATTTTTACTTTATTTACATTTTTGGGTCCTTTCTAGTCATTTGGGCATCTTATCTTTTTGGTAATCGACATTTTGGGGTTAATTATGAAATTCAATCAAGGCAATCATATAAATATAAAGTTATGTTGCAATAATAAAGGACTAAGCACTAAGCATTAGATATCACCACCTAAGGCTATATCTAATGACATTATATAGAGCATTTAAGCATCCATCTAACATCCACATAAGGGAAAGGGAATGCATTATTTTGCATACACTTCATAGGATGGGAAGCTCATTATTTCATGCACACATCTATTTACATATTTTATATCTAGCTACTTGTTTGCTATCAAGTGTGACACACAAGAGCCACTTAGGGCACAATATATTCACACACACACATAGAACTACATTTGGTCTAAAATGTAGTACAATTCTCATTCGTAATATTACTTGTGTGAAAGTTGAGGATAATCCGAACCCTCATTTCCATTATTTTGTTTTTGGGATTTCATGTGCTTTTGAGGGTTTTACATATCACTTCTTTACTTTAGGTTATCAATGACATTGGTGATCATTGTGCGATATACTAGCGACAGTAGTGAAGAATAGTGAATACCCCGTGACCCTCCAAAGTTGGTTTTCTGACATTTTGAGAAGTCACATGTGCCTAGAGCGGGTATATAGCGCCCACAGTGCCCATGACCAATTCAAGGTACCCAGTCTAGGCATAACTTATGACCATACAATTTTCTGGGTTTCAGTGTGACAATTTCCCCTCTCTGTTCATTATTTCGTCACTTTGAGTACAGTCCATATTTACTTACGAATCAACTAATCTCTTATATCTCCTATTTGAAACTAGGGTTTCTTACTTTCTAGATTATTTTACTTGAGTCAATTTACGTATTTCATTACATATATTCAACGTTACAAATTTAGATTAGCATTTATTTATTTTTAGTCACAAAATCATTCACTTTAGGTATTTAGTTATCCCAGTCTCATATGCCTATTTAGAAGGTTCTTGAGTGAAGAAAGTACTAATTAACCCCATCTTTTGGCCATCTTATTTTACTTTTATTTCATCATTCCTACACATTTTTATCTACATGATCAATTTGTTTCAGCACTTTCCCATCATTTTAGCCTCAATTGGAGTGCCCGGGTAGTACATGGGTGCCCCTATCCTTTTTTACTTTCGCGCCACTTTTTTCACTCTCTCTAGTTGTTTTCATCCTTATCTATTCCTAGTTGGCGATGTCAGGGTTAATTAAAAAATTAGATCAAGAGAACCCTATAAATATAAAATTATGAGACCATAATGATGGACCTAACATCATTCTACTATTATCACTCATCTAGAGTTGCATCCATTTATTGCATTTGTATCCACATAGCTCCATCATGAAGGCAAAAACTAGGGATTCGCATCACACTTCATAGGGGAGGATTCTATTCTATTCCATTCACACATTCTATTATATTTTCTACATTTAGTTATTGCTCATTTACTTCATAAAGTGTGAGTATGTCAAGAGCACCTAGGGGGCGACATGCACACACTCACCGGAATTATATTTGGAGTCTCGAAATGTAGTGCAACGCTCAGATTAGTAAGCCCACTTTGTTGTGGCGGTGAGGTCATTCGACCCATTCATTCTATATCTTTATTTTTAGGGTTTTGATACTCCTTATTTTCTTGTGGGTCTCTACATCAACTTGGATTATTGGCGGCATACGGCGTGGGATAGTGAACTTTGTTGTGACACACAATGAGGGTTTTGAACCACCTTATGATAATTTGAGAACCGATTATGGAGATTTTTCACAGGACTAGGGCACCCAAATTTCATACTAAAGCACCGTGGGCACCCTCGTCCTATTCCAGCACCCCAATCCACTCAGATCCTCCATATCTAGCCTTTTTGGGACTTCTATATAATCATTTCTTCTTTTATTTTCTCCAGTTGTCTGCGACACTTTACAAAAGACATCTATAATAACCTTGAGTTCTTTCCTCACCTCCTTCTTGCATATTAGGGTTTTACTTTATTAGTTTTTACCCACTTTTTAAACGTTTTCATGGATCATGAAATTTTAAATCAATTTTACAGATTTAATTCTCCAAAATTGATCAATTCCCTATTTTCATAGATTAACATCAAATTGATTTTTAACCCAAAATTGAAATGTGAATTTTTTTAATCTTGTGGATTATGGATAATCAAATTTCACTTAAATCCATTTTAATCAGTTTTTTTCTTTTTCAATCAAATTAATGAATTCCTATTACTTGAATTTTATCTGATCAAAAGTTTCATCAAAACTAAAATAAAAATACACACAAAAATTGATAACGGATTTCACCCATAGGCTACATCTCTAGATTCACGAAATGTGAATTGATCTATTTAATCTAATGAAGTACAATTTTACCTTCAATAATGAAAAATAGATCTTTGTCACCTGTAAATGGGCTGATATCAGACTTGAACACTATAATTTTCTAGAATCATGTTCTCAAGTCCATCTGTGGCCCCTATAGCTTCTTCACAATGCGATCTCCTTGCAACTGTGCTAGAAAACACCTACAAATGGAAATTTAAAGCATTTCATGAAGAACTAATGACATGGTTGGAATCCTCTCGAAATTATGAAAAAGGTTTTTTTTTTAAGTTAAAATTCATCCTCTAAGTGCCTCAAAACCTCAGTTGATTTGCAAACTACTCATAATATGCCCTTCCTAGTCCTGCAACTTGTATTGTGTAAATAACGGTGAGCTCATTATTTTCCCTATCGATCCCCTTAGGTGAGTTAGGGAGTTGCATCTGTCTTGGGGTATTGGAGCATGGGGTCGAATCCCACTCCCTTATCTTTGTTAATGGTTTTTTTCCACTTTGTGAGCATTATCCCACATTTACAATGCATGGGGAGGATGGCCGGTTTAAGAATAGGTGAGTCACCTATTAACTCATGGCTTCGCCACTGTTGGCCTTTTACTTTGCCACACTTATCCCCATGGGCTATGGATAGCCCTCGAAGCTAGTCTTGGATCACCACGTAGGTGATTCATTAAAACCACCCCACTTTGTGAACTCACCACATATGGTGCATTAAATGACCCAATCTGTTAGGTGACACTGGTAAGCCACGTGGTGGCGAGATGGTTGTTTGTTTATCCTCCCATGTAATTTTGGATCAGCCAATGTACATAGTGCTAAGCTATAAAGTATGTCTATTGCACTTAAGGTAAGTGACCACATTGGTAAAACAATGGAAATATTGATTTATCGTTGTGTTATAGGGCTCGACCACTATGTATTAATAAGGCCAAATTGTGGGCTTGCCGAGTAATCATAAATCAACCCGACCAATATGGAGGTATCTCGATTAACTTAGTGGGGATTTGATCACCCCACCGAGCTAGAATATAGCTCGCCAAACTACTCCAAATGCAATGCAATGCACAATATCAACCCTACATTACAATAGTTCAACTATGAAAATATAAAATCCCACATTGGCAGAGTAATAGAAATATGTGGCATATAAAAGCAATATCAATACAATGATATAATGAGTCGAAGCCAAAGCACCCCTCTGTTAAAAGAGTGTGCCAAACTTGGCTAAGGTCCCCCAACTAGAAAATAGCGAAGCCCACCAATTTTTCATATGTCTAAGATGGGTGACTTTTAAAACAAATTTTTACCCTTTTACTCTTTTTTAATTTTTTCCACGTGTCAATGCATTATTCACCAGTTGACCAGTTTTGACTCATGTTCCAAACCATTCTTTGACTACTGATATCTTCTAGATTCGAATTTGTTTATGAAGTTCTACATATCATCGGAAAGGTCTCAAAACACTCTACACCTTGGTCTATGTTTAGGGAGGTTTAGGAAATTTATGAACCCTAGAAGGGCATCCAAATCATTTGGTGTCAACTTCCTGCTTGCAAATCATATAAGATGATCAACATTACCTTCCCCAGGTTGAACCAATAGCCATACCAGAAGAATCAACATATACATGAAAGGGTTTATTCTATAAAGGAAAGTGAAAGATTAGTTAGTTTTAAGCTTCTCCTTTAGTGTTTCAAAAGCATGTGTTTTTTTCATCATCCAAATGAAATGTTCCCTTTTCCTTGAGTAGTTGTTCGGGGTGAGGAAATCTTTGCAATCCCTTAATAAATTTTCTATAGTAGCTAATATGACCCAAAACTTCATGCACTTCACTCTAATTGGTAGGTTCTACTAATCCTAAGATTATCGCAACCTTCATGGGATCCACCAAAAACCATTCTTTACAAATTATATGTCCAAGTAAGGTGCCAAAGTGTGTTACAAAAATACATTTTTTAGTGTTTAAAGAGATTCTCAACTACCTTCATATATCAAACATGAGCCTTATATTATCACAGTGATCCTTAACCAATCCATAAAAATCTAATCATCTAAATAAGCCTATAATAATTAATGAATAAATTCATAAAATGCATGCACAATAATGCATGAAAATACATTGGTGTGTTCTTGAATCCAAAAGGCATAACGGTATATATATAAAGCTTCCCCACTCACTAGTAAAAGTGGCATTTTCTGGTCTTCTAGTACATGTGTACACGATGATATCCTTAAAATCCATCGTAAAGTAATAGACCTCACTCCCTAAAAATCATTCAAGGGTATCCTTAGTGAATTGGGCTAAGAAAAGGATCTATGACATATGCATAATTATGTTCTATGTAGTCTACACAAATATTAAGCCTTCCATCCTTCTTTATTCTTATAACCATAGGGTTAACCAACTCAAATTCCTCAATTGGTTCAATGATTCCAGACTTAAACATTTTATCAATTTCCCCCTTTAATTTTACATGCAAGTTCAGATTCATCCTATAAGGCCTCTTTCAAACTGGATGCACACCTTCTTTTAGCTTAATTTTCATTTCTCTCAATGAGGGGTGCACTCCTTTCAATTCATGATAGCCTCACAAAAAAAATCTTGTAAGTCATGCAAAATATCAATGATCTTTGTTACCTCCTGCTTTGAATAATAATCATCAATAATGGCCTCCTTAGGTACATCCATAGTGCCAATGTTTACATTCTTTGTATTCATGGGCACATGGTACACATGGTCATTCTCATCTGTTGTATCCATTACTTCACGCGCACCTTTTGTATGACTAACCTCTAAATTCTCAACCTCTTTATCATCAATGAGGTAAACCATTTTACCCTTTTCTTTCTCCTTCTACGTGTTAGAGTAGGTATTTACCTTAGCTCATGTTCACCTAGGTACACTATTTACCTTTATTGTATTTATTCTCACCCACTTATGTGTGTGGATATTTCTTTTTATTTATTTAGATATTAGGAGATATTATCTAATTATTAGGTATAGTTTTTTTCCTTGATCTATGGTATTGACTAGATCCTTGATGTCTAGTTCTCTCATAAATCTATGGACTTGACTAGTTCTTTCCATGATTTATGGCTTGATCTACGACCTTGACTAGTTCTTAGATTGTTATTCCTTGCCTATATAAGCAAGGCTCATTCTCATTGTATTTCATTGAGTTCCATAATAATATATGATATTGTTGCTCATTTGTTTGCAAAGGTTTATGTAAAGTTATTCTAGTGAATTGCTTTCATCTTATTGATCGTGATGTTTGATTAGCATCTGTGTTCTTAGCTTGGCATGATCTGGTTATCATTCCTTTTATGGTATCAGAGCTGCATGACTTTCCATCACACCAAAAGCTTGAACTGATGGTGGAGAGGGATCTCATCATGTTAATCAGTTGTTACACCAATACCCTTCTACACGATGGAGTTGGGTATACACCCAATCAAGCCCAACAACATTAGGAGGAAATGACACTAAGAATTTCCTAGGAGGTCACCCATCCCATAACTACTCTAGGGGTGGCACGCTTAACTATTTGGGAAACATTTTGTGAAATAATTACTAGGAAGAATCCAAATTATCTCACCTTGAGTCTTGCACCTCTAAAAAGGAATTAGTTACATATAATCCTAAGGGCAAGGGAAAACCAAACAATAAAACCAAATCCACACCTTCTCCATCTCAAAATGCTCTTAAACCTAAAGAAAAAAACTCAAAACCCAAGGAGTCTTCTAAATCCAAGAATAATTCTATTCGTTCATGCTCTTTTTGTGGGGATAGTAATCATGAAGAAAATAGGTGTTATAAGCGAATGCAAGCCTTAGAGGATGCAGTCAAGAAACACAAAATTTCTATCTCCACTCCACCTCCTTCTAATCAGCATGGAAAAGTAATTAATGTTGTTGGAAGATCTCATTCACCACTTTTAGACAGTTGGGTTATAGATTTTGGTGCTTCTCATCACATGACTTCTTCCAAGGAGTCTTTTGTTTCTCTAGGTTTGAGTTTTACTTCCAAAATTAAGGTTGGAGATTCTTCCTTTCTTTCTGTTGAGGGAAAAGGTGATATAAAACTTGATGGTGGAAATATCCAAGATGCACTAAATGTTCCTAACATCACTACAAATTTTCTTTACGTATATCAAATTTGTCATTACGTCAAGGAAAACGTTGAATTTTACACCACATGGGGCAGAAATAAGAAATTTGTTGGAGCCTTATTCACTTGTTGCTCAGGGTATTGTTGATCATAGTTCAAGACTATATCACTTTGAGGGTTTTGATGACACTTCTTCTATAGGGACAGGATTGGTTTCTCATTCGATTCGAGAGGAAGCTTTGGCATGAAAGATTTGGACATCTCAATTATAGATATTTGAAGTAGTTGAGCACTCATGGTATGGTAGATGGTCTTCCTAGAGTTTTTGTCTTGAGGAGTTTTTCATGGTTGTGCATTAGGAAACAACTCCAAGATCCTTTTCCTAAGAATTTTTCTAAGAGAGCTTCTTCACCACTTGAGCTTGTGCATAGTGACTTGATGGTTTTTCCTACCCCATCTTTCAATGGAACTAAGTATGCACTTACATTTATTGATAATTTCTTGAGGCATACTTGGGTTTATTTTCTCAAGTTCAAAAGTGATGTTTTTTCACACTTCAAAGTCTTGAGGCTTTGGTTGAGAAACAATATTCTAGTAACATAAAGAACCTTCGCACTGATAATGGGGGAGTACTTCAGCAATGAGTTTTCTAAATTTTTGGCAACTCAAGGCATTATTCACCAACATTCTATTCCTCATACTCCACAATAGAATGGCTTAGCAAAAGGAAGAATATAAATTTGAAGGAAATGGCTAAGTGCATGATGTATTCTAGAGATATACCTCTTATCTATTGGGAAGAAGCGATTAATTATGCTAACTATATTTAGAATCGCACACCACATAGAGCACTTAAGCATTTGACTCCGGAGAGAAGCTTGGTCCAACACTAAGCTAGATGTCTCATTTTTTTGAGTCTTTGGGAGCCATGCTTGGGCCTTTGTGCCAAAGAAGAAAAGGAAAGCTTTGAATAAAAAGAGTAAACCCTTGATCTTTGTAGGGTATTGTGAGGACATGACAACTTATTGTCTTTTAGATCCTGATACACATGATGTTATTTTTCAAACACATGTTCAGTTTGATGAGCATTTCACTCCTCATGATTCTTCATCTTCTTCCATTTCTTCCTCTTCTTCATCTCATCTTGAGGATCCTTTCTTTAAGGAGATTGATGAGGAGGTTATAGATGTCATTGAGGATCCTATTCCCACTGATGTTGTCACTATGCCTAAGTGGGCTCATACTACAGTTTCTGAGGAAGCACCTTTCATAGAGGATCTTCCACCCACTAGGCATCATCACACACATTCTACAGGTTCTGTACTTTTGTGTCAAGTAGTTTCTAAGGATCCACAATATTTTTCAAAGGCTCATGGGATACGGAGTGGGATGATGTGATGACAGCTGAGTATTCTTCTTTGATGAAGAATCATACTTGGGATTTGGTATCTCTTCCTAAAGGAAGAAAGATGGTTAGGTGTAAGTGGGTATACCAAACCAAATACATAGCTGATGGGTCTATTGACAAGTATAAGGCTCGTCTTGTTGCAAAGGGTTTTCACAAGTCGAAGGTATTGATTACTCTGAGACTTTTTCACCCATTACCAAGATGGATTATGTACGCCTTGTACTTACTATTACTGCATCACAAGGGTGGCCCGTATACTAGATGGATGTGAAGATTGCCTTCTTGCATGGAGATCTACAAGAGGAAATATATATGGAGCAGCTGGCTGGATTTGTTCAACATTCTTCTCTTGTTTGTCAGCTCCAAAGGTCTCTCTATGGTCTCAAACAAGCCCCTCGGGCTTGGTATGAGAAGATGGATTCTTTTCTTCTATCTATTGGTTTTGTTCATTGCCACTCTGATCATACAATGTATCTCCAACATGTCGGTGAGGATATTGTGATACTTGTCTTGTATGTTGATGATTTGTTACTTATTGGCAGCTCTTCTTCCCACATTCAGAGTATTTAGAGGGCTCTTTCTACACAATTTGACATGACAAATCTTGGGCTATTGCATTATTTCCTTAGTTTATAGATTTTAGATAGATTCAGGGATTCATTTGAGTCAGCAAAAGTACACCCATGATCTTCTTAAGCACTTTGATATGGATGATTGCAAGCCAAGTCCATCTCCTTTTCAGTCTGGAGTTACTCTTACATCCACATGTACCACACCACTTTGTGATCCTACATTGTATAGGTAGTTGGTTGGGAGTCTCATATACTTGACACATACTCATCTTGATATTTCATTTGTAGTAGGGCTTGTATCTCGGTTTGCACATTCTCCTCATAGTAGTCACTGGTAGGCTACTAAAAGGATTTTGTGCTATTTACATGGCACTTCCCACTTTGGCCTACACTACACTAGGGGCTCTACTCAGTTGGTTGGGTATACATATTTAGATTGGGCAGGTTCTATTGATGACAGGTGTTCCACTTCTAGCTATCTTTTCTATCTTGGTTCTTCTCTAGTTGCTTGGGCATGTAAAAATCAATAGGCTATTACACTTTCATCTTCAGAGGTAGAGTACAGGGCAGCAGTTATAGTGAGTCAACAGATTCTTTGGCTTCACCAGTTATTAAAAGAGTTCAGATTCCCACAGGATTCACCAAATGTACTTTGGTGTGACAACCAAAGTGCAATTCACATTTCTCGCAACCCAGTTGAGTGCCAATGGACCAAGCATATTGAGATACACATTCAGGATGGATTTCTTTACTTGAGTACATTCTAACTCAGCGGAGTTACGAGACATCTTTATGAATCCTTTTGCTTCACCTCGTTACCTTG
This sequence comes from Taxus wallichiana var. yunnanensis, assembly GCA_018340775.1. Classification (NCBI taxonomy): domain Eukaryota; kingdom Viridiplantae; phylum Streptophyta; class Pinopsida; order Cupressales; family Taxaceae; genus Taxus; species Taxus wallichiana. Next base: position 768,501,751 of record CM031239.1, on the reverse strand, counting down.
AGTTGCATGGAATGCTTGGGGTTTCCAAAGTTGTTCTTGGGGGTGTTCGTGAGAAGATATTCCTTCTTCTTCTTCTTATTTCTCTTTCCTTGTAGCGAGATTTTTCCTTCTTTTGGTTCAGATTTCTTCATGGATATATATACATGAGTACCTCATCAATCCTATTTTCTTTGAGACTCATACTATGGACATGCCACTTCTATTTTGGCCCCTAGCTTCACTTGAGGGGGTGTTAGAGTAGGTATTTACCTTAGCTCATGTTCACCTAGGTACATTATTTACCTTTATTGTATTTATCCTCACCCACTTATGTGTGTGGATATTTCTTTTATTTATTTAGATATTAGGAGATATTATCTAGTTGTTAGGTATAGTTCTTTCCTTGATCTATGGTATTAACTAGATCCTTGATGTCTAGTTCTCTCATAAATCTATGGACTTGACTAGTTCTTTGATGAATAGTTCTTTCCATGATTTATGGCTTGATCTACGACCTTGACTAGTTCTTAGATTGTTATTCCTTGCCTATATAAGAAAGGCCCATTCTCATTGTATTTTATTGAGTTCCATAATAATATATGATATTGCTACTCATTTGTTTACAAAGGTTTATGTAAAGTTATTCTGGTGAATTACTTTCATCTTATTGATCGTGATGTTTGATTAGCATATATGTTCTTGGCTTGGCATGATCTATTTATCGTTCCTTTTACTACGTGTGACCCAATTGTAACTCATTCATTTCCTCAACACCCAGTAAGCGCCTCAAAATTAGGTTCTCCCAACAACTCCAACATGAGCTCTTCTACTTTCGCACCATCCCTAGATGTGATGTGCTTCATAATCTATAATGCTTCATGCACTAGATGTTTATTAAAAAAATAATCAAATGTATGGACCATACCTTCAGTCATATCTCGCCATCTTGTAGTCTCTTGTTTGATCTCAACATGTACATACCACATGCGTGCGTAACCTCACATAGTGGAATAGAACTTATGCACCCATAGAGATGGTGGTAAGGCCTCTGTCCTTGCACCCATAGTCTCTCACAATTATGGATGTGTGCTAAAGTAGGATTCTTCCCATGATATTCACATATATGTGTAGGTGCATTACTCCATGTGAACCTAGTTGAAAAGGTGATTCTCACCTCTCACCATCCCAACAAGTTGTCTCTATGTATCACCCACCAACACATTGTTGTACCATACAAAGAGTATAAACCAACATGTTCCTTTGATAGCACTCATTCTTCTAATGTTCCTCCATGGCTTGTAAGAAATACTCGGGATTTTCTTCACTAGTATATCTAGGTAACTAAACTTTTCCCATGTGCCTAACCATGTGCGGCCTGATCATTCTAGTTACTCATCCCTTCATCTCATGCCCTACCATTTCATACGTGTCATGCTCTCAATTACCACAAGCAAAAATTTTGGTGTCGCTTAAATGACTGTGTATCTCCCCACTGCAACACACCTTCCTTGGATGGTTCCACAGATCTCGAAGGTCATATACTATACATGCATAAATCTAGAGGTATAAATATTCTTCACTCAGAGGCTCAACATATGGCATATATTTTTCTTCATTTAGAGTTATAATGACGTACTCATTCTAATTATTGAAACATATGTATCCCTCATTAAAATACATTTTTGAATTGTTTGCATAACACCATGGTCACCCAAGTTATGTTGAAAAGTTCTCTTCTTCAAGCTCTAATACTTCAAAGTCTCTAGTAAACTTGGCTCCCTAAATTGTAATGGAAACATCCTTCAACACCCCAATAGGCATAGCCATAGTCTTGTTCGCCATATACAAAAATTTGAAGATGGATATAACACAGTCTCCCCATCTAATTACATGCATCCAAGGTGATTATGTTTACCTCGGCACCTGTATCTATCAAAATATTGCTTACCAACCACCCATCAGTTACTTCATCCAAATTAATTTCCTTATCACACTCATTACTATGTGGTGGTAAGTTTTCATGTGGTATTTGTCTCTCAGGCTCAACTCTTGTGCATAATACCTTTTCACGTAACCATTCCCCTAATAATGGACTGATATGCTCTTGGTGCAAAATCTTACACACATCCTTCACATCATCCATATATTCCGGTGGAAGTCCAATGTTATTTGCATGTTCTCTCTTGTGTGCCTACTCTTTCAAGAATTATATCTCACCTTGTAACTCTCTTATGACCCCCATAGTCTCCTAATAGACTTATTTCGATGAGAAAGGTCTGGATACAGCATGCATGAATTCTTCTCTTGTGATGAGTGATCTTGATTTGAGAGGTTCATGCACGCAAGTTGTTTCAAAGCACGAGTAGTGACCAACAAAGTTTGTAACTCAAGATCAGGTATCTTCTTTAGTATCCATTGATTTCCCTTCTGCACTACACCTTTATCATCTCCACACCCTTTTCCTTCTTCTTAATCTTGCACATGTGCTCATATAGGTCTAAAATCCTATAACTTATGATGCTTCCCACACCATGTGTAGAATATATTATGGGGACAATCATGCTAATAATGTTCTAGGAACTCACAAGTATAACAAGTCCCATGAAGAAATCTACTTCATCCACTATGACCTCGTCTCTTATATGTTCCATGGAATCCACCTCCTCCATTGTTACATTCTTTAGAAGCCTACGCATTTTGTACCTAAGAGTTGTTTTCCATCATATTCTACCTAAATTTAATCTTGCATGCCTCATGAATTTTATCTATCAACTGAAAATTGTTCATATCATGAGTATGTGCATTAAAAATATTACAATACATAAATTCACTCTTCATAGTCATTCACTTCAAGAGAGGATAATTTCGGACATCATGGTCCAAGTGAAAAATCTCACAAGACTATAAGAATGCATGTAGTGACCTATATAGGAAGTTTTCCTTAGTGTATCCTTCAACCTCACAATCCATGCACCATATACCACTACACGTATCATGTGTTGAATTAGAAGAGAGATTCTCCAATTGCTTAGTCATTGATGTTATCTATACTTCTAAAAATGGGATCACTCGAAAGATCGAACTTCTAATTGATTTAGCACACAAATTTACTTCTAAGACCTTGCGTAGATCTACATATGTCTTATGAGATATAGCTCTATGGAATAGTATCGTAATCCTCCAATGAACCATTATGCATACTGACTTAGATGAATATCATAAGACAATTTGGACAACATAGTCTTTAAGCATGCATCATTCTCCTCTACGCTTTCAGATAAACCCTTCTTGATATCTTTGAGTGGATTGATGCTCTACTTCTCAAACTCCAGGATGTTAAACTTAGCCAAAAATGTTTTGCACAGAGTATTATATTCGTTTAATGTGGGTCATACTTCCTATACAATCTATACACGAACCCTTGAAGTGTAGTGGTTATTATCTTGCCTTCCTATCTCGAACTGTAATTATTGTTATCCAATTTCATCCCCTAATGAAATTAGACAACATAGTAGGTTTGCACTAAGGATTGAAAAAGGGATCACATGCAAAAAATGAAAGAAGGGGCAACACCTCCCAAATGTAAAAGATTCTAAGGGATATGAAAGGGTTGAAGAAAGTTACATTTTGGTCTCACCAGAGCCAGCCAAGTCCAAGTTTTAGCTACACCTTTCTCTATAAATGCATTGCATGGAGATAGTTGATAATGCATGAGCATAGCCCAACCAAGATACCTATCGAGGTAGCCCAATTGCACACTATCCATCTTAATCAAACAATGGACCACCAAGCCCATCTTTGAGAAACCAAGCTACTATACATGAATGAGTTGTTTGGTGAGTATGAAGGGTGAGATAGTGGTACACTTCCATCAAGTTGTTTGACCATGGCAATGAGCTGGATGTGGATATCTCAGGACACATATATAAGTAATTCAATGTTGTAACGGGTTGGACTACTGCATGTGGGTGAACCAATTTTCTAAGGCCACCAAGATCATGCAAAGGAATAAATGTACTATGCATGAACAAGTTATTTGGTGAGTATGAAGGGCAAGCTAGTGGTACACTTCCATCAAGTTGTTTCACCATGGTAGTGAGATGGATGTGGATTGCTTGGGCCACATATATGAGCAACTCAATGTTGTAAGGGGTTGGACTGGTGCATGTGGGTGAACTGGTTTTCAAAGGTCACCAAGCTCATGCCAAGGAAGAAATGTATTATGGGACCCCTTGTGAGCCGAGCTATGTAAAAAGATTCACCAAGCCACACATTGAAATATTGGGTTACTGAAAATGTTGAACAAGTTTCTCTAGAGCTAGGCTTTACATTGCAACCAAGTTGAGCTAACCTATATAGAGAATTGAGTCGTCTATTAGAGAAACCAAGTCAAACTCATGTCTAAGAATGAGTAAGCCATGTAAATAACTCCTCAAGATACTTGAGCAAGTGAAGAGAGTCAAGTTGCTTGAGCCTCCCTATCGAGCCAATTATGACTCGGGTAGGCTAGATTTACATCAAATTATGGTGGGATGAACTAAGTCATTACGAAGGTGACACATCAATTTGTTAGGAAAAATGAGCTATGCACTCATCGGGCTCACCATAGCCTTGAAGGCTAAGTTGCATATGGAGCCGACTAAACCGAGATGCATAAGTATAAGGGGAGCTCTCGAAAGGTGAGTTACACACTAATGAACCGATCCCTCTTTTATAGTGAAAATGGAGATTAAAGGGGCTTAGGAGACCTAGAAACCAAACTCTGTAATCTAAAAGTGATTATACCATGATATTAGAGTTCACGAAAGAGACAACACAAGATTGCATGAGAGTGCAATGAAGAGGACTTAGTAGGAAAACAATGAGGTAGTTGGTGCTCGGATATCTAAAACACGGTGAGCCAATGCCTAAGGAATTCACTTTGGTGAATTTGATGAGAAGTTTTGAGCCATTCAAATTCAAGAAAATTAAGTTGAGGTTAGCAATTCAAATGATAGAAGGAGTTCTTGAGACACCAAGTTATAGATCGAGACATCTCGATACAATGTGGTTGAGCATTAGATGTCAATGGGCACCAAGTTCCATATCGAACTCATTTTAGAGGGTCGGTTTACATCACCAAGATCACGTATTTTAAATAATAGTGAGCTAGGCTGAGCCTAGTTGCTAGGATGGAATACTTAGGTGAGTGGGGAGTCAAGTGCCGGGATAAGCCTTTGCGGATGAAGCGGGAAAGGATTTCACGGAGGGCCCAATAAGTTGAGGCTTTGTGTGCACAAAGGAAATTGAAAAGGCTGCATGGAGTGGTGTGCGGTGAATGCGAAAAGAGATGACCCAAGTAGCTTGTCCAGTTGGGCCGTGAGTGTGTGAAAATTTAGAAACACCTGACGTAGTGCAATGCGGGGATGACGGAATTTGGGAGCCCATGCGGCCCATGGGACACAAGTGTGGCTAAAACCCAACATTGTCATGGAGCAAGGAATGGGGGCATTGCGGGGGTCGGCGTCCTTAGCGGCCCGGTCAATACAAAATGGAGGGGTGTCGGGGGCCCAAGCCATCGGCGATTCTTCACATGAAGGATGTGGGAGATGCGGAGATAAGTGACCCGGTTGGTTAGGTCATGTTGGGGAAAGTTCTCCATGGGAGGCTTGAACCCTTAATATAAAGTGGATGGTTCTTTACGAGTTGAACGAAAATCCCATCACGGAGCCGAAGGAGTGTTGGAGGCCCTCATGCGGGTGAATTGGGTTTAAGCGGCCTAATTCTCCCATGTCATGTTAGGTCAAGTTCATCGAGGGGGATCATCACCAAATACAAAACAAGGCATGGTCTCGAGGTATATAGTGTGGCACCGAGTCATGTGGAGATTTGAACATGCAAAATGCCGAGTTGGCTAATGGTTGAGGGGTCAACAATACTAAAAAAAAGATTGGTGAAAAGAAAATACTAATTTGAATATGGTACGTAGCCCAATGTGATGATGGTCGGCAAGTAAACACAAATCAAGCTATCTCGTAGGGAACATTCAATGCAAATGGCTTAGGGTTCACAATGTAGCAAATGTCAAATGATGGGTGCATGCAAGAAAGATTAATCTGAGGTGGACTATCATGTGGACCCCAAGCTTGGTAATATACGGTAAGAAGGTCAGTGTGTTCAACACAATTCGAAGCAAACAATGGTTAGTCGGGAAGTGACGCACATCACCAAGTTGGGATATAGAGTTCTTAATGCAATAATATGGGGGCGATATACATTAAAATGGGTTCATTAGTAAGGTAAGGATAGTAATCTCATCAGTGACTAAAATTAAGCATTAAAAATAGTCCAACTTCCCCCATTATAAAATCAAAGGATGAAATGAAGTAGGTGGCCCACAAAAATAATTTAATGCCCAAGGCATTTAAATGATGTAAAACTTCAAGAAGAATAAATATTTTAAAAAGTTTGCTTAAAAATATTTTAAAAAGTTTGCTTTTTAACCAGAATTAAATCCATAGTTTCGTGTATTGCAAGTAAGGCCTTGTAAAACTCAAATAGTTACCCCTTCTCGGAAAGCCATAACTTTTGCAATCCCTTAATGGAATTATGTAAAATCGGCCTCATTAGAACCATGGTTCTGAGTTCTATGCACAATAGTCAAGAAATTCTGAGATTGATGCAAATTTGATGGTGAATTTCATGGAAAACCAACCCAATTTAAAATAGTGATTTCAAAGTGGTTGAAAAGTGTAATTAATGGGCATGGGCATCATTTTCTTCAACTACAAGTTATGGGACAACATGAGGGAGATTTTTCAAATCAAATACCATCATTTCACTTCATTTATTGTGATTTTCAAGTAGCTAGAAATCAGATTTTGGGATTGATCTTTCTCTCTCTTTCTCATTCTATAAATTGTAACATGGGCTCATTGTAAAAAAGTTAGTCATTTTTTCCTTATGGACCCTCTCTCTTTCTTTTCGATGGGTTGAATAGGAGATTCAAGCCTCCTCTCCATTCTTTGTAATGGAATTCTCTTACCTCTTACCCACTAATGATGTACTATGAAATTTTTTTAAATGAGCAATAGATTATGTTTTTGCGATGCATTTTGTCCATCCTTTGATTATTTTTTCTCTTTGCTTGCCTCTCTTCATTGTAGGGTATCTGTGTGTATATTCTTGATGTTTATTGTAGTTTTTGGATTTGTGTTTAATGGGAAACAAATGGTGTTCTATATGAATCCATCTCTGGTACAGTGGTGCATCTTGTCCACCCTCTCCTTTGTTCACCTCTCTCCATTTCAAGCAGTTGGATTCTTGGCTAGCAACCTCCTTTTCTAGTGTATCATTGCTCTTAGTATAGGTTTATTTTCATGCACTCTCTCTCTCTCCTAGTCCCTTGGAATGTTAGGATATGATTAGGTAGTTTTCTTTCCTGCATTAGGAGTAGTTTTAATAGGTAGTTTAGGAGCAAGAACCAACTTTCTCTAGAGGGTTATCTCAAGCCCACAAGTCCCACAACTTGAGAGATAACCCAATGTTACACAAATTACACTGAATTCCCCATCCACATTCAGGCCATTTGGGGGTGTTGTAATTTTGTGATAATAGTTCCCTTAGTGTGTTATAGTAATTCACACTTGTGCATGTGCTCTGCTACATCTTTTATAGCCCTAAACTCGCAAGTACAAGAAATCTAAAAATAAACCTAAAGGTGGAGTTTTTTTAGGCTTGTTTGGTGTTGGTTGTTATGGTGGTCGACCTTTCCTGGGTTAGGACTTGATCAAGAACCATAACCTCCTCCTATATTTCCTCCGTGAGGTGGATGACTTGATCCTCTCACACCCCCTATTGTGGGCTGCAAGGTATAGTTGATGAACTTCCTTATGTCCCAGTTGTAGTACTAAACTGGAAACCTATTTTCTGTGTTATCACAACACCTACATAAGTGATTCCAATATAATACACACCAATACTTTTCCATTTTGACAATTCTAAAAATAACCCTACAATAGTACTCCCAAGCACTAGCACTTTGTTGTGCCACCATATGAACATTACTTGTCGATGTACTTCTTGATTCAACACAAAATGATATCTACTTGTATCTACTTGATTACCTTCACTACTTTTTCCTTCAACTACCTTTGGATCTGGAACACCAAGTGCAAGGGATAGGTAGCCATGTTGAGTCAGATGTGCACCCATGGTTCTCATCCTCTCCTCTGGCATGCTCGTATCCGAATAAAATGGGGACTCTCTACTCCACTTACCTAAATTTTTAAGGACCTAATGCTATGTATCCTTTCCTTCTACGAGAGATTTAAAACATTTATGAGCCATCATTCTCCTCAACTCCATTGATGCTTCAATTTCCCTCTCTTGTGCTTCATTAAACTTGAGTCATCTTTCCTCTCTCTTCCTATCTTTCACCCGGTCACGGCCATCCTTCTCCACAACTACTCGTTCCTTACACGTGGTGGGTATTTAGGTAGCCATAGGTAATCTTTCCAATTCTAGTTCTACCATCAATATCTTGATAGCTAAAGGGATAACGAGTAAATAGGATCCTTTGGGATTGCACAAAAACCTAAACTCATCCTCCTCTAGACGAAATGCATGGTAATCGGATACTCCAATGTATAATTACGTAACACACGAGCCCACCAATGATCTACATCTCTAGTCCATTCCTCATTTGCATCAAAAATCATCTGATAGTCTTCTTGCGTCCAAATCCTTGGCCTAGGATACTAAGCTTTGTTTGATGTGTACACTTCCAACCACTAATACAATTCTATTGGAAATAAGTTGAAGAACATCTCATATAACTCATGATAAATATTATCTTCTACCTACTTATGTGTGTTAAATCCAGGTTTGGTTTTATACCTATGTGTAAATTTATCATGTTTTTCTTCCACCCAACTTTCATTACTCTCTAGAGATAGTCGGTATGCCATCTACATGCAACATCCTGGTAGAAAACTTGAAAAATTTCCTAGCAATGAAACCAAAATGTAGTCTTTTATTTCCACTAGAATTTTATTTGCGTTGGTACCTTATTCGGTGAGACTAAATTCTCACCCAAAGTGCATGAAGCTACCAGTCCCTCCTTTATGTTTACTTATCAAGAAGTTATCATGCATATCCATAATGATAATTGACCAAGTAATCAATCAAGTAAACCTAATCATTTCATAAACTCACTTTGGAAACACATGTAATAAGGAATCATAATAGATTACATAATAATCAAGATCAGTTACACCTTTATATCACCATATTCAAACATATCAAAAATCATAATCCATTACATCGAAATCATCACATAGTGGAATCTAAATAAATATTAACCATCATACCATGGTGTTGGACCATTCGTGCAAGTATCCAACCCTATACCTATTACAACATGATTTTGCTAGAACATAACAAACTCAAAGAACTATGCACCACGGAATACTACAATAGATATATATAGGGGTGGAGAATTTCCCTTCACCGCCCATGCACTCCAATAATAGGTGTGCTCCCAAAATAGAATACATGCATGCTTTCTGATATTTTTATTAATAAACTATCAATAAACTATCATAATCATACACTACTTTAATCCTATTAATATCTCTCCATGTGTATGCTTGATCTGCATGTTCATCCTCTAAAAATAACCTTTGTTTGGCCATCAATTCATCATACTCTATCCCGGTTTTCATATTTTTATCCCGTGATCAAGAAAATGGCCAAGTCCCAAATTTTGTCTGTTTATACATGCAATCCCTTGTTCCTTCCTATTCCTATCCATGTATTCCATCCTTTGCACAATCCTTAACCTTGTGTGTGTGCTCCTACATGTTTCCCATCTGATGCTTAGCATTTTCTTCTGACCAACAACATAGATTAGATATGTTTATTTAGATGAGATAGATATGATATAATGTGGATATATATGTGATGTAGTCTAGATGTGACTATGATAAGGTAGACATGAATGATATGTTGATGCAAGACATGATTAGATATGATGATGATATACTAAAAATGTGATATAATAGATTATTTTACAAAGAAAATTAGACGTGGATGAATATATGATGGAAATAGAGGGAGAAAATGCGATCTTGAGAGGACGACCCTAGAGATGCAAAGGAAACTACACCATAGCAAAGAGTGAATGTGGAAGGAAAGATCCTAACTAGATTGGAAGTAAACAAGAAATGGAGTTAGACAAAGTAATGTACTTTCATCCAAAGCGAGTGTTAACACACAACTAACAATAGTTAGTCACGATTAAGATCATGAAAGGGGAAAGATGGAAGGCATGCTTATACACATACTATAGACATGATAAAGGAAGTTGGATAAAGCTTGTATGGGGAAAATAGGTTCTCCTTAGGTGGTAATCCTAGGTCTATGCTTTGGCTCTAATAAATATGGTACAAACTTATCAATGTGGGAAGTTTGCAGAGGATGGGAAAGCTAATCGATGCGGGAAGATTTTTGGGGATGTTTTTTTATATTTTTATAAGGATGATCAATGTGAGAAACCTTTGACAAGAATATCCATCCTTTGAGGGAGTGGTCCACGATAAGGATTTTTCTTTAGATATTAATTTTGACCTTTTCTTTAGATGGAGAGATGGAATGCATGATATATGTCCTGTGGATCAAGATATATACTTTTGACAATTTTTACTTTATATGAAAAAATTTCCTTCGAGGAGCAGTCTTTTTTTGGATAAGATAACTTTGATAAGAGCATCCATGATTTTTTATTTTTAGAAGAGAGATCGGGATAGCTAAGTAGACTACTTAGGGATGTGATGATCGAGATGTACAAGCTACACTTGAGGACCTTTATCATGGTTCCAAAAGGTAGATAAGACGGATATGGATGTAATGATCGTGGCATCCTCACCAAGAAAGAAGAACATGTCTAAAATGAATATGTTATGGGAAAATCCATAATGCCCATATTTAAGGTCATAGATAGGATAGTGATGGAAGAACACATAATTTCAAATGATTAAGATAGAAGATGGAGAGGGATAATGATGGAGATAAGATGATCACTAAGGTGAATAAGCTCACACATGTGGACATGTTAATAATAAAAATGCCTCAAGAGCAAGGCATGGAGAGGTTCCATTACGTACCGTTTACCATCGATAGAAGAAAAGAAATAAGTGCCGGACCCATACTTATGTGTGATAATGTATGGTCCAATCCAATTGGGAGAAAAGTTTCCATGTTGGCTCTATTCTAGAGTAGTGGCGTTACGATTAAAATGAGTGAGGGGAAGGGATACGGGTTGACCCATGTCAATGGGATTTTTGGATGAAGAATAGGATAGGTTGACATGCATTGGAGATTTAAAATAAATGTGTGGAGGAGAACTAAGAGAAAAGATTGGTGTTGGTTAGTCAAGATATGGCACTTAGCGAAAAACATACAAAAGGTTTGTGCGGAAGAGTAGAGTGCATTCAAAAGCATGGGAGAATCGGGAAGGAATCATGCGCTGAGGACAGAGATAGATTCGGGACTTAGCTATTTTCATGATGATGATCTATTTTTGGAGATAGCATGTCAAACACACAACCCAGTAAAAGAATTTTGTGACACGCTTTGGCTATTTTTGGAGGATCGGCTACAAAGCGCTTTGTATGGGTACAGGCTGAGAATAGATTTACTACTGATAGTTAACTAGGAGAAGTCTATTGTTAGCACACTTACATGTGTGGCTATTATTGTAACGCGCATGGATAATAATAGCATGCAACCTATTTTGGGATTGGATAAGTGGTGAAGGGAAAGTCCCCACCCTTATAAATATGTAGTGAATTGTGTAGTATATATATAGTATGTAAGAACTAAGGTATGGTGAGGTTATGCTGCCAAATCTGATGTGCACATAAACTATGGTATTATCTATTGTAATAAGCTTCTGTGTATTTATCATGTTTAATGCAATGGAGTGTATTGGCTGAATCAAAGTATCAAATCTTGAGTATAATTGGTTCTTGCATGCTTGATTTCATCATGGTTATCATTTAAGTTTGTTATTCTCTAGATCTAGATCTAAACATGCATTGTAGAATGATATATTAGTCATGGATCTAAATGCTTTAAGTCTTCATCATGCTAACATCTTGTAACAACAACCCTAAAGAGGGGATTGGTACCTTTGCACGCTTTAGGTGAGTGCTCATTCTAGGTTGAGTGATGTGCCAGTGCACCGGGATTTTACTTGGTAAATTCTAGGTTGCATCATTGGTTTAATTTCTGGGACCTCTTTTTTAGTTGTTTTCGGATGGTTTGATGAAGACGTATCGGTTGACCTTAGAAAGTGTTGAGGAGTGGATTAAAGATTTGGAAGAAGAATATACATGGAGGTTTAGTACTAGATCTGCGTTCGACGCATGCACATGGGTGGATTAGAATCTGTATGACTGTTTGTACGAGAGATTCTTCACTATGTTTCCAATAAACCTCTATGAGTGGATGGTTGCTTATGCATCTAAATGGAATTGGAGGTATTGCACACTTGTCTAGACATAGGATGAATTTTAAGCCCTTCATGATGCTTGATCTAATTTGGAATCATGATGTGGATACGTGGTTCCATGGTGTTTTGAATAGCTATATCTTGGAGTACTCAATTTCCACTTATTCATGCCCAAATGTAGCTAAGTTCCAATTTTTACGATATCCTAGGGGAACTTACCTACAAGGCATTCCACTAGTGATCAAAATTCTGATGGTAACCCTGAACTTGGAGAACAAACCAATTGTAAACTAAACCCCACCACGTGTGGGGGTAGAAGTAGGTTTGGTGAAAGATGGCAGACCTAGCAAGAAAGGAAAAGAGAGGAAAGGCGGCTTAAGTATAATGATGTGTGTGAGAGGGAGATAGAGAAGCAACGTGATGTTGTAGAGTGAATGGAGTTTTGGAGAGAGATAGTTTGGGAAGGGTTTGAAGTTCACATACAAGACGTGGAACCCGAGTACCAAGAACTCCCCATTTAGGAAAGCATGACAGGAACCTCTTTGGCCTCATGAAGAAGCGTGCACACAGAGACGACTTAGTCCATGGGCGCTCATCTGAATCCACACGGAAACCTTTCCCTTGCGAAATGAGAATTTAGATAGTGGGACAAATAGTTTCTAGGTTTCTAGGGAAAGGTTTCGGGTGGATTCAAATAGTCAGCAAGATAATTTAGGTAGTGGGACAACAGGAGTGAGTCATATAAAAATCACAACGATGGCAGTGTAAACGGCTTTGTTGTTATATGGGAGTACCTTTTTGGGTGTATCATCTGCATAGAATTCAAAGCGTAAATTTTTGACTATCTTCTCGGAGTATTAATACTTCGCAGATTGTCGAGGTATAGTTTTTACTACTATTGGGACATAGGAAGTACATCTTTCTCGGTTTGACCCACCTACCAGGTTTGGGATCGGGAGGTATAGATGGCTCTAGCTCGGTGGTTTTGGAGGTATAGCAAACACATGAGATTTTGGATCGGGTGGGCAAGGTTCGAACCAACACCATAATATTTACATGGAGATGTCTCTTCATCTTCCATAGTATAAGGGCATAGAAGATGTTGTTGAACACTTGCACATGTGTGAATTATTGTGGCACGTAAAAGGAATCATGGCTTCTGAGCTTATAGAAATTCAATTTGCTACTACGTTACAAGGGCGCGCACACAGTTGGTACAAAAAATTTGACCCTAATCAAACTTGCGTAGACTATGCAACCTTAAAATATTTTTTCCTTAAAGTGTTTTATATCCCTAAGTTTGAGTAGAAGAGTATAAGTGTGCTTAAGGATATTAAGCAAGACACTACTGAGAGTGTCAGAGAGTATGATGCCCATTTCAAAACACTGTTATCCAAGATTTCTTATGATATTCATGCAATCTAGTTTGCACATTGGTTTTTGGGGGCCTAATAACACCTTTTAGAAGGGTGCTATCACATAAGACATACACTGATCCATGTGAAACACTCAAAATAGCTTTACATGCTTTGAGGTAGTAAGAAGTATAGACACTGGGGTGAGCCCATTTTTAGATGCACTGAGATCACAACTATGGTGAAGCGTTTAGAGAAGCTATCGGAAAATTAATCACATGAGACACGCACAAGGATTTGGTGCACAGATTACAAAGTGGAAGGTCACACAAAGGATATTTATCCCCGCAGGTTAGTACGCTCATTGTTGTTGGACTATGAGATATGCCATTTAAACCATGATGCTAGTCATTGCCCATTACTCCAACGTGTGATAAGGAATAATGCTTCATGCTACTGCAAAATCTATAGGTCCACGACTCATGACATAGAATACAGTCAACTAATTGGTCAGATCCATGATGCTATAGATATCGGTGTACTATAGACATGAGTTTCAGATAACTCTAAAGGAAAAAATGTGTATCAGGATTGGGATCATAATCAAGCATGTTATGATCAAAGTGAAGGATGTTTCGAAGGAGGTCATGGTAGAGGTCAAGGGTTTTGAGGAGGATATGGAGGTTGAGGCTGTGGTGGTGGAAGAGGTGAGTTCCCATGAGGAACATGTTATACATGTGGATCTCCTAACCAATATAAGTGTGAATGTCCTCAAAATATTACATGTTCTTTCTGTGGAAAGAATCATAGTTATGAGGAGTTCCCATACTTGTATGAGCATCTTAAAAAGTAGCATAAACAAGAAAACAAAGGCATAGGGATGGTTAGGATACAACGTATTGTGGAAAATTAGTGGATGCCTAAGTTGGAACCAAAATCTGAGGCATTGCAGTAAAGATCATGACCCATGCTAAAGAAGTGCGCGCTAAAGATGCATTGCAATAAATGCCTACCATCACTAAGGAGGAGGTTCTACATGCATGGTACCTAGATCCTACCCATCAAAAGGAGGTTTACCAGAAACCATGGAGGTACTCAGGAATCTTCAGGGTGAAATACAATATTTAAAGGAGTAATCACGGAAGATGGAGCAAAAGAAAGCATCGAAAAGGTTCAAACTGATATGGATGACTTGAGAGAAGTGTGTAAATTGTTGTGCCAGGAGAATATCATTCCAATATTGGGGAATTGGTTAAAAGGAAATAATCCATGTGCAAGTACTGAGACTGGATGGTAGATCCTACATGTAAATCTTCCCCCTCATAGCCTATATTATGACAAGGAAATAACTCTGAATGTTGTTGTGGATGGGTGGCTATTGAGTAATATACTAATTGATACAGGTCGTGGAAGTCAATGTTCTTACTTTAGATGCATGGGTATAAATGGGGAGACCTCCATTACAGCCATCCTCTAATGTATTTTTCATGGCTAACCGGACTAAGGCCACTCCCATTAGAGTTTTAAAATATGCATCCATTACCATACAAGGAGCCAAGTTCACTAGAGATTTTGAGGTTTTAGCATTGGCAGAGTCAGATAGCTTCCTAGCTCTATTGGGGCGTCCTTGGTGCTATGCAAATAATGTTGATCTTCGGTTCAACAAGGGTTATATCAGTTTTGAAAACAAGGAGGAAAGAGTTATTATCCCTTTAATATATGGAAAATATGCACCCTATGTTGAGCCCTTGAGTGAAGAAGACCTGAATAGGATTTATGTATGCACCATCTAGGATCTAGAGGTGCTTGAGCCATGTAAATAAGGAATCCTTTAGTGGGAGGATGCACAATCTATTATCGATACTACAAGTGTTTCTTGTGATAATTGGGCTCATAGCACTTATGAGTTAGTAGGGCACAAAGTAAAGAGCATATTTCCTAGGGTCAACAAACCGCGTTATATCAAGAGAATAGGTAACAACTCGGTACCTTGTTACACCAGAGAAGGAGATCCTATGGTGTTCTTGCGTGCCATGGAAAAATAGTGGATAGGCCCACTGGAAAGAAGGAATATGCTAGCTTATACCCTATGCAAGACAACAACGTGTTGGTGGGGGTCCACAAGGATAATCTTATAGAATGGAATGAAATTAGGATTACTCTTACCACTAGGTTCTTTAGAAGTAATGCACCTACTCAAATTTTCACTTATCATGGTAATAAACCTATTCGATGCCACATTTAGCGAGTGTGAGAGACTCTAGACAAAGGTGCGGAAGCTTTACCACCTTTCTCTGGGTGCACAAGTTTTATTCCACTCTACATGGATGCGTGCATGTTTAGTATGTATATGCGAACTTCATAGAGAGACTAGAAATTGGTAGAATTTAATTGGAGGAATGACCCAAACATTTGACTTCTTCTCTACCAATCCTCCGATGGAAGAAGCATTAAAATTCATAAAGAGCTTAGCTATGGGAGATAGTGCTAAGGTGAAAGAACTCATTCGGGATTTATTCAATGAAGAAAACTTGATAGCGTGTTTTGTTGAAGAAAAATTGTCGATGCCACACTACTTCAACATGCTTTCCTTGAGAAATAAAAAGGAAAAATGGTCTTTTAGTGGATGATGGAGAAGTATAAAATATGGATATAAACCCCTTAACGAGTAGGCATGAGGTGTTAGATAGTGTAGATAAGACCACACATGCCTATCATGAACCTATGAAGACAAAGAAAGTGAATATTAGATCAGATGTTGAGCCTAAGGAGGCCATAATTGGGGACTATTGGTCAGACTTTGAAGTGGCAAAAATCATAGAGTTACTACGGGATTATCAGGATTTATTCCCTCGGGGGTACCATGAGCTTAAAGGTGTGCATGAATCATTAGGGAGATGAGGATAAAGCTTAAAGAGGGTGCACACCTAGTTAGAAAGAGACCCTATAGGATGAACCCCAACTTGTGTGAAAAGGTCAAAGAAGAGATTGACAAAATGTTGAAGTCTGGAATCATCAAGCCCTGGATGAGTCATAATGGGTTAGTCCAATGGTGATCAGTATCAAGAAGGATGGATGGATTAGGATCTATGTGGACTACAGGGAGCTGAATGTTGCATGTGTGACTAATCCCTTTCCTATGCCATTCACTAAAGAAATACTAGAAGGCATTGCAGGGCATAAAATCTATTCATTTACATATGGGTTCTTTGGGTATCATTAGGTTAGGATTACCTAAGAGGATCAGAAAAAAACTACTTTTACTACTAAATGGGGTAGCTTCACCTATACTATGATGCCTTTTGGTCTAAAAAATGCGTCTCTTGTATTTTGCACATAGGTGTTCGGAATTTAAAGTATTTTTTCACAACTTCTTACAAGTTTATTTAGATGATTGGATGGTGTATGGACTGGTCAAAGACCATTGTGACAATATGCGCTTAATGTTTGAAAGATGTAGGTAGTTGAGTATCTCTTTGAACATCAAGAAGTGTATATTTGCTGCATGCACCATTGGAATACTGTTAGGACACATAATCTGTAAGGAAGGTTTATTGCTATATCTAGCTAAGGTTTTAGTCATTATTGGCCTAAAAGATCCTACCAATCGAGTAAGGTGTGTAGAGTTTTGGGTCATACATGATATTATAGGAAGATTATTAAATGATATGCCAATATTTCTGCACCTTTGGAGGAGTTACTGAAAGGAAAAGGTATGTACCACTGGGAGTACCACATCAATGAGCATTTGAGAAATTAAAGGAGAAATTAACTACAGCGCATATTCTACATTTTCCTTCTTGGGACCAACCATTTCATGTACATGTGGACACCTTATGCATGGCCATTAGCATGGTATTGGCGCAACCTATAGAAGGTATTATAGATCATCCTATATTTTTTCCAGTAGAAATTGGACTCCTGCAAAACAGAATTACACAAATATAGAGCACGAAGCTTTGTCAATGATCTATGCACTACATAAATTCGAGACAGTGCTGTTAGCTACACCATTTGTCTTTTATACAGATCACATGGCATTGAAGTATTTGGTAAATAAGCCCGTTTTATAGGGGCACATATGTAGATGGGTACTTTTATTTCAAGAATTTGATTTCATAGTTGTGGTAAAACCAAGGAAAAGTAATTCTAGACCAGACCATTTATCCAGAATATAGTTAGGAGAAGAAGCACAAGCAATTGAAGATACCATGCTAGATGCATAGTTATATAGGTTATAATGAGTGCCATCGAGCTAGAGGAATTGTTGTCTTTCTATGAATATGCATGACACGAAAGGAATGAAATATTTGGAGAAGAAGCAACTTGCTATATGCATGGCACCCTATATGTCTATTAGCAAAGACTGCATACAATTAGGTCGGGATGAAGTATCATGCCATTGTGTACTCGAATATGAGTGTACATATACTATGGAAGAATCTCATGGTAGTATTGTAGGTGGCCACTATGTAGGTGATGCCATTGTGTGCAAGATTTTACTAGCTAGATTATGGTGGGAAACCCCGTATAGATATTGTAAGGCATATTGCAAGGCTTATGATCACTTTCGGTGCCTTGAAACCCATGAAAACTTGATGAAATGCCTCTGAGACCTATTACTAGTGCAGAACTATTTGAGAAATGGGCTATATATTTTTTGGATCCTATTTCGCTAGCTGCCTTGCATGAGGACTAGATTGCCATACATCATCACTTGCATGGATTACCTTACAAGGTGGGCGAAAGCAACCCCTATAAAGGATTGTACAACAGCTAGGTTTCTATGGGAAAAAATTATTACACGGTATGGATGTTCTTTAATTTTGACCAAAGTGATAGGGCACGCACTTTCTTCTGAATGAGACAATCGAATTTTATTAGATGAATTCATGATTGCACACCATAAGACTACACCATATCATCATCGAGAAAAATGGGGCTATTGAGGTTTTAAAAAAATTGAGCCATACATTGAAAAAAAATTGTGAGGTTGGAAGAAAGGATAGGGATGATAAAGTATCTATAGTACTTTGGGCATATTGAACAACATATAAAAGGTTGAACAAATCGACACATTTTTAGTTAGTTTTTAGCATGTATGCGGTTCTTCCTATAGAATTCATGTTACCATATTTGCATATTATGAACATTGGAGGTCTAGCTGATGAGAAAGCATTAGAATAATAGATTGAAAAGGTAATTAAGCTCGATGAGTGATGAGAAATAGCATGTTGGAGTCAAAAACAAGAAAAGGCCAAGTAAAAGCATGGCATGATAGGCACATCATGGATAAAAAGCTTGAGATAGG
Source organism: Taxus wallichiana var. yunnanensis (assembly GCA_018340775.1). NCBI lineage: Eukaryota > Viridiplantae > Streptophyta > Pinopsida > Cupressales > Taxaceae > Taxus > Taxus wallichiana. Next base: position 768,482,613 of record CM031239.1, on the reverse strand, counting down.
AAAAATGGTTCTCCTTTATGATTCTAAGTTTTTGTGCCATCCAGGAAAACTCAAATTACATTAGTTGGGGCCATATGTTATCACTCACATACTTGATATAGGTGGTTGCCAATTAGAGGCAATTGATGGAACATGGTTACCCGGTTACTTCAACAGGAGTAGGTTGAAGCCCTACTATAAATAAGTCTTCTTGGTGTTTGTAATAAGGCAGTGTTGCCATTTGGAAAAGGTTTTGAATTTTGTATTTCCTTCTCTATCACTATGATTTGTCAATTTAGTTGGTGTTTTTGTGTAATAACTGTGTTTACGTGCTAGAAGTTTATTACTATTTGAATAATTTTTATGCGCAGAGGACTACACATACCCTTAGTGTGGGGTGGTTATTGATATCCATGTACATGATTGTTGAAAATAAGTACACATGAAAGGAACAAACTGCTATAGGTGTTATTCAAGTTGGAGAATTGAAAAGAAAGTGCTTCTAGAAATAAGGACCATAAATGGAGATGAGTGAAGAAACAAGTATAACGCGAGGTAAGAAGAGGCCATGGGAACTACCAAGGGAAGGTGCAGTGGCGAGGTACTTGGGCACATGGAGGTGTGCTGAAGATAAGTCCACAAATAGAAGGTAGGAAGGCGTGCTTTAGAAGGTTATATCTTAAGTGAGAAGATGTACCACACGAAAGAAAAAAAAATGGTAGATTAATGAGAGGATTTTTGTAGGCGGAGGAAAAATAAATGCACTAAATTTTTAAAAATATATATAAGGATGGGATGTGATTTCATTTTTACCATTGCAATTGAGAGAATTTGAAAATAGCTAAGTGCAAATGAGCCGAGAAATCATGTTGAGATGTGAAGAGTGTGAAACTAGATGTGGAGAGAAGTTTTTTGCATAGAAGAAGCTTGTGTTCTCCATAGGTGAAGGGTTTGAGTGAAGCAGACATGTTATAAAAGAGATAGGGCATGTAATTTCACTAGGGCATGGAAATTTGAACTAGGGTCTCAACTTGCTCAATTATAGAGGGAAGAAAAGAGAGATTTTTCAAATGGCATCAAGAAAGCACTGCGGCAGGTAGGAGTAAAAGGGAAGAAGAAGGTCAAAGTGGAAGAAGAAATTGCTCCCGAGAGTAATTTCTCGAAATGTAGTATCTAGAGGGCATGATCGTGGGACAAGAATGGGATTCCCACATCTGTAAATGTAAAATCAGTAATTACAACCATCGTACATCAGATAATAAGAAGGAGCTAGATGCATTGTTGAGCATAAAAATGAACAAGCGCATAATAGAAGATATGCCAGTGTACGATGACATTGGTGAGAAGTTACTAAATCATATTAAATTCTACCAGGTTGTATGAACTGTCATACTTTGGAAAGTATGAACCATTATATTAATGGTTGATAAGAAGAGTCCATGAGGACTTCTTCTACTTCACAATATAGGGTTAGAATCAATGCCTTGATTTCAATAGTGATGCAGCCTAGAATTCTCGGATAACACCTAGTCACACTGTGACACATCACTCACCTAGGTGAGTACTATAAAGCACGCAAAGATACCAAGTCCCCGTTTAGGGTTGTTGTAATGGTAGCATGATGAAGTAGTATAACAAACATATATTTAGAAACTAATCCATCTATACATCGTTACACCTTCTATAAGCACTTAAGTATAAATCATCATGATAATAATATTATTCATAAAAACATATTCATCATTGTTCACCAATATTCTTCATATATTCATTGTACCAATAGTACAAAAGCTTCATACAATACCAGACATGCGCGCATGGATCTGTTATAATTATCCAGTCTCATGCACTCATGTATCTCTAACCCTTCAAAGCAGTATGTGTCTTTGTCTATCTTTTTACTAAGTAATTCATTACATATATATAGGGTGGGGGACTAGCCCTTCACCGCTTAACTCTACCAAAATAGGTTGCATGCTAATAATAGCCATGCACCTTTTACAACTATAGCCATACATGTAAGTATGTTATCTATAGATCACTGATAGTTAACTATAGTGGTGGATCTATTCTTAGCTTATGTCCATGCAAGAGTGATTTGACATGCTCTTTGAAATCTCCACGAAGAGTGGCACGCAAGTCTCGGCATCACTTTGTGTGCTCCGCACACCAACCTCTAAAAATAGCCCTGATCTCCAAAATCAGCTAAGTCCCAAAATTCTAACTCTACACCTCCACGTGCGACACTTCCTATACCTTCATGCCTTTGCTCCTATGTTGTTCTCCCACGACTCTGTGTGTGAGTTCTACTAAGTGTTTTCTCTTATCAACATTACCCCACACTAATCTCATTGTCGCCCCAATAATGGTGATGTCCAAAACTTACACAAAGAATGGATAAATAAAGAATGGTTGAATAAAGAATTTTGAATAAGGTATACACAACAAAAATTGTTCAGGCCTCAGGCTCCTCCATTTCATTCTGAAGCAGTAACTCTAGATATTCCTCTTTTATATCTACTTCCAAGTTCTCCCACTCTATCAACGCCATTCCTACCTTCTCTGGCATGTCTACAATGATAGACTCCATCTCATCCATAGTTAGCTTTCCCTACTCATTCTATATCACAAGCATTATGCTTGACATAGAGGTTTGCACCCCTTCCAATATATCCATCTTTTGAGCAATGAGATTTCCAAGCTCATCTAACCTTTCCTTATGCGGTGCCTATGCCGCAGCTAGTGTCTCGCGCTTACTTCTTTCACCAGGATTAATCATTCAACGTAGCCTAGGGTTGCATCCTTCATAGCCTTTTGCACTTCATTATCTTCCTCCAATGTTTTTACCATGATCAACGCATCTAGAGTTGTGCATATCATTAGTGCATGATCGGCTTTCTTCAGCTCATCACGGATGGCTTGCAGTAGGCCTTCATAAGTAGCAATCTTCCTTGCTATTGCATCCTGCACTTTCTCTACCTCTTCTGTTGGGTCCTTGGGCTGTTTTGGTATACACACCTTTTCATCCTCCAATACTAATTTTATCATTGTCTTTACGTAGTGCATCGCAGAAGGAAATTCTTTTGGTACTTGGGATTCTAAATGTGGGCGTACCTTTAGGACATCATCTCCAATTTCCTCCGCCATACTAACAAAAGTGTCATATTTCCTTTTTCTCAGATCCCTCTCCATACTAAACATGCTTATTTCCACATTCTTCACCTTCAGCTCCTCTGTAAGCACTTTAATTGTAGCAGATTTGTCAATGTTCCTTCTAGCTACCTCAGTAGATACTTTTACCAATGCATTGCTTACCTGCTCATCTGTCATAATAGTTGGTTTAATTGTCATGTGTCGGGCTTCTGGTGTCTTTTTCAATCACCTAGACACACATGATTCTTCACAGACATCAAAATCCAGTTCATCCATATGTGTATGCATCGACCATGAAAGTTGTTTTTGTGTTTGCAACGTCACCTTGTTCTCATCCATAAGCACCCATCTAAATAAATATTTTTACTGATGGTGCTCTAGAACCCAAACGTGAACAATCTTCTCCTAGTCCTCTACATAACCCATAGTTTGCACCCTTACATCCTCACTGCTTGTCTGATGGGACCTTGGCCCTTTTGGAATGGCTGCATCAAGGTTAGGAATACTAGATGTATCCTCACCCTTGTCTTGTGTGGCCTCTGACTGTTCCCCTTCTCCTCCTTCCATTTTCTCCTCCTCCTCATGTTGAGGCTCCTCTTCTGCTGGAGATGAGGGTGCCTTCTCCTTAGATTCTTCTACTTCCTCACCTAGCCTTGAGTTTTCTTCTTTTCTTCTCCTCTGGCTCCTTTACTTGTTGGGTTTCTCCTTGCACCCTTGTGCACTTGAATACCTTCTTAAATATTTGGTCACCCTACTCTTCCCCAGTAACTCCTTCTCCCTGTGAAGCCATCGCATGCTCCTTCTCCTTTTGGCCAGATGGCTTCTTCCTCTCACACCAAGCCACCGTTATCCTCCTGCTCTTCATCCTCTTCCTCATCATCTTGCTTGGGTTTAGAGGGCCTAGGTGCTGGGACATTCTCCATGGTATGCTTCCCCTTCGGTGGCCCTAGAAGCGCGAACTTGTTTTCCACATACTTGTTATTTTCCATTTTCAGCTTAAGTTGAAGGTATATCAGTGTGGCCCTGATATCCGCAATGGCAAGTGTCTCTAGTTTAATGCTCAAAATCTCTGAGATAATACTCTCATTGTATGCATTCTTCCTGGATATCCATATGTTTTCCGCAAGGTGTGGTATTCACAGTCCACCTTGTCTGCATTAAATACTAACCTTCGTGTGTTGGTGAACTGATGAACTAAAGCTTGGAAATATCATGGGAAAATGCATAAGGTAGTTTACACCAGGGCTCCATGACCCATCTACCATTGGAAAGTGTGCAATACAAAAGTGTTGGTAGACTAAAAACTATATGCCTACTTCCCTAGAACCGAAGGCAACTCCTTGGGTATATGCCATTCCTCTTCAAACGCCACACGGAGCCTATCATACCACATCTCCACTCACTCCTTTACCTCATCCATCATAGACCCCTTACATAGATACTTGTTGAATCATTCAGCTGGAGACTTGTGATTCATGGGGTATTCCCATATATTCTCTTTTGGGCCATCTGGTACCCCAATCTCCATGAATACCAAACTTAGCAAAACACAACCAAAACTTATCTTGTTTCCTGTGCACTTCCTCTACTATTTTCTCTGTAATGAAGCCAACAATGTTGTAAGTGACTCCTTCTGACATGCACTTTGCCACATGTAGCCACATAGAGTTAACTTGTGACCAACGATCTTGGTCATTCAACTTTGTAATCGGTGTGTGTTGTTTGTACTACTGTAGACAATTTTGTAGTTTATCAATGTCCATTCCACGTGGTCCTTTCTGGTAGCCCAGTGCTTTGTGTGTCTCCAAAATGGCACTCTTGTCAGCTAGGTCAATCTTAATATCCTCACCTATTGCCTTTAATCCAATTACTGTGGCAATAAGAATGGGTGTCAATCTTACCCTCCATCTGCAAAAATAGAAAAAGTCCTCATGGACTCGGCTCATCAGCCATCTATACAATGGTGCATATTTCCCAAAGTATGGGAGCTCATACAGCTAGTAGACACCAATCCTCTTCAGTAGCCTTTCCCGGCATCATCATATATTGGCATGCCATCCTCAGTTCTTGTTCATTCGGGAGGTGAGAAAGTCATCTAATTTCTTCTGGTTATCCTTGGTCGGTGGTTATACTCACTTATCTTTGCTTTGTCGTATGTGGGTATCCCATTCCTGGCCCACAATTACGTCCTCAGGGTACTGCATCTCTAAAAAATTACTTTCCGGGGCCATCTCTTCCTCTTCTTCTACTACCACCTTCTTCTTTTCCTTTACTGGTGTTGCTTTCTTCTTTGGAGCCATTCTTCTCTTTGGGTTTTGTTTTCTAGACCTTCTACTGTAAAAGTTTTTATTAGTTTCCTTCAAACCCTAACTTGATTCAACCGTGCCCTAATTTGCAATCATGAAATCACATGTGCCCTAGCTCTGTTTTGTCACTCTACTTTGTTCAAACCCTTCTCCTATGGGGATACAAGCCTTTCCAATACACAGATCTATCTTTCACGCCTGGTTCACTTGCTTTACACCTTGAATCACTTTACTTGGCTCTTTGCACATAGCTCTTTGTTGAATTCTCATAGTCACAGGGTAAAAATGAAATCACATCCCATCCTTATATAGATTTCCACTTTTTGTTGCATTAATTACTCCTCCACCTACCAAATTCTCCTCATTTATTACCCTTTTTTCATTTCCACATGGTACATCTTCGCACCAAAAAAAGCTATAACCTTCTAGCGCACCTTTTTACCCTTTGTCACAGACTTCTCTTTAGCATGTGCTCTAGCACCCAAGTACCTCATCACTGCACCATCTCCTGGTAGTTACCATGGCCACCGCTTACCTCACGTTATACTTTCCCTCATTCATCTCCATCCTTGGTTATCTTTGAGAAGCAATCTTTTGTCAATCACCCTTAGCAACCTTCTTTCTCAACACCCGCAACATTAAATCTTCACAGCATATACCTGAGAGTCACCAACAATCCACCCCACACTAAAAGTATGTGTAGTCCTCTGCACATCATCAACATGCTTCATATTATAGTTAGCTTCATGTGCACAAGCACGCTTATTACACACAAACAAGAACTAAATTGATAAAGCATAGTGATGATGAAAGAAACACATTAAGGGAATGCAGAAAGGGAAACCTAATCTATCTGCAATACTACCTTATTACAAACACCAAGAAGACTTATTTATAGTAGGGCTTCAACCTACTCCCATTAAAATAACCGGGCAGCCTCGTGCCATCAATTGCTTCTAACTAGAAGCACCTAACTCAAGTATATGAGTTATAATATATGGCCCCAACCAATGCACCTTGAGCTTCCCTGGATGGCACAAAAACTTGGAGTCATACAGAAGTACCATTTGTCCAACCATGCAAGTTTCTTATCCCTGATATGTCTATCATGCCATGCCTTTTGGCGTGCTTTCTCTGTTTCTGACTCCAGCGTGCTATGGCTCGGCACTCATCTAGTTGAACCATCTTCTCAATCCATTCTTCCAAGGCTTGCTCATCAGCTAGACCTCCAATGGTACACGTGTAATGTGCAAAGAAGGTAACATAAATTCTATAGGAAGAACAACTTCCATGCCAAACACCAATTGAAAAGGTGTGGCTTTGTTCAATCTCTTGTATGTTGTTCTATAAGCCCAAAGAATAGCAGATACTTTATCATCCCAATCTTTCCTTCCAACATCACAAATCTTGGTCAATGTGTGGCTCAAAATCTTGTTAAAAGCCTCAACAGTTCCATTTTCCTGAGGGTGATAGGGTGTAGTCTTATGGTGGGCAACCATAAACTCATCTAACAGAATTCTTATTGTCTCATTCAAAAAATGTGTGCCCCTATCACTTGTTAAACTTAAAGGATAGCCATACCTTGTAAGAACATTCTCCCATAAGAACCTTGCTGTGTAGTAGCATTGTACAGTCCTTTGTAGGTGTTGCTTCTACCCATCTGGTAAGATAATCTATACAAGTGATGATATAGCGACGATCCAGTCCTCGCGCGTGGCTGGTGAAATAGGCCCGAAAAAGTCAATCACCCATTTCTCAAAGGGTTCTACACTTGTAATTGGTCATAAAGGCATCTCATCCCTTTGTCCTGGTTGACCTAGACATTGACAATGGTCACATGCCTTACAATACTCTTTACAATCCTTGTACAATGTTTCCCACCACAAACCAGCAAGTAGGATCTTGTGCGTTGTGGTATCACCTGCATAGTGGCCACCTGCAATACCACCATGTGCTTCTTCCATTATATCCTTTCGTTCATGCTCCAATACACAATGGTGTAACACCTCATCTCTACCTAATTTGTACAAATCACCACTGATTAACATGAATGGTGCCGCACGTATAGCAAGTTGCTTCTTCTCTAAAGCTTTCATGCCTTCTGGTGCCATACCAGTCCTTAGAAAGACAACAATGTCCTCTAATTCCGATGGCACGTGTTGTAACCTATACAGTGTGCATCAGGCATGGTCTCTTCTATTGTTTGTGCCTCTTCTCCTGATTGAATTCTAGACAAGTGATCCGGTCCAGAATTGCTTTTGCCTAGTTTTACCACAACTGTAAAGTCAAACTCTTGAAATAAGAGTATCCATCGGCATATGCGCCCCTATAAAATGGGCTTGTTCACCAAATACTTCAATGCCATGTGATCTGTATAAAACACAAATGGTGTGGCCAACAAATACTGACAAAATTTGTGCAAGGCATAGATCATGGACAAAGCTTTGCTCTGTAGTGGTATAATTCTGTTCTGCAGGGGTCAACTTCCTACTAGCAAAACAAATGGGATGATCTACTATACCTTCACCAGGTTGAGCTAAAACAACACCAATGGCCATGCTAGAGGCATCCACATGAACATGAAAAGGTTTATCCCATGAAGGAAAGCACAAGATAGGTGTGGTAGTAAGCCTCTCCTTCAGTATCTCAAATGCGCGCTGTTGTGCTTCCCTCCAATAGAATGTACCTTTTCCCTTGAGTAATTCTTCCAGGGTGTGGAAAAATTTTGCATACCCTTTTATAAACTTCCTGTAATACCTTGTATGACCCAAAAATCCACGCACCTCTCTCTTGACTGGAGGCACTTTCAAGCCTAAAATGACCACAACTTTAGCTAGATCGACCAACAACCCTTCCTTACAGATAATGTGTCCTAAAAGTATGCCAAAGGGAGTAGCAAAGATGCACTTCTTGATGTTCAATGAGATACTCAACTATCTACATCTTTCAAACATTAAGCGTAGATTGTCACAATGATCCTTAATTAGCCCATAAATGGTCCAATCATCAAGATAGACTTGTAAGAAGTTGTGAATAAAATCCTTGAATGCTTGTACCACTATCCTTGAAAATACAACAGGTGCATTCTTCAATCCAAAGGGCATCACAGTATAGGCAAAGCTTCCCCATTCAGTAGTGAAGGTGGTCTTCTCTTGATCTTCAGGGAAATCCTAACTTGATGATACCCTGAGAACCCATCTGTAAATGAATATATCTCACTTGCCCAGCCACTCCTAATATTTCCTCTGTGAATGGCGTAGGAAAGGGATCTATAACACATGTTGCATTCAACTCTCTATAATCAACACAAATTCGAATCCTACCATCCTTTTTGATGCTTATCACCATAGGACTAACCCATTCTGATTCATCCAATGGTCGAATGATCCCATATTTCAACATCTTGTCAATCTCCTCCTTTACTTTCTCACACAAATTGGGATTCATTCGATAAGGTCACTTCCTAACAGGGCACACCTTCCTTGAGCTTTATCTTCATTTCTCCAAGTGATTTATGCACACCTTTAAGTTCATGGTATCCTCTTGGGAATAAGTCCTCATAGTCTCTAAGTAACTCTATGATCTTTGCTACTTCTGATTTTGACCAGTAATCCCCAATTATCACCTCCTTAGGTTCAGCTTACTTTTGTGCCTATATTTACCTTTGTTGTCTTCATAGGTTCATGATATGCATGCATCTACATCCGCACTGGCTAACACTTCACGTGTTCCATGTGAATGATCCACTTCCAAGTGCTCAACTTCCTCATCATCAATTATGTAAACCAACTTCCCCTTGTCTTTTTCCAAAGAAGCGCACTCAAGTAGTATGATATCATCTTCTTCATCCTCAAAATGTGCCCCATCTCTGTCTCACCAAATAATTCCTGAATAAGTTCTTCCACTTTCCCACTTTGTCTCCCATGGTTAAGCGCTTGATAAAGCTTAAAGCTTTGTTCACTGGTGGTGTAGATGAAAAGAAGTCAAAAGTTTGGATCATCCTTGCAGTCAAATTTTTCCAATTGCCAATGTCACGATGTAATTCAGCATATACATACCAAGCACATGCGTAACCTTGTAGAGTAGAATAAAACCGATGCACCCAAAGTGAGGGCGGTAATGCTTCCTGTCCTACTATCCAGAGTCTCTCACACTATTGGATATGATGTTGAGTAGGTTGATCACCATGATAAGGGAAAAATTTTGTAGGTGCATTACTTCTTGAAAACTTGGTTGATAAGGCGGTCCCAATCTTTCCCCATTCTAAGAGATTATCCCTGTGGACCACCCACCAGTCGTTGCTTGTTGTCCCACCCAAAGTATATGACAACATATCTCATCTTTTAAGCTAGTCAGACCTAGTTTGCTTCCATGGCCTATAAGAATCCAGCCAAATCTTTGGATCCAGTATAGCGGGGTACTGAGCGACCTATACACCGGACAGAGCGAAAAAACCCTTTTGCAAGCAACCACACTTAACTTCGTGCCCCACTAGTTCATAAGTGCCATGAGCCCAATTATCACAAGCAATACTTGGTAGTATCATTGATTGACTGAGAATCTTCCCAATGAAGGATTCCTTCCTTAGATGGCTCATTGACCTCTGGGTCCCGAATAGCACATATATAGATTTTGTTCAAGTCCTCTTCACTTAAAGGTTCCACATATGGTATGGATTTCCCATCTGTCAATGGTATTATGACCCTTTCCTCCTTGTTCTCAAAGCTGATATACCCCTTGTTAAACCTCAAATCAGCATTGTTTGCATAACACCAAGGGTGCCCAAGCAAAGTTGGGAAGCTATCTACTTCCACAAGTGCTAACACTTCAAAGTCTCCTATGAACTTGGCCCCTTGTATAGTGATAGATGCATCCTTCAAAACTCCTATGGGAGTAGCTTTTGTTCTATTTTCCATGAACAATACATTAGATGATGGCTGCATGGGGTCTCCCCATTTGTACCCATGCATCCAATGTAAGTACATTCACTTCCACACCTGTGTCAATCAAAATATTGCTCAACAACCACCCATCCACAACAACATTCAAAGTGATCTCCTTGTCATAGTCAATGCTATCGGGGGAAGATTCACATGAAGTATTTGTCTTCTAGTCTCAGTTCCCACGCGGAGTATTCCCCTTCAACCAATTTCCTAATAAAGGAATAATATTCTCTGGCAGCAACATTCTACATACCTCTCTGATGTCATCAATATCAGATGGGGCCTTTTCTGTATCCTTATGCTCCAATTTCTGAGACTACTCTTTCAAACCCTGTATTTCACCTTGAAGGCTTCTAAGGACCTCCATAGTTTCCTGATAGACTTCTTTCTGATGAGCTAGATCTAGATACCTAGCATGCAAAACCTCCTCCCTAGTGATTGTTGGATTTTATTGCAAAACCTCTCTTGCATGCCGCCTCAGCTCGTGTGGTTATCTTGACTATTATTGTCTCAGGTTCTAGTGTTAACTTGGGCATCCACTGATTCTCTACTATGTGCTTGGATTCTAACCATCCTGCACCTTTGTTTTCTTGCTTTTGTTTTTCTTGAGATGCTCATACAAGTCCGGACACTCTTCATAACTATGCCCCTTTCCACAAAATGAATAGAAATATTTTGCGGGCATTCGCACCTATAATGGTCAGGTGAGCCACATGTATAGCAAGTTCCTCGAGGGAATTCACTCCTTCCTCCACCTCGGCCTCATCCTCCATATCCACCTCGATATCCTTGTCCTCTTTCACGAACCCCTTCAAACCTTCCATCATTCCTGTCATAGCGCATTTGATTATAATCCCTATCCTGATGCTCATTCTTTCCTTTAGAACTATCAGCCACACTCACTGTCACACCCCAATATCAATGGCATCATGGATCTGGCCAATCAATCTATAATCTTCGGTATCATGGGTCATGGACCTACAAATTTTACAAAAGGAGGATACATTCTTCCTGATCACGCGTTGTAGTAGGGGGTAGTGACTAGCATCATGATTCAAATGGAAAATCTCACAGTCTAACAATGAGTGAACGTATAGTTCTGTGAGGGAAACTATCCTTGGTGTGGCCTTCTACTTCACAATCTGTACACTAGATTCCTAAGCATGTTTCATGAGCTGAGTTTGCCGATAATTTCTCTAATTGTTTTGCCATAGCTTTATCTGAGCCTCCAAGAATGGACTAACTCTAGTGTCAATACTCCCAACTACTTCAGCACGTAAAGTTACTTCCAATGCTTCGTGGGTTAGTATAAGTTTTATGTGATAGTGCTCTTTGAAATGGGGTAATCAATCCCCAAAAACCATTGTGCATGTTGACTTGCATGAATGTCATAGGAGAGTTTGGATAGAAGTGTTTTAAAATGGGCATCATACTCACGTACACTTTCAGTAGTGCCTTGCTTTATATCCTTGAGTGTGCTTATACTCTTTTGCTCAAACTCTGGGATATGGAACTCTTTCAAGAAAGCATCTTTCAATGTTGCATAGTCAATACAAGTTTGATTGGGATCAAACTTCCTATACCAGATTGTGCGCGTGCTGCCTATAATGTAGTAGTAAAATTGACTTGCCTTGCACTCAGAAGCCATGATACCTTTCACGCGCCACAATATTTCACACATATGAACATGTTCAACAGCATCCTCGATACCTCTGTACTCTAGGAGATGAAGGGACATCTCCATATAAATGTTCAGGGTTGTTGTGGGCCTTGACCACCCAACCTAGAACCTCCTTGGTTTCCTCTTCCTCCAAAACCACCCAAACCACTAGAACTAGAACTTCCCATACCACCCGATCCTCCTCTAGAATTTGGAATAGGGCCCATGGATGCACTCCCCTATGTCCCGACAGTGGTACTATACTGGACCCCTACAGTCTGTGAAGTAGTCCCAGTTCTAGAGGTGAATCCCACACTCGGTGCACTCATATTCATGTAGATGATGAGCTTGAAAACATACCCCCAAAGAATAATGAAGTTGTCTATGTTGCCATTGATGTACTTGTTGTCTGACTTATTTCTGCTCTTTCACTTCCTAAATGAAAACTTTGCTTTACCTACTATACTAGATACTGGAAAACCAAGCGCAAGGGCTAGGTCAATAGGTTGGCTTAGATGCGCACCCATGGCCCAGGTCATATCTATTGGTGCTTCCATGTGAGGCCAAGAGGGTTCTCTGTCATGCTTTCCTAGATGGGGGAGTTCCTGATGCTCTTGCTCTTCTTCATCCTCATGAGCCTCAAATCCTTCACGAGCCATCTCCTTCCACACACCATCCATTCTACAATTTCTTGTTTCTTCCATATTCCCTCTCGTGTGCCTCATCATACTTCAGCCACCTCTCTTCCCTCTACCATGCTACCACTAGGTCTGCCATCTTTCACCAATCCTGTTCCTGCCCCCACGCGTGGATATTTTTAGCTTTCCATGGGTTTATCTTCCAAGTTCAACATTACCATCAATATTTTGATTGCCAGTGGAATACCTTGCAAATACATCCCTCTAGGATACCATAGGAACTGGAACTCTGCTACCTCTGGGCATGAATAAGTCAAAATTGAATACTCTAGAATATAGTTGTTTAGAACACCATGAAACCAGGTATCTACCACATGAGTCCAGATCAGTCAGCATCATATAGTGTTTGAAATTCCTCATGTGTCCAAACAAGTGTGTGATACCTCCAATTCCACTTAGATGCATATGCAGTCAACCACTCGTATAATTCTACTAGAAAGATAACAAAGAAGCTCTCATACAAACTGTCATACAGATTCTACTCTACCCAAGTGCGTGCACTAAATCTAGATCCAGTGTCAAACCTCCATGTGTATTCTTCCTCCAGATCATGAATCCACTCTTCATGCTCACCAAAGTTAGCGGTATGTCTTCATCTGAACCATTAAAACAAATAAAAAAGGTCCCAGACAATGGAACCAATGATGTAGCCTAGAATTCTTAGATAACACCTAGTCACGTTGGCACATCACTCAGCCTAGGTTGAGCACTCACCCAAGCAGCGCAAAGGTACCAGGTCCCTCTTTAGGGTTGTTGTAGCAGAATGGTAGCATGATGAAGTAGTATAACAAACATATATTTAGAAACTAATCCATCTATACATTGTTACACCATACCAAATCTATAAGCACTTAAGTATAAATCATCATGATAACAATAGTATACTGATGAAAACATATCAGACACTATTTTTTGGCCAATATTCTTCATATATTCATCATACCAATAGTACAAAAGCTTCATACAATACCAGACATGCGCGCATGGATCTGTTACAATTATCCAGTCTCATGCACTCATGTATCTCTAACCCTTCAAAGTATGTGTCTCTGTCTATATCTTACTAAGTAATTCATTACATATATATAGGGTGGGGGACTAGCCCTTCACCGCTTAACTCTACCAAAATAGGTCACATGCTAATAATAGCCATGCGCCTTTTACAACTATAGCCATACATGCAAGTATGCTATCTATAGATCGCTGATAGTTAACTATAGTGGTGGATCTATTCTTAGCTAATGCAAGATATCTCTCATAGATGCTCCACACGATATATCTAACTATAGTGGGAGGAAATCTCGGAGACAAGGAAGGAGCTATTCTTAGCTTATGTCCAAATGTAAAAAGCAAGAGTGTATTTGACATGCTGGCCAAGAAAGGTGGTCCAAATACCATGTGGTTGCATGTTACAGGAATATGTCTCAAGGAGTGATCTACAATATCATGGATTACATACAAAGACAATCATTGAAGAAGTATATACGGGATGACAAAATTAGTCCTATACCTTTCACGAGATGCACACTTGCCTAAGATTCATCACAAATAAGCTAGATTGTGACTACCACACTCTATGAAAATTATATGTATATCCGTGACATACTTTCTACATAGCGAGGCTTATCTCAAATATAATAAGCATGAAGCTAGTAATATTGGTACATTGGAGATGTTGGAGCAATGCTTGTGTACCTTCAACTCAAGCCCAAGCTGAGAACAATAAGTATGTGGAGAATGATTTCGTGCTCCTGGGGCTGTCGAAAGGTAAGCATACGAAGGGGTGGAAAATGTTCCATCACCTAAGCCCACAGAGATAATAGAAGTAGATGATGAGGAAGAGGAGCATGAAGATAGTGGTGGTTTGGAGCATAGAGGTAGGAGGCAGCCTATAGATAGGGTAGAAGATGAGCGCGTGACTACTCCACCCCAACCACAAGAGGGAGATGATGAGGACTTGGATGTAGTACAAGGAGAGCACCATTTCAAAAGGGTATTCAGAAGAACCAAAACCCAAGGTGCTACTCCATAATCAGTGCACAAATCACCTTGAATTTCTACACAGAAGGAGACAACTAAGAAGAGAAGAAAGAATTTGAAGCTAGACGTGGAGGTAGAAGAGTCTAAGGAAAGTGTGCCAAATCTCCCACACCTCTAGAGAACATGGAAGAGCCAAAGGACGAAGAAATGAAGGATGAAGAAGAAGGAGAAAAGGAGGCAGATGAGACATCGCAAGAGACTTCTCAGGACATAGCCGAATAAGCTCTAAATCTTGAAGCTCATGTCCATGTAAGGGGCCAAGATCAAAAATAAAAAGTGGAGAATATGTTGCATCGGTCATGGGCTACATTGAGGACACAAGTAAAATTTTCTATGCCCGTTTTCAAAGCACAATGACACCAAAGGATTTGTATGGGTGGGAGCTGATGGATGAAGATATGGCAACCATGTGCACAAGAAAGTAGTTGTCATGGTATATGCACATGCACATGGATGAACCAGACTTTGATGTATGTGAAGAGTCATGTGTATCAAGGAGGTTGAAGAAGACACCTCAGGCAAGACACATAACAAGTAAAGCCTACTGTTATGTCAGATGAACAAGTGAGCAATGCTTTGGTGAAAGTCTTGATAGAGGTGGCATGATGAAATGTGGATAAGGCTGCAACAATTAGGGCACTGAGGGAAGAGATCAAGGCCAAGGATGTAGAAATAGCATGCCTAAAGCAAGAAAAATAATTGGCATAGAAGAAGAACACTATTTTCATCAGCATGGTAGAGGAAATTGGAGACAATATCATGAAAGCAAAGCCACACTTAGATCCTAAGGTACCCAAAATGTTTCCTTTGGAAATGCATTATGTAAAAACTTTGGTAGATTTGGTGCTTGAAGATGGACCTATGTGCATGCCAAAACCAAAGGATCTTGAGTATGAATCAGAGCAATAAAAGACTTTGGTGATGAGGAAGATTGCATCATATGAGGGATTGCTTCAAAGCTTGTAGGAGGAATTGAAGAAAGCAGATCAAGCGTTGAATATTTGTACAACCCCAAAAGTTGTTATAAGAACCAAGACCATTATAGAAGACAATGAATTCCTGAAAGCCATGAAGGATGAGACCTTGGGCCATGTAGAACAATTAGCGCTTGTCGATCATAAGCATGAGTCCCTTACAACAACATGAGAACCACACAAGGAAAGGCTAGATGAGCTTGGGAAACTCATCGCATAAAATATGGACTTATTAGAAGGAAGAATGACTGCCATGTCCAACATTGTTTTGGTCTTATAGAATGAGAAATGAGAGATTGCAAAAGATGAGCTAGATTCAATTGTAGTAGATATCCCAGAAAAGGTAGAGAGCTGCGCTCAATGATTGGTAGACTTTAGAGGTAGAAATAAAAGAAGAATATCTAGAATTAATTCTTCCAGTTGAAGCAAAATATTCTACGGGGTAAATTCATTCTTTTATTCATAAAAATTCCTTCTATTCTTCTATTCATATTCTTTGATTCATTTTGGAGACAACCATTTCCAAGGAAAAATACAATTAGTGTGGGGTCATTTTGGTCATTCAAGATATGACACTTAGCATAAAAAATACACAAGGTTCATGTAGAAGAGCAAAGCACATTCAAAAGCACGGGAGGATCGGAAGGAATCACATGTTGAGGACAAAGATAGATTTGGGACTTAGTCATTTTCATGATGATGAGTTATTTTTGGAGATAGCATGTCGAACACACAACTTGGTTAAAGACTTGTGCAACATGCATTGGCTATTTTTGGAGGATCGGATACGAAGCACTTTACATGGGTACAGGTTGAGAATAGATTTACTACTAACAGTTAACTAGGAGAAGTCTATTGTTAGCACACTTGCATGTGTGGCTATTATTGTAATGGTGCGTGGATAATAATAGCATGTGACCTATTTTTGGATTGTATAAGAGGTTAAGGGAAAGTCCCCACCCTTATAAATATGTAGTGAACTATGTAGTGTATGTATATATATATATATATATATATATATATATATATATATAGTATGTAAGAACCGAGGTAGAGTGAGGTTATCTTTGCCAAATCTGATGCGTGCATAAACTATGGTATCATCTATTGTAATAATCTTATGTGTATTTATCATGTTTAATGCAATGGAGTATATTGGTTGAATCAGAGTATCAAATCCTGAGTATAATTAGTTCTTGCATGCTTGATTTCATCATGGTTATCATTTAAGTATGTTATTCTCTAGATCTAGATCTGAACATGCATTGTAGAATGATATACTAGTCATGGATCTGAATGCTTTAAGTCTTCATCATGCTAACATCCTATAACAACAACCCTAAATAGGGGCCTAGT
This sequence comes from Taxus wallichiana var. yunnanensis, assembly GCA_018340775.1. NCBI lineage: Eukaryota > Viridiplantae > Streptophyta > Pinopsida > Cupressales > Taxaceae > Taxus > Taxus wallichiana. The sequence continues at coordinate 768,465,504 of CM031239.1, read as the reverse complement.
ACCTTTACATGCTTTGGGTGAGTGCTCAATCTAGGTTGAGTGATGTGCCAGCACACCTAGGCTTTTATTGGTAAATTATAGGCTGCATCAGTGGACACTCCTCGGTGAGATATTTTGTATTGCATTAGATAACAAGGATGCAAATGTGGATTCCGCGAGGGGTGTGGGTGGAACATTAGAAGGATCGATGGTGATGGCTCTAGGTTTTGATTGGATAGATAACTAAGGATCTTGAGGTGAGGCCATGTTGTTTGATGGAAGACATCGATGAAGAGGGGGACTTTCATAAAAGAGGTATAGTTGGAAGTAGGGATTGTGATGAAGGATGTGGATGGAGAACTAGATTTTTATGCTTTAATAGGTGTTGGTTTTATTGGAGGATTTTAATTGGATGTTGTTGTCGCCCTCAAAATTCCCTTCATTTCTCAAGTCAAGTTTCAAAAAAATTTAGTTGGTGCCTTTGAGAGATGTTTGAGCATAGTGAGAAGTCCGGAGAGTTAGAAAAATTCATTCTTTGAAGAAGTTCATTCTCATTTGTAATCTCGCCTTATTAATTTAAAATCTTACAGTCTACATGGTTTGATAAACTTTCTATCTTCCCATCTAGATGCTTGAAAATTATTTCCTCCATTTGAATGAAATTGTCAAATCCTTTTTCTATGGCCATGGATTGCATCAAGCCTAGTATTGTTTACAGTTATTCTTTCCACAAGGAGAAATTTTTTTTCGGGCATGAAGGGTAGAAGTTTTTCCCCTCCTCTGTATTTTTTTCTACAATCGTGAATGATGGGTGTATCTTCCCTGTCAATTTTTTTCCCGATGTCAATGGATACATGGGCATCTCTGATTGGATGTGGCGTGGTGGGTTTTATCTTGTGAACTTGTCACTTTGTTACTTTGGCAAAAAGTGTCAAATTGGCCCCGTGGCCCAAAGGATCTTGATTGGCTAAATCAAGCGGTGGCGAAAGGCGGGTCCCTTTTTGTGTTTTGAGACACTATGGAAAAAGGGGTAAAATTGTAAAAGTGAAGCACAACCCCACCGACGCCAGGTGAAGCCACGTGTTAATGCCCACATTGAAAATTCAAAAGTGGAAAGGTGGATCGTCGGGGAACTTTGAAGATTTTGGCTTTGTTTCGGCAAAAGGAGTAAAGTTATAAAGTAAGTCGTGGCCCCGCTCATGCCCAGGTAAAGCCACATGTTAAGTCTGCATCAAAAGTGGGAAGATGGGTCGTCGGGGCACTTTGGAAATTTTTGGTTTTGTTTCCAAAGGGGAAAAAGTCAAATGTTAAGCCCAGTCAAAATTCAAAGCGGGAAGGTGGATCGTCGGAGCACTTTTGGAAATTTATCTTTGTTTCCAAAAGAAGTAAAATTATAAAGTGAGTCGTGACTTTGTTGCCACTCAGGTAAAGCCACGTGTCAAACCTATATCAAAAGTAAAGTTGCGGGATTGTGGGGTTGCGGAGGTTTTTATAATTTTATATTTTTCGCAAAAGGTGCAAAAGTGAATTTCGGGCCCATGGATCCGTTTTGCAAAAGACTGCATTTTCGCCATTCTTGTACAGATTCGATGCAGAATTTCAAATGGCCATATCTTTCAACTAGAAGCTTGGATTTGGGAAAGAGAGGAATTTTTGGAAATATCTCAATGTCTCTGCTACATGCCAAATGACATGGAGAACCGACTAGATGTCTTGATTTGGGTGAAAATCTGAAAACGTCTTTCACACCATTAATATGTGATCCGACTACTTCAACTAGATCAAATTTGATCTGATCTTCCATCCTTCCTTCTTCAACATGCCAAAGACATGTAGAACCAGACTTGACAGATTGTAGGTGGATTTGTAGGGGCATTGATGGTTGGTGGTTGAGCTTCCAAATCATATTTATTTCCTTCTCTTCTTCTCCTCTCTTTGCTTCATCTATAAATGTAAGAGCTTGGATCATTGCAGTTGTTGGACTCTGATACTTTTGAAGTGTAAATAGAATCAAAAGCAATCAATACAGAAAGAATTTCCCCTTTCTCTCTATCTTCATCTATTTTCTCTTCTTTCTTTCCTAAAATTTTTGGATCATTTATCTTCTGTAATAAGAAACTTTGTGTTCTTATTGATATGATTTCTAGAACTTTGTGTCTATGGAATGATATCTTATGCTATGAATGAGAATGATTTTGTTATGTATCACCTTTTCTCAATACGTATAAGGTTATACTCTACTATCTATATTTCCTAAAAGTATTGTTATATTCTGCTCTTTCCTTTCTTTAGTTCTTCCATTCATTTGTATTGATAAGCTATTTTGGTAAAAAGCATTTCAAGATGTCAGAAGTCCAGCCTTAAGATGAAAGTTGTACATTTGTATATAAGCTTTGTTGCTTTCTTTTAATAAGGGAACCTCTCCCATAAAGAGGAGGGACTTGTTGTCCCCTAACTGTGGTTTTGTTAAAGTACCATTTTAAAATCCAATAGATGTAGATGAGGTAGGTGGAAGAGGTTGGTCTTGTTTGATGAGAAGATCATATTCCTCCGAGATTGTGGATGAGGTGTGAAGGGCCTTGCAATGCTCCATGTCATGTCCATCGGTATGATGATAAGCACATACGGTGTTAGAATCAAACCACGTGGGATTCCACCTATGTGGGTCAAAGGGATTAATAAGGGGAAGAGTGATTACGAGATGATTGAATGAGACACTAAAGAATAACGGTATAGGACCTAACGAAAGTATTTGAAGAGGAGGGATGATGGATAGTAGATGGAATGGATATAAGGGAGGTAGATGAGGGAAAGAGAGGTGTTTTAATCTTGTGATGCTTGACATGGGCCTTAGATTTTGATTTACATGGAGGGATGGATGACTTTGATTCGAGTGAGAGGGAGGGATGGATGCCTTGGGTACAGATTTAGAAGGGAGCATAGATGACCTAGATGATTTTGATTGAGATGGGGTAGTAAGGGCTACCCTAGGTAAAGGGTTTGGTTTTTAAATGGATGAGGAGGGCCCAAGATAGATGATGAGGTGTTGAATTGCTTAGATGTTCGGATTGTTTGGTTTTGATGTGATTGTTTACATGTGAGGATGGAAATGGAAGTGGATTTTGGATAATACGATTGATGAGGTTAAAAAAATGTAGATCATTTGGTTTTAAGAGGTGTGGAAGGAGGGTTTGGGGTACTTGTTGGTGCTTGAGAAAGAGATGGGAATGTGACTTGTGGGTAAATAAAGGGGGATGTCTCGCTTGGTAGAGGTTGTAAGGGTGATCTGATCTTAGATGTTGATGTAGATATGGATCCAATTGTAGATGTGGATAAGGAAGTAAATGTAGAAGTAGGCATGGATATGGAGATAGGTGTTGGGGAAGGTGTGGCAATGTATGCGATTATGAATTTGGTCGATTTGAATGTAGTTTATGTAGGTAAGGGTATGGAAGGAGATGTAAATATAAGTATGAGTGAAAACACACATGTGTTGGTATGACGGTATATGTATTCATAGGCATGGTTAAGATATTTTGGATGGCATGGGGAAAGGTAGAGTGGAGGTAATAGACACGAGACGTAGGCATAGAAAATGTGGATAAATAAGTAGACATAGGTTTTTATGTGGACAAGATCATAAGGGGAAGCATATATGTCGAGTGGATGTGGGCTCATTTGATGTAGGTAGGCCAAAGGGGATAATGGACAAGGGTGGAGAGGCTAAATCTTGACATAAAATATTGATCATATGAGTTTTGGGTATTGTAGTAGGATCATCTTTCTTATTCAAGACGTGGTTAGGAAAGGGTTTTCTAAAGACATAAAGGTTGGTTGAGAGGGCATTAGGATTTTCCACTTGAAGGTTTCCCTAATCGATAAGGTGTTTAAATGTATTTAAAGGTATGACACTTTTTAATGTCATGACCACAGACCTGGTGATGTTTGCAATAATCATCCTCACAAAATCACGTGCATTTGGGATGTGAATTATCCATGTGATGGATGGGAGGAAATTGAATGATGTGCGCATCCATAAGTTTATCAAATATAGAACTATAAGATTCCCCAAGAGGAGTATAGTTAGGAGTGTGTTGAGGAGATATCTGCAGAGGCTCAACATGGGATGTGGGTTTAGAAGAGGATTTGATGAAAATGACATTGGTTGCACTTTTAGATTTATCATTGGGAGGTAAGAATCATATGGTGAACTCAACTTTAGGTTTGTTGGATCAGATTTATACATGGCATTACTCAAGGAATGGAGTTAAATTTTATGAGCCATGGTGAAAGTTTCTTGAAGCTATGAAAGGATTGGATTTGAAGGTTGGAAGAGATGTGCTTAGTATAATATCGAAAGAAAATATCCATAATCTTGGTTTCAAGAAGAGAAAAGGATAGCTTATTTATGATGCCACGCCATCTAGTTACTGAAATATGTGATGGATTTGTCTTCAAAATATTTAATGGTGTAGAGGTCTATGATACTTATTTTTCGAGTGTTTTTATAGAGAAATATTCTAAGAAAAGTTGGGAAAACTGGGTGAATGAAAAGAGGGAATGTTGGGGGATGTCATTATACCAGTCCAACATGGGGCCGACCAAAAACATGGGGAAATTTATAAGCATGATATCTTGATCATGGGCGATGAGGTAGCATGCATGTATGAAGGCACGGAGGTGTTATTGAGGGTCCTCCTTACTGTTAAATTTACAGAACTTAAGAAGTTCCTAGTGAAGAGAATAAGGTTTGATGGGGACAAAAGAATGAATGGGATCATCACAAATTTTTTCATACATGAATGAGTTGTTGGGACCCAAAGTAGTTTCTTCCAAATCATCCAATCTACTCGGTAGGGCTTGTATGGGATTATTTGAAGTAAAGGGATGGGAAGTTGATGGACAAGGTTGTGGAATCTTATAATTTGATGGGTTAGATTAAGGATAGGATCAATAGTGGTCGGGATACATAAGGGTATAAAGAGGTGGTTTATAAGGGAAAAATGAGTGAAGGGATGTGATTAGATGGGTTGTAAGGTAGGTTTTCGAGGGGGTAATTATAGGGCGGAGTCGGTGGCGATGGTTGTTGAGAGATGGTGATTTTAGAGTGGGTTTTATAGGAGGATTTGGGATATGCGTGTGATGGGGCTGAGATGTTTGGATAGGGAAATCGGGAGGTACATATAAAAAATCACCTCATGGGGAAGGTTGATGAGTTTGAGTAGATTCGAAGGGTGGGGTTGGGGTTGCATGAGGAAGTATATACACTGGGAAGCATAGATTTAGGAAGTATATATGGGAAGATGGATGGAATTACAGGTAAGATAATCATGAAGAGCAACATGATTAGTGTCATGAGTTCTTGAAACTCCATGCATCCACAAGAGATAGTAGGAGTTTCAAGGGTCTCTAAGGGATCAAGGGCGGGGATTAGTAGGCCTAGAGGGAATGAATTGATGAGGGATAGGAGAATTGGTTTCAAAATGGGAATGATTTTGGATGACATGGATTTCATGAAAATATACCATAGAAATGGTGGGGTGGGAAACCATGCATGTAGAATAAGTTGTGGTGAATGCATTAGTAGGATGGGGAAGAGTGTTGGAAGTGGGGATGTCATCAAATGAAGTACATTACCCCATTTTCTTGGCCTAAGAATGGGTGATAATAGACATGATTTAGAAAAACATTTGTTTATGTAGTTTATTAATAAAAAAATCAAGCAATAAATTTTTATCATCATGATTTATAAAAGAATGTGTGGAAAGGAAAAATAAAAAGGCTCAAATGGCACCTAGGAAGTTTCTAATCTAAGGTCGGTTTTAGGATGTTTGTGTGGAGTCCTCGATATACACAAGGCACGTGAGGCCAAAATCTATGATGAATAATATTACGTGGCTTTATATAGGGGCTTATCCTCGCACTTCACGCACCGCAATGATAAGGTGTCGATATCTTAGGCAATAATCAATAGTCAAAAATTATAATACAACCAGAACACCATGATGATTCCTTATTGTGTTATGAAATCCCAATAATTACACCCGGTAGATGATGTTTCAGATGTTTAATTTAATCCGTAAGTTTGGATGTGTATGGGAGGAATTGAATGCATCGGATTACCCCTTTCTTATATTAGATGAGCAAGCAAGAATGAAGGTTTTGTTTTTAGCACCAAAAATGAAATGTGGTGATTCGATGAAAACAACAAACAAGATATGGAAAGAAGAGAAAAATGGAGAACAAAAACAAGAAAACCCTAGATAATTCTATTCATTATTTTATTTTTAATTTCAAAGCACAAGTGTTGATCATCTAAGCAATCCAATCCACAAAATCATGCGAGAAAGGATGCACTACCCAGTAGATTAGTGGGAAGAGAAATATGGAAAGGAAAATGAAAGATAAGAAAACTAAATAAAGACTCACTAAAGAAGTGTGGGTACCACTTTGGGCATGCCAAAAAAATTAATGATAATTCCTGCTCCTATTACAAGTTAATGCAAGGGATACAAGAAATCAAGAAACACCAAACTATGGGAGGTTTTAAGGCTACCTCCTAATGTAGATAATGATGACGATGATGAAGGTATGGGTGCATAGAACTATCCACTATGAGCTTTATGACCTACACAACAAAGATAGGATAAAACAAAAAATATTAGTAATAAATATAGTGGGTTACATGATGATGTCGATCTGAGAAGTGAAAACTTCCTAGGATGGATGTCAACCCAAGTAATAAAAATGTCGATAAATGATAATAGATGAAAGGATGTTGATAACAAGAAGAAACAAATATCTTATATGCTAAAGATACACAAATTATGGTATGATAATGAAAATACGAGAACAAACCAATCCTAAGTGGGTCGACGGTGACACAGGTTTGACTAATATGGTCAACGGTGACTAGTCTAGGGCTGAATGAAAGGATGAATAAGAATAGAGACAAAAACTTCTATGGAGCTTTTGAATCTGATGTTAAAATGCGGATGAGATAAAAAGATCATGAGAGATGATAGATCTAATGGGGGTAAGGAGTGGGTCGATGGAGACCCGAGGAAAATTGGTACGATTGGAGATGACTAGTGCAAAGTTGGTGAAGAAATGCGAAAACAGGGGCTGAAAGTTGATTTTGGAATGTTGATTTTTATTTTAAGGTGATGATAGGATAGTAGGATGCGAAGGATGGCTGATTGGATGGGGATAAGGGTTGATTCAATGGTGACTAGGTAATTTTCATGGATGGAGCAAGGTATAGGATTTTTATAAGTTGATGGGATGGGAGGATGGATCTAAGGAGGAACAAATATAACGAAAGGATGGGAAGATCTCTAGGAAACCTACAAACATGTTAAAATATAAGGAAATAAACACAAAAGAGATCTCCAAGAAATATTCAAAGCACTCGAGATTAAATAATAACATGAAAATGGTGTAAAGGTTGATCCAACAAATGACGAATCTTCAAAGACGAGGAAAAATGCATTAAGAATGCAAGGATAATAGAGATCTCAAATTTTTCCAACCATTTAAGAGGAGGGGAAAGCTAAATAATAGGGTCTATGGTGACCCGTATGATTAATTGGAAACTAGGGAGACTTACAATGAGATCAGATTTGATTTCAAAAAAAAGGTTATAATGGAAAGGGAAGAGGTGACGAGGATGATTAAGGGTTGCGTGGCTAAGAGAGGATAAATCAATGGGATTTGAAAGGGTGGTAGATGAGGAATTTAAGGGCATTAAATGGGGGATAAATAATAATAATAATAAAAATAATATGGGGTGAGAATGGGATGGGGTAGTTAAAATAATAGGTAGGTTTAATGGGTACTTAGGTGGGCTTAGGAAAATAATGCTAGGGTGAGAAATACGATTAAGGTATGAAAATAAGAGGGATAAGCATTTAGGAGGGAAATTAAGGTTTTGGATAAAAAGGGTGAGACAACCGTGTGAGGTAAGGATAAAGGAGGAGAAAACACAAGATGGGGACAACGTACTAAAAAGTGGTGTCTCAAGAGACCCAACATATTAAGAAAAATGTAAAGAAGGTTAGGAATGCCCGGGAGGGATAGGAGCACCAAGGAACTTCTATCCTAATTGGGTGCTAGTGTCTAAGGCCATAAAAGATAAATTAGTAAAGTTTTGGCTGGGTTGTAAGGTATGTAAGCCAATAAAAGTGGAAGAGATTAAAAAATTCCTAAAAGAAGTTTTCAAACACTATTTTATTTCTTAGGAATCATGTATACATGTTGTCATGCAAATGTGCAACATGAAAATTCCCAACTTTTAAGGATGACAACAAACCCCAAAGTGTCACAAATTTTAATTGAGAGGCCTCCTCTAAATTAACTCATCCCCTATTTCAGGCCTATCCTACATTTTCAAGTAGTCCCATGTGTTGTGTCAACCTTTTCCATAGGTGATTTAGGCATACAAGTTCATTCAAGTGCTTCGAGATGGTACTTTGCAAAAATGCTTTCCAAGAGGCTTGAGAATGGTTATTTTTAGCCTTTCTAAGGCATGGTGTACACCCCCCAGAGTAGAATTGAAGGCCCAAATTCATCAAGGAGTCGTGTTAAGGATATAGGAATGTTGTGCAACTTATAATGATGAGATGGAGTACTTAGAGGACCTGGTTGGTATACTACGGAAAATATAAATACTAAGTACATGCCGCATGCAAAGATATTAGGTACACATGAGACATGCATGAATGGGCATGCACTAGGAAGAATAGATAGCATGTGAAGGCTCGAACATAGCCATGAACTATCCTGGAATTAGTCAATTTTGGGATCACATGCTAAAAATAGATGACGTCAAGCTTGACTATCGATCAAGCAACATTCCAGATCTAGAAAAAAGCATGGAAGCTTGGAAGTAAAGAAAGATTTATTTTGTGATAAATCACATGGGAGATGGAGATCAAGGATCATACATGGATCACACTAATAATAGGATTAAAGAAAGGGTTATTTATAGATTAATCTATTATTAGTTTTAACAAGCATGCTTTCTAGTTGTTTTTTATATGTACGCATGGCTATTATTTGAGCATGTAGTTTATTTTGAGATGTATGGGTGGCGAAGGGAAATTCCCCACCCCTATAAATATGTATTGATTTTCATATTTTTGGACACCGTGTTTATTAAACCATATGTATTTTATTATTAGGTTTATTTGTTATTGTGTATGCATGACTTATTGATGCCTATTATGGTGTATACAACTTACGTGATGTAATCTTTATGTTATGAATGGATAATTGTCGATGGATTCTAGTAATTGATATAACCGAGTATGGGTAATACATAGTGTAATTGATCTTGGTGTTGGTCTAATCTTATTATGTTTCCTTATTACATGTGTTTTCCTTTTGATAATTGTAATAACCTATATTTGAGTGTATGCTTGATAATAAAAATCATGAACATGCATGCTAACATCTTGACAAGACAACATGAAGGAGGGACCTAGTAAGCTTCACACACCTCGGAAAGTGTTTAAAACTATGTGAATGAAGTGCAAACAGGCCTAGGAAATTAAGTACAAATAAGAGACTAAATTTTGGTTCCATTTTCGTGACTTGTTTTCAATCTAATTTTCAGGATGTTACACATAGATGGCATATCAATTGAGTATAAAAAGAATTGAAATTTGGGTAAAAGAAAGACAAGATAATTTTTTGTAGGGATATAGTCCTGGACCTGATTTCAATGCACGTAGATGGGTGGAAGACAACCTGTATGATGTTCTCTATGAGAATTTATTTTGTATCTTTCTAGTAGAATTATAAGAGTGGATGTCATCATATGCAATAGGGAAGAGTTCGAGTTATAGGCCAAAGTTGTGGATGCGAGAAAGATTACCATAATCTTGTTAATACTCATGTAGAGTGGACAAGAGTTGTAGATCACTAGTTGGATAGAGCATTTCATTGTTATATTTCAGAGTACGTTATTTCCACGTATGTGTGTTCTAAAGAAGGTGAGTTCTAGTTCTTGTGTGAACCTAGAGGATATTACTTGTGCACTATGCCTTTATCTATCAAGATCTTGATGATAGAGCTATATTTGAATCACCCCTCTATGGATAACTAAACCCCCACCACACATAGGGGAAGGAGTAGTCGTGGTGAAGATCGTGGACCTAGCGGCAGCAATAGAAAGAGAAGAAAGAAAACTCAGATATAATGAAGCGCAAGAAAGGTAAATTGAAAATAGAGGGAGATTGAGGATTCCCTAGAGTTTAAGAGAGAGATGTCTTACAAAGGATTTGAAGCTCTCATGGAAGACAAGGAGCTACAACATATTTTTCTCCTGACATTGTGTAAGCACAGTAGAGAATCCCCTTTGGCTTTAGATGAGAGTGTGTCAGAAGAAGAAATATTAAGAATGGCAGGCGTGCATCTGATCCCACATGGAAACCTATCCCTTGCGCATGGTGTTCTAGTTCTAGAGGTAGTCAATAATAAGCAAGCTAGTGTGAGAAAGAAAGCAGAGACATGTAGGTATTGGAATATGTTAAATTTAGGAGATAGAGTTACTAGTGCACTCATGGCAACACAGTCAACATCGTTGTTTGGAGGTCATATTGGAGGAATATTTTTTGGCACGTCATCAGGATAGAGTGTGGGCATGCAGAATATTAGGAATACATTTGAAATAAATATAGCTTCATTGACTATCGGAGTTTAGTTTAGCACTATAGTTAGGATGCAAGGAAGTACATCCACTGGTCCGGTGCCCACTATAGGAGAGATAGGTGGATTAGGAGGATTGGGATCAAGCGAATCAAGTGGTTCTAGAGGTGGAGGAAATATGGGTGGAGGTTCTTGTTTTGGATCTAGAGGACAAGGCCCACATCCCCAGTAACCCCCACATCAACCTCAGCAAGTGTATTATGATATGTCTCTCCACTTACTAGAATATAGAGGAATTGAAGATGCAACAGATCATGTGCACAAGTGTGAGCTCCTATGGTGTGCTAAAGGAATTATAACCTCAAATAGAAAATCAAGTCATTTTTTTACTACTCTTTAAGGGTACACATGGTATAGAAAGTATGATCCACATCGATTGTAGTGGATTACGATGCTATATGTTATGTTTTTCTAGCTAAGTTCCATATTCCAAAGTTTGAGAAAAAGAGTATTGATGCACTTAAAGACATCAAGCAAGGAATGGTTGAAAGTGTGTGGGAGTATGATGCACATTTCAAGACCTTGTTGTCCAAATTATCTTATGGAATTCATCCAAGTCAGCATGCACAATGGTTTGTTGGTGGGTTTTTAATCCTTTCATATGATCACTATCTCATAAGACTTTTGTGAACCCACGTGAGGATTTGTAAGTTGCTTTGTGTGTTGAGACTATTAGAGCCATTAATACTAGAGTAAGCTCCTTTTTGGAAGAAAAAGTTGCAGCCATGGCAAAGCAGATTGGAAAAAATTTCTGCTAATTCATCTCATGAGATGCGCAGTGGAATATAGTGTACAAATTGTGAAGTGGAAGGACATACTAAAGATAATTTCCCACACAAGTCAATACACCCATTGTTTTTGGATTGCGAGGTTTTCCACCTAAATCATGATGTTTGAGATTGCCCTTTGTTGCAGTAGGTGAGAAATTACAAAGAAAGTGTATATGCATTGTAAGATTTGCAAGTCCCACTCCCATAACACCATTGATTGAGATTTGATTGATCACAATCATGAATATATTGATACGGGAGTGTGCCAGATGAGTGTGGCTAGTGGATCTAAGGAGCATGAAGGCTATAACCATGAGGGGAATGATAATGGAAATAACATGAATGGTGGCTTCAGAGGAAGATATAAAGGTTCGAGGATGCGGTGGTGGTAGAGTCGGGTTTTTTGAACCCTTGGTCATTGGTGTTTTCATTAATGTCAAGTGGTATTGATGGAAAAGTAGTGAGTGGTGAAGTGAGGCTCTATAGGAGGCATGAAGGTTGATTAGTAGTGCATCCAGGATGGGTTCAAGGTGCTTCAAGCTCAAACAATGAGGTGGTTGATCTCTAAAGGAATATAATAGGTTATGTTACTAGTTTTAAATGGATTACAGGTTAGTAATGATGTTATAAGCATGAGAAAGAGGTTTCACAAGGTGTATCGGGTCATCTGGAGGAAGTTGCAGTTGAAACTAGCCCTTTTAGGCCTATTTCTGGTGCCTGATGAGGTGTGAGAAGTCAATACATGTCATGGCATGGTCATTTGAGCATGGGAACAACCTAATAATAGTGTCTACAACATGAGTGAGTAAAAACAAGTCTCAATTTAGCCCCAAATTAGAATTCAAAAGTTAGCCAAAGTTGACCTTGAGAACTAGTAGTGTTTTCTAAGGTAAATGAGATTGGTTAGAGATTCACAGAAAACCTATGAATAATGGACACATGGAATGTGTAAAGGGGTTTCATGTAGTGCTTCATGCCAACTTTCATCAAATTTTGAAATGGGAATTTTAATTTATGCAAGTTCTTCAAAAAATGCTCTCTTAGGGAATACAAAATAAACAGATTTGGAATCTTAGCACCTAAGAAAAAATATATAGCCTTCTTCGGATAAATCATAGAATTATTTTATGAATATAACTCTGAGCATGAGATTTTACAAAAAAATTGAGGAATATTGGTTGAGAAATAAGGAAGTTATGAGTATTTTTCTAACATAGTTGTTTGTCTTCCAAACTATCTTCTTAGAACAGTAAGCACAATTTGAGTAGTTTTCAATTAATTTTACCAAAGGCAAGATATTGAAGCATCCCGAGATTGAAAAATACTCTCTAGGAATTCTTGGTGGTAGTTGTGTTAGTCAAGTATACAAGTATTGTATAGACTGTACCATGTTGTTAAAAATTCCTTCTTGGAGTGTTTGGGTTGAAATGAGTGTCTAAACTTTTGTCAAATTTGTGAAGTGGAGTATCTAATCAAAGATCAATGAGGTTTTATATAAGTCATAATAGTTTCAAGCATGAAATTTAAAGCTTATTTCTTCTATCTTATCCATCTCATCCTTTGCAAGGTCATTCGAGCACAAGTATGAGTTTTGGAAGGTACAATTAGTGTTATGTGCTCAAAACTATTGTGTGTAATGGAAAGTTGGTATTTCTTTCTAATAATGGTCATTGGTGAGATGATGGAAGACTTAATTGATTCTTTTAATGAGTTTCAAATCACAAAAATTCATGTTTCCACCTTTACCTATGTTGCCTTGCTAAGAAACTAACATATAAGGATATGTTTGAAGATCTTTTGGTCTTGAAATCTCCCTCTCAAGACCTAGGTTGACATCATTAGGTTCCTTATGAAGTATATATAACAAGTAGATTGCTTCAATTAAATATATAGAGAATAATTCATATGTGTGTGCCAATGATAGTTAGGATGTAAAACCTATCTCTACTGTGCAAGGTGGTTCCATCATATAAAAGGGTTCAATTAGGGTTTAAATGGTGTGTTATATGCTTAATAGAGACCAAGGATTCCTTAGTTCCTATTCATACCAAACATGGTTCAAAACAAAACCCTAAATCATTCAATAAGTATCATTGCATGATCCTTTTCAAGTCTACGGTCTTTGAGCACTTTCTTTTTTTTTAATTCTAGGAATAATATGAAGCTTTTCAAGGAAAGTAAATGATTGTAGAAAATGGAGAACTATCTTATAGAGACTCAACAACTAAAATTTTCAAATTCCACTAATATTTGAATTAGAAATCCCTTTTTGAAGGATTTTGGGCTCATACATTCTGTTAAACCCTCCTCCTAGGGTTTGGGATGAAAAAATCCTCGAATCTCAAAAAATATCTGATGAAAAATATTTAAATTTTGTTCTTAGCTCTGTCTTGATCTCACTAAACAAATTCTTTAAGTTTTTAGTGGTTTCATCAATGCATCTTCATGTTTTTCATGATAGTTTATTCAAATTCTACTCTTCTTTTTCGGCACAAAGTCTTGACATGAACAACAAAGGAAAAATTATTTATAAAATCATTCTAGAATAGTCTAAAACCTTTCAAATAGATGTCACACACTCAATTCGTTCAAGAATGATCATGGAATATTTTGAGCTTCAAATTTTGTGTGACAGTGATAATTCAGAATAGGGTCTACATTATTTGTCTCGGTGATATGTCAAAAACAAAGTTGTTTCAACAAGGTTCATAATAAAAATTCGTTAATCAAATGGTGCATCAAGGAAGCTGAGAATAGATTTAGTTTGTGGTAAATGCTTCTAAGAAGGTGGTTCTATGAAATGCAAAGCTTTGTGCTCTTGGTGGTTAAGTTTTGAATACCTTTGGTTGGTTTTGGTATGAAGATGTAAAGCCACTCAAATTGTTTGAAGTCTAGGAAGAAGCCAAAATGTCATGAAAAGTTACTAGTTCATGTCTCCATCATTAAGCTAGAATTGAAAGATGAAGAGCTCCTTTTCAATAATAATGAAGATTCAATATAGAATATGAAAAACAAAAAAATAATAATAAGAAAAGTCTGTCTTAAGTGTGGGTGTGTAAATAGAAGAAGAAAACATTGTAGTGTAAACTGAGTGAGAATATTTTAGATTTATGTAGCAGTTATATGAAGGTGAACAATCAAATGCTAGTGGATGCATGACTCAAGAAATAATAAGTTGAAGGATACTTTGTGAAACTAAAAAGTGAGGATCAAATATAATGCTCAAGTGATTATAGACAAATGTTGAGAACTCATTAAAGAGTTACAAACAAGAGCTATAGGTGATATAAAGAATAGTAAAAGACAACTAGATACATCAAATAGTGAGACTGTAAGTGATTTGAAAAACAATACATAGGTGAGCATGTGAAGAAGTGGTGGTGATAAAATCCTACTTGTGTTAATACAAGTTGAGCTTTGGTGAGATAGGTAAAGATATGAATACTAACCAATATCAATTATGCTAAAGCTTGTAATAGAGAAAGTGAAGAGGGAAATGCCTAAGGTCTAGGAGTGAATGTAGAAGTTACAAGACCGAGAAAAACAATGGGTTAAGCACAAGGCAACATAGAGGATTTGAGGTGTTGATAACTTAAAAAAAAGTGTTGACATATTTTTGATGCTAATGAAAAGTGAATGAAGTTGTTCAAGCATGCTATTGTGAGTTGAGAATAGGAAGACATATTGGAGAGAGAGAGAGAGAGAGAGAGAGAGAGATCCGAGACAGAGATGGAGTTAAAGTGGTAGATTGAGTGGTATAAATTGTGTTATTAACAAAGGTGTGAATCCTTATCATGACAACAAATGTTGAATTTTGAAGAAGCTAGTTTCAAATAATGAAAACATGGAAAATCATGGCAATATGAGATCCATACATCGACATTGAGGTGAATACAACATCGGACATAGGGAACCGAAGAATAGAGATTTTGGGTAAGAACTAAGAAGAATATTTGAGTATGCAAACTGTGTAAATCTAGTGTCACTATCAGTTGTAGAAGACAACATTTTGAGTCGAAAATTAGTGTTGAAAAATTAAAAGTGGTAGCTTAACAAATAGGGGGTTGTAGCCTCCTTATAAGTAGTGACTTACAAAAGATCGATTCTTTGCTAGTTAAACTCTAGGGATTTGTTGCTTCCTTACAAGTTGTAGCTTGTAGAAGGTCAGTAGTTTCTAACTGAATCATCTTGGGGTTGTTGCCTCAAAATTTGAGTTGCATCTCAACTTGAAATCATTGTAACACATAGGAAAAATTTCCAAAGCTAGTTCTTTGATTTTAGTGGGTTTTCTCCCTTTTGGGTTTCCCACCTAAATATTGTGTACTATCTCTCTTTCATGTGTTTGTGTATGGTTTCATATTCTTTCTCCTAATTTTTTTTATGAAGTTGAAACATCTAAAAAATTAAGAAAACCCTGATTCACCCCCCTCTCAGTGTCCAAGTTTCCAACAAGGTTTCCATGAGGGACTTGTTATAATTTTAAATCTGCTGAACATTATCGGTGTGAGTTCCCTTAGAACATTACTTTCTCATGGTACGGAAACTGCATAAGTTAGAAGAATGCCCGATTTATATGCACACATGAGTAAGAATAAAAAGCAACAAAAGGGTGTGGGAATGATTGAGGTGTAGCACGTTGATGCTTATTAGTGGATGCCAAAGAAGAGCCCTAATCTTAAACTACGAGATAGTAAAGGTTACCACACATGTTGAGGTGGCACACACACAAGCCTACAAATGCCAAGAAACTCATTACAAGGGAATAAGTGACACATTCCTAGTATCCGGATGTTACGCACCTAAAGGAAGTTAATCAGGATACCATGGAAGTTATTATGGCCCTACAGTGGGAGATAGTGTTTAAAGGATCAAGTTCACGATAGGGATCATACAAGGAACATTGAACTTCTGTTGAAGGAAGTGCATGACTTGAAAGAGGTGCGCAGGATGTTACACTAAGAGAATATCATTCCTCTAGTAGGGGAATGTCTATGAGAAAAGGTACTACATGTTGGATCTAAGTACGAAAGAAAAATAATTCATGTAAATCTATTGCCTTAGAAACCATGAATTTGACTAAGAGATTACACTTGATGAAGTAATTAATGGTTGGTTATTATGTAAAATTCTTATTGATACAAGTGTGAAAGTAAATGTATTAACTCTAGATGATTTGAACCAGATGGTTAGACCAACCTTGCAGCCATTGATGAATGTGTTATATATGGAAAATAATACTAGGGCCATGCCAATTAGGTTATTGAAGGATGCAACCATTACAATTCAAGGAGTCAAGTTTACTAAAGACTTTGAGGTGTTGGAACTTGCTGAAGCAAAAAACTTCACAACATTACTTGGATGCCCCAGTGCTATGCAAATAAGTCGAGACCCATGCTTTAATATG
The DNA here is from genome assembly GCA_018340775.1 of Taxus wallichiana var. yunnanensis. Lineage (NCBI taxonomy): Eukaryota > Viridiplantae > Streptophyta > Pinopsida > Cupressales > Taxaceae > Taxus > Taxus wallichiana. Next base: position 768,448,641 of record CM031239.1, on the reverse strand, counting down.
AGATACATCAGCTTTGAGAATGAGGAAGATCGTGTGATTATACCCTTGTTGAATAAGAAGGAAGATCCCTATGTTGAGCCCTTGAGTGAAGAAGAGATTAATAGAATTTATGTTCAATGAGTACAAGATCCATAGAATTTGGAACCATCTAAAGAGGTGTACTTCATCAAGAAGATGTGCGGTCTTTTCAAAGGACACTAAAGTGTTGTTTGTGATAACTGGGCTCATGGAACATACAAAATTATTTGGCGTGAAGTGAAAGGACGGATGACCATTATGATTAGACTATGCATGTTGAGCTGGTTGGGAATTTTGATACATTTCTACAAGCCATGGAGACTCAGTGGCAGAACGAATGGGGAATAGAAGAAATATCCTGGTCTAAACTTTACACGAGATAGTAGCACATTGGTGGGAAACACATAGAGATGGCCTTTTAGAATGGTGAGAAGTGATAATCACTTTCTCCACCAGGTTCACTTGGAGAAATGTACCTACACAAACATGTGAATTTCATGGGAAGTATTTTTCCTCTCATCACATCCAGTTGGTTGTAGGGAAGGGAGGCATTACCACCATCACTTTGGGTACATAAGTTATATTCCACATTATGTGGTTGCATGCATGTGCATGGTATGTCCATGCTGAATTGAATAGGGATATTACGAATTGGCAGGAGATGACCTCAGGTATGATTCATACTTTCATTTATTTTTCTACTAAAACCTCTATTCAATGAAGTACTACAGATTATGAAGTGCCTTACATTGGGAGATAGTGCAAAGGTTGAAGAAAATATGTTAGAACTATTTGGAGAACCTGATCTTGAGGTGTGCCTAGATCTTGAGGAAACAAATGAAGAAGATATGGTATGTGCTTAAAAAGAAAAATAAAATGAAAACGGTTATACATGATCGACGATGAGGAGTTTTATACAAAGGATGTTGACCATATTAATGTTACGTGTGAGGTAATGGACACAACATATGAGAATATATGCACATATCATGGCCTTATGAAGACAAATAAGGTTAACATTGTTATAGATATAGAGCTTAAAGAGGCCATTATTGGTGATTATTGGTCCGAGAAAAGAAGCATCTAAGATTGTTAAATGCATGAATTTCATGACTTATTTCCATGGAGCTATCATGAGTTAAAGGGATTGTATCCTTCTCTAGGTGAGATGAAAATAAAATTGAAAGAAGGCACCCGCCCTTGATTAGGAAGAGGTCGTATAGGATGAATCCTAATCGCACGTGAAGGTAAAGGAAGAAATTGAAAATATGCTCAAGTTTAGAATAATTAAGCCTATTGAGGAATCTGAATGGGTTATCCCCATGGTAATAATAATTAATAAGGATGGAGGATAAGGATTTTTGTGGACTATAGAGAACTTAATGTTGCATGTGTCATTTATCCTTTTCCTACCCCATTCATAGAGGATATCCTTGAGGATTTGTTGAGTGTGATATTTACTCTTTTACATAAGAATTTTTAGGTTATCACCATGTGTTCGGAGAGCGAAGGAAGATCAGGATAAGACTACTTTCACCACTAAGTGGGGTAGTTTTGCATATACCGTGATGCCCTTTGGATTGAAGAATGTGCAAGTAGTGTTCTTGCACATTTTTGCACTTTTTCAGAATTTCATGACTTTATTCATAAATCCTTTCGGGTGTGTTTGCATGATTGGAGGTGCGAGGTAGTTGAGCATGTCCCTTAACATTAAGAAATGCATCTTTGCAATACCTTTTGGCACTTTACTTGGGCATACAATTTGAAAGGAAGGATTATTGGTGGATCTACCCAAAGTAGTCGTGATATTGGGTTTGGAAGAACTTAACAATTAGAGTGCGGTGCATGGATTCTTAGGACATACAGGCTATAAAAGGAAGTTTATTAAGGGGTATGCAAATATTTTGTGCCATTGGAAGAATTTTTGAAGATGAAAGGTAAATTATATTGGGGTGATGCGCAATGAAGATAAATTTACAACGTTGAAGGAAAGGCTAACAACTATACCTATTTTGCACTTTCCTTCATGGGAAAAACCATTCCATGTTCATGTTGATGCTTCTAACATGGAAATTGGCATAGTGTTGGCACAGCCAGAGAAGGAATCATATATCATCCCATTTGCTTTGCAAGCAAGAAGTTGACCCCTACTAAGAAAAATTATACAACTACTGAGCATGAAGCTTTGTCTATGATCTACGTGCTGCATAAATTCAAACAATACTTATTGGAAACATCATTTATCTTCTTTATAGATCATATGGCACTCAAGTATTTTGTCAACAAGCTTATTTTTTAAGGGTGCATATGCAGATGGATCCTTCTTTTTCAAGAATTTGATTTTACAATTGTTATAAAACTAGGAAAAAGTAATTCAAGGCCTGATCATTTATCAAGGATCAATTATGGTGAGGACACACAAAACATTGAGGACATAATGACAGATGCACAAATATTTAGATTTAACCACATGCCCATAAACTCTGGAGGAAACGGCGGTGTTCTTATGCACTAGGTAGGCACCTGAGGAATGAAGACCCTAGAAAAAAGCATCTTGCAACACGCGCAATGCCTTGTCAATTGATTGGTGGAGATCTATACAAGCTATGACATGATGAAGTTTCATGCTTGTGTGTTCTAGATCATGAGTGTGAGGCTATCATGGAAAAACCTTATGGTGTAATTACGCAGAGGTTATTGTGCGGGTGATACTAGCACACGTAAAATTATAATGGCTAGACCTTGGTGGGAGACTTTGTATAAACATACTAAGGAATATGTCAAGTTGTGTGACCATTGTCAACACCTTGGAAATATTGGACACAGCGATGAGATGTTGTTACGATCTATTGTCAATGCTTGATCCTTTTGATAAGTGGGCTATAGACTTTGTAGGCCCTATTTCACCACCCATACATAGGAATGGTGCACGCTACATCATAACTTATACATATTATCTAACAAGGTGGGAAGAGGAAGTTACCACAAAGGACCAGTATTGCTACAATAGAGAGATTCTTATGGGAGAACATTATTATCGATATGGTTGTCTTTTCACTTGCCAAGTGATAGGGAACTCATTTCCTTAATGAGATGATCAAAATCCTTTTGAAAGAGTTTATGGTGGCACACCATAAAAATACACCCTATCACCCACAAGCCAATGGAATAATAGAATCCTTCAACAAAATTTTAGGACACACATTGACAAAAATATGTAATTTTGGAAAGATAGGATTGGGATGATAAAGTATCGTTGTACTTTGAGCATACAGGGACCACCTATTAAAGGTTAAATAATTCCACACCATTTTAGTTAGTGTTTAGCATGGAGGTTGTATTACACTTTGAATTCATGTTATCATCCATGTGTATTTCCCATGCAGGAGGATTATCGATGAGAAATCCATTGAAGAGCGCATTGAAAAACTGATGTAGTTGGATGAGCGATGAGCCATTGCACATTGGAGCCGAAAACCGAGAAGGCCGATAAAAAAATTATGACATGATAGGCATATCAGAACTAGATGTTTGAGGTCAAGAAGATGGTTCTTCTATATGATTCCAAGTTTGCACATCACCTAGGAAAATTTAAAGTGTAATGGTTGGGACCATTTGTACTAATGAAGATAATTGAATCAAGGTGCTTTCCGATTCTACAGGAATTGGATGGCACTTTATTTCCCAATTACTTCAATGGGAGTAGACTAAAGCCCTACTATAAATAAGGCTTCTTGGTGTTTGTAATAAGGTAGTATTTCCATTTAGATTAGATTTCCATTTTTAAATGTTTCCTTTCATTATTGTTATGCTTTTTCAATTTTAGTTCTATGTTTTGTTGTAGTAAGCATGTTTGTGCACAAGAAGTTGATTATTATCTTTTGAGTTCATGCACGAGGATCGCGCATACTTTTAGTTTGGGGTGGAGAAGATATAGGAAAATGGTTGTCATAATATGTGATATAGGTTGGCACGGTTAAGGGTATCCTAAAATTTTGATGTGAAAGAGAAAAGAGTTACAAGTGTTTGTGAAAGAAGGTGTTCTTGAGAAAATGCTCAAGTTGAAAACAACTCAAGATGAATGATCGATTAGTGTAACGCCAAGTAGGCAAACAACATGAAAAAGTACTTAGTATGAGGCACAAAGGGTTATGTACTTTGGTGCATGGAGGCATGACTAAGGAGGCTGTGACCAAGAAGTAGTGGGTCTGCCAAAAGGTTATGATAATAGTGTGCGAAAGTAAGTCATGAAATAAAGTGAAAAAAATAACTTTATTAGGAAAGTGACTTAAAAAGTTTTAAAAAAAAAGCGTAAAGCAAAGTGAAAAATTAGTGTGTGGCATGAAAATTATAAAAAGGGGCAAGTAAAAGTTATTTGGTACCTTGCATTTGAATAAAACTTAGAGCGATTGAGCTATCGAGCACCCTTGTGCGACAGAGTGCAAAAATCAAAAAAGCAAACTAGAGCGGCGTATGGAGTTGTGTAGTTACTTGTGTTAAAGAAAAGTTTGAGCCAAAGTAGTAGGGAATGACGAGTAGGGTTTGTGGATGAATTGGAATGGCCATGGTTTGCATCGCTCAAATATCAAAGAAAGTGTCTCGTAATGTACCTAGGGCATGAATTTTATAGAATGACACCTAAAGGAAGGAAGCAATGAAAAAATAGGGTTGAAGTCAAGGTAGAAGAAACCCTAGAAGATATTTATTCATATATGCAATACCCTCCTAGAGTGTTTAGGGTTCATACTTGGAAGTCTAAACTTTTCAAGTGTAAGATTAGTGAGTATAACCATATAGAAGATGATCACAAGAAAAGTTTAAAGGTATAAATGTAGTGAGACTGTTGGGGATGAAAGAGGAAGCACAAATGATGGTTAACGAATCCATGCGAAGGAATTTAGAGAAATTTGGTGTCTTATAGTTGTTTGAACTTCCCTTCTTCATGAAACCCATGACATTTTTACCAGTGGTTTATGTCTAGGGTACATGAAGACTTCTTCTACTTTAAGGGTGAAAGGATGTGAATTACAACTCAACTTATTGAGCAAGTCACATGATTAAGAAGTACGGGGAGGATCTAGACTTGGACTTGAAATACAATACTAAGATTGATGAATTGGCTATAGCACTAGAATTATGAGAAAGGAGGAAGGTCTATTTTGATCAACAACCTCAAAGATCTTGTAACTAGGGTTGCATCTAGATTGGTCAGTTCTAATTTGGGTGCCTCGGAATGGTGGATGGAGATGTGAGCAAAAAAATTTACATTACACATAAAATGGTGAAAAGGACCCACTACAACATTGTAAAATATGTTTCTAATGGAATTATTGAAGAGCAGAGGGTGAAAAATGAGAAAGGGGAAAAGATATCTTGGGGTTTGATCCTCCTTCTCATAGTTTTCTAGGAAAATAGAGTCCCAGATGGTTCAGATGATGCTATGTGGGTTTACCCACCTGTAAATAAGTCCCCTTTAGTACAATCTTCTAAATATACCATGTGGAGTGCCATCTTGAATGTGTATAAAGCGAGAATGGAAAAATGGTACAACATGTTGCGAGAGGCTTTTAAGAATGAATGGCACATTCAAAGCATGAATTACTCACGAGAGGTTGGAGAGTAGGAAAGGTTTACGGTTATGTAGCATTATAACCTTGCACATTTCAAGATGAAGGATGGGGACATGAGCCCCTGGTGTAAGTTGTCATTTGTGTTCATTGTTTGGTATTTTAAGTGCGCGGTGAATGGAATAAAGGATGTAAAAATTTATCTTTTGATGCGAGACAAGGTTGACTCAGACTTGCATATTTTACATGTGACTTATAAGTATGACTCAATGTTTATAAACCATGAGATGTTGGAGCCAGATACATTGTATTTGAGCCCTCATATGAATGTTACAATTAAGGGGATGATATGCAGAGTGTTCGTAGTACTAAGGCCAAAGACCTAAGGATGAGTTGAGATGGAAGTTACAAATTATACTTTCCCACTTCTTGGAAGAATTTTTGTGCCACCTCTTAAAAGAACTTATGACGCTACCCTTGAGGGATAAGAGGAAGAAGAAGAAGGTGGCCTCGAAAACTCTAAAAGGAATAATATTTATTATAAAAGGAGAAGTAGCAGTGGCATCAAAACATCACAACTACCTAAAGACAATGTGGAGAAGGAAAAATTCAAGCACGGAGGGGCAAAGGTTGTGTCCAATTTAGAGATAAGGTAGGAGTAGAATTTGGATACCAAAGGAAAAACCTTTCACGAGGAGCTTTAGAAAGAGTGGGATGAGTAGTTGAAGAAGAAGAATACTAAGGAGTAGAGATAGTTATGTGCCATGGAGGAAAAGTAGGTAGTAAATTCCATCAAAGGGTAAGACACTTATGTCATTAAGGAAGAAAAAGGTGCAGGAGTTGGGATGAACACAAGCACCTCTACCCCAAAGAAGAAGAGAACAAAGGAAAAGGTGGTGAGGAAGATGTGGACACCCAAGTCGCCACATATGGATTTTTGGATGACCCAAAGAAGGTACTAAGGGCATATTTCTAGAGCATGGTTCTGAATGAAAATTTATATGCCTAGGAACTGATGGATAAGCATGGAGGAGTGTCACGGGACAGGAAGATGTTGAGCTATAAATTACACAATCATGCTAAAGAGCCTAAGTTTGAGGTAGGTGACAACTCCATCGACATCATTGAGTTGAAGATTGAACTAGGAAGGAAGTATAAGGTAGTCGATCCCATGTACCTAACCGATGAGTAGGTGTGTAACGTCTTAAATAAGTATGTCTTGGATGTTGGGAAAAGTAATTTATATGCAAGCGCTAATATGAAAGTATTGGTAGCAGATAAGAAAGAAAGGAGCACAAGGTCAAGGAATTTAAAAAGGACCTCTAGGGAGAGAAAAAGAGGATGAAGGAGGCATATGATAGGGTTGGCACCATGGTAAAATAGGTATTAGGTCAATGCCTAGCCTTGGTGAGCAAGACAAGTGTGATTATAATGATGAGATGGAGTACTTAGAGAACTTGGTTGGTATGCTTTTGATAAATATAAATACTAGCGTGGGACCTACTACGAGAATAGATTGCAAAGGAAAAGGAAGCTAATAAGGTTGTTGTTGAGGCCAAAATTACTAAGCTTGAATATTTGTTTGTGCAGCTCAAGGAAGCAAGTGGAAAGGTTGATGTGGCCTTTAATAGGTGCCATAAATATGAACATATCCTTGATGTGTGTGTAGTTTAAGAAGCAAAGTGCTCAATACTATTCAGAGAAGGAGCCCACTAATAATATAGAGTGAGAAAAGGTGATGGATGAAGTGGCACGGAAAAAATAATGGATCAAGGACAAGAAGAATAAACTAGAGTTACGTATAGCAACTAACTGGGGCACATGGATGTAATTGAGGGAGTGGTCGCAGAGTCGATGCTGACAGTGGTTACTAGAGTTACATATAGGCAAATTCCAAAATATGGTATTTTGGAGCACATGGATGTAATTGAGGTTTCGTGGTCGCAGAGATAATCTTGAATGGTTACCCAAGAGCTCAAGAGAAAAAACTTTGAAGAGTTGGAACTTGAACCAAGTACAAGGAATTGTAGAGGTGGAACCATGGGAAGGCATTCATGCGTGGATCACTTAATAATAGAATGGAAGAAGTTTTTACATGTACACGAGAGTAAGATAAATGTTGAGTTCTTAGAACTCTTTCTAAATGGTTTTGGACCTGTCAACCTAATCCAATTTTGAGTTACGTGTAAGAAGAAGAGTTCTATAACTTTTGTCATGTAATCTTTATGTTATATATGCATAATTTTGGATGGATTCTGGTGATTGATGTAACTAAGTATGGGGAATACATAGTGCAATTGATCTTGGTGTTGGTTTGATCGATTAAGTTTCCTTATTACATGTGTTTCCTTTTGATAATTGTATTAAATTATATCTAAGTGTATTCTTGATCATGATAATCATGAACATGCATGTTAACATCTTGACAAGATAGCATGAAGGAGGGACCTGGTAGGCTTTGAGCACTTCATGTGAGCATTCAAATCTATCCGAATGAAGTGTTAGTGTGCCTACGTAATTGAGTAAAAATAAGATACTTTAGCATGGTGCACAACCCTTGAAGTATATTTGAAGGGCCAAATTCATCAAGGAGTGGTGTTAAGGAGCTAGGAACATTGTGTAACTTATTTTGGAATATTTTGGAAAGTTTGGAGGTTTTGGGACAAGTTCAACAAAAGTGGGTTTTTTAAGGTGAAGGAGTTTGTAATATGAAACAACCCTTGATATTTAAGAAGTGGTTCCAAGATATTTTTAAAGAGTTAAATTTCATAAAAGACACCATTTGGAATCTATTTCAGATCTCTAAATGATTTTGGTTTCATGAAAAGTAATTCTACCCACATATTGTTTTCAACATGCATAACCTATAATCCCGAGAAAAAACTTGTTTTTAGGTGTTTTAGGAAGAATAAAGGCATGGGACCCATCCCATTCTTCTCAAAATTCTATTTCCAGTCAATATCATATAAATAAGTTCCTGAAAAGACCTCCAAATGCTCAATATATGTCGTCGTCAAGCTTCTCTCCAAGGTATGCTTTGGGACTTAGTCATTTTTCTAGGTGGACACATGTCACTCCCAGGCTCAAAGCACATTTTATTGCACCAACTGTCCCATCCCCTTGGGACATTTGGGACATAAAATTTCACCCAACTCCACTTGACCCCCTAGACCATCATATGACCCCGATAAAGCTCAAACATGAAAGATTAGCCCCTTTGCACTCATCCCCAACCCTCACTATTCTGCAATCAGATTTTACCACTTGTCATCACTAGAGTAGGGAAAATTTTATTGCACCTTATGAACCATACCCTTGGGATAATTGGGACACAAAAATTCACCCCATTCCCAACTTGGCCCTTGATCCTTCATGTGACCCAGAAAGGTGCTCCGCAAGCCATTTTTCAACCCCCTCTCCTCTCGCCTCCGCAAACCAACATCTACCACTTGTCATCACTAGAGCAGAAAACATTTTCTTTCACCTTGTGTCTCATCCCCTTGGGAAATTTGGGATAAAAAAATTCCCAATTCTTTCCCTCAATATATTCCTCCATGTGACCCGATTCCAAATTTCCCCATGTGTTTTTCACTCACTTTCTCTCTCTCCTCCACCGGCCAATCCTCATCCACCACTTGTCAAGCTAAGGGTGATGTGAATTATCTTACATTAGTTGTTATATACCCTTGGGATTATTGGGACACAAAATTTCACCCAACCTCATGAATTTTTAAAATTTTAAACATTGTTAAAAACTTATTGTCGTGTTGTTTCTCCTTGTGCGTGTGAGAAAACTCACCGCCACAAGAAACATTAAAAATCCATTGCTATCATTCATTTCTCCATGTTTATATCATTAATCCATGTCCATTACTACAAAATACATCTGAAACTTGATTTTTCTAGAGACACCATGCTCTTTTTCACCAAATGAACTCCATAGATAAAATCATGAAAAACTCATTTCTCACAAATAGACCTTCGGATTCGGTATGAAATTTTCACCATCTATCCCTCTCCTAGGTGCCTATAAGAAGTAAGAAAAAGAAACACACAAGGAACCTCTAATTTTTTATGTAAAAAACCATATATTTCTTCCCTAGCTCACATTCTTTTAGTTTCCCGTGTATCCGGTGGTCTGTTTGAGCTAGAAATTGGAGCAAAACATACAGAAGAAAAACCCAATATAGAGAAGCCAATTTTTGAAAATCCAAGGTGTGGGAGAGAAATTACTAAAAATAGTAAGTACCTCATGCTCATACTTACTATAAATATAAAATTTCTCAAAACAAAAAACCCATCAAAGCAAGTAAACTCATAAATGGAATATCGAGACTTAGGCCAAAAAAGCAAAAAAGTGTGAAAAAGCAAATAGTAAAAAGAACCTTCTAAAAATAGGAAGTGCTTAAAAATGGTAGTGTAACCTTTGTAATAGTGTTCCAATAATAATTAGAATTCCACAACACTGATTTCAAGGCAAAAATTAACCTTTCACAAAATAGTAGCTACATCTCAAAGGGCAAAAATAGAAAGTTCTAGTTTTGAGTACAAAAAGCTACGATAGGGCTCCATTTTCATTTATCTCACTGATTTTATTCATCTTCAAAGGGTATAAATATGGTTTCATAGCTCAAAAAAGTTAGTTCATCCTTCACGAGGTCTTAAGCCATCAAATTTATGTCCAAGAGCAAGATGGAACACCACGTGGCACAACAGGTAAAACCCAGGGACATTGTGCAGTTTGATAAGTATTAAAAAGGGGTCAAAATCTCTAGAGGTCATCATTTTTAAATCTTCATTTGGGTCAAAAGCATATGTTCTCCTTGGTGAGTTGTTTGAGTGAGTTCGGTGATTTTCTCAAAGTGAGTTGAGTTAGTGAGATGGGAGAGTTGGTTGGGTGAGTCAAGGAGAGGTTATTGGATTAAGCTTCTCAAGATAAGAAGGGGTGATTCATAGCATCATATTTCTCTGCATAAGCATCCAATTATGTCTTCTCAAAGTTATATATTCCCCATAGTGATTAATATTTGACCCCATGGCAAGCTTCTACAAGTACTTAGGTGACCAAGATTATGGCAACTCCCAAAGAGTCGTTTCCATGGATTCAAGAAATTCATGAAAGTGGGCCAAGAACAACGCACATCTTGTTTCCATTCCCAGTCTCACATAAATATTTGGAATGTTGAAGTCAAAGAGAACAAAGAAGGCCCAGACAACTTCCTGCTTCTTCAGTGGTACCTCAGGTAACTAGTATCTTGAATTTTCTAGGCCTAGGACTAATAAGCCTATGGAGGAAATGACTCCATCGGACTATGATTTGACCCTCACATCATTGGGTCAAGATTATCATGAGGGTGACTCTCATTTGTTCAAAAAATCTTCTTCTTTCCTTCTTTCTTAGAACAAATAATACAAGAAAACAATTGTATAATTAGAGGGATAGGTAAAAGCTCAAATTGCTTACATTCAACCCTTCTCAGAACCTAAATCATCATCCTCTCTTCCAATCAAATACATCCCTCCAATCAGCAGTGTTGATCCTGGGTAATCAAGAAATCACAAGGATACATGATTGATCCAAAAATGGACTGCAATTTTTTCACTCGATCACGAACCCCATGTAGGCTTTAAATTATTTTTGAACTTACCCCATTAAAATAAACTAATTAACAATGTAAGAATTAAAATACATTACACACAGGTTGATAACGGAGTCCGCCATGAATGCCTACATCTCTAAGTTCAGCAATAGAACCAATATATTATCTACTTCAATGACTGTAACAAATAATACAATCTAAGCATGATAATACTGAATACAAATGGAACAAGAACCCTTATACCAAGTAGCTATCCTAGTAGATTCGATCCAACATTCTATCTAAGAATACCTCTATGCCTTTTTCATGGTGCTAAGTATCCTCCCAGAAACCTCCATGCTTCCGCAATGTGGTGCTAAGTCTCTATATGCCAAAGAAACTCAATCATCGCCAACGAGCTCAATACTGAGTAATGACCAATATCGGTCCTCAATATGCCTATAAGAATAAATAGGACTTATTTTTTCAATAACAAATAATATCGACATTTTGTAGTGCCTATCAACAAATAATAATAGGCCCACTTCATCTCACCAATAACAAATAATATAGGCATTTAATAAAATAATTCCTATAATAATAAATATAGGGCTTACAATATTTTTCCTCCATAATTTCACCACCGAAATTCCTTCAAACTTCATCATTTGTCCTCCTCGGCTCTAGCTTGATGAATTTCTTCTTGGACAGAGAGAACCTTGGAGATTTTCTTATAGGACTTGTTCAAATGCCTATAAATGGCCTCTCATAATATTTGCTCTAATAATGCCTATTAAATAATATAATAGGACTTATAAAAATAATGCTTATATAAAATAATATAGGACTTATATTTTTTCTCCTCCAAAATAATAATGGCCTTCACATATTACTAAGGCCACATTACACTATCTCCTTGCTAGTTTATCTCCATGGCTCGGGAATGGAAGAGAGAGCTCCAAATGAACTTTTGGAAATAAGCTCCAAAGTGAGCTTGTGTAGAGGAGAGGGGTGTCTAGCATTTTATAGGCTAAGTGGCCTGATCATTATGGTTAAGTACCACATCTGCCACTCCATACCCATCTCGCCGAGCTAGACATATCGATTAAGGTCGTTGAATCGGTAGGAGAAGTTCCCGAGTTCGACACCTACAGCTTTCCTTTTTGGGTGGTCGTTCAATGACCCTACCCACTATGATCCACCAGCCTACGTGACTCCTCCTCATTCACTATTGACTTCCATCCGATATATCACTTGTCGTGACATCCGTCAAGCTCACTATGTATCCCCCTTTGCCTCATTTTTGAATGCTAAGCCACGTCTCATGGGTGCCGAGTCATTGGTGATCCTTTTTTTCTACGGCCCATCCACCTTGATGTGGATTATCCCATATCAATTAGGAATTGGAGAAGATAAGGCTAAAAATAGCCTTCACTTACCATACAATGCGTGTCTTGGGCCATGTGAGAAAACATTTTTCTAGCCATTGAAACCATATCAACTTGACCATTGGCTCGATGAGTTGATGGTATAGCTTGTCGATGTAATATAACCACCTCACCCAAATGGCTTGCCAATGCAACTCGAACTAAAACCATGGCTTGATGATGGCTTAATACACAACTTTCTCTAGCTTTCCATATAGCTCGATGAGATACTCTATCAAATCATTAGACCGATATTGGTCATTACTCGATATTGAGCTCGTTGGTGACGATTGTAGTCTGTTGGCATCTAGAGACTTAGCACCACACCATGGAAGCATGGAGGTTTCTAGGAGGATACTTAGCACTCGTGACAAAGGCCTATAGGTATTCTTGGATCAAATCTACCAGGATAACTACTAGGTATAAGGGTTCTTGTTCTATTTATATTCGGTATTATCTTGCTTAGATTGCATTATTTATTATAGTCATTAAAGTAGATAATATATTGGTTCTATTGATGAACCTAGAGATGTAGGCATTCTTCCAAACTACGTTATCAACCTGTGTGTAGTGTATTTTAATTCTTGTATTGCTAATTAGTTGATATTAATAGGGTAAGTTCAGAAATAATTTAAAGCCTATAGGGGTCCGTGATCGAGTGAAAAAAAAAATCAGTCACTTTTCGGATGAATGATTCAAGGAAGGCTAGCGAGAAATGGGTTGAGAAAATAATCTAGAAAGGAAAGGTATTGTTTCCAAATGTCATTTCTCTCATCAAGTACATCCTTACAAATTTTTCAAATTCAAAGAAGTAAAGGAGTTTGCAAAAGAGGTCAATTATTTGGATAAGGTGTTCTCACCGAGTCCAAGATGACCTCCTTTGACTCTCACACCCTCATGAGTAAGAGTTTGTTTTCATCCATTATAGAGAACTTGTCTCGAGTTTGGATTCATGTTAGGGATGTGAAATATGAAATTATCAACAATTCATTATCCAAGTTGGACTCTTGTGGACAACATGCTTTCGAGATATTGAATGATGTCTATAATTGTGTTCACAAGGTTGAGTTCCCTGCGTTCAATGAGGACTCATCATCGAAGTACACATTGTCTCACTCCAAGAGCTGATCAAGAAAGAGGCAGGTAACTCTCTCTCCTTTAATGAAGACAACTTAGAGTCCTTGGCCAATATTATAAGTTGCATTGTTGCAATTGTAATGGATCATGAAGAATGGATTCATCAATGTAAGAGGATAAGTGATGTCCCCGAGACATGGACCAAGGTGTTGGGTTGTGTTTTCATTCCAGAGGAAAATAAGTTTAAAGCTGCGATAGCTCAATTCACCAAAGAATTCAAGGAATAAGAACCCGCTCCAGAGACCCATCATCAGGAGGCATGATTCAGTAAATTTCATCATCATAGGGAGCTTCTTCATTAGATATGAAAACCTCTTCCTTTTTCTCTCTTCCTTCCTCTTCCTTCTCTCCTATTTCTAATTCTTTGTTGGGCATAATAATTTTATTTAATATCATTCAATTAATTGAATTCATAAAGTTACATTATAAAATTCCCTTTAATTTATAAAAAGGGAACTTATTTCTCACTTCCTATGAAGGTGAAAATTCAGGAGTTGAATGATACCATGAAGATTTGTGTATGTGAAGAGTCAATTCACGCTGCTATAAATTGGGATGGCTTCTCGATTCCAAAGGATCCTAAAAATTATTTCTTTGTAGTAATAGTGGATTGTGATCTATTGTTGAGCTTTGTATCACCAATGCACATGAAATAAAAGCTACATTTCTTTTATTCTCCTTTTCTTGTGTTTCTTCTACTTCTTTCTTTTATGCACTTTGCAAGTATAGTGTTGGAGAGGAACTTTGCATCCTCGATAGATGAATCTAAGAACTTTGTGTTTTAATTCATTGGTCCCACTAACTTCATTGTTGTTTTCATCTATATTGAATGTTGAACTACTCTAGTTATTGGGTGTGAACTCTATAATTGGCCTACTCATGGAAGTAACCTTCTTTTCTTGATTTCCCTCCTTCCCCCTCATTGTTGTGATTTCCTCCTTTATACCTCATACAAGCAATTTTCCATAGGTTCAGTGGAGTTTCCTTGTGTGATCCCGACCTATTTGACCAACCCACAACATTTAGTTTAGGATTAGATTAGTTACATTCAATAATGGGAGTTGCACCATTCAATGCAGAGGGGCATAGCCCCATGAACGTTGGTGGAGACACCTAATTTTCCCAACTGACAAATTTTCTCAACAACAATACATTAGTATGCTTGAGGACCTAGAAATGTACCCAAGTGCATATGTTTTATGTCTAAATTTTCCCTCAATTTATGTTTTCGAGTGAATATGTGATAGCATAAAGTATATGGAATTTTCATACCTTATAATCCTGTAGAGAAGAGTGTAGTGGATAGCATTCCAAGTGGACAAGTGAAGCATGAAGTGATCGTAATACAAAGCATGGAAACTAGGAAGGGGAGGTAGACCCTAGGGGTGAATTTTATACGTAATAGTGTGTTATTGGAGCTTGTTCTCACTGATGTGAGATGCTTCTTGTTGCGTATAAGGATGAACCTACAAAAGAAGATAAAAAGAGTAGTCAAAGTCATGTATGTGAAAAATCATAGTAATATATGTATAAGTGAGTAAAAAGTGTGTAAAAGTAAAAGGAAAGTGTGCACTTGATGTATAAGAGAGTAAAGGATAGAAAGTTTTCCTATTTTCTTTGGAGATGTTGTTGGATTTGAGTGTCTTATTGTTGAAGGGTGAGGTTTTTAGGTGATATCATGCCAAGAGAAATTTTTTGGGTGATCTCATGCCAAGAAAGATTTGTTTTGGGCAATCTCATGCCAAGATCGAGTTTTTTGGGTCATCTCACGCTAAGGGAATTTTTTTAGGCAATCTCATGTCAAGAATGGGTTTTTTGGGTGATCGCATGCCAAAAATGAGTTTTTTGGGTGATCTCACACCAAGGGAAAGTTTTTGGGTGATCTCACGCCAAGAAAAGAGTGTTGGGGAGAGAGGTTTGTTTTTCACTCCATCCATGGCGCTTCTCAAATAAGTGTCACTATGGATGGCACATCCCATTTTGTAATTTATTATAACTATTTGTAATCGAATGTACTTGAATTTTAAGTACATGAATAAAAATTTTAACTGGAGATAAGTGTATACGATACTATAAATTTATACTATAAACTACTACAAAATGTTTTGAATAGAGAAACTATCTATTTTTTCCCGAGGACACAAGATCCCACCATTCATATATGTTCTAAGTGCTAGTGTTCATTGTTTTTGGCCCGAATCGATTCTAGACTACTCGTGATTATGTGTTGTTGCCAATTCGTAATTTTTTGTTACGTTCTATAACTCGAGCTACTGGAAGGGTGATTTTTTCACCCAATAAATGTCCCCCCTCTTTTAGGGTGCATTCGACAAATGTAGGATAATGCAGCCCAAAGGAGAGGACCGGAAGAAAATATGCATATCTGATTTTGGATACCGTAGGGGGTAGGGGATGTGCATGGGAGAAACCAAGGTACATGCAAACAATGTAGGCTAGAAACGAGGGTTAGTGTAGAAAATCTAGCATGCAATAGAATACAATGTAACAAGCAACTATGTAGACAAGAGGTTCCGCAAAAAAATTAGGTTTCATACATGGGACATTGCTCACAATGTCACAAGATAATCAGGGCCAAAGTAAACAATTATCAAGAAAAACATAGGGCATAGAAAACAATAGTAACTAAGAGTAAGCAAAAAGTGACAAATAATCGTGGTTTTTTATCATCATGCAAGGAAAATGTTATGCATAAAGCACATGTTAGCATGTCAAAAATATAAGTAGTATGTCAAATCATGTATATATCAGCAAAAAGTAATTGGTATTAGCAAGAAGTAGTAAGTATTAAAATGATAGAACTTGTGATGTGTAGTAGGAGAGTAGCAAAGGTAGATGCCCCTAGGAGCCTCGACAAGACTAGTAAAGAGTAGTGTTAAGCATTATGCATCATGTAAGAATATGTAAATGTCTTGTATTCACCTCAATATACCATGTGAACGTGCATGTGTGTATAGAAAAATATAATGACATACTAAATATCCAACTAGCATGGAAAACAAAGTGTGACATGTAAATAGTATAAGCTAGCAAGAGTAAATGAAACTAAGATGTGCAAATGTAGTGTGAAGATGATGTTGTACTGTGATATGCAAAATGTGTAGATGAGAAGAATCATGTTTCCTCCTAGAAAATGTGCATGAGATAAGGTTCATTTAGGAATGCTCCCTCAACAATCAAGTATGAACCTTAGAAAAATGTTGTTTCAATAGGTAATGAATATAAATTATGTGAACCAGAGATGTGGTAATGCTTAAAAATATATTCATGAAGCACGAGTGAGAGAGAGTAGCCATGATATGATAAATTAGGTTCATGGAGGAATTGCACCCTCAACAGTTAAACATAAACCATAGAACAAGAGTGTGTCATTGGGTAATGAATATAAAGTATGTGAACCGAGATTTGGTAATGCTCAAAAATATATTCATGAATCACAGAGCAATAGAGAGTAGTAAGGATGTGAAAAGTGAGGTTCATGAAGGAATTTTACCCTCAATAGTCAAGCATGAACCATAGAACGAGAGTGTGGCATCGGTAATGAAGGTAAAGTATGTGTTTTGAGAGTATACTCTAGAAAATATTTAGTGTGAAGCACTTGAGCCTCAAATCTGACGAAAGTGAACTAAGAGTAGCCAATTGAGACACCAAAAGGTGATAGAGGGGGAGTGTGATGCCCCCAAATGTACAACCGAGGAATCAAGTAATCTCATCAAGGAGTTCGTCAATGTCAGGGTCATAGCCGATGGGATTGGGATTGGATACATAGTAGGCAATAGTGTGAGGGTGATTGTGGAAAAATATTATGCGGTGTAAATTATACATGTCAATAGCATATTCTTCATTAGTAAAAGGTGGTTGTAGAAAGTTATGTGCATACCAAAGAGTTATATTTTTGGTATATTCAAGAAAGGAATCATTGTAAACAAATTTGTGGCCAAAAGGCATTGGAAATGTAATAACAGTATGATTAGGGTCAAGAGTGCCACCAATATAGTCAAGCCAAGATTTTATGATGGTGAGCACAAAGGGACGGGGTGTATGTGCAAGGAAGACTGAAAAAGTGGAAGACACATAGGCCATAATCAACACTAATGAGTACATATACATGATATATGTGGGGAGAGTGAGGTGGAGGGATGAGATCATTGAATGTGAATCCTAATTGTGTTAAGCCTTCATATGTGCAAACAAAGTGTCGAACAAGTGGGATCGAATGGGATATGAGGCCAATAAGAGTCGTAAATGAGTAAGTTGCATGTGATGGATAAAGTTGCAGACCACGGGTGACCTAAGGAGATGATTAAGGAGGTGGTATGAGGTCCAATGTATGTATAGTTTCTTGGAAAGGGATCATGGTTGTAGTAGAGGGAGGAGGTTTCTTGAATTGATACTCACCTAGACCAATAGCAATAAAGATTTCTTGGAAATAGGATTCATATATATCAATAGGATTAATGTTAAGGTTACAAAAATATCATCGGTAAGTTCTACGACATCGACCTCATCATCGAAATCATCGATGTTGACATTATCATGTTGGGTAGAATTATCAAGGATTTTAAGAGGAGTGGTGGATGTAGGGAAAAGAGGAGCAATGAAAGGTGGAATAGTGGTAGTGATAGAGGGAGGTATGGTAGAAGAAATGAGATCATTAGTATGTGTAGGGATGCGAGGGTGAATGTGGAGGTAGAAGAAGTAATGGGAGTACTAGATTCATCGACATCATATGTATCGATATTATGATATGGAATTGGATTAAGTGGGGGTATAGGCATCACGGTGACTAGATCTATTTGTGACGAACTTGAATACATCAAGGTCAACGAAATGGTATGTTTATATCCATCATGTAAGAATCCAATGAACCATAGAAGTAACAACATGCATATCATGGATCCATGGTCTACCGAGTAAAAAATTGAATTGAAATGATGTATCAATGATATAGAACAAAGTGGGAAGGGTTTTGGGCCCAACTCATAAAGGTAAGGTGATGGTTCCAATACATGTTTGAGTAGTAGAATCATAGCCACGAACAAGAGTAGAGGATTTTGTGATCTGACTATGAGGAATTTTCAATTGTCTGAGTAATGAGAGGGAACATATATTTACATCAAATCCATTTGCAATTAATATGTGCTTGATATAATGGAAACCAATAGTAGCTGTAATAAGCAATGGTGATAAAGGATCACTAGATGGTAGTAGGAGGGATGTCTCCATTACTAAATAATATGGAATTTGGTAGGTTTTTGAGGGAGTGAATCGGAGGGGTGAAGGAAAAAGGGGAATTATGACTTAAAATGTGAATGGAATGTAAGGCATCCTCTAATGTATGATGACAATCTGGTGCATTGCATAAAATATCATAAAGAGATATTTTTTCGGTGTACTCATTTGTTTCTCAATGACATCAAAACCTTTGGAGGTGTTGGGAGGGACTCTAGAGGTAATAGGAAGTTGAAGAGACAGGTTGGAGTCATGATTTTCCTATTGCATCGAGTGGTGACCACATTGATATTCGAGTTGGTCTTTAAAAGGCTAAAGTGGGGATGGTGTTGGGTAGTGAGACCTACATAAAATCAGAAATGATGGAAGCTATGCTAGAAACCCTAGTGGGTGCATAAGATGGATAAGAGGGTTGGTCCATAAAGTCAAAGGAAGGAGAGAGAATCGATACATGTTTAGAAGGTATGGTTCAAGCAAATGGATTCACCAAATGATTTAATCTAAATTGAATTAAACTTTAAATTTAGAGTAACTTTATTGTAACTAATGATAAATAGATGATAACATAAAGCAATAGACAAGTAATAAGAACTCAAATTTATGAAACCCTAAGTAAGTGAAAGTGGAATATGAATTAGATGGTTTTTGTGCAACTTTGGGGATGATATAGACTGGGTAACTACTAGATATGGATGGGAAAAATTGTCAAGGCTCGATGAGGTTTATAGAATTCATAACTATGTAGGACAAAAGTGCCCATTGGAGGATAGGATCACCTAGGCACTAATGACTAGGCTGGCCACTAGTGACTTCTTAAATGCTTAGGTTCTAATCCTTTCTAGGCTAGAGGAACTTCACTTCTACTCAATATATATCACTTTAGTTTGACTATTAAATCATCAGTCATGCCTATAACCTGCAAAACAGATAGCTACCTACACATGTCCATAAACCCAATCAAATCTAATAAAGATATGCAGAATTTAGAGTCGAGTTGACCCTCATGGTCACCAAAGAGTGAACTTACAGTGAGCACTTTGCACTACATCTCGGACTCCATGTAGTTCTCCATGCTTGTGTGTGTAATGATGCCCTAAGATCCCCTTGTGCAAGTTTCATGATGATACCAAGGGATATATATAGAATATAAAAGTATGTAGAATGTGTATGATGGAATATAATGAACTCCCCTCCTATGTTGTGTATGCAAATTGATGTATCCCTTGTCCCTTGTATGAGTGTGCTAGATGTATGCTTTGTAATGCTCTTTTTCCTTTGAATGTAATCTTAGGTGATGATAGATAATTCTTATGATGTTTGGCCCCTTATTTGAGAGCAATAACTAAGTATATATACTATTCCCTTGTTTGAATTTTGTAATTGACAACTAAAAGGTCAACCCAAAGTTCTAAAAGGTGACCAAAAAGTAAAAGAGACCCAAAAGAGTAAGAAGAAGGTAAATAAGGTTAGGAGCACCCAAGAGGGACACGATCATCTAGGAACTTTTTCCTAAGTGGTTACTAGTGTATGAGGCCATAAAAGATAAATAAGTATGGTTACGGAAGGGATGTAATGTATGCAAGGCCAATAAAAGTGGAAGAGATAAAGCAAAAGGCTGAAAATAAGTTGTCAACCACTAGTTTTATTGCTTTGGAATCATGTATACATTAATATGCTTTATGACCTAGAACTTTACTCAAGTTCATAGATTTTGTGTCTGCATGAAGCATAGATGCATTCCAAGGCATTGAATGTGTGTTAAAAAAACTACTAAGTGAATTGCACCATGTGAACTTTAGATGGTTTCTTGATCACGGAAATATGATGATCCTTTTTAACATAAGGCCAAAGTTAGGACGTGGATATCATCCCCTTATCCTTATTGGCTCCAAAATTAATCTTTGTGAAAAATATGTCTCCTTTTTTAATGGAATCAACTTAGGATACCTTCATAATTTTTGTTCATTTGTTCCTCATTGAAATAGGTATTATCCTTGAGATAAAAGGATTACTCTTTGAATGAAATTATTTTCTTGACCAAACATTAAACTAAACCATTATCGTTACAATATACATCTTTTGTGAGATGTGGGCACACTCTAAAGAATTAAACATGTATTTAAAAACATTGTTATGAGACTTTCATTGAGTGGAAATGTGATGACTTCTTGATCCTGTAAACATGATGGTATTGGATTGAGGCACATAAGGAAGCGGTGGATATGATGCAAGAGGATCACCGTTATTCACCTAGGACGTGTAGTTCATGTTTGTAGAGGTTTAAATACCCCATCAATATTTTTGTCTGAACTTCCCATGTATTTTGTCTCATACCGCCATAACCTTGGTTCGGAGCTTCCCAATTTACCTAAGTGACAAATATATCTTCTTCTTGGATGTATTCAACCATGATGACTACCTTCCATGATAATTAGGATGAGTTGAATCATCCAGATTTTTTCATCAAAGTTACGAGGATTTCTCTCTTTTTGGACCATGAGACAACTACTTAGCCTTGCAATTATGTTAAAAAGCAATGAGATAGGTTGAATGTGAGTTAATACAAGTTATTTTTATTCCAAATTTACACCCTAGGTTAAATTTGGGTAACTTATATTTTTAATGGACTTATCCATTTTCGGGGGAGAAATACATTTAGATGGTTGTCAAATTCCACATCTCAAAAGAATCGATCGTTGCCATTTGAAACCCACGGGAGACTAAGTTATAAAACATTGGTGGGTTCTATATAAAATCCAAGAAACATTAACGCACCCATCATAGTCTACACCATAAAAGCGATTCAAGCACCCATGATGTGAAGGGGCCACGTGGCGGGATTACGGCTCAGCTCAAAGGTTTCAAGTTTTGTGGACCTCAAGTATGAAGAATAAATCAAGCTCAACAAAATTTTGGGTGCAAAAGCGGGCATAAAAGTCTCGCAAGGTCAACGGGCTATGTGGCAACTTTTATGAAGCCAAAAATTTTATAATTCCATCGAAAAAGAAGTTGCAATGTGAAGGAAAACTATAATAAGTCCGACAACCCAAGAAATTTGGAGCCTTTTCAATGGCTCGCCTTTCATGATTTGACATCACAAATTTTAATCCAAATTCTAGTATAGAGAATTTTGAAGGGAGTGTGGAACTTTCCCATTGGCACACACTTTGCAAGGGCTATAGAAATTATAACACTATGAAGGCACGTGGCTTTGTCTTATTGGCTCATTTTTATAAAGAAGAAAACCCACTCACAAGGACAATGGAAAATAAAGCAAAGGAAGTAAAGGCCTGATCCTCAAACCAATGAAGGAATAACACCTAGAAAGGGAAAAATGATGCACACATTGACAGAGGGTAATCCCTAAGCTAATCAAAGGTTGTCACGTGTCAAGATCATGTTCATCCCAACATGTAATTATTCAAATTCTCATATCTTTTAATCCGAACTCCAAATCTTGTAAAAATTTATGTCATTGGAAATATCTCTTTGAGCCCTTAAAATTTGATACAATCAAATTTGAGATTTGAATAGCGTTTAATTGGAAAAAATGAGAAAATCGGTCTAGGCATTGAAAACATAATTGTAGGTATCTTAACCATCAAAATTTATGAAAAATGATACCCCATCTCTTCTTGGGGACATAATGAATGTAGGGATGGCCTTGCAAGGTTCCCATGTTCTTTGAAGGAGGATTAAATGCATGTTGGTGGTGGATGAAAGAAATAATTTGAGTTTCCCTATAATTTCCCTCTTTCTCTCTCTCTCCAATTTCTATATATTGTAAAAACATCTCATTTGTAGGGGTTAGACATTCTAGTAATGTTTGTGCATACTTTTTAAGTGTTGCATATGTGTGTATGAGATGTAAGCCTCATATTTGAGCTTCTACATGGTGAAATTTTCCTCTCACCTTCATTATAATGTATTGTGCATCCTTTAAAGTAATAAAATACTTGTTTTGTGGCTACTTTCGGCCCTAGTTGTGTTCTATTGCCTTTTCATTACATTTGCAGGTATTTTGTGCATTTTCATTCTCCTTATAGGTTCATATCTGTTGTGTTTCATAGATATGGTGGTTTCAAGGTTGTGTTATACTGTGGCACTTATGTCTACCCTCTCTTTCACCATTTTGTTCCCATTCTCCCTCATTTGAGAGTGTCTCTCCACCCTTTTCTTGGTGTTATCACCTATGTTAATTTAGGATTCCCATTTTATGCATTTTCTCTTCCCTAGTCCTTGGATTATTATAATAGGAGTGGATAATTTTATTTCCTTCCTTAGGAGTAGTTTTAGCATTAGGTTTAGGTAGAGGAACCAGACTTCTCTGGAGGTTTATCTCACCTTGCAAGCCCCACACTTGTGAGATCATCCCATGTTTGAAAAAAGTAGGGGAATGTAATGTGCAAATATTAGGGTGCTAATTTTTTTATAACAATTTTGGCACACCTAGTGGGAAAGTAGAAGTTAATATTTCCATTTTTACAATTTTGGGTGTGTATCTTGGTAAAATTTTAGCATTTGAAGGCTCTGCACCAACACATCTAGCAACTCCAAACATCGAATCAATTGGTTTCAACAGAAATATTGCCTCAAGTTTAGAAGGTCTAGAACAATAGAAGAAAGATTTTAAGTATCTACAACTATTAATAGGAAGGAGAAGAAGATGTATAAAATTTTAGAGGTCACATTCACCGCCAAATAGGACTTTGTCCACACCACCTCTTGTAGGCCCTTTTTGTAGTCTACTAGATTTCTCGAGCTATCTTAATGACATAACAAATGAATCTACCATTTATTAACTTTACTAGTTGTATTCCTCTTTCTCTCAATGTAAAACATCCCATCCCAAAGGGCAGCTCTAAAAGTATCCCTTATTTCACTGGGGAGAACCATACCACTCCAGCTGACCATATTCAAGATATTGCCAATGTTTTTGTCATTCATAAAATTGTTGAACATGATGTAGATATCAATTTGTTGGATTTTTCGTTCAAGGGAAAATATCTTTAATGGTTGAAGATTTTGGGAGCGGAACAATTACTAATTGGGATAATTTTGGAACAGCCCTTTGCAATCAATTTGGGGAAAAGGTAGATAACCTCTCCTTATTAAATCATCTGACAACAATAAAGAGGGCTCATAATGAGCTCAAAGAAAACTTTGATTTCATATTCCAAAATATGTGGGACAAAATTCCAATCCTAGTGAGATAAACTCTACAAGGTGTTTATTTTTAAGAGTGTTAAATTCTAAATTGTTGTCATGATTCAGTCTATGGGGGTGCAACATTTCCTGGTGCTTATGCAAATTATATAAGTGTTGAGAATAGTCTTATTCATGCTAGGAAACGTTCCCCTAGACCTCCAATACCTATATACCTAGACATTGAGAACCCAAATTTTCACCAAAGACCTTAGTTAGCCCCTATCCCAACCCCAAGAAATCAAAGTTCTAGTGAAGCATCTACTTCCTCAAACACCTCGGTTGAATTACAAGAAGTAATAAATAAAACAATTACAAAATTTTGGAAATGAGTTGGTATCCATTAAGAGGCAGTAAGCCCAAAGTTTCAGACCATATCATCCTCCATACTAGTCCAATAAGTCCCCTTACCTACCAAACAAGCCTCCAGCCTAAGCTACAAATCAAAATCAAAATCAATTTCCTTCTACTTAGGCCATTTCAACCATATAATCCCAATGCAATTAGGTCATCCCAAGCTTTGGTTCTTGTTTAAAACAATCTTGTGGAATATTATGAGTGGTGTTTCCCTTTTCATCTTCCACACAACCAAGCAACATTCCCCAATGGCATTTTGAACCAAAATTTGATGGTCCAAAGTGCATTTATTTCTCAAGATACACCTTGTTATCACTTACCAAAAAAATGTGTGATATTTGAATTTTTTTCTAAGTGACCTCCTTTCCTAAGTTTGTTTTCCTTTGTGAATTCTTAAAGATTGGAAAAAAGTAAAATAGTTAATCATTTTGAGTAATTTGGGACAAATCGAGTATATTGCGGTGATTTCGTTTTGGAGGAACATGAGGAACTAGTTCCTCCGAGCCCATGTTCTCTAAAATTCCATTTCACCAGCATTGATTTTCATTTCACTTTGTGTGGATCTTTATATGTCTCATGGAACTATTTCCCAAGTCCTTTGTTTCTTGCAGTTTATTTATTTTTGTAAAAAAATTATACTACAAGCTTTTTGGGAGTTTTGGGAACAAGTGGAAGTTGTGCTTTTGGGTCCATTGTTCCTTGCATGTCTACTTTCTCCACATCTTTCCAATTCCTTTGTATTGCAAATATTTCAAACATTTTAATAAATCCTGGCCCTTGCTCTTCCTAGGCCTCTGTTCCCCATAGATCTTTGTTCTCTGAACTTGCCCCATCCGCAAAACATTACTTTCTTTTCATGTGGTTTCTCTTAGTGTTGTGGGTATTTCAAGAGTATCCAATACTCATGACCCTTATTCCACCCAACACCCGAGTTCTTTATATACCTTCCCATTATGCACTCTATAGCATTTTTACATTCACTCCTTGTGCCCTTAAGGACGTTTTTAGTCGTATCTTGCTCAATTTTCATCCATTTTCAAAAATAAAATTGGATTGGGTTCGTTTCAAAGTATTGTTCTTTTCACAAGAGAGGCCAATCATTTCATGCCCATTTGATTTAACTTAGTGGTGTTTTGTGTTTTATGCCCTATCCTTTGATTCCTTCCTAAAATCTATTTTCAAACCCCATTTCTTTGAATTTTTCCCTCACCCTTTCAACATGAAGTTCCAGTGTAGGGGATATGAACACATTTCTTCCTTGGAGACCTATGTACTAAACATAGAGGATAGTGATGTTAAGAATCTAAACCGAGATGATTTATGGGCCCAGATAACTGATGATGCTCCCACAATTATGGCCTAGTGTATTAAAAATAGTGGAATTTCCCATGTTGTCTCTGTTTTCTATTTTCTCATTCAATGCAAAAACATTGTCCTTACCTATGCCTCATGTTTTGACCCTGTAACCAAGGAATTCGAGATCCTCAAGGCCAAATCATTGCTAAAATTGATGTTAGTTGCATAAATGCATCCCTAGGAATCCCTGTGTTTGAAGATTCAAATACCCTGACCAAGGCCCAAGCTCAAAATTTGTTTGAACAAGATAAGGATAGATATAAGGAAATGATAGCTAAATCATGGCTCAAGATTGAAGGCTCAAATCAGAGAAGTTTCAAAGTTTCCTAAGGTCCTATACAAGTCACATTTCAAGGAATAATTTTCTAATATGATAACTCTATTAGAAATATTGATGGGCCTACCCTCCATAAATGAATTCCAATTTTGGATGTGTGTGTACATCAACATCATTTGTGAAGGAAAGAAAAATATGAACTGGGGAGAGATTATCTATGAAAATATCAATGAGCAACTGGTGGATGTGTAACAAAGTAAAACCTTTTATATGACTTCCTACCTTATGTACACAATTGCATCCTATATGGTGTGGGTAGGGTTGTCTCCTCAAAATGATAAGAAGAATGAACCATTCTATGAGTTTTACCCACATCTCACTTTTGAGAATAGTAAATTCCATTACAAGAGAGTAAATGATGTGTTCACAATGTTCATAGTCAGGCTTCTTGAAGGGAACACAACTAAAAGAGTATATGTAGAAGAAAAATAGTTGATTTCAACATATGGCACCTCTTCATTCAATTCAAAAGGTTTTCTTACATTAGATTGGTTGGTTTTGAAGGTACACCCAACAAGTTACCCATGTATTACAATGATAAGTTGGTCCTAGTAGAAGTTTGTAGACAACTTGATATGCTACATATGACATGTAGAGATAAGAAAATCATTGGCATCCAGTTTCCTATTTCTTTTGAGAACTACACATGTAGATCTACTCTTCATGCACAAACTATAGAGATGACCGTCACTGACTTCAAGTTCCATTCATACCAGAGAAGATCTTCCTTTAATATCAAAGGGTTCATTTCACAACATTTAAGGATGTCCTATTATCATCTTCCCACCATTGAAGATTATTGGGCAGATTGCATTGATGAATATGAAGTGAGGAGAAAGTATTTTGGGAGACTTTCCCTACATCAGATTAGGGACTTCAAAGTGTATCATATTCGATTCCTACGGACTCGGAGGATGACAATGAGAATTTGTATTCTACAGAGTATCTCAAAACTATTCAACATATGCCTCTCCCAACTGTTGATTGGTCCCAGAAGGAAAGGGATGATCCTTCAGACATGAACAATATTGTAATTGTAAGAACAAGACAATGGTTCAACAAAAGGATGGAGTATAGGAAAGCAATGAAACAATCCTCTTCTCAAGAATCCTCCACTTCACATAAAGAAGTCTCCACTCCTCAAGAGGTTCCAGCTCAACCAACTCCTTCTTCTTCACCCTTGGATTCAACAACCAAGGTGTACATAAAGAAATAAAAGATCAAATAAATAGAGAATATTGAGGAAAAACTTGAAAAATAGGTAGAGCAAGAGAAATATCATGAACTTGTTGAAGAATAATTATATGTGCTTTAATAGATATCTCAACCTTTAGAAGAAGAAGAAGAGAAATCCACAAGAGGAACATAAATATGAATTTGAGAAAGAGGCTGAAGAACATGAAATGAATGATGAAGAGGAATAAAGTGTTGAAGAAGAAGAAGATGAGGAAGATGATGTGAAAATCATAGAGCCAAACACTAGGAAAATAGGTGCATCAAGAGCTAAGATTCCAGTCAAAATACCATCTTCCTCTACCATTGAAGTACCTACTCTTGATGTTCTTGTTACTCAAGTCTTTTGGTCCTCCTCATGCTCTTACATTTACTCCTCCTCTGATCCACCTTCCAGTGATTCCTTCACATGGGTTCAGCCCATGATTGATAGTAGGAAGAGGAAGGCATCCTATCATATTGTTGCTCCTAGTTTTTATGTTGTGGCTTTTTTTACTTGGCACAACCCCTACTCTTCCAAAAATTCCAAGACACAACCTCCCGTTTGGTCTCTAATGCAAAAGGAAAAAAATTCCTAGAAATTTCTTAACCAAAGGGAGACAAAGATGAAAATGATATCATTGTGACGGATCTATAATTAACAAGTATTTCACTTGGAGAATCCACACCTAAGGGAGAGGTGAAAAATCTTAAGGAAATTGTGTCTAAAGTGATTGAAAGGGTAGAGAAGGGAAACAAGAATCAAGAAAAATTAGAATAATAGGTTCAGGTTCTTTCTAATTTCATTAATTCCTTTCTATCTAATGATAAAACTCCTCTGGACCCCACTCCACTCTCCTCACTTTCCCTTATAATTGTTCTCTCTAAGGAGGATATTAAAGATATCAAATAAATCCATAAGCATGCCTCATATGGTAGAGTTGTTGAAGCATTGGTGGAAGGAATGCTAATCTTTGGTTTAAATTTTATTGATGAGGCATACAAGGTATATGAAAACATTTCTACATCCCAAGATCAATTCAATTCAACAATCGGAAATGTTGAGAAAGAACTTAGGATATGGTTGGAGAGTATTCAAGATTTGAGAATCATGAGCACCACTGATGAGAAGGTTCTTCTTTCTCATAATATCTTTGATGATTCCAAAAACAACCTATCTAAGAAGTGGGTCTACAACATTGAGTGGAAAATTTGAATTCTTGAAGAAGCAACCACTGAGTTGAAGAACATGATGCAGAGAGGTGAATCATTTAAATTAGAAATATTTTCTGACTTGTAGGCCCTTCAATGCCAATTCTATAAGAAAAAATCTACATAGAGGCATTTGGTAGATGAATTCAAGGAAAAATTTAGTGCACTAATCAAAGAACATATGTTCAAATCTGAAACATTCAACAAAGAGAAAATGGAGGAACTCACTGAGCTGCATAATGTTGTTATAGAAGCCACCAAGGGCCTATTGCAAAATGGAGGAATTGTGAGAGAAATGGAGTATTATCTGGGTAGTTGGTTAGTTGCCATGGAAAATACAACCATTCCAAAGGAGATGGAAATTTCAAATGTTGTTGCTAAATTTAGAGTTCATGTGCTCAAAGTAAAGATCCCAGTTGTACCACTCTCAAATGTTCCTTCCTCTAGCACTTAGTCATTTTCTAGCTAGTTGTTATATTTTGGAGTTAGCTTTATTATTTTGAAAGTTGAATTGTAAATAAATCTAGCTTATGTAATTAATTAATTAAGTGTTTAACACTTAATTAAAATACAATTAGTTAGAAATTTTGGTTACAACCACCCTTCAACCTATATAAGGCTTCTTTTTCATTATAAAGGGGTTGGATTTTGGTGTTTTGGAATGTAAAAATACATAAATTTTCATATCAATACAAGAAGAAGATTTCTCTCCCTCTTATTTGTGTTCTTTCTATTTCTCTTTCCTGAAATTGTGAATGTGAATTCTAGTATATTTGAATATTGAAACTGTGTGTTCAATCCATTGATTATAGTGTGAGGAAATTTGTGTCAGTTACATTTATATTTCATGGATTTTCATATATATTAATTCATATGTTCTTAAAGTCTCATACATGCATCAGTAGGATATAAATCTGCAGTCTCTATATTTAATGTACTACCTTCTTCACTTCTTTTCATTACAGTAGTGAGTAATCTTGCATAACCAAGGAGAATACTTGTATTCTTGACTAGTGGATTAGATTGAACTTTGTGTCCCTATTTCATCCGTCTTACTCATATAAGTTATTGTTTCCTCTGAGAATATTTTCTCTATTCATCTTCTATATTGAGAATATCAGAAATATGGAATCATTCTTTACACCAAAATCCTCATTCAGAAAGTTAGTTTGTATATTTGTAAATAATTAGATTTTCAAATTTTTGGTGAATAAGGGAACCTCCCCACAAAGAGGAGGGATTGTTGTCCCCTAAAATGTTGCTTGTGTCTATACGAAAACATTTCCAACCAACATTTTTGGTGCCCACCATGGGGCACATACTATATTTCCCATCAATAATCTTCATATTAAACTAGTAGTATCAACACACTAGTAGAAAGAAGATACACACAAGGACAGAGATCCCAAGGTTTAGAAGATCATGCCTTCCAGTTGCGTAGTAACAAGGTTTTCATTTATCTCCATAAAGAAGAGGTAAAAACGTAATGTCCTCAAGCACTCCTCCTACCATAGAAAGAGTTGGTCCATCTTCATAATCAAGTATTGCTACTCAACCGCAATTAAGTGTTATTTCTCATTATTTAGTATTAGCATGTGTTGTTGTTCCTTTACAAACTATTTTTCCTACAATGGTAGCAACATTTCCTTAGGGCCAACAAGTTGGGCCTTTATCCCTTACACAACCACTGCACAATTTTCCTAAGGGAAATAGAAATAATTTTCCCAAGTTCATAGGTGATGGAAACGTACATCCAGATGAACACATTGTAACCTTTATTGTTCCATGTGGGATTTTTTGAGTTGGGCACGAGGACGTCTTAGTCATATTGTGTGTTGAAACTTTGTGAAACAATGTTGTAGATTGGTTCTATCATCTCTTGGGTGATACTATCACTAACTGGAATACCATGTGGACTCAGTTCGAGAAAAATTCAAGCCTACTTGAATATTTTCATGTAATTCTAGCCCAACTTTCCCAGATCAAGAAGGAACCTTATGAACCTATGTGGGAATTTGTTTCCAAATTCAACAAACTAGTTCATAATATTCTAGTTGCTACTCATCTTATTGATCAAAATCTGAAATGTTTCTTCCTTAATGCTGAGTTTCCAGAAGTGAGTTACGCACTAAGGAGAGCCAATCTTTCCAATATGGATGTGGATCAGCAATTGGTCATAAGTGTAGAAGATGAACTGATTATGCCATACAATTTGAGAAAAGAACCACCAAAGGCTAAGGCTTCTACTTCATGTACAACAAGTTCTAAATAGTTAGTTCAAAAAATGTCTAATGATATGATTGCAATCAAGAAAAAACTTTCTCAGAATATGCCATATAAGGATATTCTGCAAAGGAACTTCCATCCAAGAAACTATCTTCTACCTGCTCAACCAAAGATAGCCATTGAATCTCCTCTTATGAAGGTTCTAGTTAATTCAACCTATGAAGTATAAGAACTAGACGATGAGGTAAAAGCAGAGGAGATGGATGAACCTGAAGAAGAGTATGAAGAGGTCCAAGAAGAGGCAGATGATTCTCAAATCAATTATCTCACTTGTGAGTGAGTAGATGATAATGATGATTATGATGAAGTAGTTATAGACATGAACAAATCATATGTTGTCATGATAAGAGAAAAATTTGAGAAAGAAGAAGGAATTTTTGCATCCCGAAAAGAAATAGAATTCCAAAGAAGCTCTAGCCAGCATTCCAGTAGTTGCAAGAAGAGGATCACTCATTCCCACTATTGTTGCTAAAAAATTAAATACTCCATCTAATACTTCTTCTTCCTCCTCTTTACCTACAACAACTACACCTTCCACTCCCATTTCTAAAATACCCTCAACCTCAAAAGCTGATAAACCTAAAACCTCTATTGTTTCTAGTCAAGAAACTTTGTTTACTTCTGGTCTTTTGATAGTATTGATCATATCAAGAAGACTAAAATTCAGATTTATGAAGCTGAATTTTATTAGACTCACCCAAAGGCCTTTGCCCAAGTTGTAAAATTTTTCAAATCCAAGCCAAGTCATTCTTCCAAAACTTCTAAAGGTATCTTTCCTACTCTCGACTCTTCATCCCCAAAAAATTGATGGCTACTTGGACCTTCCACTTTTGAAAAGATTTAGCCCTTTTATGTCACGCTACTAATAACATGTTATAAACTCAAGAATCGTGTGTCATTGAATATGGAGCATTAGATAATTTGATGCCCATAAAATGTTCTCATGCACTTGCACTTACTCTAACCCAAAAAAAAATTCATGTTATTCAATGGATACCAAAGAGGTGCCCCTAGTTGGGAGAATAAAAGATGTTCAAGTAGTTTTTGTTACATTCCCGGAGAAACGAGTCAAAGCCACAATATTTGTTGCTGACATTCCTCCATCCTATGGTATGTTGTTGAGTAGAATTTTTACAATAATTCAAAGGTGAAATTCGGATGGATTGGCCCCATGCACTCTATAGACACAAAATCATGCACTTTAGACATTATTTAGTCTTGGTCTCATACTATTATTTAGAAGGTTTTTAAGTGAAGAAAGTATTAATTAACCCCCATCTTTTCACCATCTTCTTGTATTTTATTTTGTCATTCCCAACCTTTTACACCTACATGCCCAATCAATTTTTTTCATTTTTCATTATTTTAGCCTTGATCGGGCGCACAGTTAGCAGCTAATCTTGGGCACCCATGAGCCCCTAGTCCCACCCGAGGTTTCCGGTCATTTACACACTTTCTTGCCACTTTTTGGGCTCAATCTATCCATTTTAGATCCTTATCTTTTTGGTGGTCGACTATTTCAGGGTAAATTACAAAATTAAATCAAGAGAACCCTATAAATATAAAGTTATGAGACCATAATGAGGGATAAGGCAGCATCTACTATTATCACTCATCTAGAGTTACATCCATCTATTGCATTTACACCCACAAAGCTCCATCATTAAAGCACAAGCTAGGAAATTTGCATCACACTTCATAGGGGGATTCTATTTTGTTCCATGTACACATTCTATTACATTTTCTACATTTAGTTATTGCTCACTACTTCACAAAGTGCGACTAACACAAGAGCACCTAGGGCACGACATGCACACACTCACCAAAACTACATTTGGGTCCAAAATCTAGTGCAACACTCAGTTTAGTAAGCCCATTGTTGTGGCACTTGAGGTCAGTATGACCCATTCATTCTACATATTTATTTTTTAGGTTTTGATACTTCTTCTTATCTTCTTGCAGGTTTTCTACATCAGCTTGGATTATTGGTGACATACAATGCATGACAACAAAGTATATGCAACACGCAACAAGGGTTTCAGACCACCTTCCGACCCTATGAGAACCAGTTCCAAAGATTTTTCCCACACCAAGGTGCCCAGATTGCATAGGTCGGACCACCTATGGGCACCCCACTCCACTCAAATTCTCCAAATCTAACCTTTTTGGGACCTTTTCACATTCATTCTTGTTCCCATAATTTCTAGTCGACACTCGTGACACTCTATAATAGACACCGATTACTAAATGAGTTATTTTATTACCATTTTCTTATACATTAGGGTTTTATCTCATTAGTTTAATCATTTATTAATTTATATATCACTTTATTACATTTATTTACATCATTTATGTCCTTTATGTATTATCAAATTTTAGTTAATAATTTTGGTGAACCCAAACTTCGAATCCACCTTCATTCTAGGGATTTTCTTATCTTTTCTATCATGGCTTCTAATTTTGTCAAGTCTCTTTGCTTCAATTGATTCAAATGCACCCATCTTGTAAAGACGCTCTTCAACAAACCCTAGAGAATATGTGTCTTCCTATCAACATATTTCCTACCCAAGTCAACATTATTTTTGGTCATCTTTCTGTGGACTCCCTTGATTCTAATTCCAATCAATCTATTTGCAAATCCATTCAAGCTCTTCATTTTGTATTTCAAGATAAATTTCAAGCTCTTCATTCTGTATTTCAAGATAAATTTCAAGCTATGGAATCCACAATCACATCTCTTAAATCTGAAATTCAACAACTTAAGGATACTTCTCAGGCTCACAATTATTCTTCTTCTCATATCCATCCTATGTCTTCTACATGTGCTCATATTAGTGAACCTCAAATATTTTTGCTACCCACACCTCTCAAGTTTGCAATCAATGCTACACAACAAGATGTTCTTCCCAAACTCATAACTCATCAATTAATCACTTGTCATCTACTCATTATTATCCTCCTTGTTGGCTTGCAAAATATCATGGTCTCCCATATTGTAATTATCATCAAATCAACGGACATAATGAAAATGATTGTTATGCTTTACAATGAAGAATTAAACATCTTGAGCATCAAGGTTTCATCTCATTCACCACACAACGGTCATCTCCACTTGTTACATCTCAATGGGTTATTAAATTTGATTCGTCTAATGAGCATCATGTCATTACTTCTAAGGGAATTCAAGAGCCGCCTAAGCAACCACCCCTCAACATTGATATGCCACCTCTTCTCGAATCATCTCTAGAATCACCAAGTCAACATAAGAAACCTCCTCTTAAGGATGATCTCACTCCTCTTCCATTAAAGGTATCAGCCACCTCACCAAGTTATACGCAACAATCACCACCTAAAGTAAAGCTTGAAATTCCTACATCTGCTATAGATCCTACATACGTTGACGATTGGGACCCGATGACACTTACTATGATGATGAACCATTTGATGGTCACACTCCTCTATCACATCCAATCACTTTTGTCAAAGCTACTACTACTAATGAACAAGACACATCTCAAATTCCACCACCATTGCATGGTCCTACTATTGCTTCGACCTACCATTGTGTTGGCCCTCTCTCTTATCATGACATAAACAACGCTCTCCCATAATGGCATGGAACCTCTCATGTTGCTGCATAGTTCTCCATCATCATAGTGCATTTGGGGGACATAGCACCTAATACACTCACCCCCCTCACTTACACATATCTCATTTTTTCATTTTCATATAGGCATCTTCATCACATGTTTTAACACTATCATTACCCGATGACACACTCTTGTGCTTTGGTTCACACTTGACTGTTGAGGGATTACTACACATGAACCCCACACACTACACTATAGGCATTACACATTGTGTTTCATCACACATCGTGTGTCGTACATCATACATCATATTAGTTGTCATTGTACATATATCATACTTCTATTATCTAGTGTTGCATACTATTCATCATACTGTCCATTATACATATCACACACTTCATACTATTAGGTTATCTACACATATTACATTTAGTGTCTCTACACTACACCTCACAACATATGCCTTACATCATACATTGTGCATCTCTATGTCCCACATATTCTACATATATGAGTCTAGCATTACATTATACTACATACTACTTTACTAGTATCTCTACACATGTTACATTGCATTACATTTTACACATTTCACACATCTTGCATTACATTCTACACACCCACATTTACACATGTTATTCATCATATGGTCATCTTTCATCATTACATATACTACATTGTATTCTACGCACTGCACTCACCACCCTATTGCGCACTTTAGTTCATTGGTCCATACTCGACTTTCGATGGTTTAGAAATCAAATGGACCTTACACTCCTCACACATTTACTATTTGACCTTTCAACATTCAACATTTCTAGCATAGTGACATATGTTTTAGGATAAATCATCACCTATTCTATCATTGTGTAGTGGTAAACACCGTAGGTTACATCACCACTCCCTCTTTTCATCTTGTAGTGATATACACTTAGGGCTAAATCATCACTCATCCATTCATCTCCTGGTGATATACACTTAGGATAAATCATCACTTATATGTTCATCTAGTCGTGATATATGCTTCGGATATAGGTTTCATGCACACATCATCACTAGGTCACATCTCATCACTACACCTACAAATTCATCACAACGCGTTAGACACACAACATACACTTCGACCATTTCCCGATGATGGACTCTCATTTATAGTTCATTCTTGACTATTGAGGGGGATAAAAAAATGAACCTCATTTCATACACTTACATTCATTAGGGAGCACACGGCTCCTATCATCCATCTTGCATTCCATTCCATCCATCCACAACATACATACTATATTACATTGGTTTCTTTTATTCTTGCTTACTTTTGATTGTTCATGGTCACTTTATTACACATGCTAGTTAGATTTCGTATATGGAATTCATCCATATTATCCACACGTGTGTTCACACCTTTTCTAGTGATGTTCGCAGATGCAGGTGTCTTGCATGTAGCATAGACACTCACCTTCTACCCTTCCTACACCGGTCACCGGGGCATCCACATTCGTCTATTATAGGGGTTATTTTTTTATTTTGTACTTAGCACTCTACATTACTTTCTTTTACATGCTTTTTACATACCAGTTATCTTTCTAACATGTTAATGGGTGCTTCATGTGCAACATTTGTTATGCTGAAATATTTTATTTTATACTTGTTTGTTACATTGTCTTCCTTTGTTTACTTCTTATATGCAGAGCTTTTCCCCGTGTTTGTACGCAAACTTTTTTTTTTTTTTGGGGCCATGATTTCCTTGTGTGTTTTAAAACATCATGAGTGATGTCCCATGTTTGTAACCCACTTTTTTCAGCTTACTTGTCTTCTTGCATGTTTACACTACTTTCATTAGTAGATTTTACATTATTTGCATAGATTACACATTGTCTTTTTACATGCATGTTTGTTCGTACTAACACTTGTCTTTGGCTAGCCATCCTTTTTATGCATGCCTTGGTTTCTACTAAGCATTCCCTTCCCCATACAAGGAAGGGTTTGAGTACATATTGTTGGTCCTCTTTTGGGGTGCATTCTCCTATTAGTGACATGACATGCACCCCCAAAGAGGGGGGCATCATTTGGCATTTTACAATCTACACAACACACTTACACCAATTCAGTTCAGTGCACTTTCCACTCTTGGCATTGTGGGTTTACATAGAACAAGTGAGTTTAGACAAGTCTACGAAATCCATACATAACAGATTTTACAAGACATGGTGTCCTTAGCATTTTGCGAAAGCGATTACAGTTGGAGGTTATAGTGGGTGTACCTCCCTACACTAGTTCATCTAGTGGCATTGGATTTCCCAAAAACCAAGACAATACAAAGTTCTCTTCACACAAAAATTTAGGGAAGCAGCTTAAAGTTTAGAGGACACAGAGCATTTCCTCCCTATTCTTTCAACCTACAAAGACCGATTCACCCAAAAACATTGATCGAAAAGACAAGATATCCTTTCTACACTCTTTCTCTTAACATGGATCAGTGCACATGTTCCATTTACACTCTTTCATTTATGTATTTTACATTTACATACTTTTACATGCATATTTTACATTACATTTTTACACACATATGCATATATATTTGACTACTTGATCATTTTCTCCTTACAGGTCCGACCGTATGAGAAACAAACAGTCAAATGGGGGAAACAATAACAACAACAACAACAATGACATAGACAACAACACTTCACAGAAGCACACTTTGCATACTAACCATGTAGGTACACTACACACATCAACATCAACACACGTGATCTACCCTAGGTTCACTCTCATCACTTTTTTTTGCACATTTTCATCTTTAGTTTCCACAATCCATATTTTTTTCATTCCACACTTTGTCTAGTCCTTCGGCACACCTTCTTTATTACTCTACATCAGCATCAGGTACGCATCTCTATCTACTTTATGTTACTGATATTTCCACTCACCAACATAAAGTTGGGGCAAATGTAGACACAAAATCATGCACTTTAGACTTTAATTAGTCCCAGGTCTCATTCTACTATTTAGAATGTTTTTGATTGAAGAAAGTATTAATTGACCCCCATTTTTTCCCATATTCTTGTATTTTATTTCGTCATTCCTAACCTTTTACACCTACATGCCTAGTCTATTTCATTTATTTGATGTTATCTTAGCCTCGACTATGGTGCTCATGCTAGTATTGGAGCACTGTGGGTGCCCGGTCCCACCAGGGAGCCCCGATCCTTTTCACACTTTCCCACCACTTTTTGGGCTCTTTCTAGCCATTTTAGATCCTTATCTTTTTGGTGGTCAGCCATTTTGGGGTTAATTATGAAATTAGATCAAGAGAACCCTATAAATATAAAGTTATGAGACCATAATGAGGGACCAAGCATCATCTACTACTATCACTCATATATAGTTGCATCCATCTATCTGTGCATTTGCATCTAGATAGCTCCATCATCAAGGAACAAGTTAGGAAGTCTTCATCACACTTCATAGGGGGATTCTATTCTATTCCATGTAAACATTCTATTAAATTTTCTACATCTAGTTATTGCTCGTTACTTCACAAAGTGCGACTGCACAAGAGCACCTCACGCACGACATGTACACACTCACCAAACTACATTTGGATCTGAAATGTAATGCAACACTAAGTTTAGTAAGCTGTTGTTGTGGCAACTGAGGTCAGTCTGACCCATTCATTCTAGCATCTTTATTTTTTAGGGTTTTGATACTTCTTCTTGTCTTCTTACAGGTATCTACATCATCTTGGATTATTGGTGACATACAACGCAGGATATCGAAGTAGATGCGACACACAACAAGGGTTTCAAACCACCTTCGACCTTGTGAGAACCAATTCTAAAGCTTTTTGCAAACCATGATGCTCATATTACATACCATAGTGCTCGTGGGCACCCTAGACACCTCGATTCTCCAAATATATCCTTTTTGGGACATCTCCACATTCATTCCTATTCCTAGAATTTCCAATCGACTGCAACGCTCGCAATGTGAGACACCGCTTACCAACCGATTTTTTTCTTACCCTCTCCTTGCACATTAGGGTTTTATCTCATTAGTTTTATCATTTAGTAATTTATATATCACTTTATTACATTTATTTATAGCATTTATGTCATCCTATATTAGATTAACTACCCCTATATTATTAAGTTTTAGTTAATCACACTCATCCCACCAATGGACAGATGAAGAAACTTTTACCAGAGAAACAAGTGAGTACATTGTTCAAAATATGGATGATCCTAAAGCAAAAATTTTGTATGAAGACATAGGTCATGGAAACTATATGGTGATGTCTCGAGCCTAAATTCAAACCTCCCAAGGTTTTTCAAGATGATCCCAATGGCATTTGTATTCTTGAGTTTGATGGAAGTTGTTCCATGGATGGTTCAGAGCAAGAATTATTTTGGTCTCGCCTAATGGTAAGCTTAACACATTCTCCTATAAAATTAAATTTTCTAACACGAACAATACAACTAATTGTGAGAAAATTATTCTCATCTTAGCAAGCAGCGATAAGGGAGATGGTAATAAATAACCTTTGTGTATAAGGTGATGTAAAGTTTATCATTAAACGAGGTTTGGGGATCATTTCGTAAAGAATCGTAGGTTAAAGAATTATAGAAATATGGTTTGGGATTTTGTTGAGTGACTGGATTCCTTTTCAATAAATTTTGTGCCAAGATATACTAACACCGGAGTGGATGCTTTGGCGGTTTCCGGTCCTCGCTCATCCCACATCCAGATTTTGGAAAAGAAAAATTTTAAGTAGAGATGATTTTTAGACCAAGTGTCCTAGAAAATGTAGATAACTAGAGAGTATTCAATGACGAACAGCATTTTATTTCCTTTCTTGAACTCGAAAGATAATTTTAGCCAATTGTACTTCAAGGGAAGTGAATCCGACAATAGTGATTCCACTACATCTTCCATTCCCGAGGAAGGAGTTGAAAAATAATTTAATAAGGATGGTTACATCAAAATCAAAGGTAACAAGATCCCTAAAGGTCTTGTGAGCTTAGAGGATTTATTTGATAAGCATGATAGATATATCAAAGGAAAAGTATCACAAGATTTTATCCAATCAGTTGAGTTTGAGAAGGTTAATCTAGGAAGTGATGAGGAGCCAAAATTTTTCAATATTGGCAAATGTTGTTCTAGTGAAGAGAGAAGGAAGATGGTTGAACTGTTAAAGAAGTACATAGATGTTTTGGCTTATTCCTATGATGACTTGAAAACTTTTAAGCCAAGGGAAATGCATCATTACATTCCCTTAAAGCCAAGTACTCAACCATTTCACTAGAAGTAAAGGCAATACAATCCGAAGATTACAGGCACAATTTATCAGGAGATTTAGAAACTTCTCAATGCCAAGATAATTTTCCCTATTCACCATTCAACCTAGGTTGCAAACATTGTGTTGGTGAAAAATAAGAATGAAGATATTCATATTTGTGTCATTTTAAGAAATTTTAATTAAGCTTCTCTCAAGGACAACTATCCTCTTCCTATGATGGACCAAATTCTATAGGCTATGACCAATTTAGAGATGTTGTTTATGCTCGATAGGTTTTTAGGCTACAACCAAATTAAATCAAACATACAAGATCAACATAAAACTAAATTGTCCTATAGAAGAATGTCTTTCACCTTATTAACACCGGTGCAACATTCCAAAGGGTAATAGACTTGACCTTTGGTGACTTGAATAATAAATTCATAGTGATCTATCTATATGATATCACCATATTCTAAAAGAGAGAGAGATGATCATTTCAAGCACCTGAAATATATTCTTCAAAAAAGTAGAGATCATGGCATCTTTCTAAACCCAAAGAAATTTTTCTTCGGTGTTATGGAGGGAAAGTTGTTTGGGCACATTGTGTCTAAGGATGGAATAAAGATTGATCCAGAGTGTGTCCAAGCTATCCAAAAGATATCTTTGCCAACAAGTAAGAAGGGTGTTCATTCGTTGTTCGGAAAATTAATTTTCTCATAAGATTTATTCCTAATT
This sequence comes from Taxus wallichiana var. yunnanensis, assembly GCA_018340775.1. NCBI lineage: Eukaryota > Viridiplantae > Streptophyta > Pinopsida > Cupressales > Taxaceae > Taxus > Taxus wallichiana. The sequence continues at coordinate 768,408,092 of CM031239.1, read as the reverse complement.
TTTCATAATTGACAAGGAACATAGCTCATATGATGAAAGAGAAACAATCTTTCTCTTGACTACCGAAGGGAAGAATGCCTTTGAGAACATCAAGAGAGTTATTGCCAAAACATGTACTCTTTCTTGTCCAGATTTTGACAAAGATTTTATAATTTATTTTTATGCCTCTAAGCACACCCTGGTAGCAATCCTGGTGTAAAAGAACTTTCATGGATGTGAAGTACCTATTGCATTCATGAGTTATGTATTGAAGGCCCATGAGTTGAAGTAATCTCAACTATAGAAGCATGCCTTTGTTATGGTAAAATTCATGAAACAAGTTTGCTTCTACATTATGAATTCACACTATGTTGTGTTTGTACCTAATACAACAGAGAAATTGCATCCTCACCCAAAGAGGGAGTTCGAGTCAAAACGAGGAAATTGGGTAGCTAAGGTGTAGGAGTATGACCTTGATATCAAGATGACTAAGCTTGTTTGAGGTAAGGGTCTGTGTGAATTTCTTTCCAATGGTCCTAAGAGTGAATTAATTGAAAAGGAAACTACTAATATTCTACTTGTATGAAATATTTGGTCAGAGTTTCTTTATTAAACCCAAAACAATAATGCAAAATTAACACCGAATAATAATAAAAGAGTTTCAATTCATTCGGGATGTTATTGATATTGATAGACGTTACATATATAGTGTTTGATCTCCTACAATGGTGGATTCAACACTCATCTTCAATCCCTACAATCTCTCAAACTTATCCCTAAGATATCTCTAGCTAATCTCTAGGATATCTCTCACACTAAAATAGCTACGTGAGTTGTTCTCACAACTCACCAATAATAAAACTATTACAACTATATTATTAATATGAGTTTTATAAACTCATTATTAATAATATTACATTTTATTTAATAATGTTACACAATATTTTGGTAACATTCACTCCCCTATTGTTAACATTATTAATTTCCAATATACACTCCCCTAATGTTGACATGGTACAATATAACTCTTTTTTCTGCAACGTGTTGCACGGGCTTGCCTCATAATCTGGATCAAAGAAAGGCATGTAAACTTCCAATTGGTTGACTATCTTGCTACACATGACCACAACTATGTGAAGGAACACATCCCACATTTACTCCATGAAAAGAACACACTCAAAATTCCACTGCGGATCATCTTCATAAAGAAGGAAGGCAGTCAGAGGACCACTACATCAGTAAAATTTTATCTACCTTTTTACATCTATGGTTTTCTGGATCTACCACCAACCCTTTCCAAATCTATGAGTGTTACAATAAACTTAGATACATACTCTACAATTTTTTCTTCTAGGAGGTTACATATAGGAATTTCTCACACATTACAATTGAATAGGAATGTGACATCTGTTCTTATTTTCACACAGTGGAAAATAAACACACAACTAAAAAAATGCCACAACTTCATTGTGTGGCCCCATCGCTTGTGGCTAGCGAGAGGTCACTGATTGACCTCCTTCCTCTATTTCCTCCATCCTCCAATGGAAGTGCTACTTAGCAAATGTAGCTTTGAGGATCAATAATAATGCGCACATTGGTTCCCCGAAGATGTATCCATAAGGCATTTTTATTTTATTTTTTATATTTTTTTAAATACAAATTTAGAGAAATTTTGACACAAAAATAAAACAATAATGCAAAATTAACACCGAATAATGAAATATTTGGTCAAAGTTTCTTTATTAAATCCAAAACAATAATGTAAAATTAACATTGAATAATAATAAAAGAGTTTCAATTCATTTGGGATGTTATTGATACTGATAGAGGTTACATATATAGTGTTTGATCTCCTACAATGGTGGAGTCAACACTCATCTTCAATCCCTACAATCTCTCAAACTTATCCCTAAGATATTTCTAGCTAATCTCTAGGATATCTCTCACACTAAAATAGCTACGCGATTGTTCTCACAACTCACCAATAATAAAACTATTACAACTATATTATTAATATGAGTTCTATAAACTCATTATTAATAATATTACATTTTATTTAATAATGTTACACAATATTTTGGTAACATTGTACTCTTTCTAAGTTCAAATAATGAGTTGTATTCTAATATTGCTCATTTCCTCTCCTATGGAGAATTTCCGGCACATTTGAGTGCTAAAGAGAAAAGAGCCATCAAACTCAAGGCTGCTCAATATGTACTTTGGGATAATTATTTATTCAAGAGAGGAATTGATGGTCATTTTCTCATATGTGTTGATAAGGATCAACAAAACATATTACTGAGGGATTTCCATGATCAGGCCTATGGAGGTCACTTCTCTTCCTCAGTGAAACCTAATAAAATTCTTTTCAGTATAAGGGATTATTGGACAACTCTGTTCAAGATGCAAAAATTCAGTTTTGAAGTGTGAAGCATGTCAAACTTTTATGGGCATACCCAAGTTGGCCACCTTTCCTCTCAAACCAATGGTTATTGAAGAGCCTTTCCAGCAATTGGGGCTAGATTTCATAGGAACTCTTAACCTAACTTCAAGTGCAGGACACACACATGTTCTGATAGCCACTGATTACTTTATGAAGTGGGTTGAAGAAAGTATAGTCAAGAGGACCGAAACTGAGGTAGTCTGTGATTTCATTAAGGAAAATATATTGGTCAGGTTCGGGATTCCAAACAAAATTGTTACAAACAATTCCCTGCTTTTCTTCCTATGAGTTTATAAATTTTTGTTATGGGCATGGAATTTATCTTACACATTTATCGATTACTATCCACAAGGGAATGGACAGTCGAATCGACCAATAAAAACCTAGTAACCATTATCAAGAAACTTGTGGATGAATCACATAGGAATTGGCATAATAATTTTTATGATTCTCTCTAGGAAGACATGATCATACCAAAGAGGGTCATTGGATGTCTCCATTTTAGTTATTGTAGATGGGATGGAAGATTAATTGTCACCATAATGGAGTTTCGTGTTGCATCTTACAAAATCTATTGAAGATGAAGAGTTCTCAAGTGCCATGGAGAAGAGGATTCTATATCTGTAAAATTTGGATGAAGAAAGGTTACAGGTTGTGGATATAATCCCAACACACCAGCAAAAATTCAAACAACTTTTTGATAAGAAAGCTAAGCCCAGGGACTTGTAGATTGGAGATATTTTCCTACTTTGGGACAAGAGGCATGAACCATGAGGAAGCCATGGTAAGTTTGATTCTCTTTGGCTCGGGCCTTTCAAAATTTGGCATTTTCTAGTGAAAATTCTTACTATCTAAGATATATGGATGGAAATTCCCTTCCATTTCCATATAACAGTCAATATATGAAATTATTCAAGTCTTGAGTGAACAATAGTCCTTCGTATATAGTCTTGTGTATTTTTATTTTTTTGTTGTGTCTTGTGTCTTTGTGTCTCTATCTTCTTCTTTTGGTCTCTTTCTTTATGTATTTTCCAAATGGATAATCACTAATCTTGTAACCATGAGATTTTGGGGTTTCTTTCCCTATCTTGTTTTCATTGTGTATCAAGTCAATCCAATCCCCAGAAAGAGCCAATTATTGTCACTTACCCAAAAAATGTGTGTGTGTGTTTTTTTTTTAAATTGTTGCTAAGTGGCCCCCTTTCCTTAGTTTGTTTTCCTTTGTGAAGTCTTGAAGATTGGAAAAAATCAAAACAGTTAGTCATTTTGAGTAATTTGGGACAAATTGAGTATATTGTGATGATTTCTTGTTCGGAGGAACAAGAGGAACTAGTTCCTTTAGGCCTCCCGTTATCTCAAATCCCATTTCACCCACATTACTTTTTGTTTCAAATCTTATAAATCTTTATATATCTCATGGAACTATTTCACAGAGTCCTTTGTTTCCATGTAATTTATTTCTTTTTGTAAATTTTTGATATTGTGGGCTTTTTTGAGAGTTTTAGGGAACAAGTGGAAGTTGTTGTTCCCGTATGTTTGCTTTCTCCGCATATTTCTAATTCCTTTGTATTGTGGATATTTCAAGTGTTTTAAGAACTCCCTACCCTTGTTCCGCTTGGGCCTCCATTCCTCGCAACTCCTTGTTTTCCATACTTTCCCCATTTGCAAACCTTTCCTTCTTTTCATGTGGTTCCCCTTAGTGTTGCAGCTATTTTGGAAGTATTTGGTACTCATCACCCTTGTTCCACCCAACACCCGCCCCATAAGCATTCCATTTGCACACTTTATAGCATTTATTTACATTGTGGGTATCTCGAAATTTCCTCGAACTCCCGATCGTCATTCCCTCGGGCCTCCATTTCCCTAAAACCTATCATGACCATAATTAATGAGAAAATAGTTAAAATATTCTTTTGAAATTTATTGTCCCCATATTCATTGTATTCTATTGTAAGTTCCTCAACATTGGTAAGGTAATAAATGAGAAAGAAAAGCATGGTTTTGTAGAAATTTTCCATTATTTTGTTGATATCTTTGCATGGAGTTATGAATACCTTAGAGGATTTGACCTAGTCCGCTCAACATACCATTGATTTAAATACATATGTCGGCCATTCAAGAAAAACAAAGGCCTATCAATCCCACATTGAACCCCTAATGAATAAGGAACTGGAGAGATTAATTTATTAAAGTATCATCTTTCCCATTAAGCACTCATCATGGGTGGCTAATCTAGTCCCAGTGTGGAAAAGGAATGGAGAAATCAGGTTGTGTGTGGACTTCAGAGATCTAAACAAGGATTCCTAAAATATCATTACCCACTACCCTCTATGGAACAAATTTTACAAATGGTAGCAGGTTCTAGAATATTTTCTCTTCTAGATGGATACTCAAGGTACAATAAAATCATGGTAAAGGAGGAAGATCAATTTAAGACAACCTTTACCACGAAATGGGAACCTACACTATAGGAAAATTCCATTTGGCATATCTAATACAGGAGAAACCTTTCAAAGGGCCATGGACATGGCATTCAAAGGATTGATTAACAAGATTGTTCTTGTCTACCTTGATGATATCATGGTGTTCTCCAAGGATGTAGCTGATCATCTTCTTCATCTCAAGAAATTTTTCAAAATACGTAGACAATTTAGAGTTTCTCATAATCCTAAGAAATTCATTTTTCTATCTCACGAAGGAAAACTCCTTGGCCATATTGTTTCTAAGGAAGGATTAACCATTGACCCGTAAAGGGTTAGTGTCATTATTGCATTGCCATTTCCTAGTCATAAAAAATCTCTCCAAAGTTTCTTGGGGATAATCAACTTTGTTAGAAGGTTTGTTCCAAATTTTTCCAACCTTGAAAGAAAATATAAGAGAAGGTATTTCAGTCTTCAATCCATTCTTTACATGCTCTTTTATGGCATTTTATTCAATAAATATGTGAATGGTTTTCTCCTAAGCTACAGTAGGACAAATCAAATGGAGGAAGTGTTACATGAGCTCCATGATGAAGAAGCAGGAGGTCACTTTTCTCCAAGATTCACAGCTCTCATAATCTTGAAAGTAGGTTATTATTGGCCTAATATCTACAATGATTATTATTCATGGGTCAAAAAATGCAAGAAGTGTGTCTTCTTTATAGGTAAAGAAATATTATCAACCCTTCCACTCCACCCCATCTCTATAAGTGAGCCATTCATGCAATGGGGGTTGGACTTCATTGGAGTAATCAACCCAAGTCGAGCTTGGGTCATAAGCTGGATGCTTATAGCCACATACTACTTCGCCAAGTAGAAAGAGGCGCTTACACTCAAGTAAGAAAATGAGGTCACCATTCTAGATTTTTATGAGGATATTATGGAAATATTTGGTTTTCCTTCCACAATTGTTTCTAATAATGCTTTGTCTTTCATCAACACAAAATATATATGATTAGGTAGTTAAAAAGGAATATACTTGAGTACATATTCAAATTATTACCCCCGGGGTAATGGGCAAGTTGATTCAAAAAACAAGAATCTCTTGAGGATCATAAGGACTTTAGATGAAAATTAGATAACATGGCACACAAAATTGAAATCAACCTTGTGGGTTGATAGGATTATTCCCAAGAAATCAATTGGTAGCTCTCCTTACAAATTGGTTTACATAAAAGAAGCAAGGTTGCACAATATCTCGTTTAATTTCCAACATTGGATCTTATCAAGTAGTTAGAATTGTTTGGGTTTGGGGCTATGGAAGTCAGGTATGTAGAGCTCATGGAGCTAGTGGAGATGAGAAATCAAGCAAAGATAAGCAATGGAAAAGGATCAAGCTCAAATCAAGATGTGTTTTAACAAGAAGACCAAAGCGAGCTTCCAAAAATGATACTTTGTCCTAAATTTGGATACAAAAGTCCAAACCAAGTATAAACTCCAAGTTTGATGTAATATAGAGTGGCCCTATATGATCTCAAACTGAAAATCAAAGAATGCTTTCTAGTTGTCCAAATTGGATGGAGAAGAATTGCATATCCCAGTCAATGGGATATATCTAAAGCATTGCTACTAAAGTGAAGTTCCTCCCTTGTACATAGTAGATTATTTTTTAATTCCTTTAAGTGCTTTTAGCACATTGTCTTGTTGGTAGATTAGTTCAGTTTCCCTAAGTTCTTTGTATAGTTTTATTTATTTTTGATGGCATGGTTTCATTGCATAATGCTTCATGAAGGACTTTGAATAAGATATGATCAAAAAGGATGATATTTGAAGAGTTTCGAGGTTGCGGGGATCATTGCGATATCTCAAATACATCAAATGTTGAGGATCATAATCAAATGTTGGGTCAATTACTTAGTTTCATCATTGATTGTAGGAAAATAGGCTGAAAATACCAAGTTAAAACATTTTTCAACTCCCATAAAGTTTAATTCAAAAAATTCTTATGATGAGAATGGTTAGTTTAGGCTCCAAATTGTGTTAAGTCTATGTAGTGTTTCATACACTCATTGGTGTGTTCTTCGAATTTGGATCAATTTTTAGATTATCGGGCTCGACTCCATGCACAATGGATGCTTTAAGGCCACTTATCTTCACATATAGTAGTAAGATTACCCCGTGAGTCACCAATTGTTATCCCAAATTTACCCCTAGGTTAAATTTGGGTAACTTATCTTTCTTAATGGACTTAACCATTTTTAGGGGGCGAAATATGTTCATATGGCCATCAAATTCCACATCTCAATAGAACCGGTCGTTGGTATTTTAAACCCATGGGAGACTAAGTTATAAATTATTGGTGGGTTTTATTTCAAATCTAACAAACGTTCACGTCCCATAAAATTCTATAACACTAAAGTAATTCAAGCTCCTACGATGCGAAGGACCCACGTGGAGGGATTCTAGATCAGCTCAAAGTTTTCAATTTTTTTGGACCTAAATTCTGTGGAATAAATCAAGTTTGACAAAGATTTCGGATCCATGGCAAGGAAAACGTGTATGCAAGGTCAACAGGGCTACACTGTAACTTTTGTGAAGCTAAAATTTTTATAATTCCACCGAAGTAAGAAGTTGCGCAAAGGCAAACTCTAATAAGTCAAAAATCAAGAAATGTGGAGCCTTTTCAATTGCTCACCTTTTGTAGTTTGACATTACAAAGGTTAATCCAAAGTATGACACAAAGTGAATTATGAAGGGAGCGTGGAGCTTTCCCATTGGCTCATGCTTCACAAGGGCTATAGAAATTCTAACACCGTGAAGGCATGTGGCATTGTCCTATTGGCTCACTTTTCATAAAAGAAGTAGACCCACTTGCAAGGACAAGAGAAAAGAAAGTAAAGGAAGTAAAGGCATGATCCCAAGCCAATGAAGGAATCACACTTAGCAAGGGACAAAATGGTGCACACATTGTGAGGGTAATCCCAAGCCAATCAAAAGCTACAACGTGTCAAGATCATATTCATCCCGACATGCAAGTATTCAAATGATCATATATTTCGATCCGTAACTCCAAATCTTGCAAAACGTTATGTCATTGGAAATATCTCTCAATCCCTTCAAATTTGAAATTTGATGGCGTTTAGTAGGAAAAAATGAGAAAATCGGTCTGGGGATTGAAAACATAATTACAGGTAGCTCAACCACCAAAATCGATGAAAAACGATGCCTTATCTCTTCCTGGGGACAGAATGGATGTAGGGATGGCCTTACAAGGGCCATGTGCTTTACACAAGGATTTAATACATGTTGTTGGTGTGTGGAAGGAGGAATTTGAGTTTCCCTCTAATTTCCCTATTCTCTCTCTCCAATTTCTATATATTGTAAAAACGTCTCATTTACGGGGGGTGGACATTATGGTAATGCTTTTACATACTTTCTAAGTGTCACATATGTGTGTATGAGCCGTAAGCCTTAGATTTGAACTTCTATGTATGGTGAAATTTACCTCTCACCTCCATCAGAATGCACTATGCATCCTTTAAAGCAATTAAATACTTGTTTGTGGCTAATTTCAGCCCTAGTTGTGTTTTATTTCATTCTCCTTACCTTTTAATTGAATTTGCAGATATTTTGTGCATTTTTATTCTCCTTGCAGGTTCAAATCTATTGTGTTTCATGAATACGGTGGTTTCAAATTCAGTATTAGACCGTGGGCACTTATGTGCGCCCTCTCTTTCACCATTTTGTTCCCATTCACCCTCATTTGAGAGTGTATCTCCACCCTTTTCTTGGTTTTATCACCTCTTTTAGTTTAGTATTTCCATTTTATGCATTTTTCTTCCTCCGGTCCCTTGGATTGTTAGAATAGGAGTAGATAATCGTATTTCCTTACTTAGGAGTATTTTTAGCATTAGGTTTAGTTAGAGGAACCAACCTTCTCTAGAGGTTGATCTCACCTTGCAATTCCCACACTTGTGAGATCATTCCATGTTAGAAAAAGTATGGGTTTGTAATGTGAAAATATTAGGGTGCTACTTTTTTATGACAATGATTTTGAACCCATTTGCAATACTTTATATTTTTAGCGAGGCCTTGACTAAGATATCTATTTTTAGTAAGTTTTCCCAATTTTTACTTTTTGATTATTTTTTTATCGTTTGGAGCATCACATGTGCTTAGAATTTGATATTTTCAAAACTTACTATATTTGGAAATGTGACACCTTGCACACTTACTATTTTTATATGGAGGTATTTTGGGTGTCAAATTGCAATGAAATTGGTATCAAAATTTTAGGTTTACTTCAGCACCTTCTGCTCCTATTTTTGAAGTTTTTCATTCTTTAGAACTTTGTAGATCTGAAAAGGCCAATTTTAGGGCTGAAAATTTCAAAAATATCCCATAAATTGTATATAGCATCCATGGAAATGATCTTGCAGTCAACTTGAAGGCATTTTTGGAAGGAGTGCCTGGAAAATTTTGGTGGAAATCGGGTGAACTGCTTTTTGGAAATATGAGCATTTTTAGTTCTAGAACATGAATTTCTAGAACAAAACGAAAGCATACATGTGCAATAATGGATTTTTTGAGGGAAAATAACATCACCAACAATTTTGAAATGAATAAATGTGTTGGTGATGATAAGTTAGTCATTTTCCATTACAAATTTTAGCCTATTACTTAACCTTTGTCAATTTAACCATGGTTGGGAAATGGTTGGCATGGAGTTGCACTAGTGAAAAAGGGAAAAATGGGACACAAGGGACACCAAAGTGTAAATTTCACCAGATCTAGACAATGTTCACCTTGTGGTTTCGTGTGAGTGAGATGCATGTATCTAGAAATCATCACACTGGTCAGGGTTGTATTGTGGTTACGAATGTGTCGACGGCTAGCGAGAGAGAGGGAGTCACACTTTTGTGTCCCGTGATCCCCCTTTCACACCTTGGAGACAATGTGATGGGATAAAAATGGTGAAAAGTTTGACCAAGGTGTTCTAGGAGGATGAGTAAGGGGCCAAGGGACTTGAAACACTGCATGCATCTTCTAACACTTGTAACACTTTAAGTTGATGATTTTAAGTGACGAAAGATTTAAAATGGAAGGGGGTCACAATTTTGTGTCCCCCATGTCACCTGCATATTGGGTACAATCCAAGGGAAAAATGGTGAAATTTTTTTACCAAGGGGTCAAACTATCATGAAAAGTGGGAATCATCACTTAACTCCTCCGTTTGCTCGCTTAACACCTCAACTCATGTTTTTAACTCAAAAACACTTGAAATAATGGGGGTTCACACTTTTTGTCCCCCTTGTCCCCTTTTCATCTCAGGGATAATCCAATAAGACACCAATGGTGAAAAAGTGTGAACAATCCATTTTTAAATGATGTTATCACCCGTCGAGTGCAAATGATGACACCGAGAGTGATTTCTCGACCTTAAGAGCATGGAATGGTGTTTTGGGGTTAAAAACTATATTATTTTCACTCCTAGACACCTTTTAATATCATACCAACCATTATAAGGAGCAAATTCTACATCAAATTTGAATTTTGGCACCATTCACTCTTTCAGCATGAAGGATCAGCAACTGTGACTTGAGCTATCACAAGAGATATCAAAGACTTGAAAAAATATTTATGTTTCTACATGTATAGGATTTTAAGAAATTTCCATTGAGTATTTTATGAGATTCCAAATCCTCCTGGAACTCCCATAATCATTTGGACAAGTCAGCTTTTACCGTTGGAGTATAGCATTCATCGCACCTAATATGACTTTGTCAAGCTCAATTTGATCTCGACATCAATTTCTTCCAAAAACTTTCCCTAAACTACCTTAGATGACTTCATTTATCTCCTATAAAATTCTCATGTGGTTTTAATCTTCCCTGTCATCTTCCGTAGGGTTTTCACTAGTTGCAAATGGCCAAAAATTGCCCTTTCTAGGCCTCCGAAGATAGTTATTTCTCCTTGAAACTCAGTGACTTATTCAATCACCTTAGGCATACATCCTGCACATTAAAAAAATTGGAAATCATGTTATCACATTCCTATAATCCAGAATGAGGGTGAAATTAAGGATGGGCTGGCTAGAGGAAGGGTTTAGAGTGACCAAGAGATGAAATTTTAGTGGGGCTTAGTTATCATGGCTAAAAATTTTAATTTTGCATGCTAGAAATTTTACATGGAAACAAACACATTAAATCTCATTAAGAGGTGGGATAATAGGAATCTCTTGAAATTTAATAGTAGGATAAGAAGTAAAACATGTATGGAAAGTTGCAATGAAAAACCAAATAGAACAATCTAGATATGTCAATAATGGTAGGATGAGGATTTACAAGAGGACCCGAGTTTCATATAGCTAAAGAATATCACACCGATATGAAGAGATGGAGGTGAGCCATGATTATTTATAGCACTCAATGATATAACCAATCTCAATTATTTCTAACAAGAACAAGTGGCAAAGGGATGTTCCAAAGTGATGATAGTGAATTGGTAATGGAGCACGCTTCTCATGCTATCATGCAATTGAGGAGGATACCCAATACAAGCATGTACCATGTAGGAAGTCAGGTTATGTGATTTTCTCGTAGTGATAAAATATTGTGGATCTAATATGAGCTGACCATGCCAAACCATTGGCGGTGTAATGATGCAAACAAATTGAGTTACATTAGAGAGAAATTGAGCTTATGAATGGTAAAGGTGGTGTTCTGATTTGCCTAGGATGGACAGACCAATTGCGAAGCAAATGAAAGGCATGAGATCGAGCTTGAAAAAACTTGAAGGATCTCAACCCAACTAAATAAGGAAAATATGGATGAGGGTGAGATGTTGCAAATGAGGCATCGTAAAGGTGGAGGCCTAAGTTACCTAGAATAGATGAGCCAATGGGAAGCGAATGAAAGAAATGACATCAAGCCCAAACAATATTAAAGGAGCTCAACCCGACCTACTTAAGGAAAACATGGTTGAGGATGAGATGTTGTGGACGAGGCTACTAATGGAAATGATGCAACAAATTTTTAATTAAAAAACAAAAATATTAAAGCCACAAGACTAGGCTTAAAATGACTCTTTAACTAATGTTTAGTTAAAAATAAAAAAATTCCTAAGTTAAGATGTAATCATAAATATTCCAACAAAATTGCACCATTTATCATTATTAGATAAAAACAATTCTAGTTTTTTATTAGATTAGGTAATAAGCAAGGATTGTGGCTCCTAGGGCCTTACATAGAAAGATGCATCATGAAGACACCAAACAATGAGTAATAAGAAGAAACAGAACACGAAGGGAGTTAAAAACTTAACTCAAGAAATACCAAGTCCAAACAAAATGAACCAGGAGAGACTAGCCCTCCCTAAAGGCGGAAAATAACCCAAAAACAATCGGTTAAAATGCTTATATCTTCTGGATTGCATTGTGTGCCATCCATCTTCGAGATCATCCTCTCCCGTAAAATCCACCTTAATGTAATATTTGTATCTCTCGCCTGTGGGTTCATTTTAAGAGACCTCTTGGAAATCGGAGGTGGAGAATACCTGGCGAATATCCCAAACCGGTTTCGCGGGAAGGCAAATTTTTTGGGGGTTGTATGAAAAAATTTCACCTGATTGTCAAGTGCTATTACGACAAAAGGTCAGGCGACGCGCGACGGAGATTTTGTTGTCGCTGTCAAAAATGCAATGATGCGCATCACTAGACCTCAGTGACGTGCGTCAACAACCTTGTTGACGTGCGTCAAAGAGGTCTAGTGACACGCGTCACTGAGGGTGCTTTGACGCGACGGCCACCGAGGTCTAGTGACGCGCGTCATTGCATTTTTTTGACGCGCGATAGCAAAATCTCCTATCGCGCGTCTGCAGCCTCCGCCTCTACTTTCTCATCATAAAAATCTCCGTGTCGCACGTCAACAAACTCTTTGTCGTGTGTCTGCTATGCGTCAATATCTGTTGTACCTCCTTGTCGCGCGTCAACTATCCGTCAAGGTCGATAAAGCACCCTCGGTGACGCACGTCACTGATTTGCCTCGATGGCGCGCGTCAACAACCATGTTGACGCGCGTCAAAGAGGTCTAGTGACGCACGTCACTAGACCTCTTTGACACGCGTCAACAAGGTTGTTGACGCGCGTCACTGAGGTCTAGTGATGCACGTCATTACATTTTTTTGACGCGCGACAGCAAATATCCTGTCACACGTCTGCAGCCTCTGCCCTCTTCTTGCTCATCGAAAAAATCTCCATGTCACTCGTCAACAAACTCTTTGTCATGCATCTACTATGCATCAATATCTGCAGTATCTCCTTGTCTGCAAACCCTCCTTGTCGCGTGTCAATAACTTACCCCCTTGTCGCGCATCTATAATACGGGATATATCATATTGTTGAAAAATGTGAAGTAGAAGTGTTCTACCTGGCGAATAATCTAGGTTTATATAGGGGATATTTTTCAAGGGTAGGTGAAGCTGACCCCTAAAAAAAATTAAAGTGTAATTTTTAGGCGAACAGGTCACTGACCCGTGCAAAAAAATTCACCTTTTCAAAATTTTCAAAAATGGAATATTCACCATATTACGAATATTTGCCACTAAAATTTTCCCTGCTCTCGCCCTCCCAAAAGGCCAAAAATTTTAGGGATTCTGGGTTGATTTGGGGTTTAGACTTCGATTTATCCTCCTTTTTTATTTCTAATACAACCTCCAATTTACAGTAGGATTTTCACCATATTTGAATTAGAACCTTCCATTTTAGGGATTTCAAATTTACTTTGTGTCTTCAATACCTTGTTTTTACCTTGATAATACTTCCACCTCGCTTCTTCAAAAGACTCTTCTATTTCCATCAATTTCTCCATCTAAGAAGGGGAAAACAAAGTTGGTGTTGTCATAGAATCTTGCTTTTCATACCTAGACTCATCCTCTTCCTCTTTGCCATTAGATGACTCATACTCCTCTTCGCTATTACCAACCACCCCTATAGAATTAGAGTTAGAGAATGTTGGAATCTTGGTTTGACCAGGGTTACGGAGAAATAGCTAGAAGAGTAGATTCATTCACCGCCAACACATAATTTTCAACCACCATCTCGCCAAGATTTAGATCACCACCCTTAGGACATGGGGGATCTCGGTATAAGGCTAGCCCCACCGGCTCGAGTGCAAACCGGTGGCTTTATCCTCTAATCCAGAGCCGGACCTTTGTAAGAAGTGTTCCCCAGCCAACACACTTGCATTTACCACAAAACATAGTGGACTTTTCATCACCAATCTCTTGTTCAACATCCCCATGGCTCGAGAAGAGGCAGATGAGGACAAGTAAATTTTTCCCAAGTTGAAAATTCACACACATTCACGCACAAATCATTCTTTTCCTGGAAATAGTCATAGGATTGATGACCAACAATTCTCTAATGGCTATGGTTATCCCTTTCAACACTTCAAATTCCCAAAAATCTAGGGCTAAATCGAGGAGCTTCACCCATACTCGGTAAGAATTAGGTTAAAAAAATTCATGTTTAATCTAGGTCGCCATTTAACCAAGTGCATCATGTTCTTCCCATAGAGCCAAGGTCCACCATTAATGACATTGAGATATTCTTCCTCCCTATCAAATTGGAACAAGAAGGATTGATTTGAGATGGCCACTAAAAAAGATGTCTCCTCTAGGAGCCCATTTTCTTCGCCCAAGTTCTAACAAGATCCACATTAGGCCTAATGTCGAAAACCACCCAAAAAGAGAGAGCCCATACTTTTATTAGCTATTTTGATCAAATCCTCCGACACAAATAGGGATGGATCTTCATGTTGTCAGAAAGGGTACAAGGGATGGAGGGGAGGGACACCCTTACTCATGCCAAAAACATGCCCAGCCAAATAATTCTGCTCATTAACCATTCCATGCCCACCTGCTTGAAACCCCACAAGAATTTGAAGAAAATTTTCCCACTCTCACCTGGCCTCACTGCGCTCCCATTCATCTAAGGAACACTAGATGTTAAAAATTTATATAGTTATGAATGCTCCGTAAATTTTTATTTTCATTTATTTATACAATTAAATATAAAATCAAGGACCACTCAAAATGTTTGTCCACTATTCTATTTTCCCCACGTGGTAAAGCACAAGTGAAAATTTAATTTTAAGATTATTCTTTGTTAGATCATTACAAAACAAAGGAAAAGGAAAAATTCGCTAAATTTGAGAAAATGATTAGTGATTAAGTGGTTGTGTTGAACGATTACCAACATGTATGATGGGTGGCATAATTGCTTGCCATATTGGCCTATGCTTAAATGTATTTACATAATGAAGATCCTTCGTGTATATTTGCCAAGTGCTTTGACTCTATTTTCAATTGTTTTTATATACCAACATTGATTGGTGTGATTGTCTAAGTTTGTACCTAGGCCCGGTGGAATAAAATTTTAAAAAATTGACTATGACAATAAAATTAAAAATAAAAATAGTAGGTTATTGACACAAAGGCTGGTAGAAGTTATTACAATTAGCAATTGACTATCTAGCTTTAATTTTTATTGAAAATCACACTTTTATTAATATAAATAGGAGATATACAACGTTGATCGTACAAAATATGGGTTCATCAATATTACAATAAAAATTTTCATCAATTAAAAAAGGGCTAACAAAACAAGGAGCCAGAAAACTAGGCTGCAATGGTGAACATGGCGGCCAAGGAGGAGGTGGAGGGCTATCAGGGTTATCACCCCATCCGAAACTAGGGTGATTCGTACAAAATATGGTATCCAATCCACTTTTATCTTGATATTATTCTGCTCAGGATTATTAGAAGACGACTAAGAGGGAGAAATGGAAAGGGCCAACAAAGGAAACTTTCCCTATTGAGAGGCATTCGAACTGCTCTACCGAGAATCACCAAGGTGACGAAAAACCATGTCATGGGTGGGGAAGGGAGGCCAAGAGTAAGGAGACCACTGACGGAAAGGAGAGGGGATCCACTAGCTCCACGAGTGTCTCTTGTGAAACTTACGACCTCGGGCGGAGGGGGAGAGTGGTGCGGGCCGAGGTGATGAGTAGCAGCGAGCGGGAGCATCGGGAGGAACATGAATGGTTGTGTAGTGAGCGGTGGCCTAGTGGTAAAGAAATTTTTAGAGGTGTTTGACCTCCATCCAAACTTTCCCGGCCTAGTTCTAAATCAAGCATCACAATGGAGAGAGTATCCACTTTATTAGTAACAGAGAAAATTCTATCCATAAGAACATTATTAAAAATGACATTATTTTTTTCTTTCCAAAGATGAAATAGAATATCAGTTCTGAATATGTCCCAACAAAAATTTAAATTGTAGGAAGCAGGGCCGAGTCCCCCAAAAGAACCATCTTCTAGGTAAATAAATATGGAGAGAAGGGTTGAAAAAGGAAATGAATCCATCTCTAGGCCGATTGAGCACAAGGACAGAACCAAAAATATGCTTGATTGACTCTAGTTAGTGGCAGACTAGGTAGGTTGGGTGAAGACCCATCTGTTTAATTTGATCCCCATGGGAGCCCCTAGTATAACATGCGCCACAAAAATGAGCTTTATTGGGCTCTATACAAAATGTTCAAAATCTTTAGAACTGATATTTCCAAACAAAATCCTTAGAGGCAATATTCCACCAATGATTAAGCAATTCGACGCACCGACCATGTGGAAAGTAAAGAGTAACCCATGAAAGGTTTGTAAGGATGGAGCGAAGTAGAAGATATCCAATTCCAATCATGCCACCATGGAATGCCAGAAGTGACACCAATTTTGTGAATAAATTCATCAGATATGCAAGCAATGATTTTCATGATTGTTTCAACATCTTGATGTTGAAGGTAAATTTAATAGTAAGGGCACCCCACGAAAGCCAAGATCTGGAGTGTTTGTAAAATAAATCACCCACCACTTTGATACCTTTTATAAAAATCCTAATGGCTTTAGCCCATGGAGCCAAAGTAAGAGGGGCATCATGGAAAGTAAGAATAGATGACCACCAGAGAGAGTAAGAGTTAATAGATAACCAGATCTAAAACCATCCCCTTTCTAAATTAGGTGTGATTTAAGCAACTCCCAAGATTTCTAAATACTTTGAGCAATGAAAATACCCCTAATTTTAATAGAAACAAGGGAGAGAAGAAGGGATTCTAAGTTTAGACCTACCCAAGCTTGTCTACCTAAAGGAGAACCTTGACAGATGCAATGTCGGAGTGCAATCTTCCATGTTTCATTACCTTCCAAACTATGGATTAACCATTTGACACATAGAGTTCGACCTTGAATTTTAATGTCAAGTAACCCAAGGCCATCGACATCTTTAGGTATATAACATAATTCCCAGAAAACCTTGTGAAACCCCTTGTGACCTTTAGAATTAGCCCAAAGAAAATCCCTCAAAAGTTTCTCAAGCTTGACATAGGCAACATTAAGAGCCTAATAAGAATAATAATAGACATGGGTAATAGATAACACCTTGGAACAAATATAAAACTTTCCTGCCATAGAAAGTGGTTTGGTAATCCAATAAGAGATTTTTCACTCCACCCATTGAACAACATAACTCCAAAGTTGTGTAGAAGTAGCCTGGAAGGAAAAGGGAATGCCAAGGAATTTAAATTGGGTTTCAATGGATCTAGCTCCATTTCAGGACCTTCTAGTCATGGAGGAATAGGGGATTGGGATTGCCAATAACACTAGGTTTTATCCCATTGAATGGAAGAACAAGAAGCTAAGAAGAAATATTCAAGATAGTTCAAAGAAATTTGAATAGATTGTTCCTCCTCAAGGAGAGTGATAAAATAGTCATTTGCAAAGTGGCCATTGATGAGTTTTTGATTAATGGCTGACAATGAAATCCCCTTAATCATACCTTGATAAGAACTTTGGGCTAAAATGTAGCTAAAACCTTTAGCTTCCAATGCATAAAGAGAGGGGGCTAAATGATACCCTTGACAAATCGAGAGCTCTATTGATGGTAATTCAAGCTCTAACATTTTTAAAATGAATTTGCATATTATGGAAAAAATTTGGCCTAAATCCAAGAGCTTCAAGAATAACTAGAATGAAAGACCACTCAATCTAGTCATAAGATTTGTCATAATCAATTTTAATAAATAAAGCCTTCTAATTTGAGATATGGGCCGATTCCATTCCTTCCCAAACAACAATGATGATGTCTAGAATGTCCTTGTGTTTAATGAACCTAGTTTTCTCGTTGCAAACAACAAGAGGAAGGAGATTGGAAACCTTGTTAAAACAATCCTTAGAAATGATTTCGTAAGACATATTGAGAAGTTTGATAGGTCTATAATTTAAAATTTTCTCATGGTCTCCAAACTTGGGGATAAACTTGATGTTACCTTGGTTGATTAGTTCACCCAAAGAGTTGGCATCTAAGGCTTTGAGGTAGACATTATGCGCAGATCAATTCCAAAAGTATCTCACATGGTTTATTAGAATTCGGAGGGGAAGGCATCAATACCATGATATTTTTCAGGGGCCATTTGAAAGGATGCCTCCTTAAGGTCATCGAGAGACAAATTTCTATCATGCACAACTCACTTTGAGAATGAGTGACTTTGCAGGCCTATAGACACTTAAGAAGAGCCTCTTCCCTAGTAGGGGTAGTAGGTTGGGAGGAAAAAACTCCATGATAATGATGGAAAAACACTTTGAGGATTTCTAGTAAAGAATTATGTTGAACATTTCCTTGGAAAATAGATTTGATCTGCATGGCGAGAATGCTTGGCTTGGAGCATAGTAAAAAAATATTTGGAAGCTTTGTCTCGATTTTGAGCCAATGCGAGAAGAGCATGAAGAAAAGCATCTCTAGGTTTGTAAGTTTCCTTGATTTTAAGTTTGTGTCTCTAATGGGCAACCTGAAGCTACAAATTTTGATTAAAAGGAGAGGCATTAAGCTCTTGTGATATTCTTTGAAACTCATGATATGAAACCTCATGCACAACCTATTGAATGAGAGCGGTTTGTTTTCCATAAATGAGGAGGAAGGTGTTGGTACTTTTGATGGCATCATTCCATAAATAAAGTGATCCCTCCCAGGCAGGTAGGAAAGGTACTAAGTTCCAAATGCATTGAATGTGTGCCATAGTCTGAGCATGATTCAGGTGTAGTATTAAGATAAAATTGAGAATTGACTTTGTGTTTTTAACGGAGAAATCCATGCTATATCAAATAAAATGGGGAATGATAAAAAAGTGTCAAAGAACAACAATAGGTCTGTTAGGATTGGGGGAAAGATAAAATAAGTCTTGACTAGGCATGAAGACATAGTTTAGATGTTGGATAATTGAATCTTTCCCCTATCGAAATTTGGACCAAATGAAATAGGAGGAAGAGATATTTTTAAAGGGGATATTAGGATCAAACAATTCAAGCTTGTGCCTCAAATAGAACCAGGACTCCCACTCTCCCACACACCATTGCATAAGAAAATGGATGACTTTGTCTTTTGTAAATTCAACCATATTAAAGTCATTGTTATCCCAAAATACCCCCCAAGAGTTATTTTGGCTTTAACAAGGTTAAAAATGGACTTAGCCATTTTTAGGGGAAAATACGTTTAAATAGTCATCAAATTCCACCTCTCCAAAGCACTAGCCATTGGAATTTAAAAACCCATGGGAAACTTAGCTAATTCATTAGTGGGTTATATTTAAAAGGCTTCTGACATTCATATGCCCATCAAATCTTAATGCCAAGGATCAAGGAAGGGACACGTGGAAGCATTCAGGCACTTTCCATAACTAAACACTCTAACGGACTCAAGTCTCACGGAATTAATTGTGTTGGATAGGCTTTCGGGTTTAGGATTGGGTTAAAGAAGGTAAAAGGACATGCAATGGGTTTGGGGGTGGCCACATAGTGAGAATTTAATGACCGATGGTGGACATGTGTCACCATTCTAGCAGTCTTCATGGAAGATGCATTTCATGAACCTCAAGTCCATGGAATAAACCGAGTTAATAGGGCATCGATTCGAGAAAGGTTGAAAGGTTAATGGAACACACAACGTAGATAAAATAAAGCACACTAAAAATACGAAGGCTAATTTGGTCTAACTCATGCCGTGAAATCAAGACGTGTGGAGTCTTCTCACTGGCTCACCTTTTGCACTCTGATATGGTTCTATAAAATTAAAGTTTGACATAGTGACATTGCGAAGAGCGTGGAGCTTTCCTATTGGCCTATGTTTCACGGTTGTTAGTCAGGGTTATCAAAGGTTTGACATTGCAAGGTGCGTGTGGGATTTCTCATTGGCTCATGTTTCACATTGGTCGAAGGGGATGTCAAAGTTTTGACATCGCAGAGGGACATGGAATGTTCTTATTGGTTTGTGCTTCACACTCTAACAAGATTGATATAAAAATGTGAATTGCAAAGCATGCGTGGAACTTTCTCATTGGTTTAAGCTTTGTGATGGATAATGGAGGTTTCATAAGGCCCGAACCCCACAACCAATGAAATACCAACACATGGAAAAGAAAAATCAATGCACATGTAGGAAGAGGCAATCCCCGAGGCCAATCAAATTTTGTCACTTGTTACGTTCCTACATTCCACGACATGTAAATATTCAAATGGCCATATCTTTTGATTCCTTACTCCAAATCTCAAAAAAATATAGTTAGAAAGGTCTCCTCGATCCCTTCAATTTGGAATCATCAAAATCATATTTTGGTAGATTATGATAGGCTAAAAATATGGAAACATCAATCGGGAATTAATGTGCGATTCTGATGATGACTCAAACACCTAGATCTGATCCGATTTGGCCTCTTTTCTTCTTCTACAAGAAAAAGAGACATGAGAGGTGCATTTGATAGCTTGGAATTCATGATGTAGGGAAAAATAGATACTTTCATTAATTAAAAGATCAAATTAGATCTCTTTCTCTCTCTTTTCCCTCTTCTCTCTCCCCATTCTTCTATATATTGTAAAATATTTCATTTTGAAAGGGGGTGTCCTAAAATTTAAAGGAACTATGTCAAAATGGCTCTTGAACAAATGTGAGCCGTCAAAACTTCATTTTGGGCTTAACAATGGGTTTGTATGCCTTCCTCTACAAATTTAATGGTTTGTGCAAACTTTTATTAAAATAGAGCTTGTTTTGTGGTGTTTTCTCAACCATGACTTGTGTTTATCTACAACCTTTCCTCTCTTTTACCTTATATATCATTTTGTGCATGTATTTATCTTTTCGTAAGTTCATTTTTTTGTGTTTCATGGAGAACATATGGTGAATGAAGCCTTGGGTTTGTGTCACAGTTGTCTAGCCTCTCCCTACTCCATTTTCCTTCTCCCTTCTCCCTCAGTAGGATATTTCCACACCCTTTTCTTGGTGTTATCACCTATGTTAGTGTAATATTTACCCTTTTCATGCATTTATCTCTCTCTCTCACTACTCCCTTAGAAGTTTAGAATAGGGCTAGGTAGTTTCATTTCCTTCCTTGGGAGTTATTAGCATCAAGATTAGGAATATGAATTCAGCCTTCTCTCGGAGGTTTGTCTCAATAGAAAGGTCCCACACCTTGAGACAATCCCATGTTGCCTCAAAATCATCGGTCGTCTATCACTTGCAGCAAGGTGCAATTTTGAGCTCCAATAGTTTTGGCATGCCTAGTGGTACAAGTATTGAAAGTTATATATTTCACAGTGTGTTCCATTATAACATCCTAATGTACTTTTCATTTCACCAAGTTTGATGTCTTCTTAGTGATGCTTTAGCCTTTGGAGGCATTTTCAATCATCTCTGGAAACTCCACCAATTCAAGTAACCCATTTTATAAGTTACAGACCTTTCTCTTTCCTTTCATTCATTTCCATTAATTATTTCCCTTCAATTCTTTCATTTCCCTTTCATTCACAAAGTTTTGCAATCATGACTTCATTCCCTCATTGGAATCCTTATTTCCAAGAGCAGGACTAACTCCCTCCATACCCATGTTTCCAAAATATTCCTCCAAATTATTTCTATGAGCCCTATCATGAATAATATGTATATAACCCAACCCCCACTAATCCATATGGTTATCCTTCTAACCATGATGTTTTTGAAGAACATGGTTATGCAGATGATGGCAGAAACTTCATGGAAGATGTTGATTTTCAAAGGAATATGTTGATATATGATGCGGACAAGGCTAAATGTGTAATGAAGGTAGCCAAAATTGGTTTTAGGGTCCCTTTTCCATGGGTTGGCCCTATACCAAGTTGGTTCATCCCTAGAAAAAGCTACATTTTATAGTTGATATGTTGCCCCAAATTACAAAGTGGGTTGAAGAAATGGAGGCTTACCAATCTAGTGTTAGGAAACCCTACACTACCATCTTACAACCCCTGTCATTCTTCCTCCCCAACCTACACCATCTCAACCTTATTTTCATGCTTCTAGCTTTCTGGATTCTCCTATTGAGGATTCCCCTTATTTATCTTCTTCCCTCACATCCCACATTCATTTTTCTGCCCTCATTCCTCCCAAACCTCCATCTCTTCCAAAAACATTTACCTCCTCCACCATTTGAACCTTTGCAAATTCAGCCAAGAGCTAAATCATTTCCCCACTTTGTAGAATCAAGTTTACATGTGCCTAAAATTCATGAATAATTAGTTGAAAATGATGGAGTAGTAAAGGTTAGCCAACAGACTAAGGGCCTGATTTCTTGGTTTCTGAGGATCCATTCCTCACTAAACAATATCTTGAATCTTTCATGGAAACAAGGGTTGAGATTCATTCTTCTGGACAACAGGATGCACATGCAAACCTAGAGGGACAAGTTGAAAAGGAGCTAAAAAAATTAGATTAGATTCAGAGCTTCAAGGATTGGAGCCATGAGTTTGAATCCAAAAAGGTTCATTATAGAGAATTTGACAATCAACCTTCTCCAAGTTCATCAAAATCAGCTAAGGTGAGTCCCATTCTTGAAAATCATGAAATATTTGTTGAAGAATGGATTGAATCTGAGAGCATAATAGATGAAGAATTGACCCAGCCCATTGCATAAATTCCTCTAGATTAAATTGAAAAAATGAACCCAAGGAAGTTAAAATTTAAGGGATGAAAGCAAAGGAAGAGAAGCTTCTAAGTGAGAAAGATTATCCATTTGAATGTAGTTACCCCCACTATCCTACATGCTTAGACCTTGTTACACTTTTGAAATATTGCAGTGATCCACCAAGAATATCTTTAGATGCTGCAATAGGTCATGAGGAGCTTCATGCCATGGAGGAGGACAAATCAGATTCAGAGGTTTTGAGTGAAGAATAGATCATAGAAAGTTTCTTGCTTTCTTTCAATGATGAAACTTCGATCTTTCTTCCCCTTCATCCTTATAAGAATCTGGTTTTTTGGATGAGTTTAATCTCTCAAGCTTTATGCTTGAGGAGGAGGAGAGCCATGATGAATTAATTGCAAAATCAAAAATCATCATGGAAGAGGCAAAGTTTTTTTGTAGAGGAAAATAAGATTTCATATCACCTTACAAATAGTCTAATTCGGGATGATAGTCTGCAAGATGCCCCCATTCATGGGGGTGAGCTTCAAAGGAATAAGAAAATCATAAGAATCATCCCAATGGTTCCCAAATCCCCTTTCCCAATCAGATATTTAGATAGCTTGGAGCCAAAGACAGATTTTCAACCAGTCATGCACATTTTAGAGCATGAGGATGAACTACAATGCACCAAAGCTCGGTTGCAATACCCCCAAATCCAAATGCGAGAGAAACTAAAAGAGGTGCTTGTTCTTTTTCAGTTGATAATTTGAGGAATGAAATGGAAAATTAGATTTAGAAAAAAATTCCACTCTCATAAAAGGCCATGTCCATTACCAAATTAATTATATGGCCGCATTTTGTAAAGAAGGGAAGTTATTTCTCCCTTTCTATTTCAAGCTTTATTTAACTTCTCATTTCTTTGGGTAGAGTAGGTTTGCTTTCAGTAGAAGAAGTGTTTGTGCACACTATACATGTTTCAACTTGGAACATGTATGATTTTACATGTTTGTATATAGTTTTTCCTTTGTTGTTGTAGAGTCCATTTTGGGTTCAGAGAAGGAGTTCATGGTCAAAGCAGAGTGTTTTGGAGCTATTTCAAATGCATGCACTCTATTTCCAAATCAGCATGAAATTTAGAACTTTGCAATTATTCGTACTTACCAGAAATCAATGTTTTGATCCAGTTAAACAATTTTCCACTCGCATAAAACCTTATTTTTATAAAAATGATGAAAATGGTCGATTCAAGCCCCATATAAGCTCGAGCGTGTTTCATGATGGAATTAGATATTTGGAACAATTCTATAGATCATTCAAAGCTCCACAGGCTATTCAAAGTCCATTATGTACTTCATATGACTCGGGGTAAGAAAATTCAAGTTAATATCATTTTTTTAAAGTTTTGGGCTCGACTCCATGCCCAAGGGTTGCGTAAAGGCTCTGGTCTAACCTAGTAGGAAAATTACCCTTTGAGGTCACAAAATTATTATCCCAAAATACCCCTAGTGTTATTTTGGATTTAACAAGGTTAAAAATGGACTTATCCATTTTTAAGGGAAAATACGTTTAAACGACCATCAAATTCCATCCCTCCAAAGAATTGGTCATTGGCATTTAATAACCCATGGGAGACTCATCTAATACATTAGTGAGTTATATTCAAAAGGTCACCGACATTCATATGCCCGTAAAATTTCAACACCAAACATCATGGAAGCGACATGTGGAAACATCTCAAGGTGCTTTCCATATCCAAACACTCCAAATAACCTCAAGTTTACGGAATTAATTGTGTTCGATAGGCTTTCGGGTCCAAGCTTAGGTCAAGGCGGTCAAAGGACACATAACGGGTTTTGGGGTGGCCACATGGTGAGGATTCAACTGCGAAGGTGCACACATGTCGTCATTCCGCGGTCTTTAAGGGTGGATGCATTTTGTGGACCTCAAGTCCATTGAATAAACTAAGTTCAATAGGGTGTTGGGTCTAGACAGGGTGAAAGGTCAATGGGACATGCGGTCCGGAGAAAAGAAATCACACTACAAAATCAAGGCAAATTTGATCTAACATTTTGAAATACAAAGACACATGAAGCCTTCTCACCGCTCACCTTTCACACTCTGACATGGTGCTGGAAAAGTAAAGTCTGACACAATGACATTGCGAGGAGCGTGGAGCTTTCCTAGGCCTATATTTCAAAGTTATCAGTCACCAAGGTTATTAAAGGTCCGACATTACGAGGTGCATGGGGATTTCTAATTGGCTCATGTTTCACATCACCAAAAGGGGCTATCAAGGTCGACATTGTAGAGGGGCATGGATTATTCTCATTGTTTTGTGATTCGCACTCACAAGATTAATATAAAAAGGTGAATTATGAAGCATGTGTGGAGCTTTCTTATTGCTTTAAGCTTTGCTTGATGGGTAATGGAGGTTTCATAAGGCCCAAACCCTATAACCAATGAAATACTAACACATGGAAAATACAAATCAATGCACACATAGGCGAGAGGCAATCCCGAGGCCAATCAAATTTTATCACTTGTCACGTTCATGTGCTCCCGACATGAAAATATTCAAATGGCCATATATGTCAATTACACTCCAAATATCACAAAATTTATATTGTTGGAAAGGTATCCTCGAGCCCTTCAATTTGGCATCATCAAAATCATATTTTGGTGGAGTTTGATAGGTGAAAAATAGGAAAACATCAATCAGGTTTTAATGTGTAGTTACATGCGGATCAAACACCCGATCGATCTAATTTGACCTCTTTTCTTCTTCTACAAGAAAAAAACATGGGAGGTGCATCGATGATTGGAAGTCATGTTGTAGGGAAAAATAGAGACTTTCATTAATGAAAAGATCAAATCCTATCTCTTTCTCTCTCTTTTCCCTTTTCTCTCTTCCCCTTCTTCTATATATTGTAAAATATTTCATTTTGAAAGGAGAATGTCCTAAAATGTAAAGGTACTATGTCAAAATGGTTCTGAGCAACTATGAGCCATCAAACCTTAATTTTGGGCTTGGTAATGTGTTCTTGTGCCTTCCTCTACATCTGTAATGGTATGTTCATATTTTTATTGCAATAAAGCTTGTTCTGTGGTGTTTTCTCAACCCTGACTTATGTTTATCTGCAACCTTGCCTCTCTTTTACTTGATGTATAGTGTTATGCATGTATTTCTCCTTTGTAAGTTCATTTTGTTGTGTTTCATGAAGAAAAGGTGGTGAATGAATCATTGGGTTTGTGTCACAATTATCTGGCCTCTCCCTACTCCATTTTCCTTCTCCCTTCTCCCTCAATAGGATATTTCCACACCCTTTTCTTGGTGTTATCACCTCTGTAGTGTAGGATTTTCCCTTTTCATGCATTTCTCTCTCTCCCTAGTCCCTTGGAATTTTAGAATAGGGTTAGATAGTTGCATTTCCTTCCTTAGGAGTAGATTAACATTAGGATTAGGAAGAGGAAGTCATAATTCTCCAAATTTTGTCTCAACAAAGTGAGTCCCACACCTTGAGACAATCCCATGTTACCAAAAAATATTGTTTTTCATCATCACATGCATGAAAAATCGGAGGGTGTTATTTTTGGTGATAAAATTCAGCAAAGAAAATCCACAAAGCATTAGGTAAGGGAGTCACTGCCACCGCCAAAACATATCTCTCTCAACAAAATTATTGAATGCATAAATATTGGCAAGCGTGATGATGTGCCCATCAAAATAAAAAGAGTCCAAACCACTCAATGGGTGGGTTCAGAGCCCAAAGAAATTACATGTTGCGTAAGGTCGGAAATCAAGGTCACGACCCTTCCACGTCCATGATCATGATTGGAAACGTGGCAAACAAAATGGAGCCAAATAGTGCGAGCAAAAGATTGACAGGTGTAAAAATCCTACAAGTTTAACTTCTTGCAGACAGAGAACACACATATGACAAAAATGGAGACAATTGTCGCTAAAGTAGGTACCTCTGGGTGGGATTAGTAAGGACACGTATGTTCTAAAAGTACATAATCATTAGACATAATTGAGGTAGATAGATCCCTTATCATTAATATTAGAGAGGTCGAAATTGGTTGTGACACAAAGTGACTTGGACAACATCTCGCCACTAACCACTGTCCTCAGTGTTTTCTTACACAAATTCACTATCTTCTGCAAAGCGGGGTTGTATGAATGACTAAGGTGAGATTTTTGGAAAAGGAGAGATATTTTTCTTCCATGAATGGTGCTTTTATAATTGGAGTGGAAAAGATACTTGAGGAAGTGGGATATTTTGAGAGAACAAAATCTAAGTTGGCACAAAGAGAGAGGGATGGGGTCGAGAAACCGTAGGCACTTGAGGCACAACTTAGTACATCGGCATGAATGGAGAACAACATAAATGAGAAGGGGTATTGAAGCACTGATATGCATCTCCCCTATATCTATATGGAGCGGAGGGCCCTGAACCAATCCAGGAATACTTCTTGTTGTATGTTCGTTCGACTCCGGAAGATTCGCGCCAATCAAATCAATAGTTCTTTTAGTCGGTCGAGCGCCACCCATTCTTGTATAGTAGGCGGGGCGATTCGATGGATGTTATTGCACCATTTCAATTCCAATCCCGCATCTCGATTGGATCTAGTCATGTAATCAATCCTCCCATCACCCCCTCCTATAGAAATTATATTCTAGATATGGTGCCCCAGTGGAGGACATATCTATATATAGAGGAAGTGTTCCTCTCCCATTCGGAGGTCATATTATTCCCATGCTTCTTCATTCCTATCAGTCGATCGGCCCCCTAAAATACGATTATCCGCCGTTAGCAAGTAATGTGGGTTGGCTTGGATTACCCAGTGTTCTGATCACCATACTGTTGCTCGCAGCTGGCGCACCTCTCCTAACTATCGCCCATTTCTTCTGGAATAATTTCTTTAGGAAAGACGATTTTACATATTACCGCCAAATCTTTCTTCTATTAAGTACGGCTGGTACCATCCGGATGGTAAAGAGAATAGTCTATCCACACTCCCTCTAATTAGAACTCCATTCATCCATCCATTTTACTAGAGGGGAAGAAGAATGAACCATTATCGTTAATCTGGTCGATAAGAGAAAGCTTATGGTTTTTTAGGGCCATGACCGACACCCTTTTTGTTGGTTACCTTGGTCCATGCATCCTCGGGGAAGGGGATTTGATCTCTGCTTGTGAATTTTCTTGTGACACAAGGCAAGATCCGGCCATGAGAGGACATTCGTAAATCATGTGGTTAGACACTTGGCAGTGAAACAGTATTAGGTAAGTTAATGTAAAACACTTGTTGAGAAAAATGGGTTTCCCCAACTTGTATTTCAATGGTGTCTTTCAGGTCTTTGGATAAATCCACTCCAATGAAAACATGATTTTGAGGGTAAGTGTTGAAAACATTGCATGTTTTAAACAAATAAGTCGTCCCAAGGGTTTAATAAAATGTTTAACAAATCCCCACAAGGGGAGAGGGAGCCTAGGAAATTCCACCCAAACTAGGATTTTAAGCTTGGCTTGCTTTGAAACCTATAAGTCCTTGGTCCAATGACAAAACACCACCAGTGTGTTTCGAATAAACCAAGGTCTATCATTGACAATGGTTTTACAATGCTCAACGCGTTTTGAAACGAAAATAAAAAGCCCTTGTTGTGTTAGGAAATCTTTGTTTAGTGCTCACAATATTATGAAGGTTGGATTAATATTATAATGTGTGAGTTTATTATATAATGGTAAATGTAATAAACTATTGTAAATTAGTTGTTTATAAAACAACTAATATTTGTTAGTAAGGTTATAGGTTGTTTGGGTGAGATTTGGTTGTTAAACCAAACTCACGTGAATAGTTTTTTGTGAGGAGTATTGTTAAAACAATTTCCTAGATTATAGGAGCATTCTCTCCTATATATAATTGTATTGTAATACAAAGTTTTATTGGGTGAATAACAAAGAGTTTATTGTGTAAAATTGTTGTTTCTCTCTTATCTAGTATGAGAGTTGGTATGGATTTGTAAAGAGATCCATGAAGGGGCAAATCTATTGTAAGTTATGGTTGCCCCACTTATGTGAGTCTTTAAATTAGCTATGAGAATGAGAGCTTAGTATTTAGTTTTTTTAGCAATCTTCAGAGAAGCATAAGAACTACTATATTATAGATTATTTGTGTGGGATTGGACTAGTAAAGAGTGTGCACATATTAAATAAAGAAGACAGAGGAGTGATCTTTTTTATATTCGAATTTGGCATCATCCTTCTTCAAGTTGGTGATTCAGATTTCATCCAATATGTTTGATTGCAATTCTTAAGTTGCTAATTCATCTAGGAAAACAAATTCATTTTGGCGTCTATCTCAGGAAGAAATTCAAATTTGAACAACTTCAAACATGTGTAAAAATGCAGATCTGGAAAGATTTGTTGAATTTTCACAGAATCACCAACGATTTTGTTGAATCACTAGCGATTCCTTAGAAATTTTTAGAAATTCCTAGAACCATTGGAAATATCTTGAAACCAGCTTTCCAACGCATTTTACAGTTTGTAAAATGGAGCTATGGTTCTCAAGTTATCGTCAAAACATCGAGGTTGGTTTTGTCGATTCAAAGCCTCGTCATCATAAATATTTGCATCATGAGCCTCAAAGATAAATTAGGATGATTTAGCAGACATGAAACTAGAGGATGGAGGCAATGGAGGCTGGAGGTCAATCAATGACCTCTATTCAGTCACCAATGACAAGGCCGCATGAAGGTTTGGTGACATGTGTGTTTGTAGTTTGTGTTGTGTGTTTTCCACTGTGTTTTTCAAAGTGTCAGTTTCAGTGTTCTTGTTTGTAGTGTTCTTTTTTCAATAAGTGAAAATTTCACATTGAGGGGGAACATGATCCAATGTTCCATTTCCATTATGTCATCTTTTTAGTTTATGTTATCCCCTGAAGTGAGATAGTGATGAGAGCTGATGATACTATTGCATCATGATATTGTGGTTGTTGGATCTACTGGAAAACCATATATAGTTATGGTTGTTAGTAATCCACTGGAAAAACTATCTATAGTTGTGGTTGTTAGTAATCCACTGCGAAAACTATCTTTGGTGTGGTTTTTTGTTAACCACTTGGAAAACCATCCAGAGGTTGTTGGTATTGTCCTTGAAACCATCCAGATCATGAGCAAGCTACAAAGCGACATGTTGCAAAGATACGACGTGTTTTCCCATGTTCGCACTAAGGAGGGGAATGTTAGGAAATCTTATTTTAGTGCTCACAATATTATGAACGTTGGATTAATATTATAATGTGTGAGTTTATTATATAATGGTAAATGTAATAAACTATTGTAAATTAGTTGTTTATAAAACAAATAATATTTGTTAGTGAGGTTATAGGTTGTTTAGGTGAGATTTGGTTGTTAAACAAAACTCAAATGAATAGTTTTTTGTGAGGAGTATTGTTAAAACAATTTCCTAGATTTTAGAGCATTATCTCTTATATATAATTGTGTTGTAGTACAAATTTTTATTGAATGAATAACATGGAGTTCATTGTGTAAAATTGTTGTTTGCTCTCTCATGTTGAGCTTTTGCACTCCCTCGAGCTTGACACCATGATGTTGTCAATGGTTATGAACCCATTGTTTCAACAGACTTCCAGGGGGACTCGGCCAAAAAAGTACTCAACAAGGGTGAATGATTCGAGCCAATGGAAAGCTTTATTAAATTTTGGTAAATTAAGTAGAACATCAAGCAAAGGAGTCTTGGAGTCAGAATGATTACTTCATTGAAGACCTTTGGGACAAATTTTCCTACTTTCTTGAGAACCATAAGAGCCAAGTGTTTCACAACCAAACTTATATCAATAGGTGGAAGTGGCGAGAGGGAGGCCATAGATATAGGCGTAACATCATCCAAAAGGCAGAGTAAATGGTTGAATCAACGAATTAACTATGCGAGTAAATAAAAATCTTACCAAAATCCCTAGAAAATGAGGGTATGACAACAAGCCAATATGGGCAACAACAAGCATGAACCTAAACCCTAACAAAGGCGTCACATAATAAAGAGTCACTTTTAATAGTGTATAGTTACTTTCACTTCAAAAATTCCTTTGGCATAATAAGTTAAACCTTGGATTACGGGATAGCTACGATGGAATCCCTATCACCCTATCACATTATCTATATAAGGCACTTTGCGCTCTCAAACCCTATCACCTTATCTATATAAGGGACTAACATGTCCAACCCTATCTATATATGTGAAGTCAAGCTTTAGAATCAATAACACATGAAAACACTAACATACGATTGATTAACACCTTTGAAATTATTATATTCATGGAAATCTATATATACATGCATTCAGGCATTAATACTAATTACATAAACAATATTGAAAAGACAAACTAAAAATATGAGCAAACATGTTAATACACGCTTTACCCGCAGACAAAACAATCCAGAAATCAAATGCATCCGCACGTCTTTTGCGAAGAGCACAAATATAGTAGAACGACGATGCACGAGCCTTCAAATCTGTGACGAAAACGAGAGAAAGAGGAGCGTCAGTGGGAGAAATTAATATCATAAACTTTCTTGAAATTGTGGTCGGGCTTCTGGTCCTCATTGAAGAGATCAAACAAATAAGTCTCAACGCCCACCCCGGGCCACTTGGGCGTGCCCTCGTTGGACAAAACATGCTTCACTAGGTTCGCATTATAAGTCATTGCGTTCCCGAAAATGTCAAGGAATTTGAACTGGGTTTCCGGCTGGATCTAGCTCCATTGCAGACCTTCTAGCTAGGGAGGAATGGGGGATAGGGTTTGTCGATAACACTAGGTTTTATCCCATTGACTATAACCAAAAGCTAAGAAAAAAGAGTTCAAAGATAGTTCAAAGCAGTTTGAACAGATTGTTCCTCCTCGTGGAGAGAGAAAAAGTCATCAACAAAGTGGCCATTGATGAGTTGTTGATTAATGGTTGACAATGAAATCCCCTTAATCGACCTTGAGAATCACTTTGGGCCAACAGGTAGCTAAAACCTTCAGCTACCAACACGTAAAGAGAGGGGGATAAAGGACACCCTTGACAAATGGATCTAAACAAACCAAACCAAGAAGATTGAACTCTATTGATGGTAATTCAAGCTCCAATATTGTTTAAAAGCAATTGACAAGATGGAAAAATATCAGCCCAAATCCAAGAGCTTGAAGCATAACCAGAATGAAAGACCACTCAATCCGGTCATAGGCTTTGGCATAATCAATTTTAATAAATAAGGCCTTCTGATTTGAGAGACGGGCCCATTCCATTCCTTCCCAAACAACAATGATGTTGTCTAGAATGTACATGTGTTTAATGAACCTACCCCGCACGCGTTACGAACAACAAGAGAAAAAAGATTGACAATCTGTTAGACAAATCCTTAACAATGATTTTGTAAGACATATTGAGTAGTGTGATAGGTATCTAGTTTGAAATTTTCTTAGGGTCTCTAGACTTGGGGATAAACTTGATGTTACCTTGGTTGATTAGCTCACCCAAAGAGTTGGAAGCTAAGGATTTGAGGTAGACATTATGCAGATCAATTCCCAAAGTATCCCACATGGTTTGATAGAATTCAGAGGGGAAGCCATCAATACCTAGAGATTTTTCAAGGGCCATTTGAAAGGTTTCCTCCTTAAGGTCAATGAGAGACAAAGGTCTATCACACGTAACTCACTGAGAATGAGTGACTTTGCAGGGCACAACTTGTAGACACTTAAAAAGATCCTCTTCCCTAGTAGGGGTGGCAAATTGGGAGGCAAAAACTCCATGATAATGATGGACAAACACTTGCATGATGTCCGGTAAAGAAGTATGCTAAACATTTCCTTGGAAAATATCGTTGATCTGCATGGCATAATGCTTAGCTCGGAGCATAGCAAAAAACTCTTTGGAAGCTTTGTCTCCGATTTTGAGCCAATGCAGATGAGCACGAAATAAAGCACCCCTAGCTTTGTAAGCTTCCTCAACTTTAAGTTTGTGTCTCCAATGGGCAACCTGGAGCTGTAAATTTTGATTGAAAGGAGAGGCATTAAGCTCTTGTGAGATTCGTTGAAACTCACAATATGAAGCCTCGTGTGCAACCTGTTGAAAGAGAGCAACTTGTTTGCCATATATGCGGAGGAAGGTGTTGGTCCTTTTGATGGCATCATTCCACCAAGAAATAAACACTCCCAACCGACGCGAGCGAGGCACTAAGTTCCAAATGCGTTGAATGCGTGTCATAATACGAGCATGCTTCAAGTGTGCATTATTAAGCTGAAATTGAGAATTGACCTTGTGTTTTTAATAGGAGAAATCCATGTAATATCAAATAAAATGAGGGAGTGATCAGAAATAAGAGCAAGTGATAACAACAACAACAACATGTCTATCAAGATTGGGGTAAAGATAGAAGAAGTCTTGACTAGGCATCAGGACACGGTCCAAACGCTAGACAATTCGATCTTGCCCTACCAAAAGTTGGACCAGTGAACCGGGATAAGGGGAAATCAAGTTCATGACCCCTCCTTGTCCAGATCATGATTAGGCGTGTGGCAAGAACATGGGGCCGAGATAGTGCGAGCAACATGATGACGAATGTAAAAATATTGCAAAGTTTAACTTCTTGCAGATAGAGAACACACATATGATGAAAATGGAGACAATTGTCCCTAACCAAGTACCTCTGGGTGGGATTAGTAAGGCCACATATGTTCCAAGAGTACACAATCATTGGACAAAATTGAGGTACATAGATCCCTCATCATCAAGATTGGAGAGGGCAAAAAACTGGTTGTGAGACGAAGTGACTTGGGCAACATCTACCACTGACCACGGTCTATGTTTTTCTTGGACGAATTAAATATATCTTGCAGAGGCATGGTTGCAGGAATGACTAAGGTAAAGATTTTCTAGAAAAGGACAAATGTTTTTCTTCCATGAATGGATTTATTGGTAATTGGAGGGGCAAAGAGACCGAGGAAGCGGGAGATTTTGAGGGAACAAAATCCAAGTCGGCTAGAAAGAACGGGATGGGGTCGGAGTGACTATGGCCACTTGAGGCACAACTTGTTTAATCGGAGCGGTAGAGCACTTACACCATTATCGTTAACTAGTTGATAAGAAGAAGCCGAGGGTTTTGCACGAGGCCACGGGCGGTGCCCCTTTTGTTGGTTATTGTGGTCCATCCATCCCCAAAGGAAGGGGCTTTGAGCTCCACTTGTGACATTTCTTATGACGTGCAAGATGAGATTCAGCCATGAAAGGACATTTGTGAATCATGTGCTCGGACACTTGGTAGTAGAAGCGGTATTAGGTAAGTTAATGTAAAGCACTCATTGAGAAAAATGGGTTTCCCAACTTGAATTTCAATGGTGTCTTTCAGGTCTTTGGATAAATCCACTTCAACGCAAACACGTTTTTTGAGGGAGAGCGTTGAAAAAATTGGGTTGTTCTAAACAAATAAGTCAACCCAAGGGTTTGATCAAATGTTCAACAAATCCCCACAAGGGGAGGGGAGCCCAAGAAATTCCACCCAAACTGGGATTTTAAGCTTGGCTTGCTCTAAAACCTGGAAGTCCCTAGTCCAATGAGAAAACACCACCAATGTGTTTCAAATAAACCAAGGGCCATGGTTGATAATGGATTATTAATCTCCTATCTTAAAAGATTATTTAACTCCTATCTTTAAAACTAATTCACAAAAAACTAATTCACAACTAATATCAAAAATAACACAACCGCAACTTCACTAATAAAAATACGGAAATAAATGCGTAACACAAAGAACACAATATTTTCGGACAAATTGTCCCTGGAAAAACCCCTAAGGAAAAACTAGTTCTACAGATGAGGAATTATATTAACTTCAAGCAAATTAAGAGATACAAAGATTCCTTGCCTCTTACTGCGTAACTCCGACAATCTCCCAACTTCTCCCACTGATATTCCCCACTACTATCCCCAACGCTATCACTGCGCCCTTGCTAACACTGCAAGACTGTTTGCTATCACTGCAAACTTACAAACTCATTTGCTAGCACTGCAAATGCTTCTCCAAACTTGTGTTCTCCAAATGCCCAATGACCTCCTTTTATACTACTCTCATTGGTAAACCAACGGCCAAGATCGATTCTCAATCGACGGCTGAGATACATAACAACTTAACAACCATAACAAATAGGTTTGCAAGGTGTCACTAAAGGAAATCAATAATTAGAAAATAATTAATTCATTCTCAACAATAAGATAACTATTATCTAATCTTAGCAAATGGACAAACAATTGTCCAAGCTAACAAACTAACACTCCCTCTTAGCGAGGAAGTTGTTCTGCACGACACCCATCTTATCTCTGAAGAAGATAAATTTTTCCTTCCCCAATGCCTTAGTCAGAATGTCTGCTACCTGCTCCTCTATAGGTATGTATTGTAGCTGAACAATACCTCATTGTACACAATCCCTGATGAAGTGATACCTGATATCTATATGTTTAGACCTATCATGAAACACTGGATTCTCAGACAACTTGATGCAACTCTGATTGTCAGTGTATCACAATAGTCTCAACCTTTTGACCAAACAAGGCCACTAGCAACTTCCGAAGCCATATAGCTTCACATGTCGCCATGCTAGCTGCAATGTATTATGCTTCTGATGAACTCAAAGCCACAGACTTTTGCTTCTTGCTGAACCAAGAAACAACTCCTGATCCTAAACTGAAACAACACCCTGAAGTGCTCCTTTTTTCTGTTGTACTGCCTACCCAATCTACGTCAATATAGCCTATCAACTTGATTCCTTCACCTCGAACATATTTGATCCCATACTCAACTGAACCACGCAAATAACGCAACACATGCTTGGCCATTGTCCAATGCACTCTCTTTGGCTCAACCATGAACTGACTAAGAGAGTTTACTGCAAATGCTATATCCGGCCTAGTGTTGACCAAATACATGAGCGAACCAATTAACTGCCTGTATAAGGTGGGATCTACATCTTTGTCCTTAGATGTATCTACCTTCCTCCAATTAGTGATCATAGGTGTAGACATGGCTTTGCAATCCTCCATCTCGAATCTCTTCAAGATTTCAATGCAATATTTCCCTTGACCAAGGAAAATCTCTCCATCTATCTGCCACACCTCCATGCCTAGAAAATAGTGCATGAGTCCCAAGTCCTTCATCTCGAACTCTTCTACAAGGTCCCTCTTGCAATCCTCTATGAGCCCTAGTGCACCTGTAAGAAACAAGTCATCTACATATAGAACAAGAATGAGAGCCTCACCCCCAACCACCAAGTAGTAGAGGTTAGCATCTGCCTCACTCTTCACAAAGCCCATTTTCTGCAAGTATGTATCAATGCGCTCATACCACGCTCTAGGAGCCTGCTTGAGTCCGTACAAGGCTTTCTTCAATCTGCACACATGGGTCTCTTTGTTATGTGCTACAAAGCCTTCTGGTTGTTCTATGTATACCTCCTCCTTCAATTCACCATTAAGGAATGTTGTCTTGACATCCATTTGATGGATCTGCCATCCCATCTACATTGCAAATGAGATTACAACTCATATAGAAGTATACCTAGCCACTGGAGCAAATGTCTCCTCATAGTCTATTCCCTCCTTCTGAGAGAACCCCTTTGCCACAAACCTTGCCTTGTATTTCTCGATGCTACCATCTGCACCGTGCTTTATCTTGAAGATCCAGCGTGATCCAACTACTACCCTATCTGTTGGTCTAGGCACTACCTCCCACACATCATTATGCATTATTGAAGTATATTCCTCAACCATAACATCTCGCCATACCTGATGTTGTGCAACCTCTTGATAGCTGGAAGGTTCACTATCTACCAACTGGCTGACTAATGCCACATAGTCATTAACTTGGCTGGTTCTTTCCTCTATCTCGTACTCTTCCTAGGAGCTCCCACAAACTCCTGAGTATCCCTTTGTGTGTTTTGAACCTCACGGTTCCTGCTGCCAACTATAGAGGATGAAATATCAACCTCTAAATCTTCTAGATGCATATCCTGCTGCACTAGTTGCTCCATACTCAGTGAATCTTCACTACCTGAGTCTATGCTTGTACTAGTAATTGTACTTGAGCTTTGTTGCCCTTGACTTGACTTGAGATTTTGTTGGCTGCTCACTTTGATCATCTCATTGGAAAATCTCTGGACCTTCTAAACGCTTTGTCCTCCATGAACTTGACATCACATCTGACAATAATTCTTCTAGTCCCTGGAATAAAAATCCTATATGCCTTTGAAGTTTCACTTGTACCCAACAAGGTACCCCTTCTCTGCAGTCTGATCTAACTTGGTACGTGTATCTTCTGGAATATGACAATATGCCAAACTCCCAAATATCCTGAAGTGACCTACATCTGGCTTCTTCCCTGTGAAAGCTTCCTCTGGTGTCATCTTCCCTAGTACCTTGTGTGGAACCCTATTCTGAATGTAAACTGATGTACTACATGCCTCTGCCCATAGATAGCGGGGCATGTCCTGGTCATGTAGCATAGCCCTTGCTACCTCCGATATAGAACGGTTCTTCCTCTCAACAACTCCATTCTGCTGTGGATTGTAAGGAACCGTCCACTCTCTCTTGATTCCTTCTCTGGTACACAAATCCTGGAAGTCATTTCCTTTGTACTCGCCTCCATTATCTGACCAAGAACCTTTATCTTCCTTCCTGTCGAGTTCTCCACAAGAGCCTTGAACTCTTGGAAGTGACTGAAAACCTCATCCTTGGTCTTCAAGAAGTATATCTAGGTCTTCCTGAGAAATCATCAATAAAGGTAACATAGTACACATATCCTCTGAGAGACTTTGTCGACATTGGTCCACATACATCTGAATGTACTAGATCAAGAACACCCTTAGATCTATTGTCACTCCTTGGAAAAGATGCTTTCACAAACTTCCCCAACACACATCCCTTACATACATCATCATGCTCTGTGCTCACCTCTGGAACACCTGTCACTGTCTCACGAAGCAATTTAAGTGCTCCATGATGAATATGGCCCATCCTCCTATGCCATAGCTCTCCAAGATCTCTAGGATTACTGCTGCTCATAAGTGCCTTAGGAGTATCAAACTGTAACCTATAAAGGCGACCACTCCTAACTCCAATAGTTATGGGTGATTTCCAATCCTTGTGCTTAATCAACACATGTGTCCCTCTAAAAAGTACATTATACCCTTTATCCTGAAGAACAAATATACAAAATCAGATTCATACCTAAGCCTGGACACATGCAAGACATCATGAAGTGGAACTATCTTTCCATTCTCCCTCTGAAACTAAATAGTCCCTTTCCCAACTGGGTTGAGCTTGGACAAGTTCCCCATAGAAATCTGGATATTGGTGTCCTCCTCCTGGTAACTGGAGAAGTACTCTCTAACTCCTGTCATATGAAATGACGCCCCACTATCTATATACCAAACACACTGTGAGGTTGAGCTGACCATACAAGCTATGAGTGCAAACTCATCCTCCAATCTCCTAGAGAGCTCCTCTGCACTTGCTGAAGCCGCCACCACCTAGTTCTTGCCCTTCTTATCATTCTTCTTCCTTTGTGGGCAGTTACTAACATAGTGGCCAAACTCGTGACAACCATAGCACTTGACCTTAGACATGTCCTTCTTCTTCTCACTTTGAGAATTTGATCCTTTGCTAAATCCCTTCTTTGCTTTCCCTTTTCCCGCTAGGGCAACGTTTTCTTGTTCTCCCTCACTTTTCTGACTCTTGTTGGCCCCATTGACAAGACTTAGTCTAAACTCCTCCTGAGTGAAATCAGTCCATAGTCGATCCCAACTCGGTAAGGTGTCTCATCCACTAACAACTTGAACAAAGACATCCCACTATTTAGTAAACCCATTTAGGGCTATTCTTACTAGCTCATCATCATCTAGCTTATCTCCAACAACTGCTAACTCATCCTTGATGAGTCTAAGCCTGGTGAGGTAACTTGTAACGTCTTCTCCCTTGTTCATCCGGGTATTCTTCAACTTTTCTTTGAGAATCAGCTTCCGGTTAGTGGTAGCATTCTGGTATAGATTCAGAATGGCATCCCACATCTTCTTCGCCATATCTAACTCGGAGATGTGTGGAACAATATGATCCTTGACACCATCAAGGACAATCCTCCTCACCTTGGCATCCTCTTTCTTGTATGTTGCAAGTTGTGTTACGTGCTCTGTAGGTACAGTTACAATAGTGGTAACATAATCCTTTATACCATTCTCTTCCAACAATAAAGAAAGTTTGGCCTTCCAGACACCAAAATTCGAGGCACCATCTAATCTGTCCTGATCTCTCAAACCAGCTGAAGCCATCTCAAAGGATAAAAGTAAAAAAAATTTAAAGAGATCAAACTAGGTTATAGAAACCCTCAATTTCTTTCCTAGGGCAAACCTTTTTCTACCCTTAACATTGCTCTGATACCATGTGAAAATTCTATTGCAGTCACTGATTATTAATCTCCTATCTTAAAAGATTATTTAACTGCCGAAAACTAATTCACAACTAATATCGAAAAATAACACAACTGCAACTTCACTAATAAAAATACGGAAAGAAATGCGTAACACAAAGAACACAATATTTTCGGACAAATTGTCCCTAGAAAAACCCCTAAGGGAAAACCAATTCTACAGATGAGGAATTATATTAACTTCAAAAAATTAAGAGATACAAAGATTCCTTGCCTCTTACTGCAGAACTCGACAATCTCCCAACTTCTCCCGCTGATATTCCCCACTGCTATCCCCAACGCTATCACTGCGCACCCTTGCTAACACTGCAAGATTGTTTGCTATCACTGCAAACTTACAAACTCATTTGCTAGCACTGCAAATGCTTCTCCAAACTTGTGTTCTCCAAATGCCCAATGACCTCCTTTTATACTACTCTCATTGGTAAACCAACGGCCGAGATCGATTCTCAATCGATGGCTGAGATACATAACAACTTAACAACCATAACAAATAGGTTGCAAGGTGTCACTAAAGGAAATCAATAATTAGAAAATAATTAATTCATTCTCAACAATAAGATAACTATTATCTAATCTTAACAAATGGACAAACAACTGTCCAAGCTAACAAACTAACTCGCGGACAAAACAATACAGCAATCATATGCCTCCGCACAGCTTTTGCGAAGAGCACAAATACACCAGAACGACGATGCACGAGCCCTCAAATCTAGTAAGGTCGAAAACCAGAGAGAGTCAGGGGAGAAATTAATATCATAAACTTTCTGGCCGGTGGGATAAAAGAGGCCAAAATCTCTCTCGAAATCGCGGCCGGGTTTCTCGTCCTCATTGAAGAGATCAAACAAATAAGTCTCAACGCCCACCCCGGGCCGCTTGGGCGTGCCCGCGTTGGACAAAACATGTTTAACCAGGTTAACATTATAAGTCATTGCGTTACCGACATTCTCTGCCTGCCCGTCCGAACCCGCCCAAGGCCAACCCGTCTCGGTGACGACCACCCGAACACCCGGGCGCCCCACCCCTTCCATGGCAGAAATCAGGGAATCCACAGTGGCGTCGAAAAGATTGCTGTACGGGAGGCCGCCGTCGACGAACAGAGCCGGCGACGCGAAGAGCGCGTACTCCAACGGAATGTCGGCGCGGTTGCCGAGGTAGCTGAAGAAAGGGTAGATGTTGGCCATGAAGGGCGCGCCGGTCTCGGACAAAAACTCCAGGAAGGGTTTCATGGTGTCGACGATGGCCGGGTCGAAGGCGCCCTGCGAGGGAGGAAACGAGTTTGCGAGAACGGATGCGGCGTGCGGGGAGGAGATCTTTATGGCGTCCTGCAGCCCCGCTGATTGAAGGGCTGCCTGCAGATTTCGCATGGCGCCCACCAGGAACGGCGCGTTCTGTGGACTGCTCAGAAATATTTCGTTCCCGACGGCGATGTATTTGATGTGGGCGGCCGGGTAGAAGGGGAGGACGTTGGCGGCGAGCCATTGGAGGGCGGCGGCCGGCTCGGCGGCGAGGGAGGAGGGCCTCGTTCGGGACGGCGGTGATGAGTTCGAGCGGCGTGTTGGCGAAGGCGTTGAGCGCCGCCGGATCGGAGTCGAACATGCGCAGTTTGTGAATGTTGTTGGCGGCGAGGAGGCCCGCCACCGCGTCGGGTGGCGGTAAGTTGTCGGCCACCCGCCCGTAGCAAATTCCTATCGACTCCGCACCTGCAAAAACGAACAAAACAGTTAGACACGCGACGGCACACAAAAGCTGCGGGGAGAAGCCGCCATTTGTTAGTAAACGCTTTGCAAATGTGAACGATATGGCGATGGAGGATTTATGGAGGAAGAATAATATTTTTGCTCGAGTTTTATTGAAAAGAGCAAAAGAAATGTTGATGGTTTGTGAGTGGGTGTGGGAGAATACTTGTTTCGTGCGTAACTTGCCCTCTCAAATAATGCACTTTACACCACCTTATTCTTCCTGTCTGCCTGTGATTTTCCTTTTTGACTGCCACCCATGAGAGAATATTTATTTTGTTTTGTTTTGGTTCACCTTTCGAGTCTTTTTGGCATATAATACTCGAAGCAAAATCGAAGCAAAATCAATGTGTATGACACAAGTATTATGACTATCATCAACTTAGTAATTGCACATGAGTTGTAAATAATGTTAGAGAGGATAATAATGTTAAGTTTGTTAGAGTTGTAATTTGTGGTGAAATATGTGTTATCTTAAATTGTTTTTAGTTAATGTGATGGGAAGGAGCAAATAATGTAGGACAACTACGACATTTGATGTAAAACACTTCCTATTATTCCTCAATGGATGTTTTTCATAAAGGACATGCCTCTAAATTCACACCCCTTGGTTGTAAGCCTACAAACGTAGCCAATTGAAATCCTCTTTTGACAATTTAAAAATAGAATTGTCTATCTTAATTGACAATAACTAGGTCTACACATACCTCTAAAACAATGGTGAAGCTGAAAGTATTCGAACTATACCCGAGCGTAGCATCGGGGAAAAAACTTCAAAGCCTCCTAACCATGCCCTCCATGGTCATGGCCTATAATCATTGCAATTAATGTTACCACATCAACTTCCACCATTTCATCAAATTAACTTTTGACGATGTAAGAGTGGGCCTGCTTTCCTATTTATAATCCTTCTAAACAGTTGTAAAACCCTAACACAATGGCAAAATGTACTTATTGAATTTGACCACGCTGCGTTGCATACGTGAAAAGAGCAGTTGGTCTTGATATCTATGTCCATTCTGAGCATACCTTGTAATTATTACAGACCAACAAATGATGTCTTATATTCTATCAAAACATTGTTTATGTTGC
This sequence comes from Taxus wallichiana var. yunnanensis, assembly GCA_018340775.1. Taxonomy (NCBI): domain Eukaryota; kingdom Viridiplantae; phylum Streptophyta; class Pinopsida; order Cupressales; family Taxaceae; genus Taxus; species Taxus wallichiana. Next base: position 768,365,856 of record CM031239.1, on the reverse strand, counting down.
ATTTTAAATACATAATGGCAAGTACATTTTTTCAAATAGTTCAAGGGCCTTGTGTATGGTTTCCCATTTTGAATAGATGCCTACAAAGACACAACTAAATCTAACAAAAATAGGCTATCCATTATACTTGATAGATTCTAAATCTCCCATTTTAGCATAGGCGAGAGGATGCTAGCAAAGGTTATGGAGTCTAACTTTACACTTATTGATTGCATTTGTTGTCCCATTTCTCTCAAAACAATTTCTCTTGCAACAATTTTGAAGAGAAACTCAAATTCTCTTGAAACAATCTTGAAGATAAACACGATTTATCTTACAAATTTTTTGAAGAAAAGCTGGAGTGTAGTGTGGTAGTTACCACACATATATGATGTGAAGCAAAATTAGAAATCTCTAACCATAAATGACAAAAAACATGCATGATCATATATTAAATTGTATACATAACTTCTCTCTGTAAATCAATCTTAAATCGCAGACCTGGAATAGGGGCAAAATTGTAAAATTAATCCAAACAAAAGGACCATATCAAATGAAAAATGATGGATTTATTGTAGCACTTCACTCACATTCCTCCACCTCCCCTTCCATTTTTTCATTTCAGATATGTGCAGGTTTCCAAAAAACAGTTCAATATCACGACACCTCCCTGGAATCATAAAACATGGCTTTACCGAATGCATCACCAATAATCTTGGCAAGAACCATTTCTTTGTTTGAAATGAGGGGAAAATGTAACTGCCTACTTTGTACTATGGTGGCAGAGACAATTATTTTTTCCGTCCACGTCATTTGATACTTGCCTGAATTTGGAGAATATCTTATTGCCTTCATCATTGAAGACAATTTCTCCAACTTTGAATAAATCTCCCATGTCTATGGATATGATTTGTCACTTACACGAAAAACATGTACCATTTTATGGCCTTTCAATCCAGCTACACCTAGGAACCTTTTTAATTCCTCTATCTTTCATCAATCTCCTTACCATTTCAACTTCACACCAACTGCCCACTTCCACATACATGTTTGACAGAAAGAACATAAGTTGAAACAGTTTTAGGATCTAGTTCAAAAGAATTGTTGTAAATAATCCTAATGCTATATTCTTATGTGTTCTACATGCATCAAGCGAACTATGTCCGCCCAACCTCTACAGGTTTAATTGGCATTTCAATGACGAAGTTAAGAGTTTCATCAAGATAGCCCAACACGCCCAAGAAGGTCAACCATGCACACATAATGATTCCACATTTCACATATACCTCTACTTTGTGTGCAATAGTTTTGTTTTATTTCGCGTGCCCTGGTCTAAATCTCCCATTCTGGCACAAGCTGGGAGGATGCTGGAAAAGATTTTGGAGTCCACCTGTACACCTGTCGATTGCATTTTCTGGAAAGGTGCCAAGGCCTTTCCAACGCACCATATTTGAGCATATCCTGCAATCAATAGTCCATAAGGGAACATTTGTTGCAGGCATTTAGTGAAACAATTCGCATAACACATCATTACAAACGAGCTTTCCTGCAGAAATGGTGTCCATACCATGTTTGAAGGTTTGTTTTTGGCATAGGCAAAGAGTACGCTGGCAAATGTTGACTGATCAGGTTGGAATAAAATGCCAAATATTTTGATGCCTGGAAGGGCTCGCACACCAGCGGATATTTTCACCTGCTTCATCCTGCTCCCAAAAAAATCCACATGGACAAACCCTGTTGCAACGGTTGTTTCCTGTTGCAGACGAGTTTCAGACTAAAATACATGAAATGGGGATGAGATAGGTATCGCATTTCGTAGTGACAACATAGGCAGAGGAGAGAAATACAGAGTAAATAAACATCAAGGGGAAAAATGTTGCCATGGACACCTGTACCGAAAAATCTTACTGGGAAATCTGGCCGGGAAAATGCTTTCCGGGAACAGCCATTGGACAACAGACGGTTTCCAGTAGGGCCAACTCCACAGAGGATGCTTCCGACGTAAAAATATGGCAGTTGCTTCCTATGATATTTGGTTCTTTATTTTGATATGTTCTTTCGGTGATGAATATCAATAAATTCGAAAAACATAAATTATGCATGGTTACAATAAAATGATGTTTGATATTCACAATCTGATATATATCACCAAAAATACAGTTTAAAATTTGTATTGCTTTCACTATACAAAAATATGGTTAAACACAACAATACCAAAAGCAACAAAGGAAAAGAAAAATTATTTATTAAGGCTTCCTAAAAGAGATAAGGGCGGGTTTACCATACCCACTTTTTCAGCACTTTGTTGTCTAACACCAACCTCCACTTATGCCTTATCATTGAGATTTTTGTTTCTTTTGTGGAAAAAACTCTATGAATGACCTTCATTTTACGGAGCATAAGTTGCTGGTTTATGTTTTTCTCTCCTTTTCTACGAACTAAAATTCCACAAAAAAATCCGAATGTTTGTGGTACATCAAACATCAAAGGAGAGGTTCTAAAAGTCCGAGTGTTTGTAATAGAATTCTTGCAAGAAGAGATTCGCTCATATCCATTCGCACACAATTTTATGGCATAAGTAATATGCTTAGATTAGTATAAGTTTCAAAAGAAATAAAAATCATTTTTTGAAGGGGTTCCCAAACCTAAAATGAATGACTTCAATGCACAAATTTATATGAAGGTTGAATTATTATACCCATTTTCAAACCCTTAGTTCGGTCTTTTTATATTGTAACACTCTTAATAACGAAAACTTTTTTAATTTTGTGGAAATATCCATTTTCCCTTTAAACTTTGTGTGTTTTGTTACACATGTACATAACTCCAACTCACAAAATCACTAACCTATAAAATTACGAATCAAACCTCATTTTATTAGGGAAATGTTTCTTCTTAATATCAATTTACTTCAATGTAATAAGTCACTCTTCATCAACCACTTTGATGCACCCCGATTTATTCCCTCCAACACCATTTCATCCACACTCACCCGTTGCAATATTGCCATCGATTCTTAATTCAATAAGCATCTTTAAGTCTTTATTTTGATTTTAAATACACTTTCTTATAAGTTTGTAGAGTCTTGTTTTCTATAATTTTTAGTATTTGTTTCTTGAATTTTTCCATGAAGTTTAGTTTTTTTTTTTATGTGGATATAATTTCCAGACTTCTTATATGGTGGAGGATTTAACAATTATAGTACACAAATACGTGTGCACGCACACACACACACACATACATAGAGAGATATCAATCACAACAAAATTATTTTAAAATTTTCACATATTGATTAGTAATATGAATATATGTTTTCACTAATTTCTCAATGATTAGTGATAAATGACATTATTTGGTTACATTATTCTATTGGGTTCATTACTATGTGGATTTAGAAAAATATTTAAGTAAAAAGAAAAAAAATTAAGTGATGTCATATGTCGATCAAATAAACATTAAATTTAAATTTTAAAATATTAAAATTAAGATTTCAATATGCTACATTCCACCTCTTCTCATTATAAAAATCATGTTAATTGATCAAAAATTGTATCTAAGTATGCCATATTCATATAATTCATATTGTACACACTTGGAAAAAAGAATTTATTATAAAATTAAGAATAAAACCTCTATGTTTTGATGGCATATTTGGGTTTCTCTCATAAAAATACACGCTTTAAAAACAAATGGCACACAATTTTGAGTTTGTATGTGAAAGTTATGGCCTTTGGAAGTTAGATGAATTTTCCTTGACACAAAATCACCTTGGTGGTTGCACCTTTGTCGATGATGAATGCATGTTCGACGGTTGACAATCACACTTTCGGCAGTGGTGGTTTCACATTTGTCATTGATGGACATGCATTTGAAAGTGATGAACATGTAGTTGGCAAACGACGGTTGTGTAATCACCTCCTCGAGAATGTGGCATTTTGTTCTAAGTTCGAAAAAGGTGAATTTGAAATGGTTGGACACGTTTCAACTTCCCAAAGCTATTTACGGAATTTTCGGAGATTTTCCAAGGAAAAACAAATCAATCCGGTTTAAGGGATGTCGGTTATCATCAAGAATAAGCACATGAGTTACTGAAATGAGAATATTCCATCCATTAAAAGAAGGTTGGAAGGTCTTTTTGGGATTCAATATGTTCCTAGCCTCTGATGATGTGTTCTAAGTGTTGTAGGAGCAGAAGGAATTTATGTAAAGTGTTAATTAAGTATTGTATCAGCTTTGGAGAGAGATTTCTTTCCATGAAGGCCATGAATATGGCAATATGATGTACAAATTGTGAATTACATAGTAAAGGGAGTGTTATTGCCTCACCCACTGGATTTTTTTCCCTTATTGGGTTTCTCTAGGGTAAATCTTGTGTTCTTGTATGCTTGTAATTGTTCTCATCTCTTTCCTATGTTGTGTGTGTTGGACTTCATTTCCAACACTTTGAAACTCTAATTTGTATTCCAAGTTGAGTTGTTTATTAATCACTTGTTGAGTTAGAATAAAGTATCCATGTTGGTGAAGCCTAGTGTGGAATATCCAATTGGCTTATGGACCGGTTGGTATCGAGTTGGTTTTCCTTTTTGTAATTTTTTCTAACGCTTTCCACAAATTTGTGTTAGTTTTTGTTCCATTTTGGTTTGGTGACTTGTGTTGTAGTTTTATGCACAAGAAGCAAGTGATTATGGGAAGGGTGACTTGGCTCCCTTGCAAGAAGATATCTCCACCAAGAAGTGGAAGAAATAAGTGAGAAGCATATCATGCTTTGATGATGATGAGGCATATACAATTGAAGAACAATTTTGCAAGTTGGAGGACGATGTGGGTAAGTGCACGAAATGGAGGGCCAAAAAGGGGTCTTAAGTGGACGTTTTTACGGAAAACAAGAAATGTCAACTTGTACAAGTTATTTGAGATAGCTACACTCAAAATTTGATGTTATAAGAACCTAAATTATAGCATTTCAAGTCTAGTTTCTAAACTACTAATTTTCTTTGAAAATAATCAAGAGTAAGTGGTTTAAAGAGCTAAAATACCAATAGGTGCCCCTATTTTTGCAAAAAACATAATGGATAGTTGGTTGTGCCCCCTCTCATATTTTGAGCACTATTTTGTATTTTTAAAACCCTTTGGTGGAAAGATAGATATAATCATATAATTTGGGATTTTAAAAAAAAATAGTGATTATTTTTCAATTAATTTTCCAAGTTAAAAATAGGATTCATTTTAAGAACCCCTTCCAAAAATGATTATAGAATGAGTGGCGAATTTGCCTAAAAGGAAATTCACATGGTTGGCGAATGTAGGAAATGAGAATGTAATGTTACCGGCCGACATGCACAAAATACCACCAAATGACAACACAACAAACGTGTTACCGGATGATAACATGTCTCATTTGTTCCCGAAATGTAACACTGACACATGTGTTACCAGCCAGTAACAAAATACAAACACATGTTTTATCGGCTGACAACAAAAAATACTGACACATGTGTTTACCAGACGGTAACAAAACACTGACATATGTGTTACCGGCTGGTAACAAAATACTAACATATGTGTTTCTAGCCAGCAACAAAACACCTTTGCCATATGTGTTGTTCCTCGGTCGATAACAAAATAGGTGTATTGACGTTTGGCATTACAATTATATTCACGGATGGTAACACGTTGCATCCTTTTGTTGCCGTTATCACCACTCTTTTTGTCCCATTTTCACTGACACATGTCTTCTTTTGTAGATGGCCCACCGCCCTTCCCATTTTCTCACTGCACTTCTTCAGATATTTTTCATAGCCTCCAGCCTTCTTCATCCACTTCCATATTTGTTCTACGATCCTCGTATACAAGTATCTTCCATTTGCCAACACCTCTTTTTTTCAAAGAATCAAAACATCAAGGATTCAAGATTCAAGAATAATGACACCTAGAAAAAAGTCCATTAAAATAACTTCCTATGTTTATCAAACATTTTGTATCCGTAGCACTTACAAAATGTTGAAGACCCTCAAATAATCAATCAATCTGATTGGATTGGTAGCTCAGGTTCCATGGACTTATTTACATGCCCCAATATCATAACAAAACACAAGTTATTAAATAATTTAATGCAAATGTATAATAGTTTTGATGGCACTTTCACTGTTGCATTACCATCCCACCAATTTTCATCAGAATAACACCTAATGATATTCATCATCTAATAGCCTACCCCATCAAAACACATTTCTGTAACCACCAAATCCATTATACCTGATGAGAAAAAGAAATTTTTAGTCTCATTACTGATCTTTTATGTTGAGGTTGAGGTTAATAATCCCTCCAAAAGAGGGATTAACACACAATCTATCAAAGACCCCTTTCTCTTGGCAATGGTAGAATTTTTCCAGTCCCGCATCATGTTACAGGAAGATACACTAACATTCCTCAGTGGGCACTATACTACCTTCTCCAAACCATTTCTCGGTGTTAGATTCGATTGGTGCACATTTCTTTCATCAAGGATTCATGTTGACCTTTCGAGCCAAATTGAATCCTGTTGCAGTTATTTCTTGTTCTTGTTATGTTCTTGCTTTATATTATGAGGGTTTTTACGGACTCAAATCAATAATTGTTCCAACTTTCTCTACACGAGAAGATGGATAAACATGGAATTCCTCTGACCAACAGTTGGTGAGTATTTTGTTTTAAAAGCATCTAATCTTGATTCTTTTCAAAAACAAAATCATTTTAAAATCAATTCTTATAAATATATAATATTTTAACTTTGTTTTGAATAGGTCAAAGCAAAAAAACAATGGAATGCTATAATAATGGTAGTTCACACACATAACCCTATTGGGCCTGAGGGGTCTGGTGACAAAAATCTAATTGATGTCACCATGACCGATGACTCTTTGGTTTCACTAGCAGAGACAACAACATAGAGGATAACACCAGACCAAACATATGCATGGGTTCTATGGATTCATCCCACATCCCATAACCAGACAAAACACATTGTCACTATGGAAAAAATCCAAGTTTTAATTTATACATATTGCATAATCATTTTAGTTTTATTAAATTATTTTACAGACTAATGATAATTTGAATCTCTTGATTCTTGACAATGACATATTTCATTATCCTAATGTGTAACCTTGTCCGACACATCAATGACTCTGAGACACATGGTGTCTCTCATACTCTGTAGTGAAACACTACATACATAATTGAGCAAAGAAGAGATTTGAGTCTACACCATTTCATCACCTAGGCCCTTCAAGTTCTAGTACTAAGTAAGTAACTAATAAATAGTGAATTAAATTTTATTTATATTAGTCTTTCTTTTAGGAATTTATCATTCTTTTTAATTGGTTTTTGCTAAATTCAGGTTTTCAGTGCCACCACCCCCTTCCACCCAGTGCCACAATATGTTGATTATGGACTACAACATTCACAATGTAAGAAATATCGATTGATTTCATTCTTATTAATTTGAAGTTCTTATTGTTCACTTGTTTGTCTTTGTTATTTCAAGAATCAACATATTGAATCTGATATTGTTAAAGTATTGATGCTCACAGATCTTTTGCAAATGTAATCTCAATTCAACTCATGGCATCGGCCACCCCACCCTTTACTCTCCAATCAACACTTAAGGAGTACATCAGTCCGACCTCCCCTTCCACCTCTGTCTTATGGTAGGGGAAAGAGGATTGTGTTCCTTGGAATGAGCAGGGGGGCACAAAATTTCACAACATCAGAGTTCCCCAATTTTTCAATTGGTGGCATGTGCAGAGTGCCAGAGGAACTTCTGTTTTAAATAATATTGATATGGATGAGGAGTATCTCGTTTTTGACAACCTTTATGACATGGAAGCGGTAGGGAAGAATGTCAAAGATCTCACTCAATCTACACGTAAGGAGGTGCAAGTTCCATCCTCTTCATATCCTCCTTCCCCAATGGGGCAGGAAAATTTGGATGATGATGCAAGACCAAATTTTTAGTAGACATCCTTGTGTTAGATAATGCTACAGCCCTTGTCATGGAAAATTTTATTCTGACATATTAAGGAGATGAAGATTTGGGAGATCATAGAGAAATATTGATAAAATAAATTAATGATAGATATCATAATTTTGAACACAAAGAAAGAATTTTTTCATTGATTAAAAATGAACCGGTGATGATTGATGCTTTACTTTCTCAAGCACAATCTAGTAATGCAGTCACCAATAATATTTACAATAGGGACAAAGTTTTTTTCTATAATGCTTAATAGATTGGCTAATTTGAATGTTGAGGTGCAATCTTACTACAACAAGTGGAATAGAGACAAGAAACTTGTCACTATTGCTAATGCAGAGAAAGACTTGGCCATGGTAAGTTTTGATTTTTTTATATATATTATTATATATATATATATTATCATTTATCTACTTCTAAATACTAATTATTGGATTTTAATTGCATTCAAAATACCAAGACTTTGAAGACAAAGGTGTAGTGTTAGATGAGCACCTAAAAAAGTGAGAGAGAGAGTGTCCACGGGGAAATTAATTTTTTAAAGAAAAACTTGTTCTATTAAACAAGAAAAACAATACTTTGTGAGGATTATAAAGGAGAATGGACTGGATCCAAATATTTCTTTTGAAGAAAAAAATGATGAGGATCCTTCTCTCCTTTCAAGCAGAGATGCAACTCATGAAGATAGAGAAAATTTAGAAAATATTAATGCAGCAGCAAAAGAATTAGTAGAGTCTAGTGTGTAATAAAAGATAGTTCAAATGTTGTCGATGTTATAGAATCTATGTTCAAGGACAAGGGTCCAAATGAACTTGAATTAAAAATATTGATGTAAATCATTGTATTTGACAAATGAAATTTGAAAATATTATCTTTATGTGAAATTGTCAATCTTTTTATTTCTCTCATGCCTGTTGTCGAATGAAAACTTTAGTCTTTTATCTTTTTTTCAAGCTTGTACAGTTGATGAATAATATACATGGATTCTGGAATCTAGATTTACATTGTTCAATTTAGTTTCAAACATGTATGCACTCAATATTTAAAACTTGGATGTGCATGTTGTTGTCGAATCTTGATAGTTGATTCATCATGTAAATATTATCTCCAATAATCATGATGGGATATAGACTATTATGTTTTTTATTAATTCTAATAATCATGATGGGATATATGGATTATAATATCTTTGTGAACATGTGTGCTTGTGGAATTGATAGTGAGAAATCAAATATTGAACATACTTTCCTAGTAAGAACTTTAATTTTATTACATCATCCAGTTTGCAGATTGCACAACTATCTACCATATGTTATTTCCAAACATTATAAAAATATATAGAAATGGATTTAAAAATTTCCAAACATTATATGCATAATATATGTAAATGAAATTGAAAAAATATCAAGTCACAATATATATTTTAGAAAATGAATACTTTCAATTATCTGGTAGTTGAAACAACCCTATCCTTAATGGTCCTTCATCACTTATTTTATCTATTGTAGTTTCTAGTCCAACAAAGTCCAAGTCAATTTCACCATAATTAGAGACTCCATTGTTTTTTATCTATTAACAGCTTATGAACTCTAAGATATGTCCATGTAGCTAGTGCTCTTTCATATGGAAATGTGTCCACTCCATATCTTGAAACATAGAGTCTCAAACAAGTTTCCAAATTCTTGTCCAATCTATTGCATGAAGTTTTGATTTCACAAATGTAAGTGCACTAAATACCCTTTCATCTTCAACAAACCCAAGAATCATTATCTATATGAGTTCATATAGTTTGAAGTATTCACTTATATTTTCTCTCAAAATGCTACTCTGATACATCTTTCTCCACAATAGTGTGATAGCTCCCATTTCTATGGTTCAACAATAGTCTTATATTGATCATTCATGGTATATGCAAAATGTTGTGACTGTGATATGAGTAATTTTTTGTCCAATATACCATTCAATTCCCCTCCATCAACATCTGAAGATTTGTAAAACTGCTCCATAAGTGTAGTCATGGATTTCCCAAAGTTTGTAGCTCTTTGTTCTTCACCAATCATCAGATTCCAAAAAATGGGATTTACAACTCCCATGGCCTCAAGAAGATCACTATTTTTAAAACATTCTCTGATCTCTAAAGATAATGTTTCAGATATCTTCATCAATTTTTCTATGTATCATAAAATTGTAGCATAAAAAAATGGTTGTGACTGTAGTACTTCCTCAATTTCAAAACCTATTACATAAGGATCTTTGTAGAAAGTGTGCATTGGAATATTTTTCCCATCAACTAAATACAAAGATGACCACTGATATTGAACTTTAAATAGTTGTTGGGATCTTTTGTATCTGTCAAAACCTTCCAAGCTACTAAAAATTGGCTTTTGAAACCAGTCTTGGGTGGAATATAAGGTATCCAAAATCATACATACTTGTCTCCTTAATTTTATAAAATCAACAATGTATATGGATCTTTCCTGAGCATGTTTCACCAAGTTGTTTATTTCCTTCAACATTGGAAAAATACCACATAAAGTTAATAATGTCTCTAAATTTGTCAAGCGATACAAAAATCTTTAGCCTTGTCCACTTCTCTTGATTCTTGAACATATACCCTACTAAGGACTTGTATTCCTCAAAAATCCTACAAGTTGGATCATACAATGATATCCATCTTGTGTCAACATCTTTTAGCAATTTTTTACCATTTTTTATTCCAACAGAAAATCTCTAAAACTCCAAAAATATTTTAGGACTACTTGACATATATGAATGCAAGTCTCATATAAGCTCCTCCACTTTAGCAACATTTTCAAAATTACTTACAATCTTGTAAGCCATATTCATTCATGTGAGCCATGTAGTGAATAGGTATCATGTAAGGGGCTACATGGTTGTTTGAAGAAAATACAAAGTCTAGTTTTGTGACCTTGCATGACAGTGCGCCATCAACTCCTACACAAATCAACTTTGTAGAGATTGAATGATCATCCATACCAGTTATTTCCTTCAAATTTTTAATAACAAGTTTGTAGAGGTTCTCAAATTGTAGTTCTCCATCATTTTGTGCATAACTAGTAGATGATTTTCCTAAAATGGTTATTGAAACTAAAAGTGTAGACATGCATGCATACCTAGGATGTATTGTCTACTATTGTGACCTCATCAATTGACAATGCATATAAAATTTGCATTTTTACCTTCTCTCTCAAATCAGTGATTTCAATTTCTCCCATACACTTTTCCATTTCCCATGCACTTGGTATTTGACCAATGTGTTGTTGGAATATTTGAAACCCATTAGATTGAAACAATATCTTATAATCAATGAGATCTGAAATTGGTCTGCCCTTTTTTAAAATGTGAAATATTGTTTTGAATTGTATGAAGTTTTTCCTAAAGACTTACATGTCAATAGCTTTTTCAAATTTAGCCTTTATTGTTCCACCTTTCTCAACTAGGTCTTGAAGATGTTTATGATGATTGTTCATATTCTTTGCATATATCTCATATGTAAACAATCTTCCTTAGTTTTCCATCTAGTTATTTTTATTATTGTTCCATCATCTTGCTTTTTAGACTCATATACCTTCCCACAATGCTTCTCTATTGTGTCCAACTTCAATTGCATTTTGTGGTCTCTGCCTAGTTTCCAACTACATATAGTACATCTACATTTTGTAGGAGTATCAGTATTGTTTTTTAGTTCAACAAGTTCAATGAATGGATATTTGGTTGACCATTCAAATTTATAAGTCCTTCCTATAGTCCACTTCCCACTCTTACATTTTTGATGTGTGTTTCTAGAATGTTTATCAGAAGTTTGAGTTGGATGGAAAATGGGATTATCAATACTTGTCAATTTGAATTGAATTACTCTTGATTGGGAATTTCATCTAGAGTAAGGTCATTGCTAGGGTTTTCTGCATTTGAAAGAAATTGGTTTTCTTATAACATTCCTAAGTAAATCAAAAATAAAGTAACATTAACATAATTAGAGTCAAAATTACCTCTTTCCACTGGGGTTATTGTTGGCTGACTAAAATATTTTGAAATGTCCATGTCACATTTTATTTTTCCTTGAGTTATTTTCTCATTTGTAATAGGGCCATCATATGGGTGATTTTGAAGTCTACACATGCAAAAAAAATATAGAAGTTTCAAATATGAATCATGATCTATAAAAAATAAATGCAAGACTTTGAAAAATAAAGATCATGTTACAAAATGAAACACAACTTAATGCTACCATACGGTAACACAAACAACAACATGAATGTCAAATGAAACACAAAATGAATGTTATCATGGTAAAACAAAAAAATTGGTAAAACAAAAAATGTTATTTGACAACAACAAACAAAAAAATGTTACCAGATGGTAACACATATAATTGTTACCATCCAGTAACATGTTCTTATTTTGACATTTGACATTACATAGTCACATTAACTTATTGGCAACAAATAATTTTTTTCGTAGTAATAATTTTTACAAAAAAACTTGATAGAAATAAAATTCACTTTTTCACTTACTTTTCATTATTCCTTCAATTTTTGGCAGTTGTTTTGGCTTATACTTTTGGATTTTTCACATGATTTTTAACTTATATTTTGAAAAAGTAAATTGTATTACTATATTATGGCAAATTAATCCTATATATAATAGTATGTTATAACATGAAGGTAAATATACTAACATTGGTCGGCCCTTAGTGGAAACACGAAGGTGAAATTATATTCAAAATATTTTAGCACCCATAAAATTTTGGCGATATTTTTCCTAATATTCATGAATATTCACCCCTAAAATAAACTATTTTGAAATTTGAAAAATAATGGATACAACCTTGCCCCTACCGTATCAAAAATTAGATTTTTTTTTTTAATTTGTATAGAATTAGTCTTAAGAATTTGCAAATAATCACTAAAAATAGAGGTATAAAATACATAGTTTGAAAAATTCAAAAAAGGTAATATTCATATATTTAGAAAGAGGATAGTTCTCGACTCTCAAAGATAACAACAACTACTAGAATATATGGACTCATGAATGCCTTATAATACATAACAAATCAAAACACATACAAGTTTTTATTGATTTAAAAATCCTTGATGACATCTACAAATATTACTCCCACTATTAGGGATGTTACAAAAATCAACTAAAATCCTAAAGCTATTACAATGGTGTTTCTCCAGGACCCTTGACAAGTTTCACTTGTTTAACGCGACTCAACTCATCTCTCTACTCTTTGCCACTCTATCCCCTCAAATGGTGGACTTGAATCACTTTATGTTTTCTTAGGTTTTAGATATTTCTACATTGGAAGTGAGTGGGTGGTTTTTCTTCATGTATATTTATCGCACTCCTCTTACATGTTTTGTAAACAAATCATGTCATGTGTCCACTATTATTGTGTGTCAATTAGGCCTTTGACCCAAGGATCTATGCTCAACCCACATGATTGTACCATGAAATTGTGTAAACATTACACAAAACATCATAATGTAAAACACTCTTCCTTTCCCTTACAACTTCATGCACACATTGTGTTATTTTTCTTGTGTAATCAACATGCATTATACAATCTGAATTGTTACACAAAGCTTCTATGAAAGCTATGCATAATTGTTGCCAATGCCAAAAAAATTGTTGCACTTTGCTTTCTCCATTATCCTTCTCACCATCCTTGTGTGTGCCCATACTTAACTAAAATTTTAAAACTTATGTAAGAAATCCAATTCCCTCACGATGCTCCTGCATCACAAATTGTATCTTCAATTTCAATTGAATTAATTGATTGAATCATGTCTAGAGTTGTAATTATCCCTATGAAGTAAAAAATCACATCATAAAGTTCTAATTAGTTTCACATGGCTCAAATTAATCCATATTTATTCTCTTATTGAACCAATCAACTAACTATGTAATGCATGATATAATTAGGGGGCACATCACATAGTCACAACAAGGATTAGGGTCTCAAATTGGCCTAAATTGGCTCTTTAGCTAAACAAATTGACTAATGATGACACAACAAGTGGTGACCACCTGAAAAAGTTTGAAAATTTAACATAATGGAATGAAACTCAATGGTTTCTTCTCATTCACTCAATGGCCTTTATGGTATCTACATGTAACTACTCTCTATGGAGCTTGAAACTCTCTTTTGGAGATTTTACAAACTCTTGGTGTTCTTCCTAGGGACCTATCCTAGACTGGTTATTCTCTCCACTTGGCTCTAATGGCCTATAATGGCATATCCACTCTCAATTGGCTTCTACACTCTCACATTGTCACTCAATCCTTTATCTTTGCGTTCCTCAACTCCTCACCTTGGATTTTTCTCCACTTGAACACTCCTCGATCTCTCCTACATTTCCATTGGGGTCTCTTCTTTTGTGCACTTAGTTGTGCACAATGGTAATCTTAGAATCCTCCTTTTTCATGCCCTTAATTCTTCATCTCTGTAATCTTCTCTCGCTTCTCTTTTCTTTTCTATATATCACCTCATCTTATGACTTCATGTAATCACAGGTGCATTGATGGTATATAATGACCATCTCCTCCTTCATGGAGTTTCTATAGGACCCTTCACAATATTCACTTATTTAGTAACTTGGATCAAATCTCTTCTCTACTTCTCACCACTCTATCCCCTCGAATGGTGAGCTTAACTCCTTTTATGTTTTACTAGGTTTTAGATTTTTTTGCATTAGAAGCGATTTCATTAACTCCTTTAAAACAACACATTGTGTGTCTACATGACCTCCTACATTTTTCATATTTAGTGGTTGAGGATAATCAACCATTGACATCTTGTTAGATATCAATAAGATAATTTGTGAGTATTGACATCACTAATCTATATTAGTAAGCTCAAATGATTATCATCGTGCATATATGGGCACCATGTCACTCCCCTACATTATTGATTATTAATATTAATCATGTCACCTTATTAAATATGCATCTAGATTGGAAATCATAGTGTATATGGTAAGGTTGCCTTATAATATGGAAATTTCAACTCCAACTTTAATATTGTGGCTCAATATCTGGCTAATTTTGTGGCTGGCCTATATAAAGATAGACCCATAGTGTTTATGTGTGCCTCCATATCCATGCAATCCTTCCTTTAATCGACCAAGCACACCCTTATATCTATATAAGTGAATGCACTACCCTTACCTTATATTTATAAGTAATTAATAATTTGCCTTTCCCTTATGTCTTTGTGTCTCAAATTAGTATCCTTCTAATCGATGAAGCATGGACCAAATTTCAAACTTGTACCAATTTGAGAAGGGGTAGGTCCCCTATCTCTATATCTAGTGGTCAACTAAAATACATGCACCATTATATTTACTCACTCCTCCCCACCCCCTATCCCTTATATAGATATGGGGTAAGCACCCCTATAGATATGGGGTGGGATCCCTATATTCTATCTACCAGAAATATCTCCTGAGAAAGAGTGTCATTTGTTGGGTTTGAGTATGTTGATTTGTTATCAATCACTTGTCTCGTATGGGAAAGATCTCTTACTCCGTCTCAAGATAAATGTATCGACTAATGTCGTGAGATAAATAGATAAGATCTACTTCACTAGTTGGCCCTATTTATATAATTGATTGGATAGTCCCAAGATTGTAAAGTATGTACTCATCCATGATATGATGCTACCCTTATTCTAAGATGAAATTAGGGTTTCAAATCCATGCTCATGGGGAAAATCATGAGTCCATATATTTAAGCAAGTGCCTATCTTTGGGAGATGTGAGGTTTGTAAAATCTACTTTTGACACATCCAAAACTCCTATAAATGTCAGCAAACAATCCAAAAGGCCATAAAACCTACAAAATGACTATATATATCCCCAAAACAGATATCGATTACAAAAATTACACCTGAAAAGATTTATGTATGATGCTGAAATATTGAAAATTGAGTGAGTAATGACTAGAGTAGATTTTTAAAACAACTATCTTGGAGCTCGAGACCATATCTATTAGGTGCAAAGTGACCCTAATTTAAAATATTTACTAAAATAAATTTAAATTATAAAGAAATAATAAAAGAAATCAAAACCCCTAAAAATACTTAATATAAATATCAAAGTCTTAAAGAACCTCATCAGATTACCGATCAACTCTTTTGGGAGTTCTATTACCTTCAGGACATCTATCAAGGTTAGTACATAGCTTTCATATTTATTAATCCTATTTTACATTCCTTATAATCTTTGATCAATCGTCTACACCATCTTTCATAGCCCCTTCAAGTTTTGTCTCTCATTTAGTCATTTAATCAATCTTTAAAATATGATTAGTTTTAAACAATGATCACCGTGAATGCTCGATCATCGTCAATCGATCGGTGTTTGTAGCTTCTTTCCTTCTTATTATCCCTACAAACACACCTAAATTTCCATTTTTGAATTTCACAGACCTCTAGACTCCTTATAGTTTGCCTTAGTTTTGTTGATCTTCATCGACATTTCATCATTGTTTGTTCTATCAGTCTTTTATCAAAACAAGCATATTGACCACTGATCACCATTGATCCTGTATTTTTATCATTCCTAGCATCTATCATATTTTCAAAAATTTGTTTTGATCTAATCAATTGTTTACAAGATGTATGTTCTGTAGATGACTGTTCTAGGTCCTTCACACCCCATCACCAACATATACAATCTCCCGATTGTCAAGCATCCCATTGTGTGGGATAAATTCAATATCGCACACAAGATGAGTCTTTCTTCCATTTCCCTCACACCGGAAGTAAAATATATTGAATATCAACTGGAGATCATACAAGAAGAAGGTGAAGGCTGCGAGATAATTACGATTCGATTACTTTCGAACTTAGAGATCACTGCCCTTGGCCTTGGTGGCGTATCACGTAGTGTAGGATATTGTTATCCCCCTTGAATTCTAGCTTTGTTGTCATTATCTTATCTTATCATTATATCCCTTAATTATATCAAACGAGTTGAAACCCTTCAAGGAATTCCTTCAGCTTCTTAGGATCGGCATTCACCGAGAAACTCATTATCTCCTTATCTAATATTCCTTTGTTTAGTTATTTTTGTACACAGATCTTCTCACTTGGCATAAGGAGGAGATTTTCACATTGGTCATGCATTTGATCATCCCAACATTGTGTTTTTCTATGCACGGTATCGATAAATTATGCCTTATTTGATTTTTTGGTATTTCAACATTTATAACACCTAACCGAAAATAGCCATAAACATCCTGACATGCCCAGTAGGACCAATTTAGTCCCTTTTTCATTTAAATTTCATATATTTTCTTTATTTTCTTGTTATCTTTGTTTAATCTTTTAGCTTGGATCGCCTTGATGTTGTCATTTCAAAAACATCTTTGAAACATTATAAATCAAAAATTAAAAAGGAAAAAGAGATTACATGTATGCTTTTTTATTTCTTTTATCATTGCATTATGTGTGTCTTGTTCCCATCAAATTAAAAATTTCCCTTGGATATTAAAATGAATACTTATATATGTTTTCTCACATAGCTTAATTAGGAGTTGAAAGAATCGTATTCATAAAAATCTCTTCACGCACAACCAAACCACATCAAACTGAATTTGCATCTAAACAATACTTCCCATGTGAACCTACTTGGATTTCATCACCAAGAGAATAAGCCACTTGGTGTTCTATCCAAGAATTAAAAAAATTGGTGGGTTGTATATCGGCTTAAGCACCGACACCCTTATTGCTATAAGACCGTGAAGTGAGGGGGTAGGCCCCATATCATGCCGCTTACCGACACCAACACAAATTTGGGCTTTAGGTATATCAAGGACTCCATATTTAAACTTACCTGCGCAACCAACCTCGAGACAACAATCTTTTAGTGCCTTTTTATTCATTTTTATCATTTCACACCTTTCTTAAATTAATCAAGATAAACAAAATTCCTTGTGTGACTTGTTTGCAATTATTTTAATCAACCACTTTTATTTCTTTTCGGTGATTGTTTGTTTATTTTATGGTTATAAATAGACAACAATCCCATTTGTAAAATACCAATGATATGACCAGTCGTCTTCAACAATCCTGGATAATCTTGAGACCCACCTTCACAATGTTCCAAGAATTCTTAACCAATTACGATCACTTTCAGCAAAATATCAAGAACCCCCACATTCTCCTAGCGATCGATCGAACCACGTCAAATCCCATATCCACCTAGCCCATGTTTCTTCAATAGTGGTGACCTAGTTTTTGTATATATTCTAGATTCTAACCTAGTAGCTCTAAATTTTTATCTTTCTTTCTAAGGTGTCTTCCTCCAATGACCAATACCCAACAATGTCCTCCCATAACTACATTCACCTTTTGTGCACTACCAAAACTCTTGTAAAGCTAAATAACTAGACTAAAACCACATAGTCTAATAGCAAAGCTACAAATTTATAATACTAACATCAAGATCACAGCTTATTGAAATGCCTAAAATGAATTAACATGAAATTGTTCATCTAATTACAACATCTCTACTTTGTGCATGAATTGCTAATTAAAATGGACCTATGAAGACCACAAGCAAATCAAATTGGGTTGTTGTTACTTCAAAATGGTGAAAGGATCTCTCTAACAATGGCTACAAGGACATATTAGATATTCCTCTACTAACCAAGCATGAAGATTGGATGCAAAGATGAGCAAGTTATTCCATCAATGGAAGTAAGGATCTTGATCATATGTCTTATATGATTAATACTATTCAAAGTATGGTGTAAAGTATAAACATGTATGAGGGATCCTTTATATAGCTTTCTATTGTTAGAGAAGCTTGCATCTTGGTGCATGTGGGACTAAAGGATAAAGTAGATTAAGGCTTTTTATCTTCATTAGTGAAATGAACAAGTGATTAGCATGTGAGGTGCCTAAATTAACCAATTAGGATCAATTAAGAGGCTAGGATAAGCTTTTGAAGCCTTTAGATATGATTTGAAGGGAAATGGGGTGATTTTGAATGGTTAGAAGAGGGGTTTTAACCAATAAGAAGGTTTATTGATTAAATACAAGGGTAAATAGGCTTAATTAGCTAATAATAGCTAATTGTTTTCTCGGAAGAGGATTATAACTAACGATGTGTCGTCAATTGGCATCCGAATGTGATAGAGGTTAGTTAATCAAAAAACATCGTTAATTAACCAAAATAGAGGGAAATGTTAGTTAATTAGTGGAAACTCACTAATTATAACAAAAATGGTAAGAATGAGGGTAATTAGTGCACTTTTAGCAATAAAACTACGTAAGTAGATTTTAGGTGTCTACATTTGCCCCTGTTTGAGGTGGCGTAAGTGATGTCACTTCAAACATAGTAGACAAACATAAACAAGTAAATTTTGAAGAAAAATTAGTAGAATGAAGGATGCCCCCTCAAGTGTCGATGGGATGATAGAATAAGTCAATCGACGATTGAAAATTTGAAGGAAACAAATAGAAGAAATAGGGTAGGGATAAAAATGATTTTTATCATTCCGGTGTTTTAGAAGAAAAAAATGAATAGTGATAAGACATGATAGTGAAGAATATAGGAATAGATTTTGCATCCAATTGTTCAATAAACAACTTTGTTTCATCATGTTTCTCGTGATCTACATCATCGGCCCTTATTAAAATAAACGCATACAACAAAAGTGTAAAATAACATGAAAAGCTATAATACTAACATTTGTTCATTGCTAAAAATGTGTAACTCCATGCAACATACATAATGCAATGCAATACAAGAAATTAAACCAGCTAACCTAATAGAGAAACAAGTACAATCACATATACTCAAACAAACAATGTTCAAGACAGTTGCACTAATGTTTTTGTTATCAATCTTCAAGATACATGAATGTAGGGAAAATTTTAGTGGCAAATTTTCGTAAACTTGCAAATATTAGGGATTTTGGAAATTAGAAATGGCAAATTTTCAACAGTCGGCTGCCACCTACTTTGCCTAAAATTTCCACCGACAAGTCATTTGTATGGGTCAATTTACCTACTATTTATATGTAAAAATTAACTTATGCATGTATTCGACGAGGTATAATACATAGCACGGGGGTTGCGGGGGTACCCATTTAATACAAACATCCAAAAAGAATGGTTGTCCATCCAACTTAGGTTGGACATATAGCCATTATCTTTCGTCCAACCTAGATTAGATGGTAGATGATGGATGGTCATCGGCACTGGTTGGACAATTGTCCATTATCTGTCGTCGACCCAACCATCGAACTTGGGTTGGATGGAAAATAATGGATGACCATCCAACCCAAGTTGGATAGTTGGGTTGGATGAAAGACAATGGACGACCGCCCAACCCGAGGTTGGATGGTTGGGTTAGAACGACAGATAATGGGCAGTTTTCTAACCCATGTTGGGCAGTCATCCATCGTCTTTAAATAACTTGGGTTGGATGTCGTCTAACCTAGGTTGTACGGAAGACAATGGACGACCGTCAAACCCAGTCGAGTTTTTCCATGAAATGGTTTTTTAGAAATTCACCATCGATGCAAAATTTGATTTTGGAGATTCGCCACCCATTCTAAACTAATTTTTCAGAGGGGGTCTTAAAATGAACCTTGTCTCGAATGTTCGTGTTTTAACAAGGGTTAAAAATGGTGCCCCAAGAAAGGATACATGTGAGGGGAATAATAGAGGACATAATTAGTCCCATGAAAAAGCATTTGTGCACCATGATACGATCTCTGGAAACTCATTATTGCACAGAGTACGAGACATAGTAAGCAAACTAGCTTTCTTAATGGAGGTAGATCAAAATGATCCGCGAGTTGTTTGTGACAAGAACAAGCAAGAACCTAAGAAATATGTTTTTAGGAAAAATTTGGATGTTTAAGGACAATGTATTCAATACAAGTTTCAACTGCGTGCATGTCATTTACCAATTTTTTAAAAAAATTGAATTTTACATTTTTTTATTTTTAATGATATTTACCAAAAAAATTGAATTTTTTTGAATTTTACAAAAAAATTGGTTTTTTTAATTTTTAGGAAGAAAATTAGTTAGAATAGCAATCATGTACGTGTACATTACCAAAAAAATTAGGAAGAAAAAATATGCCCCAAGTAGTAGAAAGGGTCATTGGCTAGAAGTAAAAATATGCCCCCAACATAGCGAAAACGAGTGAAAAATGATTATTTATTTCAAATAACCATCATAATGAGTGCTAAAAGAATTCAGAAGAATCAAGGCTGTCCCATAGCACTTGAAGGGCATGAAAAACGTCACGGGAGGTCAAACGGGTATAAATACCAAGCCACAAGGGGTAAAAACCATCGCGGCTAGTTATTTGCTAGTTACCCTTACCAATTTTACTGGTGATTTTACTCTGATGTGAAAGAGGAATGGAAAGGATTTAGAACCGTAGAAACCACACAAACTGAGTTTGAGACTACATGAGGCTTCTCGGGGATGTCCTGCATGTACACAAAACAAAAAAAATCATTTTTGGTCTCATTTAATTACATTTATTAGGCCTAGAAAGTTGTGCAGCAACGTCGGTGTGGCCCTTGGGCGTCGTGCAAGCATGGTTGGGGTATGTGGGCCTAAAATAATGTATATGTAGCCACATATGTGTGAGAAATCGATACACATCCGCTTATGTGTTGAAATGTAGGCATGGGTGCACATGAGTCAAAAGTGACGTGTTAGTGTTAAACGAGGTGTGGGGAGAATACGGGCACGTATGCGTAAAAATGTAGGCACCTTTGGTGTGGGAAAGGGGGCACTAGCGCTAGGTCGCATTGGTTCCAAAATGGGCACATTGGCACTACAATGAGCACACTACCATGAATTGGCCATTTTTCATGATCCTTAGAAGAAATTTTTAGGAGATTTTTAGAAGAATATAGGGATGATTCCTAGAAGAAAATGGCGTCAACAAATGACTTTCCTTATTTGTAGGTTAGCCTACCCATATTAGAGATGTGGGAGCGACATGGGCGACTGCGAGTTTATGAGGCCATGTTTCCACAAAGCATGACCACATTTTCTTGGAGATGATGCTAGATGTTACATGTCTTACGCATGTGGCGTGCATGCCACAGATCACAGTGGACCATAGCCTTCTTATTGCCTTAACAGAGAGATGGAGGAGTGAGAGCTAGACTCTCAGGTTTGAGAGCAACGAGATGAAAATCACTTTAGAGGATGTGTGGCACATATTACGAGTGTCGATCTAGCGTAGCTTGATTACCTATCATGGCAATCATGGCCATATTCTGCAAAAGTATCGTGGAGATGTTCGGCATAGTGGACATACCTTGTCGAGGCATGACGGTTGACATATACGAGATGTTTTGTTGATCACCGGATTTCATGGGTTCCAGTATACTTGATGGCTCTCTTCATGACATCTTATTGCACTGACAAGACAAGTACAAATTTCTCCCTTGGTTTGATTGGAGTTATACATGGTCTCATCAATGGAGAGGTTTATTTTCAAGGGTAGTTTATATTAGCCCACTTTTATTCAGATTTACATTTGATAGTATCCTGCGGTCAAAACACCATGGGTCCAGTGACATTATTACGAGATATGGAGTGCGGGATCACATATCCATAGGATGCCCATTAGGAGTGTTACAAGCTAGGGCTCCTGATGAGCCATCCATTATGGGTTGGGTGCCAGTTGGTGACGATATTTATAGCCACACTAGAGACATACCATACTACAAGCGAGCATTCGATGATATTTAGCTCCGCATGGTTACATAGTGGTTGTATAGATTATATCGATGCACTGTAGGAATGCGGTAGAGCTCAGCATAGCATAGGTTGAGCATTTTATCATTGGTAGCTGGTATTATATCATTGATTGGTACATAGTGGACAAGTTATAGCGTTAGTTTGGCCACATCCAGGGGATTACCAGGTTATGAGATATGGTACGCAGTGAAAATCCAAGGAGACTTTTACATTGGCCCATGGATCAGACTAGGATGAGCTCAGGCTAACTTTCGAAAGGTGGTTCCATAGCCTTGGGTTCCGCATCCATAGATAGTGGATCCTGGGAAGACTAGAGACTATGTTACATGGTATGTGATACTTTTACCATGGTGGCTCACTATACCACAAGCGATTATACATGTCGGGATTATAGTGGCGGTCACAGGGTCTACGAGGGCCATGCTCTTGAGAGCTCGAGTATAGGTAGGTACAGAGCGAGAGGCATAGGCACATGCACATGTAAATCCACGTGCATGGGGATAGGGAATATTAGGTGCGAGATATACATATACCATAGCACGTGCCCACTCGGCCACGAGTTCCACCAAAGGTGCCTTTACGGCGAGGGTTTGTTACAGGTGCCTTTATCACCTCTACATGCACCTAGTCCACCAAACATCCCTCTAACAGATGGATGGGATGGACCGAGGTCCCCACCACACATTCTAGTGGGGGGAGGATGGAGAGTAAACTACAAGGTGCCGCAGGGATCTCCACCTAGACATGTTGTGCAGAGTACATGTGATCTAGTTACCTTGAGGCAAAAGTTACAACAGGTGGTAGCACAATAGCTTTAGGTCACTTCTGAAAGGGATCAGCTAGCTTCCGAGAGATTACATTTACAAGTTGAGTTAGCAAGAGTGAGAGCAGAGTGGGATGCGCTTCAACAGGCGGTGCATCATTTGGATTTTAGGACTTAGTTGTTGAGTGTGCCATCATTGCAGGAAAGGCCACATATTACAGGATGCTTTACCATGGGGTCATTCCAGGTGGGTTAGAGGGCCATGGATTATAGTCGAGGAGTTGGTAGGAGGTCTAGATAGAGATCATGGAGGCCATCTCAGTCTACTAGATCAGTTTAGTAGCCATCAACTCATCATGGAACTTCTACTCAGCAGTTGCCACCACCTCGGGGCCTCAGGCAAGGCAGTCCTAGCATGGGTGAGAGTAATGGTTGAATCTATGTATTGTACTGGATGACATATGTATAGATGTATCTCTTTTTTATGTACACCTCGATATGAAGGTACGTTTTTGTAGTGATGTGCCATGTATTATTGTTTTTATTATGCCTCATGATGAAGGCACATTTTTTTGTATAGATGCCCATGATGGCTCATTGTATCTGATGTATATCGAGACACATTATTTTGTACATGGACATTTATATTTATATGGATTTATGATGATGATGGATTGTACTTACTTATCACATTTTTTTATGATATAATATTCTTAGTCCACATTTTTACTATGGTCTATGTTCGAAGGGGAATAAAATGTGATCCCTCTTACCCCTCTTGGTGATATAATAAGATGTTAGCTTAGCATACATGTTTTAATTTTCAGTTTCATGATGATGTAGCTTAGCATTTATTGATATATGATGTATACATATGATGATAGATTATATGATGATGAGATGACAACAAATTGTACAAGTAAACAAGACAAGCACAAGTTAATCAAATCTAATCAAGACAACACAACTATATACAAGTATGCAAGATAAAATAAACTCAATGCAATGCACAATAGATTAAAGTAACACTCAATCTAAGAAAGCAAATGAATCCAATTTAAATCACACAAGACAAAAAAGTAATGCAACCAAAACTATGTACAAACCAAACAACTAAAGTAAGCAAACTACTACTTTGTTTTATGGGACAATTTTGAAACATTTTTCGTTTTTTTGGTATTATCTTAAGACAATGTTCTATTGTTTTGGAGTTTTATACAAAACGTATTTGGATGTTTTGATTTTCTCAACTAACATATTTGAATGTTTTGGGATTTTCAAAAATTTATACGAATATTTTTATGATTTTATAAGAATTTTTCCAAAGCTATGTGCAAGGAAACGAAGAAACATGGATGCCCTCAGTGATAAATGGGATTTACAAGGGTACAATTCCATGTGTTATGTGTAATAAGTAAAGATGTAAACTTACCTCCAGAATTATATGGGAATATACAAAGGCAAACTCTTCGCATACAAAAGTAGGATCATTCGGATCAAGGCCAAGAGGGATAGGTTCAAAAGTATCTCAGACGAAGGTAAAGAATAGCTTAGGACAAAGCTATCACAATCCTAGACATGAATTTATTGAGAACAATGAACCCTCTCCAATAATGCTAGAAATCGGTTTTCACCAAAGGACTGTCCAAAGTGCCACAATTGCATGGTTTTCACTGTTGGATGTATTTATTTCTCTTTACTTTTTCTATTTATTTATTTTTGTTATTTTTCTGATTTTTTAGGGACCTCGTACTTAATCATAGAAGTGCTTAAGATGCATAACATTCATGGGTTCTCAAAGTTTCTAACCATCCGAGTAAGAAATATTTTGGGCACTCAAACCAAATTTAGCGACCACAACATATGGCCTAACCAACCGAAGGCTCGTACTTGCCTTTCTTTTCGTAGTCTTTAGTGGTGTTGAACTGGTTTTCTTTTAGCACCAAGTCTCATACCTCAAATTTATGAGGTATCACTCTTTTTGTAGCTTTGATGCCTTCACAATTTTATTTATAAAGGACTTACCATTGTCAACTACAATGGCAGATGGGATGTCGTATCGAGTAGATTATATGGTTCATTATAAATTTGGATATTTGTGCACCTTTGACATAGGTAAGAGGAATAACCTCTACCCACTTCATGAAATACTCAGTGGCAATGATAATGAACATGTGGCCATTAGAGGATGTAGGGTGAAGTTTTCCTATGAGATTGAGTCCCCACTTTGAAAAATGCCAAGGTGTCGTAATAGGATGTAATGATTATGTCGACGCATGTATCAAATTTCTATATTTCTGACATTACAAACATTTATTTACATATTTATAGAAATCATTCTCCATGGTAGGCCAATAATATCCTACTCTTAGTATCTTCTTAGCTAAGATGATCCCATTTTGTATGGGCCCTACATATGCCTTCGTGTACCTCCTTAACCACTAATATGGATTCATCTGAATTGAGACAATGTAATAGATTACCGGCATATACTCGATGGTAGAGATGCCATCAAGTAAGGTATAGCGGGTTATACGTTGGATAATTTTTCTTTTGTTAGAACAAGAAATGTCTAGGGAAAGATTCCATCATGAAGGTAGTTAAAAATGTCACTATACCAAGGGGAAAAGGGACAAACAACATCACATACCAAATAGGATTTTCACATGTCATATGTCGGTATTTGTGGATGCTCAACGAAGAATGGCATATCATTGTTCCTAGGTGGAATGAGAAACATAGAACCCACTATGGCCATAGCATCCTCTGCTCGGTTCTGTCTTCTTGGGATTTTTTCAAATGTAATTTTCTCAATAAACTCCTTCAGAGAATCAACCATTTTCCTTAAAGGAAGAATTTTTTCATCCTTAACTTTATACTCATCTATTACATGTTTGATAATCAAAGAATACCAATCACCATCACATTCACTTGTCTAATGTCCCACTTGATAGCCAATTTCATCCTTGTAATAAGGGCTTCATATTCTACTATATTTTTGTACATGGGAACCCGAGTTAGAATGCTTGAGGGATCAAGTCTCCCAAGGAGTACTCAACACAAATTTGGCACCTAAACCATGAAAAGTAAATGAGCCATCAACATATAGTTGTTATGTAACATATTCCTCATGGTACAATGTAGATTCATCTAGAAGTTCCAGACTCAAAGTTTCAATACCTAGAAAAAGGGACTTCAGCTAGTTGATCCACCAAAACCTTCCCTTTCACTAATTTCTTGGTGAACATACTTGATGTCAAACTTGTTGAGTAAGATGATCCAATTGGCCATCTTTCCTATAAGTGTGGGATTTGACAACAAGTAATTTAATGGATCAACTTTTGATATAAGCTTGGTCTTATTATTTAGCAAATAATGACGTAGTTTCTAAAAGGCAAAAACTATGGCCAAGCAAGCCTTCTCTATCTGTGGGTAGTTGAGCTCGTAAGCAATCAACGTATGGCTTAGGTAATAAACAACTTTTTCTTTCTGCTCTTTATCATATTGGGCCAACAATGCCCCAATTACAAAGTGCGTAGCATAAATGTATAGTAGTAATGGTTCACCTATCATGGGTGGCATTAGAATAGGGGGTTTGGTAAAATATTGCTTAAGCAAAAAAACGCTTGTTGTGGTTCGAGACCCCAGATGAAAGCTGATATCTTTCTTGAAATATGTGTGAATGTGTGACACTTGCACATGAGTGAGAGATTAATCTTCTAATTTCTTGGATCCTTCCTTGTAATATTTGCATTGTCTAATATTCATTAGAGGAGGCATTTATGTTATGGAAATAACCTTTACAAGATCTACTTTGATTCCTCTTCGTTAAACAATGAACCCTAATACTTTTCCAGATATCACACCAAACACACTTCTTCGAGTTGAGTCAGACCTTGTAGTCCCTAATACGCATAAAGATACGTCGCACTCACGTTATCTTCTCGAGTCTGTATTTAGCCAAGATGTCTTCCACATAATCTTCCTTTATGTCATTGATCATGTCACAAAAGATTACATTCATTTCTCATTGATAGGTGGCACTTGCATTCTTGAGGTCAAAGGGCATGACTTGATAATAGAATGTCCCCCATGGGGTTGTAAAATTTGTCTTATGTAGGTCTTCTTCAACAATTTTTATTTGATTATATCTCAAAAATCCATCCATGAGTGATAGCATTTCGTAACCAACTGTTGAATCGACAATCATGTTGATGTTAGGAAGAGGAAATTCATCCTTAGGAAAAGCTTTATTGATATCTCTAAAATTGGTACAAACTCTAATACCGATAAGTTTCTTCTACATTGGGACTACATTTGAAATCCACTCTAAATAATCAATAGGCCTGATGAAGCCTACTACTAGTAATCTCTCCAGTCTCCTTTGACCAACAAGGTGACACGAGGATACATCTTTCTAAGATTTTATTTTATGGGCTTTTCCTCTTTGTGCACAACAAGGTTATGCACCACTAATTCTAAATCTAGCCCTAACATGTCCACGTAGGACCAAACAAAGATATCTGCAAATAATCGGAAAAACAACACAAAGGCTTTTTGTTCTTGAGCCGAGAGCAAAGCTCCCAACTTGACTATTTATGGAAATTCTTCCATACCAATATTGACATCTATGGTCTCCTCCACCAACAACTTGGATTTTTCTTCCATGCACATAGGATCAGGGGGGAGATTGATATCTTCTTCTTCTAAAGGCATCTCAATGATATTTTCACCTTCAGGTTGGTCAAATATTTTGTCCATTGATTGTTCTTTTTTTTTTGTTTGCAAGTGCCTCAAAAGGTTTCACTATAGTACTTGGACTTATTCTTTTTGCAAGGATTTTATGTGGAACTTTTTCCCTTGCTTATTTTTGCTTAGATGACCGCATAACTCAACCTCCTCCCCAAATATGCACATGCATTAAGCTTGATGGAGAATCCTTTCTTTGATCACCTACTGAGAACTTTTCACGAATACCCATGAACTCACCAATAACTTCGTCATTTTGAAAAATATCAATTGGTACATGTTTTTGTTGGTCCTAGTTCACAAGTGATGGGTAAATGAGGTCTAGTGTCAAATTTGTAGAGGATATGGTAGGGGTTATAGTTCAGATAGCCATGTCAAAAAATAGGTTCATGGAAGCAAGGTTTTGTAAAGACTACACCAAGAATTTGTTTCACTTTCACATTCGGAAGAACTATCCTCGCACTCAGAAGAGGTAGCCTCGACCTCTGGGGATGATACCCATACAAAATGCCAATACCATATCTACAAACCTTACGATGAGGTACTAGAAGATATTCTTGCATACCTTGTTCATTGATACAACATCCATGTCCTTTGTATCCCATAACATACATCATTTTATTGGGGATAACAAAATGGGGTGATTGATAACATGGATCCATTTCATCATCCGAAGGACAAGATATAATTTTTTGAGCATCTTTTCATCTACTAATAATCCACCAGGAGTGAAAGCATCAATACTATAGTTTTCCCTAGAGTGTTGATACTTGTAACAAGGCCTACCACACGCTTTGGGTGATAGGGGAGGTCAAAAACTAAATGGGCATGTTGGATATCATATTCTCCGCAACAATTTTCAATAACCTTCATCTCTCAAACTATTATCATTGGGAGACAAGGTATCTAGATCCACTCGTGAGCGAGTGCCTTTTGATTGAATAGGAACAACCATCTCTGTAGAAGGAAATTCATAAATGGTGGGGAAATAACCCGACAATGCTTTGCAATGAGAAAAAGGTTGGGGATCTCCTGAATAGTGAGGGTCTTCCCTTCATGATGTAACTTCAATCATTGATGATACGTTGAAGGTACAACTGCATGACATGAATCTATGGGCGGTCGAGCAATATGTTGTAAGGAAGCTCCAAGTCTAAAACATGGAACTTGTATCATGATTGATAGGACCTACTTCCAATGATAAATTTATCATAGCAAATGACTTCCATTCTTCATTTTCATATGCCTTGATGGTGATGACCTTTTTTCTAAATCAACTTCAGTACATCCTAGTTGTCAAACCACACTTTAGAGTACAAATGTTTAAACCTAATCTACCATCCATAAGCACTCTTTTTACCTTCTTACGTTTTGATTATCACTTCAATATGTAAGGGTAAGTTATGGGAAGTATTTTCTTCTAGGATATCTTTTGGACTAAAGGTTATTTGATTTGTAGAAGCAATCTGCACTACCATTGCTTGGAAGCGTGTTGGGTCAATATCAACTAACACTCTTGACCCCTGTAATCTTACAAAAATGTCTTTATGAACGTTGGATATTTTAAGAAGATTTAAGATCGAAATCTTAGCCGTAGTTTTCTCTAATTTCTCTAAAATGTCATAATGACTATCTTGAGGAGTAGATGGAGGAGGTTCTAAATAATAAGACGAGAACGCACGCATTACCACGATGCACTCCCTTGTTTTAATCTTGATTGTGTTGATATGCTCAATAGGTGGATTGACACAACCTATTAGGGCATCAAAATGGTTTTCTTTTTTAAAATGTAATTAGCATTCTTGGCTTAGGACAATTGTCTTGATCCAAATTTTCCTTTCCTTTGTTATGATTAGGGAAAGGTTCTTTATAGATTCCCATGTTTGTGTTGGGATATTTTCTAGGGGTAAAGAGGAATCCATTTCCACATCACCACTATCGATTAGATCCTGAATAAAGTGTTTCAATTTCAACACTTATCAGTTTTATGACCCTTGAGCGATGAAAATCCACAATATTCATTTTCCCTAAACCACGATGGCTTAGGTGTATCATCCCCATAAGGTATAGTTTTAGGGTACCTAACCATGTTAACCTACCTCTAACTATTTTAATATTAATGACATAGAGTCAAATAGAGGGGTGAAAGCATGATGTTTGTATTCGAAGCCGAATTTCCCTTTGTAAGTTTCAAGGAACATGATTTTGAACCTTTTGTACTCATTTAGATTATATTATTCCATCACCTATGACATTTTTATTCTTATTTGGAACAAACTTTGATTTTTCACTAGGTTTTGAATCATTATGATCATACGAGAAGGGTTTTAAAGTCCCTTTGGCTAACAACACTTTTCTATTTGACTACCTTTTTCTATCACCTCTTCAAATGTGTTTCCACAATGCATTTGCAAGTGGAATGTAATTTTAGGGTGTAAGTTGGGCACAAATATATTGATCAGTTGTTTCTCTAGTATAGAGCAAGGGAAGTGGCTAGCTAACCCTCACCATCATTGTAAGAAACTAGCGAAGTTTTCATTATTTCATTGTTTTGCATTACATAAATCTAACATGGTGACGTCACTTTCTATATTAAATGAGAAGTGACGTACAAAGTGTTCGCTAGTTCTGCCATGTAGAGATAGATCCTTTAGGGATGTGTAAAAACCATTCCAACGCTTGACCTCCTAAACTTTGTGGGAAGAGGTGAATGAGATAGTTATCGTTAAATGTGACCTCTTGACATGCCATATAAAATTCCTTAATATGGTCTTTAGGGTCACCTTTTCCCTTGTATTTGTCAAACTTTGGACAATCAAAATGACATGGGAAAGGTACCTGCAACATAGCCTTGTCAAAGGGATATGGGGATAACTCCTCAAATTGATTTTTTTTTCTATTGCATGTATTGCCCTCTTATAAAGCATAAGGGAATTCTTCATGGTTGACCACTCTTGGTTGAAGAGTTGGTCCTGTGTGGGTGGCGTTGGCCTATACAAACGGTTAAGTCTAGTTGTATCCCCACCTTTATTATCTATATAAAATTCCTCATAAGACTCTTTACATGCCTCCTAATGAGGAGTGTTGGTATTGAATTCTTGGTATACGAAGATTTTTAGGTTTAGCTTGTTTAGAAGGCTTAATTTGTTCCTTATTTACATGTGAAGCTGAAATTTCCAATTAAAAAGTAAGAGCGTGGACTTCTTGTTCTAAATTTACTTCTTGAGTGGGTACCTCTTTACGAATCTCATGAGGAGGAGGTTTCTCATAATGAGCATGCTCTTCATAGTCCTCATAATGAATTCTGACAATGGGGATGCATATCCTCCATCATTTTGGAAAGGTATCTCCTCATCATTTTGTTGTGCAGAAGTAGAGGCAGGAGTTGGGTTTAAGATTTCATCAACATTTCAAGGAGGATGTTATGCTTCTTCTTCTCTATGAACCATACCAAAATGAGAGAAGGATCAACCATAGATGGTAACTAGCTCCTAACTCTATGACACACATAAGAACCTCATGTTTGTTTTGGAATAAGAAATTATCAATTTGGGTGGGACTAAACTCAAAGTCCACTTGAGGAGAATTCTCCTCACCACCACTATGATCAACCATGATGTTATCTTCAAAAGTGGGTTTAACTTTTCATTTCCAAAGGGACTTGCTCTTAATTTTTGGTGCCCCATTCTTGTAGTAGGAGGCATAACGCAAAATATTTCACTAAGGTTGACTAAAATGGACCCTAGGTAAATTTACGCAGCGTAACAACGTCAAGTCATCACAAATAATGTCAAATAACAAATGGTAACGAATCCAAAGGATCAATATGACCCAAGGACACCAAAGAATAAATAATGACACACTAACAAGGTAATTATATAACAAGAAGTATCTAGGACAAAATGATTAAGTACAAGACTATAATCCAATCACAAAAATAGTTTACTCCCTACGTTTTCCAAGATAGGTTTAGTGTAAATAGTGACAACACAATATCACCACTTAGGTCAAGTTTAAAATAAACAAGACCTAAATACTAAGAAAGTGTTGACGTGATCTCCCAACAAGGTATACTAAAACCATTTTTAGACACAAACAAAGTCCAAGTCTTTGAAAATGGAAGTTACAAATGCGAGCAACATAACAACACTATTTGGACACGTTAATCAAGCTTTGTAAGAAAAGAAAGATTTTAGTATCAAAATGATGTTATCACAATGTGAACAACGTAACACCAACACTCTCAAAAACTCAAGGAAATGTTGGGATAAAAAACTAAGCCTAAGTATATCAAGAAGTTGTTATTTATGCGAGCAACGTAATAATACAATTTAGAGACTTAGATCAAGTTTCATAATGGAAACAAGACATAAGTATCACAATTGTATGGCTATAATGCGGGCAGTAATGTAACAACTCAAAGGAAGTCAATGATGAGACAACCTAGCTACAATATGAAATCTCAATTATGGGTATCGAGATGATGGCTACCAAGATACAAAGACGTACCAACACACTTTCAACACTTACTATCGCAATCGTAATAAGGAAGGATGTAAGCGGGTGTAAAAGTGGTGGACACAATATTTGATAGCACTACATATATATGTTTTCTTTTGTCCCAAATGGGAAAAGAAAAAAAAAGGAGTAGACCAAGTGGTGATGAAAAATACTTGGTGTAACTTTGGCAGAGTTTCTCTTGTCTTAGACAAGTGAAAAACTAGGACAAAGTAACACTTCATAAATTTCGTGATGAAATAACACACGTAGTTTCAAATTTAATGGACTCTCCCTTGTTCGAATAACAAGGTTTTGACTCCAAAAAAGTTTGTCACATTGTGAGAGCTCTTTGGAACACATGGATAAATTCAAGTTGGCTCCAAGCCACAAGCCTCCTATTGGTTCACTCTCTAGGTGTCACAAACTATCTCTCGAGAATGGTTTTCCAAGAAAGTCACACTGACTAAATCTTGGAGTATCCAAGATTTATTTTACCCCTTTCATATAATGAGCAATAAATTGTTCATTTGTATCTCACTGGGGTCACGTGAAGATAATTTTGATGTTAATCTCTCCAAGGCATACTAGTCAATTGGGTAGCGGAGTACTTCTTGTTTTGTTCACCAGTTCTCTCAAGGTGTGAACTACTTTAGGGTTCCTAGAGTAATCCTCACAATGATTTTTATGGCTTATGCCAAGATACTTCCTCCAGTTTAAAGTGGACGAGCCATAGCTCTTAACCAAAACCTGCAAATATAGTGTGTTGAATAAAGGTTGTGTTTTTTTATCTTTCGGATTAAGAAATTTGGTTTAGACCACCATTGGCAACCTAACACATGTGTAGTTAGAGTTTTGTTTAGATTCTCCTTTCTTTGGCAATCATTAGGTCCTACACACAAATAGTTAGTAGTTATCCAAAAGATCTACAATATGATAAAAAGAGGATTAAATATTGTTTTTGGTTCTCAAGATCGTCCAAGGATGCAAGAGAAGAGCATACACAACAAGCAACCCAACTAGATAACAATGAAAAACTTGTAAATCAAATAACCACCATAATGCTTTGTATAAAGTTCATTCCCAATTAATCCAAGTGTTTTTAGTGAATGAAAATAAAGTTTTTTTTGATTCTCAAGATCACACAATGGTGCAAGAGAAGAGCATACACAAGCTTTAGCTTAATGTTTATCAAATGAAAAGATTTTAAATCAAAGGATCATACAAATGCCATATGAAAAGTTCATTCCCTTAAGCACAAAAATGAATAATGAAATTTCCCACTTACTCTAATGTTAGAAAAATAAGGTTTAAAGTTGTTTTTGATTCTCAAGATCACACAATGGTGCAAGAGAAGAGCATACACAAGCTTTATCCCAAACTCATACAAAGCATGGAAACAAAAATTTCATCAAAAATTAAGAAAATTTGTTAGAAATCTGATTAGAAATGTTAAAAACTGTAGAAAAACAATTAGGAAAACCTAACCAACATAAAACGCAAAAAAAATCAGAATTTAAAACCTTGAAAATAGTTCCAAATTTAAATTGATCACGGTATCGCACCCTTTTAACAACAATGTGGCATGGCCTAACAACACCAAAGACATCCCCTCACAACACCAACGTAGCCTTGAACATAACAACATGCCTCTAATAAAAAATTATACTCCCAATCAGATAGTATAACTCGATGCACGACCAAAGAGACACCTACGTGGTCCTTAGTAACATACCAGAGCATCCAAAACACAAAGAGCGAAAATTAGTTTAATGTATACGCCATCAAAGAAGCAAGAAGTAGCGGCTTTGACAACACCAACGCAAACACCCTAATGACATCGGTGTGTCCTTAACAGTACCATGACCATTAGTGCGCATGACAGGAAGTAACACCAACACGCACTTTCTTATCGATGATCAAAACATGGGTTTTAACAAGAAAAAACTTAAAAAGCTCAAGACTTTAGCAATCTAATCCAATTTGACAACACCTCACCTCCTTTGATCTTGTAAATAACATTAAAACAAAGCAACTACAACTAATCTAGCTAAGAAACCTCATATTTATCAAAAATAATGTAAAAGAGGGTTAGTAAACTTAAAAACTTGAAACTAATCTAAAAATCTTGAAACTAATCTAAAAATCTTGAAATCTAATACAAAGGACTAAGGGGTAAGTCCCACTGGGTGTGCAAATGTGCACTACCAAAAACTCTTGCAAAGCTAAATAACTAGACTAACACCACATATTCTAATAGAAAAGCTACAAATTTACAATAGTAACATCAAGATCATAGCTTATTGAAATGCCTACAATGAATTAACATGAAATTGTTCATCTAATTACAACATCTCTACTTAGTGCATGAATTGCTAATTAAAATGGACCTATGAAGACCAAAAGCAAATCAAATTGGGTTGTTGCTACTTCAAAATGGTGAAAGGATCTCTCTAACAATGGCTATAAGGCCATATTAGATATTCCTCTACTAACCAAGCATGAAGATTGGATGCAAAGATGAGAAAGTTATTCCATCAATGGAAGTAAGGCTCTTGATCATATGTCTTATATGATTAATATTATTCAAAGTATGGTGTAAAGTATAAACATGTATGAGGGATCCTTTATATAGCTTTCTATTGTTAGAGAAGCTTGCATCTTGGTGCATGTGGGACTAAAGGATAAAGTAGATTAAGGCTTGTTAATCTTGATTAGTGAAATTAACAAGTGATTAGCATGTGAGGTGCCTTAATTAACCAATTAGGATCAATTAAGAGGCTAGGATAAGATTTTGAATCCTTTAGAGATGATTTGGAGGGAAATGGGGTGATTTTGAATGGTTAGAAGAGGGGTTTTAACCAATAAGAGAGTTTATTGATTAAATACAAGGGTAAATAGGCTTAATTAGCTAATAATAGCTAATTGTTTTCTCGAAGAGGATTATAACTAACGATGTGTCATCAATTGGCATCCGAATGTGATAGAGGATAGTTAATCAACAAAATGTCATTTGTTGATCAGAGAATACTTGTTAGAGATCACACAAGGAGTCCACATAGGAAAGCAAGCCAGGTTTAAGGGCGTGAATGGACGGAAAAGACACGCGCACGGAGGGAAAGTTCAGTTGTTGGGGTTTTGCTGATTTTGAGCATGATGACCTATTTTTAGAAGATGGTGTGCGGAACACACCAACGATGTAGAGAGTGTGCACGCCATCTATCTATCTTTAGAGGATCGAATCAAGCATTTTTCATGGAGACGAGCTAAGAATAGGATTGTCACTTTAGTTAACTGTAAGAAGTCTATAGATAGCACACTTGCATGTGTGGCTATGCTTGTAAACAGCGCATGGCTATTAATAGCATGCGGCCTATTTCTAGAATAGATAAGTGGTGAAGGGCAAGTCCCCACCCTATATATATGATATGAATCACATAGTAGTAAGATATATGAGAGATGGATGTGTGTTTGATAGAGAGGTGTATGATTGGATTACTATATCAAATCCATATGCGCATTGGTATAAATTGACATTATTGTAAGGAGATTATGTGTTTATTAATAGATGGAAGATATTGGCTGAATCTAAGTGTCATTCCTATGTGTAATTGAGTAGTGCATGTTATTGATTCAATCATGATTACTGTTTAAGCTTGTTCTTTCATAGATTTGAATGTAGCATGCATGGTAGAATGGTGGATTAGTTATGGACATATATGTTTCTTCCTTCATCACACTAACATCCTGCTACAATAACCCTAAAGAGGGACCTGGTACCTTTACGTGCTTTGGGTGAGTGCTCAGTCTAGGTTGAGTGATGTGTCAGCGCGACTAGGGTGTTATCTGGTAAATTCTAGGTTACATCATTGGTTCCATTTCCGGGACCTCTTTTCAATTGTTTTTAGGATGGTTCATGATGAAGACGTATCGGTTAACTCTAGCAAGTATTGAGGAGTGGATACATGATCTAGAGGAAGAATATGCACGGTGGTTCAACAATGGATCTGAGTTTAACGCACGCACTTGGGTAGAATAAAATCTGTATGACAACCTATACGAGAGATTTTTGCTATCTTTCCAGTAGAACTATATGAGTGGCTTACTACTTATGCATCTCAGTGGAATTGGAGGTATCGCACACTTGTCTGGACATAAGAAGAATTTTAGGCCCTTTATGATGCTGATTTGATCTAGACTCATGTTGTGGATACATGGTTTCGTGGTGTTCTAAACAATTATATTCTAGAATATTCAATTTCAGACGTATTCTTTCCTGAGGTAGCTAAATTCTAGTTTTGTGGTATCCAAGAGGAGTATATCTACAAGGCATTCCATTGGCGATCAAGATCTTGATGGTAACTTTGAATCTAGAGAGTAAACCGATGGCTAACTAAACTTCACCACACGTAAGGGTAGGAACAGGTTTGGTGAAAGATGGTAGACCTAGCGAAAGAGGCAGAGAGAGAGAGATGTGGCTTAGTATAATGAGGCACGCGAGAGGAGATAGAGAAAAATTTCCATTGTAGAAAGTATGGCATTGAGGAGAGAGATGGCTCGTGAAGGATTTATATCTCACGTAGAAGACATGGAGCTAGAGCATCAGGAACTCCCCATCTTGGAAAACATGACAGAGATCCCCCTTGGCCTCACATAGAAGTGCGCCAGCAGAGACTACTTGGGCGTAGGCACGCATCTTAATCCACCTAGTGACCTAGCCCTTGTGCTTGGTTTTCTAGTATCTAGTACGAAACTAACCAACCAAGAATCTAACTTGGGAAGTAGGAGAGTGGGAGTAAGTCAGGGAGAAAGTACATCAATGGCAAGGACAAACGACTTCAATGATATTTAGAGGAACATTCTTAGGCACATCATCCACACATAATGTGAGCATGCAGAATGTTGGATTCACCTCTGAAGTGGAACTACCTCAAAGACTGTAGGGGTTCGTATAATACTATTATCGAGATCACGGGGAGTACATCTATAGGTCCTATTCCAGCTACAAGTGGAGGATCATGAGGTATAGGTGGTTCTAGTTCCGGTGGATTTGGTGGTTCTAGGAGGTAGAGGGAACATAGAGGTTCTGGATCAGGTGGTCAAGGCCCGCAACAACCACATAACATTTATATGGAAATGTCTCTTCATCTTCTAGAGTATAGAGGCATAGAGGATGTTTGCCAAACATGTGCATATGTGTGAAATCTTGTGGCGAGCTAAAGGGATCACAGCTGCTGAGTGAAAGGCAAGTCAATTTGACTACTACATTACAGGGACATACACATAGCTGGTATAGGAAGTTTGACCTGATCAAACTTGTGTGGATTATGCAACATTGAAGGATGCTTTCTTGAAAGAGTTCCATATCCCTGAGTTTGAGCAGAAAAGTATAAGTGTGCTCAAGGATATCAAACAAGGCACTACTGAGAGTGTACGTGAGTATGATGCCCATTTTAAGACACTTATATCTAAGCTATCTTATGATATTCACGCTAAGCCAAAGATACACAATGGTTTGTTGGAGGATTGATTACACCATTTAGAAGGGCGCTGTCACATAAGACATACACTGATCCGCATGAAGCACTAGAAGCAACTTTGCGTGTTGAGGCAGTTGGGAGCATTGACACTAGCATTAGTCCATTCTTAGAGGCACAAATTGCAGCTATGGAAAAGTAGTTAGAGAAGCTATCAAATTCAGCCCATGAAACGCACTCAGGAATTTGGTGTACAGATTGTGAAGTGGAAGGTCACACCAAGGATAGTTGTCCTCACAGATCTATATGCTCATTACTATTGGATTGTGATATCTGTCATTTGAATCATGATGTTAGTCATTGTCCTTTTACAACGATGAGTGATAAGGAAGAATGTATCCAGCTTTTGTAAAATTTGTAGGTCCATGACCCATGATACCGAGGATTGTCGATTGATTGGTTAGATCCAGGATGTTATAGACATTGGGG
Organism: Taxus wallichiana var. yunnanensis; assembly: GCA_018340775.1. Taxonomy (NCBI): domain Eukaryota; kingdom Viridiplantae; phylum Streptophyta; class Pinopsida; order Cupressales; family Taxaceae; genus Taxus; species Taxus wallichiana. Next base: position 768,327,111 of record CM031239.1, on the reverse strand, counting down.
TACGATAGAAAAGTATAACAAATAATCCTAAGGGTAAGAATGAGCACCAGGATCGGGATCATAATCAAACGTGCTATGACAAAAATGAGGGCGGTTTTAAAGGAGTTCGTGGAAGGGGACATGGATATCGTGGTGGATATGGAGGATGAGGCCACGGTGGAGGAAGAGGTGAGTTCCCGTGAGGAACATGCTATACATGTGGATCCCCTAATCATTATAGGCATGAATGTCCTCATAATATTACATGTTCTTTTTGTGGAAAGAACCATAGCTATGAAGAATGCACAAACTTATATGAGCATCTGAGTAAGAAGCATAAGAAAGAAAATAAAGGCAATGGGATGGTTAGAATCCACCATGCATGGTAGAAGATTAGTGGATGCCCAAGATAGCACCAGGACCTGAGGCATTAACTGTGAAGATTACTACACAAGATGAAGTGGCACGTGTAAGAGAGGCATTGCACCAAAAGCCTACGATCACTAAGGAGGAGGTTTTGCATGCAAGGTACCCAAATCCTTACTCATCAGAAGGAAGTTTACCAGGATACTATGGAAGTGCTAAGGAATCTTCAAGGGTGAGATACAATACTTAAAGGAGCAAAAGAAAGCATCAGAGACAATCCAAACTGATATTGATGATATGAGAGAAGTGTGTAAAATGTTGTGCCAGGAGAACATCATTCCATTATTAGGAAGTTGGTTAAAAGGGAACACTCCACGCAAAGTATTGAGACCGGATGATAGATTCTTGCATGCAAATCTTCCCCCTGATAGCATTGACTATGATAAAGGAAATTACTCTGAATGTTGTTGTGGATGGATGTGGTTGTTGAGCAACATATTGATTGATACATGTGCATAAGTAAATGTGCTTACATTAGATGCATGGGTACAAATGGGGAGGCCTCCATTGTAGCCATCATCTAATGTGTTGTTTATGGAAAACCGAATAAGGCCACTCCCATAGGAGTTTTGAAGGATGCATCTATAACTATACAAGGGCCAAGTTCACTAGGGATTTTGAGGTATTAGCACTTGCAGAAGCAGATAATTTTCCAGCCTTGCTTGGATGCCCTTGGTGTTATGCGAATAATGTTGACTTGAGATTCAATAAGGGGTATATCAGCTTTGAGAACAAGGAGGAAAGAGTTGTGATACCTCTAATAGATGGGAAGTTCTACACCATATGTTGAGCCTCTAAGTGAGGAGGACTTAAACAAAATTTATGTACACGTTATTCAGGACCCAGAGGTCAATGAGCCATCAAAAGAAGGCATCCTACAATGGGAGGATTCTCATTCTATTAGTGATACTACAAGTATTGCTTGTGACAATTGGGCTCATGGTACATATGAACTAGTAGGGCGCGAGGTGAAAAGCGTGGTTGCACGCAAGAATGGACTTCATTCGGTTCGACGGATAGGTAGCATAGTACCTTGGTATACAAGGGAAAAAGATCTTCCTATATTTTTGAAAGCCATGGAAACATGGTGGATAGATCAAATTAAGAGAAGAGATATGTTAGTATATACCTTGTGCGGGACAAGATATACACGTGCGGGGTAGTCCACAGAGATAATATTATAAAATGGGAAGAGATTGGGATCACCTTATCTATTAGGTTTGTGAGGAACAATGCACCTACGCAGATCTACACTTATTATGGTGATCAACTTGTTCAACATCACATTCAGCAAGGTGAGAGACTCTAGACAGCAGGACAAGAAGCATTACCACCTTCACTATAGGTGCATAGATTTTACTCTACGCTACAAGGATGCGTATGTGCATGGTATGTATATGCAAAACTACATCACGAGACTGGAAACTGGAAAAATTTGACTACAGCAATGATCCATACCTTTGACTACTTTTCTTCCCAACCTCTAATAGAAGAGGCATTAAAATTTTTCAAGCGCTTAATTATGGGAGATAGTGCAAAAGCAGAAGAGCATATTTAGGAATTATTTGGTGAGAGCAGTCTAAGTGCATTTTAAAAAGGAAGAAGAAATGGAATCCATACTACTTGAATTTTCTTTCCTTGAGAGAGAGAAAGGAAAGATGGTTTGTGGATGATGAGGAAGTTGAGAACCTGGATATTGAACATTCACAGGGGGTGCGCAAGGTATTGGATAGTGCGAGAAGGATATGCACGCCTATCATGAACCCATGAAGAAAAAAGGTCAATATAGAATTTGAGGATGAGCCTAAGGAGGCCATTGTTGGAGGTCTAGCTGATGACCAAGCTTTAGAAAAGTGTATCGAGAAGATGATTCAATTAGATGAGTGACAAGAGCCATAGCACGATGGAGTCGAAGCGAGGAAAAATCTAAGCGAAAGGCATGGCATGATAAAAACATAAGGGATAAGAAGTTTGAGATTGGACAAATGGTACTTCTTTTATGACTCTAATTTCTTACACCATCCAAGAAACTCAAAGTACATTGGTTGGGACCGTATGTCATCACTTACATACTTGAATCAGGTTCTTTCCAGTTAGAAGCACTTGATGGAACACAGCTTTCCGATTACTTCAACGGTATTAGGTTGAATCCCTACTATAAATAATTCTTCTTAGTGTTTGTAATAAGGTAGTATTTCCATTTAGAATAGGTTCCCTTAATGTATTTCCTTCATTTTCACTATGATTTGTCAATTTAGTTGTTGTTTTTGTGTAATAAGCGCTTGCACGCATGAAGCTAATTACTATATGATGCATGTTTATGTGCAAAGGACTGCACATACTTTTAGTGTGGGGTGGTTGTAGTTATCCAAGTAAAAGACTATGAGAATTGAAAGGTGAAAGGAATAAGCTACTACGGGTGTGCTTTAAGTCAAAAGAAGATTTCTTCTCAAAAGTGACCAAGGATGGAGATGAATGAAAGGATAGTATAACGTGAGGTAAGAAGAGGCCATGATAACTACCAGAGAAGGTACAGTGATGAGGTACTTAGGCACAAGGGCATGCGCTAAGAGAAGTTTGTGACCAAAGGGTAGGGAGGCGTGCTAGAAGGTTATAGCTAGGGCACGAAGATGTACCATGCGAGAATGAATGAATTTGGTCAATGAATGAGGGGATATTTAGTAGGTGAAGGAGAAATAAATGCATCAAAATTTGAAAATTATATAAGGATGGGATGCGGATTCATTTTTACCATTATGAACTAAGAGAATTTGAGGAAAGAGCCAAGTGTGAAGAGCCGAGTGATCGGGTTAAGGTGTGAAGGGTGTGAAACCAAGCGTGATAAATAGATCTATGTGAAAAGAAGCTTGTGTCCCCAGGTGGTGAAGGGTTTGAGCGAAGCAGGGAGACGAAAGGAGTTAGGGCACGAAGTTTCCACCTAGGGCACAATTGAATCGAGCTAGGGTTTGATTCACAAGTTGCAGAGTTAAAGAGGAGACATTTGTAAGGTAAAAATGGCACCTAAGAAGGTAGCTACAGTAGGAGCAAAAGGAAAGAAGAAGGTGGTCGTCATGAGGAAGAAGAGATGGCACCCAAAAGTGATTTTTCATAAATGCAATATCCAAAGGAGTCATCATCGGCCAGGAATGGGATTCACCTATCAGAAAGAGAAAAGTGAGCGAATACAATCACAGGACCATGAAGAACAAGAAGGAGCTTGATTCCTTGCTCACTGCTAGGACGAACAAGCGTACGGAGATGACATGCCGGTTTATGATGATGTAGGAGAGAAGCTTCTGAAGAGAATTGGGGTCTACCAATTATATGAGCTTCCATATTTTGGGAAGTATGAGCCCTTGTATCAGTGGCTCATGAGCAGAGTGCATGAGGACTTCTTCTACTTTGCAGGATGTAGAGTTAGAATCTCATTTGTGCTTATCTCATCAGTTATAGGTTTGAAGGCCACATGAGAGGATATAAAGAATGATCTCATAGATAAATCCATGATCTTAAAGACCGACAGATTTGGGTACTTGAAGGGTCCACAGGTATGGATATAGAAAATTGAAGAACTTTCCGATTGTGCAAGCAGCAGACACACCTTGTTACAAAGTTGAATGATCAGGAGCGGTGGTCACAGGTAAATACTATGTGGTTACACATTGCACGTAAGATGTCAGAAGGGAAATCTATAATATTACAGGCTATATTGTAGAACAAATAGTCGAGGAAGCACACATAGGAGGGAAGATCAGCTTTGGGGCTGTTCTACTATCACTAGTATTCATGGAAATTGGAGTACCAGACGGGCCGAAGGAAAAGGTATGGGAATACCCCATGGAGAATAAGTCACTAGCTGAAAGGTTCAACAAGTACCTATGTAAAGGGGCCATGACAGATGACATAAAGCAAAGGGTGGAGAAATGGTATGACGATAGGCTCCACGTGGCATTTGGAGAAGAGTGGCACATCCCAAAGGACCTACCATCAGTAGTAGGGAAACAAGTCTAGTTTGTTGTATATCAGCATTTCTACATCATGCACTTCCTAATGAGAGATGGAGTTTGGAGCCCTTGGTGTAAATTACCTTATGCATTCACTACAAGGTATTTCCAAGCATCTATTCATAGATTTATAGACACGTGCTGACTGGTATTCAATGTAGATAAGGTAGACTGTGACTACCATACATTGAGAAAGAAGCATGTGTATCCTGGAAGAAGTGCCTACACCGAGAGGATCATTTCGAGGTGTTGAATATTAATCCAATAAGTCTAGTTATAGTAGATGTAGGGGCAACATTGGTGTATCTTCATTGAAGCCCAAGATGGAGAACAATAAGTATGTAGAGAATGAATTTGTGCTCCCAAGGGCCACCGAAGGGTAAGCACACAATAGAAAACATACCAGCGCAAAGGCCCACAAAGTTTTGAAGTAGAGGGTGAAGAGGAGGAGCGTGAAGATAGTGGAGGCTTGGAGCACAAAAGAAAGAAACCATATGACAAAGAAGAGTCACTGCGTATGGCCACTCCACCTCAAGGACAAGATGAAAAGGAAGATACGGAGGTTGAGCAGGGGGATCATAGATTTAAGAAAGTGTTCAGATGCACATGGACTCAAAGTGGAACCCCACAAATGGTACAGAAATCACCTCATCTCTCTCCACACAAGGAGACCATTGAACCAAAGAAGAGAAGAAATTTGAAGTTGGATAAAGAAGTGGAGGAATTAGAAGAGAGTGAATGTGCATCTCCTACCCCACTCGAGCAAGAAGATGAGCCACAGAATGAGGAAGAGAAAAAATGATGAAGAGATGAAGGACAAGAAGAAAAAGAAAAGGAAACCTTTGGATCCACACATGTGACTACTCAGGATGTAACAGGATAGGCTCCTAACCTTGAAGCTACAATTCCCAAGGGTCCTAGATTGAAGAGGATGAGTGGAGAGAACATTCCACTAGCCATGGGGTATGTAGAGGACACAGGTAAAATTTTCTACGCCTACTTCCAGAGCATGATAGCATAGAAGGATTTATTTGGCTAGGAGCTAATGGATGAGGATATGATGACTGTGCACACTCGAAAGCAACTATCATGGTCAATGCACACCCACATGGATGAGCCTGAATTTGATGTATGTAAGAGTCATGTGTTTGAGATGGCTAAAGAAGGCACCACAATCTAGACATATGATAGTAAAGCCTACTATCATGTCGGATGAGTAGGTCAACAACGCATTGGTGAAGGTTTCTGCTGAAGTTGCTAGAAGGAACATGGACAAAGCTACAACAATCATAGTGTTACGTGAGGAGCTAAAGACAAAGGATGTTGAGATAGCACACATAACATAAGAGATGGACTTCGCACATAAGAAGAAAATGAATTATTTATCAGCATCGCAGAGGAGATTGGGGACAATGTCATCAGAGCAAGGCCACACTTGGAGACCAAGGTACCACAGATGTTTCCCTTAGCGATACATTATGTAGGAAAGTTGGTGGACTTGGTGCTTGAAGATGAACCTCTACGCATGATAGCACCAAGGAATTCAAAGCAAGAGGTAGAATGAGAGAAAGCCTCAGTGATGTGAAAGATTGCATCCTATGAAGGGTCTCTTATAAGCCTATAAAGAAAGTATTGAAGAAAGTAGACCAGGCTTTGAATATATGCACAACTCCAGAGCGCTTATCAATATAAAGACCCTAGAAGAAAATAATGAGGTCAAAAAGCAATGAAGGATGAGACATTGGGCCACGCAGAAAGATTGTCAATAGTTAAGCGAAGCATGAGGCCTTGGCAGCAACGACAAGAGCCACATAAGACTCGGCTGGAAGAGCTTGGGAAGCTCATTGCGTAGAAGATGGATCTTTTAGAAGGAAGAATGACATCAATGTCCAACATTGTATTGGTTCTACAGAATGAAAAAGGAGAGATTGCGAGGGATGAGTTGGAATCCATTTCTTGTGGACATTCCAGAGAAATCAAAATAAGCACTCGTTGAATGGCAAGCCTTGGAGGCCGAAATAAAGGAGTATCCAAAGTTGATACTTCAAACTGATACAGAGGAGGCTGCCTCATAGCCTCATAAAACTTCTTTATTTATCTACATTCTTTCATTCTTATTCTTTCCATTCTTCTATTCTTTACTTCAATTTTGGAGATAACCATTGTCGAGATGACAATGAGATTAGTGTGGGGTAATGTTGATCAGAGAATACTTGTTAGAGATCACACAAGAAGTCCGCGGGAAAGCATGCTAGATTAAGGGTGTGAATGGAAAAAGAACCACGCACATGGAGGGAAAGTTCAACTATTGGTACTTAGCCAATTTTGAGCATGACGACCTATTTTTAGAAGATGGCGTACGGAACACACCAACGATGTAGAGACATGCACGCCATGCATTATCTATCTTTAGAGGATCGATCAAATCGTTTTCATGGAGACGAGCTAAGAATAGAATTGTCACTTTAGTTAACTATAAGAGTCTATAGATAGCACACTTGCATGTGTGGCTATGCCTATAAACGGCATGTGGCTATTAATAGCATGCGGCCTATTTTTGGAATAGATAAGCGATGAAGGGCAAGTCCCCACCCTATATATATGATATGAATCACATAGTAGTAAGATATATGAGAGATGGATGTGTGTGTGATAGAGAGGTGTATGACGGGATTATTGTATCAGATCCATATGTGCATTGGTATAAATTGACATTATTGTAAGGAGCTTATGTGTTTATTAATAGATGGAAGATATTGGCTGAATCTAAGTGTCATTCCTGTGTGTAATTGAGTAGTGCATGTTATTGATTCAATTATGTTTACTTTGTAAGCTTGTTTTTCATAGACCGAATATAGCATGCATGGTAGAATGGTGGATTAGGTATGGACATATATGTTTCTTCCTCCATCACACTAACATCCTACTACAACAACCTTAAAGACGGACCTAGTATCTTTGCGCGCTTCCTAGGTGAGCACTCGGTCTAGGTGAGTGATGTGCCAACATGACTAGGGTGTTATCTGGTAGATTCTAGGTTGCATCATCATTAATTAAAAAAACTAGAGGGAAATGTTAGTTAATTAGCGAAAACTCACTAATTATAACAGAAATGGTAAGAATGAGGGTAATTAGCACACTTTTAGCAATAAAGCGCATAAGCGGATTTTAGGTGTTTACACCTTTAACACATCCCATCATCAATCCTAATAACAAGTTGGTTATCCAACAAATTCATCCGTATTCCATTGTTGGTGTATCAAGAGAATCAATCCCTACTTCATCAGCCCCTGTCATCAGTTTCAACCTTAACATTGTCTTGTCACACGACACATCCAACAAACTGCCATCTTCATCATCTACTCCCTCATCAATTTCGATGACCTCACAAAATAACACTAACACTTCTCCTTCCACATATATTCTTGTAGCCTCCAGTGTTTCTCCTACACCTCATGTGATCTCGGTTTCCATTCCCCTTAAATTATGTCTCAACCTACCCCTTCACCACAACCTACCTCCTCAATCAAAAATTTGGTCATGTCTATCCATGCATCAATACCCCTTATTAATATGAGTTCTATTACTAGTACTCACCCCTCTTCACAACAAGGATCCACTTCCACTATCTCACACATCCCTTCTTAGTATATACCACAACAGTCCTAACATTTTATCAACACTTACATCTCGTCCCAATACATACCACAACTATCTCATCCACTTATTAGCACTTCCATTCTTATCCCCTCTCGGTATATCTCTAACCATCACAACATTTGGTTTCGAACATTCCCATGATTTTTCTTCTTTAGCATAATGTCTCATTACCATATCATCTATACCAACAATCAAATCCACATGCCCATAATCAACCTATCTCGTCCTCATTCAACCCTCAATAACCATCATAAAATAAACCTTTGCAAGCATTAATGAACATGATTGCAAGTCTTAAAGTCACCTCCATGGGTCCTAAAAACACCTTGTCATATGAAAAAATTTGCAACAAACCCATCCATCCATCGATACCTTTTAAAGCCTATCCTCCACATTGGGAACTCCTGAAGTTCTATAAGTTCTATAGAAAATAGGATCCTCAACAACACATCGAGATTTTCATGCATGTTATCTCGTCGCACACGACCAATACCTCATGTTGAGGGCATTTCACATGTCCCTAGTAGGGCTGCACTTGACTGGTATAAACAGTGTTGGTGAGAAAAGTTTTCGATATTAGATGTCTCCACTAATGTTCACGGGGCTATGCCCTCTACATTGAATGGCACGATTATCATTATAGAATTTTACTAATCTAATCCTAATCTAAATGTTGTGGGTGGCCAAATAGGTCGGGATCACACAGGGACACTCCACTGAACTTATGGAAAAATGCTTGTATAAGGGTACAAGGGAGGAAATTACATTGATTTAGGGAGGAGGGAAATTAGGAAAGGAGAGTTACTTTCATGAGTAGGAAAATTGTAGAGTTCACACCCAATAACTAGAGTAGTTCAAAATTCAATATAGAAGAATAAAAACCTTGTTATAGACATCAAGACAAGATGAGATCATGAACCCAAAGTTTTAGAAATCTCCTTATCAAGAAAAGCCACAAATTCTTTTCTCATTTATTGACATTCACAAAGTTGTATGATAAGAGGTAAATAGAGGAAATACAAGGAAAGGAAAAAGAATAAATGTATCCTTTATTCCATGTGTAGTGATGAATACAAAGCTTCAATCAAGCTACAACAATTCACAATGCTACAGAGTAGAAATTCTCCAAAATCTAGAATCCTTATGAATGGAGAGGCCATCCCTTCCCTCACATGACTCTTCGTGTTCCATATTCCACTTGTGACTTTTCATTTTCCATTTAAGTATTTCTCTTATAATTGTGAGAAAATACTTTTATAATTTTTAAATTACTTAAGTGAATGGGAAAAAATACAATGATGAAGCTCAACAAAAAATTAGAAAGGAGAGAGAAGAAAGAGGGAGAAAGAAAGGAGGGAGGGGATGAAGGAAATCCACTCCTTGTAGATGATCCAATTGAAGGCCTTGATGCAGTCAAGAACTTTAAGTGAAGTACTCTGACACTGATGATCCTCCATACTGATGAAGATTGCTTCTCTGAACACCTTTGGACATTTTTCCCCTTGCCGACAATGATTCATGATTCCCTCTTTGTATGATGCATGGACGCCCTGAATTTGAGTGTTTAAAAACACTTTTGAAAGGTACTCTGATGACCATGGGTGTTAGTCACAGAGGCCCACATTGAGGAAGTTGAAAATGGAAACCGACCCCGAAAATAACTCTTTGCAAGATCTTGCCATTTCCTTGTTGATGAAGCTTTACCCTAAACATTTTTCCAATGATGATCCCAAACTCTATGATACACAGACACCATGGTTTGTCGAATGAGTATTTAAAAACACTATTTGAGATTTTCCTAAAGTGAATTCAAGATGACCCATAGACAATACTCGTGATGATATTCTATGACACTTTGTCATTACAGGCGACAAGTATTTCTCCTGAAGTGATGTATTTTTCAATACACTAAGAAGGTAAGTGATGAACACCGATGAGATGATAACAAAGAATGCTCATGCCGCAAGCTTGAAACCACCATTCCAAACCATGAAACATCACCATTTCTTTATGACTGATCACACATGTGGAATGAGAAACTGGAACAACTTGTGAACTTGAATTCCATGGCTGACATTGATACTTCCCCATATTTAGAAAGTGAACTTACTATTTTTAGTAAACCACCATTTTCACCTTTTCCAACTTCAATCATTCAAATTGTCCCACTGGATGACCTTTGTGTACACTGCTTCCACCTAGACTAATCTTTGAGATGACTTACTATTTATAGCTAGTGCCCAAATAGGGAACTTACTATTTTTAGTAAGTGGTCATTTTCACCATTTTTGTCAATCGCGTGACCATTCTGATCTTATGACTATCTTCGGTGCACACCGTCTTCACCGCAACTACTTCTGAGATGGCTTACTAAAAATGGCAAGCATCCATGTAGAAGGGATTTTTTTAGTAAGTTGATTTTCAGGCATCGATTTGCAACAAAATGAACTTTCCTTATATGGGTTTTTTTCTCTTGATTGCACTCCATGAAATTTCACATCAACCTAAGCTCTAGAAATGAAGATTTTAAAATTTACAATTTTGTCACGGGAAACTATGGTTTCTTCACTGTGAAAAATCAGGGGTGTGTATGTCAAATATTTCACTTGGATTCTCATGGCCTCTAAAAACTAGAATATTGCAAAAAATCGACATGTTGATCCATGCACTAGTTTTTAGATATGAGAAATTCTTCCTTGTGGGTTTCAAAGTCTCTTTGAGTAAAAATATTCATTTAAAATCCAATTTTTTGTGTTTATTGTTTGTTTTTACCTCTTCAAATCATGGAGAAGGTGAAGCAATTGAGATATCATGAAAATTGAGATGCAATGTTTAGAGAAAATCTGCAACATTCTAGCAGCATGTGGAGGTTTGGGAGTTCGAATGCAAAAATGGCTATCTCCTTGCTTTTATAGCTTTGGAAATGGAAGGAGAGAGGTGGGGTACATTTTTAGCACCTCATGTCCCTTTATTTTTTTTCAATATGGACATAAAAATTTACCTTTCCCCTAGCATGACAGGTCACGAGTGTTGATTTGATGAGGGAAGTGAAGGGGAAGCCACATTTAAGCACCTGGGGGCCGAAAAATGGTCATATGAGCGACCTGGAAGCTAAAATAGAGTGGCGCCCATTTTCTTGTCCCTATTTTCCCCTTATAAAGATGTAAAAGGTGCTCAAGAATTCACCCTATCCTCACAGTGACAAGTGGCATGCATGCGGGAGTTGGTGGAGGAGCTGGTCAAACTGGTCAAAGGGGCTTAACATGAGTCGTCGGGGTCATATGGGTGTCCAGGAGGCTAAATAGGGGTGGGGAAAAAAATTTTGCACCTCATGTACCTTTGAAAAATAAAAATGGGGACATGAAAATTTTCCTTAACCTTAGTTTGACACGTGTCCCATTGGAAATTTGGTTAAGTATCGAAGAGTGTACCTTGAGAGCCGACTTGTGAAGGTCATATCTTGAGCTCCCGATGAGTTTTCGGGAACTTCCTTATATTATTTTGCATAAAAAAACCTTTTGAGAATAATGGTGAGGGTATAAAGGCTTTAATCATACTGAAACATCTCAAAATTTCTCCTTTTTTCTCGAGACCGCCGACTTGTGTGCCAAAAGAATGAGTTGCTAGAGAAATGCATGGGGTTTCAAGATGTTATATATTTTCCACCATGTAGAGTATTGAAAATTATTTCCATAGGTGGTATTTTTGGGTTGAACTCATTTTGGAGCTACCAAAATCTTGCTTTGAAGTTCATGTCCTCTTTCACGGTGTAGGCTCTTTCAGTCCCAAAAACCTGCTTTCGCTAAATTGGCTCCAAAACCTCTGAAACTTCCCGAAATATTCCAAAAATAGTTCCACATAATTTTTATTTGTTGAATAATCCTCCATGATGGTTTTTATCCTTTATATCCACTCGAGGATGATGCACTAGTCATAGGAAGGCTGATGATAGCCCTTCCCAAAATGGCTCAAAACTTCGATGTTAAACACTTTGATTAAATGATTTTGCTTCCTAAATCACCTAGGGGGATACATTAAAATTATTTAGGGGTCACTTTGATGACATGATAGGGCTGGTGATATGGGTGAACTAACTTGGGGGTATCTTGGGAAGGTATTACTTTCAAAAATTTCGACATTGTGGTATAGTTTTCATGTTTTCAAGTGAGTTTTTTGCATACAAAAACAAAGGACAACAAACAACATATCAAAATATTTCCTCTTTTCTTTTGAACAACTTGTGTAGCTATTCTTAGAACATTTATCGATTAGCATCACCTGTAAGATTTATATTACTGAGATATTTATGTTATCAAACAATTCACGAGATGAATCCATAGCAAATTTTGTCACCCGATGGCGGGGTATCATCAATAAATTATCCTTATCCCTCACATTAAATGAGTTGATCAAGTTATTTGCTAAACACATATCATTGAAACTTCAAATCCAGTCCTTCCAAACATTTGACGAAGCCTTTAACATGGCCCATAAACCTGAATCACGCACTCTTGAAAATTGTAAATTCAAAATCAAATCAAAAACCTAAGCCCGAGTCCTCGTTTAATCCCTCCTATAGTAACGATAAATCTAAAGGCTCAGAAAACATGCTCATCATAAAATCCATGTCCAATGGTTTTGGATTACGAATGCACCCAACCGCAGCGTAACTATACACCCATCAGAGAATATTGTAGTGTTGTCTTTGATAAACTCCTAATCATGTGTATGATAAAAATTCCTCCTATTCATCCTATCGACATGTCTATTTCTAAACCATCATGGTATCGAGAAAATTACTATTGTAAATACCATCGAGTTAGAGGCCATGATATTGAAAATTTTTGTTCGCTTAGAAACTTCAAGGACCGAGGTGACTTACAACTCTTGAAAATCCAAATGTACCTCCAAATCAAAAATTGGATGTTTTTAAACAACCATTTCCTAATCACACCTCATCCACCAACCAACCCCAATGTGCAACATTGTAAAATCTCACCACATTATCAACACTTTCAAAGACCTTTCACCCACACCCCAACACCTAATGTTTCTACCACTCTAAGCTCCTATCGAATCAATCAACTCTTATAATCTTGCCAAAGACAAAACCTCAAACCTTTCTACACCTACCGTTCTCGTAACCTACCCATGACCTCTTCAAAAGTATCACAAAATAAACCAATCATAGAAATCACAAAAAGTGCTTTCAATGATCACGTCACCCGCCATCACATTTAAAACCTCAATAAATCCACTATATAACCCATAAATAACTTATCTAGGAAAATTAAATCTCTGCCACACAATTGTCAAATGACCTCATCACAAAATACGAGAGCCCTTTCCTTCCATCTTAGGGCCTCATCCTTCATATAAATTCACAATCATTGTCACATAATCCAAGGTCGTTCCTCGACCAAACCTAAAAGTGTCACACAAAAACAACTCTATCGGCTCTAACCTCTAGATCATCATACGACATACAAATCCCTTCACCCTTATCTCGATAACTTTGAAAGGGTATTATACTAACATCCTCAAAAATATCATCCAACTATTCATCATAACATTACCTCCTATCAATTCATCCAGATCTCGATGGTGGAATCCCTCTTGCATACAACTTTGAAGTGTCATGTGCATATCATTGAACACCTAGACATTCCACTAAGGACCAAATCCCTCCATGTTATAATTAAGAGCCTTGCTATCAAAGGAATTATCCCCGTAGACCTAAAACATCCAAATAAAATCAAACCAACTCATCAAAATATCAAAATTGTTTCTTCTAAATCATCATCTACTACCACGTCCACATCTATCAAAAAGGAGGCTTCTTCCAGTGAGACCTGCTCAATCAAATCGATGTTGTTCGCACAACTACAAGATCCCACACGTAAGACCCTAAGGATTTGGATAAAAATAGGCCCAAGCTATTTATCTCTATCACTCTTAAGTCATCCAATATATCAAACTCTAAGGCTAAGGTGTCCATCCTCGCCACTCCACACACCCAATCTACTATATATGTACATAACACCATCATTAAACATTTTCATCAAGCCCTCATGAATATATCCATTTACGATCTGGTTCAAACTTCCCCAAAACATCTACATGAAATGATTGAGGCCCTTAAATCTATCTCAATATCGTCAAACAATCCAAAATCATTCATAAATCTTATTAGAACCCTTAAAATTCCCACCGCTATTACTTTTGATGATTCGAAATCCCATCTTTATGATCTGAAGATCATGATCTCCCACTATTCATCACCACTCAAATTGACTATACTTCTGTTAAAAGAGTTATGATCAATATCGGCACTAGTATTAATATCATATCATCTCACACCTCTAATTGGCTTCAACTACCTAACACCATCATTTCCCATTCATTTTTTGTATTGTGTGCCTTCAATGACACCATTTCCCCTACATTGGTACAATTATCTTATCTATCAAATTCGTGTGAAAATCCTTTATGAAATCTTCCTTCTTATAAAAGGATAGTTTTAGTACAATATGTTGTTAGGATTTCCATGGATATGTGTTATGTGTTGTATTCCATCCACCTTGCACCATTGTTTAAAATATGAACATGAAGGTAATACCTTTACTATTCCAGCCAACCCAAATCCTTTCAAAGCATGTTATATGACATATTGACCTAATGATGTGCTCATTCCTAAGACAATCGTAGCCCTTTGACGAATCCTTTACCAATTCTTACATCACCGCATCTAAGTCTGCTAGACAATAAATCCTTTGAGGATGTTATGCAACATATTTTTCTCGGGAGTATCACCTTTTATCCCTTAATTCTCTTCCTACACCAAAAAAATATGGGATACCAGACAAACAACCCATGTACAAAACCAACATAGGAGACATCATCTCCTATAGTTTTCCCCATCTTAAAACCAACCTTGTCTACAGAGGTATTGATCACCCTTCATCACACCATGTCAATCAACATCACACAAAACCCTTTGTATCTATCAATCATTCAATCAAATGTATCTCCATCGCTCCATCTAGAAAAACTTCGAGTTTAGGACATTATGAACAGGGTATACACAACTTAGTCCTTGATCGGTCTTGAAATCCTCATGAAAAAATCGATCGATTTTGTAAACCTTCCTCGACACCTTCATAACCACCACATCCCAATCCTTAACATAAGTGGAACTACCCTCATGTCACCCTTCCATTACCATCTTGAGATATTATTTCTAAAAGTTGTTCCTCTTCTTCATTAAGCCATAAAGGATTATCATCCCCACCTTCTTCACTACTCAACCGGAGAGATTCATTGTTTGAGGTCCTTGCATTAAATTCACCCATTTAAATTATTTCCCCAGGTACTTGAACATATAAATGTCATTTTTAGAAAATCATATGGATCTTCAGTATCTAGATTACTTCCCTTATAATTCATTGAACTTTTCAGTATAAAGTAGCAGCAACCGATTTTATTTTCACCTTGTTATTTGATATTTTCAGCCATATGTGTTGTTTATTTAGGTCCTCACTTTCAACTTTTACATTCTTGAGCCATATTTCCTTTATTAACAATGCGATCCCCATGACCTTTACATGTTGTTTCCCCTTCCTTCCAAACTGAAACTTTCTTGTTATTGGAAACTTGGACATTGGGAGGGGGGTGAATTAGTGTCTAATTAAAATTTTACAGCCATTTCCATTTTCTTATCCTTGCTATGAAGAACACATAAAACCATATACAAGAGAATTTACACATAAACACATAACTTAATGTGGGAAACCCAACTGGGAAAAAACCCACTGAAACCAAGAATAATGCTTACGACTACATTATCCTATATATGTTACATTGATTTCATGATTGAGCTTCAATTAAACCTAGAGCTGCAACTCCAAATTTTCACCAAACAACCACTCTATCTTTGACAAGCTTCAATCTATTTGGAAGCTTCAACTCCCAAGTCCGGTTCAAAGAACAAATGACCTTTAGTGAGCTTCAACTCTCTCATTAAGCTGCAACTTAGACTTAATCAAAAACTATGTCACTCAAAATTTGTTGACTTACACAAATGATGGTGATAACTAAATTTTCTCTCTCTTAGCTCTTCTCCGTGTTTGTTTCTCCTTTGTTTTTCTCTAAATATCAACCCCTATTGGAAAAACTTATTTCATCCTCTAGAATTCCTCATGGTATTTTCTTGAAAGATATTCTTGAAAATTTACTTTTCATATGAATTGTTGCACACAATTGACTCAATCAAAGACAAATGCTTGTACTCTCGACTTCATGTTCTATAATCTTTTGATCCTTAATCAATCTGCTCCAAGCCTTAAATCATATACACTTGATTCTTCATTCATAAGTCCTTATTTTCATGCTCTTGATCTCACTTATCTAGTCTTTGAAACTTCAAGGATGTTCTTGTTCACCTAGAGTTTGTATGCCCTCATTTGGTTATATATCAACTTCATTAGGATAACCTTCCCATACCGACCTCCCTATGATAGTTTCAATCTTCACACTCTCCACAAAAATCACCTAACTTTTTAACATATATACCTTATTTTTCAGCTCTTCATTGCTTCATTATATGTTCTTAACCCATCCTTATTATTTCTCCATTCCTGAATATAGCTCACTCTTCTAAGTGTAATATTCATCTGTGTAGGGTCATTCCTTCCATACTTTCTGGACATTTTTCGCTTTCTTCAACTATTAGTATTCACTAAGACCTATAAACAATTTTTTTCTATTTAATACACTTCTAACTACCATCATCCTTTTTCAAAGCTATATCTTACCTTTTTAATACATTCCTTCATTACATACCATTTCTTTGAGCAAACAAAGCGCCACACTAACTTTTCAACTTTTGTCCTTTTGTTTTCATGTCTTTTGGATTCTTTTGCACCTGCTTTTTAACAACCCGAAACTCTTCATATTCATATTCCTGTCATATATGGCTTGAGCTAAGAATGAGATATTTTAAAGTATGTAACTATCTACAAACTTTGAGCTTCTTCATGGGCTCAACAAATTTGAACTAGGAAGTTTTATAGCTTTTCAACTTCACAAGGAGACCAAAAACTTAACCTCTCACTCAAATTGTAGCGTTTTAGGCTACACCATTGGACTATCAACATCATTGTTAGTCCCTAAGAGCATTTTGTGCACTCCATAATTCTTCAATTAATGTCACATGAATCATATTCCATTGTTTCAAGATCCTTTTGAACAAATTTGCACTCATTTAGCTGACCATGATAGCTAAGACAAGGTTACAAGCTTGCAACTTTCCTACTATCACGTGTCTTCCACATTTTCAAGTCAAAATAAGATCAAAAAAACATGAATGTGCCTTTTCTTACTATCTAGAATATTTTCATGAAGACAACAATCTTCAACAACAAAGAAAACACCATTTAAAGTACTTGCCAACACTGTACAGAGTTTGAAAGGTTGTTTTTGAAAAACTATCAAAGAAATCTTCACAAAGCTTTAATAGAATGACATAAGAATTGAAGAATATAAATCATGATCACAAGACAGAGCTTTTCTCAAGTTTTTAGGAAATTTCATTGGATGAATTTTGTGTTTCGAGCTTTTGATTCCTCCAAACCCTAGGTAGAGGGTTTTGCGCACTATCGCAAGCCCGAGAGGTTTTAAATTTTGATTTCTCATCCGATTCATAATGGAATCAAAAATTCCAGTTGTTGTGAGTATATGAGAGGATTTTGAAACTTCTCCATGCCTTCAACTAATTTGGTGCACACTTCAAAAATCTCCCGATTTAAAAAAAAATAGTGCACACTGTAATGAAGTCTATGAAAGTGTTATACATGTCAAGGTACAACTTGCTTTTTTGTCTAGAAAAACATTCTACATGAATTTAGAGGAAGAATTAAGCATTATACACCTTCTTTCAGTGCTCAGAGCACATAAACATTCCAAACAATCACATTCTAACTTGCCAAACCAAGCTTGCAAGATGGCATACAACTCACAAGATGACCACCATTGAACTTCACCATCTTCACCTTATACTTTTGCATGCTCCAACATATTGAAGGTATAGATTTTGATATGAATGCCACATTTTCCCTTCCAATGTACTAAAATCATGCATTAAAGACAGAGATATATATACATTACAACTTAAGAATATTGCTTTATGTTGGTCCCATGAGGTAGATTTAGAGTCGTGAAAGTTAATGACACCATTCTACTACATTAGGGAAAATTTGGGCTTAAATAATTTACTCTGAGCTTGGAGAAAGAGTCACATTCTACTTCAACCTCACAAAAATGAAGCATCCTTACCCTTCAGGACAGTATTGTCTCACTCTATGACTAAAATATGCCACTTGTCTCTCACTAAAGGGACTTGAGAAGAGAAATAATGCTTGAGGAGCATCAAGGACATTATCTAACCTGGATTCATCCCTAATCCATCTTGAGTGACTTGAAATAAATTCACACAAGTGTTTTGTAGGAAACCAATCTCATTTTACTTCCATTTCTTCAGAACATGCTTGGGAGAGAGAAAAACAATGCTAGAAAAATGATCATAACTTCTTTGTTTCTTGTCCAAATTCCCTCAAAAATTTGCAACATTTCAGGCTTGGAATTCTCTACAAAATTTCCTTCTATGATTTATCTAAATAAGGCTCCATATTTTTTCTTGAGTGTTAAGAAGGCAGGGTTCTCAATTTTCCTTCCTTTAGAGACCAGTTTTAGGAAAACTTGCATAACTTCCACACACCTCTTCAAAACTTTATGAAATTTAGCATGAAGCACTACAAGAAACCCCTTTACACATTCCATGTGTTGATTAGCCATAATTTTTATTTTATAACTCAAACCTATCTCGTTTGCATCAATCTACATTGTTAGTGCTCAAAGGCAGTTTTGGTGAACTTTCGAGTTTTGCCTCCAGAAGCTGAAATAAACCTTGTTGTTACTCATACATACCCTGGACACCATCCCTAGGATCCTCCAATGCTTACATGGTCTTTTCATGACATTTATCATACTTTCACACCTCATCAGGCACTAGAACTAGGCCTAAATGAGCTAGTTTCAACTGAAACTTCCACAAGATGACCTGAAACTCACTCTAAGAGATTGTTCCCATACTAATATCATCATATCTAACATGTAGAACCTCTGAGCCAAGAATACCAACTATGTAAATACTTCCAAAGGACTCCTTCCTCACAAACCAAGCTTGCAACATCCTGAATCAACCTAAAACCTCTTTGTAAGCTTCAACCATCATTAGAAGGCACTACCAATCAACCTTCATGTCCCGTAAAGAGCCTCACTTCACCACTAACTCCTTTTCCATAAATTTCACTTGACATCAATGACAACACCAATGTTCACATGATTCAACACTTGTACCCTTAAAATTATAGGACTTAACAACCCTCATTTTCATGTGTTCCCATAAGAATAATAATATCGTTCCCCTCTACTATGGGCCCCAATTTGGGTCCTCTTCTCCACGGATACCCCCTATAAGTCCAACTTACTATGTGCATGGATTCTCGTGGGGCTCTGAATCCCTATTTCTTGCTTGACAATCGATCGTTGATTTGGGATTTTCCATTCCTCAATCGTGCCCATTTTTTTTCCTCTCTTACCTCTTTCACTTTCTCCCATTCCTTCTTTTGATCTTGTTGTTGCGAAAATGTCAAGTCTTCTTCTAGATATATATGTGTGCCTCTGAGAATTCCCCTAATTTTTTAGGATAGCATGTTCATCTTCTATATTTATCATGACAATTCACACATGGTGATCCTTTCCTCCCTTTATTCTCTTACCAATCATGTTGGCTTGGTGTATATAACATGTCCACTTCAGCTTGTCTTTAAGGAATTCCCTTTCCAAAATGTCAGTTTTGTTATTTTCATTGAAGTCTTTCAAACCTTTGATGATAAATTTTTTTGTTTTGTCTTGCTTGTCCCTTTCTTCATTTATATGTGTTTTGATGTGTTTCTCTATGATTTTCTTTTATTCAATTGATGATCCAATTACTACTTGTGACCAAGATTTGGCCTCTTCTATCCGATCCTTTAGTTGGTTTTCTTTCATTTCCATGTTTTCAATTGTTGATTGAATTTCATTTATCTGTATTGTTTCATTCCCTTTTACCATTTCGGGTTTTTTTCTAGTTGTTTTCAAATGCCTTAGATATTTTTTTAGAATGACTAACTCATGTTATCCTTTTTCCATTATGTTTTGAAGATTTAGTACCTGCTTTCTATGAGAATAGTATTTTCTCTTTCCAACTTGAACCTATATTTTGCAAATTCTTTTCTCTCGTTGTCTTCTTACGTGCTCTTGTTTTCAAAAATTTCAAGTCTCTCTTTGTACTACTAGCTTTAAAAACAAATAAAATTAAATTAAACAAAATACAATAATGTCGAGGAGCAAGTTGGTGTGCAGGGTGGTTATTTGTGTGTGGCGGAGTGGTTGCATTTGGCAGACATTGGTATGGAAGGGAGGTAGTGTGAATGCATGGGAAACTTGAAAGAGCACGTTGAAAGTCAAATATCCTTTCAGACTTGTCATTTTCCTTATGTAACAAGTCAAGAATTAATTTGAGATCCAAAGGCAATATTCACGTAGAAACCTAGTTTCACATTGTAAATTTTACAACAATTGGATATCTGGAGTGCATTTTTGAAAAAGGGATCCTCAAAGATTAGCCAAAGATTTTTCCGTTCTTGCCATTACCTACATATTGTGGAAGCATGTGTAAGAAATGTAAATTGTTTGCAATAATTCCTTAAATAAATGTGGCATGAACTACGTTGATTATAGGAAACCAAGCTTTGTTTTCCCCTTTCATGCACTCTTAATTGCAATTGGATGGATGGAGGTTTTATCTTTTAAAAAAATGCCAAGGCATTGATTTTAGGAAACGAATGGAAAGTTTTATAGGTTGTTGACAAAGCGAGAAAAGTTTCATGGCCTTAGTAACCCCCTTTATAATATCCCGAATGGAAAACTGCGACATTTAGGCGATGGGTGGGTAGCCTATGCTTATTGGGTTAGTTATTTGTTCATATTCTCAATGGAAATCATTCTTTAGTGTAACCTCAAGTAGCATAGAGTTATGTTGGATGTGTATGGCATTTTTATTGGAATATTTACCTCTCGTATGTGTGGGTTCTGGGATCTTAATGATGGTCGGGTCTACAAAAAAATGATATTAAAAAAACTATGGAACCTTTCAAGAAAATGCAAATCCAAGCTTCACGCTTTTTTGCAACATCCTCCACCTTGTTCCAAAATGGAGGATTTACAACAGGAATGGAGATCCATGAGCAGGGAATAAGAAGTGGATACCAGTATAACATTGTCGTGTCAAATGCCCTTTTGGACATGTATGCAAAATGGGGAAGTTTAAAGAATGCACAAAATGTGTTTGACTAAATGTGCAACCCAAAATGTGATCTCGTTGACTAATATGATTTCTGGATATACGCAGCATGGATTTGTTGATGAAGCTTGAGGAATATTCAAAAAAACAAAATTCCTTGAAGAGATGTGGCCTCATGGGATTCTATGATTTTCAAATTTGTGTAGAATGGGTTTGTTGACGAGGCCCTAAAACTAGTTAAGTAAATGCCTCAAGTAGACTCAAAGTCTTGGAGTGTGATGATTTCAGATCTTTTAAACAAGGGACTAGTTGACAAGGCAAGAAAACTATTTGACTAAATGCCTATTCGATATACATAACCAAATCCCTCAATTGTGATTGGATTCATCCCTCTAGGCATGGTTTCCTTACCTCCATATTCTATAATTTTCGTAATTTGGTTCTTCATTTACATTATATTAGAAACATTAAACTGTTGAATAATTTTACAATTATATATGTAACAAAACTTAAATAGTGTAAAGCAATAAAACCCCACCTTGTGATTTTCGAAATTGTTTCACCATTTAAACATCAACCGTGGTTTCCACCATAACCTCAAGTGATGCAACTCGTATCCGAATCAGTGCTCATGTCCGTTGATATTGTCGAGAGTTAGATGATTTGTCAACTAAACATAACCTTTTTCTTTACTTGCAAAGTTGGAAAAACACCACTTTTAGAGACTTGCAAAACAACCTTTTGAACCTCGTAAAAGAGAGGTCAAGCGTCGTATGTGTTCCTTGATATGAGGAGAGTCACATAAAGCTTTAGATTGACCCTAGTCGACTATTTGTACTCTCTTCACCACTTCTCTAGGAGCCTTGTTACTCTATTTTGTACTTTTTAGTAGCTCTTAAAACTGAAAATTTGGCTTTCGTTTTGACCCACCGTTTGGTCCCTAAACAATGAAATGCTTGTCCGCCTTCGCAAACCTCTAGTATTTTTACTAGACTATTTCCTGGAACCTTCGGTTGGGAAAATCATATTCCTGGTTAGTTTTGCAAAGGCATTTTGTAGGCCTCCAGTCACAGTTTTTGACTAGGTCAAACTAAACCAATTATGACCAGTGGCTCCGGAAAACCTGTCGTCGTTTGAAACCCGTATGCTAGTTCTCAGTTCCGTTGACTCCAAAAAATTCTCCATATATAGGGGAACTTGTAAGAAATTTCTCATTGCACATTCTTCCATTGAACATTAGTTTTGGAGGTGGTTTTGTGATCCTTGAGCTAACTTTTGATCATTTCCAACCAGGCCAATTACGACCGATGACCTTGGAAAACTAGCCGCTAATCATAAACCGTTCACCAGTTCTTAATTTTGTCAGTTCGTGAATTATTGGTGTATAAGAGGACATGTAGAAACTTACCATGGTATGTTTTCTCCCCGGAAGACAACGTTTGATAGTGGTTTCTTAGCCTCGAGTCTTTATTGAACGTTTTTGCAACTAGGAGGAAAACATAAAAAGAAATTTGTAGGACCCCTGTCGGGTTGCCAAACCACTATGGAAACTTTTTTGACACTTGTAAATAATTGTTTGAAACTCTATAGTGTGACTTGTTGTGTGAAATGGAACTTTTGACAAAATGGTGTTTCTCTCTCTTCCCTATCTCTTTCTCTCTCCTTGGTTTAAAAAAAGAAGTGAAGTGAAATGAAATAAATATGTCTCTAACCCCCTCCTTTCAAATGCAAATTATTATTAGTATGTAAATGGAAACTAAAAATGTTAATTATACTAGATCTAGGTGGATGCCATGCCAACGATTTATCGTTGATTTCATGCTCACATGGTTTTGCAAGATGGAAGTGAGATGGTGAAAAGGCGTGGTGTAATTCGTTGTTTATTATTGTAATTTATATATGTTATTGAAAAATGTGTATATGTGTAATGTATTTCCATGTTACAAAAATTTATATTTGAAATTTGGTAATATGTATGAGATGTTAGTTTAGGAAAGCCTTGGGAAATGTGCATTTAATCATAGGTACCATTTTGATTTAGATTTACATATGGAAAAAGTTGGGTATGTTAAATGAATTTGAATGTAATATCTTGTAGTGCATTTCTAGTGTGTAATAGTTGATTAATTAATTGGTGTGTTGTGTTCTTTACCTTCAAAATGCAATAAAGAAATCTAAGCGAGTTAGTCAACCCTAGTACAAAATTTGTGTATAACTAACCCTCTTGTGTTATTCTTTTTGTATAGAAAATCTGAAACCTTAGAATGAACTTAAACATGTATGCTCTATGTCACCTTCTATCTTAACTAAATAAGATCCCTAGTTGAGTTACCGTCATATCCTGTATGTTTAGTGACATCATCGTGAAACCATTAGTTAAGAAACGAATTGATCAAACATTATCTATAGTAAGTGGTCCCCTTCCAGGATTGGTTATCATGTGTGTAGTAAGGAGAATGTGTTCTCTTCAGGTCCGACTTACATGTTAGGTGATAAAGATCACCCACTACCCTTGAAAGTAACCTTTAGCAGTTGGGATTATTTGATGAAGTTAATATTTAACACTTGTTGTACCCTCCCTCTCATTCTAGCCACATTAGTTTGCAAAACACTATCATCCTAAAAGATAATTAATCCTCACAACTAAATTTTGGGTACTTCACCTTAATCGATCTATAATAGGGTATAGAGCCCTGAGTGCAAATTGAAATTTAACTAAACCTCAGTTGATTAGGAGGTTAGCTTGTGGGTAGAAAATGGTAAGTAGCTCCTTGCAAACAAAATTGATTTTAAAGATGTTGACTTTAGAGAACCCAGGAAACCGGAATCTTGGTCCTATAATCCCTTGTTATGCCCTTTTATAACATTAAGAATAGAATAAATTTCACATACGTAATCATGAAATGCAGAAACATGGGATCTTACCTTGAACACAAATCACTTGTAGTTCATGTTAGTTTATAATGCTTCCAATCATGTACTTCTTCAAGATGTTAGACAAGTATTTTCTAACTCTTTTGTTATAAAACAATGCTAATAATGAGACCATAATGCGATGTAAGAGTAAAGCATACAAGAGTGAAACGAGATTTGAGGTTAGGAATAATGTCACTCTTGGAGTCCTTATAACTCAATTAGACATTTCCTTGTGTTAAAAAGAATATGAATTGCCTTGGTGAGATCAACTTCAAGAATATATATATATATATATATATATAAAAATCTAAATAAAAATTATTGACTTGGAAATGTTGAATGGGTTCAACAATTTATCAAACTATATTAACTACGATAGGGAAATAAGGATACCATGATCGAAGAATGTTCATGGAAAAATGTATCTTGAATCTAAATCTCCCTTAAATCCTAAGATTTCTTTCTTGATATCACATGTCGATTCACTTTGTAGTGAGGGTAAAATTTAAACATTAAATAAACGTTTGAGAAAACATAAGCTTAACATAAGAACGAGAGAATTAGGAACTTTGTGTGCAATTTGAAATATGGCAAATACTTATGTAAATTATGGATATTTTCGTAAGGGATAAAGAGCCAACTTAAATGGTCAAACTGTGAGTTGAATGTGAAATGAATTTAAGAATTTGTAGGTTAAAAAAGAGAGAGAGAAGATAAAATTATCCTTGCATAATAATGTTCTTGGAATGTTAATCGTAACTAAGTTGTAATCATGGTAATGATGTGTTGTGGGTTTGCCCATCCTTGGGTCCCTTTCTTTTGGTTGGGTCATTTCTAGCATTCGTTCATTAGGGAAAGTGTGGCATCAACATGTATATGGTGTTGTCATGTGTCTATGTGATTCGATGACTTATGTAAGTGTCTTATGCGTTGTTGAGTTTCTCTACTTGGAGCCCTTGTGGTGTTGTGTAGTGAGCAATGTAAGTCAAAAACAATTATTCTGGTATTTTTTACTGTTGTAATTGTGTGTGTAAAATGTGTTCATTACACTCTTTCATGTTCATGAGCTCATTTACATACAATTTTGAAGACCACAATAACGGAGTAGATGTAGGGTTGTAGAGATATTTAGGATCTTGCACTCCTACCTCCCGTTCATCCTTGTTTGTGGCAATTCTTTTTGTTTTTCTCAGTTTTGATTCCTGTTTACCATCCCTCTACATTGATTATTTTCCTTCTATTCGGTGTTCTTTGAAAACAAAGTTTCCTTTATTGTTTGTTTTCTTTAGTAAAATCAAAGTGAAAATTTTCTTTTGAGTTTGCCTTAACTTTTTGCCTACCTACGCCTTAGGATCCCCTTATATTGTTGTGCATTCAAAAAAACCAACTTTTGTCTGCACTCATTAAGGAATGTTTTTCGCCATCGTCCATGTTTTTTTGGTGAGCTTCCTCCTTATAATTATTATTGGCATCTTCAAAGACATTGTTTCCGGTGACATTTTTTTTTCAGAGGATTTTTCCATTCTCTCGCATGAAATAATGACACGTGCATTTTCAATTACAAATATTACCTATTTATGGTATAGGGTTCTCAATTGCTAAAGCAACAACACATGTCCCTTTCTGATCAATTCGTGGATGAAAATTATGGGTTGCAAATAGGCATACATTTTTAAATTCCCTTTTATTTGTTTTGATTCTCATCATGGATTTTCCTTTGAATGCCTATTTGCACTAATAACACATTTAATTTTATTACACAACTTTTACTTTTCCAAATTTATCTTGTTTTTATTATTCATTTTCCACTTTCAGCCAAATTCACTTAGATTTCTCATAATGCATTTTTCTCGGGCCCCTTCTCCCAAATGAATGGGGTTGGAGTCATTACACAAGGCGTTGTATAAGTTGGAGTGAACCTTTACACCTCGACATCAAAGACATAGTCAATATAATAATATTTTGATCATTGTGAAGACACAAATTTGTAAGCATCTAAAAATACCATGAATTCGTTGACGTGGCTCTGCCTTCCGCAATGCCTGTAATACATGACGTGGCTCCTATCTTCCATAATGTCTATACATTCATGCATCAATATTCTTCTTCTTATGCATACAAAAACAAAACAACGACAGACATAATAGTTTCCTCTCGAGATAATTAAACCCACTTCAAATATAAATACAAATACATATATAGATTATGATAGGAAATTAAGAGTAACGGAACAACTTTCTACGCTAATCTTGAGGAGAGATATTATGTAAAACTTTCAACATAGCAAAACAAGCATTCTGTAAATATCAGCAACATATTCATAACAAGAACACAAACACCAGATATACGTGGGGAAAATCCTTTCGGATAAAAAACCCCACACTCCAAAAGCCCACTCAATGTATTTCAAATCTAATAACAAGATTACATACACTTGCAGAGCAAGTTTCTTACAGGAGTATCACCAGAAACAATTCTAGGAGGATTCCAACTTTACAATACTTGAAAAGCTCACTACATCAATTGCTTCTCCAAGCCTTCAATTTATAGACCTTTGGTTATACAAGAAACCATATATGGTTTACAAAACCATGTGCCAAACCTCTCATGAGGTGGATAGCATTAAAGAGAAAGATTTTGGTCTAAAATTAGGCTCTCACATCCACAATATTCTCCCCTATTTCTATTTTAGATCACTGATAATGCGAAACGGCTGTAAGAAAATCTTGACTGAATAAACCAAACAAGGTTGAGACACCTTATTTCCAACAATCTCCCACTTGTCGAATACCTTGTAAGGGTCAAGGGAAAGATACCATCATGGATCAACTGCTAGGGGCCGAGAGGCCCATAGACTTGAAACACCACCTAAATTTTGTTGTGCTCATAGGCTTAGTTAATGCATCTGCAACATTCGCAACTGTCTCTACCTTTTCCAGCTTCACCCTACCATCCTCGACCATATCTCTCACGAAGTGATACTAAACATCAATGTGTTTGGTCCTGGCATGAAAATTCAGGTTCTTCGCAAGGCAGATTGCGCTCTGACTGTCACAATACATTATAACTATGCCTGTTTCAATCCAATATCTGAACACAAACACTTTAGCCAAATGGCTTCTTTACAGGCATGAGTAGCTGTCATGTACTCTACCTCAGTAGTGGACAAAGCGACCACAGCCTGTCACTTGCTCATCCAACTAATTACACCACCATTAAGAGTAAACACATATGCACTGGTGGATCTTCTGCTATCGACATCACCGCCCAATCTGAATCCATAAAACCATGAATACGTAGGGAATGTTGATCTCATCTTCCATTAAAACATATAAAGTACTCTGATGTACCCCATAAATATCTGAAGACCCTCTTAACTGCATCCTAATGCACTCTTCTAGGATTAGACATAAAACGAGAAAGAACTCCCACTGCTTGGGCAATGTCTGGTCTTGTATAGACCATAGCATACATTAAGCTTCCAACTACACTCTGGTAAGGCACTTTGCTCATTTCTTCCATCTCCGATGGGGATGAAGGACATTGTGAAATGGAGAGATTCGTTCCCAAAGTAACAGAACACAAATTGGTTTACAATCCTGCATGTTGAACCTTTGCAAAACAGAACAAACATACTTACTTTGGCCAAGCCATAGCTTTCTGTTCTCACAATCTCTTCTAATCTCCATCCCAAGTATGTGTTTTGTTGCACCAAGATCTTTCATTTCAAATTTCACAGAGAGCTGAGATTTCAATTCTGCAATCAAACCTTTTCCTTTCCCAATAAACAACATGTCATCAACATATAAAGTAATTACCAGGAAACAATCACCATCAGATTTAAAATATACACAGTGATCATATTTAGACCGCACAAACCCCAAACTCAACACATATGAATCAAACTTCTAGTACCACATCCTAGGACTTTGTTTAAGGCCATATAGGGATTTCTTTAACTTACAAACCATCTTGCTTTTACCTTTCACCATGTAGTGCTCTAGCTGTGTCATATAGATTTCTTCCTCCAAATCACCATGAAGGAAAGTAGTTTTCACATCCATTTGTTCAACCTCTAGGTCATAAGCTGCTGCAATAGATAATAAAAACCGAATGGATGTCATTTTAGCAACAGGAGAGAATATCTCACCATAATCAATACCCTCAACTTGAGAGTAACCCTTCGCAACCAACTGTGCCTTATACTTTTCAACATTTCCATCTGAACCAATATTTTTCTTAAACACCCATTTACATCCAACAGGTTTCTGACCTTCAGGAAATGGTACAAGGTCCCATGTATCATTCTTTTAAGGGCTGCCATCTCTTCATCCATGGCTATTTTCCAAGACTTTGCATCATTCATACCCAAAGCCTCTTGTACAGATCTCGGTTCATCAATGTTAGTACTCAAAGCAAATATACACTTCCAATCATCAGGAGAATACCCATACCTTTTAGGTGGTTTCCTTTGCCTTGTAGACTTTCGAACAAGCTGAGGTGGAGATTCTTCCACTTCTTCCTCCTCTTCTTCCTCTTCTAAGATTCGAGCTTGGTGAGCTCTCCTCAACTTCTTGTCTATTTTGGGGTCTCGATTCTTCCACATCCTTTTTGTTCATTTTCTTTATGTTGTTCTGGCTGAAAATTAATAGGGAAAGATTTAATCTCTCTAAAAATAACACTTCTAGAGTATATTACCTTTTGTGCAACAGGATCCCAAAGCTTGTATCCTTTCACACCATAGCCATATCCAATGAAGATACATTTGACAGCCTTAGAATCCAACTTTGTTCTCTTCTCCTTAGGCACATGTGCATATGCCTCACAGCCAAAAACTCTCAGATGTCTAATTGAAGGATTTTTCCCCGACCACGCCTCCATTGGTGTTTTATCAACAAGCGTTGATGTAGGAGATCTATTTATCAAATAGCAAGCAGTGGTAACAACTTCAGCCCAAAACCTCTTTTCTAGACCAGCTCTAATCAACATGCTCCTAGCCTTCTCCATCAACGTTCTATTCATTCTTTCTGCAACTCCATTCTACTCCGGAGAATACGAAGTTGTCTTTTGTCTTTAATCCCACAATCTGCATAAAAATCTATCAAAGTCTGCAGAACAGTACTCACCGCCATTATCAGATCTCAAACACTTAATTTTCTTCCCAGTTTGAGTTTCAACCATAGCCTTAAATTCCTTGAAACGACTAAAAACTTCAAATTTACTCTTTAAAAAATATACCCATGTTCTCCTACTAAAATCATCAATGAAAGTAACATAATAAACTGATTTAGCAATAGAAGCAACCTTAACAGGACCAAATACATCCGAATGGATTAGATCCAAGATACATGAAGACTTATGAGTAGATGAGTAAAACTGAATGTGGTTTTGTTTGCCATAAATACAATGTTCACAGAAATCAAACTCCAGATTGCAATCATTCAACCCCTCAACGAGGTTCTTATTTTTCAGGGCTTTTAAACCCTTCTCTCTAATGTGGCCAAGCCTTTGGTGCCATAACATGGTCTTCTCTCAGGTAATTTTGATTCGGTAGATAGAGCACCCTTGGGTACCCAAAAGCCATGACCATCCGCAGAGGAGGAAACCCTCTCCTTTTTCAACGAAATAGTTACTGGCTTAGTTTTATCCAAAGTGCTATTGCACTCAACCGTGCATGCATCAAGTTGGTACAATGTACCCAATCTACTTCCTCTTGCTATCACCATAGCACCTCTCACCATTTTCACACTGCTTCAAAAATTGTACATGCACACCCGCATCTATTAGCTTGCTAACAGATAATAAATTTCTTGCTAGTCCTGGGATATGCAAGACACCATCAAATCTTCTAATTCTACCATCAAAAAAATTCACCTAAATACTACCACGACCAACAATTTCAAGGAAAGAATTATCACCCAAATACACCTTACCACCATCATAGTTTTCATACTTACTAAACTAGTTTTTGTTAGGGGTCATGTAGAAAGATGCACCTGAGTCTATCAACCATGCATTATCACATGCACGAGTGGCCAAAGCTACAATAAAGGCGTCTCCATCTTCCTTTTCGGACTCGAATTGGAATCATGCTTATTCTTTTTCTTTTTCTTTTCTTCTTTGCATTCCCTTCAGAAGTGTCCAAATTTGCCACAGTTCCAACATATTGCTTTGGACTTACCAGGATTTTGATCTCCCCTTATTCTTGGAATGGCCACGCTTCTTCTCATCTTTGCCTCATTCTTTTGTTCTTCCTTGAACACTCAAATCCTCTTTGGTGTTCAGAGAGACCTTCCTTCTCATCTCTTCGGAGAGTAGAGAACCAACAACATCCTCCATCTTTAGAGTGACTGAAGTGCTCCCAATGGCCATGACTAGGTTGTCCCATGAGTCTGGCAATGAAACCAACATAGTTTGGCACCTTTCTTCTTCATCCATCTTAACTCCAACCGAGCTCAACTGAGTCACCAACGTATTGAATGTTTCCAGATGCTCAGATATTTGTCCACCTTCCATTCTCAAGGAATACAACTTCTTCCTCAAGAAAATATTATTTACTAGAGACTTAGCTTGGTATATCTCACCTAGCTTTTTCCAAAGCTTCTCTGAAGTGGATTCTTCATGGACATTTATCAGGATCGAATCTGCAAGACATAATCTAATAATACCTTTAGCTTTTCTATCCATTACATCATATTTTGTAGCCAAAACTAGATCCGTAGGCCTATGGACCTTCTCATCCACTCGCATCCCATAGATCTCGATCAACCAACAAATATTCCATCTTTAGCTTCCACATTTCAAAGTTTGTGCCATAAAACTTCTCTACGTCAATCCTCCCAGATGTGCTCGCCATTTAAAAAATATCTGTAACCAGATAACAAAGTATTCTCTAGCACAAGCTCCCACTCAAACTTGGATTAGCACAAAAACCCAACAACCCACAACTGAAACCAAAGGTGATCAGGCTCTGATACCACTTGATAGGAAATTAAGAGTATGCAGAACAACTTCCTACGCTAATCTTGAGGAGAGATATTATGCAAAACTTTCAACATAGTAAAATAGTTACGAAATATCAATGCAACATATTCATAACAAGAACACAAACACTAGATATACGTGGGGAAAATCCTTTCGGATAAAAAACCCCACACTCCAAAAGCCCACTCAATGTATTTCAAATCTAATAACAAGATTACATACACTTGCAGAGCAAGTTTCTTATAGGAGTATCACCAGAAACAATTCTAGGAGGATTCCAACTTTACAAGATTTCGCAAAGCTCATTGCATCAATCGCTTCTCCAAGCCATCTATTTATAGACCCTTGGTTATACAAGAAACCATCTATGGTTTACAAAACCATGTGACAAACCTCTCATGAGGTGGATAGCATTAAAGAGAAATATTTTGGTCTAAAATTAGGCTCTCACGTCCACAATATTCTCCCTATTTCTATTTTAGAGTACCGACAATGCAAAACGGATTTACTATAAGAAAATCTTGATTGAATAAACCAAACAAGGTTGAGACACCTTATTTCCAATAGATTAATCAATTTCTACAACTAAGGTGAGGCAAGAACTTATAGTTGCACCTAAGTAAAGGACCCAATGATTTTTAAAAAGAAAGGAAGGAATGAATTGAGGTGAATAGGGATTCGGTGATCAAAATTAAACCCTTCCCACCATGAAATAATAAATAAATTGACTTCCTTTTTTATGGAATGAAATAAATTTTATAAAATTTCAAAAGTAGAATTTTCATATGCAAGAGATTAGGAGAATGAAGTGAGACACGAATGACTTCAGTTGGCTTCAAACAATATTGAAGATGCATGGGTGAAATCAGACTAGACGACTGCATACATCATGATGGAGGAATGTGACTTTTTGAGAGAGAGAGAGAGAGATATGTCATCCACCGTCCAGTTGGAACATTGCTACGGGAGGATGATAGCTGGCCATTGAGCTTTGTCACAAAATGGTGTGTTTCAATCTGTCTAGCTCATGTCATGAGAATATATTGCCCAAGTGCACACATGCTACCACCCAAAAAAACCAAATGAGATTTCCACAATAAGCAGCCTATAAAATAATATATATACCATGAAAACAGATAAATTTATACCTGTTGAAACTACTTGAGAGGCGACATGGTCTACAGTATCTTGGCACCCTTATCAATGAGATTGGACCCCATGGTGAGAGGCTTCCCTGGAACATCTTCTGTTGTTGATGGCATGAGACCATGAGGAGGTCTATCACTTGATGTCATTATTTCTTTTTCTTAAATCACTGTACAAATTTTGTTATCCAAATCATTGCATATAAATCACTTATCTAACTGAAAATTCAATAGATTGAGTACTCAATCACAATGAATTCAAATCTACATATCCATCTCCATTATGTGTGGTTTGAATGTTCCTGTAGATGTGTTTATCAAGGGGCTTTGGGGAATGGCCAAATGGAAAACTAATAGCATGCATTGTACACCAAGTGGCAGCTTTGTCTCTCAAAGCCGGAAGCTGACACACGTGTATCTCAACATTCAAATGAAATGTCTCCAGATGTAATGAATTTTAATTATAGAAAGCATGAATTTATGGCCAAACACAAATTTTAGGTAGATGAGAGAGCTTCTTAGCTGCTGATTTTGTTTACAATTTCAATATAATCACAATTGAAGCCCCCACTAGACCAATACAAGATTTATAACCTAAGATTAGTGGGTTAAATGTGGGACATGCAATTATTTAATTATCATAATTATTTTCTTCAAATTTTTATTATGACTTAATCTTACATAATAAATTAAACACCGTCATATTACACAATAACAAATAAAACAAAATATTAGCAAAGCACATTTTCTCTATATTTTTTCAAATATTTTATTTCTTTTTATAATGTTTGAGCCAACTATTAGTGCCCGCTAATTAATTATCCGAAAAGAAAACCTTAACGAAAATGTGCATGAAATTGACAACATAAGAAACCAAAAATGCATTGCTTTTAACCTTGACACCTATTGGATTTTCCTCTTCTATATTTTGGCCCCTTTATGCAAAAATTGCATTCACCTAAATAATATAACCGTGATTGACATGATACAATGGAACACATATAAAAAATCTTATTTGGATGGAAACAATCAAAGTTGTGGAATAAGTGTGGGACACACAATAATTTAATTCATAATTTAATGACACTGACTGAGTGACCCCTCCATATGGCTTGAAATTAACGCAATACACCACTATTCATAAGTTTGATAATGTTTCCTATTTTGTTGACTCCAGATACTCAAGAATTATTTCATCATGTCATGCACCTACTTTGCAGCTCTATAGGAATTTTTATGAGGGGATTCTTAATTGCATTCTTAATAGATAAAGATAAACCATAATCATAAATGAGCATGAAATCGAAAACATAATGAACCCTCATTGCAAAATTGTAGTTTTTAACATATGTTGACTTCAAAATTGAACCAAAAATGCAAGTTTTCCTTTGAAATATTCATTGACAACACCTTTCTTTCTAAAATATCTCCATACTATATTACCTCGATCCCCTGCACACCGTATCCCCTTTCTCTTTCAAATAATTGACAAAAATACACATGTTATATGTATGCCTCATTGTAAGAAAGATGGCTTCCACATAATGGTTCCACCCAATATTATCCTCTCCCAATTGCTTCTCCTCCCTCTAACAACCTCTTGTACACCCATCTTCCTCCTTTTATGTTTTTCTCCCTCAAAATAAACCTCCTCTTAGACTTCCCCTTCGTTGTTCACATCACACATTTCCCGTGTGATTACTAGTTTATATCATTGAGTGGCTTCCATACATTGTGAATTGAGAAAAAAACATGGAAAGGTAGGCAAATTTATCTTTATTTTTATTTTTTTGAGACAAATTATTAACATTTTAATTAATTCAAATAACAACTTTAAATTAAGATTCATAAACTCTTGGATATAAAAAAATAGTCTTAAAAAAATCAAATTATTTCTCCTTAGTTGACAACCTTCTTTTCACACGGTACACAATTTTTTTATTTTTACATCATTTTCTTTTGCATCCCCTTCAAGCATGCTAACCTTGTGTTAATAATAGGGATTTTAAGTAATATTTCATTGAATAAACACTTTACATCTTTGGTTTTCAAGATGCTCTTTCACCATTACTTTAACATTAAAAAGATTCCTCTTGGTTATGTTGGGATATTTAAATTTTTGTCTATTTCTTACATCATTAAATTAGGTCTTCCAAACCTAATCTAGAATTTACCTTGTGACTATCCATACCATCTTGTTAGAACCTTATATTTGGGTATTGTAGAGCTAATATAGGTTTTCATTATTGTAGACACAAAATCATGCACTTTGGGTAATTATCTAGTCCTGATTGCATACTACTATTCATATGATTCCTAAGTAAGAAAAGTACTAATCAACCCATGTCTTTGGCCACCTTTCTTTGCTTTCTATTGCCACTTTTGGTCTTACACCCTTACTTGCTCAATCTACCTTTTTATACTCCATATTTTATCATCTTAGACACCAACTCCCACCAGACACTAGCACTGTGAGCCCTCGTCCCCTTTGGGTACCCATGTCCCTTTTGTACTTTACTCACACTTTTTGGGTCCTTTATAGCCATTTGAGCATCTTATATTTTTGGTAGTCAGCCTTTTCGGGGTTAGTTACGAAATTTAAGCAAAAGAATCATATAAATATAAAGTTATGTGATCATAATAAGGATCAAGCGCTAAGCATTAGCTATCACCAACTAAGGTTACATCCATGAAGGCATCTAAGAGATCCATTGCATCCATCTAGCGCCATAACAAGGGACACAAGGGTTAGTTATTCTACATACACTTCATAAGAGGGAAGTTCAATATATTCCATGCACACATCTATTACATTTCTTTACATCTAGCTTACTTTGTTCGTTATCAAGTGTGACATACACAAGAGCCACCTAGGGCATGATTCTACACACACACACACATAGAACTACATTGGGTCTGAGATGTAGTGTAGCACTCAGTCATAATATCACCATTGTGATAGTTGAGGATAGTTTGAACCCTCATTCTACATCTTTCTTTTTGGGATTGGATGTTTATTTGAGGGTTTTGCAGGTTCATGTTTCATTGTAGGTTTGCATCAACCTAGTCGATCTTGGTGCATGACCAAAGGAAAATAAAGGTGAACACCTTGTGACCACGCAGATGAGGTTTTCTGGGCTTTTTTGTAGACCCAGGTACCCAGAAAAAGGCCTAGGGCACCTACGCGCACCCCTATCTCTTTCCACACTCCCCAGTCTAGCCAATATCTCCATATCTGCATTTTTCTAAGTCTCTGTGTGACACTTCTATCATTCTGTTCACTTGGTCATCACTTCAACATAGTCTAGATTTCACTGCGAATCAACTAAGGCCTCTCAGTCTCTCTTTGCGCTAAGGGTTTTGTACTTTATTGCTTAGTTTTCTTGAGTATCATTGTTGTACTTAATTGCATATTTATTTTCCTTCTAAAATAGATCGATTAGGTATATATTTCCTATTTAACTTAATCAATTGCAACTATCATGACCCATCATAATGCCCTACTTATGCATGGGTGGTACATGCGTAATTTAGATGAAGAGTGACTTGGAGAACAAAAATGCAAAAATGGTGATGCGTAAACAAAGACTTTTTGAGAATATGTGGTAATGCTTTGAATGGTTGTTTATCTCAAATTTTACCACATAAATGGTTGTTACCTTCTCCACCGGAACACTCTTTTACAAATCCTCCTAGTCCCCACTAGCCCATTTCTGAACATATCCAAAACTTGCACATTCTTTAGCTTCATCGATGTATGAATACTTCTACTCAAACGAGACATTATATCTCACCACATTAAAGGGGAGCTCTACCCTTATGCAAGGAAAGCTTCATTATATCCATTTTATATACCACATCCACTTAAGTTATATTTACAATTTATATTTGAGTCATTTAATGTATACAAACTATGTATGTTGTCACCTGCTTGAGTCTAAACAACTTGAAATGTCACATTCACTTGGGGTATATATACATTGTATATGTTACCATATGGTGAATATACCTTATATAAATATCTTTTTATTGTATTCTCACACACTTGTATAAAGAAGTGTGTTGTTTCTAGTCATATCATTAATTGAATATATAAATATTAAAAACAAATAATAATTGTATTGTGAATTATAACTATCGCAAACTCAAACTTAGTTTTAGTTATGTCTCAAAATAGATTATATTGTAGCTAGATGAATATGGTCACCAGTTTGATTCCCATGGAATCTCCTGTGAGGTGGCAACATATACTTAAAACAAAACAAATTTCTTCAATATGAAAGGAAGATGATCGTTATTATCATTACAACGGTTTCAACAAAGTAGCATCCTCATGAAGCATTGAAAAAAAATCTCTAATACTAGATTAATATAATTTCTAAGTTATAATGCTCAAGCTAAGCTAACAAAAGTATACCATCTCAATTCTCACTTATTTTTTTAATGAATAAAAAGAACACGTTCTTTGTCATGTCATTTTGTGTTTTGTAGTGCTCCTATTTTTCATTTTCATTAAATGATTTATGCCTTTTCTACTTAATTCTTATTTTAACATAACGCAAACCCCTTTTTACGTCGGAGGCATTCTTTAGTGAACTAAGACCTATTGGTCCGACACATGACAACTAAAGGAGGGCCGTAATTTACGAGCGGGATACCCATCACTGAAAATGCACCTATGTATGGTGCGCCACCCATAAAAACATGCATCCATGGCCATTCTTTGCAGATGATGTGGCAGTGGAAGGACGACCGCGTAGAGTTGTCAGTGCAAAAATGATGTCAAAGGTGGGAGCCCAAATCTTCACCAAATCCTAGCATTTAATACCTTGGGGAGGCCGCTACCCACCTAAACAGTTCATCCGGTTTCCCATCCGAAGGACTTAACTAGACCGCGTCCCCTTCCCACAAACAGTTTAGCATTTTAACGTTGGGTCGTATTCACGGTACGGTAGAACGAGAGCCAGTATTGGAGGATAAGATTCAAGGTAAAATAAAAAAATTCACCTGGAGGAGAAGATTATTTACACGCATTATTGGATTCAACTTGTTTACCAGGTACAATAGGATTTTACCATTACAGTATAAGCAATTTTAGTGTTTGTAAACATTGTTAGTAATGAATTTTTGTTTACAATATAATTTAGTAATTTTAGTGTTTTTAAACACTGTTACTAATGAATCTTTGTTTAAAATTCTATGGTAAAAATATTGACAAAATGATCTCAATGTCACATATACAAATTGAAAAATTGATTACCATTGAGCAAGACTCTAATTAAATGATGTTTGAGTTTAATGTTTGGTTCAAAATTTAAAATTAGATTATTGGACAATTTTATGGGTAAGCACAAGTTGAACATCTTTAAAATCCACTAACATTGTTCTTATCATCATATCTTGTATGCAAGAACATGTAAGAGTTGTATATTAAGTGTTAGTAGAGGATAAAGAAACAAACTCACTTCCCAATCCAAAGCATTAACCTAAAGTGAACTTTCTATCATCAAGAAAACATTCAAAATTTAGATTTTTGTATGCAATTAGACATAATGAACTTACCGGTATGAAATCAATACCAAAATTATGAGTATCTTTTCTATACTTGAAAAAAAAATCACTACCTATAAATGCTTCAATAATGGATTGCCCATAAATTTAGAAATTAGTTAAATCCAATAACAATTGATCTTTTAGACCCAATTTATAAGTTGGAGGATGAAAAAGAGTTCACGTATCACTCTTTTTCATTATAATTAATCTCATTTTTCATAACATTAACCCATTTTTTCCTTAGACTAGTTTACGCGTGATTTCTAGGTTTACTAAGCATACATAACAATGCAAATATATTATTTTCGGTATAAATGTTATTAAAATTTTGAATTCTTTGACTTGAAGCCTTGTGATCGTTCTCTCCTAATTCTGATTCAACATTTAATTTTCTCTACAATGTTCGACAAGCTCTATTTTTTCCATCTACATCTAGATATATAGTTATAACATTCATATTTGGATTAAACAAATGTTATCACCAATCATGAGTCAGGGGACCACATATCATACTAAATGCATAGTTACATTTTTAGGGGAAATTTTTTTCCCTCTATTTTAGTGAAAAATACAGATTAAACCCATTGTCCACTATTTACCCTTTGTATTTTATGTACGTTATAAACTTTCTATATATGATAATAATTAATTACATCAGTTAAGATGGAAAACACAGCCCATTGTCCATAATATTTTTTTCGTTAAGATGGAAAACGCAACATGTTTTTCATCAAGATGGAAAACACGATGGTTTTCCACATGTTCAGGGTGGCCTATTTGAGTGCCAAGTATTAGTTTGTGTTTATTTCCATTGATCGATCCCTAATACACCTAATGTGACAATTGAACATGTATTAGGGATAGATTTGGAATCATTTATACCAATTGAACCCTAATACATGTTAAATTAATGTTAGGTGTTGTATTATAGTTTAGGGTGTTGTAATTGTGTTATTAAAGATGACAAGTTAGTGTTTAGGTCATCATATCAATGTTTCTATGTTTAGGGTATCGTATGATTGTTTAGGATGACACATTATTTTTTAGGCATTCTAATTGTGTTTTGTAAATTGGCCAATTAGTTTGTAAGGTCTCATTATATTCTTTAGGGTTTCATATCAGGTTTACGGTTGTTTTGTTAATGCTCAAAGTATCTCGATTGTCATTTATGTTATTTAGGTTTACCCATTAGTGTTAAGGTTTTTGTAACAATGTTTGAATGTTTAATATGAGTGCTTATGATATCAAATTATTCTCGTAAGGTGTCCTAATTATATTATAGATTTATGATCCCTTAATGTTTATAGTCTTCTAATAGTGTATAGTGTGTCATATTAGTGTTTATCATGTCTTATAATTTTTTAGGGTAAAACATTAGTGTTTTTTTGTGTCTAATTTATGTTATTTAGAGTAACCCATTAGTGTCCAAGGTTTTGCATCAATTTTTGAGTGTTTAGGATGTCATATTAGTGTTTAGGGTGTCGTATGAGTTGATAGGGTATTACAATGATGATTATCATTTTGTATGAGACCATGTGTTTCATTAGTGTTTAGGTTATCCTAATTATGAAATAGAGGATGAATCATTAGTGCATAGAGTATCATGACATTATTTTGTCGTGCTCCGCCTCGGACACCGGAAAATAGACCAATAAGTCGGAAAAAAATTGATAGTGAACTAATGCTCTACTTTACCCTTTTTAATTAATATTTAATTCATATTAATTATTAATTTCCAAAGTTGCCTAAACGCTAGTCCAACAAAGCTTACTTATTTCATTCTAATAATATCAACCTGAAATCACAAATTTTATTAAGTTTACACAACCTTTTTAATTAATTTAGTCCCCCCTTTATATTTAATTGTCCACACACCCCTTTTATTTAATTTTCATTCCCATTATATTTTCCATGACTAGAAAGTGTGTAGGGTCACTTATGGACCCTAAGATTAAATCAATCTCAGCCCTAGATCTCACTTTACCCTAAACTTGCCCTAGCATATCTTATCTTTCCCTTCTTTTCATTTGAATTTCATTCTTGTTTTCCTTCTCTTTTTTTTCATTCTTCTTCTCATTTTTTTTTGTTACTTGCAGGTTGTTTGGGGGATCTATGGAGTTTTACTATACCAACATTGTAATTGTATGAGAGATTTATACAATAACAAGAATTGTTTTCTTTTTTTTCTTTGAATATACAAATATTTTTGTTGAAAGAGGGGGTGGGGCAGCGGACTATAAGATGGTGCGTGGTGGAGACAAAGACAGGGAAGAAATGGCGGTGCGCATGTGTTGTGCGGGGATAGCAATGATGTTAGCAGGGTCGGCCGCAAGAGATGGGGCTGCGGCAGGTCGGCGGGGGGCTACGGTTGGGGAGTAGTGTGGAGGAGGTCGGGGGTGTGCGGGGTGGGGGACAGGAATAAGCGGGAGGGGAGACAGCTTGCACAG
Source organism: Taxus wallichiana var. yunnanensis (assembly GCA_018340775.1). NCBI lineage: Eukaryota > Viridiplantae > Streptophyta > Pinopsida > Cupressales > Taxaceae > Taxus > Taxus wallichiana. Next base: position 768,286,595 of record CM031239.1, on the reverse strand, counting down.
GAGGGGAGACAGCGCAGAAGGTAGGGACAATGTGGAGAAGGGGCGCGGGCAGGCCGTGACGGGTGGGGGGTTTGACCTCCCCCAAAACAAGACTCTTAATAACAAAAACTATTTTTATTGTTTTTTTTTGTTTATAAAATTTACGTTTTAAATTAGTTTTGTAGATTATATATATTATAATATATATACATATATATGTATTCATTTACTTTATATAAACAAATATATATATATATATATATATATATATACATGTGTGTGTGTGTGTGTGTATATATATATATATATATATATATATATATATATATATAATCGTGCTTAAAGAAATTCAATTATAAACTAAAATCTCTTTTTTTTTTCCTTTTCTTAATATATTTGTAGTATTTCAAATGTAGGAACAATTTATTTCAAGATGATAATAACAGGTTTTAGGTTGCTATTTTAATGCAAAAAGAAACTTAAAAATTTCAACTATTCACACTAAATGATTCATCTATTTTATGGTAAAGGAATATACAAATATTTCAAAGGAGAGAAGGGGCTGATTCCAATAAAATTTGCCAAGGAGAATACTATTTCAAATGAGGATACTAAGAATGACCCATTAAATTTTACATGGAAAAGAATTTCAAACTATTCACATTCCATTCAATGATATTACAAACCAAACAAGAGGAAGTTCTTTCTTTTCCATTGTAATGCCAAATGACCATTCAGATTTTTAAACAAGTAAAACTTTCAACAAGTGATATTATTTCTTTGGTAAAAACACTTTTCCATTAAATAGTCTTTCTTTATCAAAAAGATATTCAATCAATGCATGTCAAAGGAATTTAAATATATTCTACCAATGCAATTCTAAAGGAGTATAAATATTTTACAAGACTTCTCTTGCACAATTTCTCACTACATCATAATCCAAACATGCAACAATACACAAGATGACAATCCAACAAACTCCTTTCCAAGGTTGAAAGAAAGTTTTCAAATACTAATGGAAAACCAATCTTGCAAGTGATGTTCAAATACAAAATGGAAGAGGAATTACAATAAAGAGGAAATTTCCACAAGCCATGCTTTTCAAGATACAATGAGGTAATGTCCACAAAGGGAGAGAAGATGCCAAAGGAACTCCAACTACCACCAACTTCCATCATGAGATCCAACTTCATATGCCTTCAAGGAATCCATGCAAGGAGAAGAAGCTTGTTTTTCCACCCAACCATAGGCATCATTACATGCCTTTCCCAAGGTTGGGATGCATGCTAGCCTCCCCCAAGCCCATGGGAAAGAGGACAACTATCCACAACTATGCACAAGAGTGAGGGTGAACAACATTACATCCACACAAAAACAAGGCAAAGATCAAAACAAGACTCCAAATTTGTAAAAGTGAAAAGGAGGAGAAACCAAGTTCTACCTCTAGAATGGGGAAGAGAAAAGAGAAGTTCTCCAAAAGTTATAACCAACATTAAATGCACAAAAACAAGATCTCCATATCCTCCTTATTTCTCCAATTTCATTCAAGCCCTCCTTATTTCTCCACCCTTTCACCAATCCTTCTTGGAAGGATTTTCAAACCCCAAAGGGGTTTCCTCACCAAGAATGGGGAAGGAGGTTCAAGCCAAATGACCCACCTTCCCCACCTCAAACCATTTGAGGGGAGTAACTAAATCCTACAAGGCTTGCCCATCAAGCCTATAAGGATTGAGAGGAAAAATTCCCCTCTCTTCCCCACAAACTCCAAAACTCCATCATGCCATATGATGGAGGGAGCAAAATCAAATAAACAACAAACAAAATCTTCATACAACAACAAACATTTCCAAGAAACAACTAATATCTAGCATGTTATAACAAATACAAAGAAGCTCAAGAAGCCTACCTCAAAGAAAAGCTCTCCAAAATCAATCTCTTCCACTTCTTGACCCAAGCAAACTCTAGCTCCAAATCCACAAGACTCCAAGCAAAGCTCCAAAAAAGTCCTCTTCTTTTCCCATGAGGGGGAATTTGAAGAGGAGCAAGAAAAATCCTCACAAATGAGGGGGTGACATGTGTCACCCCTCTCTTCCTTCAAGGTCAAAGATGCCAAAGATAAAAGAGAGAAAGGATGAAATGACTTTTAGCCCTCTTCTCCCAAATTACTCAAAATCATAACAAAAAAATCTTGTGCAACTTTTAACAAAGCACACTTATCCATACCTCTTACATGGATGTGACCAAAGGGGAGGAAAAAAGGGAGGGAAAACTCCCTCTAGCCTTGGAAATAAGCCCCCTACCTATTAGGTAGGGTCCAAGGGCTCATTTTCATGTTAAGGGAACTCCCAAACTAAAAAGGGGTCCCTAAAAATGCCTAAAATAACCCAATTTCAGGTTTGGAAAATTTGGCACAAGGTAAGAGGGTGTGGGGCCCACCCAAGGGTTCACATGTGACCCTAAACCCTCTTGATTAAGTACATCATTAAACTAATTCAAATCTTAATGTAAGTGGGGCCATTAATTCCCCTAAACAAGTTTACAACACCCTAAGCAAGATTAATAATACAAGACATATTACATTACAAATGAGGGTCACCCATGGTGCCCAAAACAATAATTCTAATGCTAAGGCCTCAAGTAATAAACACGGTTGGGACTTAGCCCATGGATCGCTTGTGCAAAGTTGCGTAGCTGGCCTGAATCCCACGTTCTCCTATGACCATCACCTACACACTCATTGCACACATTAAACATACATTTCCTATAAAATATAAATCAACTACTCAGTAAGATATCAATGAGTTCTAAACTAGCATATCATTTCTCTAGAATCGAAATGTGACAACGTGCACAATTATACACAATTCAACATAGGTTAGACATAATGATAAAGTGGCATGTATCCATAGAATCCCAACATGAAACAAACTAAGTATCCATCAATACAATTGCATCCCAAAACAGAATCATATCAAATTAGTATCCATGACATCATAAAATAATGCCATAACATAATAATCAAGCTATATTGGTGCTATACGCCTAAAATTCCATACATGCCTAATCGATCAAATCTCCTAATGTAATGTCCAAAATATAACAAATCCCTACCAAAACATGTCTAATAGTAAGAGTAACAACAAGTAACCGAGCTATAAAAGATGTGGGCACTACATATTTAGGGTATCGTATCGTGTTTAGGGTGTTAAATTAATGTTTAGTGTATCTAAAATATTATATGTGGGGTGACTAATTAGTGTTCAAGGTGTCGTATAAGTGTTTAAAGTGTCCAAAATTATACGGCACAAAGATGTCACAAAGCATGGCACAAAACAACCTAACAGGCCATGTTCTATGGTTAGTAAATTTAAATAAGTTACATCAGCTCAACTTGTGATGTTGATATATTCTGCTCCACATGTCTTGAACTCTAAAGTGTCATGCACAAGTGAAATCCCTTAAAATTATTGTGTTCTAACTACTTGTAAAACACTATGATTGCATTGAAAAAAACAACTATTGACATTGGGAATATTGAACAACAAGGACTTTCTTTCTGAGATATCTCGAAAGTACAGTACCTCAACAATATGTGTATCAAACCCCTTTTCTTCTTCAAATGATAGTAAGAAATGGAGTATGGGGCTTATATTGAATTCTAATAGAATGTGGGAGGATAATGGTTTTAAATGTATTATAGGCACAAGAAGTAACTCCAACCATCATATTTATAGGCACAAGAAGTAACTACAACAGTTGAAGTGGGTCACCTTCTTAATCCTCTTATCTATTTGGATGTGACTCATCATGTTTTGATCGTTGTGTGTTCTCAACCATCATGGTCTTCCTTATGTGACATACGACATTTAACCAACAAAAAATATGACACTTACATGTCACTTCATCTCATATCTACCCAAGTTTGAGCAAGTAACCAAAGTTGCACTTAAGCCTTTCTAACCCATTGCATGCCCCACTTTGTAAGATGTTGTAAGTGCATAATACTTACATTATGATGCACAATCTTGACCTTTGTGCCATGCTTCAACACTTCTACACCTAGGGAGTAACTCCAACCTTTATGCAAGATGACTACTATATATAAGAACAAAAGGTGCAACCCGTGGTGCTCTTCCTCCTTGTCACAAACATGGAATCCACATCAACAAATTTTCAGGTGGAGAAGGGTTGAGTTTTTTCCAATGCGATGGAAATTGGAATGTGTTTTCCGCCACGTTGAAAAACACACGATGTTTTTCAGCAGTTTCAAAACCCTGACCACGTTCTCCAAAAGGCGCAACCCAACGCGCTCTTCCTCCTTTTCACAAACATGGAATCCACATCAACAACTTGTTAGGTGGAGAAGGGTTGAGATTTTTCCAATACGATGGAAAGTGGGGTGTGTTTTCCACCACGTTGAAAAACGCATGGTGTTTTTCAGCAGTTTCAAAACCCCGACCACGTTCTTCAAAAGGCACAACCCACCACGCTCTTCCTCCTTGTCGCAAACATCAAATCCACATCAACAAATTTTCAGGTAGAGAAGGGTTGATGTTTTTCCAATGCGATGGAAAGTGGGGTGCATTTTCTGCCACATTGAAAAATGCACGGTGTTTTTCAATAGTTTGAAAACCCCGACCACATTCTCCAAAAGGCACAACCCGTCGCGCTCTTCCTCCTTGTCACAAACATGGAATCCACATCAACAACTTGTCAGGTGGAGAAGGGTTGAGATTTTTCCAATGCGATGGAAAGTGGGGTGCGTTTTCCTGCCATGTTGAAAAACACACGGTGTTTTTCAACAGTTTCAAAACCCCGACCTCATTCTCCAAAAGGCGCAACCCACGGTGCTCTTCCTCCTTGTCACAAACATGGACTCCACATCAACTACTTGTTAGGTGGAGAAGGGTTGATTTTTTTCCAATGTGATGGAAAGTGGGGTGTGATTTCTGCCACATTGAAAAATGCACGGTGTTTTTCAAAGATTTTTAAAACCCCAACCACATTCTCTAAAAGGCGTAACCCGCCACACTCTTCCTCCTTGTCATAAACATTGAATCCGCATCAAAAACTTGTCAGGTGGAGAAGGGTTGAGATTTTTCCAATGCAATGGAAAGTGGGGTGCATTTTCCACCACGTTGAAAAACACATGGTGTTTTTCAGCAGTTTCAAAACCCCAACCACATTCTCCAAAAGTCACAACCCGTCGCGCTCTTCCTCTTTGTCACAAACATCAAATCTACATCAACAACTTGTCAGGTGGAGAAGGGTTGAGATTTTTCCAATGCGATGGAAAGTGGAGTGTGATTTCTGCCACGTTGAAAAACGCATGATGTTTTTCAGTAGTTTGAAAACCTCGACCATGTTCTCCAAAAGGCACAACCCGCGGTGCTCTTCCTCCTTGTCGTAAACATGGACTCCACATCAACTACTTGTCAGGTGGAGAAGGGTTGAGTTTTTTCCAATGCGATGGAAAGTGGGGTGTGATTTCTACCAAGTTGAAAAACACACGGTGTTTTTCAGTAATATGAAAAACTATTTATACATTTACACCATAACAATTACATTGAATCAGTATAATATTGCAAATAAAGTATGAAAAGATGAGAAGTTACACTTGAACCAATGAAAACAATTTTGTAGTCTTAATGAATGGTAACACACATTTAAACTAAGATCATTCCATTGTAATGTATACACAGTATGAAAATTACATGCTTCAATGAGAACTTGAAATTTGAATTCTCTATAAAATGTACATTAACTAAAAGTAACATTCACAATACTCACACATTTTAAATCTTATTCCAATTTAAATCTTTTTATTAGATTTTAAAACCTTCTTATTTTTATTATGTTTTGATGGTATAATTATTATTAACTCTTTTAAAAACTAGAATATACGTTTAACCAACACATGTTGATGTCAAAGGTCACATGGAAAGTGTCATTTTATTACAAAGTCATATTTTATGTCAAAGGTCACTTGACAATCTTCATGTGAGTGACTAGTAATTTTCCTCGAGATGCCTTGGCAGGATGTACATCTTCGTCCATGATTCTTTGTGATGTTCGTGAATTTTAACAACTGAATTAAAACTTGCTTCTTGGTTTTCGAACACTTTTTTGTGTGATTCACATGTTGTCTCCCAATTCTTAATTTCTAATTCCAACTCTAGAATCTCAAGCTCTAACTCCATCTTCTTTGAGGAAGCAACTAGTAATTGGTCCAAAAATTCCTTATTTATCTTTGACAATTTTAAATATCATAGTCTAAGTCTTTCATGCTCGGTTTTATAAAACTTTTCCTTGCTCTTTGAAAGTTTCAGTTCTACTTCCATACTTGCAAGTTTCAGTTCTACTTGCTGTAAAAATTGACTCCCCATAAACTACTTATCGGTGGAGAGGGGTTGAATTTTTCCAAAGCGATAAAAACATGGTGTGTTTTCTGCCATGTTGAAAAACGCATTTGTATTTTTTCAACATTTTGATAAACGCAATCTCGTTTTCCAAAAGGTGTAACCCACGGTGCTTTTCATTCTCCTTGTAAACATTGACTCCACATCAACTACTTATCAAGTGGAAAGGGGTTGAATTTTTCCAAAGTGATGAAAAAGCAGTGTGTTTTTCACCACGTTGAAAACGCACGGTGTTTTTAGCATTTTGAAAATCGTAATCCCGTTCTCCAAAAGGGGTAACCCGCAGTGATTTTCCTTATCCTTGTAAACATTGACTCCACATCAACTACTTATCAAGTGGAGAGGGGTTGAATATTTCCAAAGTGATGAAAAACAAAGTGTGTTATTCACCAAGTTGAAAAATGCACGGTGTTTTTCAACACTTTGAAAAACGCAATCTTGTTCTCCAAAAGGTGTAACCCACGGTGTATTTCCTACTTGTTGTAAACATTGACTCCATATAAACTAATTATCAGGTGGAGAGGGGTTGAATATTTCCAAAGTGATGAAAAATGGAGTGTGTTTTTCTGCCACGTTGAAAAACACATGGTGTTTTTCAACATTTTAAAAAATGTAATCCCGTTCTCCAAAAGGTGCAACCCACGGTGCTTTTCCTTCTCCTTGTAAACATTGACTCCAAATAAACTACTTATCAGGTGGAGAGGGGTTGAATATTTCCAAAGAGATGAAAAATAGAGTGTTTTTCCATCACATTGAAAAACACATGGTGTTTTTCAACATTTTAAAAAATGCAATCCCGTTCTCCAAAAGGTGTAACCCACGGTGATTTTCCTTCTCCTTTTAAACATTGACTCCACATCAACTAATTTTTAGATGGAGAGGGGTTGAAGTTTTCCAAAGCGATGAAAAATAGGGTGTGTTTTTCACCACATTGAAAAACGCACGATGTTTTTCAGCACTTTGAAAACCCGATCCTGTTCTCCAAAAGGCGCAATCCCCAGTGCTTTTACTTCTTGTTGTTAACATTGAATCCACAAAAACTACTCGTTAAGTGGAGATGGGTTGAATTTTTCCAAAGTGATGAAAAATAGGTCGTGTATTCCGCCACATTGAAAAACACACGGTGTTTTTCAACACTTTGAAAACGTGATCCAATTCTCCAAAAGGGGAAACCCGTGGTGATTTTACGTCTCCTTGTAAAAATTGACTCCACATAAACTACTTATGAAGTGGATAGGGGTTTAATATTTACAAAGTGATGAAAAACATAGTGTGTTATTTGCCACGTTGAAAAATGCACAAGTGTTTTGAGCATTTTAAAAAACGTAATCCCGTTCTCCAACAGCTGTAACCCACGGTGATTTTCCTTCTCCTTGTAAACATTTACTCCACATCAACGAATTAGCGGGTGGATAGCGCTTTAATTTTTCCAAAGCAATGAAAAACAGTCATGTATTCCATCACACCGAAAAGCATATGGTGTTTTTCAACATTTTGAAAATTGTAATCTCGTTCTCCAAAAGGTGTAACCCACGGTGCTTTTCCTTCTCCTTGTAAAAATTGACTCCACATCAACTAATTATCAGGTGGAGAGGGGTTGAATATTTCTAAAGTGATGAAAAATAGAGTGTGTTATTCACCAAGTTGAAAAATGCATGGTGTTTTTCAGCATTTTGAAAATCGCAATCCCGTTCTCCAAAAGGTGTAACTGCGGAGATTTTCCTTCTCATTGTAAACATTGAATCCACATCAAATAATTATAAAGTGGAGAGGTTTTGAATTTTTCCAAAGCGATGAAAAATAGGTCGTGTATTCTGCCATGTTGAAAAATGCACAGTGTTTTTCAACATTTTGAAAATCACATTTCTGTTCTCCAAAAGGTGTAACCCGCAATGCTTTTCCTTATCCTTGTAAAAATTGACTCCACATCAACTAATTATCAGGTGGAGAGGGGTTGAATATTTCTAAAGCGATGAAAAATAGAGTGTGTTATTCGCCACATTGAAAAATACACATTGTTTTTCAACATTTTGAAAAACGCAATCCCGTTCTCCAAAAGGTGTAACCTGCAGTGATTTTCCTTCTCCTTATAAACATTGAATCCACATCAACTACTTATCAGGTGGATAGGGGTAGAATAATTCCTAAGTGATGAAAACCAGAGTGTGTTATTTTCCACGTTGAAGAATGCACTGGTGTTTTTTCGGCATTTTGAAAATCACAATCCCGTTATCCAAAAGGTGTAACTTTGTGGTGATTTTCCTTCTCCTTGTAAATATTGTGTCCACATCAACTAATTATCAGGTGGAGCGGGATTGAATCTTTCCAAAGTGATAAAAACAAAGTGTGTTTTGCACCACGTAGAGTATAACAGTATGTCCATAACCTCATATTGGTGGTGTGCATATATCTACCAATATCTAAAGATGATTTGGAATTTGGCACAAGGAAAGAACTTTAAAATTTTACCATGAACTTCTTTTTGTAGATGTGTGATGTACACACATGACATCAAGGAGTGCAAGAGTTTGAAATCACTTATTAAGAATTATAGGGAATGTAACCTTTCGAGTTTTAGCTAATTATTTGTTTACACATTCTCGATGATCTATGTAGGCTTCATATATAGATTTTGTAGAGGGTCCTATTTTCTAATGTATCCATCATAGCCTTATTGATTGATCTCATGGCTATAGGTATCAGACTTGACATCCATAATACTTATTAGTTGTTAAATATTGGTAATTGTAATGTTGTGAATGTTTAATGAAAGTTGAAGCTATAAAAATTATGTGATATCATACTCTGACTCTCAATTTGGAATATGGGGGCAAGTGCCTCTGTAAAGACAATGAATCGGTGCGTGCTTTGAAGGGGCTTTCCCCTTAGGATGCCACATCGATACACCCAACTATCATTACATGATGAAGGGGCTTGCCCCTTAGGATTCCGTCATCGATATTTGGGCGAGAAATCCAGTCTTTAGAGGTTTTTAAAGTCGTCCACCGACCTTCCACTCAGAAATGCACCCTCCCGTAATATCACAACCATCCCTTTTGCAATGGACAGTCGTGATATTATGGGAGGGTGCATCTTGGGTGAAGGATAGCCATTGGCATTTATCGATACTTCTCAGTTTCATGGTTATTGTGATTATTTTATCATATTGGATGACATATATTTGATTTGACATATACCGTACTAATGTTAATTGTATATTTTTGTTTTGTACTAGTTACTCTTTTGTAATTGTTGGTGGACATGATGTTGTAACTCATTTGTGTGTGTGTATATATATATGTATATATATATATATATATATATATATATATATATATATATATATATATATATATATATTTGTTATTAGTTGTTAAATACTGGTAATTATAATGTTGTGAATGTTAAATGAAAGTTGAAGCTATAAAAATTATGTGATATCATACTCTGACTCTCAATTTGGCATATGGGGGCAAGTGCCTCTACAAAGACAACAATCGGTGCGTGTTGAAGGGGCTTTCCCCTTAGGATGCCACATCGATACACCCAACTATCATTGCGTGATGAAGGGGCTTTCCCCTTAGGATTCTGCATCGATAGATGGGTGGTAGACTATGCTTTGAGAGAAGGTTTTTAAAGTCGCCCACAAACCTTCCACTCAGAAATGTACCCTCTTGTAATATCACAACCGTCCCTTTTGTAATGGACGGTCATGATATTATGGGAGGGTGCATCTTGGTGAAGCATAGCCGTTGGCATTTATCGATACTTCTCAGTTTCATGGTTATTGTGATTATTTTATCATATTGGATTACATATATTTGATTTGACATGTACCGTACTAACGTTAATTGTATATTTTTGTTTCATTAGTTACTCTTTTGTGTAGTGAATATGAATACCATGAGCCTAATATTTCGCAATCATGTTTGTAAAACAGAGAGATACGAAAATATGAGTTTCCGCGTAAATTGAAGATGAAGGGTGTTCACATAAAAAGTTTGATAGTTTTTAGCTAAATGTCACATTCTTTGTCACATTATAGATGACCATATTGTGATATAGTTGTGCACTGGAAGTAGTAGGCAGTCGTATAAATAGTTATTTTCCTTGCATTTCAATATTGTCTTTTATACACATGGCTTTTGAATTAGAAAAAAATTTGAATGCTTCCAATGTTTTAAGATGGTATTCATGTTGATGATGAATCACAAGTCAAAATTTATTTTGGTAAGTATGAAATAAGTATTTCATTAACGATACAAAACTACATGTAATAATTTTTAGGATGGGAAGGAGGCCCAAATGGTAAAGCATGATCGATCTTCCTATCCAAGAGATTACAAAGGAAAAGAGTCAGTTTTCATATGATGACCTAGAATGGACACCAATAGGGGATGAGCCGAGCATCGACATTTGTGCCGCCATACCGCTCGCAATACTACATGCATTTCTAAAGGGGGAAGGTTCTAACAAAATTTTGAGACTACCTTTGCCCGCACACATCACACGTCAACAAATATAGAAAATCCAAAACCACAAACAACCAAATCATATTCTAGGTTTGGAAATTCACTAACAAAATATTTTTTTATGTTCTTTTCGTAAACAATTGTATAACATTTGATGTTACCATTTTTAATGCAGCTATTGGTGTTCGTATGGTCCAAGTGACAATAGAAATAAGTTAGTAACAAGTGACAAAGTGAGTAGGTGTATAATTAAAAGGGGTTGCCAATGTCATTTCATTGTGAAGGTTTTTTATGGGAGACCGACAACGGTGATAATATTATACAACCAACTGTTTCATTGTGATGTAAATGGTGAGTATTGTCATAGGAAGAATGAAAATACCATCAATGATCCTCATCTAAATGTTGCCCCATACTTATCTGATGAATTCAAAACTTATATTGAGAGTCTTTTGTTAATGGGAGTCACCGTGGACATGGTGTACGATAAATATATAGAGGATCCATCAAACGTGGGTATATTGAGTAGGAGAGACAAATACATGACAAGAAAGGATGTGGTGAACACATGGAAAAGAGTTCGTTGCAGAAGGTCTCAAAATCATTCGATGATGCCATGAGCGTGAACTTATGGCATGTAGAGGAAAGAGACATATTTTTCTACTATCAACGCCCAAATGGAACCACCGTTCCATTCATTATGGGGTTGCAAACACCGTGGATGTGTGAGAGAATGGTTCAACATTCACACAATTCCATAATCTCCATGGACTTGACATTTGCTACCAACAAATATGGCATAAGTAATTGGAATGAATTTTGAAATGATGTGTAATTTACGTATCATTAATATTATTCTTTTTCTGTTATATTAAACTTTGTGTTACCATTTGATGTCATATTTCTTGTAGTACTAATTATACACATTACTTGTTTTTGACGAGCAAGAAGCGGGGTGCCCGTAGCATGGGCCATCTCTTCGAGGAATAAAATCAAAGATATTTACAGGTGGTTGGTGGAAGTCCAAAACGAGGAAAACACCTTCGTGCTGATTGGCAGATCAATGCGTTCATTACGGATGATGCATCAGCTGAAATCCAAGCCATCAGGTGTGTTTTTGGTTGTCGTGTAGTGCTATGCTTATGGCACGTGCGCAGGGCATGGTTGAAAAATGTGCACAAGTATTGTAGTAAAGATACTAGGTGGAAGATTTTTGAGAGAATAGGTACCATCATGTATGGTTCTGAAATGCATCACGAGCACACATTTCAATCATTCAAGACTTCTTTAATGAATTCAAAGAGGAAACTAAGTTCCTCGAGTACTTCAGGAATACATGGTGTGAGAGCAAAGAACGTGTTGGTGAGTGTGATCCTTTGTGTGTTTCCTTATTAATTATCATCAATTATAATTCTTGGTTTATAATGTCACTGATTTTCAATCTATGTCACTTGACAGCTATGTGGGCAACAAATTTTAGAAACTTCTCCCATGCAAATCAAGAAACAAACGCATCCATCGAGTCCTACCATTATTTTTGAAGACTAGATACTTGTGTGATAGACAAAAGAAATGTACTCGTTGGATGGACTATTTGTTCTACACACTTGTGTATAAGGTGGAGCCATTTTACAAACACAAGAGTAAGTTACAAAAATCCAGCTTTTTGACCAATGTCAAAAATAAAGACATCTATTGACAGTGGTTGAGAGAGCAAAGAGTATTCCTGATACAGATTGCCTTGCAATTACGCCTGATTGCAATCAATTGTGGGTGAGGAGCCAAACAACTAGAAGCACATGGTATTTGGTAAGGCAATGCGGAGCCTTGGACGTATGCGAATGTGCTTGGGCTATAAGAGGAAACACATGTAAGCATGTGTTGAAGGTGTTGGATTTTTGCAAGCAATATGTGTCGATGTCATCATATCAAGCACCAGAAGTGACAGGTAATTCAATGCCATCATATGTTACCAATGTAGATTGCTAAGCATAAGTCATAACAAAATAAGCATCGTGTTGAAATTCTTTTCATTTCACGTGTAGGAGCCAATACTTATGGGGAGACAAGTAGGGTAAATGAAGACACATTCTCGACACGGCCCCTCTTTGTTGTATCCAACATCAAAAGTTGAAGGTAATTTAATGTCATCGTATGTGGAAAGTAGTCATATAGATTGCTAAGAATAAGTTGTAATGAAATAAGCATCGTGTTGAATTTCTTTTCATTTCACGTGCAGGAGGCAATACTTATGGGGAGACAAGCAGGGTAAATGAAGACACGTTCCGACACGACCCCTCTTCATCATATCCAACATCAAAAGTTGAAGGTAATTTAATGTCATCGTATGTGGCAAGTAGTCATATAGATTGCTAAGAATAAGTTGTAACAAAATAAGCATCGTGTTGAATTTATTTTCATTTCACGTGCAGGAGGCAATACTTATGGGGAGACAAGCAGGGTAAATGAAGACACGTTCCAACACGGCCCCTCTTCGTCATATCCAACATCAAAAGTTGAAGGTAATTTAATGTCATCATATGTGGCAAGTAGTCATATAGATTGCTAAGAATAAGTTGTAACGAAATAAGCATCGTGTTGAATTTCTTTTCATTTCACGTGTAGCAGCCAATACCTATACAGAGACAAGCACTGTAAATGATGGCATGTTATGGGATGGCCCCTCCTCACCACCTTGACACTCACTGACAGTTGATGGTTAGTTGTGTATAAATAAATAATTTTCTATAATGTCTTATCATCACAAGAACTCCTAAAACAATTGTTGGGGTGGCGGTTTGATGATAAAAAGCGAACCAAATTTTATGGAACACACATCCAAAGAATTGTTGAAGTCCATCTTTGATACACAACTGAGTACAGATGAACAGAAAAAAACATTCTTTGAATTTGTTCAAAGGTTTAGGAGAGACCTAGAAGAATCAAATATGTTGGATGTTGCTTTCAAAGGAGATGTTAATGAGATTGCCACCACTCGCATGCGTCCATGGTTTAGTGCAAGTAAAAAATGCCACCGCGAGTGTGAGTAAGAGGTCAGTCATTGTAGAAGATTTGAACAATCATGTTGAAGACTACGAATGCTTCCAATTTCCCAATGGAAATCATGCAAAGAGGAGACAAACCACACAAATGGATCATACAGGTTAAAACATTGAACTATTAGTGTGAACTATTTGCAAGAAATTTTAATTGTGGAGGCAAAGACTAACATATTGATCATTTATTTTGTAGGTGGTTCAAATGCAGCTGAAACATCTCCCCGCCGCCGCTTATCTTTCAAAGCATTTAGCATCTGTGCAAGGTGTGTATTGAATGTCCTTAATATCATAACATTTTTTTGTATGTAAGGTAAAAATCCTTTGATACCTTGTCTAATATTTAATTCATTGTGTTGCAGATGCAACGGATATGCAAATGGTGTATCTTACGAGAATGAGCAGGTTGAGCTTTGGAAAGTAAATGTATGGCATGTTCAGTGGGCCTAAATTATAATTGTAAACATTGCCAATTCATGTATAGGAGATTGTACATTGCGTATATTTAAAATACATAAATATGGAACGTGTACAACTGACCTACTCTTTGACTATTTTTAGAGTGTTTTAAAAAAGTGCTTGGTGGTGTTAGCCAACGTAGAACCACTCATGTAATATATGGATAGTATACAATATTTTAACAAATAGAAAGTTGATGTAATTACGATGAAAATATGTAATCAACAATACAAAATTATCATGTCAAAATTTAATTGCTACTATCAAAGTGCTGAAAAATAAACCTTTTTACACTATATAAGATATTTCAACATGTTGAAAAACACACAGTGTTTTAAGCACTTTGAAAAATGTGACCCCGTTCTCCAAAAGGCGCAACCCACGGTGCTCTTCCTTCTCATTGTAAACATTGACTCCACATCAACTACTTGTCAGGTGGAGAAGGGTTCAATTTTTCCAAAGTGATGGAAAGTGGGGTGTGTTTTCCGCCACGTTGAAAAACACACGGTGTTTTTCAGCACTTTGAAAAACGTGACCCCATTCACCAAAAGGTGCAACCCGCGGTGCTCTTCCTTCTTGTTGTAAACATTGAATCCACATAAACTTGTCAGGTGGAGAAGGGTTGAGTTTTTTCCAATGCGATGGAAAGTGGGGTGCGATTTCCGCTACGTTGAAAAACACACGGTGTTTTTCAACAGTTCAAAACCCCCACCACGTTCTCTAAAAGGAGCAACCCGCGGTGTTCTTCCTTCTCGTTGTAAAGATTGACTCCACATCAACTACTTGTCGGTGGAGAAGGGTTCAGATTTTCTAATGCGATGGAAAAATGGGTGTGATTTCCGCCATGTTGAAAAATGCACAAGTGTTTTTCAAAGACTTTGAAAACCCCCACCCCGCTTCACCAAAAGGTGCAACCCACGGTGTTCTTCCTTCTTGTTGTAAATATTTAATCCACATCAACTAGCTTTTCAAGTGGAGAAGGGTTCAATTTTTCCAATGCGATGGAAAAATGGGTGCGATTTCTGCCACGTTGAAAAACGCATGGTGTTTTTCAGCACTTTGAAAAACGTGACCCCATTCACCAAAAGGCACAACCCACAGTGTTCTTCCTTCTTGTTGTAAACATTGACTCCAGATCAATTACTTGTCAGGTGGAGAAGGGTTCAATTTTTCCAAAGCGATGGAAAATGGGTGTGATTTCCGCCATGTTGAAAAATGCACGTGTTTTTCAACAATTCAAAAACCCCACCACATTCTCCAAAAGGAGCAACCCACGGTGTTCTTCCTTCTCATTGTAAATATTGAATCCACATCAATTTCTTTTCAAGTGGAGAAGGGTTGAGTTTTTCCAATGCGATGGAAAAATGGGTGTGATTTTCACCATGTTGAAAAATGCACGGTGTTTTTCAACAGTTGAAAACCCCCACCACGTTCTCCAAAAGGCGCAACCCACGGTGTTCTTCCTTCTCATTGTAAACATTGACTCCACATCAACTACTTTTCAGGTGGAGAAGGGTTCAATTTTTCCAAAGCGATGGAAAAATGGGTGCGATTTCCGCCACGTTGAAAAACGCACGGTGTTTTTCAGTAGTTCGAAAACCCCCACCACATTCTCCAAAAGGCGCAACCCGCGGTGCTCTTCCTTCTTGTTGTAAACATTGAATCCACATCAACTACTTGTTAGGTGGAGAAGGGTTCAATTTTTCCAAAGCAATGGAAAAATTGGTGTGATTTACACACATTGAAAAACACGGTGTTTTTCAAAGAATTTGAAAACCCCGACCACGTTCTCCAAAAGGCGCAACCCGCAGTGCCCTTCCTCCTTGTTGCAAACATTGACTCCACATCAACTACTTGTCATGTGGAGAAGGGTTCAATTTTTTCAAAGTGATAGAAAGTGGGGTGTGATTTCCACCACGTTGAAAAATGCAAGTTTTTCAAATAGCTCAAAACCCCACCACATTCTCCAAAAGGAGCAACCAGCGTTGTTATTCCTTCTCGTTATAAACATTGAATCCACATCAACTACTTTTCAAGTGGAGAAGGGTTCAATTTTTCCAAAGTGATGGAAAAATGGGTGCGATTTCCGCCACATTGAAAAATGCATGGTGTTTTTCAATAGTTTGAAAACCCCGACCACGTTCTCCAAAAGGCGCAACCCGCGGTGCTCTTTCTCCTTGTCGCAAAAATTGACTCCACATAAACTACTTGTCAAGTGGAGAAGGGTTCAATTTTTTCAAAGTGATAGAAAGTGGGGTGTGATTTCTGCCACATTGAAAAACGCACAGTGTTTTCAAAGACTTTGAAAACGTGACCCCGTTCACCAAAAGGCGTAACCCGCTGCGCTCTTCCTCCTTGTTGCAAACATGGAATCCACATCAACAACTTGTCAAGTGGATAAGGGTTGAGATTTTTCCAATGCGACGAAAGTGGGGTGCTTTTTCCGCCACGTTGAAAAATGCACAAAGTGTTTTTCAGCAGCTGATTCTGAAACCCCGACCTTGTTCTCCAAAAGGTACAACCTGCAGTGCTCTTTCTCCTTGCATGCAAACATGGAATCCACATCAACAACTTGTCGTGTGAAGGGTTGAGATTTTTCCAATGTGATGGAAAGTGGGGTGTGTTTTTGCCATGTAAAAAAACACACGCAGTTTTTCAACACGATAACCCCACCATGTTCTCCAAAAGGCGCAACCCGCCATGCTCTTCCTCCTTGTCGCAAACATGGAATCCACATCAACAACTTGTCAAATGGAGAAGGGTTGATTTTTTCGAATGCGATGGAAAGTGGGGTGTGTTTTCCGCCACGTTGAAAAACACACGGTGTTTTTAAACAGTTTCAAAACCCCAACCACGTTCTCCAAAAGGCGCAACCCGTTGCGCTTTCCTCCTTGTCGCAAACATGGAATCCACATCAACAACTTGTCAAGTGGAGAAGGGTTGAGTTTTTTTGAATGCGATGAAAAACAGGGTGTGTTTTCCACCACGTTGAAAAATGCACGGTGTTTTTCAGCACAAAACCCCGACCTCGTTCTCCAAAAGCGAACCCGCGGTGCTCTTCCTCCTTATCATGCAAACATGGACTCCACATCAACTACTTTTCAAGTGGAGAAGGGTTGAGTTTTTTCCAATGCGATGGAAAAATGTGTGTGATTTCCGCCACGTTGAAAAATGCATGGTGTTTTTCAGCACTTTGAAAAACCATTTATACATTTACACCATAACATTTACATTGAATCTGTATAACATTGCAAATAAAGTATGAAAAGATGAGAAGTTACATTTGAACCAATGAAAACTATTTTGTAGTCTTAATTAATGGTAACACACATTTAAACTAAGATCATTCCATTTTAATGTATACGCAGTATGAAAATTACATGCTTCAATGAGAACTTGAAATTTGAATTCTCTATAAAATGTACATTAACTAAAAGTAACATTCACAATACTCACACATTTTAAATCTTATTCCAATTTAAATCTTTTTATTAGTCTTTAAAACCTTCTTATTTTTTATTATGTTTTGATGGTATAAATATTATTAACTCTTTCAAAAACTAGAATATATGTTTAACCAACCCCTGTTGATGTCAAAGGTCACATGGAAAGTGTCATTTTATTACAAAGTCATATTTTATGTCAAAGGTCACTTGGACAATCTTCGATGTGAGCGAATGGTACTTTTTCCTCAGTAGACGCCTTGGCCAAGATGTACATCTTCTTCCATGATTCTTTGTGATGTTCATGAATTTTAACAACTGAATTAAAACTTGCTTCTTGGTTTTCGAACACTTTTTTGTTGGATTCACACATTGTCTCCCAATTCTTAATTTCTAATTCCAACTCTAGAACCTCAAGCTCCAACTCCATCTTCTTCGAGGAAGCAACTAGTAATTGGTCCAATAATTCCTTATTTATCTTTGACAATTTTACATATTGCAGTCTAAGTCTTTCACGCTTGGTTTTATAAAACTTTGCCTTGCTCTTTGCAAGTTTCAGTTCTACTTCCATACGAACTGATGGGGATGACTCATCTTCGTGTCCAACTTCAAAATTTTCGTTTGAGGTGCTCTCTTCAGTCTTTCCTAAAACATTAGTACTGGGACTATTGAATTTCACATAGTCTTTTGGTTCCGGCACTGGTGAGGCCTTGCACTTTCCAACCTTCTTTTTTCTCATCATCTAATTAAACCTGTATTTAAACAACCAATTATTATTTGTTAACATTCAAATGTAATTGTAACCATATACCGTACACGGAAGTAGAACCCAACAAAGTAACCATATACCATTTACCGTAATCCACATTCATAGTCACATTAATACATTAACCATATACACAGTCACAACATCATTATTTATGCAATAAATGAAATGTCACAACAAGAATAAAAACCATCTAATGTGCTATAAACAGAACCACAAACCATATTCAATTTAACAAGAATGAAATATTAAATCGTAAACGTCAAACAAAATAAAGTAACAACCTCATCACACATATATACAATTGTCTTCTAATCACACGGTGTATTACTCTTCCTCATTCATCACATCGCATACTAGATATAACAATTGAAATACATGATCTAAATACTAATTAACGTGCACATCATAACATCAACCGAAAAACAACCATATTAGTGTAAAATCACATACATCTATCCATATCATCTATTATGCTACAAAGGCAAGATTCATCAAATATAACTAATTTGTTGCATACCACATAATCAATATCTATACATATATGTCTAATATATAAGTAAAATTTGTCAAATATGTAAGTGAAATATAAAATGACTGGAGTATTCATTTGTTATTATTGTCTAAGCCACCAGTGCGTGTTGTTTTTTCATCAAATGCCACCTTGGCCTGCATGTACATCTTCTTCCATACTTCCTTATGATCTTCATGTGTTTTAAGAACGTTATTAAAGTTGGCTACATGATTTGCGATCACTTTTTTTCCACTTCACGCATTGTCTCCCAATTCTTAATTTCCAGTTCTAACTCTTGAACCTCGACCTCCAACTCCATCTGCCTTGAGGCAATTTCTCCTATTTCATCCAATATTTCCTTGTTTTTTTTTATAAAATATAAATTTTCCAATGCAAAGCTTTCACACTGGTTTTGATATATCTTTGTCTTCTTTGTTACAAGTTTCATTTCTAACTCCATATGAACTGACGGGGAAGGCACGTCTTCTTGTGTAGCACCGACATCTTTGTTTGTAGAGTTATTTTCTTTCTTTTTGTACGGATAAGTGTCACTATCGAATGATTCATGGTCAATTGGTTCTTACACTGGTGCACGCCTTGCGCTTTCCAGTCTTCTTTAGTCTTGCCATCTAAATAAACTTGTATTATAACAATCGATTATTATTTGTTACCATTCAAACATAATTAGAAAGGAAATAATGCACTTAACTTATACGTAACAAAATATTATCATCGATGAAATATATATGAAATTTTCATAACCACATCAAACCCAAGTACGCATACATGGATGTAGAACGCAACTATGTAACGATAATTACTGAACACGTCAAACCCAAGCAGGCATACAAGGAATAAGAACTCAACTATGTAACCACATACTAAAAATGTAATCCACAATCCATAGTCACATTAATACGTCAACCAGATACACAGTGACAACATCATCATTTATATAGTAATGGAATGTCACATAACAAGAATAAAAACAATCTAATGCATTATAAACAGATCGTAAATGGATAACTCTATGTAACCCATAACCACAAACCATATTCAATATATCAATAATGCGGTAGGGTAAGTGCAGCAAGTTGGGGGACAAAAAAGGGGTCATACGTGGACGTCATATTGCAAATAACAACATAATATCAACTTGTAGGGATTATTAGCAATACATAAACTCAAAATTAGAAAAAATTATATTAATATGAATCGTAGCATCTGGAATCTAGTTTCTAAAATACTAATTTTTAAAAAAATGGACAAGATTAGCTATATTAAACACTCAAAATTCAATGACTTGGTATTTTTTTTTTAAAACGCCTATAAGATTATAGTCCGTTTGCCCACAATTTGGATGACCAAAAATTGATATATATTTTTCTCCTTTGGTGAGAAGTTAGATGCCACTATCTATCTTGGGATGAATTTTATTTTGTACTTTTTTTGAGCAATATTTTATTTTTATGATTTTTTCCGTGAAAGTGGTATGAAAACATAAAGAAAACAAAGTACTTTCCATTTGCCCACCATAACTTCATCAAAAAATATTGAAATCAAATAATTTTTTTTTGAACATGTATATAATTTTGCCACAGTTAGGATGGTATAAGTTTTATCACATTTTGATAAGTGAAACAAAATTTGTAGTCTTAAACGTAGACATAAACATTCATGGGAAAAAGTGTCTTAAAGACCTACTATTAGTAAAAAATTATAAAATGATATTTATCCTATTCTATTCACTTTAAAATTAGTATTTCTACAAAGCTAACAGTCTCCCCTATGCAATGGTACCATTTTTATGACATATGTTTTACTTTTTGGCATGGTTCAAGTCCGTGGAAGACTAAATTTTATGTTTTGCTGTTTTTAATGTAAAATTCAGGATTTGATGTCCACTTAATTGTCCCCCAACATGGTGCACTTACCCAGTACTAAGTCGTAAACCTCAAACATATTAAAGTAACATCATCATCATATACACATATATACTAATCTAACTCCTTACAATCAATGTTCTACACGGCGTTTTCATCTCCTTTGTTTCCTAGTGTTAGCGACAGACAATAGTCCATCATAAAATCTAATACGTTTCTTCTCATTTCTATGAACAGAATTTGGCATGATGCCAAGAATGGGTGGCGCATCTGATGTCTTTATCCGAGTATGGCGCATTGTCTCAGCGTGTACCACATCATCCTGAGAGCCAACCATGTAGTAAATAAGTGAACGTAGATGAATCTCTCAGTTAAACACATAATTAAATTATATCATTCATCCAAAATGTCTAAGTACTCACCTCTTCAGGAGTGTCAAGTCTGATATCACTGAGATCCCAAATAGCAAACCCTTTGACACACTCTGCCAAAGTGTTTGCAAATGTATTAGGGTAGGGCAATGGAGTAGTGGGAACAATGGCCTAAAAAATAATCACTTTGACAGTAAATTTGGGGAGTGTGATGCCATGACACTTCGTGTGCGGGGTACTATCACAAACCACTCCTCTCGTGACAACCATATTATCTGACATTAACCTAACTTTGGCTCACTGCTGCCAAGAAAAGCCTATAATAACGACAATCTCAATTGCATTAATAACTTTTTCTTAATTTCACCAAAAAGAATACAAAAAAACAAATGAGAACATTCAATAACTTACCAGTCCAATTCCACCCTCGCTCATCTTTGCCAAAGAACGGTGTTTGTGTCCCTCTCCTCGTGCCTCCCATCATAACCCTCTCTCTCCTCGATTGGAAAAGAAGTTTCAACTCGGGATTTTTCATCTCCGCCTTTCTTACCTCAAGTGAAGCTATCTCTCCAATAAGATCGAGACCACAGGTTGATTGAGAAGGGGGCGTCTTATCGCAAATGTCCACCTATAACAATCGAGCCATCATGACAATCAAAGTATCAACAACATAAGGCAACATACATTTTTCAAGAGCTTGTTAAGTGATTTTTTACCTCTCTTTGTTTCGCACTACGAATCGCGTGTCTCTGTCGGCGTAAGAGTTGACACAAGGGAATGTCATAATCCTACGCATGCATACAGTTAGTATATACAAAAATACACAAAAACTACATTGTATCTTTACTTACGAAAGACCAATAATTACTTACGTTATCATTCGTAGGGGGGTCAACATTTTTGCTACTTGTTCCACCCTCTTCTCTAGCTTCCTGTGCATGACAGAATATCAAGTTTTTGATTTCCAACCTAACATTATATTTAAATTTCTATACCAATCTTAAATTTACCTCTATTATGATATTTGAGTTTTTATTTCCTCTCACTCTCAACCAATGCTCCTCTCTCGCCTTTCTCATCTCTGTTGAATTGTAGGCACGCATTGCATCATCCACCTCCCTCTTTCCTTCTCAGCTCAACTCCTCAAATCGATATTTGCATTCTTTTTTGCAAACACGATCAATAACCCTCCTCCGCTGCAAGTAGAATCGTTGCCTTAGGACGTAGTTCACATCCGCCTCCCTCTTTTGCACGTATGCCTTGCTTCTATCTTGAGAGATAGGTGTTTGTTTCCCCGTATGCTTACGGCCACACTTACGAGGTTCAACGAAGGGAAGATTGTGTTCTACTTGGTGATGTCTATTTAGTCTATGCAACTCGGAAAACCTAACATCCCCACTATCAGCACACGATCCATGCTGACAGACATAATGAATACGACCATTAACATATTCAGTTTTATATTCTACGGGTGGCTCGTGGATATCTAAGCGAATGGGCTCTGAAGGACCAGCTGTCGTATCATCATCAACTATTGGAGGATCATCTCCCTTTGCTTCCTTTATGACGCTTGCAAAACATGTATGCGCCATGTTATGTGAAGGTACTTGTATCTATGGAGTCCAAGTGCATAACTATTAGCCCGACATAAAATATTAAGTATTTTGCAAATAAAGTAATGTTCACATATTCGTATATTATCATCATGGAATGTGAAGAAACCTGTATGAAAAGACATCAATTTCATAATTTTTATCTCAACAAATGACATAATTGTTACTAGGACAAACAATTAATGTTCACAAAGTTATATATTACCATCTCATTATTTATGTCTTCCCCGAAAACATAAGAATGGATTGTGAACATGGATCGGCCCATGTCGCGAGCTTCCGCATGTTTTGTTCATGTCCGTTGTCATAACCATCATTGAAGCGATGCATTGTAAAACAAGTTAAACTGAAACAAATGGTGCACGAACTTATTTATTCATATTGAGAAAGTCGTGCACAATAAACGATTTGTGACAAAATTAGCCGCACACATTCTTTTTTTCAAAATTGGATAATTGACTCTAGATGTTTCCGAACTAAACATGAAATGTGAATTGCAAGTGTGTTAAAAGAGATTATAGGATAAAGCATGATGTATCCAAAATGCCCGGTTTATCAACCAACACTATATGATGTAACATCATATTATCCACAAAATATATAATATATATGCTAGAGACAATTCACATAATATTAGTTATTCACAATCTAATAAATAATGTATGTCTACCTTTACACAAAAAGGAAAAACACATATATCATATCGAAATGTCTTCCATGGCAAGTGCTAGCAAAGCTACCACTTCTTGGTTTATAGTGTCCCTAGACACTTGACATACATCTAACCTACCTCTGTTAACTTTTACATGCACGTATGAACATTTCGCAATGCGAGATACAATCTCTAGCACTTGAACTCAAAGAATTGAAAGATTTACATTGTTACATTGGTATACACCAGTCATTTGTTTCACAACAAGCATATCATGAGAAAACACACAAATGTTCCGAACATCGTGGCGTATTGCTTCCTCAAGACCCAATATCAACGCCCTATACCCAGCCTGGTCGACGGTCGTACTGGCATTTCCAACAATTGTACCTTTTACTACTATCTTGCTTTTGTCATGGCCGTATAATATGAATGATGAACATGCTATATTTTCGGAGGTATTCGACACTCCATGAATTTCCAATCTCCAAATTTCAACCATGTTTACCTTTACAATGGACAACAATATATCGTAAGCAAACATTAAAAAAATAGAATGAACACTTCTAATTTGACTTTTTCAATACAAACATCTATAATTTAACATATGACAAGGTGCTATAACATATGCTCCTGAGTTTGTTCATTAATAACGATTTCTTATTAGAGAGTCAATGGAGTTAGTACTTTGTCTACTAAAACTAAAACTAAAACTTCCTTACAATACTAAAACTTCGTATTTTGTATGTTAGACTAAAGTGCAAATAAATTTTGGAATATATTAGAATCGTAATCACGAGTTTGGGTCCATTCCACTCATTTTTTGAATAGATAACTTTATATTGCTAACATATAATTAATACAAACACAAGTTACATTTTTTTAAGATATGTTTTCCGATAATTACGAGTTTATAAATGTAATGGGTAAATATTAAATTTGAATAAATCACTTAATAAATTGATTAGTATATTATGAATAGACAGAGTTCAGTCTATTTGCAATATCAATATCTATAAACATTTGATTAATTACAGTATTGCGAACGACATTCCAATAATTGTTATAGCCTATAGTATTACGAACGACATTCTAATAATTGTTATAGTTTATTCACTAAATAACCATTGTAATGTATATCTAGTATTTAAATTACATGCTTCAATGAGTACTCGAGTTCTCTAGAATTAACTCCTTTTCAAACAATATTGGTTTTCTATATTATGTATATTAAGTTGGCTACAGGTGCATCTGTATATGAGTTGAACTCATAAAACAACACTCTTTACACATAAATAAACGATGGGAAATGATAATTGCACCAATACAATCCTAAATTCGGACAAATGATGATAATCCCATAGTTAGTGAATTAGAAAATCGTTACCATTACACATTTCCTACCAAAATATAATTTTAACAAAAATGAATTTTATTAATCTAAACTTGCTATACAAATATCTAAACATTGGTAATTTTAAAACTATAATCCATAGAAACACGTATTAATACTAAGGAAAACATATTTAATCAAGAATATATTCGAACAACAAAACAAAATATGTTTATGTTGGTGTGAATCGACATCCAACAAAAATTAAATATTTATATAGGTTTTTCTCAAACACATCATAAGTTTTTTAGAACAAAACATAAAAACCGTAACTATTTTTTTGTTCTTAGCAGCAAACTTGGAGCTGCTTCCATGTGCAATCTTCTTTGCACGATTTTTGGATCTATCACCGGTTTTATGACCGGAACTCCCATCTTTCTCAGCTTATGTGGAGGCTCGTACTTCTGGGCATCCTCCATCGTGTCATACGCTAGACCGTATCCTCGCGAATGCGGCCCTATAGTGCGGAACTTAGATAAATAAATGACAGAAGTTTTCGGCAAATTGAGTCGGGCCTTAACCATCGCTGCAATTTCTGGTTTCGGCGGCTTTGACTATTGATGATGGTCTATAAACACCACAAATGTGGACCTCCTAAAACTTTCCTCCCTTTGGAATTTGGGAGTTGTTAGTGTTATCCCTACGGGATTCGTAGGAACTAGACTTCGTGTATTCATTTTCCCCATGCAAAATACAAACTGAATACAACAACACACATACAAACAAAAATATACAATTAACGTTAGTACGATACATGTCAAATCAAATATATGTCATCCAATATGATAAAATAATCACAATAACCATGAAACTGAGAAGTATCGATAAATGCCAACGGCTATCCTTCACCCAAGATGCACCCTCCCATAATATCACAACCATCCATTGCAAAAGGGATGGTTGTGATATTACGGGAGGGTGCATTTCTGAGTGGAAGGTCGGCGGGTGACTTTAAAAACCTCTACTCAGCATAGTCTACCGCCCATCTATCGATGCAGAATCCTAAGGGGCAAGCCCCTTCATCATGCAATGATAGTTGGGCGTATCAATGTGGCATCCTAAGGGGCAAGCCCCTTCAGCACACACCGATTGTTGTCTTTGCAGAGGCACTTGCCCCCATATGCCAAATTGAGAGTCAGAGTATGATATCACATAATTTTTATAGCTTCAACTTTCATTAAACATTCACAACATTACAATTACCAATATTTAACAACTAATAACAAATATATATATATATAAATGAGTTCCACATTCGCAATATTTACAACTATAATGCATCCAAGAAATCAAACTTTTCCTAATGTATTTACTTTAAAACAGCTAAGAGCAATGAAATCACAACAAACAAACTCGAAGATCGCATGCATATTTAACCAATACCAACATAATATCAACATAATTAACTAGTCTCATACTAGTGATTAATAAACACAAATTGTAGAAATTACCGAATCATGTATCATTTATTAACAAACACGTGAATACAATAATATCACAATAATAAACTAGTTCACACTATTATTTAGTGTCTATATACTAAACAAAATATTTGAACACGTCATTCGTTTTGAAAACATGCTTCCAAACAATTGTTCGATATATTTGTACTTATGATAAAGTTTCATGTTATATTTGTCCTTGTGTATATCAAGCACATACATTTGTTCCTATTTACAAAGTATTAGGTAATAGATATGACATCAAATTGCTTCCTTTTCTTACAGTTTCGAATATATTAATTATTTTCTAAAACTATAATTATTTTCTAAAATTTAAGGTTCAAGGTTTAGGGCTTAGGGTTTAGGGTTTGGGGTTTAGGGTATAAAAGTTGAAATATAAATATTGAAATGAAATAATTGATCATAATAAGAAACGTTATATAGAAAATGTTGTGGAGTTAGGAAACCTAACAAATGCATTCCTACTATTTGAATAAAATATGAATGATTAGAAATTGGACTTAGACACCCTATTAAGCTAGGAAAAAGGACTTGGACTTACTAAAGATCAAAATCTGACAAGCTAGGAAAAAGGCCAACTTTCCCAATCACTTACTAAAGTTTATAAATCTGCCAAATGTACTTTGTTTATGTAGATACGATATTATAAATTATTTACATGTGGGGTTTGGGTGTCTACTGTTTTAAGGCACACAAATTCAATTTTATTTACACCCCTACATAACTCTAAAAGTTGAATTTCTTCAAACTTCTCCACATAGTCCCAATTGCACTCCTCACAACTCTAAAGGTTGAAATAGTTCATGTTGCACACATTCCCATTTGTACATATCCTGAATATCACATATTTATTTAGTCATACTTAGGATTTTTAAAATTATATTTCCAGAGGTTTGTGTGGATTTTTAAAATTATAATCAACAACGCCATAATAGTTTTTACACAAACCAATAATTAAATTGTGATTCAACAACACACAACTAATTTTGATCAACACCATAATAAGGTGTATGCTTGAACAAAAGAGTTTATGAATTGTTTGGTTATGAGAATTACCTTAAATATTGCAATCCATAAGTTTCATAATCTTATCAAACATAAATTAACATAATACTTTTCGAATCTCAAAGCCATGTGTTTTTTTCTTTCCTTTATTCAAAAATATTAAAATAGGAAAACTCTGCATGGAGTTACATTGTATACGTTTTAAGGGAGGAGGAAAACTTGTGGACATTAAAATAGAACTCAATTCTTCAATGTTAAAGTTTAAAAGTAACTATAACTAATGGTTTATAAAGGTATAATATGGGATGTCATGAAATTTAAAAGTAGTTTTTCAATTATAGTAATTATAGTAAGAAATTAGTTTAAAATTTCATTGTTGAAAAACACAATGTGTTTTCAACAATGATGAAAAACACACTGTATAATTACTTTTAAACCGAAAATTACAAAAATTCTACATATAGAAAATTGTTGACAGGTAATGATACCAATAATAGACAGTAATGATACCAATAAGTGCACTATTGACATTATTATAGGTATTGTATTATCCATATAAAATTCTTCTTATTTGTCAAATTTATTTGTGTGGGCATTTTTATCTTTGCAAAGTTTTTAAAAAAATGATAAAGTAAAGTAGGATTAAAGCCTCGATAGCCAATAATCAAGGGTTAAATTTCAGTGCCACCAATGGTCATATTTAAAGTTTATATCTTGTTTTTGCAATATTTAAAGTGATGCAGGACAACTTTTTCTTTGCCTAAGATGTGTCAATGAACATGACGGGAACTCAGGCTCACTCGGGTCGTTTACATCCTCTCATTAGTTGGGGGGTTCACTATACTCACTTCAACATGTCAACATGTCACTAAGATTTTTCTTAACTACCTTTGTTTGACCATCTATTTGAGCGTGATGGATAAAACCCGTTATGTTTATGGAGCTTGTTTTCATGTTAGAGTTTGGTACACCTTCCATGTGTTACACTCGGATATTTTTACGGTGATCCCGCTCGCTAGTGAGTGGGTCAAGGGGGTTCGGGGTGGCTCCCCAAGCAAATTTTCATGGGTGGTTTATTAAACCATGGGTAATGGGTAACCGTTATGGGTTGTTTTTGGGCCCATGGTTTTTCGGTACCCATTGTTTTGTAAAACCGCCTCTTCGACTACCTATTGATGTACTTATAAATAGATGGACATACAATAGGATTTAAAATGAGTGTGTTTTGTGAAGGTGAATAGTGTGTGTGAATTCAAGTGCGAATTCGGGAGGGTTTGTTGAGTGTAGCTCCAAACAAGATCTAATTATTGTAACTGTGAAGACTGTTGGCTTGTAATAAAATCTGAGCAAGTTTTCTTGGTGGATGTAGCCCACATTGGGTGAACCACGTTAAATATTGTCTTCGTGTTGTGCATTTTTCATTTCTATAATTCTATTCATACTTCTTATTATTGTGATTCTGAGCAATTATTCCGCATTAGATTCTATTAATTCCTAACATGTCAACATGTCACTAAGATTTTTCGTAACTACCTTTGTTTGACCATCTATTTGAGCATGATGGATAAAACCAAACTGCAAATTGGTGTTCAAATTCCTCCAAATTGTACTCTTGAGATGTCCCACAATTTTAACCATATTTTAATATCTCTACTAGACACAGTGTTAGGAGATATTGCTCAACCTTTGTACTTTTGTAAGTAATTTTTTACAGACATTTTTTAAACACTTTACATATATTCTTTGTGGCATTTCATCAAATGCAGACGATGTGTGTATTAAAACAATTACTCACATCATGATGGGTGTATTCTAACCAATGATTAACTTACCATTTCTTTGAGACATTTTGTCAAACAGTTCACGATCTTTTGAGGAAGCAAGATTACAAAGAATTTCAAATAGGTTAAAAGGTATGCATTCAAAGTTCACTTACAGTCAAAGTTCAAAGTTCACTTACAGTGAAGAAATGCCAAAGGAATAACGTAGAGTGAAGGGATGTATAAAGAAAAACAAAGAAATGCGACTAGTAATGTATACAGAAAACCACATAAATTTTTTTCCCCGACTAGTAACAAAGAAATACAAATGATTCAATGTTAATGTATAAAGAAAAAAATTTTTTTTTGCCCCGCATGATAAAGGGTATGGGCTCTTACTCTTGTCATGGCCGACAATGGCTCCTTCCTCCTTCCTCGTCTATAAGCTCGCTCGAACCCTTACCCAAAACAAATGGATCACCAAACGGATGCTCTGAAATTTCTCCTTCACTGGAAAAATGTTGCAAACCCGTGTAAAATGGCTCCCTCCCTCCTTCCTGCTTTCGAAATGTGCGAAGAATGTGACAGGGTGCGATATCAAACGTATACAGTGCGATTACCATGCATTTGGGTGATTACCAGATCATTTTTTGATGATTACCAGACCTCGGGTGCATACAATAGTGTGCGAAGGAAGTGGAATGGTGGGGGCACGTTGTTCAATAATTCAAATTTCTCCACTTGCATCATCATCGTGCCACGTCGGTCGGAGGACCCCGCTCCCAACTTGTATCATCATCGGGACACGATGACATCACCTTTCCGGTGGACGGCGATGGTGGATGGATCATACGGGAGCTCTCCATTCACCATGCATAGGTGCATTTTCGGTGATGGGTAGCCGCTGGCATGATTTACATTGTGGTTGATGTACTTGCATATTTTCAGTCATCCACGTGGCGTGAAAGGAGGAGAGCTCGGATCTGGTTATGGCATATCGTAGTCGGTCGTACTTCCCAGCCACCGGTGTGTCATAGGGAGAACATTTCCTCGCTCTCCTATATTCAGGTCAGTATTTGGGATTGTCGTTTGTATCTTCTCTTTCCCCAAATTTAACTGGAAACTGCCCGCATCTGTTTTCTGACTCCATTGGCGCTGAAGCCGTCATTGAATTTGAGAAAGAAGCAGCAGACATTTTTGTGAGGAGAGCATCAGTGGAATCAGAGTGGGAGTGGGATCGTTGAGTGCGATCATCATATGCGGTGTGGGAAGTGTGTGATGCGCAGATCAGTGGGGCAATATGGTCCTTCAATTCCCAAACAACAGGATCGAGTTGATCGAGTTCTTTGGCGACCTTAAAATGCATAGTGGCGAATGTTCAGATCTACTCACGTCTTCCATGCATCAAAGTCCTCCATGCAACTAGTTATTTTCTCACTCAAAGGGCATTGTCTTGGTATATGGTTCTGTGCAATTTAACCCTCCATGCATCACATCAAACATAGCCACGTATTCCTTCAACATGTGTAATCTCTTCCACATAAGTCCTAAAAGACACTGGTATATTAGTGTTTGTTGAGTCGAGCAATTTGAATTATTAATGGTATTTAGGCGTTTTAACAATTGTATAGATTTTCCTATGATGTTGTGCCCTAAACTCTTTCCGAACCCTAAGGTTTCCCCGGCCCCCACACTGAATAGCCTCCCTCCTGTATGCAACGGCGATGGCGGTTTGGTTTGCTTCCCTGGCGATAGTGGAGACCGGCTCTTTTATCTCCTAGTGGTTGTGATGTATTTTCTCGTCCTCGAATCGACTCCCTTCTCTCGAATCCTAAACCTCAACCTCGACTCCGGCGCCAACCATGGTAATTCAAAGTGCTTTTTGTTGGAGGCTTTCAAGGTTCTATGCGTGGTGGTGTTGTTGGTTTTGATGGGCTTGTTGCCCCTGCTTCCCCTCTCATCTCTACCCTTGCGTTAGATCTCGCCCTCTCTGTTGTGGCCAACGTCCTTGTTGGCGGCTATGCTCTTGTTGGTGGATCTCAATTGTCTAGTGGGGTGAATGGATCTCCTCACCCAAAGACCTACTAAATCCCCAATTTGATCCCCCTATTAAGTCTATGGCGGTCCCTTTGTGCTCGTCCCCGAGGCGGTTGGACGAGAGGAAGGTTGGCGACCCCGGCCCTAAGAAGGTTCTAGTGGGATCCCCTCCTGCGCAACCTCCTCCCCTATCACAACTACAAACGAGAAGGCTTCTACACAACGCTCTCTATGCTGTTATGATGTCCAATCCGCAACCCCTTAAGGTGGCCACTATCACTCCTATGGTTTATTTTGGCACCCAGTGAGTAAAGCTGAGCGATTTTCACCGAAAAACGCCTAATCTGTAGATTTGGTGGACTTTGGTCGGGTCTCCCGCAACTGCATTCTTGGATCTCTATGCAGTGGTTGCCCTTGTTACAAGGTAGAGTGGATATTTACCCATGTGCTCGGGGTTTTTATTGTAGTTTTTAAGGTTTTGGAAGATCGTGCTACTATTTTTTCTAAGATTTGGGATCTTCAAGGTCATCTTTTGCTTATGAAACCATGGTACCCTTCTTTCAATCCTACTACTAAAACTTTTAATGTCAAACCAATTTGGATGCGTTTTCCCCACCTGTCGCTGCAATTTTAAGGGGAGGAAAGCCTTTTTCCAAAACTGAACTATATACTCACATGACCTATGCTCGCATTCTGGTTGATTTGGATACCACTGTTGATCTTCCAGCCGCTATGGAGCTTAGGGTGTTGGATAGAATCTAGACTCAACAACTTGACTATGAAGGCTTGCCCTTCAGATGTAGGAAATGCTTTGCTTTGGGTCACTTAGCATCTCATTATACCAGTGTGAAAGAGAAAGAGTGACAAGGTATCTTGGTGGAGAAACTCTCAACCCAGTATGTTGGTGGTGGGAGAGGATCCTGATATTTCTCTGGAGGATTTAGGATCGGATGGGGGTGATTCGGATGTATCTCTTATTTCTTCTCTTGTGTTGGGGGTGTGGAGACGGGTTCTCTTTCTAATGACCTACCACATTCTTTGGGGATGACATCTTGCAATAAAGAGACTATTGAAATAGTTTTACCAATCCACAATGATGAAAATGAGGATCCTAATAGGGAAGGGGATTGGATGGTTGTAAAAGGAAAAAAGAAAAGAAAAATTGTAATAGGCCCACTCAAAATGAATTTAAGATCTCACGATGGGGGGTTTAATGGGTAAGGTGTTTTATTGTTGTTGTTTTGGTTTGACCAATGGTAGAGGCCTCTTCATGTGAGCTTCGACGCTATATATTTTCTCCCTTTGTTAGCGGGGTTTTTTGGTCCCCTCAAAACCAAAAGTTTTTAACCCATCTAAAAAACAATTGTGGAAATGACATGACTTGTCAAGTAAATATATAATAGTATATTTTCTCATGTTTAGAGTAATAGGTTTTTTTCCAAAGTTCATGAAATCCGTAAGTCCATAGATTGATTAAAAGTGTCAACATTTGATTTAAAATCTATATGTCTTTTAGATTTGAATTCGTGAAGTGTAAAATGTGGGTTTAGACATTTTAGTACATTTTTTTTAATTACCTCAAGTCATCTATGGGCATTTGGTTAAATTCAATTGTTAATTCAAAGTTAATTAATTTCATTAAGTGTCTTAAAATAAAAAAACAAAAAAACTCATAGATATATTATTGGGTGATCTAATATCTGATGTATATGGAGAAGGTGTCTGCTCTATTTAAATGACACACAATTAAATTTGAAGATCAATTTTTAATGAGAAAACAATCAAGATAGTTGAAGAATGGAGGTAACACGGGAAGGAGGTTAAATAACGATCTCCCACCACTACTAGAAATGGTGTTGCATAGTAAATTAGTAGTTTGTTTGTTCAATGTGCTTTCAATATTTTCTTTCTGTTGTGTTGTAGTCGTAATAGAGTTCATGATATGTTACTACACTGAATAAACCTTCGGTGTGAAATTTTGAAAAAAAAGCATGTTCATGAATCTAGCTCTTGGGAGGCAAGAGAACTTCTCCACCTCCATTAACAACGATCTATATGGCTCGCTTGGTCGGTGAAGCATTGTGTTGGAGGATTACATATCGATCCCCACCCACTACAAATTAGTTAGAATTATTAATTACACAATCCTTCTTTGTAAATTGAATAGCCATTTGTTATTTTGGACGCAAATGCATTTGATTTGGGTGACCATTGATGGCTCCATCTATGTGCCCAAACATCCCAGTGCATTGTGGTCAGATATAACAAAGTGGTAATTTTAAAAATACCCTCCAGATAAATCAAAGAAGAGTTTGTACTCAACAATGTATGAAACTGTATGGAGTCTCAGTATTAAACATTTGCTTTAGCACTTGTTGGATAGAAAAAAATTGTTATCCTTTCATGTTGTCCAATTGTTCAGTTGGGGAAGCTAAAGGTCACGCGATCGAGTCGCATGGATGACAAAGGTCATTAAAACAATGGCAGGAGCTCGACTATTTTTTAATTTTATTTTTTACAGCAAATCCACTAAGTCATTTTCCAAACTAGGAGTAAAACAACATATGTTTGACATAACACATGAAACAAATGGTGCATATTCATTTGAACATCAATGTACATAAAAATCATAATCGTCCACGTGGCAAGAAAGGATGAGTCAAGGTCAAAATTAATTACTTGCAATAAATCTGGTCTGTAATCACCACCTACTCTCACGTCTATGTTCATGTGATGTGGCAACTTGAACAAACCATTGGCGTCAGGCTCACTTCCACTTCAATCTAGCTTGCCAAATTCTTGATTAAGTTTTTCTATTTGTTTATACTTCTTGTGGCTCAAGGGTTTGATTCTCATGGAAAATACCGTGGCTTTCCTCATAGGGAAGTATATTCTACTAATCTCTAGACTGCTACTTCATGCAACATTTTTGCTTCCATTTATGAAAAATGCATTTTTAGGGGTGTTTCGTTGCATTGGCGCACCGAAAGTGCTCAAACCTGAGACCTTGGACCACTAGGAAAGCACCTCTGACTATGTTTTTTGGCATAAACAATCAGAGAGCACGTCCCCATCACCACATCTAGGAGACTTCACATAGATTTTTGCCCCTTATAGACCCTTCGGTACTTATATGATATTTTCAGGCCGCATTGCAGCTTGTATTGAGGAATTGTAAATCTATTTATTTATTTATTTTTCTCACTTTAGGTTATTCCCGGTGTTTAGTTAGATGTGTTAATCCATCCAAGAACATCACATAGTATTGTAAATAAATTCTCGGTTGTGCCTCAACTCCAAGTGATGCAGAACCCACAGTTATGGATATAGTCACCATGGTTAAAACTTAAAAGGAATGTTATATTTAATTTGTATGATTATCTCGATGACTGCTTCAATGTGATCATAGGTTGTTGAACCCGGTGTTGTGAATTCTTAAGTTGTGCACACTTTGGATACTCGAAGTATGTTTTTTAATTTTATTTGTGTCATAAAATATCTTATGTAAAATATTGTTTTATAGCCAAGGGTGAGAATGTAAGACTTGTTGTGGTCTAGAAATTAGAGGGAGCACTTACTGTCTCAATTTGGGTGAGCTTTCTCCCATACATCATGATGTGAAAGCAGTGATTTTGGGTTTAAAAATATGAGGTTATGACAAGAATGATCAATAAACAATTTAACAAAGGAAAACTTTATCCTCATGTTTTGCAAATAACGTTTGCATGTTTGAGAGAGGAAGGTTGTAAAAATATAGTGGTTTATGGTATGGTACCTTGCTTCAAAACACAACTTTGTGTCGTATCTCAATGACTGCTTAGTGGATGCCCAAGCAGCATTTATTTTCATAAAAGTGGATATGTTTAGTCTATTCTTAATGATATCCTTAGTGTGAGAGAAGAGACTTTAATTCTTTCTTATGGTGTATGTTATATGCAAGTTTTGGATCTGGTGGTTTCTCTATTCATTGCTTTGGGCCATGGCTTATGGTCACCCATGGTGCCTTTGTCTGAAATTGTTCAGATGTTTGTTATTACTATGTTAAACGGTGTATATACCATGTATTTTCTCTTGCACTCAATCTTCTAATTCTCATCTATACAATTTTAATACCGTATAAGTTGATTTTAGTTTCACAACTTGTACATATACCAAATGAATAATATACATGTGAACAATGTTATAGGTGGTCAACTGGTGGTGCAACTTCCTGATGGAGTAGTGTAACATATTTTTTCACTATATTCTATGTGGCAGACAATGTTGACACCACTTGTCCAAAAGATGTGGAAAGTTTGCTGAAAGAAAAACTTTGCAACAATTATATTTGTATTCATACCCCCTCTCATTTATTTTCAGTGCGTAACTTGTAGGATAGGATACAATAGGAGTTCCATTTGTTTGATGTATTCTTGTCTTCATCCCAAAGAATGTCAAACACTAATCATAATCCTCTGTTTCTGATAAAGGCCCATTTTGGGCTCCTGCGGTTGGATACAAACAAATGATATTACGAACATTTTACATACTATATCTCAACTCATGTGGTGAACCTTGATCCTCGAAGAGGTTTCAAACTTTAGAAGGAATTTCAACATCTTTATTCATTTTGTTTGGGCAATAAGTTGTTCCTGCTATCACTTAATATTATGATTCTTGTTATTAGTATGAAAACATTCTCTATAAAAATCATTGGGTATTGAATGACTTCTGAATGTGTGCATATTTGAATATTTTATTTTTCATATTTCTACATGTCCTATTAGATGGAAAAGGTCACCAGATTATAAGGACATGTTCATTGTTTTTTTTTTTTACAAACAATCACTTGTAATTGTAAATCCTCACCATCGTGATCCATTGTATTATAGTGTATTCATCATGTGAGGGGGGTCTCTGGCCCTCCTCCACACTTGTGCTTCAATATATTTATGCAGAAGGTGTTTACAATGGGATTGAGGATTGTTGTGTTTGACACTAGTTAGAGACAGATGGCTAAGATCCATTTTGTATGGATGTTAACATCACGGATCAATCCTCGCCATCCACTTATGTCTTCATCGATAAAAACACATCTCTTCAATTTGTATATAAGAATGCAGGATTTCATTATCGTGTTTTCCAATAAGAGTGATCCAACATCACAATTCCATGATCAAAAATGGTGTTGTCAAAAATTCGGGCATCCACATTGTGCACATGGCAGCCACAATCGACTCTCCAAATGACTAAATGATGTTGGCTACACATGTCCCTGTGCCTCAACATACGAGTTGACATCTCTTCCAACTATCATTGATTGACATCCATGCATTCAACACATTCAATGCATCCAAATTTGTTGGCTCATCAATAGATTATAATCTTCACACCAACCAACTGAATTATAATCTTCCAACCGATCAACTAAAATATAATCTTCATATTGAAACGTTCCCTTTTTATAACCTTGGATGACCTAGAGGATTGAAGGAGGATATGGTGCGCACGATTTCCCCCTCTTTGTCAATGCCTCAAACATTAATTATGATAAAAAGTATTTCCAAATGCAAGTCTCGATAATTAATCCTGTCAAGCATCAGGGAAATGAGAGCTCAAGGTGTTGTCTCGGTGTTCAATGAATGACCTAAAGGATTGAAGGAGGGCATGATGTGCACAAATTTTTCCTTCTTTTCCCAATGACTCAAACATTAATCATGTTAAAAAGAAATTATCGATGCATGTCTCCACAATTGTTCTTCTCAAGCAGCTAGGAAATTAGAGGTCAAGGTGTTTTACCAATGTTCATTTGTGTACACCGTCATCAAAAATAATAGAGGAGAAACTATGATCGCTACAAAAGTTCACCATCATTTTCACTCTCTCCTGGACATATCCTCTCTCAATCTCCTTATTTATCACCCTTTTCCTCCTCTCATGTTTATCTCCCCCAAGTAAAACTTCTTCCATGCATCCCCTCGGTGTCTCCATCGCATACTTCACGTGTGATTGCTAGTTTAACATTTGGGGACTTGACACGCTATGCGTTGATGCAATTAGAACCCTTACCCATTTACAAACTTAATTTTTGTTGATTTTCCCTTTTTTAGTTTTTTTTGTAGACTCGATGGAGAATTATGATAGTTTTTCGTAGTGGTAAAATTCTCACAAGGATTTGACATCAATCATTCAAATGCACATGAACCATTTGAAAAAAACATCGAATATATTTAGTCTCTTGAATTGCATCATGTGCACGACAAGGATTTTTCTTTCAAATGCCTTCCAAACACTCAAGAAAATGTATTTTACGAGATGTTAAAATAGACTCTATAACCTTTGTTGGCATACTCACAACCCGTGCCAAAATGGAAAATTTATGTATATAAAAATGTTAAATGTTATAGTTGATCATGTTTGTGTATATATGTATATAAAAATTATATGCATATACAAATGATCCATAGGGATCCAGAATGACTCTACTTCATCAAATCAGTTAGCAAAAAGAATGAAAAATAATAAACAAAGGTTTTGTCTTTATAATAACATGATCCGCCGCTCTGCAAAGCACCGGTTACAAATCCGTCGCCAAACCGGGGGTGGCAGTCCTAGGACCACTGGTCTACTTTGGGTGATGGTCCTGGCTCTTTCGGATAGAAAACAAAAATATGAATCGAATGACCCATAATTTGGAAAGTTGTCATGTCAGTGTCTCTTCTCCTCCATGACTTTTCCCATTCTCCAGTACACGAGAGGACATGAGAAAGGCTATAAATACATGTTTGTAGAAGAGAATAGGATCATCGAAGGATGAAAGAAACTGAGTAAGAAGTTCTTAGTGTTGGAACTGTGTTTTGTAGAAGAAAGGAGTGTTGAGACAGAGAAAACAAGTATGAAAGAGAAGTAGATAACATCTCACACTTCATGTAGGAGGTTTCAAGAATAAAATTTGTTGGTGGTTATGAGCTTAAATTCTTTCCTTTCCTGAAATTGTGGATTCTAAGCATAAGCATAATTCATTCACTAGCTATCTCTGTCATTTTCTAATAGAAAGTAGAACAATAGTGTTTATTTTGTGATTTTGTGGATAATTCCAAAGTTAAAGAGTTTACGATCATTTTGGTATCAGAGCTAACAAGTATCTAGGACTGTGGTATTCGTTCTTGGATTTGTATGATAGTGACGAGATCTAAAGGTGAAGAGGCTTTACCTTACGATCCAGAAATTTCTACAAAGAAGTGGAAATAGAGAATTCAGGGACAAATGGAGGAAGATAACTTGGTCCGTAGAATCAAGATGTTGGAGACCATGATGGATAGGATGTTTAGAAGGCAAGAAGAGCTTGCCGATTTGTAGAAGATAGCTTCTATCAAGCAAGACTCCATGGACTCAGTGGTTTGGGGCTTAGCTGAAAATTTTGGCATAGGAAGGAGCCACCATGAGGAAAGTTATGGGGAAGAGGATGAAAAAGAGACTTCAAATGCAAGAGAAAAGGTAAAATCTGATTGTGCTTCTTTTAAAGTTGAGACGAAAGTTGATATTATAAGCTTTGACTAGTAGATGCAAAGTTGTTTGATAAATGGTTAAAACAATTAGAAGTCTACTTTAGTGTCCATAATGTCACTGAGGCACGTGAGGGATCACCTTTGCATGTCTCAAAATGGAGGGACATGCTCTGGTTTTGTGGGAAATTCATTTAACCACTTGTGAAAAGAATAAGCATCCTATTGTGAAATCTTGGCAAGAATTTAAAGAATTACTTAGAGCTAACTTCTATCCTATTGGCCACAAGACTGACCAAATGATTAAATGGCAGTATTTTAGACAAGGTAGTGGTCAAAGTGTGTAGGACTATACTATGGAGTTTTGGAGGCAAGCCATGTTGCTAAACATGGACTTGGAGGATGAGGATATTCTGACTAAGTACTTGGGAGGACTTCACACTCACCTTCGAAGAAAAGTCATCTCCACAAAGCCCAAAGATCTCAATGAGGCGTGTGTGTAAGAATACTACATAGATGATGAAAAGAAGCAAGGGGAAGCGAACCAAGGGCAAATTAGTTGACAAATCAGCAAAAAAAAGAGTATGGGCAAAAAAATAACAAGGGTAAGTGGAAAGGGAAAGCTAAACAAGCTGCCACTACTTTGAATACTTATAAAGATCCCAAGAATTTTTTCAAGAATTGTGATATCAATGGTCATACTGACGCTACATGTTGGAAGTTGCATTTGGAGTCACATCTGAAGAACCGAACCAAGGACTCAAAGAAGTCCATAACAGCTGTAAAAACAGAAGGGGAGGTAGAAATCGAAGATGACTCTGATGTGGACAAAAGGCTTGGATGCACAGCCACCAACATGGATAGCTAGGAAGAGGAGATGAGTAGACTATTCCGCATCAAGAGAACTACGGTAAATGCTTTGTTTGATATCGGTTCTCAATCTAACTTGATTTCTCAAGCAGTTGTAAAGAAGCTTGGTCTTGAGACTTACAAGCATCCACACCCTTATCCTTTGGGTTGGGTGAAGAAGGGTGTTGAAATTCAGGTAAGAAGATGTAAGGTCAAGTTTGGGATAAATTCCCAGTATATTGATGTTTTGGAAGTTGACGTTATTCCACTTGATGCTTTTGATGTTCTATTCGAGAGTCCTTATTTATATATCAGGGATGCTATATTTATGAGAAGGGAAAACTGGTATAATGGGTCAAGGATGGGATCAGCTACAACATCTGGCACACCAACGTAAGATATGGCTTACTATGGTGAGTGTTAACCAAGAAAAATGACTTATTCAGGAAAATCATAATCATTTTTGTTTACTTTTGTTAGAGGATAAACAAGATGGGGTAGAATTTTCAGATATTTCTAACCAGGGAAAGCATGATTTAGATAGTATTATTCAGGTCTTTTCAGAAGTATTTCAAGCTCCCAGGTGGGTTACCACCAAAACGGAAGTAGAGCATGAGATTCGGTATTGGCGAGTCCCCTCTACCAAACATCGGGTTGTATAGGTAATCCTTGCTTGAGAAACCCGAAATAAAGAGACAACTCCGAGAACTATTAGACCAAGGCATGATATGACTAAGCACCTCACAATGCAGTTTGCCTATCGTGATGGTGTCAAAGAAGGATGGTTCTTGAAGAATGTGCATCGACTACCGCACTTTGAACAAGATCACCATAAAGAACAAATATCCACTTACATGCATAGATGATCTCTTGGACTAGCTTCAGCATGCCAAATTCTTCAAAAAGTTGGATCTCAAGTCCTAGGTTATCACCAATTCGAGTGAAGGAGGGGGATATATGGAAGACTTCCTTCAAGACAAAACAATGTTTGTATGAATGGTTAGTAGATTTTGGGTTATGTAATGCACCCACTACATTTATGAGATTGATGAATGATGTATTGTAGGATTTCATAGATTCACGTGTCATTGTATATCTAGATGATATCTTGATTTTTAGTGCCACATGGGAAGAACATCTAGCTCATTTATAGCAAGTCTTGCAAGTTCTCAGGGAGAAACAACTGCTTTGTAATATGAAGAAATGTGAATTTACCAAATAGTCACTTGTCTATCTTGGGAACGTGGTTAGAGGAGGAGAGCTATGAGTGGATCCAAAGAAGGTGGAATCCATCACTAATTGGCAAACACTAACAGAGCCACGAGAGACTAGGAGTTTTGTGGGAGCAAAGTGCAATACATGCGGAAGTTCATTCCGGCTTCTCCGCGATTGTAGCACCTCTACACACAATGGCCATAAAGAGTAAGGGTTTTGACTCGGGTAAGGAACAAGACAAATCCTTTGAGTTATTGAAATACAAGATTAGTCATGCTCCGAACTTACTCTCCCTAATTTGCAGAGACTTTTGATGTAGAGACAGATGCCGGTGATTACATTAGGGTGTAGTGTTGCTTGAGGAGGTAAACTCGTATGTTATCATTCTGAAACTTTCACTTCAACAGTTAAATGATATTCAGTATATGATAAGGAAATGTGTGCACTAGTTCAGGAAATTAAAAAATGGAAGCATTATTTTTGGGTAAAGAAACTATTGTACACACTGACCACAAACCTCTCTAGTATTTACAAGCATAGTCTAAATTGCAGCAGCAAGGCACTATAAATGGATGGGGTTCCTTCAACAGTTCCATCTGGTGATCAAATACAAGAAGGGTAGTACAAACTTGGTGGCAAGACATGTTGTCTAGGCCACCCACACAAGAGAAGTTTTCTGTTTGGCCACTATCTCTCAAATCGAGCCCTTCACGAAGGAAGCTTACGGAGAGGCATATGCCTAGGAAAAAGACTTTGGGGTGACATTTCAGCAGTTGCAGTCCCAAGGGACTGAAAGGACAAGGATTGAAGATTGTTATCTCAAGGACGGGATGCTCTACCAATGGGGAAGCTTTGTGTGCCTAAAGAAGAAATACTTCTATTGATGAGGGAAGCACATACCTTGAAAGTAGTGGGACATTTCGGTGTTGGTAAGACCCTAGCCCACTTACAAAGGTACATGTATTGGCCCAATATGCAAGAAGAAGTATCAAAATTTATACATGGATGTAAACTTTGTTGTACCAGTAAGCCTAAGACTAGGAAGGAGGGTTTGTAAAAGCCTTTGCAAGACTCTACTCATCTGTGGAGGACATTTCTATGGATTTTGTAGGAGGATTACCTATGTTTAAACATGGCCATGACTATCTCTATGTTGTTGTTGATAAATTCAATAAGATGTGTATTCTCATGGCATGTAAAAAGACAAAAAGGCACATGAGGCAATAGATCTTTTCTTTGCTAATTTATGGGTGCATTTTGGCTTACCAAAGTCTATTGTTTCGACAGAGATACCGTGTTCTTGGGAATTTTGGACTACTTTGTGGAACAAGATGATACTAGGTTACAGAGGGAGCATAGCTTTCCATCCACGGAGACAGATGGAAAGACATAGGTGGTGAATAGGACTTTGGTATAGTTGATCAAGGGTTATAACAGAAATGCCCAAGGACTTGGGATGAGTCCTTAGCCTACATTCAACATTCCTATAACCAGGCGGTACACACATCTACTATGAAGTCACGGTTTGAAGCATGTTTGGGATATCTATCTACAAATACGCTTGGACATAGTAGGTGGGCGGTATGAGGAGGAGGAGACATGAGACACAGAGGTGACTAGAGCAAACAAATTCATTGAGAGGATCCAGAAATCTATCTCAAAGTCAAAGAACATCTAGAGAAATCTCAAGCCAATTACAAAGCTAGGCACAATCAGCATAGGAGAGAACATAAGCTTCATGTTGGAGATATATTTTGGCTTTACTTGAGCAAGGAAAGACTACAAGGTCAAGCACGGAAGCTCAAGACACTATGATATGGAACCTTCACCATATTGGAGCAGGTTGGAGAAAATGCTTTTCGACTTGATTTGTCGTCATTTATGAGGATGTACTCTGTAGTAAACTGTGAGAACTTACACCTATATGAGCCATCCATGCTAGATGAAGATGAAGGACTACAGTTGTTACCTTCCATTGAGGATTGCATCTTGGACTCACAAGGCAAATTGGAGGAGGATGTAGTGTTGCAGCAGAAGGTCAGAGAGACTAGGAGAGGTCTACATGAGTCTTGGTTAATTGGACTGAAAGGAAAGACACCAAGGCAGTCAGTGGTACTCGAAGGAGAAAGTGAGGGAATTATTTCCTCATCTACTCCCCCACTAAGATTTTGTGGGACCAAAAGCCTCCTAAGCATGGGAGGTGTGATCCATAGGGATCTAGAATGACTCTACTTCATCAAATTAGTCAACACGAAGAAGGAAAAATAATACACAGAGGTTCTATCTTTATACTAATAGGTACAGCCACTCTGTGCAGAGTGGCAGTTACAAATTCACCGCCCAACCGGGCAGTGGTCTTGGGACTGCCGGTCTTCTTTAGGTAGCGGTCATGGCTCTTTAAGACAGAAAACAAAAATATGATTCGAATAGCCCAAAATTTGGAAAGTTGTTTGTGTCTCTTCTCCTCCATGAACTTTCCCATTCTCCAGTGCACGAGAGGACATGAGAAAGGCTATAAATACATGTTTGTAGAAGAGAATAGGATCATCGAAGGATGAAAGCAAGTGAGAAAGAAGTTCTTAGTGCTGGAACTGTGTTTTGTAGAAGAAAGGAGTGTTGAGACAAAGCAAACAAGTATTTGGGAGGAAGTGTGAGATATTATCTACTTCTCTTTCATACTTATTGTAAATTTTGTACTTGATATTTTGAATTGGCCAATAAAAGTGGGAAGAAAGAGAAATTTCCCTTCCCGATGGGTTTTCCTCCTATAGGAGGTTTCTAGGATAAAATGTGTTGGTGGTTATGAGCTTAAATTCTTGCCTTTCCTACCCGCAAATGTGGATTCTAAGCATAAGCATAATGCATTCACTAGTTATCTTTGTCATTTTCTAATAGATTGTAGAACAACAACGTTTATTTTGTGATTTTGTGGATAATTCCAAAGTTGAAGAGTTTACATATCAACAAATCATAAACTATTTAACAAAATGACTCAAGGAGATGTGGTCTCATGGAATGCATTTCTTTCATTTTTATCGATCTCAAAATAAAATCACAAACTAACTTCAACTTAATATCACTTCCGGTATCCTCCTGTGACTATTGGTGTGCTGGCAACATCGACTTCAATCCTTTATTTCGATTCAAGTGTAATT
Organism: Taxus wallichiana var. yunnanensis; assembly: GCA_018340775.1. Classification (NCBI taxonomy): domain Eukaryota; kingdom Viridiplantae; phylum Streptophyta; class Pinopsida; order Cupressales; family Taxaceae; genus Taxus; species Taxus wallichiana. The sequence continues at coordinate 768,242,607 of CM031239.1, read as the reverse complement.
TTTGGGTCTTCCGAGTAAGGATAAAATTACACCAATGAGCAGAAAGAACACAATTGAGTTACCCCTCAAAATGGAAAATCCAGGGAAAATTCACCAACCACAAAAACAAACTGACAAAGTAAGTGCTTAGAAAAACTTATTAGCATAGATTTTTAAAAATAAAGAGAGAATAAAGAAACACACATATTTCTAACCCATATAAAGTCTTACTGTATGGAAGGAAATCGTTTCACACTAGATAATATACTAATAAAAAGAATTTCATGTTTTGTATCTGAATGTAAACAGACTTGCAATGCCATCTCAAAGGTTTTTAAAATTATGAAGTTGGATAATTAACCAACCAAGCTCTTTATAGCTTTGGGAATATGACAACTGCCTTAGATATATCTCTTGTTGATGTATCCCTCGGCTGGCCATTTCCTTCATTTTTGTTGACCTTGTAAAGATATTTTGTGTAGCACACTGCAACATAGAGCCTTGGTTCCTTGAAATAATTTTCAAATCTAGACTACTTTATCACTAATTAAGTTATTTGCAATGGAATTTTGCACAAAAATTATAATGGAAAGGATATTTTCACTAAATTTCATAGTTGCAAATACCCAAATAGATATGCATATTAAACGTGCAAGCATATACAGGTATAGGAACTGTTTGAAAAAATGTGTCAAAATAATTTGGATTCACACTATTATGATTGCAAGATATGTACAAAATGGTGTTATTTAGGACAAGGTATAGATAGCTATCAAAACATAATGAATGGTGGATTTTTATATTGTAGTTGCAGAAACCTAAATTTTTATACATGCATCAATTGAAAACATGCACTTAGCATGTGAACTATTCAAAAAAATCCTACAAGAAATGTGTCCTTGGAGACTGCAATGGCGGGGAGGATATGCAAGGCATGGTAATTATGAAGTTCCTCTTATACTCCTTGAGCTAGTGAGGCACTCAAGAGCCCCCAACAAAAGAATGCCATAGAATATTTGCCTTCACCGGTGGAAGAATGGAATATTCCTTCAGTTTGCATTGTATGTATTGTATGTAATGTATGTTTGTTTTAGTAGGAATTTTAGTTGAAAATTTGAGCGAGATAATGTTGTATGAAGTGATGCTTCAAGCAGGGCCATTGACACGAGTATCCAACTTGAGAAACAATTAAACAAACTAGAGAATTGTAGCTAAGAAATTGAATATCCAAAGTTAAAATTTAGATTGCTTATAGACAAACAACCATACATATTTGGATCCTAGGTGTAAGCCGGAAATGATCTTGATAGCTAAATATAACCACCTTCCAAGAATTATATACTAATTGAACTTATTAGAAGTATAGCTTAGGCCATCAACTTCTAAAAATACTAAACATGCTAAGTTTACTTGAATATGAATTAGAGGTCATATATTTGGTTCACTGGTGAAATTGGTAGAGTTTTGGATTACAGGACATAAAATGGTGCATGCTTGTTGTGGAGGAGACAACTCACACCTTAAGATACAAGTGATTCGAACAACAAGTATCAAGAGTGACGTGCACAAAGAGGAAACAAACTTATTCCTCTTCCACCATAGTGAGAATTTGGTGGTTGTGTTTGGATTGTTGAGCATTGGGTGAAATAGCGACAATTCTTATTGGGGATCCTCGTGTCTTTGTAAGATGGAGTTATAATATTCCATGAGAAGTTGTTACAATTTACAAACTAAAAATATGTATTTAAAAATGAAACCATAATCTTCCATTGAAAATTGAAAAGCTTAGAATTAAGAACAAGAAGAAGACAATTGAACAAGTGAATTATTGTCCCAAATGGTCTCCATTGGCAAACTCAATTGTTTCATTCACCATTTCCAATCATTGCATAAAGATGAAAATATGATTACCTTTGGTGTACTACGAGGGGATAATGAATAGAAACATGTCATACTTGATAAAGTCAATTAAACAAAAATGCTAGAAACAAAGCTAATATGAGCTACCTTAAGATTTCCATGATGGAAGAAAAGGGGTTTGGAAATCGATCACTGTAAAACCATGTTGAAGAACCTATGGAGAATTATGATAGTTTAGAATAGGATATAGACATCCATCAAAATATACTGGAAACTATATCTCATTGAATGTTATAGTTGTCAATGCTCGTCTAGACATACATAAAATTTGTAAACATAAACTATTTGACACACACACACACACACACACACACATATATAATTTGTTGTAAACATAAACTAATTGATATCATTAGTCCCAATCAACATGGAACCTATAACCTACCACCCCTAATTTGGCTGGTCACCACTACGCGACAACACTTTTTAACAATGCATTTGGGAAAACTTTGATTTATTGTTGACTCCCAACGTACGTGAGACTTAGGTTGAACGGTTTGGAACTCATGTGCAATTGTTAGTTACTATATATTGGAGATAAAAACCTCAAATTACAACGAAACGTATTACAATCTTTGATAGTAACATCCTTTGTTACTGTGGTAATTAATGGAACTTATCAACTGTCTAAGCTTGGAAATGAAAACATTACACAAAACGTGAAAACAGAAGGCAACTTCAAACGGCCGAGAGTGGATATGAGTTTCAGTTTGTATCAATCTCCCTTTAACGAGAGATTGCTGGAATTTGAAAACGTAGTTACCGTTATATTTTCATCACCACGATGACGACGATGATGTTGAGAGGTCTTGGAAAAGAGAATAATCCGAATGCCCTCCCGGAAGAACGACTGACATTTGATCAGATTTTTGGAGAGCGAGTGGAGCAAATTATTTGGGTATCTGGGTCTCACCATGATTTGATTCATCCGCACGCATTCTTTCTCCAGATCCGTCATTCTCATTCTCATCCGAATAAATTCAAACTTGAGCTCTCTGTTTTCCACCCGAACCGATTCATACCCATCCCTAGACGAGCTCATGGCACTCAAAAATCCCTTGCTCATCACCTGCGAAGGCCTCAGATCGATTCCGCATTCGTTTACACTTCCGCTCTGCATTTCGTCGCGGAGTCTGAGCTGCTCGAAGTAGAGAACTTGGACGACTACGTGAAGAGGAAGGCGTTGGTTTTTGGCGGCGTGCATGCATGCATCCGCCGACAGCTTTTGGCAGTCCATCAGTTTGCACAGCTTGTTGCGCTCCCCGTCTGTTGCAGATGGATGCGCCTGTACATTCATACCAGTACAATATTTATTTACATTGGTTTTGACATAAAATAACAGAGTGGGGAACAAGAATATGAACATGAATCTGACCTTGAGGCAAATATCAATGGCTCTGTACAGCCCGTCGTCTAATAATCGACCTTTCTCGCCGACGGCTTCTGCTAAAAGTATGAATTTTGAGACTGTAAGGCTCTGGTCCGGCGCAATCTCTGCGAGATAACTGTCCATGAGCGTCGAAACCTTCTCCATCGCGATACCATTGTTGTTGTAATACATCCCCATTTCTTCTGCTTCATCACTTCCATACAGGGAGGCCGACTCGTCCAATGTAAATGCCAAAAAGTTGGTAACCACTCGTTGGACGATCTCCACGTCAAACAGCGCCTCGCCCGTGTGAGAAAAGGAAAGAACCAATAAATCGTGAGAGGTCGCGCGGTCGAGACTCATTGCCAGCCGTGATTCCAATTCCATCCTGCACTGCGCCGAGGCGTCCACCGTGATGGCGGTTCTGAGCAGTCCGGAAAGAAAACTGATGGGAGCCGCGTTTTCCCCAGGCGGAAGCAAACTGACGATCCCTTCTATCACACACCGCTGCTGGCGCCGCTTCTGACTCAGTCCGTCCAACGAATTGTGAGCGTAATGCATCAGAGCCCCGCTTATAATGTCCTCCTGCATGCCTTTCGATTTCATCCCGCTCACTATTCTCTGGAAGAAATCCATCCTCACTTGTGCAAATTTCTGGACCCAAGATTCTTCGATGCCTTTTTGTTCTTCCGAATCCCATCCAATTGACATCAGCTCGCTGCAAGCCGCGGAAACAATCTTTTCAATACATTTGTTGACAATTTGGAGCTCATCAGCGAGTGGTAGCAGGGTATCACAGGTGCGCAGGACAGCGATGGCATTTGCAGGATTGGGAAGAACCAGTTGATTGAAATAAGCTTGTGCCAGTGTGTCCAAACCGCACTCATCCATTTCGAGATAATGGGCTGCACATCTGATCATCGCAACATTATATACAGAGATCGAAGGATCGAGGCCGTAGCAGAATTTGGCAACTAGCTCGAACGCCTCCGCTCCTCCTGGCAAATCTGGAAAAAGCAGATAGAATAGCTGGTCTTCATCTGCTGTTTGTGCAAACATTCTCCGTATCCGACCACATTTGGACACTAAGGGAGCCTGCACTCAAAACTCATCTCTCACTGTAATTCACTAGCAAAACACACATAAATTTGCAAATAACACAAAATTCTTCTACAACCTAAGTTAACCTTGTGAACTGCAAAACGCGCTCCTCCCGTTTCGACAGTGAGATCACTCGGCACTTCTGAAGACAACCTAAACAGAAAATAAGAAAATCATATAAGGCTAAACACAAAACCAAGGAAAATCGGAATAAAACCACGGGGCAGGGCGGCATTTTTATCACAATTGTTGAAAAATAAAATAAATAAATAAATACCAATCCAAACAGCTGTGAATGCTTGTGAGAATCATGGTTAAAGTAGAAAAGAAGAAACAGAACAAATACGAATCCAAACGGCAAATAGCACGGGCTGTTTGCGTTTGAAGGAATGCTTATATAGATAAAATCTGCATTTGTTTGTTGGGTTTTACCAACATTGAAATGATTGAAGCAGGTCGTGCATGGCAGTGGCCAACTATTTTCCGCAGCGGGCGGAGTCACTGCAACTTGCCAGCAATTTTCTGAACTCGAAAGCAATGAAAAATCTTCTTACCAACATTTTCGGCTTTCTTTTCCGTTTGATGGAGATCAGGATAAGTGGAAAGGGAGAGAATACGATTTTGAGACGAGTTAAACTAAGTGAACCACAGTTTTTATGTTTATTCCAACTTTTTCCAAAGCTAAAACTTTACGAAGTGAGAGATTATGATAGTGGGATGAGTAAACTAAGTCAAAACACATCTTTTCATGTTATTCCAACTTTTTCATGATGCAATTTCAACGAATGTTGAACTTGAAAAGAGAGAACACGTTTCCACTTTTATGGCTGCATAACCTTTTGTATAATGCATCCTTTTGTCTGAGTTTGAATTTGATACGATCGAGTAGACACCTAAGAATGCTTATAATTTTTTTAATTACATGATTTATGTACGTGTACTTGTTGAAATGAAATGAAATGAAAACAAAACTTTTAACGAGGTTAAAAATAGTCTATGAGACTATAAAATTAGTTTCTTTTATTTTCATTATCTCTAGTTATCTTTTGTTAATATTGATGATGAAGTCCCCCATTTTAGCTATCAACTCCTCGTGAACATAACTTGTAATGACAATTCTATGAAATTGATTGCATATCTCAAACGGATGTCATTATAAGCAATGTATTCTATGATAAAATATTTTTCTTAGGCCTTTTCCATCTACCTATTTCGCATCTAAGCCGATGGGAGTTAGTCCTTAGTTGAGCTATGAGAATCTTAGCTCTCCAAGGGATGAGGGCCCCTATGTAGGCCTTTTGTTGATGATCACAAGTGTAGTTAAATTCTTTGAGGTAATATCTCTTTTTTCTTCCTCTTTTATCCCACATAGCTTTGTGGACCTTATCTATTACAAATGCTTTTATTTCTTTATTGTCTTTGGGCCATGCATTCCATTCAATATTCCATCTTTTCATCCACTTGATGTTTTGATTCACCCATGACCTTTTTCTCCTGCATAATGGCTCTTTGAAGACTATGTTGGGCCACCTGCTTGTTGTCATCTGTTCAATTTTGTTGAGGTATCTTAGAAGTTGAATCATAACAACGGCTTCGATTGGAACTGCACTGTTTCAGCTAAAAGAATCTCATAAGGGACAGAAATTTTCAACTTGAACTTGCTTGTGATCATATGTTTTTGAATTCTCTCAATTTGTTTCCATTTTGATAATGGTATGTTGTTGGCCCATATTTCACACCCATAAAGTACAACCTGGAGTAACTAATAATTCAAAAAGGGTCTGAGTAGTTTTCCAATCCCATAACTCTGCTTCTCTGCATTTGTTTTGTAAAGCATAAAGGGCTTTCCACTCTCCTATCGTTCTCTTTTTCTGAAAATCTCCCAAGTAAACTTTTTTGTTGAAGTTAATCCCCAAGTATTTTTAGTTGGTTACTTCTTCTAAAATACTACCCTTAAAGAAAAATTGTTGCTGATTTCTTTTCCTTCTATTGCTAAAGATCATAATCTTGGTCTTGTTGATATTAACTTGCATACCCACTTTTTTGCAAAAAAATGCAAGCGAGAGAAAATGTGTTTGCGATCCATGAGCAAACTTAGCAACCAATATAAGGTCATCATCATATAGAAGAATCCTTATAAAATACTCGCCCCAACCCGATACCATCGCCACCCTCCATATTTAACAATTCTTTGAGTTGGTCTATATATGAACCAAAGATGTGGGTGATAAAGGACAACCCTACTTAACATCAATGTCGCTCTTAAAGCTCTCGAGATGCATGTTTGAGTTATGGTTTTAATGTGCACATTTTTCATAGAGTTTATGAACAAATTGCTCTAGGTCAGACCTTGGTATGCTAAACTCTTGCATTTTGCACCATAACTTATCCCTAGGGACCGTGTCAAAAGATTTCTTGAAATCAACAAAATAACAAAAGACTTCTTTCTTTTCCTCCCACACTTTTCAATGATATGTCTTAGAGTAATACCATGATCTAAAGTGGAGTGTTTAGGTCTGAAACCAACTTGCCCTTTTGCTCTCTTCTCATTTTCTTCTACCCAATTGTTGATTTTTTGTTCAACCATGCTACCAACTAACTTTATAAATAAGGGATTAATCATGATGGTCCTATAATTGGTTGGGTTGTCAACATCTCCACTCTTAAAAAGAGGTATTGCCATACTAGTAGTCCAATCATTTGGGAAACCACACTGAATGATGTTGTTGAATATATTCAAAATGTGAGGAGCAAGAGTATTTGATCCCCATTTTAGGTACTCTGCCTGTAACTCATCTAAATCCTTGGCCTTACCTACACCTAACTTTTTGATACCTATTTTAACCTCTTGTAACATGAATAAATTTGTTGTTGTGTGTACTAGAGGTGGAGCCTTAACCTCTTGTTCTTGTTCATATAATTGTTTTGCATATTCTAGCCATTGAATCATTATAATGTTATTTAATCTTTGCTGAAGTTCTCTCCAAAATAACTTCAACATATTTTTCCCCATATAAATGAGTTCTCTCCTATTTCTCATGAACTCGTCTTTCTTTCTCTTAATAATCTGCATGCACACCTTTATTACCTAAGTTATGTGTTAGTAATGCATTTGATACCTTCAATGTATTTTGAACCTTTTCTTTGTTCCATTCATATGTCCCGTGTGTTCTCTTTTCCCATATTCTATCTACTTCGGTGAAGTGTCACTCCTCAATTATTTGTGGGTAAAAACACAAGCTCATAAATCGATTTTGGTGTTAATAGAATACTATTTAGTAAGTAACATTTGTTTAGTAGGTCATATTATGATCTAAACATCTAGAGAATTATAAAACATCCATTTATGGTTTAGAGATTATATAAGCGAGAAATTATTAAATTATTTGTTTTTGAAGAAAACAAACTTATGTTGTGGAAATTATTGGGAGGCACATACATCACACAACACTAGGTTTTACATGTCATTGGAATCATCCCAATTATTGAGGTTTGTTATAGTACTTTATAAGGATCGACAAATACCAAGATAGTTTTGTTATTCTTTGATGCAACACAAATTACAAAACATATGGTTTTTTCCTTTAGATTTCAATAGTACTACTCTTTTAGGGGAAAAAATAAGAAAATAAATTTAACATGTGATAATACTCACATTGCCTAAAACCATTTGAAGTTATTGAAACCCGAATCGTGTGAATGTATGTACGTTAATTTTTTTCACATATCAAGAGTTTCATTTTCACTTTGGACAATATCATAATATATTTTAACACTTTGGCCATTTTATTCTTGTTGTCATTTGTTTGGTGTTGTCATTTTCATTTGTACATGCACATTTCCATGGTCATATCTTAAGGACTATCTCTAAATCTCACGATATTCAATATGCACCTACAAACCTTGTATGTCATATCTTGTATAGTTTTGAAATGATTAATTAGGCTTATATTAATGTTTTACACATGTTTGTTTAGTTCTACTTAAAATTGACTAGATATTTATGTAGTAATTAGATTATAATACACTATTTGTATTACATTTTGAAGAAATTGCGCTCTCACACTACTCCTAGGGTTAGATATTTATCATATTATTCGACATGTCAAATTATAAAATTTTCAGGGGTTTCTTGTGTTGGTTTTGAAATGTTGTAGCCTATATTGTGCCTAAATTATTTAAGCACGAGCCTTAGGCTATCTATTTCTATTTTTACAAACAATAATGTTCCTCTATGGTATTTATTTTTCACATTTTCATTTTATGGTACTTAAATTGTCAAGATATCCCATTAAAATTATATATCTATCTTGAAAAAGGAAATGGAATTTGAAAATATGTTATATGTTATTGTTACTCCAATCATACCTTCAATTACAAATAATCAAAATGACGTGTCATTGAATGTTATTGTTTTGAATGGATCTCAAACTAGTAATGTTGCATGTATGTGAGGTAAAATATGACCATTTAAAATTTCCTTATATGCAAAATTTAGGAAATATATCATAGAAAACCCTACTGAAATAGTTAGATTGATGAATGCATTAAATGGGTGAAAGCATGAAATCGTGGGCCACTTTACACTTCAACGGAAAAATGCCACACTACATACTTAAGTTTAGTTATGTGAAATACTTCTTATATTTACATTTTGGGCTCAATAATAACATATTATTGTAGCTCATATTTATTTTTGAAGTTAATTTATAATTTTTATTATCTAGTTTCCATTTTGTAAGTAATTTTCTTTTCATCCTAAAGTGTGGCTCAATTCCTTTCTATTAAAGGAAGTTTCGTCTCAAAACTACCTCCTCGTGTCATCATTTATTAAATTTATTCTAATCTAGTATTAACACTCAAGTTTCTCTTAACACTTCCAATGATGTTTGCATTGCTCCTAATGTTCATTTTACACCTCGACATGCTTCAAATGCTTCAATTCTTCATATTTCTCAAAATATTATTACTTCTCAAGAATGTTCTATTATTTCACACACACACACACACACACACACACACACACACACACACACACACACACACACACACACACACACACACACACACACACACACACACACACACACACACACACACACACGCACGCACACACGCACGCACGCACGCGCACACGCACGCACACGCGCACGCGCACGCACACGCGCCCGCACGCACCACACGCGCACACACACGCACGCACACGCACGCACGCACACCCACGCACACCCATGCACACCCACGCACACACACGCACACACACGCACACACACGCGCACACACGCGCACGCGCACACGCACGCACGCACGCACACACACACACGTGCACGCACGCACACACGTGCACACGCACACGTGCATATCCCAAGTTGTCTAAATCCTTGAGAATGTGCTCCTATTACCTTTTCTATTCTAAAAAAATCTACAATAATTTTTATTTATCAACTTATTACTTATAATGACCATCCCTTTGTTTCGATGTTTCTAATCCTTCCATTTAACAAAATTATTTTATTCCAAATTTTATGCTTCTAAAGTTATATTCAAAAACTTGAAATGAACACCATATTAATGTGAACATTGTGTGACTTGGAAAATAAAATTAGAAAAAATTCTCAATGTTTTCAAAGAAATAGGCAGTTTTTGTAGGATGAGTAAGAGGGGACCAAGTGATTGGAAACCTTTCCTACCACCTGAGACACAACTTGCTCCAATGGACACACACTAAACACACTAAACATAGACTTGAAACCTAGAATAAATCTTTATTTCATATATGATTTTAACTTATGTAGAGATCACACACATGTGTGTGCATGCATGTACAAAGGCACACCCACAGTGTGTACACATGTGTGTTTGTGTGCATGCATTTACCCACACATGTACATGTGTGCACACACACGTGTACACACACATGCACATGCGCATACACACCCACCCCCACTAACTCACTCAATCACTCACTTATAAAAACATACATGCTTTCTTGCATGTACATGAATGCACACAAAATTTCTCTCCATTTTCCACTTTTTCTCTTGCTATCACTAGCTTTCTAATGCTAATTGAAGTTAGTTCCAACCAATCAATAAATATATTTCGACAACCTACATGATATTTTGAAATTCCTCTTTAGACTTCGAATCATATCGAAAACACTTAGAAACTAACTTGTCATTTTGGTTTGGTACTTGAGCTCTACATTCCACACATGTGAAATTGTCACTTTTAGAAAACTAGTGGTTGCAAAAACTGTCGTTATTATAGACCAATAATTTCTAAATCTACAAAAAGGCCCAAATTGATCCTTGTCATATAGTCTAATCTTCATTTACGTTAATTTTATATAATTTTAGGGTCTTTGGTGCAACACCCCATTTTGACGTGATTAAAACCATACTATTTGACAATTGAGTAATCGTCTTAAGTAAAACAATCTAATGAAAAAATGGATTGTAACCATATTTTAACTATGAATATATCTTGTATGATCATTTTCATTATTCCAAAAAACCACTCACAATATATGATTGAGGTAGATATATTGATTTTGTACGAATGGAGAAATGTGAGTCCAAATTTTTTTTTATTGACTTAAATTGATTACATGCTCATTTTGAAATTTAAAAAATATTAGTGTCATGAAGTGAATGAACTAACATTTCTATACACATAAAATTAGTTACCAATATTACTAACATTCACCCTAGACATTGATATTACTCTCTATCCCATCTCCCTCACATTCCAATCAATCATCATCTTAACACTAATCGGATCGTCTCACCTATTTTACGAATTTAATATTCCTATCCACCTACCCCCACATGTTAACATATCCTCTCCTATTAACTACCATACTAATCCCTCATTAACACAATAATCAGGTCTAGAATTTTCTAATTTAATCGAAGAACTCTCAACCACCGTTCTAGAATTATCTAATTCTATATTATTCCTATTTTATGACCTTCCATGAATTTTAAGTTCATGGAAATTCCTCCCTCTATAATCTTCTACCATCACACTCATCCCCCCTATCTAATCCAACATGGATTAATCTTGACCATCCTTTTTCCTATAAATCCATCCACCACCCTCCATGGAAGTAATGAACTAGAAGCATAATCAAACTCTTTCCATCTTGAGATCAATCAAGCCTACTAAAATGAAGTTCTGCAAAATTTTGGAGCTAATGTACAAGCAATCTAACAAGACATCAACAAGAAAACCTAGGTAAAATCCATTCCCTCAAGGAGAAATTTAAATTCAAGGTAAAGTGAGGTAAAATCTTGTCCAAATCTAATTATCTTGAGCTTATTGTTCCTCTTTCTAGTATGTGGTGTGAGGATTAGTTCTAGGTAGATATATTTGATTGATTTTCATGGATTTTATTATACATGCTTGAATTAAAATTAACACATTTTTTCACACCATGTGGGACTCCCTCACAATTTTTATTGCTTCTTCCTAGTTGTTAAGACCTAACTTTTGATATGTGAATAAATTATAGTGAATAGGGTGTAAAATTTTGAGAGTTTTGAGTTTTTTTGTCATTTTTGTGTGTTATCTACTAACATCAATTTCACTCACGATAACATCATTTTTTCAAGTAGGTTTTCATTTTCATGTTTTGTGTTAGGTGAAAGGTGGATATTGTTTTTGTGAGTGGCCATATCACTATATCCTTTAACCACGTTGTTATCACCTCTAACGCATTGTTATCATGTAACCACATCATTTTCACAACTAACAACATCATTTTTGCTTTGTGTAATGTCATTTTCATGGTTTTTGTAGGTTCTTATGCTTGTCGAGACCTAACTCAACTTTAAACTACTATTCGTGTGTTTTGCATCTTTGATCAGTCTAAGATCTAACTTCAAACATCATTTTAATTGTATATTACCTTGATTTTGCTTGCATAATATTTTAATATCTCTTATATATATTGTTTTGTGTGTATACCCAAAGCTATAATGTGTATGCTCTCCCCTCACATCACTTGGAAATCTTGGGGATCGAAAATAGCCTACACTTCCCCGTTTATTTTTCTTTCTATGGGAAATGTGACATATATTTCATCCTTATGCACTTGTTATAGTCTATAGGTATCTTACGATGTGGATTTCATGGCCACACATAAAGAGATGTGTCATTTTCTAACGAGGTATATAAATTCAAGGACAACTATCATTATTGGCTAAGTGTTGACTTTCTTTAGGGGTGATGTGAAGTAAGGGATTTCACGTCCCAATACTGGCCTTAGAAAATAACCTTACAACACAAGCTTTGAATACATGTATTGGTAGGTATATAGGGGATGCACCGAATGAGCCTCGTATAGCCCAAATTAAGACCTATCAACCGCACACAATTAGTAGTGCAAGGAGCACAACACTCCCAAAGCTACCCACTATGTACCCCATAATTTGATGGTTGGGATACCAATATATCACCTTTCTACGTGAGGTATGTTTATGGACTACTAGTCACATTACACACCTTCTCTACTAGTGTAGGGTTTGTGGTTTGTTTGATATTGTTTGTGTGTTTTCCAAACCCACGTGTTTGAAAAAATCACACCTAAATCATAATCAATCATATTCCATGAATCAAGCCTAATCATTCTCTATCTATCACCACATTAATCAAACCAATCACACCAATCCTTCATTCTCACCCATAAAACATCCACACTATAAAAATCATCTTCTTCCCCAACAACCAAACATCCACGTATCATTCCTTATTTTTAAAATTACATCTTTTTTTGTATTTAAATATTCTATTTTCCTTTTAAAATTATCCTACACTAGCCGATTTTGAAATTTTTTATTGTGAAATGTAAAATTGTATATATTTATATTAGCTTGATTAAGCAATATTTCTATAATTTTAATCTTTCCTCCCTGGTGATGGGTCTAGTTTTTGAAACGAAACGTCGTAAAAACTAATTCTAATACGCAGATTCCAAATACAATTGATAATGTTGAACTTTGAAAATATCAAATCTTCAATCATTCCTTCTTGTTTAAACATATTAACCTAAGCTTTTAAACCCTATCAAAGCCTAGTCAAGATAATCTACACCCAACCTTTTATCTTATCTATTTTAATCCACATATAACAATCCAAAACATTCCAAATCTAGCTTGATTAAAACTCTAAAACCTAAAAGCTAGTGTATAACCCACAATAAAAAAACACATTAACCATCCAACTATCCATCAATAAATCCTTAGGTCATATATACCGAATATCAACGTCAACCAAAATAAAACCAATATTATGGGTTATCATTTAAAAATCTCATATCGTAGAACTTTGATTAATATTTTATCTCAAAATCACAAAAACCTACTTATCATTTAATCATCACCTCATCTAACGACCATATGTATATCCAAAATCCAATCAACTTGTGAGAAAGATTCATCTACAATCAACAAAAATTACTAATGACACCAAACAAGATATAGGGTTTGATCGGGACTAAACACACATAATTAAGATCCTCTCATGAATCCTTAGATCGATGATAAAGTTCACGAAGATGATGAAGAAATTATCGTGAACCGAAGAAGAATATAATTAAGGGATTCATAATGAATTTATCTCGATCGAAAAGGAAGGGCCTAACTCGACCAATACTTGTATAATGATAAAGATGATCTTCTCCTGTAACTCATCAACGTAGGAGCCAAACTACCACCTAACTATGACCTTGATAACCTAAGAAACATCATGATCCAAAGATATAATGAATAAGAAAAACCATCCACAAGCTCAAATCCCTTTGAAAAAGAATAATATCTTACCAAATCTATAAATATAAACCATTTGAAAGATGGAAAGGGAAGACCAACCTAGAATGACAAGCGAATGATACCTCAAACAAGCCTTGTGTGACCAAATAACACAAATATCCTTCTAATTGGCTGCTCTCACTTTCCAAATAAACCTTGATACTTGATGAATAACCCTAGTAATGGAAGCCATCCAAACTTCTTTAATCCCATGCAAACCGGAAAAGATCGCTTTGAAGCCAAATTCATTCTACCATCAACTCCCATGTTCATATCATCATTCATAATTAAGAGTGGTAAATAATGAAATATGATCTATAATGGTTTCAATTAGGAATGCAAGACAAGAAGTACATGTTTGAATATTTATGTCTTTATCCACTATACACCATGATCCTCTCGAGTTCACTTTCCACCCTACTTCGAACCGCCCAAATTTGAGAAATGTAGGGGGAAATGAATCCCAAATAAGCATGTAAAGGAGTTTTATATGGATTACAAATAATTATCCTATAATGATGTTTATTTACTAAGACTATTTATATGAATCTTGGGCGAGATGCGCACTTACTTGGTTCATGCACCTACCTAAGGGATCCATTACAAACTTCACTAATTTTTCTAATAATTTTGTTAGACACTTATCCTATAACATTGAGCATGAGATCATAATGAAAGATTTGTGTGACAAATAATAAAGAAATAGATAAATATTGTCATCCTTCTTACAAATAGGGTGGAGTCTAGCTTGTCAATTCCTTGCACAATTCCATAAAATAGTTAATCAAAAATTTCATTTCCAACCTAATCTAGACACATTTTCTTTGCGACTCCTAAATCCTTCATTGTAAATGTATGAACTAACTTTTCCTTAAGCTCAACAATGTCCTGCTACTAGATCTTGCAATAAGCATATCATCTACATACAGTAACAAAATAATATAGCTTCCATTTTCAAGCTTCTTGAAATAAACACAATGGTCAGATTCACATCTCATATAACCATACTCATGCATAAAACTGTCAAACCTCATATACCATTGCCTTGGAGCTTGCTTGAGCCCATACAAGCTCTTTTTCAACCTACACACAAGTTTTTCCTTACCCTTGACTTCATAACCAAGTGGTTGTTGCATATATATCTCTTCCTCCAAATCACCGTGAAGGAAATTCATCTTAACATCAAGTTTCTCTAAGTGCAAATCTTCTACTACAACTAAACTCAACACAATACGTAATGGAAGTCATTTTTACTACAAGAGAAAAAATCTCACCAAAATCAATACCTACTTTTTGTGCAAACCCTTTTACCACAAGCCTTGCCTTGTATCTTTTTTGTCCACCCTCTTCTTCCTTGATCCTATAAACCCATTTGTTCTGCAATGTTCTCTTACTTGCTAACAACTTAACCAAATCCCATATCTAGTTTTTTTTTCAAGGAATCCATCTCCTCATCCATGCCATGCTCCCACTTCTTATGGGTTTCATCTTACATTGCTTCTTCAAAACTTTCGGGCTCACCACTATTAGTCAATAATAGATAAAATAAGGAAGGTGTAAATATTTTTGGAGGTCTACTTACCCATTGTGACCTTCTCATAGAAATTTGGGGTGTCATAGGCTCATTTTGTACATCTTGTACATTCGTATCAACCTCTGACAGTGACCTACGCTAGTCTTTGCCGATGTCGGTTGCGGCGCAACCGACGTTGGTCCTCTACTACCGACATTGGTCCCGGTTCTATCGACATCAATTTAGGCTACCGATGCTTAGGTTCATCTAGAATCGACACCGCATACATGTAGGTGTCAATTTTAAATATGAGAATGCATTTTCTTCCACAAACTCTTCCATTGGTTCATCCTTGGGTATCAAAATTTGATCCTTGTACATTCTCTTTACATTCCACTCAGTGTCACGACTCATAACAATCTTACCACCATCTAAATCCCAAAAATAAAATCCAAAATCACCAAAGCCATTTCAATGAAAGTGCATCTCTTGGATTTAGCATCCAACTTCTTCTTATTTTCTTTATCAACATGCATAAAAACTTATAAACCAAATACTCTAAGAAACGAAAGATCTAACTCTTTTCCAGTCCAAGCTTCTTCTGGTATTCCACCATCCAGTGCACTTGAAGGCCCATAATTGATTAAGTATACTATTGTACCTCTTTGCTTCTATCTAAAAATACAAGGGTAATCCAACATGTATCCTCGGGCTTCTTGCATGTTCCATGATAATTCTGTTCATTCTTTTAGCCACACCATTCTCTTGTGGTGTTCTAGGAACCCTTCTTTTTCTATGTATTCCATTCACTAAACAATAATCATTGAAAGTGGTCTAAAAATTAATTCACCGAACAGTAATCCGTGAAAGTGGTCTAAAAATATTTAGAAAACAGAGCGCTTTCCATTTGCCCGCCATAACTATATCAAAAAATATTGAAATCAATTTTTTTAACGTGTATAGAATTTCTCCACACTTGGGATGGTATAAGTTTTATCACATTTTGATAAGCGAAACAAAATTTGCAGTCTTAAACGTAGACATGAACATTCACGGAAAAAATGTCTTAAAGACCTATTGTTAGTAAAAATTATAAAATGATATTTATCTTATTCTATTCACTTTAAAATCAATATTTCTACGAAGCTAACAATCTCCCCTACACGATGACACCATTTTTGTGAAATGTTTTTAGTTTTTTAGCATGGTTTAAGTCTATCGAAGAGCAAATATGAAGTTTTTTTACCCTTTACACTTCATAATGACCTTCTATAGCTTTGGTTGGGGCAAAACAAAGATTTCCCAGCCTTAGGGTCGTATTTGATAATACAGATAGAACCGCGATCGCGGTTTACAAACCGTGATTACGGATTTTTAAAAAGAACATGATCGTGCTTTATATACATGAGCGCGGTTTATAAAGTGTGATCACGGTTAATAAATCATATTTATACGCATCTCAATGTTCTAATTACCATGTGATTTTTACTGTTTGAATTTATTATGCAATTATCATGAAATTTTGTCGTTTTCTCGCATGTTTTTCTTATCACCGAAAATAAAACATCGGAGGAGACAAGAAATGAAGTCAAAAAGGAATTCATTAAGTAAAAAAACACCAAACAAATTAGAGGTAAACAGATTTAAAAATGCTTTGAGCGAATGCGGAATCTTCGTGAATCAAGAAGAGGTTCATTTTCAACCCCTACTATTATGTGATGAGGAACCAAGTAATGTTTTTATTGTCGATGTTGAAGTTGAATTAAATACTCGTGATGAAGATGTTTTTACTGTCAATGTTGAAGAAGAATTAAATACTCATCATGTAGCAAATGTTGAAATTGAAGGAGACAATGAAAATGTGAATTAAAAAATTCGAGTTGAAATCAGATAGGCAAAATTCAAACAAAAAAACCTCCTACGATTTTCCGTAAGAAACCTAATTATTTTATTGAAATTGATGAAAACATTTTGAAACCAATGTGTGACAAACTATTGCCACAGAAATTTGGGATAATCATTTTGAAATTTTAAATGATTCCCAAAGATGTTAGTTGTTGGTTAGTTTGATGAAATTGAATAAAATGAGACCTATATTAAACACCTTAGGATTGATGACATGTAATATACGTGGTCAAACCTTTACAATTATTGAAAACCTTCATGATGCATATCACACGGTTGGTGTCGAGAGACGTCTAGGGATAATAATATTGTGCATCGTGTACTTGCTACTAGTGTTGTAAGTGAATCAATAAAAAACAACGTTTGATTACGCAAAACAAGTCGAATGTTGCAAGTTAATCGAAAAACTCTAATGAAAGCAATTGAATGACGTAATATCCTTCAATCACTCAATAACGCCGATTTTTGGGCATTTTTAGCTAGAGCACCACGTAAGGACAAATATAATACTGATACTATAAGAGAAGTTATTCAATTTTGGCATGATAACACTAGAGTTTCACCTAATACATGAGATGTTGTAAAACAGAGAGTTGGTTCTATTAATTGCGAACCACATTTAAAAATTTCTTAGATATGACTCAAACTCAATTTTTTCGTAAGTTTGAACAAGAGCATCTGGAAATTAAAATTAGTCAACATTTTTTTGAAATGTTAAAACCATTCTATGTGAAAATCAACCACACTCGCACCACTTGTTGTAGGCAACATGTTGAATTTGCTATGCATTATGCTAAATTTTTATGTATTCGTTCTATTTTGCATTCTGAAACTATGTTATCGAATGTGGTGTTCAAGTTCCACCAATATCTTCCAAGGATTTCATTCCTACGATATTTTATGAAAAAGAAGTTGGACAATTTTTTTATAGTCATGATTGTTTAGATGGAAGTTGTGGTACATGTGGCGATTACCTAAATTGGAAAGTTGCATCCATGAGCAAATTGAAGGTGCAATAGGAAATAATTTAGTTGAGTTTGATGAATATAAATCAGTTTCATACTAGTTGAAAGATTGAAAAGAGTCTAAACGGTGTGAGCTAGTTACAGAACATATGTCTACGTTTTTCAATTTATGAGAAAATTTAAGGATGAAATTATTTATGAGTATGTTAGGCATACACACAGAGCCCGATGGTTGGATGAACAGTTCAAGATATGCAAATACACATTTCCTATTGGTACTATTGTTTCAAAGGGTCGATTTTGCTTTGAGAATTACACATTGCAACCACAAATGGAGGTTCAATCACAATATTACAACTCAGTACAAGTTGTCTTTTTTTTGCATATAACATTTATAAATTCTCCTGACAGTACAGAGAATGATTAATTTTTTTAAGAGAGTACCACTTTTATATCAGTGATGGTCGTACTCATTCTACTGAATTTATGCAAGGGTGTTTCCATTTATTTTATGGAAACTTGTCTAATAGGGACATCCACTTCAAACAACATTATATATGGTCAGATAATTACACGTCTCATTTTAAGAATGCACGAATGTTTTATTGGATGAGCATGATGCACGTCAATATGGGTGTGCAACATATTTGGAGTTTCACTGAGGTTGGACATGGAAAAGGAGAGCATGACTATGCAGAGGCATATGTGGAAAGAGCTCTTGCAAGAGAAGAGTTGAAGTACAAAGATGGTGCTAAATTGAAAGATGCAAAAAGCATAGTGGAATGGTGTATTGACAACATGGCCCGAGGCTCTCAAGAAATTTCCACGATTCGCAGATATTTTTGGTTGATAGAGGAACAAAAAATTGCTAACTACGAGGATTGTATGACACTCATTGAATCCAGTGATATACAATCATTTTGTAGCTTAGACGCTACTTCGTGGGCCACATGGACAAGAAAGTTGACATGTTTTTGTGCATCTTGTATCGAATTTGTCACTGTTGAGTGTGATTCACAAGAATGGGTGGATGGATGGAATTGTAGGCCTCTAACTATGCTTCCTAGTTATCAACCTCCATAAGCATTACGACTTGTTTCTGCAGATGAAGTTGCAACATCTAAGGACTTTGATGAAATTTTGATTTTGGTACAACAAGGTATTTATGGTTATTTACAATTTTTGTATTGAGTTATGTCCATTGAATTTTTAATATGTATAATTTAAATTTGAGTTGAAACCTTTTTTAGGACATGTGTTTACATTTATTGCGACAAAAGACAATGAAGAAGGAATAGACTATTTCTTATGTCATTGCATCGAGGAAAGAAATAATTTGACTTCTCCTATTATAGATGGCAAAGATATTGAGTACCATACAGGTTCAGTGGTAGTTACTGGAACTTGGCTTCAACGGTATCCATTAAAAACTCCTTTGTTTGGGTGTTTGAAGACTTTGAGACGCACACGAGAAAATACTCTTATATTTACATCTAGTTCTAGCGACAAATATTCAGCTGTATAGATATCAAGGAAGGCCTAATAACACGATTCTTTGGAAGGTTCGAGAGTCAGATCATGAAGTAATCATGTCCGCTATTCAGAGTAGATCCGATCCTGATGGTTCATTGGAATGAATTTACAATGCTTATGTCTGGTATATATAATTTCTTTGGTATATATAAATTTGTTAGTTAGATAAATTTAAGTTCATATATTTTATTAAATTTGTGTATTTTGTATATATCTAGTATGGTTTTGATTTGAAACTTAAATTTCTTTGACTAACACTTTTATATGCAGGTTAGTGGTGCCAGAAAAGCTTCCACTTTCATGTGGTTGCACTGTTAGTAGAGAATTATAAATTCTCGAAGCTAAGAGAAGCTTTCATTATTTTACAAGAAAAGAGAAGCAATTAATAATGATTTATATACCTATAGAGGGGGTTCTTGGCTCCGAAGGAGGTAGCCCAGAATGACCTGGAGCTTAGAAAACTAAAACAACACCTCCCCAAGTGTTTACAAGACCATCCCTACGCGTGAGCACAGTCGGTTTGGTGCCACGACCCACCGTTTGTAAAATATATCGTTTGACAACCTTACACTGTCTCAAACTACACTATTAGGTGCATTTACAAACAATAGGGCAATGAGAGCACCAATTGGAGAAGGAAAAACCAAGACAAGCTATTATAGAGGGTCCCTACGTCAAGGTGCAGGATCAGACGAGATGTCTCTAGGTGCCACTGGAGTCTGCGTAGCCACCCGTCGAAGTTGAACAATTTTTTGGTCTCAGGGCTCTTAAGGGACTATGACCAAACAAGGTAGCCTAGAAGCAATGACATTGTCATGCCAAAACGATGGCTCCTCTAGTGTTCACCTAGCCACCCGAACATTTTCGCTAGCTTCGGTTTCAGTTCCACACCGCTCAAACTATATCATTTGACAAAATATATCATTTGGACACTTTACACTGGCTCAAACTATACTATTCGGCGTTTGCAAATAATAGGGCAGCGAGAGCACCGATTGGAGAAGGAAAAATTGAGATAGGCTATTGTAGAGGGTCCCTACGCCGAGGTGTATGATCAAATGAGACATCCTTAGGTGCCATGGAGTGTGCGTAGTCACCCATTGAAGTTGAACGATTTTTTGGTCTCAGGGCTCTTAAGGGACTACACTCGAATGAGGTAGCCTGGAAGCAACGACGTTGTCATGCACCAAAATGGTGCCTCTTCTAGCATTCACTTGGCCACCCGGATGTGTCCGCACAGTTATTTTGGTGCCACGACCCACCATTTGCAAAATATATCGTTTGATAGCCTTCCACTATCTCAAACTACACTATTCGGGCATTTACAAACAATAGGGCAACGAGAGCACCGATTGGAGAAGGAAAAAACTGAGACAAGATATTGTAGAGGGTACCTACGCTGAGGTGTAGTATCAAACGAGACATATTTAGGTGCCACGAGTCTGCATAGTCACCCGTCGAAGTTGAATGATTTTTTGGTCTCAGGGCTCTTAAGGGACTACGCCCAAACGAGGTAGCCCGAAAGCAACGACATTGTCGTGCACCAAAACAATGCCTCCTCTAACATTCACCTGGCCACCCAGACATGTCTACGCATCAATTTGGTGCCACGACCCACCATTTACAAAATATACCGTTTGATAGCCTTACACTAGCTCAAACTACACTATTCGGCGCATTTGCAAACAATAGGGCAATGAGAGCACCGATTGGAGAAGGAAAAAACTGAGACAAACTATTGTAGAGGGTCCCTACACCAAGGTGTAGGATCAAATGAGACATCCTTAGGTGTCATGGAGTGCGCGTAGTCACCCGTCGAAGTTGAACGATTTTTTGGTCTTAGGGCTCTTAAGGGACTACGCCCGAACGAGGTAGCTTAGAAGCACCCAGGCGTTGTCGCGGACCAAAACAATGCCTTTTCTAGCGTTCACATGGCCACTCGGATGTGTTTGCGTATTCGGTTCAAAGGCCACGACACACCGTTTACAAAATATACCGTTTGACAGCCTTACATCGGCTCAAACTACACTATTAAGCACGTTTGCAAATAATAGGGCAAATGAGATCACCGATTGGAGAATGAAAAAAGCTGAGACATGATATTGTAGAGGGTTCCTATGCTTTGAGGTGTAAGATTAGACAAGATGTCTCTAGGTGCCACGGAGTCTGCGTAGCCACCCGTCGAAGTTGAACGGTTTTTTGGTCTCAGGGCTCTTAAGGGACTACATCCCAACGAGGTAGCCGGAAGCAACGACGTTTTCACACACCAAAGCGACACCTCCTCTAGCATTCACCCGGCCAATCGATGTGTCGGCATAGTCGGTTCAGTACCATGACCCACTGTTTGTAAAATATACCGTTTGACAGCCTTACAGTGACTCAAACTACACTATTTGGTGCGTTTGTAAACAATAGGGCAGCGAGAGCACCGATTGGAGAAGGAAAAAAATGAGACAAACTATTGTAGAGGGTCCCTACGCTAAGGTATAGGATCAGATGAGACGTCTCTAGGTGCCACGGAGTCTGCGTAGCCACCCGTCAAAGTTGAACGATTTTTTGGTCTCAGGGCTCTTAAGGGACTACGCCCGAACGAGGTAGCTCGGAAGTAACGACATTGTCGTGCACCAAAATGACACCTCATTTAGTATTTACCTAGCCACCAGGACGTGTACTGCAGACAATGTCGGTTTGGTGCCACGACCCACCGTTTACAAAATATACCATTTGACAACCTTACACTGTCTCAAACTACACTATTTAGTGCGTTTGCAAACAATAGGGCAACGAGAGCACCGATTGGAGAAGGAAAAAACCAAGACAGGATATTATAGAGGGTCCCTACGCCGAGGTGTAGGATCACACGAGACGTCCTTAGGTGCCACGGAGTTTGCATAGTCACTCGTCGAAGTTGAACGATTTTTTGGTCTTAGGGCTCTTAAGGGACTCGCCCAAACGAGGTAGCCCGGAAGCAATGACGCTGTTGCGCATCAAAACGATGCCTGCTCTAGCATTCACCTAGCCACCTGGACATTTCCACCCATTCGGTTTGGTGCCACGACCCACCGTTTACAATATATATCGTTTGACAACCTTACATTGTCTCAAACTACACTATTTGACATGTTTGCAAACAATAGGGCAGTGAGAGCACCGATTGGAGAAGGAAAAAACTGAGATAGGCTATTATAGAGGGTACCTATGCCAAGGTGTAGGATCAAACGAGATGTCCTTAGGTGCCACGAGTTTGCGTAGTCACCCGTCGAAGTTGAACGATTTTTGGTCTCAAGGCTCTTAAGGGACTACGCCCGAACAAGGTAACTGGAAGCAATGACGTTGTCACGCACCGAAACAACGCCTCCTCTAGTGTTCACCTGGCCACCCGGACATGTCCGCATAGTCGGTTTGGTGCCACGACCCACCGTTTACAAAATATATTGTTTGACAACCTTACACTATCTCAAACTACACTATTCAATGCGTTTGCAAACAATAGGGCAACGAGAGCACCGATTGGAGAAGGAAAAAACCGAGACAGGCTATTGTAGAGGGTCCCTACGCCGAGGTGTAAGATTGAATGAGACATCCTTAGGTGCCACAGTCTGCGTAGTCACCCGTTGAAGTTGAACGATTTTTTGGTCTCAAGGCTCTTAAGGGACTACGCCCGAATGAGGTAGCTCGGAAGCAACGACATTGTCGCACACCGAAAAAATGCCTCCTCTAGCATTCACCTAGCCACCCGACATGTCCATGTAGTTGGTTCGGTGCCACGACCGATTGTTTTCAACAATTACAACTTTTCAACAATTATAATCATAATGCTTAGCACATTCTAATCATAATGCTTAAGCACATGTCCTTGATTGACCTTGTTTTAGAATCATAATGCTTAGCACATTCTAGTACAAACTCAGGCAATTGAGCAAGTACTAGGAAAAACAATCTGCTTGTATTAACCCACTTCTAGTCAAGGCCTGCATGAGAGGTGTTTGAATTTTGGCCTTAGATCTTTCAATCAATTCACTAATGGAGACATGCCCCATGTCTATGTCACTGATTTCAGTAAGCTTGGATACAATACAAGATTCCACTGGATAGCCTTTATACTCATACTTCATCTTACTCCTTTTGCTACCTTTGGTTGAGTTGGATTCAGCCTTGCCTTTACCTTTCTTAGCCTTGGAAGTTTCTTCAATGACAAGATTAGGGTCTTCTCGAATAACAACAACTTCTTCCCACAATAACTTCACTTGCTTCAAGTGACTCTTCCCTTCCCTCAGACATCTACTCTCCTTCAAGTAACCAATGTGCTTCAACTACTGAAATATTAGCAATAGTCCCTACTTTAAATATAGAATTCAAGTCAAGTTACATTATTTCAATTCCATGCAGATATTCAGATTCAATCTGATCATGAAAATGCATTGAGATCCTTTTAGAAGTGGAGTTCAAAGTTCACTTGGAAGAGATCAAGAAAAATAGCTCATTTTGTAATGTATTGTGGGTTCTTTAGATGCCCTTACTTGAGACTTGAAATTTAACAAGCAAGAGTAATTCAATTCGCACAATGAAGAATAAGTAAACTCTTTTTAAAACACTGCAATATATGGGAAGTAGCTTCCCCTTGGAAACCTGCAATGTATAGGAGTAATCACCCATCGTTTTAACGTAAAGAATATCGGGAGTATTAAGTAATCCAAAACCCGCAAGGAAATAAGAAGTAACAAGGGGTCAGTTTAGCACAACTTACAAGTCTTAAGTAAAATAATTGTAGAAACCTGCAAGTCATTAGAAGTATGAGTGACCAAAAACACCACAATGTATATAAAGTAATGGGCAATCCGTTTAGCGCAAAACATAGGTTGAGAAGTAGAAGTAGTTCCAAACAGTAAATAACATAGCAAGTAACAACTATTCAAATCCACACAAACAAGAGGAAGATCAATGTGGTGTTCCAAAGGATGATTACTTTGAAGAAGTGACTACCCTTAACCTTGAGTTGAAGTAATACAAAAACTTGCAATGCTAGATGCTACTGAGGAAATGTTATGCGATGTTTCCAAATTACTTTGCTTTCACGAAATAGATAAGTAAGAGCAATCCTAAACTCTGCAATACATAGGAAGCAATGAGTAGTTTGAATACCTGATAGGTAATGTAAAAGCTTAACTACTTGATACTCGAAGGAAGAACTAACAACCCCACAAAACCCACAAGATCACTAAGACAAAACCATGGTTTTGCAAATGATAGAAAATTTAAAGGCATTTCATCAAAAGGTAATAACGGGTCAATGGAACTAGCAAAACCCTAATCCATTTTGACAAAAATGACCTAATTCCAATCCACTTCACAAAACATAGAGAAACAAACACCCTAGAGGAAAAAACAACAAACTAAACAAATAAACAACACAAAGGAAGAAATAAACAAGAAAAGGAAGAAGGAAAAACAAAGTACTAACCTTTCCTACAAATGGGTCAAATTCGGTTTGCACAAATTCTTCTCCAATCGATCGCACGAGATTGCTCAAGGTTCGAGAGATCAAACAACTTCTCTCTGAGTAAACACAATGCATGGAATTGACGTGTTATTTCTTATGATTTTATATATTCCAGCTCATTAATGCAGATCGTACAAATGCTATGTCGACATTCTCCTTATATGCGGGTTTTGAGAATAGCTTAACTTCGTTATTTTTAAAGAAGTAAAGCACCCTCAAAACATCGATAACTTAAGTGCTTAGTTATGCGGCCTTTGAGAGTTACTTTACTTGCTTTACCTTGTAAAGTAGTTGGGATTTAGCGCAAAGAAGACAAGTAGTTAGGTATCGATTTAGTGCAATGAAGGGCTTAGCTTTATGGCGTTCAAGGATTACTTTACTTGCTTAATGTTAAGAAGTAAAAGTATTTCGGTTTAACGCAAAGATGAGAAGTAAAAGCATCATAGTTTAGCGCAAAACTAAGAAATATGAGCCAACTTTGTGGGGTTTTCAAACTACTTGACTTATCAATTTTAATAAGTAGAAGCACTCCTATTTAGCGCAAAGAAGGAGGCCTATGTGAATCGGGTTTTGGAGGATAAACTACTTGTTACTTAGAAGTAAAGCACTCTGCAAACCCGATTTCTTAAGAGAACAAGTAATTGACTTTTCAGAGCTTTTAAAGCACTTTGAGCACATGGGTATTTCATCAACTATCCCTAAGCAATCTCCTGTAACCTCTTGAAGAATTATAAAGCATTCCTGCAACCCAAATTAGTTAAGGCAACAACCTAAACATACTAAACAACTCAAAGAGCTACAAACAACATGAACACAACTCTTCACAAGACATGAAAACTCAAAATTTTTAAAGGGTACCCCAAAATTTCTAAGTGAAATTTTGGGGACACTAGTTGGCTCCGTTTATGGACATCTTTATTTCTACCCAAAGGGAAGAAATGAAGATGAGATCCCAATATCTCTGGTTTCAAGTCTTGTTCATTGGGTCCAGAGTCACAAGAAGGGAAACACAAACACAACACTAAACACTAAAAATTATTTATATACATACATATTTTACCATGAATCATCAATTTTTGAAAAACTTCAAGTGTTTGCCCATTGTATGGCAACGACAATTCAACTCCATCCTGGTAGGCAAGGATGAAACTATTAGCGCCAACAAACCTCGCAATCATAAATGATCCCTTTCACAGTGAATCAAGTTTACCTTGCAATCTCTTTGGTTCGTTCTTCTTACCCATAGGAGCACCCACTCTCCAACTTCAAACTTCCTAACTATAATTCTTTTGTGTAGTTACTTTATAACATAAGTAAACATATAATAGCCATTCCAAGATACAACGAAAACAGAATAAGCAAACAAATAACTTAAAATTTCAATCAGCGGAAAGAAAATCCGCAAACTAAACAAAAATCTAAGAGAGCAACGGTAAATGTTCAAAATGACGCACGACGAAGCTCAAACTTATTTTCCATAAGCCCTAAACTCCGAGGGTTTAGTCGGTTATCCCGCGGTAAATCAATTATTTGTTCCTACTGGTAAATTTCAGCCACCTGAACAACATAATTCTCTGCCATATTCTACGACATTTAATGTGTATGAACTTATCAGGTAAGAAGACATTTTCACTCATATTTTAAAATGCTAAATAAATTTACAGTGCACTGTTAAATATCCAATAAAAGCACGCTGTGACTGCATCTTAATGTTAAAAGTTTGAGTATGTTCGACAATATAAAAGTTTTCAATATAGTCAGCTTTAAATAGGAAAACGTACAGATTGTATTTTGTTCAAGTAAAATGCGATTT
This sequence comes from Taxus wallichiana var. yunnanensis, assembly GCA_018340775.1. Classification (NCBI taxonomy): domain Eukaryota; kingdom Viridiplantae; phylum Streptophyta; class Pinopsida; order Cupressales; family Taxaceae; genus Taxus; species Taxus wallichiana. The sequence continues at coordinate 768,215,197 of CM031239.1, read as the reverse complement.
TACTGTTTTTTTTTTGTTTCAATTTGAAGAGTTAAAATGCTATCAGTGTACACGGGGCCTTGTGATTGAAGGCCTTTGGAAGTCATGGCCACGGTTCGAGACATAGAAGACATCGTTGCTAAATTAACCTCTGACAAGGCCAAAACTCGCGAGGTATTACGTTTAGAAGATAATTTTTTCCCATTTGTATGTATATGATCTGTATTAAATTGCATTAGAACATGCGACTTTGTCTAAATGCAAATTGAATGTAATGTAGGAGGGAATTAAAGTGTTAAACAGCTATTTGGATGGAGGGAGTTGCAGAAGCTTTTGTTTGCTGCTCGATCAGCAAACTGTGAAGCTCCGGCCACAGGAGATACACCGCAGTAAGTGTCTCATAAATGTTTTTCTAGTATTTTTTTAACATCACAACCGCACCACATGTCCGCTAGAATCATGGGCCGTATTATTGGGGTGAGGGTGTTTGAACTTTGGTCACACAGTTACAGGTGTGCGCTTTACACTACAAACCCTTTATGTCACATTAAATATTATTTTATAGAACTTTGAAAACTTTTCCAATACTAATGGGTTTTTGTAGAGATTGCTACTTCTGTAAGTTGTTATGTCAAGGCCTACTCTGAGTGGGAGCACCACCTGTGGTGACTGTCCTCCCTCGCCCTGCAGCTGGGATATATTGCCCCTGATGCTGCTGCTGCCTATCCTCAGTCTTGGTGGTGCTAGGTGCGCCTTTCTGCAGTGCCGTTGGGTCTACCTGAGGGTCCGGCCCTCCTTCCTGTGCTGTCATTGCTGCTGGTGGCACTCCTCCAGTTACAAGTTGTCTTACCTGCACCCTGGGCTATGTCTGGCCACCTCGCACTGCCAGAACCTAAGGACCTGGATGGTCATAAATTACATGAGGTTCCCCGAACTTTGGCTCCCTGCACAAATGTGGGCCACATATCTGGAGCCTATGTCTGTCCACTGAGCTAGCACCTGACCCCTCCATTTGGATGCCCAGGCAACATCTACTGGTAGATCCAGATAGTCTGCTGTGTCGGGAAGCACTGTTGGCCAGCACAGAGGTAAACTCCTGTAGACAGTAGACCCACTCTAGTATTATGATCATGTATGTCACACTCACACCCCGATTCACTGTGACTGATATGGTCCAACTGCTGGTACAGGACCAGAGATGTATTGTCCCAAATGTATCTCTTGTCTCTGTCTGCTCCAATGGCGGTGGTGGTCCTGTACAAGGGTAACACACCGGTGCTCTGTTTGCCTTAGAACATACCTACAATGACTGCCTCAATCACTGATCATAATTGAGGGGAGCCTGCTAGCCCCTTATTTTACGGAGACGTTATATGAGCTTATATGGATGTTTGGCCCGCCAAGTCACAGGCACGCTGCTAGTATATCTTCCACCATTGTTCTCTAACCCATACCCTGTTTGACCTGCCCTGGACAACTGCTACATGTCCTCCGTGTTGAGAGTGAGCTCTAGATCTGGCCCCAGGCAGAATATATGATTGTCCAGACTGAAAGTCCTGACTAGTGTGATTAGCACCTATTCTACCATACCGAGGCTACATGTGCTTGCCTCTAGAGCCCCACCTCTCTAATTAAGGCAGCGCAGGCTGCTGGCAGTGTGACCGCCTCTGATGCCAACCACTCAGGGACTCCCTCTTGGCTTCCTACCTCATCATCTGCTAAGACTCGCTGTGGTGGGGGCACTGACGGTAACCACCGCTGGCATCCTCAACCTCCTCTGCCCCACCTCTACATTACATCAACATGCAAAGGAGTTAATGCCTCCTCAAAGTCAAGTTAAAAGTGTAAGAAAATACAAATTTTCTGATCCTTTCTTCTTCTTCCTTTCCCATGTAATTCCCTGCCTTCTCCTGGCCAGGCTGTGAGTTTCTAAATAACTCGGGGCTTGCCTTTCTCTTAGGCTGTGGATTTTCGTGAAAACCTACACCACTGCTGTGTCATGATGGATGCCTTGGAAACCCCAAGGCATCCATTTTGTGTTCCTCTCATCACACTCTGAAGAGTGGTCATAGTCAAAATGACCCTGTCATCGTGATGAACGTTTTAATGCCAATTTTGGTCGAGCTTCAATGATGATATTCGATGGAATCAACATAAACGTTCGTTACACCACTCTTCATACAAAAACTCAAAAGTTTTAGCATATTTGGGATCGCAGTTCATACCTATTCCATGTTGTCTAGTTTGCACTTGAGGTGTGGGCTTCATTGGCACTTTTCTCATAGGTGGGGGTTCACTAGGCCTTAAGTTTTTACCTTCATTCGGCTTTTCTCTCTCTCATTATTTCTCAAATTTTAATGCGAGGCAAGCAAACCCCTTGAGAGTTGGAGGTGGTGAAATATGTTTGGGAACCAAAAGAAGAGTACAAGCCATAAATGGTGATGAAGGTTAGTGAAATTGTGACATAGATGTGGGACTCAAACACAATGGAATATTTGAAGACAATGCACGAGCCGAGTGTAGAGAAGTCAATTTACTATTCCTTTTGGTACATACTATGATATTTCCTTGGAATCCTCAGTCCAGAGTGTTAGATTGTGCATAGTGCTATAAAGCATAACCAAGGGCAGTTATATCTAGGTTTAGATATTCAATTGTTCACTTAGCAGCTGAATTTTCAAGGTCATTCTAGGGCTGCATGTAAATGAAGTGAAGAACATTCGCAAACATTCATTCATTGACTACTTCAAAAATAAATCAAACACCTCTAAATAAAAACAAATCATGAATGACAAGTGAGTCCCAAGAGTCCTTACCAAAACACGGTTTTTTAGGCATACAAATTTCAAGCAGTACAAGAATTATATTTTTCTGTTGAGAAGAATTGGGAAAGAAAAGGATTATTTTTAGTTTAAATGTTGGATGTATTTCATGATCAACAGAGTCCACAACAACAAAAAATAATTCAAGTGGGGAAGAGTTATCAGCAATGCTTTGCATGACAACTCTTACTATAAAAATTGAAAAGAAATTGTCTTAATTGATTTATTCCCTATGACAACAAAAGAATGAGCCTTTGCTTCTTACAATATGGATGTACAGAGAGAAAATGATTACTGGCGTTATGTGAAGTTCTAAGAGGGAATCTGAAAATCACATGTGCATGATCAATGGTGGTTTTATGTACCAAGTGATTGATGATATCAAGAATAATTTTGGCTTCGGTAGGGTTTTTGACATAGTCTGAAGCATTGATATATTTAACAGGCGTAAATCAGGGTTTGTGGATTTGAAGGGCAACGTGCTTACCCAATTTGTTCCTGATCACATTCTGCTATTAGAATGTGCCAGACAAACACTAGCGGTTTCCAAAATCCTTAGTGCTAAGAAGAAAAGTTTGACCATCCTATACCTAAGAGCTATACATCTGTAACTGACTTTTCACAATAAATTTGTATTAAGGTACAAGTTGAAAGGGGTGCTAACTAGGATGAGATATGATAGGAGAGAAAAAAAAAATCCTCAAACTGATACTTTACACATTTTCTCGATCCCTAGGAAGATGGCATAGCTTATTGTTACAATGATACACATGTAAATGGTAAAAGATAGGATAGACAACTTAAGAGCACTCCATTATTTCTATGAGTCAAATGACAAGCATGGTGGTGAATTTATGCATGGTTGAAAAGGGAAATATATATTACAGATAATGAAAGGCCTCAGACACCCGACATCTCAGTTGGAGAGTCTAGCATGCAAGAAACTGAAAAAAATTGAAGAGTCATCACAAATAATGGTGGATGCGTCTTTTGTTAGAGTGGACACTCCTCCTTAGGTGCCCAATAGTTCTCAAATCCAACAATCACTTCCATCTAATGAGGTTCCTAAAGTTCTTGGTCATAATAGATAGCATAGTTCAAAAAATCGTAAATCGGGATTAATCGGCAAGCCAAATTTTGAATCGAAAATCGGGAATCGGCAAAAAATCGGCAAAAATCGGCAACTTTTAAAAACATTTAAATTCATAAAATATACTTAAATTAAATGTAAAAATAATGTTAAATGATGCGAGAAGTGACTCTATAGAATGCCATATTTTTAAAATTGTTATACAATATTGATTCTTGAATATACTATTATTAATATATAGAATATACAGAATTTATACTTAATAGTTAATAGTATAATACTTAATATTAATACTTATAGTATTTATTAAAATTTAATATTAATATTACAGTATACAATGCACTATACACTGTATACACTGTACACTATACAGTATTTAGTAATTTACAATTACACTTACAGTATTTAGTTTTACTATTTATAATATATATTAATATATATTATACAGTATTAATAATAAATATTAATATACTATAGTCTAGACTGTATATTATACAGTATTTACTATTACTATCAAGTTATTAACTATTAATATTAATATACACTATTAATATTAATAATAATATACAGTATTAATATTAATACTTAATAATAAATTTAAAGTAGTTTAATTTTTACCTGCTGCCGCTGGAAATGGGCACGAAATGACTGAACTGGAGCCACGAACTGGTAAATGCCACGAAATGGAGCCACGAGCTGATGGTAATGAGCCACGGATCTGTCGGAAATGGCCTTGCAGTAGCAAAAATGAAAGTCAAATGCCCTCGCAGTAGTAAACGCAAGTCGCTGTTGCAAAAACGAAGTCGTGAAAAGAGAAAAGAGGATTAAAAAAAAACGATTTAGTCTATTTTCGTGTTATACCCTAGGCCGCGGTTTTCCCCCCGATTTAAGCCGATTTTAGCCGCGATTTTCAACGATTTTTGCAGGGTTTTTGACCGCGATTTATGGGCGATTCATCAGATTACAAAAACCGCGATTTTTAAGAAGTTTAATCGTTTTGCTAGAAGAACACGATTTATCGGCGATTTATCGCGATTTTTGAATTAGAGATAGATAGTGTTAAAAAATGTCTATGGGAAATTTGCCATAATTGATAGTTCTAGGGACAATATATAGAGATGGATATCTTTAGACAAAAAAGAATGAAAATGAGGGACTGGTTAAAACAACAGGTTGAGTTCCAATAAGGCCTCCAATGTGAAAAGGGGATATGTCACTGGTTCTTGAAATGGTGACAAGGATGATAATGATTCTCACTAAAGGAGGAAAACAAGCAACGGGCCATTGGATAGCTCACCAAAAATTAAAAAGTAAAGAAAGGACAACCCAAAAACTTAAGGGGCAAGAAGAATCTAAACAAAGAAGATGAAGCTAACATGATGATGGAAGACATAAGGACTTACAAAGATTTGGATGATAAAAACATGATGAAGATGCAAAAAGTAGAAGGGAGACAAAGAAACTGATAATGAAAATGTGAATATGAAAGAGAAAGAAATGTAATACAAGGAAAACAATTTAGAGCTTTTATGTTTCCTTAGTCCATGAGATTGAAATCTGGTTTTTGGATAAACTGTGTAAAGATTTTTGATCGACGTTTTGAATCAACACCCGTGATTCATCATTAGGAAAAAACCATATCTTAGAACCACAAACCAAGCTCTTAAATAGATATCTGTAGGTTTCGCTCTAAGAATCCAAATGGCAGCACCATTAAATAAAAAGACTGTTTACAGCTGCATTTAAACTAGCAATCGCACTTGAAATGTATGATGGAAATGCCGAAGGGGATGCATCGAACAAGCTAAATTGGAGGGAGCAAATTTATAGGAAAGAAAGAGGGGTGAAGAAGAAGGGGTCTGAGGGAGGAGAAGAGCTAGGGTGGGGAAAGCAAATTGTAAAACAAATGTGATACTATACTCTTGTACAACCACATGACAATTTTTGTCAATCATTAGAAAAGGAAAGCGCGTGTTGTGCGAAGTCATTGAGCGGCGAGCCAACATATTTCAAAGATATCTCAAAATGCTAGGAGTGGTCAAGCATTACTTGCCAAAGCCAATCTTAGGCCTTGTGTTTTTTTGGGTAGTTAAAAACATGTAAATGTAAGGGGAATTCACATGCACGTCTCATGGGACATTTTAGAGATAGGAAGATGTGGAGAGGACTTGGTGTTCCAGGGTAACAATTTCATAGACATTTGAAATCGTGGTTTTCTCTATCTATCCGGTAATGATCACGGTGACCCTCATCAACAACGCTAATGGTGTCGTCCGCTTTATGACCATGGGTGTCAAGTATTTCAATTGGGTGGCATTTAATTTGTTAGACATGAAGACAAAGTCATAAATAAAAAGCACCAATAGAAAGGTGGGAATTAAATACATGCATGTCCCACACCTATTCCATGGCTCAAATTGTTCTTGCCAAAATAATATCTACTATATGTGTGCCACTTTTTTGTCTCCATCTCGCTTGCATTATTCAAGTGAGTGCAATTTGTTTTTAAAGGGGTCAAAATAAAAAATGGGGAAAATCCAACATGTTCTAGGTTCAAAACCCAATTGTAATGCTTTTTCTTGGAGAACTTTGTAGCCCCCGTTTTAGTTTTAAGCTCAAGTAATGCAAGAAAGAAAGAGAAGCGCAACCAATCATCTCTAATTAAATCTTACAAATCTTCACCGAAAGGGCGAAGGAATGTGACAACATGGTATCGGGTGGTTCCAACCTCCTCCACACTATAACCGCATAGTCAACGAAACTGAATCCAAGGCTCACTTTGTTTTTGTCCAAATAATATCCGTAGTTGCGATCCACTTTATCATTTCAATCTTGTTTGCATTATTCACATGAGTGTAATGAATGAATAATCATTGATAATTGAGCCCATCACAATGGTTGATCATATGAGTGACATAATTTGTTGATTGAGCGTTATTTTTTACGGCTTCAAGGTCATCTAATGGACGACGTTTAATTTGGGAGGTAAGACGAAGACATGAATGGAAAGTTGGAAGTAATATGATGGAAATTAAATACCTACAAGTTGTGTACCTATTTGACAACTCATATTGTTCCCGCCAAATAATATTTGTTATCCGAGACATTTTAGAGATAGGAAGATGTGGAGAAGACTTGGCATTCCAAGGTAATGATTTCATGGACATTTGAAATCGTGGTTTTCTCTAGCTATCAAGGTAATGATCATGGCGACCCTCATGAACAACGTTAACGCAGTCGTCCGCCCAATGACCACGTAGGTCAAGGATTTCAATTGGGTGGCATTTAATTTGTTAGATATGAAGACAAAGGCATAAACAAAAATCACCAATAGAAAGGTGGGAATTAAATACATGCATGTCCCACACCTATTCCATGGCTTAAATTGTTCTTGCCAAAATAATATCTACTACATGTGTGCCACTTTTTTGTCTCCATCTTGCTTGCATTATTCAAGTGAGTGCAATTTGTTCTTAAAGGGGTCAAAATAAAAACTGGGGAAAATCCAACATGTTCCAGGTTCAAAACCCAATTGTAATTTTTTTCTTGGAGAAATTTGTAGCCCCCATTTTAGTTTTAAGGTCAAGTAATGCAGAAAGAAAGAGATGTGCAACCAACCATCTTCGATTAAATCTTACAAATCTTCATCGAGGGTGAAGGAATGTGACAACATGGTCTGAACCTCCTCCACACTATAACCGCATAGTCAATGAAAACCGATTCCAAGGCTCATATTGTTCTTATCTAAATAATATTTGGTAGTTGTGCTCCACTTTATTGTTTCAATCTCATTTGCATTATTCACATGAGTGTTATGAACGAACAATCATTGATAATTGAGCTTGTCACGAGTGGTTCATCATAATAACGACATTATCTGTCGATTGAACTTAATTTTTTATGGCTTCAAGGTCATATATTGGATGATGTTTAATCTGGTAGGTAAGACAAAGACATGAATGGAAAGTTGGAAGTAACATGATGGAAAATTGAATACCTAGAGCCGTGCACCTCTTTGACAACTCGATTGCTCCCGATCAATTAATATTTGCTATTTGTGCTCCAGTTTATAGTTTCGATGTCGTTCCCAGTATAGATTAAACTATATATTAAAAACTATATAAATGTGTACTCCTCCACACTATAACCGCATAGTCGATGAAATCGATTACGAAGGCTTAAATTGTTCTTATCCAAATAATATATGGTAGTTGTGCTCCACTTTATTATTTCAATCTTGTTTATATTATTCACATGAATGTAATGAACGCGACCAATCAAATTGAGCCAATCACAATGGTTGATCATATGAGCGACATTATTTGTGGATTGAAGTTTGTTTTTTACGACTTCAAGGTCATCTATTGGATGATGTTTAATTTGGTAGGTAAGATGAAGACATGAATGGAAAGTTGGAAGTAACATGATGGAAATTAAATACCTACAAGTCGTGTACCTACTTGATGACTTAGATTGTTCCCTCTCACTTGAAATTTGCTATTTGTGCTCCACTTTATAGTTTCGATCTTGTTCACATTGTATATATTAAAAACTATATAAACTTGAATGACCTCCACACTAGAACCGCATAGTCGACGAAACCAATTCCAAGGCTCAAACTGTTCTTATCTCATTAGGTTGTGGAGCCTATTTTCATGTGAGAAAATGTTGAAGATTGTACACTAAGAGTATTGTACACTTTCCACATTGTCTCGCCGGGGTCCGGCGGCGCCGATATACCGGGAAACGTGTTTTTCTCATATGGGTGGGATTTTGACCCATAGGTTTATGGGATGGTTTTGGCCCATGGTTTTGTAAAACTGCTTAAGCAATTGTCTACTTATATGGTTTTATGCATATGGTAGGTATTATGTAACATTGTAGATGTGTTTTGAATTCGGGTGTGAATTCTGTAGAGTTTGTTGAGCATAGCTCTAAACAGATCTGGGTATTGTATTGAGAGAGCGATGACTTGTAATAAAATCTGAGCAAGTGATTCTTGGTGGACGTAGCCCAAATGGGGTGAACCACGTTAAATACTTTGTCTCTTTGTGTTGTGTTATTTTATTATTTTGCACTTTTATTTGAGATCCGTAATATTTTTGCATATTAGTTTCTACTATCATTGCGATTCGTGAGGGATTATTCTGCATATTTTATCCCTTATTTCTTAACAATTGGTATCGAGCTGGTTTGATTTGCTAAAGTGTTGAATCGTAGGAAAGTTTTATCTTGAGTGGGAGCTATGGATGGAGATGATAAATTCAACAGCAAAATTTCAGTCTTTGGAAGATGTAAATGGAAGATTACCTTTATCGAAGGATCTTTATATTCCACATTGCCCGAGAAGGTGAACAAACCTCGAGCATGACGGATGCGGAATGAGATTATTTGATAGGAAGGCACTCGGGACAATCTGGTTGTGTCTTGCATCGTCGGTATTATTTAATGTTTCAAAAGAAAAGACTACAAAAGAACCGATGGATGCATGAGGAAGTTGTATGAAAAACCCTCTCGCCTCAAATAAGATATTTTAAATGAAAAAGTTGTTTGATATGAAGATGTCCGAGAATGGTTCAAGTAGTAGATCATTTAAATGATTTTAATACGGTTGTAAATATGCTAGCTTCGGTTATGATAGAATTTGATGAAGAAGTTAGGGCTTTATTAGTTCTGCTCTTTACCCGAGAGTTGGAATAACTTGGTAATGACGATAAGCAACTCGGTTCCATCTAACTCAAAGTTGAAGTTTGAGGATGTTGTAGGGGTGATTCTAAGCAAAAGAATGCGAAGAAAAAATTGCAGGGAATCTACTTTAGGGAATGCTTTGTGATGGAAATTAAAGGGAGACAGAAGAATAGAGGAAGCCGTGGAAAATCAAAGGATCGAGCAAGGTCAAAATCCAAAAGCAAGATAATATCTTTGGCGTTGTGGAAAGTCCGGGCATGCAAAAAAAGATCATTGGGAACTTCGGACAAGAAGAAACAACAAGAAGAAAACAAGGAGGCAAATGTGGTAACAGTAATGTATGTCGAGATGCTTTGATTCTTTCTTTGCACACAATATTACCAATCTTGGGTTTTAGATTCGGGGCTTCTTTCCATCTTTACTCCACATAGGCATTATTTTGTTGATTATGTTCAAGGAGATTTTGGGCATGTTTTTCTTGGTGATGATGAGCCTTGCAACATAGTTGGAAAAAGTTCTGTTCAGGTTAAGATGCAGAATGAGAATACTTGTCTATTGAAGGATGTCAAACATGTGCCTACATTTAGACGAAATTTGATATTGACAGGGCAGTTGAGAAGTGATGGTTGTACTATGATATTTACAGCGGACTCTTGGAAGGTTACTAAGGGTGCTCTTGTGGTGGTGAGGTAAGAAGGTTGGAACCTTGTATTTAACCATTTATAACACTAATGTTTGTAATCTTGTGGCTTCTGTAGATACAACATTGTGGCACTATAGACTTCGGTCATATGAGCCATAAGGGCATGGAGATCATAAAGAAGGATTTGCCAGATATACGAAACAAGTTTAGAGTTCCGTGAGGATTGCATATATAGGAAACATAAGCGAGTAAGGTTTCTCAATGTTGGACCTACTGAAGAAAGAGAGTAAGTTAGAGTTGGTGCATTCGATGTATGGGGGGGCCGGCTCAAGTATCATCTCTTGGGGTTCAAGTTATTATGTTACTTTTATTGATGATGCAACAAGGAAAGTTTGGGTTTATTGTATTAGAAGCAAATCGATGTATTTGACATTTTTGTTTAATGGAAAGCCTTGGTAGAGAATGAAACATGTCTTAAGCTAAAATGTCTCAGTCGAGATAATGGAGGGGAGTATTGAGCAATGAATTTGATGATTATTGTTCTAAGAATGGAATCCGCAGCAAAAGATGGTTCCAGGAACTCTGCAGTGAGAATGGGGTGTCGAAAAGGATGAACAAAACAATAATAGAACGTCTTAGGAGTATGAAGTTACATGCGGGACTACTTTTTTTTTTTGGGGCGTAAGTGAGCAATGAGCACAACTATGTACTTGATAAACAGAGGACCCTCAAGTGCCTTGGATGGAGGCATACTTGAGGAGGCTTGGTATGGTAAGAAAGTTGATTATTCATTTCTTAGAGTCTTTGGATGTGAGGTGTTTGTCCATATAGATAAGGATGATAGGACCAAGCTAGAGGCTAAATCAAAAAAATGTACTTTCATTGGTTATGGTGGTGATGACTTTGGATATAAATGTTGGAGTATTAAGGACAAGAAAATCATTCGATCTAGGGATGTGGTCTTTAATGAGAAAGTCATGTATAAGTAGCAGTTGCAGGAAAACATGGAAGAATCCAAGAAAGAATATGCAATGCGGTAGAGGATCTTCCGGATGGGAAAGTGACACATGAATCAGTTCAAGAACCCCCTCAACAGGAACCCCAAACTCCTATATTGAGGAGGTCTTCTAGGGTAAGAAGAGAACACGAACGTTTTCGATAGTGGAGAGCTGAGAGCTTTGATGAAGCAATGCAGGTAGATGCCAGGAAGAAGTGGGAGCAAGCCATGGATGAGGAACATCAGGCTCTCATGGAGAACCAGACATGGGATTTGGTGAAGCTACCCGAAGGCAAAAGAGCATTATAGAACAAGTGGGTGTTTAGAGTGAAAGAGGAAGGAGGCAAGAAAAGATACAAGGCCCGGTTGGTGGTCAAGGGGTTTGCACAGAAAAATGTATAGATTTTGATGAGATTTTTTCTCCTGTAGTAAAAATGACTTCTATTAGAACTGTTCTAGGAATAGTTGTAGCAGAAGACTTGCACTTAGAACAACTTGATGTAAAGACTGCATTTCTCCATGGTGATTTGGAGGAGGAACTATATATGCAGCAACCAGAGGGCTATGAGGTCAAAGGTAAAGAGGAGATGGTGTGCAAACTGAAGAAGAGCTTGTATGGCTTGAAACAAGCTCCACGTCAATGGTATAAGAAATTTGATAGCTTCATGATGGAGCAAGGTTATATTAGATGTCATTCTGACCATTGTGTGTATACAAAGAAATTTGAGGATGGCAGTTATATTATCCTGTGTTTGTATGTGGATGACATGTTGGTTGCAAGTAAAAACATGTAGGAAATAAAAGTACTCAAGAAGCAACTAAGTGAATCCTTTGCTATGAAGGATTTGGGGAAGCCAAACAAATCCTTGGTATGAGGATATCTCGGGATAGGAAGGAACGGAAGTGACTTTATCTTAGGAAGAGTACATTAAGAAAGTCTTGGAGAGGTTTAATATGCAGGATGCTAAACCGGTTGGGACTCCTTTGGCAGGCCATTTCAAGTTATCAAAGGAGCAGTGTCCCAAGACAGAGCAGGAGAGAAACCAGATGTCCAAGGTACCTTACTCATCAGCGGTTGGTAGTTTGATGTATGCCATGGTGTGCACCAGGCTTGATATTGCCCATGCAGTGGGAGCGGTGAGTAGATTTATGAGTGATCCAGGTAGAGATCACTGACAGGCAGTAAAGTGGATCCTTCGGTATTTGAGAGGGACCATGGGGACAGTTTTGTGCTTCTGATGGATCAAATACCACTTTGTGTGGTTATGTAGATTCGAGATATGGCCGGAGATGTAGACAAGCAGGAGGAGCACGACAGTTATGTTTACACTTGTAGGTGGGACAACAAAGAAGGTGGATTTCACGACTATAGAAGCCGGTGGCTTTGTCGACCACGGAGGTTTGAGTATGTTCTTGCCACGAGGCAAGCAAAGAAATGATTTGGTTACAACAATTGCTTGATGAGTGGGGCATAAGCGGGAGGAAGGAAAGCTGCGTAGTGATAGTCAAAGTGCTATACACCTAGCTAAGAACTCGCTTTCCACTCTAGGACGAAGCATATACGCTTAAGGTACCATTTCATCGGGACAACTTTGGAGGAAGAGAAGTTGAAGGCCGAGAAGATTCATACCGTAAGAATCTCTGTAGACATGATGACCAAGGTGATCACAAAGGAAAAAGTGAACCTGTGTTAAGCTTTGGTTGGTCTTCACGAAAACTAGTGAAGGGTTGAGAAGCTTGTTTAGAGGAAAACTAGTCTCCAAGTGGGAGATTGTTAGGTTGTGGAGCCTATTTTCATTTGAGAAAATGTTGAAGATTGTACACTAAGAGTACTGTACACTTTCCACAGTTGTCTCGACGGGGTTCGGGGCCGGGTTGGGCCACGAGTGGGGTTCGGGGCGCGGCCCCGATATACCGGGAAACGTGTTTTTCTCATATGGGCGGGATTTTGACCCATAGGTTTATGAGACGGTTTTGGCCCATGGTTTTGATACCTACGCTTTGTACAAATCGCTTAAGCACTGTGCTCTACTTATATGGTTTTATGCATATGGTAGGTATTATGTAACATTGCGAGATGTGTTTTGAATTCGGGTGTGAATTCAGAGAGTTTGTTGAGCATAGCTCCAAACAGATCCGGTATTGTATTGAGAGAGCGGTGGCTTGTAATAAAATCGGGCAAGTGACTCTTGGTGGACTTAGCCCAAATTGGGGAACCACGTTAAATACATCGTCGCTTTGTGTTGTGTTATTTTATTACGCACTTTTATTTGAGATCTGTAATTTTTTTGCATATTAGTTTCTCTTTTGTTGTGATTCGTGAGGGATTATTCGCATATTTTATCCCTTATTTCCTAACATTATCCAAATAATATCTAGTAGTTGTGCTCCACGTTATCGCTTTCGATCTCATTTACGTATTCACATGAGTGTAATAATCAAACAATCATTGATAATTGAGCTTGTCACAACGGTTGATCGTATGAGCAACACTATTTATCGATTGAACTTTTTTTTTAAACAACTTCAAGGTCATCTATTGGATGACGTTTAATTTGGTAGGTAAAATGAAGACATGAAAGAAAAGTTTGAAGTAACACGATGCAAATTAAATACCTATAAGCCGTGCACCTATTTAACAACTCAAATTGTTCCCGTTCAAATAATATTTGTGTTCCACTTTATAGTCTCAATCTTGTTCGCAGTATATATTAAACTATATTATATACTATATAAACTATATTAAAAACTATATATTATACATAAGTCATGTTATATACTATATAAATTATATTAGAAACTATAATATATATTAGAAACTATAATATAAACTATATATTCTAATTTTAAAACTAATTGAAGCATCGTAGGAAGAAAAAAGTAAAATAATATACTTGGTTTGAAACCCTAATGTCGTGGGACATTACCTATTAAAAGAGGAGATCATGATTTAATAATCAACACTTCGCAAATGTCTACGATCTTTAAAAAACGCGTAAAATTCTGGTATTCCTTAATTTATTAATACATACACATGAAATAAAATACATTAATTGTTTGGACCGTCAACAAATATATATATATATATATATATATATATATATATTTTAATGCAAACAACAAAATCGCGACCTCCCCGAGTATATATTTTCCTATCGAGAAAAGGTTGAGCAAAGTGGTGTTGGACGGTTGCACGAGTCTAAACTAAATGTCCAGAAAAATATAAAAATATGACCATTGCTTGCAAATTAGGTTGGGCGTGGATGAAAATTGTCCACAACGACGGATCGTCGTGGGCGACTAAGATTAATTTGAGGTCGTTGATATGGCCTCGCCGATGGATGGACGACGGAGATTGTTGTGCGATAGTATGAACGTCGAGGGGCACCATGGTTTTGCTTGTGTAAACACCTTCACGTGATGAGCTGTTTGAAGAGTTTTTCAATGTTAATAAATTTTGATTTTATACAATTCTTGTAAGCTCAACCAACCAAGAATACCGGCAATTGAATACCTACTTAAACAAAGGTTTCTATGGCTTTAAACATTTATGCATGATTATTTAGAATTATAATTGACAAATTTATATCTAGGTTTCAAATCTAGATCTAGATTGGGCATGATATCAATCGTATCACGTATAGAATAGAGTCTAGAGTCAAGAATTTGGAGTCGATGGTGACTAGACTCTATTCTATACATGATACAATCGATCGACCCGCCCCTTGCCCTCTATCTATTTAAGTCCACATCCCCATCTATAGTTTAGGGATATGGGATATGGGACATGGGATATGGGACTAAAGGGCGACTACATGACTGTCCCCCTATCTAGATATGGGGGTTTATGCAAGATCGGGGTAAGAAATGTATGCAAGAGTCTAGTGAGCGGGTGCAATGTAGAGGAAGATAGTTGTGTAGGTGCAAGCCTCTCATTGAGGGCCCCATAAAGAGATAGGGGGCATTCACCCGCCCCTCCCCTAAAGTTCTACTTGGGAGATCCGGGGAGGGTCCCGCGCCGATGGGAGCTATCTATAATGATGCTTGGGAAGCCGAGGGCATAGAGTTTAGGGGTCGGACGAGGGAGAGTAGAGTTGGTTGAGAGTTGACCGAATACCGAATCACTAGCACTAGGGGATAGAGGAGAGTTATTTAGAATTATAATTGACAAATTTATCATATATAGCCTTCTTTAGCCTTGTGGTCGTATTTAAGATAATATTTAAGTTTGAGTGGATGAGACTGTTAGTCATTTAGCCATTAATGTTGTTAGTTGTTTAAATGAGCCGACACACTTATGGTTATAAGTCGTTTAGTCTAAATTATTTGACGAAAATTGTATCTTTTAAAAGAGCTCTTAACTCCTTCCCTAGTAGACCCAAATGGTGGGAGAGGTATGTTGATGACACAAATATGTGCTAGAACAAAAATGAGAACTCTTGAAGATTTCCACATCCATATCAATAGTTTGGTCCCTAGTATTCAATTTACTAAAGAGGTGGAGCAAGAAGGCAACTTACCTTTCTTGGATGTCCTCCTACTAGCAAAGAAGATAGTTATTTGTGGCGCAGAGTGTACAAAAAGGGTACACATTGATTTTTATTTGCATACCACTTTGCACCATCAACCTGCCCAAAATGTCAGTGTTTTGAAAACTCTTGACACAAGAGCTTTTAGAATCCGTGACGAAGACAACATAGAACATGAATTAGAACATTTAAAAGAGGTCTTCAAGAAAAATGGTTACAAAGGTAAGCAAATAGCAAGGGCATTTAAACAAGCGAGAGACAGCCACAACCAACAACATCAAGTTAAAAACATGACAACCAGTCCCATAGCCTTTTTACCATACATTGAAGGTGTGTCTAATAAAATTGCTAAGATCTTGAAATGTCAAAACATCTCCACCCCTTGCTTACCCATAAACAAATTAAGACAATCTCTAAAGTTGGTTAAAGATCAACTGAATCCTTGTTCAAAAGACGGGGTCTACAAAATTGAATGTTCCTCTGCAATTCCTTATATCGATGAAACAATGAGATCCATATAGACTAGGATCAAAGAACATGCGGTAGACATCCAACTAGAGAAGAAAGAAAAGTCAGTGTTGGTAGAACACTAATACAAGACCAAACATTCCATTTGCATTGAACAAGCAAAAGTTTTAGCTGTGGAGCATCATTTTCAGAAGCGCAAGTTGAGAGAATCCATTGAGATAGGTTGGCACACAAGTAATCTGAATCGAGATGAAGCTATAGGGCTTATTGAGGCATGGAAACCCATCATTTAAGGGCTTATTGAGGCATGGGATCCACATAAGAGTAATATCTTTTAGTTGAGTTTAGGTAAAGGTAACTAGATTAATTTAAAATGTATAAAATTTTGAATTTTAAATTATAATACTTAGTCGAGTCGAGGTTAGCAACTAACGCCTCCATAATATCATCATAAATTGATATGATTTTCATCAAATAATTTAGCTGAACCAACTTATAACCGTAAGTGCACCGGCTCATTACCTAAGCAATTAACAAAATTAATGGCTAAATGACTAATAATCTCATCCACTCAAACTTAAATATTATCTTAAATAATGACCACATGCTAAAGAAGGATTTATATAATAAATTTGTCAATTATAATTCTTAATGAGGATGCATAAATGTTTAAAACCATATGAATCTTTGTTTAAGTAGGTAATCAATTGTGCGTGTTTTCTTGGTAGGTTGCGCTTAAAAGAATTGTATAACATCAGAATTTATTAATATTGACCGACTCTTCCAATGGCTCATTTGAATGCAGCTGTAACCAGTCTTTTAATTTAATTGTGTTGGTGTCCGGGTTCTTAGAGTGAAACCTGCAGATATCTATTTAATAGCTTGGTCTGTGGCTGTAACATATGTTTTTTGTTGATGATGAATCAGGGGTGCTGATTCAAAACGCGTTGATAAAAAATCTTTACACAGTTTATCTAGAAACCAGATTTCAATTTCAAGGAAAACAATGTTTCAAGGAGAATGTGTTTATGAGAAAAGAGATTGGTGGAAAATTGGCCTTGCTGACAAGCCTATATTGATTTCTTAGAGAAAGTAATTATCAGGAAAGAAGCAACAAAAAAATGAACCTAATCTCACCTTTGAAGAATTGTTGGCTTAGGCTCCTAGAGAAATCCACTAGTAGGAACATACTGCATTAAGGAAACATGATTCTATACAATATCAAGGGCCAAGCTTAAAGTACAAAAGAACGGTGATAAATGACCTATGATGAATATGCAATTGAAAGGATTGATATTGACGAAGATTAACTTACCAAACATGAAAAGAGAGATGTCTTGGTAAATAACTTGAGTATGAACCAAAAGCAATGGGATGAAAATGATACGAAATTGGCAAAGACATAGAATTAACTTCACGTTGTTAATTATTAATTCAGGCAATTGAGCCAACTCCAAGCCTCCATGCCAATTTCAATGAAGTTACTTAAATGACCTTTGGGGAAGGAGAATCAAACTGCGAAACAAGTCCTTGAAGGCATTCTATACAATCAGGCCTTAAGAGGCTATATCAAAAGAGTTCATGATGCATGACTAGAAACATTTAAGGACGCCTCATTCATTTGGGAGAACCGAGAATATTCCCAAGAAGTTAAAACAATGTTGGAATTGGAAAAATGGCTTGAAGATGAACTTTTTGAGCTAAATGCAATCAGAATTGATTCGAGTCAAATGAGGATACCATCTCATAATGAGCTTGGCATAGATACCAAGGAATAAGTAGCTGTAGGATGACATTATGCCTTAGAACAAAGAAGTGCTTTAGTCTTGCTACGACATACAACAATATTAAATGCCTAAACTAATTAGGATGCTAACTGGACCACCTACAATGAGCTGCTATTCAAGTTACATGCCTCTATTTCTTGAAACTTCAACCTTCAATTTGAGGTAAAAAACCACGTTTCTAGAAAAAGGTGTAAAAGTGGATCACTGATGATTTTTTTGCAAGGAATTCAAATGTGCAGGACCTAGAAATTTCTACCCCTAACTCAAGATATTAGGGTGAGAAAACCCTAATTTGGTTTGAAAATGCACACCATTAGGAGTTAGGACCTAAAATTAACACCACAATCTTTTCATAGTTTCAACTGCTATACAGATTTGGCAGAAGTCTAATGGATAATGAAGGGGAACAAATTTCCTCTTAACCTAGATTAAAGCTCCAAAGGTCCATAACTTAATAGTAAAGCTCCTTCACAACTTTTTAGTGACCCCAATTCTTCCCCAAGTCTTGTGGGAGCTTGGATCAAACATTGGGTAGCTACCCCAAAACTTTGATGCAATGAAAAGGCGAACACAAATGTGGATGGTACACACTACACACAATGTAGCAAATAATCACTATAGCACAAATAGGTCACCGTGATCTAAATGAGGCATGACCCCCATCTAAATATATATGTGAATTTACCTATGCTTGGGTGGTCATAACACAACGGCCTCTATTATACACAAGTTAGGCCATGGTGATTCTACCGCACCAACGTAGGCCCAAATAAAACCAGATCTGAAGGTACATCTAACATTTATCCAATTGGTTCCGATAAACAAGAATCCCAAACATGCAGCAAGCCAATGTCCAAAGGGCAAAATGAATGCTAACTTTGAGCCTTACAGGGTACCCCCACAACGAGTGACTCAAGGGGCCTGATAAGACAGGTTTACATCAAACAAGTGAATATGGTATTCATGTTTTCTCTTTTCCTTTATTTGTTGTTATGAAAGACCTTCCCATAATGAGTAGATTATTTTTTTCGGATGGTTATATTAGGATAGGGCTATGCGCTTTTGCTTTTTGATTCCATTTTTTAAGGTGAATGCTTTTCACTTTTCAGCATACGATCCCAGGTTTTCCTTTGGCGGTCGAGGGATGGTTAGGTATCTTTCCGTCCTGAGAATGTTGGGTGAGACGTCCTAGTGATGCCCTTGTTCAGAAGGGGACAGCCAAGCAACGTTCTCCCAACATATAAGGATGTTTGATGACATTTTTTTCCTGGTTCCCCATCCCTTGTATTTGACAAGGGGAAGGGTAGGATATAGGTGTGCATCCACCGGTTTAACTGCCTGTTTATTTTGTCTTTTAGCTCTTTCTTCTCTTTATTAGAGAACATAAAACTCTCAATTTTTTTATAAAAAGGATCCAGGATAACTTAATTCATCTAATTGTTTTCTACTTTCTAATTTTCATCAGCCCATGCTATTTGGAAGTTCTTGCTACCCCCACATGGTTATTTGTATTGGTACCTTAACCATGGGTTGGGGCTTTACTGCTTTGGTTAATTATCAAAGCTTTTGTTCCTTTGTTTAGTTAGTCTTTAATCCTAGGTCCCTTTACCCCAGCACTTTCTATAGTAATAGGATGTATTCTCGAGTCCCATTGACATACTTTTGGACATTCGGGGACTTTCATATAATTTTATTTTATTTTTAATTTTTACATTTACCATTTTTATGAAAATAAATGATTGCCATTCCTTTTCTCAAAGTTTTCTTTCTCTAAGTTACAAAATTATAAGAACAAACCGCACATGACTTACAATACTGGCTATGAAAAGATGAAAAGCATCATACATAAAAGAGTAGGGTAATTTAATCATTTATTATTTTAGGTGATAGTTGATTAAATTTTAATTAATATTTTCTCTGCAGATGCTTCATGGCCTTTTCTTCTTGGCATTCTTTCTAAGTGTATTGTGACAGAAGTGTTGTTGAGCAAGAAGAGAGGACCCAAGATCTTTTTGGCAAAAACTGTTAGAAATTTTGTGCAACATGCAGAAGATGTTAAGCGCTCAGGTAATTTAGATAATGTTTTTAAATTCTTCCTGTAAAGATTTATGCTTCTATGATGCATGTAGCTAAGAAAGATGAAAGCATTGACAGGCTGTTTTGCATAATGTTAATGCTTCATATGATGTGTTAGTTGGTGTGGAAGAGAAGACAAGGAATGAGGTTATATAAGTTTTAGTTGACAAGCCATATACATATTTTGCAAGAGAAGCACGTGCGTTATGTTGAATTATGTCGATATTAATGTTCCTTGGCCTTTTGGACTATTGGTTAGCAAATTGTTGTATGTTCTATACTAATTCTATTCTGTTATGTAATTGCTAGTATGTCTTAATTACAGACTTGAATAACGACTTTATCTGAAACCGATCACAGCTTTTATTATTGTTCCAAAAGTCCTTTACCCTCTAGGACCTTTGGGAGAAAATAAGAATTGTGAATATGTTATTGATCTGATTTATAAACTGTCCATTATCTTAAACTTTGAAAATGAAGGATAATAGGTATTTTTGATTGTATGTTGTGAGTAGAGTATAGTCTTAAGGCATTTCTTTGGAAGTTTGAAGTTCTGGTTGAGGTTGACTATTGCAACTGAGAATATTGGGTAAAATGTTGAAAATGTGGGCCACAAAAATAAATAAAATGGAGATTGTATTAACAAAATCATTTACAATGAAAATTAGGCGAGGGCTAAAGAGCCCCAAAATTTCTCCAATGCAAAAGGTGGGCTATATATACCCCAAATGGTTTAACCATTTTAAAAACTACCTTCACACCTAATTCTCGTAAAATTCCTAACAAGACCAAATCACTTTGTTTTACGAGTGGCTTTGGTTTACATTTATTTTACTTGCTAACCTTATTAATTACTAACTTTAATGTTTGATGGGGCTGTGTCATTAATGAGATGCATGCTCCATATACCTTTATAATTTTTAATGCTAACATTTAAAGCCTAAGCTTTTAGATCAATAGCACTAACAAACCCCCTTGATCTAAAAGGGATAAATGATTAACTAGAGCAAAAACCGATGTGAAGTTGTATGATGAAGTCACCACAACCTACTATCCGTACGGTGATACACCTTTATTTTTATAGTACTAACATTTAAAACCTAAGCTTTTAGATCAATATTCTCAACAAAGCCCCCTTGATCTAAAAGGGATAAAAGATCAACTAGAGCAAACACCAATGTGAAGTTGTCTAATGAAGTGACCATAACCTGTTATATTACTATGATACTCCGACCAACTTGTGTTGACACGTCTACTGCTTCCCTTGCAATATAGCCTCTTCTCGCTCCATGCATACCGCCATCTTTCAACCTCTTGACACTACGACGCGAAGATGATGATGAGTATTCCACACGCACCATCGTCTTGTGATTTATGTACATGTACCTCTAGTATGGAACATCTACATAATGCCTCCTACATCTATATATGTAGTATGGAATATATGTGGCACACTGCATGAATGATCATCATACCAACATTTTGAAGGCTGATCTATAACACCTTCACCCCGTCGGATGAGAGATGTGAAGTCCATGCAACTCCATATCACCTAACAACTAGTCAGATTGGAAATGTGTTATATATTTTCCATGATGCATAATGGGGGCTACGAAAAGAACAATAAATCATATTGGGCGAGGTATCTCCTATGCGACACCTTGGGCCACACATGGTTGAGGTACCTCTAGGAGGTACCTTTTAGAAACACTTGGGTGGAGTAGACAGTTTGGGTGAGGTACCTCTAGGAGAATCTTGGGTGGAGTTGCTTAGTTTTAGGCGACACCTTTTGGAAGATGTTTGGTGCAAGCTGATGTGTCACAAGTGGATGGTTGGTTGTGAAGGAAGATGAACCATCACATGTTATGGAAGGTGGATGGTTTCTATTGATGTGCCTATATCTACTTGCATGTTATATAGGAAAAATAAGATTTTGCATTGAAGAATTTGTATGAGAATTATCAAGAGTGTTATAGTGATGTAAACATCGAGGCAATATAAGAAGACAAAAGATTCTTGTGTTATTTTTTTACTTGAAAGGGTTTTCCTAGGTGAAATCTTGTGTGTATGCCATTTTCCTATTAAATATTCTATTATTAATGCTACCATTACATAAGTTTATCGGATCAATTTCTCTTATTTGGTATCGGGGCCAAGTTTTAGCTTTACTTGAAGAATTAGGATTTCTTTCCCTGCGATAGATTTTTTCTCGAGTGGGAGTTGTGCATGTTATAATTTGTGTACAAAAAAATGCTAGAAGCACAAGAGTAGAGATCAACAAATTCAATGGACAATATTTTGAGTTATGGAAGCTCAAGATGGAAGATCTTCTTGTCGATAGAGATTAGTGGGATGTTGTGCGTATGAAGGACGGAGAATGGGAATAGATTGAGAGGAAGGCAAAGAGTTCAATCAAATAGCGTCATTAGATTTAGTCTTGCTTAATGTATCAACATAAGTCACTTCTAAGGAACAATGGGATAAGTTGGGAACTTTGTATTAGACAAAGTCTGGTAAATAAACATTTCCTTCGAAAGAAGCTGTATTCATTGAGGATGAATGATGGCAATTCTGTAGTAGAACATTTGAATGCCTTAAATACTTTGTGGTAAGCTAGTTTTTGCCGAAATTCAAATGGATGAAGAATAAAAGTGTATCACTCTACCTTCACTTGACTTTTGGGATAATCTAGTTATGGCAATTACTAGTACTAAATCTAAATTGAAAGTTGAAGATATAGGAGCAACATTATTAATAGAAAAAGAGGCAGAAATCCGTTTGAGGATTATCAAACTAAGGCTGCCTTGTTAGTAAGAGGCCATCCCAAGAGCAAAGCAAAAAGAGGTTAGGACACTCAAAGTCCAAAAGTAAATCTAGGATTACAACAAAAGATAAGAGATGCTAGATAAGATAAGATAATTATGTTAATGTCTAACAAATGACCACAAAAGTGTTAGGAAATAAGGGATAAAATATGCGAGAATAATCCCTCACGAGAATCCACAACAGTAGAAACTAATAGGCAGAAAATATTACAGATCTCAAATAAAAGTGCAGAATAAAATAACACAACACAAAGAGACAATATTTAACGTGGTTCACCCAATTTGGGCTACGTCCACCAAGAATCACTTGCTCAAATTTTATTACAAGCCATTGCTCTCTCAATACAATACCCAGATCTGTTTGGAGCTATGCTCAACAAAATCTACAAAATTCACATCCGATTTCAAAACACATCTGCAATGATACATAATCCTACCATATGCATAAAACCATATAAGTAGACAACTGCTTAAGCAGTTTTACAAAACATGTGGGTATCAAAACCATGGGCCAAAACCATCCCATAAACCTATGGGTCAAAAATCCCGCCCATATGAGAAAAGCACGTTTCCCGGTATATCGGGCACGTTTTAAGGCCAAAAAAATTCAACACTTTCGAGACAACTGTGGAAAGTGTACAGTACTCTTAGTGTACAGTCTTCAACACTTTCTCACATGAAAACAAGCTCCACAACCTAACAAAAAGTAGGTCAATGGGATTGCATGCAATGCAAAGAGATCCAGGGCGGGAGACTGAAAGGGTCATCCGAACAACAAGAAAAGAGAGAAGAGAGAGGAAAGAAGAATGAGAAGCCAGGGCCACAATGGCTACAAGGGTGCAAAGGGGCGGAGTTGAAGAAAAAACCCCAACTCCAACGCTGTCACCTAGCAACCGAGGCCAAGTGGAAGTAACTGGCGATATGTCTGTGTCCTGTAGCTGAAACCGTGGAGGGTTTGGAATGTTGGTGTCTGGGAGAAGGACGAGCAGTACGAGTCCTCTGAATCCTCTTGGCTGACCGTGGTCCATGGGGGGTGGCATCTTGGGTCCTGACGGATCTGGTCTGAGAGTCCATACTAATGTCAAGGTGCCGCTTAGTACCCCTCATTGGTGAGAGCACCGTAAAAAAAGAAGTGATCTGTCGAGTAACACTGTCTGGGAGGGGATTGAAGGGACTTATTCCAAAGTCTGAGAGCCTCTTGTAGATAAAGGGTAAGACACCGCTGATCATGATACCTAAAAAAGCCGCAAAATATGGAAGCCCTCTGAAAAGGAAATGGAATCTCCCTCTGATCTCGTAGTAGATAGGGCACCTAAAAATGAAGTGTTCCTCCGTCTCGACCTCCTGGAGAGAACAAAGTTGACAAATCCTCTCCGAGCGGTCTAGCTAGTGGTCCTCAACCCGAAGCCTATGAGAACCCACTCTGAACTGGCCTAGGGGTATGCGGAGTGCTTGTAACCAATGTCGGAAATATACGTGGGCAGGCAAATAAGCCCATCATTGATCACAAGGAAGTGTGCAGCATAGAAAGCCATCTTGGGGCATAATCCCTCCGGAGGGCTGATCCATGTGTGCTGGATGTCTTGCCTGTAAATGTCGTCTCTGACGATTCTGTGCAGATCTTGCTTACTTGGTAGGAGATGGGAGGGAGTGTCCATGGAGTATCTGTAAGGAGGGAGGCGGTCCATCTGAATCTCGAACGAGCCAAGAAGTCGAGAGACACCCGCGTGTACTAAGAATGAGAATGACTAACTGTGGGTTAGAAAGAGCAATAGCTTCGGAGGAATAGTAGGCAAGGTAGAGATACCTATCCCTGCCTGCGGAGGAAGCTGAAAGTCCCCGAATGCGATGCAAAAGCGAAACAAGGCTAAAGATGGTCTCCAGTCTAAAGGCGAGCCCCGAACTCAGCTAGGAGGATATTGTGTGGAACTGTCTCATTGCACCTAATGATGCGTTTGAGCATGAGAATCTAGACTTGCTCGACAATGGCCCAATCAAAATCAAGTAGGGATGGCCCCCAACCTCAGAGCCATAGAGAACTGTGGGTCTCACAAGAGAACCTAAAAGATACATCTTTGACAAGATGTCTTGGAAATGAGGGCGGAAGCACTGTCTTTCTAAGATAGCCAAAGAGACATACCCCTTGTTGACACGGGGTTGAAGGGAGGGTCGGAGACTGAAACGGGACCCCGTAAGTAAAACTCTCAAGTGGAGGAACTGGTGATCTCAATCTCTTCCCCTCTAAAGAAGAAGTGGAAATCAAAAGTCTTCAGCCCATTGAAGATCATGACCTTGGTTTTACCAAGGTTAACTGTCAGTTGTCTATGGTCGCAAAAGAGGGCTAAGGCGTTCAACTGTCTTTGAAGTCCTTCAGCGGAAGAGGCAAGGAGAACCACATCATCCGCAAAAAGGAGAATGTAGATTAACACCTGGTGAAGAAGGAAACCATCCTCCTCCTGAATATGGTCCTTGAGAAATTCTTCCAATGCATCAATGTAAATACCAAACAAGGTAGGCGAGAGGGGGCAACCCTGTTTAACCCCGATGGTGCTCTTGATAAAATCCGAGAAACCTGCAACAGTGTGAAGGCGGCCCAAAACCTCCTCGTATAGGCGCATAATGGCGGCAAGAAGAGTTTCAGAAACCCTAATGTCTCTAAGTCTACGGAAAAGAGCTTCCCGTGGCACCGAGTCAAAGGCTTTCCGAAAATCCACGAAGTAGTAGAAAACCTTGGAGGAGCAGTGGCGAGCCTCCTCAATAATGGCACGAGAGGGTAAGGATATGGTCGATGGTTTGGTAAGCAGGTCGGAACCCCGCTTGCCCCCAGCTCTGTAATGGTGCTGCTCCAGAAACTGAGAAAGTTGCATGTGGAGAACTGTGGCATAAAGCTTAGAGAACGTGTGGCCCACCATGATTGTCCTGTAGTTGTTCGGGTCAGAAGTAGGGCTTGACTTGTGGATAGGGTGAATGATATGGTGGGACCACGACTTCAGAAAACCCGTACAGACCACCTGATTGAAGAGGTGCACCAAATAGCTGTTTAGAGTGTCCAAACTGTGTGCTTGAAAAATTCCGCTGAGGCCCTCTTTGTCTGCAGCCCTACTGCTATTCATGGCAGAAATTGCTTTCTTCACATTCGTGTAGGTAAAGATATGACAGGTGGAGGGAGGGGACAAAACATGGATTTGGGGCTGGCTAGGGATGTCATAAAGGGTGGAGGTATGAGTAAACATGGAGTTGGGGTGCAAGTCCTGTGGTAAAGAGGAATGACGGGGAAGAATGGTACGCCAAAAACGTTTAGGGGAATGAATAAGGGATGTACGGAGCTCTAAACGATGGCGAGAGATAAAGGTGCGCTTCTTGTGGCGAAGAAGACGACGGTAATTGGATTTGATAGAAGGGAAGGAGGGAAGAGCATGTGTGAAAGCGAAGCGAAGCTAGCGGTGAAGGGCTTTACAATCTTTGTCGTACCACTGGTTCATGGGACAAGTCTGCTTATAAGGGAGGGTGGGAGTGACGTGGGGGAAGGAACACAAAACAACGTCACGAATAGCGGAGGAAAGGGTGTCAAACATCAAGTCAGAGGGGAGGGATGCAAATTGGGGTAAAGGGGGAGAAGCTGGCGAAGGTGAAAAGAGAAGTCAACGGGATCACCTTCATCGAACTTCCAGATGGTACAGGAAGGGGCGTGGGACGGGGTCTGGAAATGGGGTGGGGTAGAGAAGGAAAGGGTCACATGGTCGGCAAGGGAATGGGGAGACACGTAAATGGTGAATGAAAGGAATAAAATTGGGAGTAGTCATGTTGTAAGTCAACCATGCTAGCTCCCCACTACGAGGTTTGCATGTGAAGAAGCGGGAGTCAAGAATACACGTAATGCTGTTCAAAATTAACAAATCATGAGATTCCCTTAATTGTAGGTGACGTCGCCATATGACGTCAAAGGACCAGCTTATATCCTCCGAGCCCCGCCGAAAACCAACTAAAACAGGGTCCATCTCAGAAGTACAAAGCTTGTCATCGGTCCTGTTATGTAGGGGCACTGAAGGTTTTTGAACGAGCATTAAAGTCTCCCAAAACGATGACCTTCCCGCTCGCTAAATAATGAGAAATGCCAGTATAGAGGTCGAAGAAGAGGTCCCCCTCTGGGCCATTATGAATGGCAAACGAAGAGGAGGCTGGGGGAAATAACAGACTGCAATGAAGATATCTCTGAGGTGAGACGAGGTCCGCCTAATCCTGATCCAGAGAAAGTGGGCAAACTCGTCCTCTGTAGCCACCAAAATCTTGCTCCGAAGTGTATCCCACGACCAAGCAAACCACCCCACCGAGCCTCTAACTCCTCCCGAGCTCCAAGTCTCCCGTCTCGCAAACCAAGAGCCAATAATACCCTTTGATGTCTGGGAGAGGACGAACAAAGCTCGCGTGAGTCTCAGTGACAAAAAGGAGGTTTGAAGAACCAAGAGCATCATAAAGAATACCCGAGATGACTAATAGGACTGTTCCCATTCCAACACATGATAGAGATGCCCTTGTTCCAATGCCTCTCCCAAATGGGACCTTCATTTGGGAATAACAGGGCGTTTTAAGAAAGACCGTAGGTCTATAAAGGTTAAAACCGTAAGTCATCATATAATGCCGCATTTGCAGATGCAAAGCCCTCTAGTGAAGATTCGGGGGATTTATTCTTGATAGCTTCAAGCTCACATGTATGTGATGATGTATGGTTGATTGAATCAGTGCCTTTCTTCATATGACTCCCGTAGAAAGTGGTTTAGTGAAATATGAAAAAATCAATGGAGGTGATGTCTTTTAAGGAGACAACTCGATATATAAAATCATAGGTTGAGGAGGGGTCAAGTTGATATTCAAAGACGGAAGGGTTAAGACCGTCCTTGGTGTTCTACACATTCCAGGTTTGGCAAGAAACTTGATATTTGTAAGCAAGATGAATGATGCGGGTGTGCAAATTAGTCTTTGGCAAGTATAGTTGTAAGATGGTTCGTGAAGCAATGGAATCGGCAAGAGGTGTCTATATAGGAACGTTGTTCAAGCTTGAGGAAAGCACTTTAAGTGATGCGTGTAATAGCTCAATTGTTCTTGAGGTCAAAAATGTTTTAGATGTCTTCTAAGGAGACAACTTGATATATAAAATCATAGGTCGAGGAAGAGTCGAGTTGATATTCAAAGATGGAAGGGTTAAGACCGTCCTTGGTGTTCTACTCATTCTAGGTTTGGCAAGAAACTTGATATTTGTAAGCAAGATGAATAATGCGGGTTTACTGCAACTAGTCTTTAGCAAGTATAGCCGCAAGATGGTTCGTGAAGCAATGGTATTGGCAATAGGCGTCTATATAGGAATGTTGTTCAAGCTTGAGGCAAGCACTTTAAGTGATGGGTGTAATAGCTTTGTTGTTCTTGAGGTCAAAAAGTTTCGAGATCAATTCCTTGTGTTGCTTGTAGAAAAGACAATGTTGTGGCATCGAAGGAGGGGCTTATTGGATAGACATGCCTTCGAGCATCAAAAATTAAATGTATGGCTGATGGAATTTCTGATTGCCTTTTTGGATTTTGATTTCTGTGAGCATTGTGGATTTAGTAAGCAAACTCGAGAATTTTTTTCCAATAGTGCTACAAAAGCAAAAGGGGTTTTGTATTTAACACATAGTGATGTGTTTGGACTTGTGAAAGTTCCATCACTAGGAAAGTCTTTGTATTATGTCACTTTTATAGATGATTTCTCAAGGAAGACTTGGGTATATTTTATCCGAATAAATCTGATGTTTTTAATAAGTTCAAAGAGGTTAAAGCTCTCGTAGAAAATTAGACGGATAAGGATATAAAGGTTTTGAAAAGTGATAATGGTGGGGAGTACTACTCTAATGCTTTTGAACAATTATGTAAATAATTTGGAATACAAAGGCGAGAGGACAATTACATATACACCGAACAAAATGGAGTTGTAGAAAGAATGCATGGGACTCTAATGGGTAAAGCCAAAAGTATGTTTAGTGTTGTAGGTTTGGATAGGAAATTTTGGGTAGAAGCGATATGACTTCTTGTTACCTTATCGATAGATCGCCCACATCAAGCATTTTTTCAACAAAGCTCCACATGAAGTATGGACTAGTAAGAAACTCTCCATCTGACATCTCAAGATCTTTGGTTGTGATACATATATCATTATATGTATATTCCAACAAAAAAAAGACTAAGATAATAATTTTGCTATGTGCATATATATTGGCTATACTAATGATGTAAAAGGATATAAGCTCTAAAACCCATAAACAAAGAAGATTGTTCACGGTTGTGATGTAATCTTCAAAGCGATTAAGGGGATCCCATAATAGGAAGCACAACCAGAGGATCTCGATCAAATTCATGTTGAATCGAAGAGAGATGAATCTGTATTTGAATTTGAAGAAACAACAAAAAATGAACTAGATAGAGGGTTGGAAGATGAAAAGTCGAACGAAGTCTATAAGGAGGAACCAAAAGGTGAAGAACCGGTGACTCCAATTTGAGAAGGTCGAACAAACTACAAGGGAACTAGAAAGGTATAGTTCACTTGATTTTCATGCTGCATATATGTTATCAGCTTTGTCAATTACTGATGAAGACCCCAAGACCATGGAGGCACTTGGCTCAAATGAAAATAAGTCTTGGAAGAAGGCCATGAAGGAAGAAATGGAGTATGCAGATAAAAATCGGATATGGGACTTGGTTTAATTACCTCCCGGTAGAAAGCTTTTGGTTGCAAATGGGTATTCACGAAGAAGTATAATGCAGATTGACAAATGGAGATGTATAAAGTCCGCTTCGTAGCAAAAGGATTCTCTTAGGGAGAGGGAATTGATTTTGGTGAGATTTTTCCTCCTGTTGCTAAGCTAACTTCAATTAGATTTCTTTTAGACATGATCTTGAAGTAGAACAAATGGATATTAAGACAACTTTTCTACATGGTGAGCTTGAGGAAGAAATCTATATGGCGCTACCAAAAGGTTTTAAAGTGAAAGGGAAGGAGGACTTGGTGTTCTTGTTGAAGAAGTCTCTTTACAACTTGAAGCAAACACCAAGAATTTGGAATGAGAAATTGGAGAGGTATGTGTTGGGACTTGGACTTGCAGGAAGCAAAGTTGATCCTTTTGTGCATTTCTAACAAGTAGATAGTTTTGTTATCGTAATTTGGTATGTGTATGATATTTAATTTAATTGGTAACAAGGAAATGATCAATCGACTAACTCTCAATTTGATATGAAGGATCTAAGGGCTGCAAAATTTATGTCGGTCATGTAAATTGGAAGAGATCGTGTAAATAGGAAACTGTGGTTAAATCAAAGAAAGTATGTTGAGATGATATTGTAGAGGTTTAGGAAAGTAAATCTATGAGTACTTCTTTTCCAGTTGGTCAAGAACTATCTACATAATAGTGTCCTAGATTCCCTAGACACAAGAGGAAATTGAGGACATGTCTCAAATCCCCGTGCTAGTGTTATTGGAAGCATGATGTTTGCAATGGTCTATACCGAAAGATCCCCGGATGGATCTCTCTTGTTCTCCAACAATTTAAATCAATAAAAAACACTCAAGGCTGATTTATGACTATTAGGGCAATCATACTAATGCGGATCTGAATAAAATGCGGCTAGGGTTTTGAATAGAATCCACTCAAATAGCAATACAATGCAAGCTTTTCTATATTAGCAGACCCAAAAATGATACCCAAACTGATTTGAAGATTATGCAACATTAAATATAACTGCTGTAGAAGATTTCCAGCAAGGGCGACTAGTTTAGATGATGAAGGTCCACACAAAACTACTACCAGCATTATCCATTATTGCCATGACAAGCTCAGAACTGTAACAGTTTATTATAAAGCAAAATCTGATGTTTTTGGACATAAAACAGGCTGGAATTTTACACAGAAATCTGCAGATGATAGAGGACTGAAACAACACTGTAAACCTTTCCAAAAATTACAGAAAACGCTTCATTTGATCCACAAAAATTAATGCAACATACAACAATGAGTTTCAGACCTGAAATATCTTCAGAACACCTCCAACTGGTCAAAAGGTGGGTCGCTTTGCTGGATCAAAATGGCACAGCCCAATTACAATCTTATTCTTCACACCCTGGTACAAGATCTATCAACTACTGACTGGAAAGACTGAAAATACTCATGCTAGCACAATAGAATTTCCTGTGTGGAAATCCCTCACATTCTCTAAGAGGGTTTTCGTCCTCTAGAGGCAATATACTAAGGGTTTCGTCCTTAGAATATTTTATACAAAAGCACCTGGCTTAAGATCAGATTCAGAAATGATAAAATGATATTATGGTCCTCTACCCAAGCCGCCCCTCTTTTTTATAGGAAAAATATTACAAAATCACCTTTTCATCTTCCAATAAGAAAAGAGTGCCAAAATACCCTAAAAACATGCCCAAACCAGGTCGCACTTTTCTAGGGATGACTCCTAATGTTTATCTTGGCCTCTCATGCCAAGTCGCACTTTCCTAGGGAAGAGTAATAACTTTTATCCTTTCTAAACTCTACTTCCCTCTTTTGTCCAAGTCGCATTTTTACCTAGGGATGACACAAAAATAGGATGGGTCTCTTTTCTACTTTCCCTAGAAAGGATACAACATAATATTAGACCCAATGCACCTATTTAGAGATTACAATTTATTATTAAGTCAAATAAATTAATACAAGTGCTTTATTAATATTTTTTGCACTTTGTAATAACTTATTGTGACTTAAGTCACCCTTATATTTTTCCTTTGGCCATCGGGTTGACAAAATGGGCCAAAGGTCTTCGATTGGAAAAGGGGACATTACAATACCAGACCTGACATTGCTCATTTAGTGGGATTAGTGAGCAGATTTATGTACAAACTAGGAAAAGAATATTGGACAGCAGCGAAAAGGATCTTCGATTTCTATGTGAGACTTTTGACTCTGAATATGTTGTTAGCGAAATGTTGGTGAAAACAAGAGATCAAGTCTACATGGTTTTGTTTGACTGTGCTGAAGGTCTTGATTGTCGAAGATCTACAAGCGCTTGTGTTTAAATTGTTTGGTGGAACAGTAAGTTGGATGAGAAAAAGGCAAACAGTTGTTGCAATATCTACAAGAGAGGCAGAGTACATGGTAGCCACTCATACCTGTAAGGAAGCAATATGGTTACAAAGGTTGTGTTCAATTGTTGGTCTTTTACAAAACACTTTGTAAATATAGATTGTGATAGTCAAAGTGCAATATACTTGGCAAAGAACCTTAAGTATCACTCTTACATGAAGCATATTGATGCATGATACTATTTTCAAATTTTGCTAGAGAAATTATTGAAGACAAAAAGGTACTATTTGAAAAAGTTGACGAGGATGAAAATGTTGCTAATACTTTAATGAAGGTTGTAGGTGCGAGAACATTTATGATTTCTTGGTGTAAAAAGTCAATGGGCACGACAACCCTTAATAGCTAAGAGTATGAGTTGTAATATTCTCAAGGGAAATTGACTTAATAAGAAACCCGCGAAAGACTAAACGGTCATGGCATATAACTTATATTTAAAATATAAGTGTGGCGGATTCCATATTGGGTCAGCACAATGTTTAAATTTAAAATATAAGAGTGACCCAAAATAGGGCCACCCGCCTTGATATAAATCAAGGTGATCTCATTAGAGATTGGTTACAAGTGAGTAAGAAACTTATGCGGCAGAGATAAGATACATGATGCAAATGATGTACTCATGAGCGAATGTATATGAGAGTTTGTAATTCCTCCATGAAGGTGTAATGCTAGAAATAGTGGGAGTGCTAGGTGAAATGTTTATTCTTAATAAAGATAAGTGATTTTTTAGTGGGTTTTTACCGAAAGGTTTTCCCACTTATATCTTGTGTCTTGTGTTCATTTACTTTCATGTTTATGTATGCAATTTAATGTCTAATTCATTATGTGATGTAATCTATCATAATTTGCTGTTCAACCATAAACTATAATCTTCAGCAATTTAGTTTGGTGGATAATTAAATCTGTGCTATTATTGATCCCCGCGTTTCCCTAACAAAATATAACAATACAAAAGTATGCAATAACAAATAAACCATAGCACCAAATTTACTTGGGGAAAACCTATTAAGGTGAAAAACTCCACGATAAATGCATTGTCCAATTTTATTAAACGCGAGGAACCGAAACCCAAGATTCTGAGAGCATCTCCTTCTCACTTCTCCAATACAAAGGTTTGATATAACATTTTTCACAACTTTAGTGATCCTTTGCACATTGGAAAGTTTATTTATAAAGGGTTCGAATAGTTATAACCATGAATGGTTATACCGTGTCACATCGTAACCAATTTAATTAGTTGGTTTTGTTTTTATAAGTTTATAAATATACAAACCTTAGTATAAATAAGTTTATATTAAAATATAAAGTTATATAATATATATGTGGAGTCATGTTTGTTTATATGGGCCACACCACACCTAAATGTAGGCACTAGGCACCACAAACAAGATATGCTCAAACAATGAAGATTTGGAATTGAAGTATCCGTTGATGGGACCGTTGTATTGTGATAACTAATGCAATATTCACTTTACCAAGCATACTTCATGAAAGGATGAAAGCATTGGTTTACCTTCACACCGCATCGGTTGCGTGCGAATCGGGTTTTGAATATGATCTATTACAAGACCGAGGGCCGGATTATAAACATTTTTCGAAAGCTTCAAACAGGAGAAATTCCAGAGATTCATGGACATGTCTTTTGTAGATAATGAAATGCTCAATGGGGAGTGTTAGGACATGTGATCGTTTTGTTTAGTCCTAAAGTGTAATTGTATATGTGGCTAGGTGACATTTAATGTCATTAATGTTGTACATTAGGTGGTGTATTGTAAAGCGAGTGTTATTGTACATGTTGGTACCCGGATTTAATCTCCTTTAAAGGCCGAGCAACATCATGGATTTGACAGACACTCGTGAGGTAGATAGATGATTATGTATGTTGTTTTGAGCGGGAAGCGATCTATTTGACTTTTTAACACTCGGGCTTTGAAGAAGTGGGTAGACCTCAAAAGGATGTGATCTTATCCTAACTATTTTAGGTTGTGCCTTTCAACCAAGGTAAAAGAACCTATTTTGTAACCTCTCGATTATTGAAGGAGACGTAGATACCTTACTTTTGCACAAATTTTATATAGAAGACCTTGGGAAAATATGATCAACACCCCAAATCGACTCTCACGAGTTGTCACTTCCGAGAATAAGGAGATATTTTCAACACAAGGCAAAGGTTCTCAAGACATTTGGAATCCCGATATGTTCTCGCATACTTTAGCAAATGGATTTTGTTCTTTTGTGGATATACAGAGCAAGACAGGGGTAGTTCGGGGTAGGATTGGTTAGTTGAAATAATTTTGGTGGGAGATCAACAAGATAGATTGGACTTTCTTAGATCCTTGAGAAACTTTACAACAAATGGAGAACTTAATAACAAAAAACTTCAAAATAGTTAAACATTCCTTCAACCAGAAGGTGTGCATCAATGGAGGCCTAGACATGCACTTTTTCACACAATCTTTGAAATTCTAAAGACGAAGGCTCGAGTTAGAAGACCCAATAAAACATAAAAACCTAAGATCACCACGCCCTAGAGTACACCCAGAGCTTACAAACAATCTCTCACAATAGATGAAAAAAGTGATTTTAAATCATTTATTTCATTCCCAGATGAAAGCTCTTCTGAAAAATGAAATTGCAGATGCCACTAAACTATCACAAGGATTGAGATCTGTGTGATTCAAAGAGATTTTGATACAAGATTGCAATAGGAACAAGAAAAACTACTTGCAGACATTCTGAAAGTAAAATAAACACAAAATTTGTCGAGAGATTTGACACAGTTAACTCAAAATTCATCAAAGGGAGTTATTTTAAACAATCTCAGAGCTTGTTGATGGCTATACACTTGTAACCAACTCAACATGAATGAAAATCTAACATAGAGGAAGTTAACCTGGTTTCTCAGAAAGTTTTCTCAGAGGATGAGCTTTTCTCAAAATTTTCTCGTGAAAATGAACTCCGACCTTTTGCAAGAGTAATCTCATTGCATTTATAATACACCCTTTACATCCAATTTTCCCCCAAAAGAGGAATATTCGAAGCACCTTTGTTGCACATATCGAGATCATGATTTGTAGAAGGTGACATTCAATAGACTCACAAAAAAGTTGCCAGGTGTTTTCAAAAAGGTGAATCATTGCAAATATTTGCATCATTGTTTCAACTGGAGGCATATTCTTCATCCTTGGCGCCTGCAACACCTTTTCCCCTCAAAAGAGAAGAATATTTGAGGGACCTTTGCTTGCTACCAATTTGTTTCAGACAGAGACATTTAACAAATTCAGATCCAAAATCTGCCAGGTGGACCAACTGTGAACAGATCACGTTTCTTGGGCCCTCGACTACTGACTAGGATGCCATGCCACAACTTTTTGGGAGTCCCTTTAATCATTCTGACTTCTGTCATGCAAGAAATCCCCTTTTTAATCATTTCTCGGAGCCTCTACGTAGCTTTGGTCTTGACAGGTCATCCATTTTTGCTCTCGAGGCAATGCCTTTTTCACCTTTCGCACCTGTACTTTCATCATTTCGTCCCTTTTCCTTCCTTTTCCTCTGAAATTTTATTCTGTAACTTCTGGATCTGGCGTTTTGCTTCCTTGCATGAGCCCGAGCAAAAATCCTCCTCAAAAGTACTTCAGATTTACAAATTGAGCTCCCAAATTGATTCAATTGAACCTTGTAGGCCAAAACGACACAAATTTGCCAAAAATTTGATGAAGAATGATGCAAAGATGCGTCTCCAAACATCTTGGAGCTTCAATGGTGGCAAAATCAAATGAAATGCACAACTACCGTTGATCCTGCGTTTCAACTTTTAATCTGAGCCCTCCATATGGTAAAATGTGATTGGAAATGGGTCTGGGGGCACCTTTTGACATTTTATAATTTTCGGAAAAAATAAAATGTCGACATTTTTCTCTGCCCCTCTGCCCTCATAAAACGGGCTTGACACGTGTCCCAATGTGGGTCCCAGCAGACTTGCGCTTCAACTTACAAATTTATCCCTTTTTTACAAAAGGCAAAAACCTTAAATGACTCTCGAAGCTCTGTCTCTCCATTTCCTTGCTTGCTACGTGTCACAATGGCGCACTTTGAGATGGTTCTGAAAAGTAGAGACCCCAAACAAGCACGGGCCCAACACGTGTCTCAGTTCGGCAGAGTCTCCAAGTGTCCTCCTGGCGCTTCTTCAAAATAAAACTCAAGGGCCGGTCCCCAAACATGCGCGGTCCCTCCATGTGTCCCAGGCCCCTTTAGGAAGTTGCGTGAAAAGTCTAAGTACGGGAAGGCCCGACGGAAGCCTCCATGTGGACATGTTTTGGGTTGAAGTGAGCCTTAGAATTTTTAAAGTGCCCCGCAGAGCCGCATCCAACCAGAAAGGGCCACTTTTCAACTGATGCCGAGAAGTAATTTTGACCGGGAAATTACACCCGTCAAACCGTAAAATGCAGGAGAGCCACCATTTGAGCCTGGGGAGACAGAAAACATAACAGAGGCCGCAAACTGAGGGATTTCAAAGGTCGATGGGGTGAGACTAATTTGAGCACCAACAATACATAAGTGTGAGAATATGAAGACATGTATAGAATATGAATGAAAAAGTCATCTTACATTCAAAGAGTCATATGTGGTTGTATAAATAGGTGTGCAAAAACTTTCAAAAAGGATAAATTATTTAGAACTTAAGAGTCAAAAAGTATGACTATGAATAACAGCTTTGATATAAAACAAAATCTAAATCAAATCTTAAAAACCTACTGAATAACAGCTATGATATAAGACAAAAATATGAATCAATCCTACCCATTATTGTAATAAAAAAATCACCTTCAAAAAAATAGAACTGAGGCCATTCTTTAACTCATCTGCCAAATTCCTGCTTCCATATGTCTTCCTGAAGCATCCAGAAATTTTAAATTATCTTCCTTTCTTTCAATGGCCAAGTTTCCAGAAATTATGTAACCTTTTTTGCCAGAACTTATAGTGTGCGGAAAGGAACAGCATTTATCTGCATGGCTTTTAAAACATAGGGCTATGGATATATTATGGTTTACCTATATTCTAACCTGGAGCAACCACTATACTTCTTATCCACGATTGACATGTTGACTATAAGAAAAGCTCCTACCAATGCAATCTTCACTCGACATGCAGATGGAAATTAATCTATTTTCGATTTATATTTACTAGTACTGTGATTTGTTAGACATAACTTCCACTTCTCATCTCAAAGATTTCTCTATATCAAGAACATGCTGCCGAAATAATTCTGGTATTTTGAAGCTTGTTTGATGTTGTCTTTCATTTATGCACTTGTCAAGGTATTTATTCCTTGCCCAAAGACTTTAGCTAAATTACTTATAACTGGGTTTTACTTGTCAATAGCAGCTGTTGTCTAGAACTGTATAAATATGTTACATCTATGCTGGTATAGGGGGATGAAATTAATTTCATGAAGGACATCACAAAGAATATCACAGAATTGAATTTCTTTTGGAAAGAGATGTCTTGGACCCCTGGTAATGATGTGATTAATACTGATGGAGACCATGCTGTTTTCATAGCATTTTTGACTGAATTTGGGAAAAACAATGAACATGCTATTGTGGGCATTCGCTTTCATGCAATCTAGGAAATTTTGAGAAAAACACTTGTTTTATTAAAATGTATAGGCATAATTACCTTATACGTTCTTTGAGTTCCCCCATCTTCTTTTGTTGGTGCTAATTTGATCTTAGCTAATGGGATCAGTTTTTATTTGGTGTACGTTTAGGAACACCAATATTTGTTGCATATGAATGACATTAAAACAGTCGAGATTGATGCAGTGTGTGTCTACCAGCCAAAAGTCTTGCTTTCCACCTCTCAGTTGTGCAGCTGCTATAAGTTCATTATTGTTCCATTTGTAGTTTAGTGCTTAGTCCTGTTGACCACTTTTGGCCTTTCATAGACTGTTATTACTTTCTTTCTTCCTCCCGTTATTCTACTCAATCCCTGTGAACATTTAAACTGCTAAGGCTAGCTTAAGTCTGAAAGGCATATACCAGATGTTTGTTAGTTGCATATTCACATCCTTTTTGCCTTGCTAGCTTTTCATTGAATGGGAAAGAAATTTAAAAATAGCCTACATTTAAGCATGGGCCTGGTGAATTAAAAATTTAGAGCAGACATGTGAATGTGTCTTTTCTGATGTTTTAAATCTTCAAAGTACTTTTTCCCATCTCTCATAACTATCTGGACAATATTATCAGATCCGAGGAGATCTTCCGTCCCTAGGTCAGTTTTAAACAGATCATTGAATTAGTTATGCCTGGATTGTTAATTTTCATCCTTAATCTCACATTATTGAAGTTTGGAAACTTTGATGCGTCTCTTAATTAATCTCGCCATTTTTTCATTGTCGTTATTGAGTACCAGCTTTAATGTTGATTGCAAAGTAGTATTGCTAAGGTTCTTGTCCTGAATTTTCCTAGGTAAAGCACTGCTACTACTACGAGCTATTAAAGGATTTTTCAGTCACATATGGGAGGTTATACGGGATGTACCAAGTTTTCAATCTGAGTACAGTAACATGCTCAGACAGTTGTTGGTTGTGTCAGAATATCGTATGCATATGAGGAAAAAGGTTTACTCAGGTGAATAACTCTCTTCTCAAGTCGCTTAATTTTTTTAAACATGCATTTTGGGACCAAGCCTTGGAGTGATGAATTGATAATAAGAAGTTTGTGTTGTCTATCACTAAGTTTCGTGTTACAAGTGGTCTGATACCACCATTTTTATTATGGTCATTGTAGTCCTGGGTTCTTTCTGATGTTGTTGACAGTGATATTTATGTATGGACTTCATTGCTAGCCCTGCAGGTCTAGTGCTTTTTACTTGGACAAGGTAAAGACAGTTGTGTGCAGGACATCCGCCGAGCATTCGGTGTCCAAGGAAGAACTATTTCGCTATACATTGACATTGCATTCTCTTTTAGAAAGTTCACCTGGTGATTTCCCTGTTCAGCTCAGGGAGCTCTGATACAGGGATTTATTGAAATATTTTCACATTTAAGGTATAAAGCATGGGCAGTCAAATTCTTTTATCTTACAATTGATTGGGAAGGAAATTACCCTCAAGTCCAGGCTTACTAGGATTCCAAAGCATGGAAAACCTCTTGTGGATTTGGCCTTATTGTATAGTGTGTTCCATGTGTAGTTACTAAATCTTGCCAGATTGGGATTTTTAAGAATTGCTAAAAATTTTCCTCGTACAGATCCAAATCTCCCAATTTGGTAATTTTGGTTTCATGTTATTTGTGTTGTTGCAGGGATGAAGGCAAGATCTCAAGAAAGCTTCTGGGTTCTTTAAATTCCTTCCTAATGAAAGATGGTCCTAATATTGGGTTGTGTGCACATGAAATTCATGCTGCTGCAGAAGACTTTATGTTTCAGTCCTGGCTAACGACACATGACCGCTCATTGAAGGTATATGAAATGTTATTGTGCTCTTTATTTATCTTATTGAATAGGGTTAGAGATGATAGGCCAATTCAACTTCTCTTGCAGGACGGACTATTTCTGTATGCAAGGATACAGCTAAAACTCAGAGGTATTCTTTCCGATGGAGGAGGAGCCATTGAACAATTGTTAGACCTTGTTGTGAAAGAACTGGACCAGAACAGCATCACTATACCTGCAGCTTTTCGGTATAGATTTACATTATGTTAAATTATTGATGCTATCGCCTGCATCGATTGTACATTCCCACATGTTTACTTTAACATTAGAAAACATGATTACAGGAACTATGATGGAGCGAGAGATGACAAGCTTGGAACTATTACAAATTCTCAGTGTAGCTTAATGGAGCTCGCAGCCACAGTTTTGTATGAGGTTGAATTGTTGCTAATGCGCTTAGTTAATGTTGCTGTTAAAACTTCTCACGTTTTTGATCTTAGAAGGGCTAGTAGTACATCTCAAAATTTACGTGATCTGTCACTTGCATGCAAAGTACTCATATTCATAAAACAAGAACTAGTATGATCGATTTTGTAAAGAAAATGTACATTATCATGCAATTCAAAATACATTAATGCTTTCTACAAATAAGGCCCTAAGCCATAACTATTATGAACAAAGCCGAAAAAATGGCTGCATGAACCGGGAATCATTTATCTATGGAGTATTATATGAGAAGATACATGTAATTTGTCTTTGCACACAAATTGGCGAAATTGATGTCTCCTTCCATTATATGGATTCCAAGCGTTCATGAAATGAATGATTGCTTCTACCTTACTGCAGCTGTAAGCTTTAGATTAAATTTGATGTATCAACTTCTAATTTGTTTGGAGTGGGATTTGATAAGTGAAAGGATTCATTGGAGCCAATATAAAAAAATCTGTGTTTGTGAAGAAGCCAAAAAGGATTGAAAAAGAGTGTTGTTTTCCTGAGTGACTTTTAGCTATTATGCTGGCAGGCTTGTGTCAAGGTTGATCGAGGTTCATCTGCACCAAAACGACAAAAGAAGGAGAATATGGATTCAATTTTAAAGGATCGGCTTATTAAAGCAAAATGGCTGTGGTATGTCCCAATCCTTGGTTGACTGCAAGAGGCTATATAATTTTAGTACTACTAAATCATTGTATGAATTCTCTTTTATTAACGGCATGTGATTAGATGGCCTGAGTTGAGATGGGATTGCATTTCGTGATCTCTAGTGACAGTATTTTGATGAAACCTTTTGCTAGTTTTGGGGTTGAGTTGTTATAATAATATATAGCCTCATGTCAGTTCAACCTAATAAGTTGTCCTGAACATAACATCTGGTTTAAGATTTTGGCACGTGGAGATGTCTTATTCTTGGAGTTAAGCTTTTTGAAACACTTGTTCTTATTCCTCTAGTACATTATTAATCCGATCTCCACAATGGTACACCTAAGGATCACAGAAAACATGGTGC
Source organism: Taxus wallichiana var. yunnanensis (assembly GCA_018340775.1). Lineage (NCBI taxonomy): Eukaryota > Viridiplantae > Streptophyta > Pinopsida > Cupressales > Taxaceae > Taxus > Taxus wallichiana. Next base: position 768,174,207 of record CM031239.1, on the reverse strand, counting down.
CATAATTAACATTGCAACAAGTTCTCAATTTTTGTTCTGAAAAAGATCAAACTATTGTACTAAAATTGGAAAACACTATTTCAAATTTACAACAGCCACAATTCATGATCAAGTTAGCCACAAGGGAAGTGGTAGAGAGGGGCCAGAGGAGACCTATTTGCTGTTACTGCAAGTTTTGGTGAATATGTTAATTCCAACTCGTATAACTTCTTGGAAAACATCTTGAGATGGATTCTACATATGGAATATCTTGTGGGACAGTGCTGTTACAAACGTAGTTTGCTGAGTGCAGCAAAAACGTTATGATAGTCATTAAAGTGCTTTTGATGACTTGTACATAAAGAACCATAGAAATTCACAAAATTGTGGTAATAATCAATTATCAAACAGGAAGGTGGTAGACGTATTTGATACAACTGCATTGTAGTTTGTCTTCTCATTTCGGTGCTTCCTTCTTTGAGTAGCCAGTTTCCCAAGGGCTTGCATGGCCCTCCTCCATGAGGACCTCACTTGTGAACAACAATTTCCAACCAGTGGTAGGGAGTGAGCGGCTTGAGATTGAGAAGGCATTGCTTGATTGCTGTGAGCATGGGCACTCATTGTAGCATAGTGAAAAACTTGGCTTTTGGGGGCAGGTTGGTGGAGCCGAGGGCAGGCTCTCTCCTCTTCCATTCTCATCTTAGCTATGTCACCAATGTGGACCCTCTCTATATTTTCCATGCGTTTAACCTACTAATGCTGAAGATTTAAAATAAAGAGGATACATATCTCCTTTATTAGCAATAGTAAGATCGAACTGTGGGCTTTGAATGCCATACATACCCGTATTGTCACTCAAGGCTTTGAGGGTTTTATTCATGGTCAGGATATTGATTCCAATATGGAGGTTGTGCTTGTGTAGTTCTTCTTGAGGGCTGTGCTCAATTATAGGGAATTTTTGAGATTAGGGGAAATAAGTATACTAGAGGTTCGCATGAGGGGAGTTGTGGCACGTTTAATAGGACGGCTGGTCTTAAAAGTGCACAAAAACTATTAGAAGAAGGGATGACAATAGTCTTTTTGCTAGGTGAAGGAATGATCTGATGGGAACTTCGGGCATTATACTTTCATCATCTTCAATGAGAATGACTTGGTTCTTGCCTTGAACCTTGTCCATCATAACTCTAGTGTTGTCTTCATTCATCTCCATCTTGGATATGGATTTAGTCTTCCTTTTATGAAATGCACGGAAAGAATAAACCAAATGTTTGTTGACTTTGGCCCGGACATTCTTAATTATAGCTTTTATAGCTAGTTGTATACTCCTTTGTTGTTGCATATTGAGTGACATCCTTGAAGATTTGGAAACATTAGAAGAGTTTTCAAGACCAGGGAAGAATGATTGATGGGTGATAAGTGTTGAAATCACTGACTGAGATGGTACCCTTGCTGAGATGAAGCATTTCATGGAAAAAGGATGGCAAGAAAATAGGGTTTGTGACAGACTGCAGAGGTAAATGAGCGCAAGGAGGAACATAATTAGTCTACGCGCCCAATCGCTCCATTACCTGTTAAATTGTTATTATAGCCCAATTCCTGGTCTGTTGTTCTTGTGTTTGGGGCATCCTTGTTCTGACTTGTTTGCACCTGGTATTGATGTTTTTCATTGTGCCATAGTATTACCCTTTATGAAATTTGGTGGCCGAAGAGAGGAGGATTGCCTTTTAATGAAGTGGAGTGTTATGGTTGCAAGCGTAAGTCAATTTGTTGCGCTTTCTTTGTGTGAATGGCCTCAAACAAACTCTAGTTGCACTCACATCCGGAAACACTAAAAGGTTGAGATAAAATTCTAAGGGTTAGCTTTTGAAGATGCGGGGCATTTCCTCCCCAATCTTTCTCACCAAGAACCTACAAACAAGATAATCAAAAGTTTATAAGTAATTAATAATTTTAAATTTGTAACTTGTAACATATAAGTAAATATTCTAATTTTTGTTACTTGGTGGTTGGGTGGTTCCCCTAAGACAACTAACATTGAAGAAAAGAGCCTCCCTCTAACATGCTTGTAATTCTGCAACTCTAAAATAATGAGGTCCCTCACCTCAAGCTCTGGTGTCATCTTCTCAATGCATATTGAGAGGCCCTCTACAACTTCTCCGTTAACATCTGTGAAGCCATTAGAGAAGAAAATTTTGGGGTTGAGGTAATACCCCGCTGCATGAATGGGTTGGTGGAGTTGATTGTTCCACCTCCGATCAATTATCTTCCAAAAGGACCAAATCTGGCTATATCCCCTTATAATAGTTTTGGATGGTCTCTTTGGCCCTATCCATAACCTCATAAATGTATCCCATTGGGTTTTGCTCTCCATCAACCAAGCGCAAACCCTCACCAACGACTCTGACACCTATAAACAAATTAAATATTAAAGTTACAAACTTACAAATAAAGTAAATAATAATACATTTAAAAATTGAAAATAAAGGAATTGACTTGAAATTTAAATTGAAGTTTGAAGTTACCTTGATGATCTCTACAACTCTATTTGTAAAGACATCATAAAAACTGTCTTTAACCCTCTCTCCATTGGATTTTTTGAATTTTGTGAGGCTAGCCATGCTTAACGCACAAACATTTGTTTCAATGATGTCAACAAACTACAAATACTTTGCAATGTTAGGAAGTTAGCTACAAATTTGTGACACTCGGTCACACAAGCTCTTTCCCCTTGGTTTGTTCTTTCATCAAGCTGAAAACCCAATGATGATTATATGTGCACTTGGTTATATTGCTAGTATCTTCTACAACCGGTCTCACCCAATAAATTTTGTATATGTCCTCCAAAAAAGGGCCAAGGCAATGAGGTCCACAAGGGGTTGAAAAGAGTGATGGATATGTCTCCTCTAGTAGTCTCCCAACCGCCACATATGCCGTTGCATTTTCAAAGTGACAATTTGTACAACATTTTGGATACTCACCTTTAAGACAACCTCCTCCAACATAAGGCTCAAATTTTCTGCATTCTTTACTATGTTAGAGGCATCAATTAACTTAAGAAAAACCATCTCACCATTTGAGTCGCCAAAAATTGATAAGGGTGTGGTTCCTTTAATTTGTCCACCCATCACTTATGTATTTTTCCTATTGCTTCTTTTGATCTTTCAGGATTGACATTGCATCTGCAACCGCACCCTAGAGCAATTTCTCACTTAAGTCTCTTGAGACGGTTCCTTGTACCCTTTCCCTATAATCACAATGTCTTTGCCAAATACTCCTACTACAAGCTCTTTGTCACATCAAGGGAAGGTCAGTAGTGTCGAAATTTGCACTTGCTTTATCTACTTCCTCGTGCACATCCTTGTTCCAACTTGTACCTTGCAACGAAGGTTGTGCCCCAAGTATGTTTTTAGGTACAAAAAAACTATGTATCCCTTTGCTTGAACTCAATGAATCGATTTGCCTCTTTGTATATGTTGACCGCGAGTAGAGCCCACAATCTCTCGACGCATCGGCCTTTGATTCCCCTTTCCTTTCAGGTTTAATGGATGTTGCGATGGCTGCTTGCAACCTTGCCCTCTCTAGTTTCTTCTCTTGCAGCTTTGCCTTTATCTCTCATTGTGCCTCTTCCATAACATTGAGACATACCATGACGTCGCGACAAACAATAAATGCAAGATGATACTTTAAGCAATTGGTGCCTCCGAATACTTTCTTGCAGAATTTGCAAGCTATAGTCCTTGAAACCACTCCACATACAACATACTTCTAAGCAATCGAACATGCATTAGTGTTAATGGTTTATGCTAGTGATTTTGAGCTTGATGCTGAACCTAATGCTGACCTAGATGCCATTGTATGCTAAGTTTTAATCTGCAACACCATGCATGTTTAAAAATTAAATAACATTCGAGACCGTTGCTGTAATAAAAACAACATTATAAAACCATTTAAAAAATAAAAAAACAACATTAAAACTCTATGTAATTGTAATTGTAAACCTTATCATTCTGGTAATTTTGTTCATTAATGATGATAAACAAGCATAAATAACAATTAAAATCATTCAGAATCAAATGGAATGCATTCAAACTTGCAAATCATATTCATATTAACACTATAGAAAGAATTTACATTCTTGAAAAGAAGGAACTTACCTCCAGATGAAATTCTCTCTTCAAATTTGCTATAAAATCTCTTCAACTCATGCAAAGGATGCTCAATAGCTGTGTGATTACAAGTGAGGGAGTGTGAAGTATTTATAAGACAAAAAACAATGTTTTTCAGTGTAAAATCTGCTTTTGTAGTAGATGTGAGTTCGCAGGGAAAACTCTCCAAGTTTTGGTGAGTACTTGAGGCGAGTTTTCCGAGAAAACTCAACAGATTCGTGGTGAGATTTTGGGGCAAGTACTCTCCTAGGGGAAAATTTGGCAAGTACTCACCGAGTTTGCAAACTATACCATATAGTATATACAATAGTAGCTATGCAACCAATAACCCTATGCCGTATCACTGCACTGTTTATTTCAAGATATAATCCAAGTTCCAACTTAAACTCCATGAATGCAAGAGGATATAACAGTATGGTAATGATCAACAAGGCAGATAAATAGCATAACAAATGAAACACATTGTGCAACTAATGGAACATGAATCCGGCTACCCACTATTTTCAAACCATTATACAACAGTCCTTACTGTCTGCCATTATGTACAAACTATCAAATGAAATGCATGCCTCTGAAATCCATGTAGATACATTTACTACTGCCATAATCTTTTCGCTCAAAATTTAGAAAATCCTAGTTAAAAATCAAGAGTATACAACAGAAAAATGGATTATAAATTGATGTGTAACAGTTTGGTTTAAATTCAAGAAACCGAAACAAATCGAAAGAGAAAATGTTAACAGTTTCAATACATCAGAGATGCATTTTTGGCCTGTGGCCTGTGAAAAAATGCAGATGGATTTGAATGGTGGTTTCCATGGTCATCATTTGCGTTTTTATGACCAATTTACTTCTCAAATTGTCATGGCTTGGCCTGAAACCCTGTGAGCTTCTTCGACACCCTCAAATCCTCCTGTACTTTCATTTGCCTCTAATTACTTTGTTGAGAGCTTGTTAATGGCCAATTGTAAATTTTCACATGATTGATGGGTAGGGCTGTACTTTTGTGCCATGTATTATTGCTAGGAGGAAGATTTGCTCAAAAAAACAGGTTATTGTTGGCAGTCCAAGAGCAAAAAAGAATTTGGAGAAATGAAAATGGAGTAGGGTTAGGAATGTGGGGAAATGAAAGGAAAGTTTGGTTGCCAGTACCAACCCTGTAGTAAATGCAGGAGGTAAGGCTCGGGGTAGGAGCCATACATGCCTGTTCTCCTTGTCTACACTATTTTCATTTCTCTACTTTTTATATAATTTTCTTTTTGCTCTCTATATTTTTTTTTCCACCGACTCTTGCACGATGTCAAATAATCTAAGGGTTCCACCATTGGTCCTGTGAACAAGGAACACATTTGCTAATGCATTCATAACACATCCACCTCTCACAAACCCAACAACATACAATCTTATATAGTTATTGCTAGAAGTTAATATAATTTTTAACTCTTGTTATTTATATATTTTCATAGCTAAATGGACCTACTGACATTACGACAATTATATATTTTCATTCTTTTAGTGACAATTTAAGAATTTGATGATTTCTATATCCAAGTGGAAGCTAAAGATGTCCTTCTTAAACAGGCATGCAGCATTTTGCCTGCTAATTCGCAATCATTCTTCTGAACTTCCCAAGTCCATTATACTTGACTGGTTTCGTGGCATATCATCCAACTTCGAGAGGTCTAATGACTCACACTTCTGAGTACGATGTTCCAGTTTTTAGTAGGTTTTGCATGTTGAATATTCCAAAATTACTTAAGCACATTTTATGCAGGATATTGAGTGATGGTGTTAATGCCCATGTGTATGATGGCCCTTTATGGACATTGAGGTAAATCTGACATACATGCCATCTGTTTGTGATTCTTTCCTTTACCTGTATTTGCTTTCATGCTTACATTGACAATCTGGTCCAAAGTGTTTCCAGTTCCTGAAGGGTCTGTTTGCTCTGTTATTTAGAACACAAAATTTGTACAATTACTCAAGTGTACGGTTCCTAATTTACTTTCAAATGCTGTGCAGAAGCTTGCAGGAACTATGTATTATGTGGCCATTCATTTTCCCACAGGAGAAATCTTGTTGTCATGCAACTATTATCACTATTGAGGTGTATATTTCTTTTGTGTAAACTAAAATTGGATTAGCCGAGTATGAAAACAATGGACTGTATTTGACATTGTTTGAGAAGTAGAAGGATGTTTTTTTGACAGTAGTTTTCTTGCCCATTTTGTTTCTGGATGCTTTAGATTTTCATTCTGTCCGAATTCATAATACCTAGTTTCTGTTTCAATGTCTTCAGTACTTCTAATTTAGTACCTCTGTTGTTATGCACTTCATTTTTAGTGCTGCCTGGGTGTGTGTGTGTGTACAGTTTCACTTTCGGGCAACTAATGTTAGAAAATTTTAATTAGATAATTACATCTGTCATGTTTTTACTGTGTAAGCTTTTCTAGGTTGTTAAAAGTTGCAGGTGCTTCCTTCTCAATTGAAGTCCCGTCTTTCCCCTGTTGTGTATTTCTATTGTTGTCAACACCCCTTTATGCCTTCTATGTACATTGAATAGGTAAACGTATTGCAGTTGAGAGCTCTTATTGTTGGTGTGTGAAACTGAGAAATAGAACCATATTAGACTTTGGCGTTGAATAATCACCTCGAGGTAAGAATTGTCTTAAATTATTTTTTTCAAGTGCCTAATGCATCTGCTTGAGTTGGAACTAGGAACTTCTAATGTTAAGAAACATATCAATTGAGATGAGAAAAATAAACTAAACCTATTTTAAGTGATGAAGAGTTCAACAATATGGGCCCTAGATCTAAATATATTCCTTTTGCAAGAAAATTCCAGATGAAGTAGTATGAACAATGGAGCAAGATAAGGACAACTTTTCTGAGTACAAGTTGAATCACAACTTGCTTTACCAAAGCTCCCAAGTTAGACTCCAACTTACGTGTACAAGGAAAATGGGAAGCCTTTAGACAGAAACGAGACCCACCTAATGTAACTGCTGCTTATTTTAATTTATTCCCGTTGAATTGCTTGCTGTTAAGAACTTTAACAAATGTTAAATAATAACTTGGAGCAGGGACTTTCCCCGCTACAGAGTCACATAGCGGACTGCAAGGATAAGGTTGCAGATTTGTTATTCATTTCACAAACCTTAATGACATCTACAGTAGCTGCTCGCTATGAGCTTACAACTCTCTCATGGAATGGTACAAATTAGGTTGTTTACTAAGGACCTATCCTAGACTAGATCTAACCGTGCGTTCCCAAGCACATTTACCACTTTACTTATGCTCTCGATGTAGAAATTAATTGATCTAATACAAAGAATCCATGAAATAGATACATTGCATAACAATTGAAATCAACAACTCTATATTATATTTTCATTAATTCACTATTTCAATACACTCCATTATATAGAGATGTAAAATAACAATCTTTACAACAACATTTGTCTTCATATACAACCATACACCCATATGGTTTCAACCTTCACTAATATAATAATAAAACAATACTAATTGTTTTATTATTCTAACTTACTAACTTACCACATACTAACCACATTTTACTTATTTACATTTACATAGTAAATGTACTTTCACTAATTTATCATAATAATAATTACACATGTAATTATTATTCACCCATACAAATGGTAGCACTAATATATATTTCCTAACATTCCCCCTTAGCGCGAACATGGAAAACCTCGCTTTGCATCGCAACGTGCCGCCACGTGCATGCTCATGATCTCGGATGGTTTCAAGGACAATACCAACAACCTCTGGATGGTTTTCCAAGTGGTTAACCAACAACCACACAACAGATGGTTTTTGAGGACACCAACAACCTCCTGGATAGTTTTTATGGATAACTTTATATCATGATGATGCAAAGATGATCAACAACTCTCATCACTATCTCACCGAGGAATAACATAGGAAATTCTACATCGAAATCATGTCATCAGACATACATAAAAAAAGATGACATAATGGAAATGGAACATCGATCATGTTCCCCCTCAATGTGAAATTTCCACTTATCAAAATAGGATCACTGCAAACCGAGGCACACCACACTCGGCACTAAAATCAAACCGCACACACACACTGCACCAAAGCCGAGACATATGCACTGCCAATCGACGAGAGGTCGCCGAATGACCTTCCGCTTTGCCTCCATCCTCCAAGAAATTCACTTAGTATAGAAATTCTTCATAATTATAGTCAATTTCATTTGTTATTTGTTCATCTCTAGTTTCTTCTACAATTTTGCTTACATCTCGAGTGCTTTTTCATTTCCATCTACTATCCTCCATAGATTTTTATTCATTAACTCGCATCTCGAATTTTTACTCTCCATGTATGGAATTTCAACCCATTAAATTTATCTAATGGTGTATCCATTTTGTCAATCTAAATATCCAAAAAAAAAATTGAATGCAGATTGAATTACCTCCGATTCTCTGATTTCTTCAAAAACAAAGAAAGTGATCAATGTGCTGTATAGTAAATGCACGCTTCTCCCAAATCTGAACTCTTTTTCCTGAAATTTCTATCGTAGCTTCCTCGTATAACAGATCATTCTCACGCACGCAAAATTTTGGAGAAACCCGCATCGCGAAACTAAAGTTATGAGATCATCTTCGTGACAAATTTAACTCCGCTCTCTGTACCAAATGTAAAATTAATCTGATCTAATACAAAGAATCCATGAAATGATACAGCATAATAATTGAAATCAACAACTCTATATTATATTTTCATTAATTCACTATTTCAATACACTCCATTATATAGAGATGTAAAATAACAATCCTTACAACAACATTTGTCTTCATATACAACCACACACCCATATGGTTTCAACCTTCACTAATATAATAATAAAACAATACTAATTGTTTTATTATTCTAACTTACTAACTTACCACATACTAACCACATTTTACATTTACTATTTACATTTACATAGGACTTTCACTAATTTATCATAATAATAATTACACATGTAATTATTATTCACCCATACAAATGGAGCACTAATATATATTTCCTAACACTCTCCATCCTCTTGGCCATTATTTCTTTTCGACAATGGTAAACTCGACCACCTTTATAGCCACGGGCCTCCTCTTCGTGAATTGCATGATGTGTTTGGGCTTCTTATACCTAACACCATCAATTCTTCGCTACTTCTTTCCGTGTCAATAGCTCTGCCTACCGCACTCAATCAACCGCCTTTATCGATCTTGTCATCGCTCATGTCTGTGTCGACGGTCAAATCACTTGGCACTTTTTCCACGTGATAGGATTTCTTATCTATGGGTGAAGCTATGGTGTTCACCAAACAATGGGCTGCCCAAGCTACTTGTCTTCTACGAATTGATCTCTCCATCCTCTTGGCTGTGACAACTCTAGGGGCTCCATTGGCAATGCCTTGAAGCACCACTTCTTTCCCATCTAATTTGAATTTCAGCTCCATGGTTTGATAATTTTGAGTGAATTCCCCAAGGGAATGTAACCACTGCACCCCTAATACCATATTTGTCTCTCCTATGCCCACAACATAGAAGTCATCACGCACCCTATGCCTGCCAAGTGTGATATCCAACTGTTGAATTCTCTTGGTGCAAGGGATAATATAGCCATCAGCCACAATAACATTGAACCCATCAAATTCTTCTCTTCAAACCTCTTCTGGCTACCAACCCTTCATCTATAAAGTTGTGGGTTGCCCCACTATCAATTAGCACTGTGATTTTGTGCCCATGTAGAACTCCAAAACTCTGAAAGGGTGATATCTAGGAGCGCCAGAAAGTGTAGCAAGGGTGCCTCCTGAAATATCCTCTTCTTCCTTTCTTTCAGGTTCTGGTTTTTTCTCTTCAATTTCTGATTCAGGTTCCTTTGATTCCGATTCTGCATCTGATATCACTTCTATGTAATGCACTTGTCCTCGCCCAAGACATTTGTGTCCAGGCTCCCATGGGTCCTTGCAAGTAAAACACAATTTCTTTCTCCTGAGCTCGTTTCTGGTCTCTACTTCCTTACTTGGTTTCTGTGGCAGCTCTTTCTGCTGAGAAACTCCTTGCTGAAATGGTTTCTTTTGCTGCCCAAAAGGTGATGTCTTTTGCTGCCCAATAGGTGGTGTCTTTGTAAAATATTTATTCTTGGGTGCTGAAGTTTCTAAGTTCAAAGCCCTCTTAATAGCTTCTTGCAAAGATAGAGGATCAAACGCTTTTACCAAACCCTTGAGTGGTTCCATTAGTCCCTCTACAAATAGAACAATAAGTCTCCTTTCAGTCACATCAGAACCATTACTGATAATCTTTGGAATTTAGCAATATAGCTATCCACTGTCCCATATTGTTTGAGCTGAGCTAACTCTTAGAAGTGGATCTTTAGATCTTTTCTATCAACCTTTGGTTGAATTCTTCCAGTGTGGTAATGGAACTGTGCCCTTGGGTGACCATACCATGATACCACCACTCATGTGCCACTCCTTCCAAGTGAAGGGTAACAAATTTGATTGCCTCTTCATACATCGGATTCAATGATAAGTAGGTGTCCAATTTCTGCAACCAAGACCTGGCAGAACATTTATTAGATCCATCATATGTAGGAATTGTAATCTTACCCAAATGTTGCTGGATATCTTTACGGGGCTGATCCTATTGAGTTCTCCTTCCCTCCTTGTACTATTCTTCATTCTTAGATCACAAAACTCTCGAAAAGTCAATGCTTGCTGTAATGCAAGGCCGAGTTCTTCATATTCTGCATGATATGCTGCAAAATCATTACCTATGTGATGTTGGGGCTCTACCTCTTCTGGGGTTCTTTTTGCAGAAATTTCGCTTGGAAAGTCTTGGAAGGGGGATTGATAGAGGCCTGCTCATTAGCTGAAGAGCTTCCTTCTCCTTGATTTTCCTTATTTTGATTAATATTTTGCAGAGCTTGTACTAACCCTACCATGGATTCTCTCAATGTCATTTGGATTGTTCTTTCCAAATCCCTTTGACCTCAACTGATAGTTTCTTGCAAAGAATTCATTTCATCTCTCTTTTCCCTATCCTCCATGACTTCTTTATTTTTGATAATACCTGATTTCTCTCCCACTGGCTTGCATAAGAAATCACTGAATTAACTTTCCCTGTAGGCTGGCAAGATCATAGCTCTCATACCACTGAAATGTCCCTTTCCCACTATTTATAAACTCTGAATTTTTTTGTGAATTCTTTTTCCAATATTGGGTATTGATAACATAATAAGCAGTAACATACAAGATCAATATTCTAAACCCTACTAATAACACCAAGACCCCACGGATTTCTTTATTTCAATAAGCTGAAAATACAATGCAACTGAAATCTTTTATTGTAATGAGCTGAATACTCATGAATATTGATGACAAGACAATTGGGTATTGAAATAACACAGACAAAAATACCTGGTTATGTAATATGTAGAGTACAACCCAAGTTTACTGTGGACATACAACAAAAACACTCATTACAGATCTGTGTTGAACATCTGATCATAAATACAACTGATGGCAGGGTACAAATCACTGTAGCAGCGATACAGATCACTGTAGCAGTTGTATGGATCAGTGTAGCAGCTGTACGGATCATTGTAGCGGCTGTAATGGATCACTATAGCAGCACTGCAACAAACTGAAAATAGAATAAAATCTCAAATTTCGCACAAATATGATCCCTAGATGGAATCACTGCAACTGGAATTAGATGGTTTCTGTCCTCCAATCGTACACACCTAAGGGTTTTTGTCCGTGGGCGAAAAGATGAACACAAGCTCAAGCTCTGGAATAGGGATTGGTTTCCAAGAGTAATGAATAATCATGCTTCCTTTTGAGCCCAACTCCTTTTATTATAATCTTTTAATTCCAACCCTAAAAGTGTTTAAAACACTTCAATAAAATATTACTTTTTGGCCCCTTTATAATAATAATACATAAGTGTCCTTTTACCATGTTATAAAAATTGAAGTGACTTAGGACCACTTAAGATATTATTATTAAATCATTTCCCTAACTTTATCCCTTAGCCTATGTAATGTCCCTTTCCAATTGAAGACCTTTGGCCTATTTTGTCAACCCGACGGCCAAAGGAAAAATATAAGGGTGACTTAAGTTATAATAAATTATTATAAAGTGCTATAAAAAAAAAAATAAAATTATTAAAGAACTTATATTAATTTATTTAGCTTAATAAAATAAATTGTAATCCCTATGGAAAATACGATTTGCCTTAAGGGGCAAAAGTCATTGTAAATGGGATTTATTATATTTTATTCTTCTTAGAAAGGATAATGGCGACTTGGGCCAAAGGAGAGTAATGAAGCCTAGGGAAGATAAAAACATAATTAATTTATGTATTTCCCCTAGAGAAATGCAACTTGCACTAGGAGGGAAATATTGTTGGGAAAAACATTTAATATGGGAAAATATTAAATGTTTGCATAGGAAAAATCATGTGAGCTCATTGGCTGATTTGGAGGTTGGTTGTTGGCTCTTTTCCTTTAAAAGGGAAGTCGACTTGCCTCTTCTATATTCCAGATTTTTATATGATATTTCTCTTGCATTTGAGCTTTGAGCTTTTGCAAATTATATTCTAAGGACGAAAAACCTTAGTTTATACCTCTTGTGGACGAAAACCCCAAGAGTTCTCTTGTGGACGAAAACCCCAAGGGATTGAGAGGGTTTTTCACTCAGAAATTCCCATTGATTGTAATCAGATTTTCAGAGTTATTTTCAGTCATTTCCAGCAGTGTATTTTGAGGGTATTTTGGAGAATAAATTGCAGCAGTTCTTCTTCTATTGTGGGACTGATTTGGCATGTTCTTTGAGGTATTTAAATCTGATTTCTATTGTCAAATCATCTGCAGATTTTTGTGAAGTGAACCAAAGTAATTTTATAATTTTTAGAGGGTTTTCACAGTGGTTTTTAGACAGTTTTATAATCAGATTTCAGATCTGATTTCTGAGTTGATTTGACATCCAAAAATTATGATTCCTATATGAATGAGTTCCTAAAAATATAGGCAAGCATCTGGGATAGAGAAAATAATTTTTGGAACTCATTTGATGCCCTACATGTGTGGGCCGAAATAGTAGGAGGGTCAGATCTGCATGTTTGGTAGTTGCTGTTATAATTTGGTTTACATCATCTTGTTCCTTGTATTTTTCCAAGTTCGGGCATATGTCATTTGCCTAGATCGGAGTTGTGTAGAGAAAGTTATGCTATCTTGAAGATTGCAGCAGTTAGGGTTTTAAATATAAATTATTTTCCAACTGTTGAAAAATCTGATTTTTTCCATAATAGTCATAAATCAGCCTTTGGTGTTTTTAATTGATCTAAAATTGTTGGAGAACAAGAGAGACCCATTTGGGGATCTTTCACCTATGGGAAATAAGGAATAGGCTATCGGTTCTCTCGATTAGATTAATTCGAGAAAACAGGACATGACAAATTTATTCAACCTCTGAAGTTGAGGTAATATAGGAGAATTACAGCCATTAGGCATAGCTAGCCAAGTACCCCGAGGTGATCACGGTTGAGTGTGGGTTCACCACATTTGATTGTGGCAAGGATGCTAACGAGGTGGTCATTAATTAACCCACAATAACCGAATGATGAGAGCAAAGTCCTTTAGCATTTCATCCAAGATGCATTGCCAATGATATTCAACAAAACCCCCAAGTTTACCCAAAATGCATTTAGGATGATTAGGAAGCAATCGTTGACTTAGGACGAACAATTGAGATGCTCATTTCCCTAAGTTATTCCCTTTGGGTGAACAAATGTGACTATCATCTCCCACAATTATGCCCGATAAAGCTTGCCAAGACCCTTTAGCCTCCATGTGACCATCTAGAAAGCTAAAACCCTCATTTGAGATCCTAGAAATGCATGAAATATTGCAAAAAGTTTAGCAGGAGCAAAGGGATGCACAAAGGCACTTTTTCGTTTATTGCTTTTGTTTATAAATTTAGCCTTGAGAATTGTGCCTAGATTATTAGTTAAATTGTTCATTTCAATCCTAAACTGGCCTCATCATTGGACATGCGAGTTTTGAATTGCTAGGTGGTTATTTAATGAAAACATATTCTATTAGAGTACTAAACTATGCTAGAAGATGAGGGAAAGAATGAATAGAAACTGGAAGGCACATTTTAGGATCCGCGTGTCCAACATTTTTTTGTGTTGAAAGAGGTTACATACTAGTTGAGGAGGTTATAACTGAGCATTAGTTAGCAGATAACTAATGTTTCATTTAGTGTTAACTAATATATTTCAATACTCCCCTAATGACTAAACTAGAGACAATATGTTTTTCTTGAAATTTTACAACACAATAAAATGAAAAAGTTATTCATTAAATCTGCAAGCTAATTCTTAGATATTACTTTGAAATCTGTAGCAGTATGACAATTTTTTGCTATCCAATGTACGTGCTTCGGTGTAGACAAAAACTGAAAAATATAGCTAACAACAAAACAAAGATTTGTTCTTGTGGACATAGGATATATCACACTGTCCACCAATTCTCTGTAGAGTGAGTCATTGACCAATGATGAATCATCATTGGATGAAAACTACAGCCCGAGTTTGATAATTCTGAAATCAAAATGTTGGAGATCCAGAGCAAATAGAATGGACTAGGGTCATGGAGCACGCTTGGGTCTATATAGGGACTCAATCATTTTGCAACCAAAATGATCATGTTCAAGTACTTGAAAATCCCCAGTGCAACACCATGTAGACCTCCTCGTCTGAATCTGTAGAGAGAAGTAATTCAAATTTGACCATCTTTGCAGTATTAACAGTAGGAGTAAACAACTTTGTAGCAGGAGAAATAAGAACCTCCTCAATAGTAAGAGAAATAACCATCTCCTTCGAATGGTCTTCTATAACAAGATGAGAAAATGAACCATGTTTTGCCGACCTTTGAGCCAATGCCTTTACTTGATCGTCTTTTCTTGCCATCTCATCATGAACCTCATGTGTATTGTGGATGGTGGAGTAACCCTCCACAATTCTTTGAGTGGCATTTCCTGCCAACTCCTCATGCACCTCCTGCTCATTCTGTAATTGAGGTGTTTCATTTGCCCACACATGAAGCATTTTAGCCTCCTTCACAATTTTTGATTGCAAAATAATTAAATCGTTGTGAATTGTGATTTGATGGAAATCGTGATTGGGTCTGCAACTTGTGTCCTTTTGTGCTTTCAGTTTCGTTCTTCGCTGGAAATCAACCAAAATCGCTATTGTTATTGTCAGCTAGTGTTTCTCCTTTCCATGTTTATTCACATTCTTTTTGCTTGCATTTCTCCTTGCAAATCATTAGGTCTGCTTCATGTTCATTCTAATCGCTTTACCCTAGACATTCATTGGAAATCATTTTTGTTACATCTGATCTACATGTTTATGTTCCTTCCCATGCTTTGTTCTCCCACATCCTAATGTGATCTTTGTAAAAATTGCAATTTTGTCTCCCTTTGGCCATGATGAGCCACGACATCCTCCTGGTCTGCTCTGAATTGCACACAAACACATGATCTGCCTCTTCAAATCTCCTCTACGAAAATTCTTCTCTGCCTTCAATTTTTGTAAAAACCTCATTTTCTTTTTTGTCTGTACCCAACTAGGGCTTCCTCAAGCGCTTGCTGTGATACCGATGTTAATAAGTATGAGAGAGATAACGATGAAAATGGAAGGCACACTCACATAGTTGTGTGTGTTTGTCTTTTATTAATCAAATAAGAAGTTACATAGCTGGTTGAAAATGTTGATAACTGCAACTAAATAATACTATAATAGCTAACTAAGATCTTCAGTAAAAGATTCATCTCCTTGTGGATGTAGTGGTTTGTAGACCAAGCGGAATTTGAAGGCCAAGCAATAAATGATACTGAAGATGTTCTGAAGAACAATATCATCATTAGAAAAATGTATGCATTGTTCAAAATAAAAAGATTTAATACTACATCCATGAACTAGAAACCCATTTACTCACCGGTTACTGCTTACCCACGAGATGATGGGGGCATAATTAAGAAATTGTTAGGAACAATGTTAAATGGGGATGTGTCTCCTAGATTTTGGCGATGTCCTGGACATCCTGAACATTTTGGGGACTTGGAGGATGCCCCAAATTTGTATTTATTTTTATCCGTTCTAATGTTTTTACTTTAAAAAAGCTGTTATTTTTACCAAAAACATGAATTCTAATCTCGGAAGTGCCCTAAAAAAATTAAATACAGTTCAAACCCCTAGATTTTATTAAATAAAGTTAAAACATTTAAATATTAATTTTTATATATTGTTTTAATAACTGTCCCCAAAATATGGGATTTTTTTGCTGTTTTGGAAACCCTGTCGACTCATTACCCTATCCCCAGTTCCCGAGACTTGGGTAACTATGGTTAGGAACTGGTCTATAAATTTACAGTCTGCAACAGTGCTATACAAGCGAGGCCTCATAAACTCATACTGTTGGTTCTGAGCCCTTGGCCTGGCGTGAAACATTTCCTGTATTTTGTGTTTTTATTTGCAATGAAATGTTCAAATATTTGAATAGATTATTAGTTGGATCATAATTCAGTTTTGTTGAAAAATTGTGCTTGAATTGGATTTTTATTTATTCTCAGTTTCCTAGGGATGGGATGCCAAAATTTACTTCTTTCTACAATAATTGATAAATCTCATGATCTCTTAAACCTAAGCTACATCTAGTGCATTTTTAGATTTTGAAAGTATATTTTCTTTTCTATACACACTCTTATATGTAAGGATTTATAGAAATTTTCCTAACATTCTATTAAAAATCAATTGCAGGGTAAAGATTGTTGGCAGATGATATGGACCAGTTTGATTCACTGGTTAGCTTCATTCAGCAACATGGTTATAATGGTAAGTTTTAATGTTCTTACACTACTATATGTAATTGAAATGCAGCTTCATGCTGTCTTAATTGATAGGGTTTGATGTAGGAAGTGCGCTTGTAGTTTGATCCAGTATTGAAATTTCATGTTTTCTAAAGCTATTCATTTGGAGCTTGTTCTTTCATTTTCATGCTAAAAACCTTGTCTTGTCAAAATACGACTATTATCTGGAAGTTATTAGAAATTCCGTATAACTGCTAATTCTGTGCTTTTCTTGTTGTTAAATTTGTTTTTGTTCTTTTTGCAGTTCCTTGTTTCTGGATCCACACTTCATTGTTTTGCACATTTTCGTCGTCACCAGTGATGGTTTAGAATCTTAGATTATAAGATAAAAACTACAATTCAGTCGTGAATCAAACAAGTACTATGTCTGGTAATAATTAGATTATCAACACAGATCACTATAATAAGGCTATGACCATCAATATGTTGCACACATTGTGGTCAAAATTGCATTTGGTGAAGCTGCAAGACTTATAGAATTATTTATCTTTTTATAACATGCTCGAGACCTTGCTTCAGACTAAAATGTTACTTCCTAAGCTTGCACACAAGCTTGGTATCCCCATGCTTCTCGAACCCTAGTAGCTGCCCCATGTATATTGCCTCGTAAAGATATTCATTGAGGAAGGCACATTGGGCATCCATCCGATGTACCTCCCATTTATATGTGTCAGAAAGAGCAAGAAATGTATGGACTGATTCCATCTTTGCAATAGGGGCATGTGTCTCCCAATAGTTGATGTCCTTCTTTTGAGTGAAAACCTTAGCAACCAATCATGCCTTATATCTCAATAGACCCATCCAAAGCGAATTTAGTCTTATAAACCACTTTACACTTAACATTATTTTTCCCTCATGGATGGGATACCAACTCCCGACGTGTATTCTTCATCAATGCATCATACTCCTATATCCTTCTCGCACTCATCTCTGCCCTTAGCCTCCTTATAAGATAGTGGATCACAAGTGGCCATGACCCTAGTCATGAGTGCATAATCAGCTGGCTGTCTTTCACTTCGGATCCTCCATGTGGTTTTCCATTCCCTTATAATCCTTAGCCTCCGTAATTGGTATTGAATATTCACTTCGTGATGAGTATTGCAGAAAATAGGCCCATTCCCTCCTAGAAAAGTCATTGATGAATGTCAAGATGTATCTTTGGACTAAGATTGATAATTCATGTAGGAAATGTCATCTAACAACTCTTAATGCTCCTTTGCGCGCCATGCTTTCCGTTCTTGCATTATTCCCGATACTGCTTCCAAAAACAGACCCCTTGCACACACCCTTGTTAGGACTAATAGAAGCAAGACCATGGACCATCTTCAGATAACCCATCAATTACATGCTGTTGAAATTGAAGTATCCTAATCTCTCATGCAAAGGAAACTAACCTTTTTAGTCTTCGCTTTCAATGCAAATTGATGTTGAACCTTTGAAAATCCCAAACTAGGTAAACATGTAAGCTGTAGCACGCTTACCATAAACTTGTTAGACCACAACTCCATCTTCTTCCATTGTTGAGAGATTTGGTACACGCATAACAAATTAGCCCTCAAATGAGGAACATGATAAACATCTTGAATCACACCATTTGTTATCTCAACATCACCATTCCTTGCAATTGTTAGTGTTGAATCATCAATAATATAGATCTTCTCATCACCAAATTTACTAAGTGACATAAAAATTACCATCCTTTTTGTATGACGAGCTCATCCAAAACTCACAATCTAATCAGATATTGGAGTGTGAGCATGCAAAATTCTAGAAGTGCACGCAACAAGATCCGAATCCTTACCACCACCTTTTCCTCGTCGAGCTTTGACCTTGTTATTTTCCTTCCTAAGGTCCTTCATCATCTTCGTGTAGCTGTTCTCCTTATGTCCTGATTTACTGCAATAGTAACATCCCTTATTTCTTTTCTTGTGTTCCTTGTCCTTGCCTTTGTGATTACCCTTGACATCACCATTTTGACAAACCTTCTTGCTCCTACCATCATGGGTTAGTTGGTGTTCACTTGGACACCCATCCTTGTCACCGTTTCCTTGGATTTCTGCTTGTCAGCTTTTCCTTTGGTCATATGCAATGGTTGCTTCAAACCAAATTTGCCCAACTCGATGAAATTCCCTATTCAAAACCAATAGTGAACACAAATATTAAAATATTACCTTGGTGCTAACATTCATCATTGCCATGTTGAAAATAAGGCGGATAAGAAGGCATTGTATGGAGCCTTTAGATTCTCGATCACGATCTCCACCAACTAATTTTCCTTCTTATAATATTTTCCACTCTCTCCTAGCTGGTGCTTGATATCCTTGATGCTGGTTAAGTAATATTAAATCTGATCAAAATTCAAGACTCGTTTTTGAAATAGAGTGAAATGCATCTTGAAGAATAATAGCTAAAAGTATATTTCCTAAAGAGATGCTTTTTCCATTGGTCCAAGAAGGTCCCTATGCACAAGCTCCAAAGGTTCGTGCACCTTCCAAGATTTTCCAATGCCAAACTTCTCTCTATGGTACTTTCCAAGTGCACAACCTTTAGAAACACTATGCTGAGAAGTGGTATGGAAACGATGCACCGTGCCAAACGTGGCCATCAATTGAGACTTTCATAATTAAGATGACCATGACATAATTTGGTAACCCCATTAGCATGTGCCACAATATGCATACTCAGCGAATATTTGTCCTTTTATTCCTTGGCCTAGTATTCGCCATGAAAAATTGCTAGAACCTACAGAGCTGAGTTTTTGGCGAATACTCACGAGCCTTTGGCAAATATTCACAAGTTTTTAGCGAATACTTGCGAGTTTTTTTTTGGCGATTACTCGTGATATTTGTTGAGATTTAAAAAAATATTTTACATGAAATTTATGTTTTTAAACAAATTTGCGTACTTTTGAAGTTGATGAGTATTGCCGAATATTTGCCGAGTCTTGCTGAGTTTTCGCTGAGTCAATTTTCTTTGGGTTTGCCGAGTATTTGCAAAATACAACTATGTGAACCATGGCATGTGCTACACAAGCATGCGAATCAAGAGAGGAATAATCAAAATTGTACAATTTAGTGTCTTGATCTACAAAACCAGCAGTTACAACTGCAAAATTGTTGTTAACATCTTTCATCAAACATTTGTTTGACCAAAACTCTAGTTTCATCATTGTTTAGGCAATTTGGTGTACTGAAAGCACAATTGCACTAAGACTAGGTGTGAAATTTCTTCATTTTCTACCTTAAATCTCTGTTTCTAGTTACATCTAGTGAAACTTTGCTACCCACATATTTTCTCCCCTCAATTTTTCCAACCATCAAGATTTTTAAACATAGAAGCTCCATTCTTCATGCGGTGTGATGCACTAGTATCTAGAATCCTTTCATTCTTTTTATCATCTTAGAGTAGTAGAGAAAACATAATACTGATTAACCTTACCAACATCTTGTTTTTGTCTTCAAGGTTGCGCCTTTTCTAAAAGAATGCTTCTCATCATGACCAAGCTTGCCACAACAGTTGCAAACTCCTCTTATTTGACTGCTTGATATCGTTAGGTTGATACTCCCTTTTGGTAATTCGGCCTTTGCTGAGAGGTCTTGCTTTTGGCTACATGTGCATGAGAATTAGAACTAAAGCTTATTTATATTGATTAGGTTTTAGTATTCTATATCAAGCATAGTCACCAAATGTTTTAATGTATATTAGTTTCAACATAAATAACATTCTACATGAAAAAGTAATTAGAGACAAAAACATTATGATGAGGAACTAAAGCTTGCAGAATAAGACAAATGTACTATTTATTAGGCTCGACAACATTATGCTTTGAGGAAGTAAGGCTTGCGTAATAAGACAAATGTACTCTTTTCAAGGCTTGACATACTTTGAATCAATTCACTTAGTTGCATCTTCAATTCCTTAAATTTTCCAAGTTAGCCTTCAATGCAATGAAAATCAATAGATCACGTTATTACTCATTTCATGGTTAATCTTGACAATGTAAGCAACATTGGCTTGTGTAATGTCCCCTTTTTCGAATTGAGGCCTAAATATGGACTTCTTGCCATTCCCTTTCCGTGGCAAAGAAGAATAATTGAACAAGGGAAGGAATTGCATTTCATTTCAGTTTTCTTTTATTAGATTTAATGCTTTCTTTCAATGTTTTCCTTTAGGAGACAGGTCGGTTGGGTTTGGAGAAAATAAAGAAGCAATTAAAAGATAAAGTGAGGCTTAAGAGGTCGGTCCTCTTCTAATTGGCCTTTGGTGCCAAGGGAAGAATATAAAAGGGACTTAAGGACTTCATTTGCAATCATCTTTGGCACATTTTTCATATACAATTGGTTTGTTGGGCTAGTTGCTCACTACCTTTCCACTTGAGGACGAAAACCCTCTTGTGTGGCATCCAAGGAAGACAGAAACCTTCCTTGTGGCTTGGTGGAGGACGGAAACCCTCCATTTTGAGTTGGAGACATCAAGAAGGATTGCAAAAGCTTTACATCATTTTTGGAGCTCTTCCTAGGGAGCGACTAGGGTTTGAAGCTGGTTTGGTGTTTTCTAGGGCACAAATTTCAAATCTGATTTTATATTCTGAATCTCCATAATTTATAAGGCCATAATATGAACTTTGGTAAATTTTGGTGGAGATTTACTATTTTTCCTAGCCCTCGGTATGACAAATCTGCTGCTGTTATAAATAATTAATTTTTCGCTGTGCTAATAAGATATTTCTTCAATATTTTGATGTATAAATATTGCCTTGTGGCTAGATAAATTATTTCGTGGCATTCTACATTGATTTGCATAGTGAAAAGTGGACTCGAATCTCATAGGCAGTTTGTTGCCCTAGGAGACTGCTGATTTTGGATTGGTTAATCATTCTAAGTTATTCTTAGCTACTTTCAGATTGTTGTGTGTGTACTTGAAGGTGTTTTTAGATCAGATTTATTGGGGATAGTTGGTAAACCCCTTTTCTCCATTTTCATCCCTAAAAGGGACATTACAGTGGTATCGAGCATCTATCCTCCCAGCTTGGAGGTTTTCATTCAGAAGAGAAAATACATGACAAACATACATCTTGATGATGTTAGGGTTGATAAAGATTGGCATATAGGATGACACAGTTGATCCAAGCCATGCGGAACCATAATGGAGGAGGAAGATCTTCGGGAATTCATAGCATGAGATAGCCCTTAGGGACCATTTTTGAAGTTGCTGCTAGGCCATTCCAGCCTACCTTCCTCCCTAGGGAAGAAGCCATTCCAAAGTTTGAAACGCGGCATTCGGGGAGCCATAACATTGCTACCATCTATGAGGAGTACATGACTCTTCCGGTGAGATTCGTGATGCCATGACACTCGCCGAGTTCATAGGGTTGAAGAATGGTAGAGTGGGAATGGGACCAAGGTCCAAACCCCGAGTTATACCCAAGGAAAATGGGAAAGATGTTCCAGCCCTAGAGGAAAGAATCCCTCCATCATGATCAAGGATGACGAAGAACAATTGAAGTTGTTGGGCATTGAGAGGGAGCAACCCATTGAAGCACCCATCACTCTTCCCAAGGATGAGCCCTTGACTGATTTTCAGAACAGTAGTATGAAGGGCCAAGGGTTTGATGAAATCTTGAAGCACAAGCCTAGAGAAGAGAAGGAAATCGTGAAGCACGAGTTGGAAGGTATAAATCCTTTGATATTTAATGATTCATTGATTTCTATGAAGACATGTTACAGGAAAATAAAAGAGAAAATCTGATTTACAAGATGGTGAAGAGAAGTTGAAGGTTGAAGCACAATTGCCAAAGGACAAGGAGGATGATCAACTCGCTAGGACCTTCCGGACAACAAGCAATGAAAGACAAATTGGTGATGTTCATGATTCCGACAAGATTCATGATGTGGTCCCTTACATGTATCAATAAACGAAAATGTTTCAACAAATTCTCATATGGGAAAGATGAACACTATGAAGACAACTGGAGGTATGAAGGTAATTCAGATTTGTTGCTTTCTACCATGCCATTTCAGATTTATGGTCATGGGCAATTTGTTGAAAGGGATGACCTTGGGGCAAATTTGATGCTCCAAAGCAAATCACGGCAAATGGGAAGTCTTCATGATGCTAAGGATGGAGACAAATCACAATCGCATAAGGTCAATGGACCAAGATTCATGATGTGGTCCCTTACATTTATCAATAGAATGAAAATGCTTCAACAAATTCTCAAATGGCGATGAAAGATAAACAATATGAAGATAGTTGGAGGTATGAAGGTAATTCAGATTTTTCGCTTTCTACCGTGAGGTATGAAGGTAATTCAGATTTGTCACTTTCTACCATGCCATATCATTTAAGAAGATTTAGGAAAGAATTGCTCATTCAGGGACAATCTGCTCAATGAGTTTTCTAGGTGCAGGGGAAAAAACACTATAATGGTGAAACCTAATTTTTCAACATGATTTTGGGAGCTCCGTAAGGAGTTAGGTAGCAATCAAATAGGCATTAGAAAGCTATGGGAATTCCCTACAAGGTGTGAACATCCATTTTTCTCTAAGGTTTGAAGGTCGTATGAAGCATTTCAAAATAAGGCAGCTGCCCCTCTTTGATCCGCACAAAAATGGGCCTAAATTTTTAATTGCATGTAGATTCAAGTCTTGAAATTTGCTCCTTTGATCTTAGATTGTGTTTTGAGTCAAATTCATATAATATTTGACCCCAAAACATTAATATAAGCCTCCGTGGTGAAATAAACAAGTTCTATGGCTACTTCTAGACATCCTTAGCAAATCTAGCTTTTCAGTTATAGGCCGAGGCACACTTTTGACACCCTTGTGTCCCCTATGTTCCCCTTGGGGACAAGGGGGACATGAGGGGCACAAAAGTGCGACCTCATACTCACCAAGTCACACTTTGGAGCCCCAGGTGTCCCTTTCGTCCTCACAGTGTAAGGGGACAAGATGGGCACAATAGTGCAGCCTCACTCCCTCTCTTGGGTCGCAATTTTGTGTACCTTGTGTCCCCCATGTCCCAAGGGGGACAAGAAACTGCGAACCAAGTATTTGTGAAACTCCTGGTCCCCACGTGACCTCACACAACTCCGCAAGTGTATTTTTCCAGCCCTCGACTTCATTCTCATCCCCTCATCTCATTCACATCACTCCACATGCTGCCACTTGTCATGATCTTGCTCCAAGTCGCCCTTTGTTGTCCCTCGTGTCCCTTATGCTCCCATTGCACCATTTTCAAACTCTCACTCACTCCATTTTAACCCAAGTCTTCCATACAACTGCAAGGATGAGAATTCAACTATTAAAACACATGAAAACAAGATGAATTCCATCCCTTATGGTAGGGGACATAGTCTCTTATTTATACATGTACTAGTAACGTGTAGGGTGATTTATCTATTTATACATGTACTAGTAACATGTAGGGCGATTTATCTATTGACCACTTAAGAGCCAACTATGGTGGCACACATCTCAATGTATTCTGAAATCACGGAAATTACATACCGATAAGGGAGATTTATCTATTCAACAAATTACAAACATGGTCGTCTGAAGATGATTTCAAACACGGCGATTTTTTCAAAATGAAACAAAATGACCTCCGATTTGGTGTCGCTGTCGTGAGACCTCAGAAAAGAGTTTGGACTTGCAGGTTCAATTTGTTTCTCTAGGGTTGCTCATGCACCATGAAGCTTCACTTTCAAAACATACGATTCAGGTGACTATATGATTTTTGTAATTAGTTAAGACAATCTCGTTAGCATCTTACACTTGGAGCTAAGATGGTTTGGGTCATTTTTGGCATGCTCTTTTCTATATGAATAATGTTGTGTTCTTGATCAGTGGTTACTACGCTACTTGTTCTTGTCTTCTATGTGTTGTTTGTTCTATTCTGAAATATATTTCATATCTGATCTGTCCTTCTTTGTTATTTGCATCTTTATAATTGCTTGCAATACTACTTGTTTTTACCCCACAAATAAACTTCAGTAATAACACCTTTAGCTTATGTATGCACAGATAGATGCTGCTTTCAAACTTCTTGGTCATTTGATATCCCAGGTTGGGATTCTGAACATATATTACTTTTGTCATTTGATGAAATTTGCGTTTTACTGTTATTAGGGGTTTTGGAATCTTCTGAAATAGTAGAATTACCCTTCTGGTTAGTCATGGATATGAATAAATTTAATCTGCTTCACATGAATAACTTATGTTCATAGCAGTCTAAAAGATGCTATAACATGGGATGTTGATGGGCATGGAGATGTAAAATGCCACTCTTATTTTGTCTGGCCATTGTTCTAGGCAGAGGTGAGGAGGATGGGAATATAATGAAGAGTTTTGTGATTTTCTCTTTTTGGCAAAATTCACGTTTACTGTTATGCTGATTATGTTTCAGAATCTTTTGCCTCTATACTCTATGCCTCGAGACTTCTGGGACTTTCGGTTATTTTCTGAAGAGCCTTCGGGGTATGCCCTCAATACAGATTTGCATGGTTCATGTCATTTTTGTCCTCACAATCTTTCATTCTGTTCTTGTTCCGTTGAATTTGTCCAAGCCCAATGTGTTCCAAAGGTGTTTGATCAGTAAATGGCTGTGGCTTAGCATAGGAACATACAATTGACCAGTGGCAAAGAAATTGAGATTTAATAATTAATATTGCAAACGATAAGAGTCTGAGGTCTAAAGAAAAGGAAGCTTTACCTTCATTAACTTTTACATTTTAGGTAGTCATTTATTTGCTGCATGTTTTGAGGCAACAGTTGTATTTGTTACTTTGATCTTTAGTATAAGTCTCACAGGCTGTAAATAAATGACAGGACCATATTGTATTTCACTGCATCTTTCTTCTCGAGTGCAAGTTGTCAGGTATGGCTCATAAATAACTTAACATTTGCCAGTCTTCTGTATAGCTATGTTCAGTTCTGCTGCAGCTGGCTGTTTTCTTTATTTTTCACTGAAAATTATTTAAGATAGTATGAATTGCACTTTGTTCTGATCCTACATTTTCTCTCTTTTCATGAAGTATGTCTTTCTTTAAAATGTTGTAAGTTTATGGGCTTGTTACTAGTAAGGTGGCTAGATGCAAAATATCAGACAATCTTTTTTTGTAATGTACTAACTCTTGACTGTTACTGAGAGGTTTGGTCAATAATCTTAGCACCATTGTAAGAACATATGTTTGACAGTAGTTTTTCAAACTAAGAATGCTATATCTTGAGAGGACAAGTCCGAGTTTATAGATTAATGATTAAAATTGTGAGTTTTAGCACCTTAAATATGGAAAGCTGATTTCCTCCAGGTTTCTATTTATCATTTGTATTAGCATTTTTGACTGTTATAGAGAGATTGTGAAAATATACAATTTTTTCTATATAGAAATCTAATGTAATATATATAGAGAAGAAAATCAATGCTTCAAGTGCAATGAATTTAATTAATGTTTGGGCAGGTTACTCATGGAGATGTTCTGCATTTACGTAGGAAGCTCGTGAAGTGGATTTCAAAGGTTTTGGACTCTTTGGTAAGAATGTTTTTTTGGGTGATTAAATGACGTCTTTCAAATTTTACTCTACAGTCATTGAACAGAATCATTTGCATGGTTAAAAATTTAACCATTTGCATTTTGTTTGAAGATTTGATTATATTTTCTCTAGCAATTTTGTATAGAAGAGTCCTGATTACATAGTGAGATCTATGTTTCTCTTTCTATTTAGTCCATGAGTTGCAAGAGTGCCTTGCATTCTAAAAATAGTAGCAGGCGATTGTGTACCAAGTGGTTGGAAAACAAACCACACACAGGGATGTGTCTCCAGAAATGGGGTTGTGGGTGCCTGGATTTGTGCCCACTCACCTGAATGTGCCTAGTGTGTGAGGGATGCACCATGGCGTACTGGAGTGATTTGCAATCTTTCTCTTCCGTGTGGATGTATTGGATGTCACCAAAAGACAAAAGAGAACATTATGTACTTCATGTATGTATTTGTGTCTCCAACAATTTGCTAAAACATTAGTGATCTTGGATACATTTATGGATTGAAGAACATGTTTGTTATGAATTTCTATTGAAAACATAATACGTCGTGATATATTAAGTCTTTTTCTTCTTTACTAGTGTTATTTTTGAAAGAAGTGCTATAAGACATGTGTACTAGAAAGATTTCTTTTGTATTTGGTTAGGCCTCAATCTGAAGTAGAACCTCATACTGGCATACAAAACTTTGACCAAGACATTTGACTAATAGATACAATTGGTCAGCTGTCAGAAAAATTGTCTTTTAACTGTCACCCTCCTTAGAGCAGGGAATATTCATGTTCTCATTCACGGGTGGCGATGCATGGACATATGACATTGCTGTTGCAGGATATAACTCTTGAGGAGGCCAATTCTGGGTGGGAGGATGAGACTGAGGCTTGTGAAATACATGGGTCCATTGAGGGCCTCTAATCGTAGCCTCAGTGAGAACTTGAATTTCCTCGAAAAAACATCATCCAGATTAAGATTTTCATTTGAATCATCTGACTTTTGGACCATGCCAGGGATTAGCTTTTGATCTCATATAGAATATGAGTAACAAAGAGTAGTGTATTGTTGGCAAAGTTGAAATTAGAGAATTTTGTGCCATTGTCTTGTGCAGGAATCCCATAGATCTGCCCTCTGACCTTAACCTCCGCCAACAATCTACATAGATCCTTTCCCTAATGATGAACAAATATGGGCTGAGTGGGTTGCCTTGTCTCAGGCCCTTGGAGGGCGTGAAAGGTTGGTCTGTATCCCCTATTGATTGATTTTGTATATGTGGGGGTTCTTATACAGTTGTTGATCCAAGAAAGAACTTGCTGGCTGAATCCAAAGGCCTTAAATGTTTTCTTGATGAGCTCCCAATTTTAGTGATCAAAACCTTTTGAAACATTTAGTGAATGAACAATTTCCTGAATAGCTATACTATTGTGTCAGTTAAATGTTTACATAGCAAAAAGGCTAATTGCGTATTGGAGATGACTTCTCGAGGCTATTAATTTAATTGAGATCTTGTAAACCATATTGCATATGAGGGTCACTCTTACACAAATATATGAGGCATACCCTCAGATGGCACTAGAAGACCCTGAATGGAAAGGGTCTTTATAGTCTTAATTGCTTTGCCATGTTATTCTCACTTTATGTGGAGGTTCTTTCTGGTGTCCCTTCTCTCCTTGATCATCATCAGCCCTTTCACAGTGATAGATGATGACACAAATGATTCCTCTGCTCTGGGCATGGTCAGAGATGTTTGATGGGACTACTGTGCAGTCTCTCTGACTTTCATCATCCCATGCTCTTAGGGATTCTTGCTCTGACCACGTGGCTGTTTGTATCAGCACCCTAACTACATTGGTCGAGGGCTTTACTATGTCAGATCTACTCGTTTATTTTCAGTGCTTTTGTTCTTCTTTTATTTAGTTAGTTGTTGATCTTTAGGGTCCTTTTACCCTAGCACTTTCTATTGTAATTGGATGTATTCTCGAGTCCCATTGACCTACTTTGGTCATTCGTGGACATTAATATAATTTCTTTCTTTCTTCCTTTCTGTTAGACATAGTTTGGTTATTAATAGAGTTTGCGAAAACCACTCCTAAGATAGACAGCTTTGCTAAATCCTGCTGAGTTGTGCTTTAGGAGTAAGGGACAATTAAATTTCACAGTACATGCCCCGAAGTTGCTATGAACTGATTAACACAACTTTTTATCAGAGTAGTTTTCTTTGAACACAACTTTTTATTAGAGTAGTTTTCTTTGATCCCTATAAATGCAGTTTCGAGGAAGTATCACCCGTGCTTATATGAACACTGAAGATGACCCCATTTGTCTTTATTTTTATTAGGAAAGCCTATCGTTAACACATCAAGTCCAAAAATGCTTTGTCTTATTGGTTGAGTGGAAAGGTTACTATTTAGTATAATAATTGACAAAATGGTAATTAAGATGAAATACCTATAAATTAAATTTTCTTCATTTTGGAGATAATACAAAGCATTTTTCGGTTCTATGTTTCAGTCACAGCCTAATCCTTTATGTAAGGGGTGAGCAATATTGTATTTCTGCAGATATGCATGTCAAAAACACATTCATCTTATAGACGGAAGTTCTTCTGGGTACAGTTTTTCTGTTCTTTTTAAAACTACTCAAGTCTCATACACATTGATTTCTCTTTGTAGGATCAACTTGGGATGAGTAAAGAAATGGCTTTGCTATTTTTTAGAGCAAGCTTTTCTGTTTGTGTTGGTCGTGTACCTTTTTCCACTTTTTCACGACTTGGTCCAGTCAAGTTGACAGAAATGCATATTTCCAGAAAACTGGAAAACTGGTCTGAGGTAAAATTTGAGATCACGTTTACAGGAGATAAGATAATTTAATGGGTATTTTTCAAATTTTCCAAAAAATAAATTTACTTGATTTATGCAAAAACTTGATAAGATCTGTGATTCCATATATTTGTAGCCAGATGAGGAAGAGAAAGCCCAAGAAGGTCAACTTCTAGCATTGGACCATTCTGAGCAAGTATTGGCAGCTTCTGGAGTGCATAATCACATCCAGATATGTGAGGTATGCAAACAAATGGGTCAGTGAGTTGAGATGTGCTGTATCAATGGGTCTTTACTAATTTGATTATTGATTTGTCTCCTAGGACGCAAATGAGATGAGTTCCTCGAGTTTTCTACTTCCTGGATCATTGAGGGATCCCCTTTTGGATGAGATGGAAGCCTGTTTCCTTGGAAAATTATCTTCAGATGTTCCAGACAAGCACAAGATCTCCTGACCTCTTTGTTCAGTATCTGTACAGTTGTATCAGGTTTAATGTGTGGAGCATTCCATATCAATTTCCACAGGTATATGAAAATCGTAGATTTGTAATTTAAGTGTGTAGATGATCAAACATATATTCAAGTTACTGCTTAGATTATGGAATAGCTTCTGTTAAAATATTCCTTTCGTATGACTATTGGAATCAGCTTTCTGATGACTTGAATATTTAGTCCATTTTTAGTGGATCTATAAAAATGGTAATCAAAAGATATGCTTTGATCTATCCTGAATCAGTACCTCAGCTGATTTATAAACATATGCATATTGTCCACCATAGTGACCACATTGATGGGCCCAGTCTGCCATATATTCATGAAGAAGTTCAAATTGGAATGTTTGATTGTTTTTAATTTCCAGAGTAATCAATTGCTCTCAGGATGACGGGAACTGGAGGATATGATAATCAGGTTGGCAAGTGCCTACTAACTAATATCTGACCATCTTTAAAAAGTGAGCAACTTGCCCTTCTTAAAGTCTATTCGTATGCCTTGTTTGAAAGTTAATCTTCAGAGACCTCATTTTTCGTCAAGATTGCCCAGAAGTCTTGTGTTGACTCTGGGCCAAATGATGACCATGCAATGGGAAGCTTCTTCTCTATCTCATGGAAGGTGAATGTATAACATGGAAGGGAATATGGGATTGGAAAACCAAACCTTCCAAGTGCATGATCTACATCTTCACATTATGGCATGCTATACATTTATTCTAATGTGCTAGGGGATTCTACTAGGTTTAATTAATGGAAGAAGATCCCATTTCTATATCAACAAAGTAATGGTTGAAAAAATGACACTCCGTAATATGGATATGCAATATTTGTCTGAAGTCATTGATATGAAATTTGAGAGGGAGCACTCTCATCCAGTCCTATAAGTGCTCACCACGTTTTACTTCAAAATACAAACATTTGACCCACCTGAACATGTGGGAAATCAGCCCAGAACTTAATATAGTCTTTTGGATATAATTTGGTCATACAATATCACATTGAGCTAAAATTGAATATGCAGCATCCTTGCACAGAACGCTAGGATACCCTCACGTTGCAGGTGGACATTCATCTATATGACCTTCCAAATTCAGGAAAATCAGTCTGCAATGTTTTGGCTGTAACTTGGTAATACAATGTTGAAACAAGCTGAATTTTGGATCATAGAGACTATGCGCCTTAATCTTACCACACTCAGAAAATCAGTCCCAAATTCTGCAGGTGTCTATCTGGTACTTAGGGAATAATCTTGTAGGTAGTAGTCCGACATTTTGTATTAAGTCGGTTATGGTCAATGGTTATGAGTAATTTTTGAATAAGGTAATGTTAGGAAAATAATAAAGAGTTCTAAGTTATGTTTTATATTAGGAAATGTCTGGACAACTATATTTTTTTGTTTAGTTTCAGTCAGTGGAATGGTTAGTCTAGCTGTCAAAATTGGCAGGCTGACATTTATTTATGTTCAAGCCTTGAACAGAGGTGGGATCTTTCATGTGTATTCTCCTGAAGTTCTGCCTGTATTTATGTTCAATCCTCGAACAGAGATGGGGATCTCTCATGTGCATTCTCTCTGTAGTTGTGCTTGTCATCTATTGTACAAATGCTGTTTCAAACATCTATGTTCTTTATTTCTGTATTGTTTTGTTTGTCAAACTGCAACGATTGCTTGGAAATTAGTTGTTTGATCTGGTTAAGCAAACTACAAGTTCATCCATTTGGTTCTCCTAAAAGGTTACAAATAAGTTGCTGCTTCGAGATGTCTTTCTTTTCTTTTTTTCTTTTTACGGCATGTGGGACAAGGCTGAGATGTAAAAATGGGCACAAGGAGCAAGTTCATCATTCTAGAAGTTCAAATTTGGAATATGAAATGTTTAGGAGCCCAAAATTACCTTCAAAATATCAAATTCATTCATTCTCGAGACATAAGGGAGACAGGATTATTCCATTCCACCGCGTCTTTTCTATCTTTGAGAGGAAGAGGATGATATCATGAATAGGCTGAGATAAGGAGGTCGCAACAGTTTCCATAGCTGAAAGGAGTTACAGATAGCTTCGAATGCCCCGAGAGCTGCTTCTTTCGTATTTCCACTGGTGGTTAAAGCGTAGCTTTTCCTTTAGTGTTTTCCACATTGGGTTTCTCCTGGGCGAATCCTCATGTTCGCTCATTTGATGCCATTTTCTTGTTGTCCAGTACACACATGCAAGGAATACTACTAACAAGTAAAGATAACTCGCAACCTTCTAAAGATTTGTTGGAAAGGCAAAGAAATGGGAAGGAAAAATGAGATTGTGAACAATAGCTACCCTAGGCAAGATCTACCAATGACAAGTTTGGTTAGGCAAACAAAAGTGAAATGGAGAAAACTAACCAAAGCTTACCAAGGAAATGGTTGGATAGGTTGAAGAGTAGCTTAATGTCCATCAGGAATTTGATCTAATTGCAATGAAGTAAACCTACTGTAATCAAACAAAAATGCATGCTCTCATCTGCACACAAGCACATGTACATGGAAATAAACGAAAATCGAAAAATGACGTTGCCAGGAAATGGAAACAGAAACATGTCGGAAATGTGGATTTTCAAGAAAACCCCAGGTATGAAATGACACGGGAATGTTTGTACATCTATGAAAAATATGCACAATACTCATTTTTAGTCCATAAAAGATAAAGCACGTAGAAAATATAATATTCATGAAGGTTCAAACATTCTACATACTTAAAATTTCGCATGTATATGATTATAATCTAGAATAAATCAATCTAGATTCTCCTCAAAATCAGCAGCTCCATGAATGCCACTCCCACTAGCTCCACTCTCAACCCTTTGTGTAGAACTCCTTGATGCTATTAAATGAAAGTTGGGCGAGAGGTTGCAGAAGTATCCAAGTCAAGATGGATATCCCAAAGTTTGTTAGGTACTCTAGTATAGTCTTTGGTCTTGTTTGATTGAAGGCACAGATTAGACTGTACAAATACCAAATTGGATGCCACCTTGTTTTGTTTAACTGAGTGGATGAATCCAATTCTGCTCTGTCAAAGAGCTACTAAACACCTATTACAATTTTTTTGTAAATTTCAAATTATAACAATGTGAAAAAAATATTAATAACTTAATAAAGACATAAAATATTGTATAATTTTAAAAATTTAATTGATAAACACATTTTTTTAATTTAATTTTGTACATGTGAGAATTTCGATGGGAATAGGTTATAGGTACTTGGCATCATGTCCATGTTCATATCACCACTTGACTGGAGTCATGTTATACTTTTAAAAGAGAGCCTCAATTTCTCCCATGCTACCTTCTAAAGCAACAAACATGTCCATTTGTAACTTCTTTGTTATCATATGGTGGTTGCCTATCGTGTAAGCGAAATATTTCATTTTAATAATATTTTGGATTCAAAACATAGGCAAGGAAATGTAATGGGGTGGTCATTTTATTCCACCTTTTCATGACGAGAAGTTGTCTTCAGGATTTTGCTCTTTTTTATAATTTGTTCTATATTTTAAAGTATGGAGTCAATTCCTTCATAAATTTCTCATATGCAAGCATCATATGTATCTCGTATTTCTAATTATATTTAGAATAGGCTGTCAAATTGAGCAAGTACTAAACCTTGGCCAACCAATAAACATCGAGGATAAACGATTTTATCTTATTGACTCTTTCTGTGTTTGCTTACCTCTAGATGGTCCTACCATTGCTAATCACCATATTGCTTAAGGCCTCTTTTACCTTCACAAGTCGTTTCAAGATGAGCGTGTGAGAGACAAAACTTGTTTAAACAACCTATAATTTTTTATAATAAATAATGAATTTAAATTTTAAAATTAAATTGATGTAAACTATATTCTAAATTTAAAAATTAAGAATTCTATTTTTTTAATTAAGTACAAAGTTAAAAGAAATTCAAATTATAGAAAGTTAGAACTTAGAAACTAATAATGCATTCCCTTATTTTCAACAACTCTAGCCTTGAGAATCTTCTAAAGTTGGCATGGAATATGTGATGATTTAAGTTAAACATTTGATTGTCAATTTCCTCTGTATAAATTTGCTCTATCCATGAGATTTTTCCAATCTTTAACAACCTAAAATTCATGGAGCAGACTACTACAAAAACATCCAAAATATGTGTTTGCATCTCCCTTTCGCAATCAATTCTATCGCTCTATAATATTTTGCATTGTCTCATGATGAGGGCCAACCGACCCAATAGTCTCTATCAAAATGTCAACAATAAATTGAGCATCTTTCACTTGGCCCTCACAATCAACAACCTTTAGGAACATTGCCTCTTTAGGGCATATTGCAACAACATTTATCAAGGGTCTATTCCAAGCATCCCGCCATTTATATAAAATAATAGAAGCCTCCTGAATCCTTCGAAAATGGATGTTCTCCCATTAAAATACACATATGCCTATCCATTATACATCAATGGCCATCATGTATCCTCCTATGTGGTCCGCACATTTGCATGAAATGATGAACTTAGAATATTTTGGTAAAACACACAAAAATCACAACATGTTTTTCAACAAATCATATGTGGAATTACATTTGACAATCCTGTAATTCGAACTCGCAACCTCTCTTTGATGATTACAAAGCTTTAAAAAAATATATTTAAAAATGCATAATACTCATTTTTAGTCCATAAAAGATAAAACCATTAAACTATTTTGAAAACACGTAAAATATTTTGAAATGAAATAAAATGTACTAAAACTCCTTATTTGCAAAAAAGATGAAAAATTGAAGTGTTTTTTTTTATTGAATTTTCTAACACAAAACAATGTGTTCCCTAGGGATAACCGATAAGAACCATAGTTTGAAACACACCCAAAAACATGGGTCTCAAAAGGTATCAATAGTGACCAAGCCTACCAAGATTCACAAATATAACAGTTCAACAAACACGAATACATTCATTATCAATGTTTAATGATTATCTTCCTTAGCATTCCTAGCAAGCTCAT
This sequence comes from Taxus wallichiana var. yunnanensis, assembly GCA_018340775.1. Lineage (NCBI taxonomy): Eukaryota > Viridiplantae > Streptophyta > Pinopsida > Cupressales > Taxaceae > Taxus > Taxus wallichiana. The sequence goes on along the minus strand of CM031239.1, from coordinate 768,139,246 downwards.
ATTTCCTAGCAAGCAAGATATTTCCAAGCAAGCTAGAGCGTCCCTAATTGCATAGTATCAATCTATGCGACTGGATTTGCTGCATTTAGTGGTTTATTTACCATTAAATGTACTAGAGGGCAGGCCACAAAAGCGGGCGTACACATCTAGTGGTTTATTTACCATTAGATGTACCAGAGGGAGTGGGGTTGACTGCCTCCTAGGATTTTTTCAGTCAAGCCCCCTCAAATTTGGAAATTCCTCAATGAACATTATCAGATCTTGCATTGGTCCTTTCGCGTTGACAGATGATGTTGATTTATCTTATCTAAGCCTTGTTGCACATATAAAATCACTAATCTCTAGTCACGATTTCCCATTTTCGTCTTCCTTAGCCTATGCTTCCTCAAGGGATCCTTCCCTCACAAGACTATTTCTACTCGCCTTTTATGAATTGGGGTTTAACTGAAGCAGGTTTACTCTGTTGCAATATTGAAATGTCTTCATAGCTTAGTACTTACTTTTTTGTAACCTATTACCCAAGCACTTATCTTCTAAAATTGAATATACTTTTTTGAGTCCAATCAAGCTACTACTTGTTAGTTTCGACTTCACAATAATTCTAACTCTCTCAAGGAAAACAAAGTTTGTTCGCATCAACTTCAATTTGTGAAATAACATCGTCTTCTCAACGTTGCATGTCAGGCCAAGATGAAGTTTATTTTTATATGCATGTCTTGTGATATGAGATGCGAGATACTACTATTTTGGAGAATACGAGGTCATACCATATTCTTTATCTGTTAGAATTGGATATGCTTATCCCTAGTTTTACAGATTTGATCATAATTACATAACACCTTATTGAAACAAAGATGCATGAATTTGAGATTCCACCTTATACCCTTGGGCATGGTAGTTCTCAAGGAAACTTCTAGGACTATTATGAAGGATGTCATAAATTTTAGATCAGCCAATCTTACTAACTTTTCTCCACCTGCTTTGTAAAGGAGTTTGATTTTAAAGAGTTGGGAAAATACATCTTACCTAGAAATCCCTACTCATCAACTGCAGTCTACTCCAGGTTGCATATGATACTTTCATAGCCGCATAGGTTTTTTTTTTTTTACATGACATTTTCAGACGGGTTTGAGGGACTTGTCACTTCACAATGATTGATTGGGAATTTATATCCTTGATTCCTTGCTTTTTGACATGTTTTATCAAGTAACTTTATTAAGCTCAAATTTTTTAATAAAAATTTTACCCTTTCATTATTGTTAGGACTAATTCATAGGAGAGGCCATTATTGTTTTGTGGTATAGTATTTTATTATTTTTGGCAGTCCCAATGATCACACTTGTTTTACTAATAAAATTTTGTTTTTGGTTTTTATTTTCCATTGTTTTAAGTCACATGTATGGTTTTGAAATTTTCTATGTTGGACATGTGAAATTTGGTCGAGCTTTAACAATGACTTGATAATCAATTGATCGAAGTTCAAATCACTCGAATTGTATAACGTAATTATTTTAGAAACGGGGCTGTACCTCTCGAAGCTATTACTATGGTTCATCTCATAACATATTTAAAAAGGATCGAACAAATGGATGGTAGCAGATGGCCTAAGGTTGTCCTCAATGAGTTTTTGGAGAAAAGAAAGAAGTCATGGATGAATCAAAACAACAAATGGCTTAAAAATGGAACATTTACTTGAAGACATGTCCTAATAACAGCCAAGAGATAAAAACTTTTGTTATAGATAAATTCCACCAAGTTATGTGGGGAAAGCCGTTAGGGAGAAAGAAGAGGTATTATTTGGAGGAATTTAACTCTACATGTGATCATCAACAAAAGGCTTTTATAGGGGCTAATATCCCGTGGAAAGAAAAGATCTTCATAGCTCAATTGAGAACTAATTCACATCGTCTTCGATGTGAAACAAGAAGATGGAAAAGACCTAAAGAGGCATGGGAAGAGAGAATTTGTGTTTTTTGCACATTTGGCGCAATGGAGTTAGAGAAACATTTCATGTTGGAATGTAATGCTTATAACGACATTAGGGCCCAGTTTGCTAGCACGGTGGCTACTGCATCCTTTCAAAATATTTTCAGCAAAAATATGGTTGAAAAATAGGGGAGCTGATTGTCAAACTCATCAACAAGAGATTTGAATGCCAGAAAGATCTTTAACAGCTTTGTTGTCCCATAGGCTGTCTTTGGTAGCCTCGTGGACGTTAAAATATCTTCTTCTTCTTCTTCTAATAAAAAGATAAACAAAACATAAACTAGAGGTGTTTATTCACAAAGAAGAAACTTACATATAGTGTAATGATGTCCTACAAAGAAGGAATCAACACTTTTCATCTTCAACCACTCATACCTAATAATATCATGATCTCACATTCTAACTATAGAGTGTAACGTACTCCAAGAATCTCTCACGCACCTCATTATTCTAACCAACTATTACAACACATTATATCTATATGGGTTGTTATTACAACTCATCACACCACATAATAACACATGTGAATGCTTACAAGATATTCCTAACATTCCCTTCTTTAGTGTGAATATGTGGAGTAATTAGTTACAGTTGAGCTCTCAGATTTAAAATAAGCAAGAGGAATTTAGAACTCAGCAGGAAAATCTTCAAAACAAACCAATTCCTGGGCCCAAGTGGTCAGGGGTAAAGATACAAATCCTCCTTTAACAGCAGTTGAAGCAGTGGTTCAAGCCAAACTAGTGGAAGAGAGAATCCGACGTTCCAGGGAGTTGAACCTTAAGGTCAGAGGATTGCCCACTCCTCCCTCTTCCGACCCCCTAGCCATTGCTTCGAAGTTCCTCACAGATAACTTGGAGCTGCCCGAGGTTCAGTTAGATAGAGCTTGGATTGGTCTGGCATCTACTCTCTTTATCCGTTTCAAGTCAGCTGATGACCGCCTTAAGGCTCTCAGAGCCAAGCGGAAACTTTTCTCTCTACCCAATAAGGTCTTTCTTGACGAAGATCTTACTAGAGAACAAGTTGCGAACTCAAGAAATCTCGGGAAATTGTCATGGCAGCCAGAAAAGCAGGGAAATGGGCGGTGATTCGTAACCTCAGGCCAGTGGTTCGGGATTTTCCCCCTGGTTGGGCTCCCGGATCCAGCTCTAGTTCCAGATGACGGTTCCGGCGGGAGAAGGCTCGGAAGCAGGGCCTCTCCATCGCATGTTGGAATGGAAATGGGTCCTTTTGGTCTTCTCCTGGCCTCCTGCATGATGCTTTAGGTCTCTCGGACCTTCTCTTTGTTACGGAGACACATGCGAGCCCGGTTCGCCCTCTCCCGAACATCAGTGGTTACTACTGGCTTTTGTTTGCAGACAGAGACTCGGAGTTCTGGCGGCGTCAGAGGGTCCACCGGGTTGCTTGTTTAGTCAGAGACACTCTTCGGAGCAGGATTTCTATTGTCGTGAGGATGAGTCTGCTTTCTTTTTGGGTACGGATCAGACGTAATTCTCCCCTCCTGAGAGACATCTTTATTGCGGTCTGCTACTTCCCTCCAGCTTCCTCTTCATTTGCCATCCACAACGGCCCAGATGGAGACCCCTTCTTTGACCTTTATGTTGGTATATCTCAGTTCTCGGGCTCTGGGGAGATCATCATCTTAGGGGACTTCAATGCCCGTACCAAAAATATGCAGATTCCGAGGCATGACAGGACCGACGATGTACTTTGCACCGCTGAGGTGGATCCAGAGTTGGTTGGTTTCCAGCGTGATTCTGAGGACACGACAGGGCCCCTGACATCCTATGGCCGACACTTTCTCCAATTAGGGGAATCTCATGACCTACTGATCCTGAATGGCATTCCTCGCTTTCCTGAATCCCGGTTCTTCACCTGCAGACCATTTTGTGGTGGGACCAGTGTGGTTGATTACGTCATGACTACCCCCGACTTGATTCCTTACATACACCACTTTTGTGTCTCCCCCATCCCTCTTGTTGACCATGTGACCCTCTCCTTTTCCCTCCAGGCTATCCTCCCCAAGGACCCCACCCCCTCCCTCCCCCTTGCATATCACGTACTATTTGGAAATTTGACACAGGGGACCCGACACCTTTTCCTCCTGCCTTCGTCTGCTTCTCCCCCATTCCCCACTTCACCTCACTCACCTCGGATCAGATGTTTAATACCCTCTCCTGCGCTATTCTTGAGGCGGCCACGAGTTCCTTCCCCCACGTCACCCACTCCACCCTACGCCATGGTACATGCCCTATGAACAAATGGTACGACGAGGAATGCAAAGCCTTCCATCGGAAACTCCGCTTTGCTTTCCTGCATGCCCTTCCCTCCTCCCCTCTCTTGAAGTCAGCCTATCGCCGCCTCCTTCGACATAAGAAACGCACATTTATCTCTCATAGGCGTCGTGAGCTTCGTCTGTCACTTATCCACTCTCCTAAACATTTTTGGCGCACCATTCTTCCCCGTCATTCGCCTTTACCCCTGGACCTTGATCCCAATTCCATGTTCACCCACACCTCCACTCTTTATGACTTCCCGGGCCAGCCCCACATCCAGGTTCATTCCCCTCCCTCCCTTTGCCATATTTTCACCCACACCAATGTGAGGAATGCCATTCTTGCTATGAGTTGCAGTAAAGCAGGGGATGAGGAAGGGTTCCATGCGGAATTCTTCAAGTATGGTCGGAAGACGCTCCTCAGTTATCTTGTGGACCTCTTCAATCAGGTGGTTTGTACAGGTTTTCCAGTCTCTTGGTCCCACCACATCATCCACCCCATACACAAGTCGGGCCCACTTCCGACCCCAACAATTACAGGACTATCATGGTGGGTCACACATTCTCCAAGCTCTATGCTACTGTTCTTCACTTGCAGCTTTCTGAGTTCCTCGATCAGTACCATTGTAGAGCTAAGGGACAGGCGGGCTTCCGACCGACTTACCAGACTACCGACCACATCCTCACTCTTCGGGCTATCATCGAAGAGGCTCGCCACCGCTCTTCCAGAGTTTTCTGTTGTTTCGTGGATTTTCGGAAAGCCTTTGATTCTGTTCCACGGGAAGCCCTTTTCCATAGGCTCAGAGATATAGGCATTTTGAGACTCTTCTTACGGCCATCACGCGCCTTTATGAGGAGGTCCTTGGCCGCCTTCGCACTTCTGCTGGCTTGTCCGACTTCATCAAGAGTACCATTGGTGTCAAACAGGGCTGCCCCTTTCTCCTACCTTATTTGGGATCTATATCGATGAGCTTGAGGACTTTCTCAAGGATCACATACAGGAAGGTGATGGGTGCCTTCTGCACCAGGTTCTGATTTACATCCTCCTCTTTGCAGATGACGTAGTTCTCCTTGCTTCTTCTGCTGAGGGTCTCCAGAGGCAGCTAGATGCCTTAGCCCTTTTCTGTGATCATCGGCAACTGACTGTGAATCTTGGGAAAACCAAAGTTATGGTTTTCAATTGTTTGAAGACTTCAGACCTCCACTTCTTCTTTAAGGGTGTGGAGATTGAGATCACTTGCTCTTATACCTACTTGGGGATTCTTTTCTCTGGGCCTCGTTTTAGCCTTCGTCCTGCTCTCCAACCCCGGGTTAATAAGGGCTATGGTTCTTTGGTGATTCTTGAGAGACAGTGTTTCTGCCACCACTTTCAGGACATTCCTTCCAAGATGTCCCTCTCCGATTCCTTGGTTAGGCCCACGGTTCTGTATGGTTCGGAAGTTTGGGGTCCCTCTCTTTTGGACTCAGATTGGGCCACTATCGAGCGCGTTCAGATCCTCATGCTCAGACGCATTATTAGGTGCAAAGAATCTATTCCTCACAACATTATCCTCGCTGAGTTTGGGGCTCGCCCTTTTCGGTTGGAGACCATCTTCAGCCTTGTGTTGTTGTTGCACCGTATTCGGGGTATTCTAGTTCTTTGGCTGACAAGGACAGGTACACTTATCTTGCCTACTGCTCCTCTGAAGCTATTGCTTCCTTAGATCACAGATGAGAGCATTCTCGCTGCTAAGTATGCCTGCGTTTCACGCCTCTTTCGAGTCCATTGGCATCCAGATGGACCGTCTCCCACCCTTCAACTATTCTCTGGATGCCCCTGCCCACTGCTACCCAACCAACATGATCTTCATAGGATAATCAGAGATGATATCTACGGCACGCTTAATCCAAAGACACATGGACCAACCCCGGGGGTTGCGTCCCAAAGATGTCATTCTATGCGCACACTTTCTCGAGATCCGTGATGGGGTCATCTTCAGACCCATGTACATTTCCCGACATTGGTTGCAGGTCCTTCGTATCTCTCTGGGTCAGTTTTCGAGTGGGCTCACATCGACTCCGTATTGAGACTGACCACCACTTAGACCGCTCGGAGCGGACTTGCCTGCTTTGCTCTCTCCAGGAGGTTGAAACCAAGAACACTTCATTTTCAGATGTCCTGTTTACTATGAGATTCGTGGGTGATTCCATTGCCTGTTTCCGCGAGCTTCCTTCCTTCACAACTTTCTTCAGATACTATGATCAGAGATGTCTTGCTCTCTACCTTCAGGAGGCCATCAAGCTCCGGGACAGGCTCCTCCATCCTCCCCCTCGACGGATGGCTACTAGACTGATCACTTCTTCTTCCCGTTGCTCTCCCGGTGAGGGTGCTAAGCGGCATTTGGTCACGTGTCTGGACCCCCACCTAGGTCCGTCAGGTCTCGTGACTTCGTTCCTTCCACCCGAGGCTCCCTATCTCAGGCATGTCCCAGGGCACCTCCACATAGACAACGATCCACCGGGCCTACTTTGAGGCACCGCCTTCCTCCGGGACGCCGCTCCCCAGGCATTCCACAGTCTCTGCTTCTTGTCGTCGGCGCACTGCGAGTTACTCCCATCCGGCCTTGAGTGTTAGGTGATGTTGTTGGGGATGTTGCTCCTTCCGCTCCCTCCCCACATTGTCATCTCTCTTCTTCTTCATTTCTGGTCTCTCGGCCTCTGTTGTTTCCTTCTCCTCCTCTCCTTCTCTCATTGTATTTCGGGTGACCCGTTTGGGTCCTCTTGCTGGGTTTGTTTGCTTTGTACTCTGCAGTCCCATTGACCTACTTTTGTGGTCATGTGTTGGACATTAATAACATTATCTTATCTTATCTTATCTTATCTTATCACATAAAGGTTTTGGAAACAAAAACTTGTCCATACATGCTTTAGGTCTCGCAATTTCTCTCATGATATCTCACTACATATGATCACTTACATATGCAAACACAATCTTTACACTTTTACTTTTAGTGAGTGTCGGCTTTTCGTCGACCAACCACACTTCCAATGATCACCTACATACGAGTATGCAATATTTATCGCTTTTTCATTTCCAAGGTGTGGGCGTCTCCCAACCAATCGGTGGTTTCTGAAGTACACAACAAAAAAATCACTTGTATCTTAGCCATAGTAGGAAAACTTGCCAAATCCAAAATGCGCCAAACCCCAAAAATTTCAGCCATTTCAAAAATACTCGCTTTATATTCGCCAATACTCTAGGAATACTCAGAACTTAAAAAAAGTACTCAAATTTCTTTAAAAACATAAATTTTAAGCAACACATAGCTACAAAAAATGTATCAAATGAGCCCATAAAATGTTGGAGAAGTGTTTTTATTAGATTTGAATACAAATACAATACAAAATCGCATCATCATGCGATACGACAACCGGATCGATAAGTAATATGAATTTATGATGATTGACATTGAAAAATATCATCATAAATTTCATATCTATGCAAGTTACAATATACAATAAATTACATTTTCCTCCTCCCCAATCTAGAGAAAAATTGGGGAGAGGGTCTAGTGCCTCTACTAGTCCCCACACTCGGCCACATCTCCACGCTCCTCCTGTTTAGAGGCTGCGAATCTGCTCGATCATGTAACTAGATGGTGGTGCCGGTGGCTCCTCTCTGGGGCATGTTGGAGATCACCTCCAAAAGATGTCATCCAATCCAATATCTCCTGAGTCCTGCTAGTGCTTCTCCCTCCATAGCCTCCCTCTCAAAAGAAGCAATCTCGATCCGTAAGCTTCGAATGCAGGGTTTTCCTCTTCTTGCCCACCCACTCACCGTATGGATCTATCTCATCCAAATCAATGAGCTCCTTGATGTGGCCTCAACTTTTTTTGAAGGCGGAAGATCAGATCAGCACAAAACCAAGTCGCTGAGCCTTTTTTGAGTCAACTTGTTGCGCTTCTTCGTGTGAATGGCCTCAAACAAACTCTAGTTGCGCTCACATCCAAAAGCACTACAAGGTTGAGATAAAATTCTGAGGGCTAGCTTTTGAAGATGTGGGGTATTCCCTCCCCAATCCTCCCACCAAGAACCTACAAACAAGATAATAAAAATTTATAACTAACTAATAAAGTCAAATTTCAGAATTAATAAGTAACTTGGTAAACATTCTAATTTTAATTACCTCTATATGACTTTAGATATTGTGGTTCTCCTCGAATAGCTAGCACCAAAGAAAAGAGTTTCCCCTACCATGTTCAGAATTAGCTTGAATCTAAAATGACGAGGTGCCTCGTCTCGAACATCCGGTATCATCCTCTCAATACATGTCAAGGGCCCTCCATAACCTCTCCGCTCACATCTCGTGAAGCCTTAAGTAAAATACTTGGGGTTGAGGTAGTACCCGCCGCATGAATAGGTCAGTGGAGTTGATTGCTCCACCTTCGATCAATAATCTCCCAAAAGGGACCATATATTATATCCCCCTGTAATAGTTTTGGATAGACTCTTTGGTCCTATCCATGGCCTCATATACAAACCCATGGGGTTTTTCTCCCCATCAACCAAACACAACTCTCACCAATGGCTCGACACCTACACACAAATTAAAATGTAAGATCGCAAACTTACAAGTTACAAACATATTAGAAATGAAATAAAAAAGTGAAAAAGAAAATATATTTAATATTTATAATTTAACAAATTAAAATAAAGAAATGAAATATAAATCAAGTTTGAAATTACCTCATGATCTCTATAGCTTCTCTTTGCAAAGATATCATCAAAAACTATCTTCGCAACCCTCTCTCCGTTAGCTTTCTTTGAATATCATGTGAGTTTAGCCATGCTTACTCACACACATTTGTTTGAAAGAAGTCAACAAACTACAAATACTTTGCAAACAACGTCAAAAATTAGTCAAACCTCATGTGACACCGGCTCGAACAAGTTCTTTCCTCTTTGTGTGTACTCTCATCAAGCTTAGAACCCAAGGGTGATTGATATGTACTTCGTTATGGATCTTGCATCTTCTACAACCATTCTCACCCAATCAATTTTGCCTATGTCCTCCAAAAGAAGGTCAATGCATAAGTTTGCACAAGGAGTCCAAAAGAGTGATGGATGTCTCTCTTGTAGTAGTCTCCCAACCGCCACATATGTCTGCTACATTATCAGTGACAACTTGCACAACATTTTGTACACCAACCTCTAATACAACTGTCTCTAACATAACACTCAAATTTTCTCGCATTTTTATTATGTTAGAGGCATCAATAGATTTAAAAACACCATCTCACCTTTTGGAAGTGTTTTCTAAAAATTAACAAGGGTGCGGTTCCTTCCATCCATCCACCCATCTGAAAGAATGGTGCATCCGAATTTTTGCCATTGTTTCTTTTGCTCTTCTAGAATGGTAGTGGCATCTGCAATTGCACCCTCAAGTAATTTCCCACTCAAATCTTTTGGAGAGGGTGCCTTGTACCCTTTCCTTGCAATTGTCAACGCTGTCACCAAGTACTCCCAGTATGGGCTCTTTGCCACATTGAACGGCAGGTTGTTGTAGTACCAAAAATTTGCACAAGCTTTATCCACTTCCTCGTGCATATCTTTGTTCCAGGCTGTACCTTCCAATGAAGGTTGTGCTCTAGGTGTGTTCCTTGCCACAAAAAAACTCGGTATGCCTTTGCTCGAACTCGATGAAGATGTGCCTCTTCCGGCTCTTCCTCTTCGTATGCGTGGACCACGAGTAGAGCCCACAATTGTTGCCGCATCATCCTCTAAATCCTCTTCCATTGCAGCCCCAGGTCTAATAGCTTGTGCTATGGCTGCCTTCAGCCTTGCCTTCTCTAGTTTCTTCTCCTCTAACTCTGCCAGCTCTGCTCTAATCTCTCGCTTTGCCTCTTCCGACACGTTGGGGCAAACCGTAACATCTCGGCAAACAATAGTTGAAAGGTGATATTTCAAACGATTGATGCCTCCATTCATTTTTTTGTTACAGAAAGTGCAAAAAATTTCGCCCGCACAAGTTCCACGTACAACATACTTCCATGCTATGGAACGGGCATTCGGAGGAACGGTCCCTGCTAGTGATTCAGATGCCGAACCTGATGCCGAGCCTGATGCCATTGTTAAGCTCTAATCTGCAACACAATGCACATTTAAAAAATTAGAAAACGTAAACTTAATTTAATTTTAAAAACAAAACGTGCCTGAATAACAAATTTGTGTAAATAAAAAAAATACATTACAAGCATTCAATTTTACATTACATGTATTTAGAATTACACAACGAATCGATTACAATACACATACATAAAATTTAACTAATTTACAATGAATTTGTGTTTAAAAATAAAATACATACCTCTGGCTGCAAATGAGTATAAAAAATTACAAGCATTCGATTTTACATTACATGTATTTAGAATTACAAAACGAATCGATTACAATACACATACATAAAATTTAACTAATTTACAATGAATTTGCGTTAAAAAAATACATACCTCTGGCTGCAAATGAGTATAAAAAAATTACAAGCATTCGATTTTACATTACATGTATTTAGAATCACAATAGGAATCTATAAAACCTAAATAATATACACAAAATTTGGAAAAACTTCAAAGAATTAAAAAAAAAAACCTACCTCCAAATGCAAATCTCCAAATTCTCTCCTCGAATTCGCTCCAAAATCCACTCAACACAAGCAATGCAAGCTCAAATGGTTGTGTGAGTGACAATGAGGGAGTAGAGGGCCTTAAAAGAGCCAAAACCGCATAAAAACAATGTTTTTTGCCTTTGAAATCCGTGTTTCCACGTTTTACCAGCGTATGGCGAGTTTTTTTTTCCTGAAATCGGCGAGTTTTTGTGCGATTTAACTGTTTCATCGTTTTTTTGGCGAGTTTTTTAAAACTCGGCGAGTTTTAAAAATCGTAGTTTTTAAGTAGTTTTCCATCTATGGTCTTAGAAGAATATGTCTGGATGGGCATCTTTTCTTCCCTGAAACATTAAATGCAATCTCTTTAGCAACTTGGATTCCTTTCGTTGGATCAATCAAGATTCTAAACGGAAATGATAATATTCCAGATCGTAGTGTTGGCTTTGACTAGCGCGGTGGTAATTATTTCACTCCAAGTACAAGCTTTGTATTCATGTATATGTGAAGTAGGTAGATGCGAAAAAAGAAACTCGTTTTGGGGATAAAAATAGGTCTAGAAAACCTTGTCATAGTCGTATGGAGTCGTAAGTGTGATGACAATCCATTGTCAAATAAAAACGACCTAGATCGTTTCAAGTAAACATAATGGAATCACTCTATTGAAAAATGGATTTCGTTATCTCAATAACCTTCACGGCATCTAGAATTGATTTCCTTATGTGGGATAGTTATAATTTTCAACAACAGACTTGAAGAACTACAGGGTTATGGCTTTCAGCTCTAAAATGCTTGCCAAAGTCCCTTAAACATGGCAGAGGGACAATGTTTTATAGATTTCCATTCCCGCCCATTTTGAATTTTAGATTTTCTTCTAGAATTCTCTTCTCGATCCTTCGATCTTGAACTCATGAGCATTAATGGCGTCCCAACTTCTTTGGCTTGGTAGTTGAGGGAAGTCCATTTGGAAGATCCTCGTTCTTGTCGAGCCGGTGTTTCCAATTCTTACCATCACTTGTCATTTTCTCCTCCCGCCGTCATTTCCACGTGCACTGTCTTATAAAAGATCCGGTGTCCCTTTTTCTCTAGTTCCATCCAAAATTCACATGCTCATGTCCCAACTCCAAACCTTTGCGACTATTGTGAAATTTCTGCAAAGGTGGCCCTACTTTCCTGACCAACCTCTTCCAGTTCTTACTTGCGCATTCTCATACTTTGCCAAAATTTCCTAAGATATGTGCAGATTTCTGATTCTCTTGCGATGCTCCCGCATCAAAGTGCCATCAAGTTCTAGTTGAAGAGGAATAAGAAAAGATTTCCAAAATACCCAAATTTAACCTAAAGTGCTTCTGTACAACAAAACAATACAAAAAAACTTTCAAATTCACGAAATTGTTTTCATCCAAAAAGTATGGATTTGTCAGGGACTCTCATTTTGGACACACTTGGCTTTGATACTAAATGTGAAATTTGGTCGGAGCTTTAACAACAAATTCTGATATAACAAAATGATAAACACAACATAAACTTGAGGTGTTTATTCACAAATAGAGAAGTGTACATATATGGTGCAATGATCTCCTACAACGGAGTCAACACTTATCACCTTCAACCACTCACACATAATAATATCATGAGCCGTTACATTCTAACTATAGAGTGTAACGTACCCAAGAATCTCTCTCACACTTCATTATTTTAACTAACTATTACAACACGTAATATCTATATTAGTTGTTATTATAACTCATCACACCACATAATAACACAATCACATGTGAACACTAACAATATTGTTAGGACTATTCAAAGGGGAGGCCATTATTGTTTTGTGGTATAGTGTTTTATGTTTTCAGCAGTCCCAATGATCACACTTGTTTAACTAATATAATTTTGTTATTTGTTCTTATTTTCTATTGTTTTTATTCACATGTATGGTTTTAAAATTTCCTATGGTGGATGTGTTTGATTTTTCTCATAACAATTAAATTTAAACAATGTCTATGCTTTTTAAGTTTATTCTCCAATTTTTGAATCAACTCACTCTAGAAGTGAACATAACGTTTTATAATGCACAAAAATATCTTGCTATAAATAACGATTTAAGAAACATGGAAACTAGATACGGCTTAAGGTTGTCTGTTCCTTCTTACATGCTATTTAGGGTTTATTTCTTGATTGTCTGATTTGAATTTGCAGGTCTAAAAGAGTTTGTGACTCCTCCCAAGAAAGACTACTACAAACTCTGAGTAATGCCATTGATAAATGCATTAACATGACTGAGTCGTACGTGCATGCCCTTAAGGAGGGCCCAGATTCTACCACTAGCATTTCTTCTGGCCCCTTTTCAGCAATAACACCCTCAACTCTTCTCGCTTTACAGAACTTCTTGTCATATTTACCTTCTTGCAACTTGGAAAGTGTGGACGGTGTTTCAATTTCAGAAGGTTTTAGTGGAACCATCACTCCTTTACTAGAGAGGCTTCTTGTGTCACTATCTAAGCTATTTGAAGTGGGTTCTGGTGTTCTACATACAAGAGAATTTTTTTCATGACTCTGGAGATGGATTGGACAGTGCAACAACTGATCAACTGGGAAGTACTTCATGGAAGGAAGGTAGTGGTAGAGCCAGAATTGTTGATGAGGAGTTGGACACTGATAAGGACCTGAAGCCAGGATCTCTAGGCGCTCAGAAAGATGGGGATATGACTTTTGTTGGTATAAAGAGCATGCCTGTTATTTGTTTCTCCTCGCTACAGTGGAAGACGAACATGATTTCAATAATTTCAAGCTTCTCCTTAGTTCTTCCACAATTAACTTGTGATACTTTGGCAAATTTTCTTAGAAATGAAATGGATCCTGAGGTGGTTCTTTTTCTCTAAAGTATCTGTAGCTTGTCACCTAGATTTTATGTTAAAAGATTATGTCATCAGCTACTTTCTAAGTATTTAACTCTAGAAAGTTCTGGAAAACTTAGATCTTTACACTTCGCAAATGAATCCCATTAATTTTAATGTATCATATTGTTGACAACCAGAAAACTCCTCTGACTGTGAATTTTTACTTCATATTTTCTGCCTTGAAGGTTCATGGAAAAATACTTATCAATCTTTGCAAATCTATTTCAGCCGCCTCTTGTGAACATGTGCCATCTGTGGTAAGTTGTTATATCCATTACATAGATTTGGTTCATGTATCAGTATCAAATTGGCAAATTAAATATGATTCTTCATTTTTATGCTTGAACTATGCTCTAGAAAAAGTTTAAATAGTGGTTGACTGATTACACAGATACATTAATTGTACATTGTTGTTTGGCTGAACAATCCTAAGGTGGAGGATCATCACACATCATCTTTTCTACTTGTCAGAGTCAATTTATTGGCAAAAATAACTGTGTGAGCTGTTTGTTCCAGGTGAATGCAATGAATGACATTGTTGAAGATTGCCATTATTGTGAATCTAGCCGCTATCACATGCTTACTTCGGTAGATGCTCTACTTCAGAGTTTACTTTCTGCAAAGAAATGCAGAAACAGTGGGTATTTAAAGCTTTTCAAAGGATCGACAGAGTTAAAAATTTCAGGAAAGGTACATGAATTTGAGATGGGAATATTTATTACTAGCTAGTTTAAATCATCTGAGTATAGTTCTAAATTTCTAATTCTCCTAGTTCTAATTTTATTTTCTAAAGAACAAAGTTTAGACATGAAAATATTTATAATCCTTATAATCTGTAATGTCCCTTCTAGGGCATCAAACAGAAAACAAGGGTCTGGACTCGAACCCCAATCACAACATCTGATTTTTATTATAGCCACCTGTCAATCACTTCAAATCCTAGAGGAGCAAACTGAAAATGCCATTAGCAACCAAGAGCTATCTGAATATTTATGGCAAAAAGAAATTCACATGACAGCCAACAATATAACCACTTAGCCCTAGTGATGAACCTGATGTTCTATTTCCTAGGGCAGTGAACTGTATGGGATTTTCAAGACAATATTCTCATGCAATATAAACTAAAAATCAATATAGAAATATCCCAAACACTTCATAAGTCCAGAAAAATGAAATTTGGAGCAAATATATATTTTATAATTTTAATTCAAGTGCAAACACAGCTGAAACTTTGAAAATTCATAACTCCATCAATACTTGGAGTTTCAACACAAACAAATGCTCAAAATGACTTCGGAGAAACCAGCTATCAAATAAAAGTGAAGTCACAATTTTGCAACCACGGAAATCCCTCCAAAAGTGATTCCGAACTTCGCAGGTAGGTAGATCAAGTGGAGGAAGAATGCCAACACCCTTGAAAGTGCCCTAGCTGGAATATAAGTGCCCTATGCACGGATAAACACCTTGTTGTTCCAGAAATCTGCCAATGAAGTCCACTTGTGACTCCTGAATGAAGCCACCGACGCACACAAGAGGGTTTCCGTCCCCAAGTGTGATCCTATTGAAGGTTTTCATCCTCAATAGGTAACCAAGGAAGGGGTTTCGTCCTTCAATGGAAAGAAGAGAAGCTACACTAGCTCCAAATCCAAGTAAATGTCAAAATGATGAATGATAATGATCCTCCTCCACCATCGAACCTCCTTAAGTACCCCTCTTTGGCACCAAGGATGAATTAGAGGACTAATTCCCATGGCCGACCTCTTAATGAAGGGGAAGTGTACTTTTAATCTTCACTTGGTCCTCCAAGAAGACCGACCTCATGTGGAGAAGATAGAAATTCCTTTTTGCTTTGTCATTCACCCATCACCTAGTCGAATCACTCCAAGCCATAATTAGTAATTATGCTGAAGGCGTGTCTACAGTTGGGGTAGATCTCTCACGACAACGCTTTTGCTGCTTAGGACATGCTGAAAACATGCACCGCCTCAGCAGTTTGCACTCTTCTGTTAGCATGCAGGTGTTTTTTTCAAAATTATGAAAAGGAATGGGATTTGTTATTTGAGGCGGTCGCTTGAGGTGGTTGTCACCATTCCTGGGAGGTGGTGCGTATTAAAAACACTAATATTTCTTGTGTTGCTTCTGCTTATGGTTTACAAAGGACAAAATTAAAAGCAGGGTCGCTGATTTCTCTAACAGGTCAGCCGCTTTCCCTCTCGCTACCACAATTTCCTGCAATGTGAGTATTATAGATTGCTTGTGCTGGGAAAATGGTTATCAAATCTTCGACCTCATATTCAGGTCTGTGTATTGTTCGGTTTATTATTATTATTATTATTCTTCCAATTTACCCTGAAACCAAAAACCTGCCGCCGCCTTTTGTGTAGTGATTTGTGTGTCTAATATCTGTGATTTGGGTTTTTGCATTGAATCGGTGGATGCCTGATTTTGCCAAACATTCTAAAACCCAGCTCCGGTTTCAATTTTAATATAGGGTTATCCATATCCGTGTGAGTTGTATATAGATTTGTATTATGGAAAATCCCTAGCCTCTAATATAGCGGTCATAATATGCTATCATAAAGAGAAACAATATAGTTTGCACACATCCTTGGATGTATTTGTTATAAATTACTTCTGAATTTGGACCAAAAATGCAAAACAATTAGTGTTGATGATGTAGACATCATTAAAGCTCAGATGCTGAGGCATATCCATTTAGCAAAAACACACGGTAAGCTTAAGGGTGAAGAGGACGCAATTAGGCTTTCATAATCCGCGAACTCTCTTGTCTCTCCTTATGCTCCTTTATTAGTGAGGAATAAAGGTGAGTTGGAAATTGTGTTCATCTCATATTCCTTCCGATATTGTGACATATCTTACTACAACTTTTTTATCCTTATGATTCATGTTACGTCTATTGTCAATGTAACTTGAATCGCATTACAAGAGACAAATGATTAACCTAAGAATGGTAACATTAGGCTAGAGAAGGATGATAGCTTATAGAGGTTAGTTTAACTTGCTCTTATGTCCATTTCGCAGCTACCAACTCTACAGTATTTGTGACAATTTCTGCACGTTTTTATAATTACTCGAATTCCTGCGATGAGAGCTTTTCATTGCTGCCCTCCACCGTACTCACTCTTTGATGGGATGCAGCCATTCTTTTGTGTTGAGTTTAGGTTATGTGCTATTCCGGTATTATCCAGTTTTAGAAGAAAATCATTGCCTGTCTATGAAATAACATTTTCCGTGGTCTTGAACTCTTTTACTACAAAATAAAATGTTCTCTCAATTAGAGGCGTGGCATCAAATTCCAAGGGCTGAAATTTTAATAAACAAATTTTTCTGTAGACATTAGCATTATTTCCGTGCCTAGAAAGGCGAGACATAGGATAACATACTGTAGGCTTCTTATCTGATAGCGGCCTGTTTACTCATGCACCATCAGTTTTGGCAGTCAGGACCACCTTCATTGTGTTCTTTGCAAGCGTACACATACGGTCAGGTTTTCATGTTATGCTTTTGAAGCTCTTCATTACTAGCTATTCAAATGCATATAGAGCTGGCTTGGAAATTGACAGGCTGTGGGCTGTTTTGGTGTGATTTTAACCCTAAATTACTGGTGGAACATTTAGAAAACTACAGACAACAAGAAGTTGAAAATTTAGAAGTTTAATGCCTGTATGTAGATAAGTTTTTTTACCTTTTCTACGCTCTATGCCTGTAGCATTACAGGTAAATATTTTTGGCTGTTTTGGTTATTCCACTTGTACAGAGAAAACCACATTTTTCTGGGTAGAAAAGCAAGACATAGACTAACATACTATATTTACTACATTGTTTTATTTATATGTTTGCATGTCCTCAATCGGCTTTACTTTTTTACCATTGCAAAGGGTGTTACCTAATAGCGGCCCGCCTACCCATGCACCCTTGTCTCAAAGCGCACACGTGCTTTCAAGTCTTCTGGCATGTTATGATGTTTCGATTTTGAAGGTCTTCATTGCTAGCTGTTTGCATGCATGTAGAGCTGCTAAAATTGAGTGAGTCGATGTATTAAATCTGGCAGTTATAGGTGCATCTGAATATGCTTTGATAAATACAAAACAGAATCACTTGACTTTACCTTCAAAAAAAGTTCTTCCATCCCAACACAAAAATCCCTGGTCCCATATTTGCCTTGTCTTATGAAACACATGTTCATTTACTAATGTTTTGTGCAACTACTTTGCACATTTTGGCCTTCGTTTCAGTTGTGGCCGCAGGCATGGTAAACTCTTTTCTTGTAGTACTATATTCCTGGGAAACAACCTATGATTACATTCTGCTGCTACTTATACTATTAGCTCGCATTATTGATATTTGTGTTACTAGAACAGAAACTCAAACATGATACTCGATATATGAATGATAGGAAAATGCTTATAATGCTTTGTTAGGCATGTTTCTTATTACTATTGTCATTGAGTCTGTTGCATTTGTTTTTTTGTAAATTTCCTTATAGTCTTACAAGATAGTGTGGAATACAACTTTTTACAATGCAGTTTAAATCTTTATTTGTAGCACCTAAATTGGCACCACGATTGACAGTTGTCTAGGTGTATTACATATTACTATAAATAGCTGTCACTTACATTGCATACATTGGTGCACACTCACAGAAATGACCGAGAGTAGCGGACCCTTGTAGTTTGTTGCCACAGCGACCATTAACAAATTGCATCCATACCATATGAATTGGGTGATCAAGGGCAGGGTAACTTGCAAAGGAACTGTACACACTTATGTCAATGAAAAAGGTGAGGGTAAGGTTCTGAATTTCAATGTCATTGATGTTGTTGGCGATGACATGAACGTCACATGCTTTGGAAATGCTGCTGCCTACTATAACGACACGGTTTAGGTTGGAGAGGTTTATTCCATGTCTAAAGGTACCTTAATATATATCAAACCAGAATACAAAGACTCCACCAGTCCTTGGGAGCACATTCTGATCATGGATTCTATTTTTCAATTGTGTGTACAACCTACAATAGAATTTCCTCTCTACCATTTCCATTTCACCAATATAGATGTGATCCAACACGTAGCACTTGGCTTTATAGTGGGTGTTATTGGTGTCGTCACCTCTACATCCGCTGTTTCTACCTTTACCCGGAAAGATGGGAGTTGCACTCAATGGTGTACCATTGCCATAAGGGACCACTCGGGATATACTATAGCCACAACCCTATGAGTAACTTTATGTGATGAGACCACACAAAAGCTGCGACCATAACATGATGGGAACAACATACATATGCCGATAGTTACTATTAAAAAAGCCAAAGTCACCACATTCAAGCAAAGAAGCTTAACCACATGGCCTAATACACAACTCTTTTTAGCACCCCTTGTATAAGAAATAGAGGCCCTCCATATTTGGATAGGTACCACAAGAGCAACAGATGTCTCGCTTACACTCGAATACAAAATAGCGGTTGAAAAAACCATTATTGACATCCAGATCGTCCACTTTACAAAACCCAATCCAACAAAGTGCATTGTTGCGATAATTATACATATCAACATGACTAACTTTTGTTATCCTGCTTGTTCTCGGATGGTTAATGGTAAACAATGTTGCAAAACAATGGTTATAAAATAGACGATTCTTGGCATTATTTAAAATGCAACTTGGATTCAAATTTATGTGAATATAAACATGCATTGCACATGATGCTAGAGGACGAATTGACACTATATGGGCAACGACTTTTGATGATGCGGCCAAGCTTTGTTGGGCCTGTCTCTGAGATGCTGTCATGTCCCCTGTTTAAGCTAACTCCAATTGAAGACCTTAACCCATTTTCTCCCATGGGTTTAAGGAGAAAGCAAGGGGAAGATCTGAGCTTCGTAGTTGCATCATTATTTTGATAGTTATTTCATTTATATAATTATGTATTCCTATTGGGTGATTAACGCTCCAATAGATGGCTATGTAATTAGGAAATAAAATAAGTATTTGTCACATGTAGGCCCAATACTTAATGAACTTTTAAAAGATCCTTCCTTAAGAGGTTGGCCTTTCTGAATTGCATTGTAATAAACACCCCTTATGTCTATATAAGGAGGTCGCTTAGTCATTTGTAAGGATGCTTTTGGTGAATCTATCTTATTGGTGAAGGTTGCTTGTTGAAGCCCTTTCTCCACCTCATTCAAGGACGAAAACCCTTGAATCAAGTACCTCCCAAGGACGAAAACCCTTGAGGAGAGGGTAGTGTGGACGAAAACCCACATTATCTCATTTGTGTTGATCTCATTGCTGGTTATAACAGATTTCTTCCCTAAGTGACTTGTTTAGAGGTATGTTTTCAAGGATATTGCTGGTTTCTATGTGATTTATTTGCATGGTTGAGCTCCATATGATTTATAAAGGTGAAATCTTCCATTTTATCAATTATTGGTGCAAATTATATTTAATTTCAAGAGGGGCGACCTATATTGGAGTGATGTTTTGGTATGTGCGGTGACATTTTGGCAAATCTGGAATTGTCATCTTATTCTCTATATTTTACATAGTTACCTAAGACTCCTGACAGGGGGTGCGTTGGGGCGTAGGGATGGGGTTTTCGAGATGGCCAAAATTCCCGATTTTGGGGATGGTTGGGGATGGCTATTAAAATAATATATAAATATTAAAAATATACAATGGGTCCCCTAACCTTGGAAAAAAACATGAAAGGTTATGATTTCAGCACCATATCCAATAATGTTACCAAAGGGCCTGTAACATGCCAACATCTCTTTACCATGTCCACTTACATGATTATATCCTCAAATTAAAAAAATGCTTTTAGGAATAGTAGAGGCCATGCAAACTACATGAATAGCCATCCATAGACAAAACCGGCTAAGGTAATTGAAAAACACTAAAAATTAAATACAAAGTTGGCCTCTAGAACATCCTAATATACCGGTAAAGCCTTAAATATTATACAAAAAGTAGCCACTTATTATCACATAGATAAAGCTGCTTGCATGTTCCTAATTTTGAAAGACTTGCACAACAAATTTTGAAACTAAAGAAATCATTTAAAATATGCATATGAATTTATTGATCCTATTGCTATGTATAAGAAAGGCTTTAAAATGTAAAATAACAACTTCTCATTAGAATATCTTCTTTTGGAACCTACATAAGACAATAAAAATCCATTTCTTGGGAAGGTAAGTTTGCATGGGAAAAGGATTAGTTTTCATTTTCCTCTTTTCAAAGTCATAATCCTTTATGTTTTATATATTTTTATTTTTTGGGACTTCGGGACTTGTCGTCCCAGTTCCCTAGCCTTCCTGGGACTTCATGGCGTCCCCGTTGGAGTCCCCAAAGTCTCGAAGCACCCGGGACGTCTCGGTGCGTTCCCTAAAGTTAGGGGATGTCCCCTTCATTTTTGCATTTGGGGGTGCGTGGGGGCGTTTCATCCCGACCCCAAGCACCGGGACATCCCGACGTCCTGGGACAACTTGGGAATGGGGGTGCACGTCCCCCGCATAATCAGGCAATATGAATCACAATCCTGTGTTGGCACCGAGGACCGATTATGGTGGTGATTTCACATTAAGGATGCTTATTTATCTCGAGATATTTTATAAGGCCATTATTTCAAGTTTCATGATTTTTGTGTTTTCTATGTTGAGTTATGAATTTTTAAAGATACATTTTTGACAAGGGTTTTGCTGAAATTCATATCTTCATATCTAGCACATTAAAAATCAGATTTCTTGCATTACATGATTGTTGAGGTTATAACATAATTTTAGAAATTCAAGTGGGGTTAATTGAAGGGTTTTGAAGGCTCAAAAGTGAAGTTGAATTCCACAAACAGTTCGCTGCCCTAGAATATTGCAGAAATCAGATTACTTTCAGTTGGCTGGTTTCTAAAATCAGATTTGGAGATCTTTGGTTTTGAGCTAATTACCTTAATTTTCAGTTTTGTTCCCGAAAGGGTCATTACAGTGGTATCAGAGCTTGGATCTTCAAAGGACCTAGGGTTTCAATGGAAGATTCCAAGTTTGAAAAGTTGATGGCACGACTGAACCATATCACACCAAAAGGAAGCAACAATGGTGCATGGAAGGGTAAGATCTCTATTTTTGATGGTACTAACAAACTTTTAGTGAGATCATGGTTGTCAGAATTGGAGGCATACTTGCAAACAAACCCTATGTGTGTGGAGGATGCCCTTGAATTCATCCCTTGTCATTTGGAAGGGATAGCAAGAGATTGGTGGTACCATGTGATAGAAACCCAAGGAGAAGAATCGGTTTGCTTCTTTGATGATTTCAGTCAAAAGATCATAGGAAGGTTCGATGTGCAAACTCGCAAGGATGAATCCCAAGGTAAAAGTTCATTGGTGTTTGATGATATTCCTTTGGTTTCTAATGATTGTATGTGGCAAAGTGTTGAAGAAAACCCAAAATTATTGGGTATGGTTAGGGAGCAACCCTTGGAAGCAATAGAGGCTTCATCACTCTTGCCAAAGACGAGTCATTGACTGATATTCAGAACAACAGTACAAAAGAGCATGTTTTTGAGGAGAAAACCATAGAACATGAGCCAAAAGAAGAGGAAAAATCAGATTTGCATATGGGTAAAGTGAAGTTGGCAATGGAAGACCAATTTCCAGGTGAGAATAAAGATAATGAGCTTGCTGGAATTTTTAAAGCAGCAACTCATAAGAGGCAAAGGATGAAGATGTTCCATGCACGGACAACACAAGGTATGGTAGAAATAGTCACATTTCATATTCTTTGTCTCCTCCTATGTCGCTACCATACTTGTTTCATCATGGGTAGCTTGTTGAAAGGGAGAAACATATGGCAAGTTTGATGCTTCATGGTGGCCATTATGGAGAACACTCTAAAAAAGGATTCAAGAGGGTTGTGGCTAATGAGTGTTTGTTTCCATGCATATGGTTAGAAGGAAGATTTATGGAGGATGTTATGCATTCACACCACTTGGTGAAGAATGAGATGATGCAAAGTAACTTCATCACCAAGGGGCACCAATCATTCAAGCTAGCTTTGGGAAGGCACATGGTAAGCTCTGCATTTCCATTTGTTATTCAGCAGTCATTTGAT
The DNA here is from genome assembly GCA_018340775.1 of Taxus wallichiana var. yunnanensis. NCBI lineage: Eukaryota > Viridiplantae > Streptophyta > Pinopsida > Cupressales > Taxaceae > Taxus > Taxus wallichiana. Next base: position 768,116,324 of record CM031239.1, on the reverse strand, counting down.
TTGGATTTTCAGTTCCTAGTCAATGCACATATTCATAAAAAGATTCCTCCAATTGTAATAAAGGTTGTGTGCATAAAGTTGGTGTTTGAATTGAAGTGGAATGAGTGTTATTCCTTTGATCCGGGCATTGTAACTCAGCTGAGTTTGAAAGGTATGATTGAGAGCAATAAAAGGGTCGATTTATGGTGTCTTAAGCTTGCCATTGCGAGTTTTTATGCTGTTGTTTTGGAACAGCAGTCACATTACACAGTAATTCAGTTCCTTTCATGGATAATCCATGATGAGAAGGATTCTTTGCACCATATATTGCTACAACAGTTGCTTCAGGAGGTAAATCCGTCATTTACAGTGTTTGGATATGATGTGAGTCATCCTTTACACTCAGATTTATTGCAGCAGTCCTATCTTGAAGTAATTCCATTCTTTTCATGGATGATATGTTATGAAAACAAGCCCCTTCATTCCATTTTTGAACAACAGTCATATCGGGGAAGAATTCCTCTCTTACCTTGGTCAAAGTGTGTAAGGAAGGTCCCTATACTCGCTGGTTTTGATCAGCAGTATCATCCAAAGAAAGTTTCACTTGTTTCATGGTTGACACATGCTAACAACTCTCCATTTCCAATTGAGTTGGTGCAGCAGTCATAGTAAGAAAACTCGGCGAGTACTCGCCACTTGTTCTGCCAAACGAATGCTCGCCAATTTAATACTTGCCACGGAAAACTCGCCGAGTTAACTTTTGGCGAGTACTTGCCACGAATATTCTTACACCAAAACTTGCGAGTCGGAGCCCAAAACTTGCCCGACGCTTGATCTGTATGCGGAAACACAATTTTGACACTAAAAACACTCAAAATACGTGGATTTTTCCCTTTATAAGGCCCTACAGCACTTCATTTTCATTCACACAACCATTTGAGCTTGCATTGCTTGTGTTGAACGGATTTTGGAGCGAATTCGAAGAGAGAATTTGGATAATTGCATTTGGAGGTAAGTTTTTTTAAAAAAATTCTTTCAAGTTTTTCCAAATTTGGTGTATATTATTTATGTTTTATAGATTCATATTGTAATTCTAAATACATGTAATCTAAAATCAAATGCTTTTAATTTTTTTATAGTCATTTATTGTCCGAAAGTATGTTTTTTTAAGCAAATTTGTTCTAAATTATTTAAATTTTATGTATGTGTATTGTAATCATTTCATTGAATATGTTTGTAATTTTAAATGCGTTTAATGTGATTGCAAATCATTTTAAATTTTTAATACTCATTTGCAACCGTAGGTATATCATTTTTATTAAATTACGGTGAAATATGGTTATTTAGGCACATTTTTTTAAATTTTAATTAAGCTTATGTTTTTTTAATTTTTTAAATGTGTATTGTGTTGCAGATTAGAGCTTAACAATGGCATCAGGTTGGCATTAGGTTCGACATCTGGGTCAACATCACTAGCAGGAATTGTTTTGCGCGAATGCTCATCCCTCGCTTTGAAGTATGGTGTACGTGGAGCCGCATGAGAATAGTTTTGCAATTTTTGTTGCAGAAACAATGTCCGGGCGTCAATCGTCTGAAGTATCACCTTGCATGTATTGTTTGTCGGAATGTTGTGGTTTGCCCCAATGTTACGGAAGAGGCAAAGCGAGAGATGAAAGTAGAGCTGACAGAGCTAGAGGAGAAGAAACTAGAGAGGGAAAGGGTGTAGGCAACCATAGCACAAACCGTTAAACTTGAGGCTGCAATGACAAAGGATTCAGAGGATGATGTGGCAACAATTGTGGGTTCTACTCGTGGTCCACACATACGAACCGGAAGAGCCGGAAGAGGCACATCTTCATTAAGTTCGAGCAAAGGCATACAAAGCTTTTTTTTGTGCCAAGAATATACCGGAATACAACCTTCATTGTAAGGTACAGCCTGGAATAAGGATATGCACGAGGAAGCGGATAAAGCATGTGCAAATTTCTGGTATAACAACCTTCCATTCAATGTGGCAAAGAGCCCATATTGGGAGTATTTGGTGACAGCGTTGACAGTTGCAGGGAAAGGGTACAAGGCACCCTCTTTAAAAGATTTGAGTGGGAAATTGCTCCAGGTGCGATTCAGAGATGCCACTACAATTCTAGAAGAGAAAAAGAATTAATGGAACAAATACAAATGCACCATTCTTTCAGATGGGTGGACGGATGGAAGGAATCACACCCTCATTAATTTTTAGCGGCTTCAAATGGCAATATGGTGTTTTTGAAGTCTATTGATGCCTCTAACATAGTAAAAAATGCAGAGAATTTGAGTGTTATGTTGGAGACGGTTGTATTAGAGGTTGGTATACAAAATGTTGTGCAAGTTATCACAGACAATGTAATAACATATGTGGCGGTTGGAAGACTACTGCAGGAGAGACATCCATTACTCTTTTGGACTCTTTGTGCAGCTCATTGCCTTGACCTTCTTTTGGAGGACATAGGCAAAATTGATTGGGTGAGGACGGTTGTAGAAGATGCAAGAAACATAACAAAGTACATATACAATCACCCTTGGGTTCTGGGTTTGATGAGAGAACACACAAAGGGGAAAGAGCTTGTCTGAGCCGGTGTCATAAGGTTTGCAACTAACTTCTTGACGTTGTAAAGTATTTCTAGTTTGTTGATATCTTCGAAGCAAATGTTTGTGAATCAAACATGGCTAGACCTCACAATATTCAAAGAAAGCAGATGGAGAGAGGGTTGCGAAAAGATAGTTTTTGATGATATCTTTGTAAAGAAATCTATAGAGATCATCAAGGTAATTTCAAACTTTGATTTATATTTCATTCCTTTATTTTAATTTATTAAATTATAAATATATTGTTTTTATTTTATTTGTAAGTTTGTAATCTTACATTTTAATTTGTGTGTAGGTGTCAAAGCCGTTGGTGAGGGTTTTGCATTTGGTTGATGGGGAGCAAAACCCTATGGGATACATTTATGAGGCCATGGATAGGGCCAAAGAGTCTATCCAAAACTATTACAGGGGGGATATCGTTAGATATGGTCCTTTTGAGAGATTATTGATCGGAGGTGGAACAATCAACTCCACCAACCTATTCATGCAGCAAGGTACTACCTCAACCTCAAGTATTTCTTCTCCGATGGCTTCACAGATGTGAATGGAGAGGTTATGGAGGGCCTTTCAACATGTATTGAGAGGATGATACTAGATGTTGAGACAAGGGACCTCGTCATTTTAGAGCTGCAAAATTACAAACGTGCTACGGGAGGCTCTTTTCTTCGGTGTTAGCTATTCGAGGAGAACCATTCGCATCCGGTAATAAAAATTAGAATGTTTACCAAGTTACTTATTAGTTACATATTTGATTTTATTAATTACTTATAAACTTTTGATTATCTTGTTTGTAGGTTCTTGGTGGGAGGATTGGGGAGGAAATACCCCGCATCTTCAAAAGCTAGCCTTAGAATTCTATCTCAACCTTGTAGCGCTTCTGGATGTGAACGCAATTGGAGTTTGTTTGAGGCCATTCACACGAAGAAAGCATGACGACAGTTGAGTCAAAAACGACTCAACGACTTGGTTTTGTGCAATACAATCTTCGACTTCACACAAGAAAAGTGGAGGCCACATCAGAGGAGCTTATTGATTTGGATGAGATAGATCCATACAACGAGTGGATTGGGCGAGAAGAGGAAATCCTTGCGTTCACAGAGGACGAGATTGCTTCTTTTGAGAGGGAAGCTATGGAGGGAGAAGCACTAGCAAGAGATATTGGATTGGATGACATCTTTGGAGGTGATCTCCAACATGCAGCAGAGGAGCCACCACCATCTACTACCAGGTTGGAGCCAGAGTCGCAACCTTCTAGGAGGAGCGAGGAGACACAGTGAGTGTGGGGACTAGTAGAGGCACTAGACCCTCTCCCCAATATTTCTCTAGAACGGGAAGAGGAAAATGTAAATTATTGTATATTGTAACTTGTATAGATATGAAATTTATGATGATATTTTTCAATGACAATCATCATAAATTCATAGCACTTATTAGCCGGCTGTTGTATTCGCATGATGATGCGATTTTGTATTGTATTTGTATTCAAATCTAATAGAAAACACTTCTCCAACATTTTATGGACTCATTTCATGCCATTATCTCAAGTTTCATGATTTTTGGTGCTTTCTATGTTGAGTTATGAATTTTTAAAGATACACTACAGACAAGGGTTTTATGAAATTCATATCTTCATATCTAGGGCATTAAAAATCAGATTTCTTGCATTACATGATTGTTGAGGTTATAACATAATTTTAGAAATTCAAGTGGGGTTAATTGAAGGGTTTTGAAGGCTCAAAAGTGAAGTTGAATTCCACAAACAATTCGCTGCCCTAGAATATTGCAGAAATCAGATTACTTTCAGTTGGCTGGTTTCTAAAATCAGATTTGGAGATCTTTGGTTTTGAGCTAATTACCTTAATTTTCAGTTTTGTTTCCGAAAGGGTCATTACAAGATGCTCTTGAACAAATAGATATAGGTACCAATAATGCGTGGGACATTATCAAGAAAGTGCTTTTCCATGGGTATAAATTCATCCTATCCATTTCCGTAGGTACCTATAACGGTAGGGAGCAAATATCATGTACCGTATTACGCTTCAAGTAAAAGCAAACAAGATGGAAACCATGTAGAAATGTTAGCAACTTATTTGGAATCTTCGAATGAAATAGTACAATGTTATTATGACATATATGTAGATGCCGAATAGCCTAACCTTGTAATAGGCTGTACATATTTGCACTAATGCTCCTCTTGTAAATATGAAACATGCAGATATGCCCATAGGCAAAGTTGTAACATGATGTAAGTATTTATAAAGAACGTACTTGAACTAAAATACCTACAATTATAAAGCATACACATTTCGCTATTATAGTTTCCACTTAAAAGACACACACCGACACGTCAACACTAAAATGGGAACATGGTACACCCAACATTTACTTGTTGATGCCATTTGCTTTTTAAATCTGACAAACCCATGTAGTAAACACACACACACATTTATATATATACATAAAGGCACACCCATACACACACACATTGAATTTTAGGCGAGAATATCGCCGAGGAAAACCAAATAGCCATTGACTCATCGAAAGAGAAATGTTTTATGGCTGTGAGTGCTAAGGCGCCCATCCCCATTTTCATATCAAATTTGGGCACTATACCTAGATAGAAAGGGACCCTCAACTAGATGGACCCTTCACCTTGAACGACCAAGGGGGCTATAGATTAGTTAGGATGCCCTACACCATATCGATATAGGACCTAACTCATAAATGATCAATGTCCTACGAAAGAGTGCGCTTTGAAATATTAGTCTACGTAAACCTTATCCAATAAAAAAATGATGACCTGCTCAGCCAGAACTTTTACAAAACTGTCATACTTGCCCACCATAGGTCAACCGCTTTCGGCCTAGCCAATCAAAGTTAGTGAACCGGTCTTTTTTCTATCCAAGATCCTTCCTATTTGATTCCTACCTAAATATGCTCTTCAAGAACATAACATACTACATAGTTTAAAGCCTTAAACAAAAATTTTATTCCTGAAGGGCTGATACCTGTTAGTATGCCTTTTTAATAACATCAACTCATGCTAACATTCTCATGAGTCCGCAAAACAAATAACACAAAAATCACGAAACTTTACGACCAAACAATTAACAAGTTGTTGGTGACCAATATGGAAACGCTAAGTCATGCTTATATTCATCCTGCCCTCCACTATTATCATGTGAAAAGGCAGATTAAATTATTCTTGTGCTTAGATATCTTGCTCATTTATATGCAAAGATTAGATGTTAACAACATACTTATGGCTACACATGCTTATTTCAAATTTATGGGTGCAAGCCGACCTTGTCAACGGTGCTCGGGGCTAGGTCATTACTATAATGTATACCCCCACTTTGCCATTATATGTAGTTGTCAATTTCAAAAACTACATACCGAGAAATGCTTATACGATTTGTTGGCAGTTTTACTATGTCACACACAATATTGCCCAGGCTGTAAATTTGGATAGTCCAAAAAGGTTATGTATATTTCATTATAATTAATGTGCAAGATAATTCCTGCTCCAACTTCCGAGGACAAACATTGTGATGTTGTTCCCGACATCCTGAATTCCATATGTACTTTCGTGCCATAATTACGTAAACATCAATAAAATCAGATAGAAGTTCAAGAATAAGAGTGCATAGTAAATGCTGCCAATTTCTTACTGTGTCCCTATTATTTTTATAAATATCATATATTCGTTGTTCATTATCTGCAAATTTAGTATTTCATAAATGTTCCTCCACCATTGACCCTAACAGCATAGATTTGCTCCTTAGGAGCAACCACTAGTTAAATAAATAAGAAAAATACAATCACTTCAATTATGGCAATATTCACCTCCCTTGCTTTCCTTCCTCGAAGCCCATAGAAGGTGGAATGGGCCCAAGGCTTTTGTAGTGACTAGATTGGAAAATGGGACATTACATAATTAGATAATTTGAATTCCTACTGAAGGTTTCTACCATGGTAAACTTCCATATGAAGAGAGTGACTCATTTTTCATGCTTATGATGTATCAATGTAGTTAGAAAACCCGTGCTTCTTCACTGGCTCAAAGTTGCAAAAAGGACATCTGCTTAGCACTGAGAAGATGATGATCTGATGTTATACAAAGTTGGTTAGAGTACCCGTTTGATAGTCCCATCTATGTTTGGAACAATGGTGAACCCATTTTTTATTTGAAGACAGAATTTAGAATATTGCAGGAGATTTGATGGAATGAGTTGGAAGCTATTGATGCTTTCCATAAAAAAGGGAAAGTATGAGCATTATGGCTGGCAAGTCATCTTCAACTTTAGTTATACTGGCTTTCTCATCTACAATTCTATTATTTTCAGCTTCAGTCTCTAATGGTTTAGAAATTCAAGTAGTGTTTTTCTCCTCATTAGCAGGAAAAAATGATTTCCTCTAGGAGGGGGATCAATGGCATTTGCTTCAACTTTTCCTAAACCTTAGGGTTGGAGATTAGGTTCTCTTCACATAGTATATAGCTTGCATCTCTGGGAGTTCTATCTTTCATATTGTGTTGTAGATCTAATTTTACTTTTTTGTATCCTTGGAGATCATTCTTACTTTTGTACCTTCTTATGCTCTTAATGTTGAGTGGGGTTTCTCAACCATAAAAATGGTAGAATTGTAATGTCCCAACTCCGGGATCAATGGAAAATAGGCAAATCAACAACCCTTCAATACTCCAATCAACTGAAAATTTTAAAATATGATCACAACCACATGAACCAGTTGAGTAGATGACTCAATAAACCCAAAGATAGGGGTTTAATGGCCTCTATCAACAACTCATACAGATAATTCCTCAGCTGAACTTCAAAAATCAGATCTAAGCTTCTAATGCAACCACTGAATTGAGCATCAAACAAGCAATGACACTGCTGAAATGAATACTGAAATTACTCTCAATATCTATACACAACATTCAACCAATCATGACCATTAGGGAGTACAAATCCGGAGTTAATCCTTTCATTCGAGTCACTGAAGTATTGATCTAATATTTCATATATAGATCAATATAAAGAACCTCAGACCCAATCAATTTCACTGCCAACAAAGATGATGCAACATACTTCAAACTCAGATTACTTCCACTACCACAGTCGCTGTTGTAAAACTCCTAAATACCATTAATCAAGCCTTATTCAAGTTGCCACAGATCAGCAGCAAACAATCACCTAAATCACCTTGAAAGGAACTCAAAATCATGTGTCAAACCCAGTCATTGCATCCAGACATTAGAGGCACTCAACATGCATTGAAATTGATGTGAAAATCTATGTTTGCACACTGTAATGATGGCGTTAAACTTACACAAGCAATGTTAACAGTTTGCAGGTCCAAAGAAGCTAAAACATGCACTAAAATATTCAATATTCACTCCCAACTGAGTCGCTGTTAGGAAGAAGAGAATAACAGTTTATTACACACCCAAAACCAGTCCTTAACACACCAACTTAAGTCGCTGTAGCTAGCAAATGAATACCAACAAGTTCGCTGGGCATAGAAGGATCCCAAACATGCATCAACATTCAATATTCATCCCTAAAGAAGTCGCTGTTTGATGAAAATGAAAGGCAGATTACATTAATCCAAAACCAGACCTCATAAATAAGATTTACCTTGCCAAATATTGCCCAAAACAAATTGCTGCCAAAGGAAATAATATCAGGCAATAAACTGGATCGATCCACACTAAATGGAGTATGCAAAACAGTTCTCAATCTCCATAGAAGAAATCTCTGCAACACAGGGGCTATTAAATATCACAATATCATGCATAAATCAAGTCGATTCACCTTGAAATACCATAACCATGTACCAATTTAGCAGGCAGAACAACCAGCCAATCGATTTATATTAAAAATGCATTTAACTCAGCCCATAAACATCCTCAGGCAAGTCGCCAAAGTTGGAATGACTTCATACATTAAATACCCTTCCGAACAATCACAAAAAAACCATAATAGTTCGCTGGGCAAATAAAGATCACATAACACAAGTCTAATTGCAAAAACATATGAAAATACTTCAATGAATATTCAAGTCAGCTCAATAACCTCCCACACAAGAGAGATAGAGAGAGAAGACAATAATGGGCATGCATCCCAACCCCAAGCATGGAGTATCAAAATAATTTCATCATAGCATAAGTCTCATAATAATCTTAGCACTCCTTTTATAAGCAAGGAGGCACGAAATTCGAAATCCCTAGGAGAGAGAAATCATTAAATAAAAGCAGTTTATTTTTCCTAGGTGTGGCTTCACCTTTTCAAAGGGTGATTTTAATATTTAAAAGCCACCTAAATATTATTTAATTAATTCCCCTTTTTAATTTGCATTTTGAGAATTTAATTAAATACATTATTTGCTCCAGAAATATTAAATTATTAAATAAATAAATAAATATTGCTTTATAATGTCAAATGATTAAAATCACTCTTCGTGCAATATTATCTAATTATTTAATATAATTTTCCCCTTAACATCCCAAAAGCCCACAGGAATGATAGGCTAAGGGTCTTAAAAATGGGGACATTACAAGAATGTTGGTGCATGAAGGATTATTCTTGTTCTAATGATGATGTTTTGTCTAATGTGTCTCTCTAGGATGAAGTTTTTCTCGTAATTGATGAGTAGTATTCTCAAGGGATTGGTGAATTTGATAAGCGATTTGTTGCAAATTGCTTGACTTGATGGGATATATAGGTGGTGGGTTTGGCAAGCATAGTTGCGGTATTGTCACTATTATTGAGGTCTAGGTTGGAAAAGAGAGAGCATGTGTTAATTACCTTGAGAGGACATAATTGGCAAATGATGATGTACACGACTCTTCTCTTGCTGATCGACTAAAGATAGATCCTGAAATATTAATCGACTCTTCTCATACTCTCAGTAACTGACGGTGAAATGTCGGTGGATTTTTCTTGTGATTAGAAATCAGAATGTGCTACATCCACAACTAAACCATATAGGCATGCTCTTTCTCAACCTGTGTTAATGTTGCTTGAGTAGAGATATCGGAATGGCAACAACTATACTTATTATTTGGCTATGAAGAAGCGTGGATGACAAAATCTGGGCGGACATGATTCTTGTCGGTGATCCAAAAAGGGTGTGTATTGTGAACCATCAATGGATCCTTCTCCTAATTAGTAAAAATCAGCACCTACTATCCCCACGACTAGGTTGTATTGGTATTACGATTCCTATCTCTAGAGATTTTTGAATGGCAACCAATATGCATATTATTTGACTATGTAGAAGTATATATGGAAGAATTTTGGGATGATACGCTCCATTAATTTCAATCGATGATTGGTCATGGCGACATTTGAATTCATGTTTCAAGACATTAAATACCCACCATTAGGTTCAATTGATGATTGGTCATGGCAACATTTGAATGCTTGTTTCAAGACATTAAATTGTTTAGTCGTCAATAGTACAACCTCTTGATTTTCATGACAAATGATTCATCATTGGATTGCATGATCATGCATATTGGCGTCTTGTCGTTATTTTTGATAGTTGGTGGGATTTATTTGTGGATGCTTGGCTTTGGCACATAATTATGGCGAGAGGATGCTATTAGTGGTGAGAAGACCATCATTAGATATAACATTGTTATGGTTGATATTCGGCCTTTTCCTTGCGCGTTTGAGTGAGCATGTTGTCTTTAACATTTTTAATCACCATCATCCTTTGGGAGGTGTGTTGTTAGTGGGGAGGTTGTCAGCGATGGGGGTTTGCGGGGTGTGATAGCATGTGATGTCACTTTTCATTTATTTTCCACGAGCCATGTGGAAGGAAGGATGTTAGAGTGTGATGACATTTTAGCTTGTAATGTCACATACCCCAAAATATAGTATAACGAGGATGCTAGTCTCGTAATTTTCATCTTGCGAGCCCAAGTCAAGTTTAAGGGGGATGCTAGTGTGAGGAAACATTTAGTGGTGGTCTCATTGAGTTGTCGGCTTATCATTTGTATGTGGGTATAGTCATTGCATATTTGCTATGTCGTATGCGATGTTAAAGAAAGACACTAGTGTTGTTAATTGTTGTATTTATAGGGATGGTAAATATCCTAAAAGATTATCAATGTTAAATGTATCCAACGTGTCACTGTTTTGGGTACACGATAACTTTTGAATTGCTGCGCGCATTGATTATTTGAATGTCAATGTCTGTAATTGTGCTTCAATTGAACAAGCACGGAAAATTTCACAATCTCATATGCAAATCTCTAAATAGAATATTAGGGAATAAATGTTAATGGAAATGAAAATGGAAGGTATCTCAAGCTTGTGGTTGCAACGTCTGATGATGAGAAGTTGCAAAAGTCAAAACAAAGTTAGAAGATGGAGACAAAGAGAGAGTGATAAAATATGGAGACACAAGAGAGAGTGATAAAATAATCAAACACTAGCACAAAAAAGCTTTAATAAAAAAATGAAGAGCATGTAAGTAGTTAAGCAATAGAGCAACATGTCACTAAAATAAGTGCTCGTTCCTCACGTCTTTCTATATACCCCTTGTCATATTATTAATATTTGTTGGCTAATATATGTTGCAAGATTGTTTAACATTACGTGTATGCTTTCGTTTGTCCCTTTAAATCTTTATCAATATTTAGATACTGTATGTTCTGTTTATTTATCAAATTATCTATCCTGATTGTTCTATATATAGTAGATATATTATAATATCTAAATTTATGGATATTATCTAATGCTACCTCTTGTATGCACCATGTGGTCTCGAGCCTTCACTTCGATGATACGAGTTCTCTTGTTGTGGAGTTCAAGTATATGACAGTGAAAGCATTCATCCATTATGAGCTACCAAGATCCTGCAAAGAAAATTAGAAAAACAATGCTTGGAAACAAAAGGGTGTTTTGGAAGAAATTGCGTACAAATTTTTGAAATTGATGTTTTGGATCTGTAATGTCCCTTTCTGGCTGAACTTGAAAAAAGGGAAATGGCACAAACCCAACTCAAAGCAAACTGAAATTTATAATAGTCAACTGAATTTTTGGACAGCAAGGTACAACAGTCTGAAATCTTATGACAGCAGAAGGAAAATTGCAATATTTCACCACCAAAACCACTTTTACAACATCCAAGGCATGTAGGAAATTTTATAAATAATTTAGAACAAGTACAAGCTAAGAAATGAGCTTTAAAACCCTCAGCTGGAGTATATTTAATTAAATTTGCAACAACATTGGTTCCATTTACAAAAATGGCTGTGATGTACCATGAAGCATCAAATTAGACATAAGATCATTCTTTTCAACATGCTGCCCATGATGACAACATATTTGAAATTACATAGTTGGAAGCAAAAAATCCACAACACTTGCATACCTTTGGCTGTCCACAACTTGCTCACCTTCCTTTTCCAGATGAGGAATGATTGAGATATCTTCAACACCTCCATCCTTGTGACTTAGAATTTATGAGTTAGGATAAACATTCTCCTTCCTCTTAGACTCTTCACGTTCAATAAGTGAAGCCCTTTCCGCCTTGACTTCATCCATATTTTGTTGACACATGCATGGAGTATCTTCATAGTTTTTCAGTCATGAACACCATCAATTTGCTTATTATTGATTGCTGTTTTGAAAATCCCAGCAAGTTGAACATCAACATTATCGTCCACCATTGGGCTTTAACAACAAAATTCTCTCGACAATCTTGTAAATCCAACTTTCCTTCTTTCTTTGGCTCATGCTCCATGATTTCTCCTGCTTCCTCATTGTCAAGGGAGAATTCTTTGCCCTAATTTCCGTAGGTGTTGTTTTTCTTGAGTAAATCAATTTAGCTTCCCTAGCTCTTCTTAGCCATTCATCGGTGCACCTTTATTGGGTCTTTATTACATCCTCTCACTTGAAAATCTGAGTTCTTTTTCTCTTTAATCCCAACATGTTGTGGGTCATTCCAATCCATACCTTTTTCTTTGGAGCCTTTTCCTCTTGAACTTGCATGGTAGATTCCTCTATGGGCCGTTATTGTTGGAACCATCAAATGTGGAGAGTGTCATTTCCCCAAGGCATGTTCAAGATCCTTTGAGCACTTGAGATCTAGGTTTGGGCTTTGATCTACCCTTGCTCACTCTATGAACTCCTAATGAGTGAAATGACATCATTTTATCTCATTTAGAAGAGCCCTATACTCCTCGTAAGATGGCATAATGTTGTGACCCATTCCTATGGAGTGTTCCAACTTCCAGAATGACTTCTTCTCTTGGGAGGAAGGTAGGCTTTCGAAAAGCCTAGCGTAAAATCCAAAATTTGACCTTTGGGGCTGCTTCATATTTTTGAATCTTACGAACTGCCCTCACCATTGTGATGTCTTGGCCCATGAAGATTTTACGAGGTTAGGGCTAGCAAATCCATAGTATCCGCCAACCTCTCTTGCCCTTGATAAGTCTATCAAACTTGGCCTCTTCAGAACCTTTATTAGCCATTTTAGGCCCTTAAATCAAATGGTTGATTTGAATTCTTCTTTACTCAAGCTAAATTCGTTTGATAATGCAAATGTATTCTTTGTTACCTACTTGCATGAATACCGTTTAGGCTTTCTGAAGATCTTTGCTGCATACCATTGAAATGTCCCTTTCCATCAAATTGTAAATTAGAAGGGAAATGATAGAAATCTTACTCAAATCAAACTAAATTTATTTTTAGTCAAGTGAATTTTCGGACAATCAAGGTATAGCAGTCTGAAATCTTATGACAATAGAGGAAAATTACAATATTTCACCACCAAAACCACTTTTACAACATCCAAAGCATGTAGGAAATTTTATAAATAATTTAGAACAATTATAAGCCAAGAAATTAGCTTTAAAACCTTCGATTGGAGTATGTTTAATTAAATTTGCAACAATAATGGTTCCATTTACAAAAATGGCTGGAAGTTGAGATTTCAAGCCCAAAATTCAATCGACAAATGCAACCAGCCTTATAAATTATGAACAATTCCAAATAACATCAAGAAATGAAGTGTTGAGCACTAGATACCATCTAAACTCATCACTATGCAAGTCATTACCCTAGGAGAGGGTCATAGAAATTGGCCAAACATTGATCAACAAGCCCTTGCAAAACACAAATACTGAAATGTGTGGTTGTTCCACACTCAAAATTCTTCAAATCGGATCTCTTCTTGAAGCCCTCGCTGAAATGATGCCTTAGCATTGAAATTTTGAATGAAACCCTAAAATATGAAGTGAAGCCCAATCGCTACCTTTGGATGAAGCCACCAATGCACAAATGAGGTTTTCATCCTCAATTGCTTTAATCTATTGAGGGTTTTCGTCCCAATAGGATACCAAGGAGGGTTTCCATCCTCAATGGCTGAAAGTAGAAACACAAGTGCTCATGCTTAAAATCAAGATGATAGATGTGAAATAAACCTTTTCATCCTCCTTTTATAACTTCTCTTTCCTCTTTCTTTCAATTTTGGTGGCCGACTTTATTTAAAAGTCACTTTTATAAGTCCCTTATAATATAACATAAAGTTACATTTGAGACTTACCCAAATCATTAAAAAAATTTTTTATTTTATTAAATAATATTATTGGTCATTTTGTGTGTTAATAATATTACTAATCATGTGTATTTAGAAAAGATATTACTCGGAGAGAGTTCTATTAGCCAATTTGTCGCCTTAAATACCCGGATGCCCAAAATGGTTATATTTTAGACTAAGTTTGGTAGTGGTGGTCCGTGCGGCCCTTGGAGTCTTCTCCTCAGGAATTTTTTCCCGCTTAATTATTGCCCTCAGCCCGTTTGAGGCAAATTGTGCTCGAAAACCAAAAGAATGTGGTCTTACATGTCAATATTCCCATATACTAATGTAGGGTTTTAACCTAATGAATCCTCCTTTATTTAGTGACTTGCCGTAACGTTTTGCGTTTTTTGGTGTTATTTCGTTTTGTTTTTATTAACTATATTACCGGAAACGCCTTTACAGGGGCTGGAGCGGGAGGCGGGAGCGTTGGGCGGGAGCGCGGGAGCGGGGGCGGCTGGCGGGAGCGGGAGCGCGCGGGGAGCGGCCGAGGAGCTGCCGCCCCACGTGAAAAAAAAGCGCGGCCGGGTATAACGGCTTCGCCCTAAAAGCTACCTCTAAACAATAAAACAGCCGTTTCCGCGCATTTCCGCAGCCTGCCTCGCCCCCGCTCCCACGTGCAAAAAAACGTTTTTTTTAATTTTTTTAATTTTTTTACTTTTTTAAACTCACAATCAATAAAAATAATAAATTCTTCTAATCTAAAACCTAAAAGCTACATCTAAACAATAAAACAAAAGAACAACACACAAACATAACATAAAGCAAACAAACTCACATTGTGGCTCTCCAAAATTGCATTGTGCTTGTCTAGGGTTTTGAGGAGTGTGAGGAGTGTGAGCTATTGCTAAGCTTGGAGGAGTGTGAGGAGCTGCGAAAGGAGGATTTGTGAAGGATTTGATTTGTGGTTTACTAAGTGAAGGTAAGTTTTTTTAATTTCTAGCCTTGTTCCTCTATTTTTTTTTATTTTTTAATCTTTCACACATTACATTTTTGTTCATTTTTATTTTTGCTCTTTCCATTTAATTTTTTTAATTTTCATTGTTCAATCACAATGCATCGATTGCATGCCATTGTTTTCTTTGCTTAATTTGTTTTTAAACCTTGTAGGTATTTCTCTGATAGCAACAAGTTCTACTTTCTTCGGGCAATCTTTGGCCAAAGACTTTGACCCAAATTCACCGTTATGGAGGCACGTAACAATAGTTCAACACAACTTGTAGGTGGTGGTTGTTTTGAATGGAAATGCAATGAGTGTGATGGAATATTCAAAGGCTCTTACGGTAGGGTGAAAAGCCATTTGTGTGCCATAACGGGTAATGGTATAAGAGTATGTAGGGGAGGAATAATCTTTGGGGTGCGAGAAAATGTTTTGGCATTTATCAAAGAGCGGGAGGATGCGAGAGGCTAGAGTGGCTCGAGAGCGGGTCATCCATTGGCCAAAAGAGGAGGTTCATCTCGTTCGTGAGGCCTCCGGTTGCTCCATCACCTAGTGGATCCCCATTGGCCATGCCACATCCATTTGTGGCTCCTATCTCCACAAATGAGGATGTTTCCCTTGCACGAAAGAAAAGTAAGACAAAGGGCCATTGGAAAAGGCCTTTTAGAATGAGTACAGGGAGATTGCAGATGAACGCATTGCAAGGTGTGTATATGCTAATGGGCTTTCTTTTAATGTTGTGAGATCACCTTATTGGCATGAGATGGTGAAAGCCATCAATGAGGCACCAAAAGGGTATAAACCACCAGGATTTGAGAAGATCCGCACCACCCTTTTGGATAGACAAAAAAAATATGTGAAAATCTCCTTGCAACCAATTAGGGACTCATGGACCAAAACTGGTGTGTCCATTGTTTCTGATGGATGGAAAGATGCAAAAACCGCCCTTTAATCAATGTGATTGCGGTATGCCCTAAGGGGGCAATGTTTTTGAAAGCGGTTGATTGTGAGGGCAAGTGAAGGATGCCCAATTCATAGCCAACATTCTCTTTGAGTCCATTGAGGCGGTGGGGCTGAAAATGTTGTCAGTGATAACGGACAATGCCAAAAATTGCAAAAGCTGCGGGGATGTTAGTTGAGGCACGGTATGGGCATATTTTTGGACACCTTGTCTTTGTGCATTCATTGAATTTAATGCTAAAGAAAATGGCAAACAAAATAGAGTGGATCCGGCAGTGTATGCGAGAAGTGAAGAAATCCAAATGTTTGTCACCAACCACCACATGTCACGAGGCATTTTAGATCATTCTCGATTGGAGCTCTTTCAAGGTAAGGACAAGCTTTATTTCTTTCTTTCTTTTTAATTTAATATTTAATATAAGTTTTTAATATTCTTTTAGCTTTCATTTCATAATTTAAATTTTATTTTTAATTTTGTTCCTCGTTCTTATTAGGTTCTTTGAGACTCGGTTTGCATCACACACAATCGTCTTGAGGCGACTAGTGAAGGTGCGAGAGGCACTCATGAGGATGGTAACATCCAATCTTTGGTCTCGTATGGTATGGAGGCGATCAAACACTTGAAGGGGCTCAAAAAGTGAAGAACTTGATCTTAGAGGACTCTTGGTGGGATAGAGTGGGTTATCTGTTGAGATTTACGGAGCCCATTATGAGCATGATCCGGTTTACTGACACGGATCAACCATGTCTAGGAGAGATATATGACGGCATCGACTCAATGATTGAGAAGATAAAAGCCGTCATAAATGCAAAAGAACAAGATCCCGAGGAAATATTTTTCAAACAAGTGAAGTCAATCCTCATTGAGCGGTGGAACAAAATGACCACCCCATTACATCTACTAGCTTTTGCATTGACTCCTAGATTTTATAGCACAGAGATCCTTTCCTTGCCAGGGAGGGTAGCACCATACAGGGATGCGGAAGTCAGTGAGGGATATATGGTGGCATTAGCTAGGCTCTTCCACGATCCACGAGGCCCAAGACCGAGGTTATGGTAGAGTTTGGCAATTTCATAGCGAAAGCGGGTCATAGCCTTCTCGCTCTTGGAGCAAATACAAGATGGATGCACATATGTGGTGGTACCTCCATGGTACTTCATCGGCTTACTTACTGACCTCTTGCGATCAAGGTCTTGGCACGGGTAAGTTTTTAATTTTTTATTCTCTTTTCTTTTAGTTTTTAAAATTTAAGTTTGAGTGTTTAAATCGAAGTTGAACTTTGCATTGACTTTGAAGTTTGGGTTGCCTTAATAGGTTGCGAGTTCATCTTCCTCTGGCCTTATTTGGAGTACGTATAATTTCATCCACTCACGAAGCAGCAGATTGGGGGCTAAAAGGGCAAGATTTGGTATACATACATTCCAACTTGCGCCTTTATCCCACAAGCGGCAGTACAAGGAAGGGTCAACAAAACATTGGGACATTGATCCGAGAGATAGTTGACTTGGATGCTTCCATTTCCCACCATGGAGCATATGATGATGAGGCGGGTTACGTGGCACCACGAGACCTACATGCACAAGGGGTGTGCGCGGTGTGGCCCTAGTGCGAGTGGTTCGAGCCCATGTGGTTCTAATGAACCACATAATGATGATGATGTAGCTGGTTTTGATCCTCTTGATGAAGAGGAATATGATGAATATTGACAATGATGAAAGATAGTTTGAGCTTTGAATATTGATCTATGATTGAATTTAATATATCATGAGATTCATGACATTCACATTGTGTTTGATTTAAGTATTTTAAATTTTAATTTAACTTTTAAACTTTTAAGTTTCTAAGTTTTATCGGTATCCTAGCTTGTTTGTTGTGGTTATTCACTTATTTAGCTTATAACTTGTCTTTCATATGCATAATATGTGGTTAATAATTAAATTCCTATTTAGAAGGCTGAAATTTATATATTTTTTAATTTTTATATAGTTTTTGTACTGCCGTATCCTACGCCGTATCCGGGGTCAAAAAAAAATTTGCCGTTTCCGCGTATCGGATACCCCGCTCCCGCTCCCGTATCCAAAACGTTTCGGTAACTTAGGTTTTTGTGAAATTTCTCTCGGTCCTCACTGACATTAATATATTGATATTATCTTATCTTATCTAGGTCTATTCCTTTGCGGTTTAATCGATTTCTTGCACCGGTGTGTTTGGAGATTACCTATGGACGTTATGCCAGAAGGAATTTGTCACAGGAGGTTTGGTTCTCTCTGAAAAGATGAAGTCATGCTAAAAAAAACTTCTTCTGGGTAGGTCGCATTTTTGTGAAAAGAAGATTTTAAGCTACAATGGGATTTTTGGTAAAGAACATGCGGTGAGAATTTTGTACTTGCTCAGGCGGTACTTTTTCCCATGGAAGTAACACCACTTAAGTCACAATGGGAAAATTAGAGGCAACAGCAGGACGGAATTTCTTACCTGCTTTGCAGGGTGAAAATTCCCATTGTGAAATAAAAGAAAATCACTTAAGGCATTGATGGGATTTTCTTACCTACCTTGCAGGGTAAATAATCCCATTATGAAAGTCAAACAACTTAAGTGGATCATGGGATTTTTGGAGCTGCGGTGCAGGGTGAATAATCCCATTGAAAATTGGCTTTTAAAAATAGAAATGGCTTATGTCAAAAAGTGCGACCCCTTTTGGGATAGAAGGACAACTTTAAATGCATTAATTAATTAATTCTTTCTCCAAATTTGGCGCCCAAGCATGAGGAAAAGTCAACAAGGGTAAAGAGGATAAAGGAAATTAGAATTAGAATTCTAAAATTAAATAAATATAATTTATTTAATGCAGCCCCTTCATGTCAAAAAGTGCGACCCATATTGAGGAGGAATAATGCTTTTTAAAGTATTAATTGATATAATTAATTCCTATTTTTAGTGGATGAGGTCAAAGCACACTGTGAAGCTTAAGTGGACTGGAAGTAGTGAGCTAAAATTAAATAAATTTAATTTATTTAATGGTAGCCATGAACATGCACAAAATAGGCGCCCCATTTGAAGAGAAAAACTTATTAATTAATTAATTAATTGTCAGGAATAGGAGGGGCAATAATTAATTATAGAATGATGAGGGTTATATAAGCATGGGCTGCCATAAGGATGAATTAATTAATTCTTTAGCAAGGAAGTGCAGCCCAGACAATTTTGGCGCCCCATTTGAAGAGGAATTTTGCTCAGAAGGTGTGTTTACTGCTGGAAGCTTCAAAATTTGGCGCCTAGGTTTGAAGGAGCTTGATTTGTGTCTGAATAATTTTCTGCATAGTGGTACAGTGCTTAGGTGAAGTTGGTAAAATTCATGCTTGCTTTGCATGCAAACAAAACATCAATTTTTGGGGCAGCAGGCTTGATATATGCAAATTTTTATAATTAAAATCAAGTGTTCATGTTCGGTTGCCATCTTTGTCTGAATTAATTACAGGAATTCATTACAGGTGCTTTTATAATTGAAAGGGAGCTTAAATCAATGTCCAATACATTGAACATATCCTCCGAATCTGAAGAAATCTCCAGATCTGCACCGATTGTAAAGAATTCCGGCCGAATAAAAGAAAAAGAGTTGCTCAGAAAAAGATTTCTCCAGCCATGGCAAAGCGGGATGAACGAGAAGGCTCAGAGGAATCATGCATTGCTTCTAGATTTGTTGACATCGGAGACACAAATCCAGGCCCGATCCAGATCCATAATTGCAAAGGCTTCATCCTCTTGTTTCTAATGCAGACCGTGTAAAAGTCAGTGCGTGGAAAACTCCTTCCAGGATCTTGTGCATGTTCTCCCAATCTTCCAGTTGAAGCCTTCATTGAAGTTGCATTCACTCGGAGTGCTTTCCAAATTTTTAATTTCTCATATGCAATTAAAAATAAAAAAGATGAGTTATTTACGGCAAACATTGCACTAATGCATGCACTGGAGAAGAACTGCAAAAGCTTCAAGGATAAAAGGGAAGACAAGGCGAAGGCAACACCCGTAAGCAAAATTCCAGATCCAGCCGCTTCCCGATCCAAGATATGTGAGAATCAAGGGCAAAAGAATCAACTGCATGCAAAATGTGAAAAAGAACAAGACTGCAACTTTCCTCTTCCTTCTTCTTTCCTCCGACAAAGTAATTGAGTGATCAATTAAATTATAAAACTTAAGTGATTGGTTTAAAAGCCATTACTTGAAGAAGTCAACTACTTGAAATAGGTGGTAGACATGCAAAATAGAAGGTTTTATCTTCAGTTGCAAATCATGCATGTCATGCAAAGAGGAATTCCAGGAGGGAGATTGCCAGTTGTTTCCTTTCCCACTTCCACATGTGCCAGTTCAACTAAAAGCTTCCGACTTGTAATTGCCCCTCTACATTCTATAAGTAGAGGAAGAACCTTCGGGTTAAAGGATCAAAATTTGTAAGCAACATTCTTGTGTTCCAGACTTTGTGCTGAAACCCCTGATAGCTATTTGAAGCAAAGGAATACAAAGGAGCAGATTTCCGGAGAACTTTGTGTCACAGTGCATTTTGTTTCTAGCTTTTGTCTTAGATCTACTTATAAACTTTGTGTTATTTTAGATCTAGATCTAAAGGCTGCCTTTGTTTATAATTCTGTGTGTTGATATCTATTGGTTCCGTCTATGTGCATGCAATCAACTCTGTTATCTATTGATTGGGTTGCACATCTTCCCTATTTCTTCCTGTGTTTTATTATTCCCTTCTTTAAATATTTCCTTTCTTTAAATAAGCTGCTTACTTGCTGCAAAACTATACAGCTATGGTTCATGAGCTGCATGGTTAAAGTAAAACCCTAAATAGATACTAGCATATTTTATTGACAAATCTTACACGGGAGCCTCACCGGTAAATGAGGGAGATTTATCTCATGACTGCCTAGGTTTTCAGCTATGCAGAAAATCTAGCCAACAAAAAGTCACTTTTATTTTTAATAATAAACATAAGTTGCCTTATTATATAACATAAAGTTACATTTGGCCGACTTAGTTAAATCATTAATTTTACTTGAAGTATTTAAAAATACTTTTTATTATTATAATAATGTTATTAAGTTGGTCAAAAATTAGAAATGACCACGCCCACTTAAATAATATTAATTATTCTAATCTAGAAATGCGACATTACAGGATCACTTTACATGACCCATAATCTTGAAACTATGGGATGGGATTACATATTTGATCTTCTTTTGTAAATATCTCGTGACAAGCACATGAGTTTAGGAGGACCTTAACACAACAAATTTTAATTCCAATCTAGTTGTTACATAACAATAATTGATTACAATCTAGTCGTTCAAAAGCTTATCATTATAATTCTCCTAAGTTTGTTGATAAGCGGTAGTGAAAAAAATCCAGCTAGTCTTCCTTGTTCAAATAGTTGGGATGCTTGAAAACTCAACTACATATTTAAGTTTCTTCTTTGAGAAATGCTCCTCCTTTACTATGATCTTTGCATCCTTCATGCAAATGTGATGAGAGGTAGATTTTAATGTTCCATCGTGAGCCGATTTTCCCATCCAGGTCATGATGTATGTCCACACAATGTTTGTTAATCCTTTCATGGATGTTTCTCTTTTTGTCCAATGTAAGGAATCAAAGTTGCCAGGAGGAGTTCAAAACGGATGCTGAACTTTGCTGCTGTGCCAAATTCCAGTCAAGGTCTACATGGCAATTGGAAAGGTTCAAAAATAATCAACTAGGTATAACCATAAACTCTGAAGCCTTTGGCTTGAATTGCCCAGAAGCATATCTTTGGACCATGCAATGTACATTAAATAATAATTATATTTCAAATGATAATAAGATATTGAGTATATAGCAGCTCCCATGAGAGAAATGGACTCATTTGCACTTATTCAGCCTTCTCTTTGTGGCACAAGTGGTAAAAGCGCTTGACAATGCCATGTACTCTTGTTATCTTTGATAAAATGTGCTAGCCTTTTAAGAGGACAATGGGAATTGATATTTTAGGACCATAAAATAGAATAGGTAGTGGCTGAAGAAAAGGTGAAATATCTTGATAAGAATTGAAGCAAGACTAAGCTTCTACAATGCAACTTCTAGAGTTTACTCTCTATAGAGTCGTAAATTCTCCAATATGGAGATTCTTGAATGTAACAAGTAATCGGAGGACTCGAGATCGGATGGAGTTATGACGTGGTTAAAAGAGCTTTTGTAGTCCATTAGGCAACTGGATATAATTTACCCATTATTTTAAAATATTAAATTTTGGAGCCTTTTTTTTTGGAATCCTAAAATTTTCTATGTCGGCATTGATGGGGAATATTCTATTCTTAGAGGTAGGTGCACTAGTTTCCCAATTGGTGTGCTACGCCCTTAACCTATTGCTTGTATTAGGATTTGAGTAACCGATTTGTGGCTTACCATATCATTTTATTATATCATTTATACTTTCTCATGCTTAATAGGTCGGCCTTGGTAATGGTTATAGCATATGAATAGTATATAAAGGGGATTGTAGGTAGTAGTTCATTATCATTTTGAGCATTTGAGTCTTATTATATGGTTTGGAGGTTGCCCCCTCGAAGTGGCGAAGCTATTATAATTGCATATTGAGATAATTATTATGAAATATTGTGTTATTTGGTATTTTATTGTTGCTCATAATCTGAATAATACAAGTAATTTCATTACATGGTGTGGTGTATACATGAGTTGAAGTTGTACTTTATTAGGATGTCTTAGACCATCACACAATAGAAGATCATTTTAGCACCATTTTGGTCTATGTTTAAACACAATGCTTTATCTAGATAATCAACATCTTTAAATTTGAGGCCAAGTTCACGACAAAGAGCTCTGTATAGTGAAAGAGGGCATGAAGATCATCTAGAATGCGTGTACATCGACGAAGTTAGTGAGGGGGTGTTAGCGTGAGGGGCTATTATTCACTTATGTATTATTTATTAGGTGAATTTCCCTCACCCATGGTGAGTCATCTCACTTAGGTGAGTCATAGGTCTTTAGATGAGTCATTAGGAGTTATATGATGAATGATAGATTCTGTCATAGAATCGACAAATCTGTCATATGTGTCATTGTGTCATATGTCATATGAGAGTTACATGTCATTCTTGCATTGTAACTCCCCTCTCCTATTTTGGGGGTATGACTAGTCTAGGCATGGGAGTTACACAAGACTCCTTTATGTACTTCTCTTTTTGATCTATGAGTATGAGTAGACCATTTTTGTATGCACAATTTCCTTGAGCTAATTTCTTGCTAATTACTTGGAGTTCTTTGCGTTTTCGTTAAGAGTGCAACTTCGTCGATGTGTACGCATTCCAGATGATCTTCATGCCCTCTTTCATATAGGAGATAACTTTGTTCATTGCAAACCGTTAAAATATGGCCCTTGTACAAGAACTGCATTCTTCTTGCTGCTTTGTAATCACTGCAGAATGGCTCAAAAAGACAGATAATTATATAAAATCTTGTTAGTGATTGTTTAGGAACATTTTCTGAATACAAAGAAAACAACACGCGAGGATGCCTTGTTCAGTTGAAACTGTCCAAAAAATGTCGCAGAGAGAGGAATAAAAAAATTTATGCTATTGTGTAATAATCAGTTATGATAAGTAGGATTGTTAACTCCAACCTTGCTTTTTCTTTAGGAATGATTTCCTGCAGTTTTGTTGCATGCTATTTGTTATATAAGAAGAGACGATATTGATAACCATTGGAGTTGAAAACCATGAGATATCAATAGCCTTAAGTTTCTGCAATTTTATTGAACTGTAAAATTTAAGAGCTAATGTAGCTTAAGTTCGAAATTAGTTTCTTTATTGATGATAAATTTGCCTGAATAATCAGATTATCATTAAACTTTTGGCTTTTTGTTCTCTTTATGTCATATTTACTTTCTTCTGCATGCATTCTAAAGCAGACAATTTTTGTCAATTTGGTAAATTATTTCAAGAGCATGTATCCCCACTACACATTTACAAAATTTGTTTGACCTGATATAATTATAATGGCAATTAATTTTGTAGGAGTTAAAAACCTTGCAAGTATGGTGAGCACAGTTGCAGAGATGGGGTTGTTGATGTGGACTACTCGTGTTAAGCTCATAAATTGTATATGTGATTTTGTCTTGTTTGATCCGCATGTAGCTCAGGTGATCATGTACCTTTGTTCACTACATTCTACTTTGTCTCCTTATTTCACATTTGTGCTTGCAACTAATTTTTACACTGGTAGTTTATATGATTATTGCTTCTTAACAGTCCTTGACAGAGAGGCTCTTCCCAATGCTTAGTGATAACGATTACAGAGTAAGATTGACAATATCAAAAAGTTTAAGTGTGCTCTTCCAGACATGGAATGGGCATGAGGAACTTTTTCAAGATGTTTGGTAAGATTTATGAGTTACATCCCTTAGCTTCTTATCCTAACAGAAAATGAAAAGAGAAACATAAACACAAAGACACTTAATGTGCTCTTTTATTCCTGAACTGTCATATCGAACTTTGTAAAGTGTATAGTAAGGCCATGGAGTTGTATTTCTCTCTCTCACCTTGTGTATGCACAGAAATATTTAAGTACATCGAAACAATATAGCATAGGTAAGTCACTTTATTTGCACTTTAGAAATTGAAATGAAGGCCCACATGTTCTACTGTATCATTTTGTTAGCAATTATGGGATTCATGTAGCACATTCAGATGTTTTGAATAATGTATGCATACATCAGCTTTGTATAACATCACAATACTAATGGATGAATAGATAAAAATATAGATGCTCGAACCACTTGGGCACGTTTTTGAATTGTTCTGTTTTGATTCTCCATCTTGAAAAAACTGCTATTCATTTAAAACATTCTTATAAGTGACATAAAAAGGCACAACCTTGGAGCAACAATGCATCCTTTGCTTCATTCGTCTCGATGATAACACAGTTGTTTTGTCGTTGTTTATGAATTGGAGAAACAATTGTCTTAGTGATCCTTCTTACAAACATCGACCACCTGACCTCAATAAAATAAGACTAACCACACATCATAGGATTGCATCTAGAGCTCATTTGGAAGACAAGCTGTGTGGTAGTGTTTGGATTATCCATAGAAATAGCTTCATGCCCCATATTGGAAATTGGGATTAAAAAAGTCTAAACTATATTGTAGTATGATCAACTTACTATCTAGCCTAAAATATACTTTACTATGATTGACTAAATTGTTATAAAATCCAATGCAAGGCCTTAGTGTCGGCAATATATTACCCCTTCCCGATGTATTAACACAAGTTTAAACTTGTTGGAAAAATTGTTCCAAATTTAAAAGGCACAAGTCTTCATCATTCCATCATTGGCACCCACATCCCTTATTAGGAGCGTGCCTTATATTGATTGGATATTCCCTTTGTGTAGATGAGCTTGCCTCATTACCAACATGATCCACCCTTGTTTTCCTCATCCTTACAAGATCACGAGATCTTCCTTTTGGCTCATACATAGTGTTCTTAGGGTGAGTAACATACATGGAGTGATGTTTCCGAACTCAAGCAAAGCCCTCGAGTTGAATTTCTCCAGTTCACCATCCCTTTGAAACACCCTCAAATCTCTGGCATAATTGAATAAAAGCTTCAAACCTCTCATGAACCAGGTTGAATTTCTCTCTTGAAAGTGGTCACTTCTTCTTTAGCCACTAGACCATCTTTAATACTAGGTTACGAGTCTTTTCGGGAGGGGTATTGTTTGGCCTTGAAGATCCTATCCAAAATTCATTAGTAAATTGTCTCATCCTTAACTAGAGCCCATAGGTTTTGGTTGAAATCTTATTCGTTAGAATCGCGAGTCTTCCTTACACTAATATTACCAATTCCGTCTTCTCCCAAGACCGCCTCCACCATTGCCATTGTTGTTTGGTCCTTTACTTCAAATGTTTATAAGACGTTGCCCTTGCGTGGGTGTTTCTCTCTTCCCATCCCTCCTCTCACACCCCATATTGGAAATTGGGTTTGTTGTCATGTGTTTTTGCAAGGACAAAATTCAAACTCGAAAGCATGACAACCATACCCTAGTGTCAAAATTTTGCATTGTAGACCTTCCTAGGCACCCCACCAGATTAGCCTATCCCTCGTGTCGGGCCTATCTTGACCTTCCAGTGGTCATATGTGTTGTGTTAACTTGGTCCATAGGTGATTTAGGGATATCAAATTCATTCAAGCACTTCCAAGTTAAGATCCTTCAAGACAGGCTCTTTAAGAAGCTTAGGAATGGCTATTTCTGGTCTTCCTAAGGTGCCGCGCACATCCCCAAAGCGAGAATGAAAGGCTGAAACTCATCAAGGAGGTGTATCGAGAGCTAAGAATCTTTGTGCCACTTTTTTGGAAGATTTGGGGAAGTTTTAGAGATTTTGGGACAAATTCATCAAAAGTGGCTCCTAGAGGGTGAAGCGGCTTACGGGGCAAAAACAACTCTTGAGCTTCAGGAAGTGATTCCGAGAGCTCTGTAAAGATTTGGAGGTCAAACGAAATATTGTCGGAAAGGTATTTCAGAGCCCTAAATGATGGTGGTTTCACATCTTTCACATGACACAAGCAATTCTGCCCACTGTCTTATTTCAACATGCACAATCTATGAGCCCGAAGAAAAGGCTATTTGTAGGAGGTTGCGAGAAAAAATCAAGGTATGAGACCCCTTCCATTGTTTTCAAAAGTCCATTTCCAGTCAATTTCATATAAATAAGTGCATGAAAAGACCTCCGGACGCTCAAGTTATGCTTCCGTCAAGTTGCTCCCCAAGGTAAGATCAAGGAGTTAGTCAATTTTTGGGTGGACACATGTCAAGCCCAGGTAGTGGCGTATTTTTTTAAATCAGCTGTCCCAAACATTTGGGACGGTTGGGATACTTTTTCCACCCATGCTCAACCCCTTTCCAGGTCAGCCATATGACTCAGTTTTGGCCCCTAGGTGCTTTAAGTGCTTTTCGCCAATTTCCCACTAGCCAATCAATGAACGCCACTTGTCCCAATGAGGGTGGGGCACATTTTTTTGCACCAACCGTCCCAAACCTTTGGGAAAGTTGGGACAAAAAGTTCGCTCATGCCAAGATTGAAGAAAAACAAAGTTTTTGCATATTTTGTGCTGCCTCTACTTCTTCCCGTGCGTGCGTACACAAAAGTCTCACTGCCAGAAATCTCCATTTTCCTCCATAGCCGCTACTTCCAACACATCACCATTGCATTGTCGTCCATTCCACTTCCTCCATTGCTGCTATGACACCAAAACCTTGCTTTTTCAGCTATCACCATGTCAAAATTTTGCCAGAAGCTTCCATGAGCAAAACCCTCGAATTCTTCATATCTCACAAACTAGCAATTGGGTGTTGCTAAAATTTTGGCCAAATCTCTTCCTCTAGGCGCCTTGAAGCTGCAAAAAATATGAAGATTCGAGAGGTGCCCCTATTAATTTACAGCAACAAACTCCAAAAATTTGCCAGTAAAACTTCCTCTTCAATTTCCCATTGATCCAGAGAGCGGGTGAATCTAAAATTTTGAACGGAGCATCTAGAGAAAAAACCCATCATAGAGAAGTTGATTTTTCATCAATTCGAGGTGGGAAAGAACGCTGACAAAAGCTCCATGACTCCATTAATGGCTGTCATGGTAGCTCCGTGCTTGAAGCCCGCACCGGAAAATTTTTCGTTTTTATTTCCAAGCATTTCGGTGGGCGAAACACAACGAAATTTGGAGCACAAGATCGGGACAGAAAGTTGAATCTAAAAATTTCATCCTCGTCGTAAATCGAGGCCGTTTTTGACACTTACTAAAAATAGCATATTCTATGCTCCTCCACATACTAAAAATAGTAAGTCCCTTGAATTGCAAGTAAGGATCATCCGAACAATTAGAAAAGATGCAAAATGAAAGACAGAGGCAAAAATGCCAACTTTCCCAAAATAACAGGTTAGGGAAAAACAACCTGCTAAAAATAGAAAGTTGCCAAAAATGACAATGCATCATCAATCGAGGAGGATGAAGTGTGCCAGAAGGTTCAAAAGGTCATATTGAAGCAAAATGGGTGATATGTCCCAAAATAGCAAGTCACGATCCTACTTGCTAAAAATAGAAAATCTCTATTTTGGGTGTAGAAAGTTGCAGATGGCCCCGTCTTCACTCATCTTTCCACTTTTGAACTCTTCACATGGTTACAAAATGGTCTCATAAGCTCAAACAGATAAATGAAGCCTCCATATGGGTCTTGGAAGCATCTTCTTGATCCCAATTGTGCCCAAGAGCATGGTAAAGCATGACAGAGGAATGCCTAGACCACCGAGTAGCTGAAAAAAATTCAAAGAGCATCAAAGACTCCATTGATTCATCAGAGTAAGTCATCATGTTTATCATATGGGCTTGAAAACATCATCACCTCATCAAGATGAGTCAGTTTGTTTGAAGTGAGGTTGAGTTGGGCTGGCTGCGGTGGTGAGATATGTCATGAACTCATCCTTTTTCGGAAGATGCCTGTGTTAGTGAACTAGGTCAAGCAAGTTGGGTGAGCTAGTTGGATTACAATGAGATGAGTTGGTAAACCAAATGAGTTTTGGCAAGCTCGATGAGCTGGTTGGAGTGAGCTCAGTGAGCTTGATGAGCTCAGTGAGCTAAGGAACCGATCAATCGATCATCAAGGGGATCATCACGAGCAATTCCTCTGATCATCTTGAGGGATCTCTCAATAGTGTTTGTAAACACTCATTTGGCAACCCGAGGTGTCCGTGCATCATGCCAAAGGAGGAGATTGTGATCGTCATCAACAAGTTCTTCATCGCAGGGAGCCTCTTCATCGATGTGACAACCTAGCCCTTCTTCCCTATTTCTCCCTCTTCCTTCTCCCCCTTTCTAATTCTTCGTTGGGCGTAATCATTGTATTTTGTCTCATTCACTTAAGCGACTTTGTAAAGTTACATTGTAAAAGTCCCTTTGATTTATAAAAGGGAACTTGTTTCTCACTCCTTGGGAGACGAAAAGTCACAAGTTGAATGAGACCACGAAGAGTCATGTGGGGGGTAGGCGAAGAGTCAATTCACATTGCTATAAATTGGGATGGCTTCTCCATTCCAAAGGATCCTGAAAATTTTAGTTCTCTGTAGCAATTGTGGATTGTTGTTGAACTTTGTATCAATGCACAAGAAATAAGAGCTACATTTCTTCTACATGCTTTCTTCTTTTCCCTTGCATTGTACAACTTGTGTAAATGTCAATCAAGGAAGGAGTTTTTGCCTTTCAAGATGCATGAATGTGTGCAACTTTGTGTGCATGGTTTCCTCTCATCATTGACGTTATAAGCATAGTTGTTATAGGCATCTTGTGTTTCTTCCACTTCTCTCTTTTATGCACTTTGCAAGCATAGTGATCTAGCAAAGAGCTTTGTATCTTCATAGATGAATCTAAGGACTTGGTGTTTGGGTTTGTCCACCTCATGAGAGAGTTTCATTGTGCTTTCCCTATATTGAATGTCGAACTACTCCGGTTACTGGGTGTAAACTCTGTAATTGGCCTACTCAAAGCCGTAACCTTCCTTTGTTGATTTCTCTCCTTCCCCCTCATCACTGTGATTTCTTTCCATGTTTCTGTCAAACACTTTGCCACAGGTTCAGTGGAGTGTCCCTGTGTGATCCCCGACCTATTTGGCCAACCCACAACATCTAGTTTAGGATTAGATTAGTTACATTCAATACTGGGAGCTGCACCATTCAATGTAGAGGGGCGTAGCCCCGTGAACGTTGGTGACAACACCTAATTTGCCATATCGACAAATTTTCTCACCAACATGGGTTAAAAAGTCTAAATTATATCGTATTATGATCGACTTATTGTCTAGCCTAAAATATACTTGACTATGATTGACTAAATTGCTATAAAATCCAAAACAAGGCCTTAACGTCGGCATATATTACCCCTTCTGATGTATCAACATGAGTTTAAACTCAATAGGAAAAATTGTTCCAAATTTAAACGGAATAGGTCTTCATCACTCCATCATTGCATCGACATCCGTTGTTAGGAGCGTGCCTTATATTGATTGGATATTCCCTCTATGTAGATGAGCTTTCCAGATTACTAACATGATCCACCGTGTTTTCCTCATCCTTACAAGATCACATATCTTCCTTTTTGGCTCATGCATAGTGTTCTTAGGGTGAGTAACATACATGGAGCGATGTTTCTTGAACACAAGCAAAGCCCTTGAGTTGAATTTCTCCAGTTCACCATCCCTTTGAAACACCCTCAAATCTCTGGCATAATTGAATAAAAGCTTCAAACCTCTCATGAACCGGTTGAATTTCTCTCTTCAAAGTGGTCACTTCTTCTTTAGCCACTAGACCATCTTTAATACTAGGTTACGAGTCTTTCCAAGATGGGTATTGTTTGGCCTTGAAGATCCTATCCAAAATTCATTAGTAAATTGCCTCATCCTTAACTAGATAAGATAAGATAAGATAAGATAATTATTTTAAATGTCCAACAAGTGACCACAAAGATAGGTCAATGGGACTGCAATATAAAGCAAAGCAAAAACAACTGGGAAAACCCAAGAGGGTCTCCAAAAACAACAAAAGAAGAAGAAAAAGAAGAAGAAAGCACAAGGGGTGAAAGGAAGGTGGAGGGAAAGGCCTCGACACCAACCCTCACGATCACCCAAGGTCAATCAGTAAAGAAATTAGTGATGTCTTTCTTTCTGCAGTATCGTGGATTGGAAGGCATTGGAGATGCCCATGTTCCGTGGAATGTCGAGCTCTCTGGGTGGACCTAGTGGTCTGTCGTCTAAAAGAGGGGGCTCTTGGCTGGGAACGAATCTGGAAGTCTCTGGTCAAGGAAGAAGCTCCTCTAATCTTGACAGACCTAGCCAGGAGATCTCCACTAGGGTCATGCCCCCGCTTAGTGCCCCTCACACCCGGGAGCAAATAAAAAAGATGTGATCTGTCGAATAGTAGCCTCCTTGGATGGAGGATGAAGGGCCTTGTCACGGAGCTTAATGGCTTCCTGTAAATAGAGAGCAAGACACCTCTGATCATAATACCTGAAGAAGGTCGTGAACGTAGGATGTTCACGGAAGAGACAATGAAACCTCCCTCTGATCTCATAATAGATGGGGCATCGGAAGATGAAATGTTCCTCTGTCTCAACCTCCTGGAGGGAGCAAAGCTGGCAGATCCTCTTAGAACGAACCAAATGGTGATCACTCTCGACCCGAAGCCTGTGGGATCCGACTCTGAACTGGCCCAAAGATATGCGAAGAGCATGCATCCAATGACGGGAGATATAGGTGGGCCGAATGATGAGTCCGTTGCTGACTTCCAGGAAGTGATTGGCGTAGAAGGCCATTTTCGGGCGTAGTTCCTCTCGGGAGTTGGTCCACGTAACCTGGGTGAATAGTCTGTATATGTCGTCTCTGATAATTCTGTGCAAATCCTGCGTGCTCGGAAGGAGGTGAGCAGGAGCATCCATGGAATACCTAAAAGGGGGAAGACGGTCCATGTTGATCCGAAGAGATCCAAGAAGACGAGAGGTCTCGGCATACCAGCACCGAACACGACCACTACAGTCGGAGAGAGTAATGGCCTTAGAAGAGCAGTAAGCAAGGTAGATGTATCTATCCCTGCCAGTGGAGGAGTCCGAAAGTCCCTGGATGCGGTGCAAGAGTGAGATGAGACCAAAGATGACCTCTAGTCTGAAAGGGCGAGCCCCAAACTCGGCAAGGATGATATGATGAGAAACAGTCTCTTTGCATCTGATGATCCGTCTGAGCAAAAGGATCTGAACCCGCTCAATAGAGGCCCAATCCGACTCGAGCAGGGAGGGGCCCCAAACCTCAGAACCATAAAGAACAGTGGGTCTCACAAGAGAGTCCGAGAGAGACATCTTGGACAACGTGTCCTGAAAGTGATGGTGGAAGCATTGTCTCTCCAAGATCGCGAGGGAACCATACCCCTTGTTGATGCGGGGTTGAATAGTCGGACGTAAACTGAACCGAGGTCCAGAGAAGAGAACCCCCAGATAGGTGTAGGAGTTGGTGATCTCCAACTCCTCCCCCTGTAGAAGAAATGGAAATCGAGGTCTTCAACACATTGAGACCATAACCTTGGTTTTACCCATGTTGACTGTAAGTTGCCTATGATCGCAGAAGAGGGCTAAAGCATCAAGTTGTCTCTGTAACCCATCCGCCGAAGAGGCCAAAAGGACCACATCATCTACGAAGAGAAGAATGTAGATCAGAACATGGTGGAGAAGACAACCGTCCCCGTCCTGTATGTGGTCTCTAAGAAAATCCTCCAGCTCATCAATATAGATACCAAACAAAGTAGGAGAGAGAGGGCAGCCTTGTTTGACCCCGATGGTGCTCCTAATGAAATCGGAAAGCCCAGCAGCAGTGCGAAGGCGACCCAAAACCTCCTCATACAGCTGGTAATGGCAACAAGAAGGGTTTTGGAAATACCCATGTCTCTAAGTCTGCAGAAAAGGGCTGCCCGCGGAACAGAGTCAAAGGCTTTCCGAAAGTCCACAAAGCAACATAAGACTCTGCACGAACGGTGACGTGCTTCCTCGATGATAGCACGGAGGGTAAGAATGTGATTAGTAGTCTGGTATCCTGTCCTGAAGCCACCTTATCTTAACTAGAGCCGATTGGTTTTGGTTGAAATCTTATTTGTTAGAATTGCGAGACTTCCTTACACTAATATTACCAATTCCGTCTTCGCCCAAGACCGCCTCCACCATTGCCATTGTTGTTTGGTCCTTTATTTCAAATGTCTATAAGACGTTGCCCTTGCGTAGGGTGTTTCTCTCTTCCCATCCCCCTCCACCCCCACCCCATCTCATCCATCTTTCTTAAAGAAACAATTAGATTAATTGCACACATGTTCATATAGGTAATAAAATTTCTCACATTGTGCAACATGATCAAGAGAAGAGAAGTAGATAGGAAATGTAGAGGCTAGAGGCAACCATCAAAACCACGAATGTTGGAATTGTGCATGTGTACGAACACCATCAACCTTTGCCATCCGTGATGAAATGCTTAAAGAAAACACACAATCGAGAATATATAGCGAGATGCCAAACAACTCTTTAATAATCATTGCTTGATGATTTTGCGAAAATATATAAAGATATGCCTCCCTTTTTAATTCATGATGGTGGGCGGAGGAAAGTTGGAAACGTTATGATAATAGTAGACTTCACCTCTTCACCCTCGATGCTTTGGAGCGGTCTTTGGAAAATTCAAAGTCCTAGCATGTCATTAATGAGAAGGGGTTGTATGCCTTCCCATTGCTCCAAATGGAAGCTTGTTCTTGATGACAACGTGGATTTCCTTATGTTAAGATTTGATAGTGAATCTATTGGTATGTTTATTTCTCTAAAACAATGTTGGAACCTTATTATTATGAGTTTGGGGAGGATATCCCGAACTTCTCCGGGTATGCCATCTAGTTTCCACTTGAGCGTGGATCCTCTCTACATCGCATTGATTATGATCATTGAGTCCCCCTCAATCAATAAGGAAAGGAATCCTTGAGAAACAGCTTGATTAGTTGGAGCCCTTGTCTAGACTAATTCCTTCCGCTTCTTTATTGGATGCTTTGAGATATCAAGGACAAGGAAGCACAAATGAAAATGCTGTTAGATCCCATAGAATACACCCTACCCAACGATTTTGTGGTCACCCTTGGAGGCGCCATCAAAAGTAAATTTTTCAAACCTAGTAGGGTGGGCTTTTGTTTATCTTGTTGACGAATGTCCTTTTGGTGGCTTGGCCCATTAACAAGATTTCATTGTCCAATTTTAAGCATTTTGACTTGAGTGATATTAGTAGATTTTGATTCATTGTCTATTCATCTCAGTTGATGTTGGAATCGTAATCATTGTGGTTGGTATTGTTTATTGATAATAGGGACTTCTGTTTAACTTGTTGACGGATGTCCTTGTCTCTTGGCCCATTGATAGGATTTCATTATTCAATTATAAGCATTTTGACTCGAGTGATATTTGTAGATTTTGATTCATTCTCTATTCATCTCAGTCGATGTTGGGATTGGCATCGTTTTTGTTGGTATTGGTTATTGATGATATATAGAGTATTGGAAGCCACCCTTATGATAGAATAGTAGACACATTTTCCCCAAAATATAATTGTAATGGTAATCTACCTTATTGCATTATCTATATTTGGAGAAACATAGTATAACATTTCTATTATTATCGTTATTATGATATTTATTAAAGTGTTTGCAACGAATTCCATAATCGAAAGTTTGAATAGGAAAACACTGTAGATTATGTAGTTATTGTGCTATTTAGTGTAGTATAATATTCTTCTACTCTTTTGGATTTGTAATCTTTGAGAAGGACCCAATCGACAATAAATATCCAATGTTGCACACAAAGGCATCATGCTAGTCTGCAATGGGTGTGCTTTAGGAAAACATTATTCACCCCCTTTGGCAGCTCTCCCAACTTAATCTTGGACAGCTGGTCAGAAATCACATGGATCTTTCTAGGACGTACGATGACCTTGAAGGTGAACTTGTGCAATAACATTAGCTACTAAAAACTCTTTCCTGTATGATTATAGGCTTGCTCACCACGTTTAAAAGACTAACGGTCACCAAAGAGTGTCTGAACATCTGTATGGTGTAGACCATCCATGTGGTCTCGCTTTCTGTTGTGATATGGTTTGTCTTGGCTGTAGACAATGGCTGAATTGCAAAATAGACGGGGTGGTCAAACTTGTGGTTCCCTTCCTTTGCAATGTGCAACTAATAGCAAAATTGGATGCATCCAGATGCACATGGAGCTCCTTGTTCCGATTCAGATATGGCATTATGGGTGCACTTCGAAGGCTTTCTGCTGCCTTTTTTTCCATTCAAATTTCAAACACAATCCATTCCTAGACAGTAATCCAGGGGTCTAATGGTTGGGTGAATTTGTTAGTGAAGCGCCTTTAATACCCCACATGACACAAGGACTTTACTATGGTCACAGCATGTAGAGCCTCCATCTCCACCACCTCTGATAAGCATTTTTCTTCAACTCCTGTCTGCCTACTACATGGCCCAATAAATTGCCAAGGACAAGGAATCATAATTTCATTGGATTGGACCACTTTACTTCACTACGTTTCCTCATGTAGTCAGTCAACGATCACAGATGTGACTCCTTGAGCTCATATATTGGCAACTATTGCATGGTAATTGCTAAGTATGTCTTCTGCCCCTAGCACGTCATATGCTGAGTAAGGAACATATGTTCCTACAACACCTTATTAATCAATATCTTCAAAGGACTAAGAGTCCCATTAAAAGGACATGTGCGGTAAGCTTGAAAAGCAATAATGTTGTTATTGATAGTATAACTTGTGTCAACGCTTGAATCTTTTTACCTTTAACCATCGTGTTATATGAACCATGTGTTTAGTGGGTCGAGTTCAATGTGTGTCGTTATACTCATCTTGTACCTTAGTGATCGTCCTTCATAGAATATCTTGGGTATAACAACAATGGATCATCAGGTGTAACCTTTAATTAAGAGTTCTTGAACATGGCATCTGCTTGGATCTCAATGCTCCTCATCCTGTTAATGAGCCTAAGTTTAGGACATCCCAATGGTGACCTTGTGAAAGGGCTCCTAAGTATCGACCTTGGAGGTTACGATACCCTTCCCTCTTGGAGTCGTTAGAAAACTTGTTTGATGAATCCACTTAGTGGTTCTATGCTCTCGTGAGGTAGATATGTGGTAACTGTCCTAGTATTGGCATTGTGAAAGTTGTTGCCATTGCATTGGTTTTTAACTAATTCCATGACTTTTTAAGAGGTTGTTTGTGGAAGAAACATGTATTTGCAAACAATCACTAAAATGATGTCTAATAAGATGTTATTGGAAATGTAAAAAGTAACCCGAGCCATCCCTTTTGACTTAATGTTAAACCCTTTTATGTTGAAAGATAAAATGATATGTTTCGTGTAGAAACATTACCTCTAGAAACATGTATCACTAACTTGAAGATGAGTCGTATGAGAATTGTAGGTATATTAAAAATGATTCCATTGGTAATTGAGGTCCGATGTTAGCTATGATAAAGAATGTGAAAAAGTATACTTCATGTGGGTAAAGGTGTAAATGATAGGGGAAGTATGTAAATTTTGAGACAAGGGCATACAACTTGTGTATGTTAAATGTTGTATAATGAATGAGGGGAAACAAAGGAACTCAATTGTAATAAAGATGTAAGCAATGGAAACTATGTTCATCGTGGAACATGTTCTTTCTTCTAGTTCTCATTTGTGGTTATATCATTGTGTCGTGTTTCACTCGTTTGAGCAAATGTGACATCGATATGAATCTTTTGTTGTCATGATGGTGTGTAGGATGGACCCTTATAATGTCTTAAGGATATGAACATATGTTAGTGACATGGAAAATATTGGTTGTGGAGGTAGAATTACTCCTCCCTTAGTGCCGTTGTAGAACTTGAAAGTGACAATCTTATAGCATGAAACCTTGTAAAAGGTAACACCTATGTTTAGGAATCGCTTATCTAATCTAACAAGGATTTGATGATCCAAATCTAATCTCATGCTAGGGGCCATCCTAGCCTTTTGGTTGGCGGGTTGCATTGAAAACCCCTTCCTCCTTTTGCTTCTAGTTATTGTCAGAATTGGTCTAATCTCTTGTATTGTTTAAATGTTCCGCAAAAGCAAAAAGAAAGAAATAATTAGATAAGTTGCACTAGTTATGTAACTTGTACTGTACCCATGGGTTTTGTAAGTGAGGTAAGTTGCAAGTGTGCTGTGGTAATAAACCCATCGGTTGTCGTGGTGTACCTAATGTCATTAATGTTTCAAAAAAAAATTGTTACCATGGTTTTAGAGGTGATTTTGGGTTGGGAAATTTGAAATTTCATGGGCGTTAGAGTAAGCAGTCATTAATAGTTTTACTGTTATACTTACCACAGCTCAAATAATTAAGAATACCAACTGTTTTGTCGGACTTGTTTCTTCTTTCATTTTTTCGTCATGGTAAGCAGTCCATTAATAGTTTTACTGGTACACTTACCAGCTAGAATAATCAAGGATACTAAATGTTTTATCAGACTCGTTTCTTCTTTTGTTTCTTCTTCCTCATCTTTTCTGTTGGGTGGTTGCCCGTTATAGTTTCTAGTTGTGATGCAGTCAAGTAATTCCACCCCACATTATCCGGCTGTTTATTCACCTATTTTACAGCCTGAATTGCATCATGCAATCATGTTTTTTCCTACTAGCATATCTTTCTTCTTTGCTGCCCTTGTAACAGCTAGCAAGTAGTTGATTTCTTTTTATTGCTCAATTTCAACCATATTCATTGCTTTTAATTTCGGGGAGTTGTCATCATCATTCCAACTTGGACTGCACTCTTTAGCAAGGTGCCTCCACTTACTGAACTTTCTGCATTGTATTGCGGGTCTTCCATGTCATGCTATGATGTTGGGTTCACCAGTGATAACATAGATTTACACTACTATGTTCTTTAACAACTATGCACAGAAGCTAAGTAACAACAGATTTACAGCAGTATTTTAAAATAATGATCAAACAGATATGAATGCAACTAACAGCAATCGATATTATACTCCACAACTTCAAATGAGTTCACATAAATATGACTATAAGGTTATCATACCATCTCAAAATAATAACTAACTAATTTAATTACGCGAAGGCAGTTTCCAAATTATATATAGTGGATGGGAGGTTGCCAATTCTTACAGAGTCTGCAGCAATCGTATCAACGACATATAAATTTTTATGTCCCATGTTGTTCAAGGCAAACAGAGCACAAGGAAATGTTAGGAGGCCAAATTGAACTCGAAGCTTACGCTGGCCACTGACTCATTTGCAGATAATCGAGTGTCAATATTTGCAACATACGTCCGTTGTCGTCAGATGGCAGTAAGCCGTCAATCTTTGTTGGTGTCTTACACACCTGCCCCTAGTTTTGGAATCTGTGGTTGGTGCCCCAGTTTTGAAAGCGTGGTTTCATTGGTGAAGTATACAGAGAAGAGCAATTTAAAAAATTAGAATAACACTGCAATTGGTGAAACTTAGGGATACACAAAGGGAAGCTGTCATAATTTTCAGGAAAATAGATAGATAAAATATAAAATTTTTCACAGACTTCTTCCAAGCGTGTATTTTGGAGGACACCACCAACATACCAAAGCTCTGAAAATCGGATTTGAAAAAACAGCAGAGCAGATCATTATGCATTTTGTATACTTTCAGCCTGTCCCAAAGCTAGAGCGCAGAAATGAAAATTATTATATGGCCTATTTGGGGCAGCTGGAGGATTCCTTGGTGATCGATTTCAATTATTACTGAGTGGAGAATGCATCGACACCAATGTTTTAAAAATCGGAATCGGAGTCGGAACCGGTCGAGGGTTGGAACTTTATGCACCGGGATACTAAAAACACATAAAAATTACATTTTTAATGAAAACAATATATTTGAAAGATTAAAAACCATGATTCCAACAATTACACACAAAATATGCAAAGTTTGCTCATGTATATACTATATAACATGTAAGAAAGGTGTTTATAGAAAAATTATGGTTTAGATCGGCTACAAAGCTGTACTTTTAAGTAAAAATTGTTTTTGCAAAATTAATGCCGTATTATAGTGCTTTTTCCGGCTCGGCGGTTCGAGAGCGAAGCTGGACCGTTAGACCGATATGGTACTAAACTGACCGGTTCCTTACTTGAGTCGGTTGGTTCCTTACCTGAACCAGCCGGTTCTATACCAAACCGGTCCACCGGTCCAATTTTATCACCGGTTTCCCCCAAAAACATTGAGTCGGTCGAATCGGCGAGGGTTCGGTTTTGAAAACATTGATCGACATCTAGGCTTATTGAAGAAGTGTGGGAGGAGATTGAGTAGATGGCGATTTTCAAGCATGGGGCACGTCCTCGTTGGGCTAAAAACCGGAACCTCGCCTTCTCGAGTCAACACCAAGTATCCCAACCTTCCCAAGTTTCTATAGGCTATGAAAAGTATGACCTAGATGGGTTGTTTTCAAGTGATTGGTTGGACCAAATTCTTTCGAGAGAATAATAGGTGTCGGCGAGAATGAAATCGATGGAAGTGCATTAGAGGAAGTGTGTATTTGTCAAGAAGATCGACATCGTGCTCGGGTGGATGGTTACGTTTGCAGACACAAAACTTTACGTAGATGCAAGAGTTAGTTGTTGGTTTTTGTTACAAATATATTGTGACATTATTAATAAATTGTAATATTATTAATAATGAGTTAATACAACTCATATTAATAATATAGTTAATAGTTGTGTGTGAGTGAAGTTGTTGAATAAACAACTCACGTAGCTATTTTGGAGTGTGAGTGATCCTAGGGATAAGCTTGAGAGATTCATGGAGAGAGATATGAGGAAGACTAAGTGATAAGACTTGACTCCTAGATTATAGGATCAAGCATTTGTATAAGAAGCTATCTCTAGATGAATACAACATCCCGGATGAATACAATTTGAAGATTATTATTATTTTTGTGTTAATTGTTGTGCTTCGTTTATCAAATAAAACCAAAATTAACAGTGGTATTAGAGCAGGGGAGTCCCACATGAGAGTCTGTGAAGTAATTTGAATTGTAACCATGTAGATCAAGAAATTCACATCAGCCTTCACAAGTTTCTATCTTTTATTTTATCGTGGTATGTCTGTTATGCAACTAATCATTGTTTTAAAGCACAGTGAGGTGTTTTCAGGCTTGCATACACTTAGAGGAGCATAACAATTTTGAATGCTTGAAGGATTTTTCAGATTCATTGGTTGTATTCAGTTATACCAATTGCAGATATATTCTACACAAGTTCGCCAAATCTACATTAGAATATTTTGGTTGATTTGACTTGGCAGATCTACAATCGTATTCTGCCATTTTCGACAATCAAATAATTTGCATATCAATTGTGTATCCAATGGATATTGTTATCAGCTAAGATGTGAGTGGTCGATGATATTCTACATGAAGATTGATCTAAATTCTTCTCTCAAACAATTGCTCAGCCAATATCCAAAATTTGCATGCAATCTTCTGCCTTGGCATTGCAGTTTACATTCCTCACAGTGGCCACGTGTGAGAAGAATAATTCTGTAGGAGTATTGTATAGATGTCAGACGTTTAACAATAGGTACATATCTGCAAAACATACACGTGGAAAAGCTATAGTATATTACATTTGCTGTCAAGTCTTTCATTATTTTCATTCAAAGTTTTTGTTTTATTGTGTAGTCAATATCAATGCCGTGTCATTTCTATTTTGCAATAAAACAAAAAAATCTGTACGTGGTTTAGGTTTGTTTTAATTCTTTAATATGTTTTAAAGTTTGTATAAAGTTTGTTTTATGTTATTTTGTTTTAAAGTTTTGTTTTAGTCTTTTTTTTAGTGTAAAGATTTAAAAAGTGAGTAATACGTGTGTTTTTAATTATTCAAAATAAGTTTTTAAATATAAACTATATTAAATCATATAGTTTCTTTTAAAAGTTTTTTTATTATTTGTTTAAATTGATTATTAGATAGTTTTTATTTTTAGTTTTATTTATATGTATTGTCAATTTTATTGTCTTGTCAACGTTTTAATTAGTTGTGTATTAAATTTTTGAAAAAGTTAAATTGTGATATTGTATTTTTGTCTTTGTCAAAGTTAGTCAAAACTTGCGATGTAAGTCAAGTATTGTATTTATTTTGTATTGTCTCGTTGTATAAGAGTCGAAATTTATTTGTCTGTCAAATTTGTGAGTCTAAAAGTGTCATTTAGGTGATTATTAGGAAAATTGTAAAAAAAAGAGTTGCCCGCATTTCTCCTGGTCGCATTTTCGTTTGTACGCGACCAAGTTCAAATTAAGGGGGAACATTTCATATTGAGTTGTATTTTAAAATTTTCTAAGTAATTAAGTAGCTTTTTCATGGAGGACGGAGGCAACGGAGGAAGGAGGTCAATTAGCGACCTCTTGCTAGCCGCAAGCGATGGGGCTGCACAATGGTGTTGTGGCATTTTATTTCAGTTGTGTGTTTACTTTCTACAAATAAGAACAGATGAATCATACCTGTTCAACTATTGTAATAAGTGAGCTCCTGCGTGAGCGATATTTCCTATATTTTCTCTTGATGTCAGAACATTGCAGAAGATCAGAAGCACCAATGTAAGTCAGTTCGTGGATCTTGAAAAGGTTTGTGGAAGATCCAGAAAACCACATGAGGTGGACAGTTGATGGTTCCTGTCACGTCAAGGTTTGTGGTAAACCTGTTTAAAACCATGGAAGGAGAGAGCCTTTCTTTTGATCAAGGTCATGAGCCAAGTTGGGCATGCCACATGGGTGAGCATACTGTAGATAAGTGTGTGAATGTTTTTACCATGTCAACATTAGGGGAGTGTATATTGGGAATTAATAATGTTAACAATAGGGGAGTGAATGTTACAAATATATTGTGACATTATTAATAAATTGTAATATTATTAATAATGAGTTAATACAACTCATATTAATAATATAGTTAATAGTTGTGTGTGAGTGAAGTTGTTGAATAAACAACCCACGTAGCTATTTTGGAGTGTGAGTGATCCTAGGGATAAGCTTGAGAGATTCATGGAGAGAGATATGAGGAAGACTAAGTGATAAGACTTGACTCCTAGATTATAGGATCAAGCATTTGTATAAGAAGCTATCTCTAGATGAATACAACATCCTAGGATGAATACAATTTGAAGATTATTATTATTTTTGTGTTAATTATTGTGCTTCATTTATCAAATAAAACCAGGATTAACAGCTTTTGAGTCAGATTATTAGGAGCTTGCATCATACACAAATCCGGAAGTGATTTGAACCACCATACTGACGAAGGAAGAGCAAAAGCCTAGAATAAGATGGAGCCTTAGTAATTCGTGGGAAGTAAAGTGTCCTTCCCGGTAAAGTTATGTCCATCTTTGTCCATGCCCCCAACGGAGCACCAAGTGGTCGTCTTTGTCCATGCCGGCCGACGAGCACCAAGTGGCCGTCTTTGTCCATGCCGACAGAGCACTAAGTGGCCATCTTTGTCCATGTTGCCGGATGATATCTGTGTCTCTAATTCAGCTAATATTATTTGGGTAGGAGGAATTTGAGTTGTGGAATAGGTGTGGGACATGTAATATTTAATTCCTGCAGTTTTCTTTCCAACTTCGCATTCATGTCTTCGTCTTATCTAACAGATTAAATGTTGTCCATCAAAACCTTGAAACCATAAAAAAATAGCAAAGTCCATTTGTCCCATATTTTCTCAAAATTTTCCATTTCTTTTAGTTGTGTAAAGGTCAATTATTGGCGCCCTACAATTGATGGACAAGCTAATGGTGCTAACTACGCAATCCCTCCATATGGCAAAAAAATGCAATCAAGCATTATTCTTAAGCTCTCGTGTTGTGCAAGTTCAAACATCATCTCTCATCCCCAAAATATTGCAATGAATGGACCCACTATAGTGTATTATTGTTGATGTTGACGTACACACCCAAAAGCCTTTGAAGAAAATAAATATAAAATTTCGTTGCTTTTTTCAGTTAAGAAAATGATGGTTGATGATGTCCAAAGCTTACTCAAGAAAATATTTTAATGTTGAGAAAGCATGTTCCTCTCCATAGGACAACATCTCGTGGATCTATATGAGGTCCTCTAACTGCCATG
The DNA here is from genome assembly GCA_018340775.1 of Taxus wallichiana var. yunnanensis. Classification (NCBI taxonomy): domain Eukaryota; kingdom Viridiplantae; phylum Streptophyta; class Pinopsida; order Cupressales; family Taxaceae; genus Taxus; species Taxus wallichiana. Next base: position 768,073,433 of record CM031239.1, on the reverse strand, counting down.
TGAGATGGTATCTCCTTTTCATGTTGTTTTGTTATGTGATTCCATTTGACGCTTTTCGGACACTGTGTCACCATCCTCCCAGTTGGGCCAGAATAGGAGTTTAGAGTAGGGCATATGCAACCATTGAAGCTTAATGGCAGGTAAGTTTTTAGATGTAGTTGTCATCACTAGGGGTGGAAAGGCCCTAGTGCTAAATTTTGTTCCACAACTGTTACTTTCCGAAATATAATAGTGACATCCCACAATTCATAAATCCTCCATTACGTCCACTTGCTACTCCACCAACTTACGACATCTTACTTTGCATCTTATCTACTCGTTGGTTGCTTTGAAAGCCCAAGTTAAGGAAAAGGATGAATGCACCCCTTTGTAGAGTTGTTAGGCTTTGAAATTTAAAATACATGTGGCATGTGGAAGTTATAAGAGAATGCGTAACAATGCTTTCCTAACAAAACCACGCCAGAGATGGGAAGAGCCTTGGTTGTTTAAATGTCCATGACCAAGACGTGTAATTGTTTTCCACCGATTGAGTGGTCATTATTGAGGCTCTCTCCTGAACTATTTTAGAGAGCTTATCATTTAGGATAGGAGGTCCCATTGAAGGGTCCTATGTTCCTCCTTCCACCTTGGAATGCACCTTTTGTTATCTTTCTTGACTTGTTCTCCTCCTTCAACCCCTATAACCTCGTCTCCCCTGCGGTTCGTTTGGCTTCGTGCTTTAGCATTGAAAATTGTACTTTCATAGAGCTCGACTTGATCCCTTGTCTTCTATCTATAAGTGATTTGCACTTGGTTTTCGGACCAACAAACATCGATTTTTACATTGAGGGTCCTGTGAGCTCGACATCGCATTGCATCATGGATCCCATATTGAGTATTGTGATTCAAACTTTCTCGCTTCTAGCAACTCCTTGAACAATTGATAGGATCACTTGAATTTGTGTCTTCCCTCGTCTCACCTATCCTTTTTATTTGCATGCAATGGTTAAACATTGCATTGGTCGACTCTCCAAACGACTCCATGATGCAGGATACATGTGTCCCCATGCCTCGACAAACAAAGGTTGACATCTCATTTAACCGACCTCGACCCACATCCATGCATTAGGATTTATCGGCTCAACAACAAATTTTAATCTTCACCCTAATCAACCGAATTATAATCTGCAGATTGATCAACCGAATTATAGTCTTCAGACCTATCAACTGAATTATAGTGTTTAAACTGAAACGTTCGCTATTTATAACAATGGATGAGCTAGAGGATCGAAGGAGGACCCATATGTGCACGCAAAAAATAATTTTCCCCCTTTGCCAATGCCTCGAACATTAATTATGCTGATAGGCGTTTCCAAATGGGAGTCTTTGTAGCTGTGCCTTAATGCATCAGGGAAATGGAAGGTTGAGGTTTTGTGCTGATGGTCATTGATTAACGACATCAACAAGATTGTTAATGAGGGGAAACACTAAGCGCTACCGTAATTGCTAAAGAGAAACCCTAATCGCAAATGTGCATGAAATTGGTGACAGAAGGAACCCTAAATGCAAAGTTTTGGTATCTAACATATGTAGAGTTCGAGTCAAACATGTGCCATAGAAGGGGAAAGGAGGTGTGGTGTGCAGGTCATATATGCCTGGATGTAAGAAAGAAGAGTTTCGCATTGCTTCGCCCGGCATTTTCCCCACCTTACTATGCTTCTCCTCCCTCAAGCACCTTTTTCATCTCCCCTCTTCCTGTGATCTTGCACTCCCATAGTTTAACTTCTTAGATGCATCTCCTTTGGCGTTTCCATAGAACATTTTCCGTGCAATTGCTAGTATATGTCCAACAACATAATCAACTTAGTTTACATGGTGCTTAACTCTGTTCTAATTGCACGCAAGGACCTGATCTGCTGCCTACACCATATTTTTAGTCTATGAACTTTGATTAAGGTATCTGATCTGTGCTTGTGTCTTAACACAATAGGGCACTGTATCTGGTAAACTTTTGTAACTACTGTTTAAATTACTTGCCGAACTGTGCTTCTATTCTTTGTTCAAGAAGTCTTCCACCCTAGCATTAAATGCAATTACTATAGGTTTGGCTATGAAGGTTTCCTGGCGTAATTTATTTCTTATAATGTATATGGCAATTTTGTATCTGAATCGATGAAGGCTTCTTATTTGTTTATCTTTCTCTAGTTACTCCTTCCCCACTATATCATGTCTTATATTCATTTGCAAAACTCACTTTCAAAGTTAATTTCTATATTGCTTAATCATGTTTTCTGCCCAGTTGTAATTTTGGAGTGAAGCTGGTCACTGCCACCAAAAAGAGAGTTGTCACTGCAAGGGAGGTTTTAGAAACTGGAATTCAAGCAGAACCATTTATGGAAACAGCTCTGGTGACTCTCGGAGAGTTGGCACTATCCAGCGAAAACGTTGAGGAGGAGGTAATTTTAAAACTAGTGTGACAGCAAAGACTTGTTTGCTGGAAATAGTTTTTTCTATTTTATGATGTTGAGCATTTTTTTTTGTTTTCTTCTCATGTTGGAAAGCACAAATAAATTTACGAACTTGCATACTGAAATATCATTCTTAGGCTTAAGTGCCTTTCGTTCCAGTTACCCATACATTAGCTGAAATTAGCATTTATATTATATGTTGTAGAAAAGATAAATTGAAATTTTCTTTTGGATGGATCCTTAAATCTTTCATAGGATACAGAGTTTATGTTATGAAATATCAATAATAATCAATTCGAATGGGGAAATACCTGGGGGAAAGCATAGAAGGCTTTCCAGTGGGGTGAAGTTCAAGCATATGTTTTATGTTTTCTGAAATGGTTTCTTTAATTTATGCATTTTCTTAGTTTGTTGTATGATATCTTGCATCATCTTTATACTCTTGAGTCTTAACAATAGTTGGTATGCCTTTTCTGGTTCAAGCATCCACTACTGACTGCAAAAGTAGCTTCTTCTTAGTTTTTCCATCTATAGTTTGGATTAAACAGGACTTGATACCCTTAAAATATAACTCAAGTTGTTCTTCTTACTTCATTTAGGAAACTAGGCCCAACAGAAAAACAGTAAGTGTGCATCTTCCTTCTCTTCTATGGATTATATATTTATATTATTCCTTTGTTCCGTCCTTTTGAGTCTTGATGTTTGAATGCGCTTTATTTTGATCCATTTGTTCTTCTCGTGAATACCCTTTTAAGCCAACTATATGCCTGCCTTCTGAGGAGAAAAAGGCGAAAACCTTTATAGACCCTGATTTCAGGCCGTGTTTCTTATTTTTCCCCACAGACAGTGGGATAGGATCGTAGACATGCTTGATTTCTATCAAGGAAATTGGTATCCTGTTTTAGAAAGATAAAATTAAATCCAGCATGTGCTGGGTTCCTATAATTGCCATAATGTTTGCCTTGGTTCTCTCCAGACATGATAAAATGGGGTAGAGAAGGAAGTCTAACAAGAGGGACTGTGAAGGGATATTTTGATTACTATTTTTAAAGAGCAACAGATCAATGTAGAAGCATTTAGCAATCACTATAAACTAGGTTTTTAGTAGATACATGAGAGGCAAACTTAATATCCCTCAGGTTTATTGATTCTTAATTAGCAATTGTTGCTGCTTTGTTATTTATATTAATCTCTTTTGTGAGTCCAAAATATTTTTGCATTGAGTTATGTTCATCCTGCCTAAATAAGAAGAGTTTTACAATGCAATGATAGATTCCAGGACCTTGGTCTTCTTGACCACCTTATAGTATACAGTCTGATTGGAGAATGAAGAAGTAGATAGGATCATGAGATTTTTGCATATCCATGTGTATATATCTTAGAATTTGTCGTGAGATGTTTTTTTGTTACTCTTCTTACTGGGGAAATGACTCAACATCTAGTACTGCAATTTATATGCTGGCTTCGTAGGAGTGTATCTCTTGATTGTTTGTTGACAACAGATGAAAAAAATAAATCCTCAGAATTGTTAAACTCATCTATTAGTATTCTGTGTATGTAAGCTTGATAACGGTTTTTTGATTCACAATACTCTTCTCCAAGGTAATATGTAATTATAATTATATGGTTTTGTTTTTCATCTTGATTGCAGGCAGTTTTTATGGTTTGTGCAATAGCCGCGATAAATCCTTCACACAGGTATATTCTGTTTGTTTCATCAGGTCCAAAAATTGTTTCTTTACTTTTATATTTACTGCATTTTTGAGACTTTATACTGATGTTATTTGATATTAGGTTATTGATATGTGCCATACTTGATCGTCTTGCAAAACAACTTAATTATGCTACGAGGTTCAAGGTGAGTGTACTAGTGCAACTATTAAGCCGTTTCAATATTAGTGTTTGTGGTCTGATAGATACAAATTCAGTTAAATGGTGGTAGATAAGGTAATAAGATGATATCTATTTTTTTACCTCGGTGTTTTAAATTCCATGGACCATACATATGTGATGACGAATGTGTGTTTTTGTCTAGTATTTGGAGCAGCTAATGAAGTCAATTCTCTCACGTTGGATAACAGCACAATTGAGCCTTGCAGCTTTAGTTGAGGTAATGGCTATGCATATTTTTCTATTGCTATTTAGATATCCATGTTTACTAATGCCATGTCGAAGCATGCTCATATTAAATAAGTTCACACTTCACATTCATCGTTATTTTTGGTGGTAAATTGTGGGGGATTGAATTGGGGCCTGTTGGTCGTCAAATAGGACTTTACGAAGAGCAACAGTCAGGGGACAAGAAGTCCCTCCTCTTTAATGGGAGAGGTTCCCTTATTCAGAAACGAACCTATTTACAAATATACAAAACATGATTTTCTGGTTGAACTTGGATATTACGAAAGTGTTTTCTATAAAGATCATCAATTACAAAAGGACTGAGGAATAAGAGTACGAGAATGAGCAGAAAGGCAACATACAGAATTATAGATAACAGAGTAATTCTTTATGTATGCGAAGTTATAGTGAATTGAAACAAGATCATTTGTATCATATAAATAAGATGGAATTCAGAGACACAAAGTTCTGTAAATAACATCTGCCAGAACACAAAGTTTCTTAACATAACACAGACAAATGATCTTCACAAAAATTAAATGAAAGCTTGGGGATAACAGAGATCAGATAGACAAAGAATGGAAAGCCCTTCTGTATTGATTTCTTTATGATCTATTTACACTTTCAGAAAATAAGCCAAGTTCTTCCTCCTTTCAAAATGGCGTGGAGAGGCCATTATATAGCTTACAAATCAGTTACTCTTTGTAACTACTTCTTTTAACTAAAGATTAGTTAAGGATTGCCAATCGCAATACCTCAACTAATTACAATGAATTCGAGAAAAAGAATTAGAAAAGAAGAGAAGAAAATGGAGAAGAAGACAGGTGGTTATGACTGGGAGGGACCCACTGACTTCAAAATTCGCTGCCTGAATCTCTTCAATGCCTCGGCTATGTCTCTGCCACGAGGGACTGACGTGTTGGCTGTAGACTGACCCCAAAATCCGAGACACTTCTCCATTTCTTTATCAAACTCGACATGAGTATGATAATCTTTATTTGCTTCTTCAATGGCAGATTGAAGAGAGCAGATCTCCTTCATTTTCTCTTTGGAGATGGAGCTTTCCTTGAATAGATTATCTTTGACAAAAGCTCTGAATTGAGCTTTGATTTCTTGCAAGGAAAGGGGCACACCAGAAGTTTCATCCTGAAGATGACAATGTATATCTTTGAAAGCAGATATAACCAGTGTCTTGAAAGCTTCACCCTTCTGCCAGCTATTCTTCAGTTCTCCCAAAGCCTCCTCCAAGACTTTGATCTTCCACTCCACGCTGTAAACCCAGGACTTTGACAGATTATCCTTTGCATCATCAAAAACCTTATTTGCCAATAAAATGTTCTCATCTGTCTGTCCCATGAGACGGAGGTCTACTATGCAACTGCTCCAGAGTTTGAGCTCTTTATCTATGACCCCGATAGTGGAGGAGAACTTCTGTTGCAAATTGTTCACCTTTCCGTGGAGTTTGAAAGCTTCATCGATGAAGTTCAATCCTGCAACAAGCATATCTTCCACCATGGCCTCCATAGCTCTGCCATAGACAGAATACTTGTGCATGTCTTTGATACTCTGTACTTCATCTTGGCTCAAAATTACAGGTGGTGGAAGAGTAGTCAATGGGGTAGGGTCCAAAACTTTGTCCTTAGACAAAAGAGATTTGATGAAACCTGTGAGAATCTGGGCCTGTTCCTCCAACTGTTCAATAGTTTGCTGCCCTTTCTCTACCCTCCCAATGACTCTTGTGACCGTTTCCTGGAGGTTGTGGATCTCACCTTCAGGAGTAGACTCTCCCATTGGAATTCTTGAGAGTTCTAAGTCAGATGCCTGCAAGTCCTGCTCTGATTTGTCTACTGTAGGCTTAGCAATCTCCAGGAATTGCTGACCTTGAGCATCAGACACTATTCTGGAGGTGATTTTGGCTTTCTTGGCACGAGAAGGAGTAGTGCCCAACAAGGCTGCGACAACATCAAAATTTGACCCTGAGCTCCGAGAGGAAGATTTCCTCTTCCTACTGTCAACAAAAGGTTGCACCCACGCAAAAGAGGAAGAGGAATCAGCAGGAGGGGCAAGAGGACCAAGAGACAGAGAGCTCATGACGCTCAAGGTTTGCACAGCTGTTGATTCAAGTTGAGATGTGAGTGGGGCGCTTGAGACAATTGCGGCAGAAGAATCAATAGCACTTGGAAGTTCAGTGCTCTGGACTTCCTTATCTTTATCCGTTGGATCTTCAGGAGCATTTGCAGGGGTTGGCATTTCACTCTCTTCACTTTCACTGAGAACAATGATGTTCTCTGGTCCCAAAGGCACTTCTACCTGCTTTCTTTGAGGATCTTTTTCAACAGGCTCCTTCTTAACCTCTTTGAATTTCTTCTGGTATACTTGAGTGGATGAAGAAGGGGTGGAAGCCGCAGGTCCTTGCGTTGATGAGGCAGGAGGGGTTTGCACAGGTGTGTCTGATATGGGAGTCGATGCTTCCCTCCTTGGTGTTGAAACATCCTTGGAAGAGGATTCTCCTGAGTGCCTTCTGAGCTCTCGAACTTTCCTGTCAAACCAGACCTTAGTCCTGACTAAGGCCGGAGCGAGATCTCGGCCAGATCATCTCTCTTTCTTGTTCCCGAATCCAAGTCCTCCAAGGGAGTGTGCTTAACCACATTGTCATACTCATATGAGTATAGATCAGAGTTGTCATCCTGGAGTCCTTCAGGAACTTGGTACAAGCCGAGTTCTTGAATCAATTGCAGAGAGAACCTGCCATAGTGCCTCCTTCTAGCCTCAAAATCATCTGCACAGTCAGCCCAGTAGTCTTCTGTATCTACCCTATGATGATATATTATCTTGATGTTCTATTCAATGAACTTCTTCAAGTCGAAGCAAGTTCTTGGCTTGAAGAAATGAACAGTGATAGGAACCAGGGCTCTTTCTATGTTCTGTGCGTCCAGGGCTGTTTTACAAGTGTAATTTCCCAAAGAGATGGGAAAGTGCAAACCAGAAATCTTCTTGTCTCTGCAGGTTCTGTGTAATTTATCTAATTGCCTGCATACTTCTATCAAAGCCATCTTATCACTGCAGAACATGGGAAGCCTCAGAGGGGTGCTCTCATAGCCAGCAAGCCTGATATAGGAGAATTTTCTGAATTGGATAAAATAGGCACCGTAGTGCGATATCAGGTTCATGGCTTCATCAGAAAACCTTCTAGCAGTGTCACCTTCGCAGCCTGACCACGTACATGGTGAAAGCATCATTTACCCTTCTGAAATTGCGATTGCTGGTCTCTAGGGTGAACTGCGGGCAGTAGGCATATACAGGATCATCCTTGTGGGCATCAATGTAAGAAAAACCAAACCATTGCCTTGATGCCGCCAGAGTATACATCAGGTACGAAGTCATGTAGAACTTCTTCGTTTGTTGTACATTGGACAGCTGCTCATGCCAAGTTCATGCTGATGATTTCCGCCTAGTTGATATTTTGAGTTCCCTCGCACACCATGCTGATGAGCGGGCACATCCAGAAATGGAACTCGTTAGTAGAAGGTAAGCCCATAACCCGAGCCAGTAGGATTATGAAATCTGACAACTCTTCATTGAAATCTGCTCGGAAGAGAGTCTTGGATAGACGAGACGCTCCCTTCTTAGGGTTTTTAAGCCATGACTTCGCCACCCGCGCCTTGTATTTGTCGTGTCTTGATTAAACAGGGCCTGTGCTTGATCCCGAAACAACTATGGCATTATCCATTTCTGGATCCTCAAAGCAGTGCTAATGGCGGCAACATCCAGTTTGGCGATGAGTTCCCGTGTACATTGGTTAATTCGCTCGAATCAGGGTCGAAGTGAGCTCCGCATGAAAGCACTGTATCAGCACATTGCACCGAGATTGGGAAACCTCCAGCGAAAGCCAAACCGCTGTCATGAATCATCTGCGCCATTGGTGTAGGGTTTGCATCTGCCATCCTTGCCCAAAAATCGCTGAAATCAAGATGACGAGCTTCACTGTCCCCAATATTGGGAACGGCAGACTCAAGTGGCGAGATTTGTTCCTGTCCCTGAAACTTGATCTTCATATTGATAGTAACTCGGAGGACAGAGCCGCAAACTAAACTCGGGAAGGAATTACAGAGGGAAGGGATACACGCGCAGGAAATTAGATTGCAAGGGTTCGAGCAAAGGATAGCATGGAAGCAGTGTGAAAAATGCATAGGGGGTATGCTCGTTATATAGCCGATTAGGAGAGAGAAAGACAATGAATGCGCATTTAATACATACCTACCAATTTGAATAAGCATGATATTCGGGTAGAGTGGGAAAAATAAGCACGAATGGCACTTGGTTCATTTGGGACATGTGAGACGCGAATGCGCGAAACATGCGGCTCGGCTGATTCGGGCGAAGCGGGAAAAGACGCACAAATGCCTTTTGGGACACGTGGGACACAAGTGCGCGAAGCACGCGACTCGGCCGGATTGGACGAAAAGGTGACAATGGGTCCGGAAGAGTTTGGGACATTTGGGACGCAAAACGCTGAAGTACGCGGTTCGGGTGAATCGGCCGAAAATGGAACAACTTGCCCGATTGAACCTGGGACACTTGGGACAAGAAAGTGCGAAGTACGCGGTTTGGGTGTTTCGGCCGAAAATGGAACAACTTGCCCGATTGAACTTGGGACATTTGGGACAAGAAGTTCCGATGGGCCCGAAAAAGACAGACTTCGGGGAAACCGGCCGATCGGGGAACAGAGCGCACTTTTGAACTTGGGACACGCGGGACAAAAATGTCCGACAGGCCCGAAAAACACACAAAATGACCCAAAAACGCAGATTTTCTCAATTTCTCGACTTTTAACATTTTCAGTACAACAGAGAAGACACTTAAACTCAAAATTTTGAATTTTCACTTTCTTAAGAGTGGGAATTTTGAGTGGACAACGGGGCCCACACCCTTTGAGAATTCTTGGAAGAACAATGAAAGATGGAGCAAGAGGAAGAGAAAGGAGAAGAAAGGAGGGAATACATAGCCCAATAACAGTCAACATAACATCATTAAAGACAAAGCAAAGACCCATGAACAAGTCGGATGAGAAAGCACCATACATCGATGAAATGAAGAACAACACCAATAAGAAAGAAAAGTTTGTCCTTCAAAATGAGCACCATCACAACTAGAAGAAAAAGCCATCTCGGGGTGGAGTGGAGCGAGCTCGATACTTGAACTTGAACCCTCTTGAGCCAAATTCCGAGAAGAACAAATTTAGAAACTACTTGACATCTGTAATGTCCCCTTTTTCAAATTAATGCCAAATGGAGACTTCTTGCCATTCTCTTCCCATGGCCAAGAAGAATAAGTGAACAAGGGAAGTAATTGAGCTTCGTTTCAGTTTTCTTTTATTATTTTTAATGTTTTTATTTGGTGTTTTACTCCCTAAGGCAGGTCGGCTGGGATTATGAGATTCCCAACAAGGAATTAAAAGATAAAGTGAAGCTTGGAGGTCGGTTTTCACCTATTTGGCCTTTGGCGCCAACCAAGGGATATAAAAGGAGGTCGCTTGGCCTCATTTGCATCATCTTTGGTGCATATACACTTATTATTTTGGTTTTTGGGCTTATTGCTCAATACCTTTCCACTTGAGGATGAAAACCCTTTTGTGTGGCATCCAAGGAGGACGAAACCCTTTCTTGTGGCATAGTGGAGAACATAAACTCTCCATATTGGTGAATTGAAGGCATTTATTGAAGACTCTCTTTCTGATTTGGATCTAGGGCATTAAGAAGAAAACCTACAAAGAGCTTTGGCACATTTTGGAGCCCCTCTCCTAGGGAGCGATTAGGCTCGAGTGTGATTTGGTGCCTTCTAGGGAACATAACTCATTTATTCTTTGATATTGATTCGGCATAATTTATAGTTATGAAATCTATCGGCTTTTGTAATTATTGGGGTTTGGTGACCTCCATTTTGGTCATTTTTATTGGTTGTACCTTTCTTTGCTTTAAATTAATTTTCTAGTTGAGTATTTGATCAAGTTTCATGGTGAAAAGTGACTTAAAATCTTCTTAAAGTGTTGTCCTATGTTGTTGATGAGTTCTTTGGTGATATTTGTGTGATTGTTCTAAATTAATTTTCCAGCTGAGTATTTGATCAAGTTTCGTGGTGAAAAGTGTCTTAAAATCCTCTTAAAGTGTTGTCTATGTTGTTGATGAGTTCTTTGGTGATATTGGTGTCAAGGCTTTTCCCTCCACCTCCTCTCCTTCTTTGTACTCTCTTTCTTCTTCTTTTGTTGTTCTCGGAGACCTTTTTGGGTTTCCCCACTGCTTCTGCTTTGCTTTGTATGGTGCAGTCCCATTGACCTATTTTTGTGGTCACTTGTTGGACATTTAATATAATTATCTTATCTTATCTTATATTATCTCACTAATTGGAAGTTGCTGTTATAAAATTAAGACTACTTGATTTACAACTGTCATAAAAAACCAGTTGGCTGATATAAAATATGAGTTTAATCATTTGGGGTTTGTGTGATTTCCTCCTTTTTCAGTTTCAGCCTTAGAAAGGGACATTACAATGGTATCGAGCTTCGGTCTTCCCAGCCTGAGGGTTTGATGCAAGAAGGCAACAAGGGTTTCATTTGCTATCAAAGGAGAGAAAAGAAATCAGACCAGCCAAGAGAGGACAATATGGCTCATCAGGATGCCCAAGAAGCCAAGATTGACAAGCTAATTGAAGGGCAAGTAAGATTGGCAGACACCATGGACCTCCTAGCCCTAACCCTTCAGAGATTTCATGAACCTAGGGTTCATAATGGAGAAGGCAGTTCATCCGGAGAAAATACTTCACGACAACCCTTCGAGATCAGCCACTAGGCCTACTTTCCTTCCAAGGGAAGAAACCATTCTGAGGCGAAGCAAGGCCCTCTATGGGGCAAAGTATTGCCACAAGCTATGAAGAATATATGGCACTTCCAAGGGAGATACGAGAGGCCATTACACTTGCCGAGTTCATTGGTGTGAGCAAAGGGAGGTCTAGGCTGGAGCCAAGACAAAATGTGCCACAAAAAGAGGTGCAAAATGTGTTGGGGAAGATGACTTTCTCTACTTTTGATGGATCGACTAAGGGGACAACTAGGGCATGGATCCAAAAGTTGGATACATATTTGTCCTTGAAGCCTATGATGGAGGATGATGCCATCAAATTTGCAACCCTTCACCTAGAGGGGATTGCTCATGAGTGGTGGTTCCATGGATTGGTGACACAAGGGCACAATGATATTTGATAGTGTTGACCTAGAAGTTCACTTTCGAGAACTTGCACAATTGAAACAACAAGGCTTGGTGGATGAGTATGTGGTGAGCTTCAAGACTTTCCGTAATGATTATGAATGTCACAGAGAGGAGACTTGTGGTTCTTTTCATTATTGTTTTATCGAACCACTCAAGGGTTTGGTTAGAGCCTTTGATCCTTTGTCTCTTCAAGAGGCAATCAAAAAGGCTTTGGACCTTGAAGGTGCTGCCCCAAAAACAACAACGATCAGCGAGACATCCCAAGGTTAATTTGAGTGAAGGACAACACAAAGGACCCTTGGGACAATGTAAAAGCCCTCCCTTGGCCCAGCCAAGGAAGCCCTTCCAAAGGATGCCTATTATTCACAAGGATGCCTTCAAAACCAACAATGGAGGTGAGTCTAGAAATGAGCTAAGGAAGAAGAATTTGTGCTTCTCTTGCAAGGATCCATGGACTCTGGACATTGTTGTTTAGGTAAGGGTAAAGTGCATTATATTGAGGTGTTTTCAAATTGTGAAGATGATGAAAATAGTGTTGATGAAGCCAAGCAAGATAGTATTCTGAAGAGGACTCGGAATTTTAGATGGCACTCTTGCTACCTTGTCTGTGCACCAAGATATCATCCATTCCGGGTGAAGGGTGACCTACAAGGGCAAAGGGTCACGGTTTTGATTGATAGTGGAGTGTAATGTCCCCACTTTCCTAGTCGATCATTTAGATGATGAGATTTTTCTATTATCCATCTCCGTAGGTAAATTGATGGATAGGAGATGATTCCGTGGCATGATATGTTTTCCACGGGATATAAAAGGAGGTCGCTTGGCCTCATTTGCATCATCTTTGGCGCATATACACTTATTATTCTAGTTTTGGGTTGATTGCTCAATACCTTTCCACTTGAGGACGAAAACCCTTTTATGTGGCATCGAGGAGGACAAAACCCTTCCTTGTGGCATATTGGAGAACAGAAACTCTCCATATTGGCGAATTGAAGGCATTTATTGAAGACTCTCTTGCTGATTTGGATCTAGGGCATCAAGAAGAAGACCTACAAGAGCTTTGACATATTTTTGGAGCCCCTCTCCTAGGGAGCGACTAGGGTTTGAGTGTGATTTGGTGCCTTCTAGGGCACATAACTCATTTATTCTTTGATATTCAGATTTGGCATAATTTATAGGGCTGAAATCTATCATCTTTTGTAATTATTGGGGTTTGGAGACCTCCATTTTGATCATTTCTATTGGCTGTACCTCTGCTGTTCTAAATTAATTTTCCAGCTGAGTATTTGATCAAGTTTCATGGTGAAAAGTGGCTTAAAATCTTCTTAAAGTGTTTTCCTATGTTGTGGATGAGTTCTTTGATGATATTTGTGTGATTTCTCACCATTTGCACGCTGTTATAAAAATCAGTCTGCTGATTTACAGCTGTCATAAAAAACCAGTTGGCTGATATAAAATCTGAGTTTAATCATTTGGGGTTTGTGTGATTTTCTCCTTTTTCAGTTTCAGCCCTAGAAAGGGACATTACATAGCTAGTGGTAGTTGTAACTCACGGAAAAGAAGAAAGAGTAGTTGAGGTAATGAAGAATGCTGGAGCCTCACCCCAAAAGAAAAGAAATCGTCTCAAGATGCTTTAAAGAGGAGAACTATGCTAACAATTACGGCCCACAGGCATAACCAACACCAAGACCCAATGGAGGAGAGGATCAAGATCTCGATGGAACATTTCAAACACAACCCAACTTCCTTACAGGGCCAAAGCCACCAAAGGAAAAGGAGAAGAAAGAGAAGTGTTTGTTTTGCGGCTTCATCGACAAGAAGAAGGTAGACTAATAAAATAAAGGGTGAGTAGAGAGGATCTAAATCTTGGAAGAAATCCACCGGATTAAAAGCTCCTAACCTTAACGAAGTCCTCCCAACACAACCAATGAAAAGCTCCTAACCTTGATGAAGTCCTCCCAACACAATCCATCATTATTCAAGAGACAATTACAAAGCCAAATGGAGGGGAAAAGAAGAAAGAGAGGCTTCCCTTTGCAGCTTTCATCGATAGGAAGAAGCTAGGCTATAGAAGACGAGGCCCAAAAGGAGTGTTGAATCCATGAAAAACCTATCCGGAAAAAACTACCTTTGCCTAGGAGAAAGAGGGGGGATCACGACAACTTCCACGAAGTAGCAAGAGAAAGAGTCAAAGCGAGTGAAAAGGAAATCGACACTAAGGTGCGAGAAAAACACTTAGCACAAACGAACTTAGAAAGGATTGTTTGGCAAAACAACCACACCTAACAACTTTCGCTCCAATAAACCTAGCTAAAGTTATGAGGGTTGGGGCTAGTGCGGTGGGGCAACTTGAGTTGCTTGAAGTAGAAGCAACCGTCGTTGCGAATATTGAGCCTAGAGTCACTTGATTGAGGAGGGAGTTACCATTATCAACCACAAAAACCAGAGAGGAGGTGCACGGAAACATTTGCAAAGGACATGGTTTGATGAGGAAGGGAAGAAGACAACATGAGGCGAAGTCAGAATATAGCAAGGGACAAAGGGCCATGACGAGCTGACAGGAGAAACCAAGACATCGGGTGAGGCACAAGCCACCAAATGTGAGAAGCAAAAACACAGACATGCAAGGCCAGAGAGTATGAAAAGACATTGGATATGCAAAAAAGAAACTGCAACAATAGCGGTGGTCATAAAAAAAAGGAATGGCTGAAAGTAGAAGGCCTAAAATATAGCACTAAGAAGAAGACTTGGACCGCATGACATGCATTGTTGAAGAAACTAGGGGAATTGAGAGAAGCAAAGCGGTGGGAGGAAGTGCGGAAGATGAATGTTGCGGGAAGTCATGGCTGAAGGGAGCCATTTAAGTTGATGTTGAATTTCTTTCTCATTCACGAGTTAATAGTACATCTGATCTAGATTAACCACATGGGATACCATCCTTCGAAAATATATACTAATATTCTTTATCATAGTATATATACAGTGGTGTTGGTGATAACTAGTGAGTTTGATTACATTGACAACAACATAGCAAGACAATGCTCTCTTTCAGCTCTTCTTTAGCTATACAACTACCCCCCCCCTCTATAGTTTTTGATAGTACTCCTAATTTCTCCGAGGATGCCCAAAGAGTTTAGAGGAATTCTCAAAAAGATTAAAAATGCCTAATTGAACTTCTCATGGATCAATCCAAAGGAGTGTTAAATGCCAAATTCCTAGGAAAACCTCATCCCTTCTCCATAATGTATGAGGATGTGTCTAGCTTGAGGGTCCTTATGACTCAACTTTGGTCACTTCCCATTAATTTTACAAGGAGACAAATCATAATCTCGATACAACAAGTGTACTTGCAGATTTTATATTTAGCAACTTAAAACTTGAGAAAATTTTATTTGTAATTGCACTATTTTTACTAGGTCCATCAATTGTATTATTTTTATTGACATATTTGCATCGCACACTAAGGTTGATAAATGTCTTTCCTGTTCCTATGAGAGGTGTCACACCTTTGACAAAATATCCTCCATGATACACTCCCATATTGCTTACTCGGGGCTCATCATGCCCTACATTCAAACTTTGAATGGTTCATGTTGAAAGATGCCTCGTGACCGGAGTATGACGTTGAGATTGGTTAGGTGGTGTCAAACCTTAGGTACCTTATGAATAATAAAGTTTGATATAACTATAGGAATCATTGATGATGTTGAAATATCATTCAATTCAGGTTTGAGTAAAGGGTATGGTGATAAAAGGACAAGTCAGCTAGCTGATAGGAGGGATGAAAGGTGTAGGGGCCTTAAATCCTCCCCTTGACATCCAAATGGTCTGAAACTCGGATGGGCTGTTTCTTATTTGGGTTGAGGCACATAACTAGTTTTAGGTGATAGTTCCATCATATTAACTCAAAAAAATGTGGAACAAGTTGTCTATTTTGGTTGTAAGTTGATCATATGAAGTTGAAAGGACCTGATTTTTACTCTTACCGTGAAAACGCATCCCCGTGTCCTTACAAAATTCTGACCAAAATTCATCCATTTGACCCCTCAAAGGCTAAGCGGGGCGATGTTGCTACTATTATGGGTTTAGGTGCACCAGCGTGGTAAGGTTTTTCCCAGGTATGACGGTAGGAAAAAAATTAAATGTTAAAAATCTAGCCAAATAAATAAAATTAACCACATAATATGCATAGAGTAAATGAAATAAACTAAATAACTGACAATTTAATGCCAAATGTCATGGTAAAATCCAAATACATTAATAGACTAATAGGCAATGGGTGAACTTAGAACAAGTAGATAGTTAAAATGTATCATCAAAAATCAAGATAAATCAGCCTATTTCTCTTCATCGAGATCATCAACATCATATGGTTCATTAGAATAACAAGGTGAAGAAGTGCCTCTCCCACTGGTTGTGCCATGTAGGTCTTTTAAAGAATTCTATAGCTCAGTGTCGAGTAATGAATAGTGTGCAATAGAAGAATTCAAGTTAGGATGATCTGGTTTCACTTCTCAACCCTTCGTTGCCCCTTATTTGCACTTGGCTTGCTTGTGTGATAGAAGGCGTAGGTTGGAATGCACATGGCAGCTCTTGTGCCTTTTTCTGCTAGCTTGTTTTGCTTAACTGAGTATGTATCTCCAGTTCCCGTCAGCTGAAGCAAAGTAAATGTAAAATTAAAAATTATAAATCTAAGAAGTTAAAACAAAAGGGAGTTATAAGTAAAAACTTACTTCTGATAGAGTTTTCATTACGATGTTGGAGGTGCGTGGATCCTTGCCCCATGGAGGTCCCCCATTTATGAGCATTCTTCTTGTACTTGTCTTGTACATTTTGATGAATACTCAGAAGACAATAGATACACAAATAGAGATTTGCTACATTTGCGAAGGGTGAGTATGAAATGGTGAAATATTCCTACTTTGTGAATTGCATTGAACAAGAGTCACTTATTGGGAAACAGACACAAATTACGACTGTTGGAAAATGAATCCGGATGGCAATTGTTGGACAAAGAGAGAGATGTGATTGTGTGCAGTATGCGGTGGATGAAAAAGTTCAATGATATTTACCAAAGTACAATGAGCGAGGAGAAAGCATAATCACAATTATAGCTTGCCAAACAGATGAAACAAATAGTGACCATTGACAAACAAAGGGAGGAGGATGAATTATAATTAAATCGTATGGGCCTATGATTACATGGCACATATCAAATGAATGAATTTCATTACTGATTGGAGAAACAAATAATAAATGAAATTAGGTGCAATCGAGTTGATCAACTACTACTGAAAGAATCCAATAATCAGTGATGATTGGATGAAATAAGCATTTGTAAACCACATTCTCATCTTTTCTTAGTGAGTGTGCCAAGAAAGTTTGATGAGGCATTAATAAGGGAAAAACAAACAACGAGTAGGGAAAAGATGTGGAGAAAATCTACAGATAAGACAATAAATACAAAGGATGGTATACACATTATACATTTGCAAGTTAGCTTCTAAGAAGCACCCAAGCAGGTCCCAAGCAAAATACCACAGGGTCCTTCAGCTGTAGCCACTATCCAATTCGATCCATAACAGAAACATAAATACACAAAGATAAAAATATATAAATTAAATACACAACGTACTAGAATGCTGCTATTCCTGTTGCATCTTGCTCTGATTAACTAATTGCTGATTTGATTTTCTTGTTATTGAATCTGACTATGACCACTCACTATTCTTTTAATTTCATAAAAATAATATAAACCTATTCATTATAGCATGTCATGACTCATGATATTTTGAATTGTCAATTATCAATAGTGTTTTGTTTTATTTGAGTTTATTTCATTTTAAGCACATAGCATCTATATTAGGATTAAGTTTATTAATATTTTTGTGATTTTTGTCATTTTATCATATGGATGTATAAGCCACACTGAACCTGGGATCTGAAAAAATGGCAAACCCCCGTACCTGAACCATTTACACATTCAAACCCATACCTGTAACTTCTCACACAACAATTGTACCGTCCCACTCTGCAACCTGAATAGTAGATACTCAGGAGTCTCTCTATTTTTTCAGTTGTGGGATGGTGTAGGAAGCTTAAAGGGTACTTGGGTGCATTTGACTACCAAGTACATCAAATCTAATCAGGCTGTTAACTAAATCTAATTTAGTTGAGTATATTAAAAAGGTATCATCAAAGGTTGCATCTTTTGATAATAAACTTATATTTATATGTACGTGAACTCATTCCACTTTAAGAAATTATCAAGATATATTGTTCTATAAATTGCCTTAGTCACGTGACCAAAATAAATCGTTATGTGCCTTAAGTATGGAACTTTAGTCCCTTATGAGGTTGGTTTGGTGGTAAAAGGTGAAGGTAAAGCTGTTTTGTGAGGTCCTGACCTAGCCAACATGCCAATTTGGCATATCAGACCCTCCATTTTGGGAACAAGGCTGATTTTTCTTATCTTAGTATTTATTTCGGCTCAGCTTCTTGCAGTTAGTGAAAACATATCTTAGAGCAGTCTGTTAGTTACAAAAGCGATGACCATCTCAATCAACCGAATCATGATGTTTTTGCATGATCTCAATTCTGACCAAGATGCCTGAGCAGCGAATGGTTAAGAAATATGACAAGATGTGCATCCAGGAATTGTTTTCTTTGACATGTATGCAAATCAAGTCAAAGGAGACCACTCTCCTGTACACTTAGGGGAGCTTGATTGTTTGATAATAGATCCGAGAGGGCCATGTTGTGACCTAGAATTGATTTTTTAGATAATATGCTAAATATTTGCAAGTCGATGCAAGGGGAAAGGTGCTATCTCTCCTTGCGTTTGTGAGGGAAAGATTCCTCAAAGATGACATTTCAGTATAAAGTTTTGGTGTTTAACGAATTATCTTGAGGTGAACAACATATATAAAGTTTAACTTTATATCCTTATCTTTAGTCTCATATAACTTAGAGATATAGCAATTTTGTCAATGTTTATGGTGTCGTATAGAGGCATTGAACTGTTTTTCTGTTGATGCAACATGTATCTCTTACACAATTTCTCTATTGGATTGTTTTAGATGAGAAATATCTTCATTCTCAAGGCAGAGCCAAAGAGTTTTATACAACTTTGTTGTCCAATGCTACTTCCACCATTGATCTTGAGGGGAATGAGTCCGATTTAAACTGGATTGCAACGGTAAGAAGCATTGTTTTTAATATGCATTTCTCTTTTTGACTTGTACAGCTTTTGTCCTAGTGGTTTTGATTGGAGAAGGCACAACTGTTAGATTTTTTAGTATAGCTCCGACATGCTCTGAATTACACGGTACTTGCCTTTGTAAATGCTCATTCATACAGAGCCAAAAGTATTTCAAAATATCATTTATTCTTCATCTTATATGGCACTGTGCTGTTTATTCCTTGGTTTATTTCATTTGATATCAATTTCATTTCGTTTGCCTCAATTTCTTTGTCAAGAGCATTCATGAAATGAACTAAACTATGCTGAGGACTCACATGTTGTCCTTGCTCCCTGATTTGTTTGATTGGAAGTTTTACTGAAGGGACGACTAGTAAACCATCATATTGTTTGGGGTTTTGGAGATTCTATCCTATTAGATAAGACAGGAGGATTCCCTCACGTCCAATTCCTTAGGAAATATATAGGGTGGAAATCGATTAGGTGCTTTGTTCAAGATTTGGGCGATCATGTAGATGCCATTGTCAGTCTTGGTAGGTTATGTGTCTTAGATTAATTCCTTTCTTTCCAAAAGATATTGTGATATTTTAATGGCTATACGTGGCATTGAATTTATTGTACAAAGCTATTTTGACAACATGCAATGTAGAAAATGAAACTTGTAATATTTAAAATAGGGGCTGTTCTTTTGACATATTATTTGAGGGATAAGATTTACTAGCTCTTTATTTTTTTTTTTAAGTATAGACCTTAAAACTGGGATAAGTTTTCTAGGTCACAATGGTTTCTATGCTATGCAATCCTGATTGCGTCTGTTGCTGCTCTAGGGAATGAATGCTAAGATTAGGCCATGAGCCTCACTAATATCTGTTATATGATGTCAAATTCAATTATTTATCTCATGTATCATTGTCATCTTGGTCAGGCTGCAATTTAATGAAATGCAAAACATTAAGCGCTACAGTACATCGGCTGACAATCATGGGAAAAGGAAACATAGTTCATGAGAAACTATGGCAATTTTGAATATATCAATATTTCACATTTAGACTAAATGCAGTATTATCAGCTATATATTAGCATTCAACATCCACTCATCATGAATCGTTCAGTACATAGCAAGACTACAATGCAATTGTTATGCTAATGTACCTTGGGCTTAGATAAATTGGAAACACTTAGAATTAGGGTAAGCTTGGCCAGAGGATCATAACCTAAAGAGGTACAATTTGAACAATAAATTAAGTAAATGGAAGAACAATCTCCTCGTGGGCTTTTTCAAGAGAGGTCTCATACACCAAATTGTTGTCTTGCATGGCGGTGACCTAAAAAAGCTACCTTTTCCTTGAGGAATTCATATGATTGGGTACTAAATGCAATGAAATCGAATGCAAACTGTATCCAATGACATATGTCATATTGTGATAACTTTTGTTTTCTCACTTTCCACTGAAGAACTAAGTATGCATTATATGTGTAAATGATCAATCATTATATCATATATCTGCAAAATAATGAAGTCCATTAACAGAATGATTTTTTACCCAAAGTTGGGATCATAGTTTAACAATGAGGTTTTTGCCAAAACTTTGCAGCCCAAAATTTTGACTCAAACTCTTGCTAGGCGAAAGCTTGGAAAATAAAATAACTATTGAAATTCATAAAATAAACTTAAATAGTAGTAAAATAATTATCAAAAGTATAAAACTGAATTTTTCAATTTAGAGAACACGACTTTTTATTATTATTAAATTTAGGCAAAAATAAATAAATTGGACAATATAATATCATACGATCTCTCTCAATCTGGAAGTGGAAGGTAAAGCATCCTCCTCGGGAATTAATTTATCATATAAGTACGTCATCTACCACTGTTATTGATACTTCAAATTCTGAAACTTCCTTCTCCAATTCTTTGATCTGCTTGTCAGTAAACATAGTCTTCACATCCTTGGAAATCTAGTTAGAATATGGATGGATGTTGTCGAAGTCAATTGTGTCATGAGAATTCTCCCCCTCCACATTTTTAACACAAAGGCGACAATTGTATAGCTAAAAGAAAAGGTATTGAGGCACTCTTGGGTCAACCTACTTTCTTGGTGCAAATGCTCTCAAATAAAGTTCATTTGCACTTATTAGACATAAAAGTGTTATAGGGCTGGCACAAAGCTGAAAGCACAGATAGCTGGCCTCAAAAGATTTGTTGTTTGAGCACCATAATCATTCCACAACAAATCTAAAAATAGGACATTTATAACTTTTTAAGTAATCTAAAATTGCATTTATTAAAGAAGTCTATGATGAAAGCCTGAAAGGACTTGATTTTTTTGCGTAATTGTTGGGTCGTTCTTCTTCGAATTCATAGAGCTGAAGGAAAGAGCATCCCTTCTACAACCATGTACACCGGCAACTCATCCAAAATTTCATGTTGAAGGGTTTTGTTGGGCATCATTGTCTCTTTGCATGTGCTGAGGTATGCCATAACGCCATTGTATGTATCAGTCGGTGGAACTACTTTTTCGATATCCGATCAAATAAACGCCAAATGTGTCATTTACTCTTTTATGTTTTCTGTAAGAATGGTCTATGACTTCCTGGCCATTTCCATGGTCTTATTTTTTTAATATCAAAGGAGCATTAGCAAAAAACAAACAATGTCGACTCAAATGATGAAGTAGATCAAAGTTATCAACTCTCAAAGAGGACACCTCAAAAATAATCAAGCCTGATATAAATATCAAATACGCTCACCATATAGAGTAGTATAAAAAAATCTTCAATACAAAAAAACCATTTAAACTCAAAATATCGACATAGGACTCCCTAGAGGCAACCAGCTAATAGGAGCAATAAAGAGAACAACAGACCACAAGAAACAACAAGAGTTAACAGGGCATCAAATTCTCCAGTCCCATATGTTGGAATTCCAACATCCATTTTGTCAACCTCAGGTCCTAGGTGAAGATCACCAGGTCCCTCCTTGCACTGTATCCATTGCCACAATCACTTGTTTCATGGATCATTGGATTCCCATCACATTCCTTTTCCAAATTATCAACCAACTATTTTGTTACATGTCCCACTTTAAAGTGTTTCAGCTGCTGAATCATTTCTTTCTTGTTCTGAGCATTGTTACCAACAATTTCTTTGAGTTTGTCAATGATATTGTTCCAATTTCCTTAAATAGATTGTCATTGTTCCATCCATAAAAGCAAAGCACCGCCATATCTATAACTAGGCACTATCTGAGCGGCCACAAAAGAGTCCAAGGAAGTCTCATAATCAACAAGCTTTTTGCCCAGATTATCTCCATTCTGAGCACTATCATTGCTTGCATTTGAGGTAGTATGAGCTTGTTCATATTCATGTAGTGACCTTTGTAACACATTCAACAACTCTTCATTGCTGCCCATTGTATTCTTATCATTGTTTCCTTCAGAAGAAGAAGATCCCACCAAATCAGGGTATAGAATGATCAACCTGCTCCATACAGGCATCCTTGATAGTTGTCCATGGTCTTATACAAAAACCCATTGGTATTTACTATTTATCACCATCAATCCAAACATAGAACCTTGACCAAAGGTTTTGTCACCTAGAAAAATTGTGGGAATGTGGAAGATTAAAATTAATAGAAATATCAAATTTATACAGAATGAAAACAAAATCCAAGAATGAAAAATTCATAAGTTTTACAAACTTACAAAGTAATAAACTTTATTACTTTGTAAGTTACCTTATGGATCTCTTCCTTGCTTTTGAAAAACATATCATCAAAAGTTGTCCTTGTGACTATTTACCCTTCTATCTTCTAGGAATATGGAGATCCAACCATTGAGTGCTCACAAAGATTGCTTTAGAGATGTTAGTGCCATTGCAATGCTCTAAAATATTATGAAGTTTGTGGAGAGTCGTGTAAGGACCTAAACATGATTGTAGATATATATGGTAATGTTCCTTACATCTTCTACCACACTTCTCACCCATCCTTTTTCTCAATGTCGTCAAATTTGGGAGTAATGCATTGCGATTTGTAAGGGCTTTGAAATATGGTTGTGTGGCTCTCCTTAAGCTCCTTGACGTTACATATGTTGCAGCATTGTCAGTCACAACTCAGACAACATTCTCAATGACCATTTCTAGGATCACCTCCTCTAAAACAATTACATATTTTTTGTATTCTTCACTTTGTGGGAGGCATCAATAGACTTAAAGAACACCATTGTGCGAGTAAAAAATTTATCAATGCCTAATTCTTTCCGCCCACTACCCATAAGACACAATAGTGCATCCCTTTTGGTGGCAAATGTCAATTTGTTTTTTTCTATTCTACTATGTCCTTTTTTTAGAATGGCTTCCCCTAGCAAGGGCACATTGAAATCATTAGGTGTTGGTGCCTTGAACCATCTCTCAACAATTGTCAATGCATTTGCCCGATGCTTCCCAATATGGGATTTTAGCCACATTGAATGGTATGTTATTGTAGTACCAAAAATTAGTCGCAGCCATTCTTGCTTAAGGATGCTGCTCCCAGTTCAAGTTGCAGCCTTCAAGAGCAGGTTGTGCACCTAAGTTGCCGCATTCGAATTCATGGATAATAAATAAAAAAATTGTTACTACAAAAACAGCCATAAAATTCGTGATTAAATTCGACTACAAGAAGTATTATGTTTGTATTTTAGATTAAATATTCAAAAAGAAAGAATGAACTTGATTAAACTTTAATGAATTTCAACAAATTTTAATGAATTTCAACAAATTTTAAATGAATTTCAGCAAATTTTATATGAATTTCAACAAAATTTTAAGTCATATTTGGTATTTGGCGAATTTTGAGTTTTTACATCAAATTTGCCGAATGCGGTTACACAATTATGCACTAGGAGTATTGCGAGGAAGAAAGAAGCCTCGTGACTTTATCAATTTGTGCTGTCTCTAGTGGAGGAAAACCGAAATGGTCAGCCACTAGTTTGGTATCGTTGTCTGATTCATGGGGAGTTCATGACGGTTGCTATTGCTTCCCTCGTCCTCTTCCTTTCTGTCTTTTTGCCTTATAGCTAAAAAGGAGGGCATTCATCCCTCAAGTCACTCCCTCCACCATTTGACCATAAAATTGCATATCTCGGCCAGGGATACATGTGAGGTGGTACTTGACATGATTGATGCCTCCTCTCACTCAAATCAACAATAATTGCATATCACTTTGCCTTGGATTGAACTTGGTAAAGCCATATTTCCAAGCGGTGTCCCCACCATCATGCATAGTGTTTTGTCTCCTCGTGGATGGCATTCTCACACTACAAGCTCGAAGAGAAAAAAATAAGCAGCAAATGATACCCTAGAAAAGAAAAGAAATGTTTTTTTTTCAAAAAACCTTAGAGGAGAAATGAAGATAAGATAAGATAAGATAAATATATTAATGTCCAACAAATGACCACAAAGTAGGTCAAAGGGACTGCAGATAACACCGTGAGCAAATACAAAGCGGGAGAACCAAAAGGTTCCCGAGAAAGAAAAGTACAAAGCCAAAGAAGTTGGCAAAACCGGAAAGAGCAAATCCACTGAACCCAAAACTAGGGGTGGAAATGCAAACAAGAAGAAGGAAGGGGGAGACGGCCAAGGAAGATGGCTAGGGAGAAGCAATGAGGAAAGTCTATCAGGGAATGGTAGATCCAACTCTCCTAACATCCGAGGCCGATTGGAAGAAACTCTGGATGGAATGACGACCAGATGAAGAGGTGGTAGAGTGTAGAGGACGCCTACAATGCTGTTGTCTAGACACCGTACTATATCTCAAAGGCCTGGTAGATCGAGTTTGTCTCCTGGTGCAGGACCTGGTATGGGCCTGTCTAAGATGGCTCGAGGAACTGTGGATGGTTTCCTAGGCCGAACAGATTTGGAGTAAGAAGTGGAGCTGGCCTCACCTTGGCGCTTAGTGCCTCTCATTGAAGGTAGCATTGTGAAGAAGGAAGTGATCTGCCGAGAAGAATTTGGTCTGGAATGTGGCTGAAGAGTGTGCTCACGAAGCCTCGAGTCTCTTAAAGCTTCAAAATCCTAGAATAATGGATTTTTTTCTTCAGAAATTAAAGACAAAACCCAATATAATGAAATGTCTCTCTTATCAAACTCCAGTCATGTAAAAATCCATCAAATTCAATGATGATACTTCACGGCAGCTGAAAATTATTGGACACATGTTAGTAGTGCTGAAAATGACAAAAAAGAAATTTCCTTTTGGCAGTGCTTCTGTGTCTTTTGGTGTCGTTCATTTTTTTCTGCAGACTTTCTTGTTTTTGGCAAGTAATCGACAGAGACTATCCTTCAAATCTGATGATGATCACTTCATTGCAGCTGGAAAATTGTTAAAAGTGAGTTACCAGGGCTGAAAAGAGCTTGAAATGACTAAAAATGAAATTTCCTTGGCAGTGGTTCTTTGTCATTTGGTGCTGTTCTTGAGTTTTTCTGTGGACTTTCATGTTTTTGCGAGTAATCACCAGAGACTATCGAGCGAGTCGTGCGTTACTCACCTCGTTTATAAACTCACAAGTCAGCTGAGCACTCACTGAGTTTTGAATGATGTTGTGGATAACATTGATTGTAGAATCTAGAAACAGGTTGGATGATTGACGTGTCCAAAGGAAAATTGAATCCTGATAGGTAGAGGGTATCTGCAATAGGACATTGAAGAGTTGATAGAAACTATTAATTTAAATTTGCAAAAATATCTTTTCTTTAAGAGCGTAGGATGTTTATGAAATAAGAAGGATGGGAAAAATAAGAGCACCTGCAGTAAAGTTTGACATTTTTATACATCTTAATGATAATTTATCCATTGTGTCCAAAATGTATTAGGTGGTTTATATGCTTGAAAGTTGGTCTAAGATTGGGAAAATGAGCTTTTCATCAGTGTCTCCAATAAAGAGCCAGATTCAGAAAGACCATAGTGATGTTGAATTGTTATTTTTATATGGAAAATATTTAATGTTTTAAAGTGACTTTTATTTACCTCTTTTTCTTTGTGATGTGCATGTGTATAGACTTTTAAATTCATGGTGGGACTGAATGGTTTTATGAGATTACTAATTGATTCTTAATTGGCTTCAGGTTTCTTCTGAACCTGTTGCAACTCTGGTAAAGCATCATTTTGCATCTATTTTTGCTGCTTGCCTACCTCTACATTGTGGTAACGAGAAGGTGACCGGGAGAAGGCTGCATCTGTTCTTCAGGGCTTCATCCTGCGTGTTACAATGATGTCAGAAGATGAGAGAGATGCTCTGATAAAGAAACAGATGGTGATCAATTAAATAATTTCAACCTCTTTTTGTATGCAGAATAGTTATCGTGCCTAATATGATGTTGGATTAGTTGAATGTTCCAAACTTCTTCATCATAATAGAAGTATTAGGAAAGGCTTTTCAGTTGTATTGATTTAGATAATATTTTTTTGAATAAAAAATAATGAAATGTAAGTCGTCAATAGAAAAAAATAGATAGAACCAACTCTTTCAGTGGAGTCCTAAGTATACTTGATATGGTTACGTTTTATTCTTGCACATGGAAAATAAAATTTCACATGAAAACCAAAATACTGGCAGCCAGATTTTGAAATATCTGACAGCATCAAGGGGAACTGTATGAGGTGGTAGTCTGAAATATTCCTTGTAGGATATCACTCAAAATTCCCAAATTTATAAATTTTTAACAAACTGAAATTCTGATTTTCAGGGCAGCAAGGTACAGAAGTAAAAAAATTATTTCTTCCAAAATATCCACTTACAGAAATACCCAGAAGCTTCAAAAGCTTGGAAAAATATGGAGAACAATAAAGTACTGAGAAATAATTTTTTTGTTTGCACACAGATCTGATTTTATTTATTTATTTTAAATACATAAACTGCATCAAAACCCCAATATTCACGCATGTCTGAAATTGATCAAATCAGAATCTATTTTTGGACAGCAATAAATATAAATTTTATTAAATAGATCCAACTTGGAAAAACTCAAAAACTCCCCACGAAACCCTAGGAAAACACTGCTGCAAATCAGGGAGGGTGATGTCACCCTAGGAGGACAGCCCAAAACAAAGCAAAATGCTCACTGGGAATTCGCCAAGCCTGTCCCAAGCGCTGGAAATGATCTGATCTGATGGTGGTTGACATGCGGATCAAATAACCTACATGCGGATCAAATAACCTCTCTGGCACTGAACAAACCCTTGAAATTCTCTGAAAACTCTGTCTGAAAATATGAACTGAGTAATGCTCCCAAATAGCAAACTAGGGATGGATCTTTCACCACTAAAGAGTGCTCTGCTAGCTAGGAGTGGATCTCTCACCACCGAAGCTAGGGTTCCTGTAGAATCTTACTTCCACAAGCAAAGAGTGCAACCAACAAAAGCTCCAAATATCTGTATGAGTGAATGCATGCTTTCCTCTCCCCAAGTGCTTCCTTTTATAATTTCTCATTGCAACAAAGGGCCCCAAAAAACCCTAATCGCCCCCTTGGGAAAAATCCACATGATAAAAGAAATAACTTAAGTGACTTTATCACCCATATGCCAAAAAGTGCACTTAAGTCACCCCAACGAAGAATTAGAACATAAAGTACCATATATTCACCCATCACTTAAGTTATCGACTAAATATAACATAAAGTACCTTAGGGAGCATCTCACAACCTTATTTCACTTAAGTCACCTCAAAGTACATGTCCAACTCCAAAACATAACATATAAGTGAAATGAAGGTACAAACCACACCCAATAACCATCAATGTCACTAGCCCCTTGGGCATAACCAAGGCTAAGACGGATGAAAAGCCTCCTAGGCCATCTGCTCGGAAATGGGGACATTACATAGTCACAATGGAAAATAATTATTTGTGGAGGGTAACTATATCGAAGCCATTGTGTAACAAGAGTTTCAAAAACAAATTCAAAGTTTTTCCTCCTTTAGCTTCTACATTCGATTTATAAAATAACAATTTCCCTAAGATTATTTAGTATTCACTCAAATGCACAATGATTATTGTGATTATTGATTATGATTATGTGGACAGAGTGTAGTGAGAAATATTTAGTTGAAAAGTACAAATATTGAATACTCCATTCAGGCTGTGCGTCTACCACTAGCTCGTACTCATATAAATAATAGTATAAAATGCACTGATAGGTGCACTCCCAATATATTCATGTCGATAATGACGATTTTCATGATGGATGGGTGGACACCAAGGATTTGGTGTGAGCCTATTGGTACATCTCAGACTTGTATTTTGATGGTTCTAATCTAGTGTTATGGTAATTGTTGCGAAGGACACTGAAGTAGGTTGGCAATATTACTAAATCGTATATTCTAAATTTTTATCATCAATTCATATGAAATGAACTTAGAATATTCAGTAGTTTGTAAGGTTAAGAGTATAGTTGATGCTCTGTGCATCAGTACTCTGATATTGTTTTCCAATGGTATACAAATCCTGATGGTCGGTTTGTTTATTTTAAAATGTTAATCTAGCCATGCTTGTGTACAAGGTTGAACATAAAATCAAATAGTCCAAATGCATTTTTGCTAGCAATGGAGTTTGGTGCCTGGGTTATACTGCATCGTAGATTATGTTTGTTATGGATCCAACAAAAGATGAAAGTATGATTGAGTGACCTTGCATCTAGAAGAATTAAGTTGTCTATCTTTTCATAGCTAGTGTTGTAGCAGATTAGTTAGAAATAGCCTAGAAATAAGCTAGATTGTAATGTGTCGCAAGGGGAATCTTTAGAGTTATAATACTTTTCTCGAGTTTCCTAACACTCTTTAAGTATGGCTTGGTTCTTTAAGAATATAAACATAGACAACTCTTTGCTCAGGTATATTCGAGTTTCAGATTAATTATGAAATTGATATGAAACCTAAACATTAAATACCGTAGTTAGTTCAAGTTGGTTGGTTTGATCTGGCATTCAACAAACTTTAGTTTGGTATTGGCAAGCATTTGTGATCCAGATGCAGTTAGGGGTCCTAATGAAAGGTTGCCTTTACCTGAGGCGTTGACAAAAGTACACAACATATTCTTAACAAACTCACTTACAGCAACAACAATGAAGTATTTATTCAACAAGGTTACATCAATAAGAGACTGATCGCCAATGATTCAGTCTTACTCACACACTTACAACACTGTTCCTGCATGCTTACAACACTCAAACACCACAGTGTTTCCAAAACGAATCAATACCAATAGCCTTCCCTTAGACCTGTGCACAGATTGATAATGTAGTACTCCTTGCAACCACGTACTCAAACTATATCACAGGCTTGCCCCAACTTTTGAAGAATGATTTGTGATCAGATTAGTACAGAGGACCTCTCTAGATCATACTGACAAGACAATTCCACACACAAGTATGTACAAACACTAAATGTAACATACAAGTGCTCACATGCTCCAAAATCTACGTAGAAATGCTATGTGCAAACAAGGCTTGTGCAAAATAGAGAAAAAAAGTTTACACACTATGGAACATTGCTAGACTTAACTTATTTTCCTATTCTATCATATTTTTGTTGAATCAAGATTAGATGTGAATGCGGATGCTCTGTATAATACACTCCATGTAAAAAAATGTGGGAGCATGATGCTCACACATGCGGGCTAGGTGGTAGAACCACCCTTTTGACCTTGAAATAAGGTCTTTACGTGCTTCGCGTGTCAACAGTGTATTCCCCATCTTCCAATAGTTGGTAGCAGCTGGGTACAAAACCACCTACCTTCTCCAAAAGTGACTCATATCTTCTGCACCCTTGTCCCTATCCTTGTGAGGCCAACTTCTTCCGTCTACATGGGGTGTTTCTTTTCTTCTCCACCTATCTTTCCTCATGTGCAATGCTTTTGCACACCATACTTGTAGACAGAAATGTCCACTTGGTGATCCTCTTGCACACTCGTGTTGGGGCAACATTGTCCCATAATGTCGTGTATATTTCCTTGTCATTCCATCTTCTCCTTGAACCTAGCTTCTTAATGTTCTTGTGCGTGCTCCATCTCATCTTATTTTTGCAATACTCTATTGTATCTCTATACAAGCTTTTCCTTCTCTATCTTGCAAGATTTGCTTATCCTTGTGTGTAACCATATATCTGGTGTGCTCCTTTGTTTTCACCTCTTAGTGGTTTCAAAATAGGAATCTATCCATCGTTTTGAACTCTAATGGTGTTTTCTCTTCCATCATACAACATCTCTCTGTCAAATTGCCAAGGCCTCCCCAACAATACGGGGCATGCATACTTTGGTAAAATGTTATACAAAACCTTGTATGTTAAATTGCCAATGTTCATCTCCACTTTACAATTTTTGTCATAATACACTGCTGTCCTTGCATCAACCATGTCACCTTGTAAGGATTTGGATGTGGCTTTTGCTCCAATCCCAATTTCTCACCATCTTTGTGGACATCAAATTGTTTGTACTTCCACTATTAACTACCATTATGCAACATTTTCCCTTGGTCTTACATCTTGTGTAAAAATGTGTTGCCTCTCTTGTCACAACTCTTCGCTTTCTCTGCCTGCAACGTTAAGTCTCGCCTTATTGCATTTCATCTCGCTCGGGTTCATCTATGTGATGCACCGCGTATGATTTGGGATGTGAAAGGTATGATTTGCTTACATGTTCTCAATAAAGAGGATAATCAGCAGTTCCTGCTTTGTAATGTTTATGCTCCTACTTCGTTAGAAGAAAAGAGACAACAGAGGAAAGGTATGGATTATATCATTCGGTGCTTTCCCCATTTACCACTCATTTTAGGAGGAGATTTTAATACTATCTTACATCTCTCTGAAAAACAAGGAGGTAACAATATCCTGGATGCTAGTTCAAATGAGTTAAATCAATTCATCCTATCTCATAATTTAGTGGATGTGCCTTCTGAAAATGGGATAATGACATGGTCTAACAGAAGACAGGGACATCATTGTATTCTTGAAAAACTTGATCGTTTTCTTATCTCTGAAGAATGGTGGATAAATGGAGCTGCTCCTAAAGCTTGGATTTTGGATAACAGTGGCTCTGATCATTGGCCAGTTTGTTTGCAAATTGGGAAAACTCTTCATGTCAAAACTCCTTTGATTCCAGTTAATGTGGCTTGGCATGTGTCTATCCATGACCTTGTTAAGAAATGGTGGGTGGAAGGAAATCCTCGGCATGGAACAAATATGTTTAAATTTGTCAAAAAGCTGAAATATCTCAAGATCCAACTCAAGAAATGGAACTGGACAGAGTTTTGGAGATATCGCTAAAGAAAAAGAGAATATGCGAGAGATTTGGAAAGGATAAATGAGATCCATCGTACGACAGGTAGTTCCTTGGATCTCTTTAAGAAGTGTAGCCTTAAGGAAGATCTCAATGAATGGGAAGTTCATGAAGAAATTTTGTGTAAGAAAAAATCTAGAATTCAATGGCTTAAGGAAGGGGACAAAAATACCTCTTTTTTCATAAGACTTTGTTATCCAGAAGAGCTCATAATTACATTCATTCTTTATCAAAAGAAGGTGGGTCCAAGGAATCTTCAATGAAAGGTATGAAACAGGTAGCTAGTCATTACTTCCAGGAATTATTTACGGCACAATCTCTGGATATGAGAGCTCAGCAGAAGTTTCTTGATTTGCTTCCCAAACAAATTAATCAACATGATAATGAGAAGCTTACCCAACCTGTTACTGAAGAGGAGTTGAGGAAGATTGTCTTTAGTTTGAAGAAAGGGAAAACTCCGGGGCCTGATGGATTTCCGATTGAATTCTTTCAATCTTTTTGGGAAATTATAAAATCTGATTTGCTACAGGTGGTGGAAGAGGCGAGAACAGCTAAAACTATTTTGAAAGAGTTGAATAAAACCTTTATAGCTCTCATCCCGAAAGCTAGAGAGGTTGAAGATATATCTGGTTCCGCCCTATAGCTTTATGTAATGTGGTTTATAAGATAATTACTAAAATCATAGCAGAGAGATTGAAACCTTTGCTTACTAAAATTATTTCACCTGAACAAGGTGGTTTTGTACCAGGGAGACATATTCATGATGAAATTGTTCTTGCTCAGGAGATTTTACATTCAATGGAAATTCAGAAGAAACCTTCATGTTCATCAGGCTGGATTTGACTAAAGCCTATGATAGGGTGGACTGGACTTTCCTTAAAAAGTCTTGGAGCAGTTTGGCTTTTCTATGGATTGGATTCAATGGGTCTTTGCATGCCTCTCAACTGTTTCCTTTGCTGTTTTAGTTAATGGATCTCCA
Organism: Taxus wallichiana var. yunnanensis; assembly: GCA_018340775.1. NCBI lineage: Eukaryota > Viridiplantae > Streptophyta > Pinopsida > Cupressales > Taxaceae > Taxus > Taxus wallichiana. The sequence goes on along the minus strand of CM031239.1, from coordinate 768,041,120 downwards.
TCGGATTTCTTTGGAGTCTCAAGGGGAATAAGACAAGGTGACCCTTTATCTCCTTTTTTGTTTATCATTCTTGCTGAATGTCTGGGTAGAATGTGTCGTAAGGAGTGTCAGGAGAAGAACATTAAGGGAGTTAAATTGGCAAGAAATCTTCAGCCTTTGTCTCTTCTTCAGTTTGTGGATGATTCTTCAATGATGAGTAGTGCCACTATAGTAGAAGCTAAACATATTCAAAAGACTCTTCAATCTTTTTCTTCTGCTATAGGGCAGAGCATAAATAAAGGAAAATCCCATATTTATTTCTTCTATTGCTCTCAAAGACAAGAAGAACAAATCTTACATATTCTTCAATTCCAAAAAGGAGTTCTTCCGGTGAAATACTTGGGTATTCCTTTAGAACCAAATAAACCCAAAGAATGGAAATGGTTAATTGACAGGTTTGAGCAGAAAATTCAAAAATGGACAAACAAATGGCTATCTTCTGGGGGAAGGATGACTCTTATTAAGGCAGTTCTTCAAGCTATGCCCATTTATGTGGCCTCTGTTTTGAATATTCCTGCTACTATATTGAAAAAGATAGATTCCATATGTCAAAAATTTCTTTGGAGTGGAGCTCAGGAAAAGAAAAAGTGGGCATTGGTGAAATGGTCTTCTCTTTGCAAACCAAAACAACAAGGAGGTTTGGGATTCCGATCATCCTCACAACAAAATATAGCCTTGGCAGCTAAATTATCTGGAGGCTCATAAGCCATCCGGATGATCTGTGGGTTGTTAATTTCAGAGGCAAATATGCGGAAAGTAGTCAACCAGAGAGAATTATCAGGACTGCTCTTCCCAATAATGGCTCTCCTGCTTTAAAATTCATTAAAAGTGGTGAAAAATTGATTAAAAGTAAGTTGTTCTGGATCATCCATAATGGTCAGTCTGCCAATTTCTGGATGGATTCTTGGGATGGTCATTCCCCAATTCTTTCTATTTTCCAGACCTTCATGATATTAAGGATCAATTGCATGAGAAAGGATGGATCAAGCTAAATCATTATATTCAGACTTCTTCTCAGCCTTGGGGTATGGAAACTCATTGGAAACCTCTCAGGGAATGGCCAGTTAGGATAGAGCAGGAGAATCTAAACTTGTTGACTAAAATTTTGGCTGATAGATCTATTCTTTTTTCAGATGAACCTGATGAAATTGGGTGGGGAGGTAGTTCTTCAAGGGATATATGATGTTGCTTCTGGATATGTATCTCTCATTACAAGTTGTATTCATCCCCAAAAATCTTTGTTCCAGTGTATATGGCAGCCACATATATGGTCTAAGGTAAGTTTCTTTCTTTGGCTTATCATTCATAGAAGATTGTTAACTGGTGACAGACTCAAAAAAGGGATTCAGAGGACCTTTTAGATGTGTACTTTGTTATCATGATGAGGAAACTTTGGACCATCTTCTCTTTCAATGCCCATGGGTTTCTGTTCTATGGACACAACTAGCTTCGTTGTTTAAAATGCAATGGAATAGTTTGGGTTCTCTGGCACAGATAAATGAAACCTGGAAGAAAGCAATTCCCACAGGGGAAAATTTGTTTCCAGCTGTGTGGAGTGGTATCTCTTTACTCCTTTGGAACACGTGGAAAGAGAGGAATTATAGAATATTTCGCCAAACTAGCAAAGAAGTTTTATATGTGTGGGAAAAGATTAAAAGTAACTTGTGTGAGAGCCTTAAACATAAGGTTTCTATACCTGAACAACCAACTCAAGAATGGCAGCATATCTTCCAACAACTATCTTTGGATCCCCAGCTAGCCACTATGCCACGTTTTCACAAGAAAAAGGAAAAGATAGTCATTCAGTCTAACCAAGGTCAGGATAGAACAACTTTTGATGGGGTAATTCATACTGATGGAGCTTCTAGGGGCAATCCGGCGTAGAGCAGCTATGGGAGTTATTGGGCACTATAGAGATGGAGAGGTCCAGTTTTTGCTTGCTGAAAATTTGGGCATTTCTACAAATAACATGGCTGAAATTAGAGCTACTGTAGAGGAATACAAGAAGGTATTAAAGTAGGATGGAAAAAGATCAAAGTCCAATCGGATTCCAGAATCATGATGAACTTATTGAGGGATTCTTGTAATGGTAATCCTCCACAGTGGAGAATTGCCAAGGAAGTGTGTGAAATTCGAAAGCTTCAGCATCAACTTCAGGAGATTCAGTTCACCCACATCCCTAGACAGAATAATAAGGTTGTTGATGGATTGGCTAATTGGGCACTTGACAACAAGGACATCATCTGTTATGGGCTACCTCCCTTTGGTGGTCAACTAAGATACAAGAAGAAATCAGGAAAATCATAAACCTTGACTCTTCTCAATGATTATTCATATTGTTCTTTTTGTTTATAGTGCTAGAGATATGGCTAATAGCTTCCATGCTTGGCATGATAGAGTATGTAATCCAATATTTTTATCAATATAATGGGTGACTGTTTTTTAAAAAAAAGGTAAGAAACCTCCATTTACACTTTGCCAATTTTGACATCGTTTTCAATAATCTTTTTCTCAATCTTCCAACCAATTTTGCGGTAAAAATGGATCTTTTGCGCCATTGGCATTCACTTCTTGCGTTTCCTCTTCAACATTGTTAACAACATCCTTTCGGAAGAATTCTCTTTTGCGATCTTCCTCGATTCTAATTAGGCTAATCTGCATTGTCCTCAACATCTTTACAATATCATCAAGAATTTTTGCTATAATATTGGCTAACGTGCATCCTCACCCTCTCTGTCCTTGGCGACATCTTGTCTTTGAGGATCGTAGATCTACCATCACACTCGTTGGTAATCCTATGTAGATCACACTCTTGCTTTTCTTTGTCCTCTACCCACCTTGAAAAGATGGAGAACCTTAAAAGCTTCACTTCGAGAGTTGTGTTCGACTTTGATACCAAATGATGCGGTTGTGGTTAGGAGTCCTAATGAAGGGATGCCTATAACAAAGCCACTTATAGAATTACGCAGTAGAATCTTAACAAACTCACCTACGACCGCGATTATGTATTTATTTCGCAACAAGGTTACATCGACTAGACATCGATTGCAATGATCTAGTCTTATTCTCTCTCTCAAACACACTTATAACACTATGCCTCTAGGGTTACAAAACTCAAATACCACAATGTTTCCATAATGAATCAACGTGAATAGCCTTCCCTCGAGACCTACGCATAGATCAATAACACAATACACTTTGCAACAACAAACTCATCTTGTCTCACCTCTATTTGGAATCGAATACCTTCCACAAATGCAATGATGTGTTTATATAGATCTGATGAACTACTTACATGTATTCCCAAGACATCTTTACCCATAAACAATTAATTATGTTGTAAACATTAAATGGAAGAAAAAGCCCAAAAGATCCACCTCATATTGAACTTGATGCAAACGTAAGTAGGTCCAATGAATGCAATTTGAAAGTTGGTAAACCATTGTAACTACCTTAATGATCTCAATGTAACTACCTTAATGATTCGTCCCTTCGTGTCATCGGGGACCTTGCATGCTATAATGCGAGAAGTTATGCACCCCCTCAAGAATTCCTTACACAATAATCAATGACTTTGTGGTTTCTCATACAGTGCACAATATCAATATGAGCTTTCACTCGAACACGAGTTTTTGGAAATGCTTCTATAATACCGCACACATTTGAAGGTTCCTAGTTCGGTTCCCTAATTCGAAATGGTTGCACAATTGTTTTGGTACTACGCCAAGGTTTAGAATCTTTGTGCCATTCACGAGACGTGTGTATGCATAATATGGAGTCTTTGTGATGCATTTTGAACATCCTTTTGCTTGCATAAAACCCTTTAATTATGAAACCATCTTTTCTTGAAGACCTTGGGGCCCATTTCTACTTCCCGTGGGCTTTAAGGGAGAAAATAAGGGAAGTACATTTGTCTATAATTGTAATTTGCTATTTTTAGCTTTGTAATATTTTGTAAAAGGAAAATTGCCAATTTTAGTATTCAAAATATCCTGTGTACCAGGGGGACGCGTTCCCTGCATTTTGGGCTGTCCCAACGGGGGCGTTTGGGGACTCGGAATGGGTAGAAACATCCCCTTACCCGTCCCCAATTTTTTGAAAACCGGGGACATCCCGGGGATGTCAATTTTGAGAGGGGGACGGTAGAGGATGCCCAAACATCCCTAGTATGGCGAGGACTTTTACAAGTCCCCCGATCGTCTGGGGATGTCTGGGCATCCCTACGTCCCAACAAAGGTAAATTTATTTTAATATTGCCTATTTGTTGACATTCCACTCCTCTCGTCTGCCGAAGAAAGCCAATAACCTTGAACAACTATATTGGAAGAAACAATTGGACTATTCAATACCGGAATTCGTGCCCTAGGTGGCTCTTATGCGTGTCGCATTTGATAGCGAGCAAGTAAGCTAAATGTAAAAAAATGTAATAGATGTGTGCATGGAATAGAATGAACTTCCCTCCTATGAAGTGTATGTAGAATAACCAACCCTTGTGTCCCTGGGATGGCACTAGATGGATCTGATGGAGCTCTTAGATGCAACCTTAGGTGGTGATAGATAATGCTTAGTGTTTGGTTCCTTATTATGATCACATAACCTTATATTTATATGATTCCCTTGTTTGAATTTCTTAACTAACCCCGAAAATGCCGACTACCAAAAAGATAAGATGCTCAAACACTCGAAAGGACCCAAAGATATGAACAAAGTATATTGAGGTCGGGGTGCACTGACAGCCGGTGTCATGGCTAGGCGGCCAGTGTCAGGATGATAAAGGCTGAGGTATAAAAGGCGGACTAAGCAAGTAAGGGCAAGACCAAAAGTGGCAAAAGAAAGAAAAGAAAGGTGGCCAAAGACGTGGGTTAATTAGTACTTTTCTTACTTAGGAATCATATGAATAGTAGTATGTAATCGGGGATTAGATAATTACCGAAAGTGCGTGATTTTGTGTCTGCATTAATTAATTCTTTTCAAACCCTAATTAAACCTAATCCTCCTCACATGTCATCATTTTCCGTGTCTCCCCACTTACGAATTAATAATTCAAGTTTAATCCTCACCCACTCTTCATGTCCCTCACTCACCCAATCATGCCCACTTTTTCAAACTACGGTTAATTAAAATCCTCTAAGTTAATCCATTTTCCAGGATATAAATAGTGCGAAATTGAATACAAATGACACATACTCACAAAAACCTTACATTCAAATGGCAAGATTCTAAATAATACAATGGAAATGAATATAAGACAATATTGCATTGTATCGCAAGACAAACATGGAAAATTATTCAACAATCCTTGTTACAACTAATCCGGTTGACCTTTAATTATACTTTTTCTAGTTTATAAATCATAAAATTACAATGTGGACAAATTGATGATATTTCACGTAAGAAGCCATATGGAAAGATTGTCATCCTTAGACCCATCCATCCAATTGATTATTTTAGGCTGGAATGAAAAAAACATGGGCATACCATGTAATGTCCCCATTCCTACGCCAAAGGCATAGAGGCTTATTTCCATCTTAGCTTTGGTCATACCCAGGGGCTGCAGACGTGGAGGTTATTGGGTATGGGTTATTTTATTACCACCTTCACTTTATGTTATATTTTGTCATTGACTTAAGTGATGGGTGACTAGGTGGTACTTTATGTTCTATTTCTTCGTTGGGACAACTTAAGTGTACTTTATAGTATGTGCACAATAAAGTCACTTAAGTTATATTTATGTTTATGAGAAAATTCCCAAGGGGTTGCAGATTAGGGTTTTCGGAGGAAAAAGGTTATAAATATACCTTTGGGGTCTTTTGGAGATTCATTCATGCATGCAACCATTTTGAGCTCTTGTTATTTTCAGTCTTCTTGCTTGTGGAGGTCAGATTCTACAGGATCCCTAGCTTCGGTGGTGAGAGATCCATCCCTAGCTGGTAGAGCATTCTTCGGTGAGGTTTTTCACCCATATCCCTAGCTTGCTATTCAGATTTTTGGATCAGATTTGGAGAGTAATCAAAATTTCAGATTCAAAGAAAGAGGACAGCCATTCTTCATCAAGGGTTTCAGTTATTTTCAGATTTGGGGCTGTTGGGTTTCTTCCCCAAGTGGAGCGACCTACAGGAGATTTGGCAAACATTTTGGAAGGGAAGCGTGGCCCATTTTTGGAGATTTCAGATATGAAGATTGTTCTTATCATATTGATGCCAAATAAAATTATTCCAATCATTTTCCCTTGATATTCTGGAGTTTACGGTCAGCTGTACTTTCTCCTCATTTGTTGTCATAAAATAAATAAAATAAATTCAGATTTGGCTGTTAAAAATTATTTCTCAATTGTTTATTGTTCTCTATATTTTTCTACATCTTTTGAAGCTTCTGGGTATTGTTGGAAGTGAATATTTTTGAAGATATAAAATATTTTAGATTTCTGTACCTTGCTGTCTTGGAAAAATCAGAATTACAGTCTGCAGATTTTTAATTAATTTCTGGGTTTTAAAGAGATATCCTAAAAGGGATATTTCAGTGGTATCAGAGCCACCTTTCCTCTAACCTGTTGGGTAGTGAATGAAGGTATATTCCAAGAGGAATACACCTTGAAAAGAAGGTCAAAATATGGCAGATCGGGAAGAGAATGTGGAAGAGCTCAATGAGGATTTTATGAAGAAGATGTTCATCAACATGGTGAAGCAACAAGAGACAACCAACCTCTACTTGAGTCAGCTCACACAAAACATGAATCAAATCAAATTTGGGAATAATAAGGAAAAATGTGAGAGCAAAGATTCTAGACAATTATCCTGCCATTCTTCTAACAAGCTTTTGAGTCTTCACGAGCCTTCTTTCTTGACAGATTCCGAAGGGTCACATGTAGGGCAACCAACAAAGGTGATTGATGAGGAGTCTTGTTGGGAAAAATACCAATCTTTGAGTGAGGGTTTTAAAGATAATGTCATTTCCAGATTATTGCAGGATGAAGATTGGTAGCAAGCCCAAGAGGGATCATCATATGCAGGTACCTGAATTACAAAGGCGTTTGGGGCAGATTTCTATCCCACACTTTGATGGCTCTAAGAAGTGTACCACATGGTCATGGGTTCAAAAGTTGAAGATCTATTTTGATTTGAGTGGCGTGGGGAGGATGCAATTAAGTTTGCAATCCTACATCTTGAGGAGATGCACATGATTGGTGGCATCATGGACTTGTGACACGAGGGCACATGTGCATTGTTACATATACGAGAGTTCAAACGGAGGTTAGAGGACAAGTTTGACGAGAGAGATCCGATAGATTCTCTAGAGAATTGTCTCATTTGAGACAGACGGTTCTTGGATGTGTACATTGCATATTTTCGAGAGACTTTTAGTGATGGTTCTGATATATTTGAGATGTGGTTGACTTCATTATTTATAGCAAGATTGGTAGATGCTTTGGCTGGCTTTGTGAAGGCATTTGAGCCTCCTCCATTACATGAGGCCATTAAGAGAGCTCGAGATTTAGAGTTATCTACTCCAAATTCTAGATTCCACCTAGAGTTTAGCAAAAATTGCCTCCACCTAGACAGGGATGATAGGAGACGGGACTTGACTAAGAATCCAGGGCATTGCACTAGAACTTAGGGAGAAATTTGGGAGATGGGAGATGGGGGTAGGAATGGGGATAGTGGCGAACTTCTCGATAGGGAGGAAGTTGGAAACGGTATGGACAACTAACCCCTATTTAGATCGCCCACCTATATTGGTGAATAACCACCCCGCCGGATCAAAAACGTGAGCCCCTGTCTATCTACTACAAAGCTAGGCGTGTGACACATGTAATGGAAAGAAGGTGGGCCCAAACAAAGCGCAAATGGCTTTTTGCACTCGAACTCGGCCTAAGGAGATAACACGATGCCTCGCTTGTATGCTAACCGCTAGTCCCAATGCAATATTCTATCGGTTTTGGCGGGAGGCGAGGAGAACCTTAGAGAATGGATAAAGGGAATTGCCTTCGTCGTTGGAAGAAGCTATCTTATGCATGCCATCATCCATGGGCACATGGACATAATTGCTCTAGGAAGGGCAAGGCCCATTACATTGAGGTCTACGAGGACAGTGATGACGAGGGAGAGGAGGTAGTAGACCCTCATGAGCTTGATGACAATGATGCTTTGGATAGTGCGGGTGTTGAGACTGCAGAGGAGACTTTTCCCACTGAGACCATAACTACATTGTCTAGTATCCCCAGGTACAAGGCATTCAGGGTTCGAGGAGTCATGCAAGGACAACGTGTGGTAGTGTTGATTGATAGTGGGGCCACCCACAATTTTATTGATGTCACTTTGGTAGAGAGAAGAGGTCTACGGGTAGAAGACTTGAGGGCTTGACGTTGTTTTCGCCATAGGGGAGTCCATGAGATGTACATAGAGGATGCCATAGTTAAGCATCACTATATCAGCCATCAGCGATGATTTCTATATTGTTGGCATTGGAGAGACCAACATAGTGCTTGGAGTACAATGGCTTCACTCACTTGGCGAGTTTCAAACTAACTTTCAGACGATGGAGTTGAAGTTTAAGTCTGAGGGTAGGAATGTGGTCTTGAGAGGATTATCTTCAGATGCACCCAAAGTTGTCACCGCCAAATGGATGGAGAGGATATTCAGGCACAATGATGTGGATTGGGCAGTTCAGTGCTTGGTTTCGACCAAGGATTTAGGTGAGGATAGACCAAAGTATCATGTTGATGTCTAGGCCCTATTGGACAAGCACAGTGCAATTTTCAGTGATATACCTCTAGGTGTACCTCCAGATAGAGGATTTGAGCATGTGATTGAGCTTGAGGACAACAAGCCCGTGGTCACAAATCCTTACCGTCACCCCAAACAGTTTAAGGATGAGATTGAGAGGACCATACATGATCTTCTAGACATGGGACATATCAGGCCTAGTTCTAGTCCCTTTGCTTCTTCGGTAGTTTTGGTGAAAAAGAAGGATGGAACCATGTGGATGTGCGTAGATTACCGTGCCTTGAATAAGAAGACCATTAAGAATAAGTATCCCATGCCTCACATTGATGAGTTGATGGATGAGCTACATGGTGTAATCTATTTTTCTAAAATAGATTTGCGATCTGGATACCATCAAATTAAGGTCAGAGAGGAGGATGTGCAGAAAACAACTTTCACATGCCACTATGGTCACATTGAGTTTCTTGTGATGTTGTTTGGATTGTCTAACGCACCCGTTACATTTCAGTCTTGTATGAACCATGTGATTAACCGCCATCTGAGGAAGTTCGTGTTGGTATTCTTCGATGACATTACAGTCATAGCGAGGACAAGGGAGGACCACATGTGACATCTAGATGAAGTATTGGATATTTTAGAAACTAATTTGCTATATGTAAAGGTTTCTAAGTGCGAGTTTGGCATGACAGAGTTGTTATACTTGGGCCATGTGATTGGAGGAGGCGAGTCAAGGTTGTCAGAGCCAAAATTCAGGCAATATTAGATTGGTCGCCACCTAGGACTTTGACACAGTTGAGAGGGTTCTTAGGTCTATGCACTTACTACTGGGAGGTTTGTGAAGAAATTTTCTCAATGGATTGCACCTTTGACATATTTGACCAAGTAGGTGGCTTTTGTTTGGTCAGAATCAACGCAACAGGTTTTTGATCACCTTAAGGAGGTGATGAGCTCATGTCCAATTCTTGCACTACCAAATTTTACTCGGCCATTTTTACTCGAGTGTGATGCATCAGGTGAGGGCATTGGATCGGTACTTATGTAAGATAGGCATCCCATTGCCTATGAGAGTCGGAAATTGAGTAATGTGGAGAGGGGATACTCAATTTACGACAAGGAGATGTTGGCCATTATGCATGCATTGGCCAAATTCAGGCAGTATCTTGTGGGCAGTAAATTCGTGGTTCGTACGGATCACAATAGTTTGAGGTTTTTCTTGGGGCAGAAGGATCTCAATGACCACCAACAAAGATGGGTGAACAAGGTACAAGCTTATGACTTTGACATAGAGTACACAAAAGGTAAGAATAATGTGGTAGTTGATGCTTTGTCTAGGAGACCTTACCTTGATTCTATGATTAGTTCTATGTCAGAGATTTCAGCTGATTGGAAGGCTCACATACTTGTTGAGTATTCCAAAAATCAGTTTGCATGTGAAATCATGGATGGCATTATTCAGGATGATAGATACAGAGTCTTGGATGACCTCATATACTACAAGGATAGGATTTTCCTTGTACCAGAGTCCAAGATGAAGGAGAAGATCCTTCGAGCAGTGCATGATACACCTCTAGCAGGACATCCTGGGTATTTTAAGACCTACAGGTACATCAGAGAGAGATTTGCATGGAAAGGGTTAAAGGATGATGTCCTTAACCATATTAGGGAGTGTTTGGTTTGTTAGCAAACCAAGGCCGAGCATTCTTTTCCAGTAGGACTTCTACAACCTCTTCCCATCCCTGAGTAGAAGTGGGAGAGCATATCTATGGATTTTATTACAAGCCTTCCCTCGGTGCATGGGCATGATTTCATTTATGTGGTGGTTGATCGGTTGACCAAGTATGCCCATTTCTTTTCTATGCCTTCTGGGCATAAGGCACCACAGGTAGCTCAGACATTCTTCACAGGTGTTTTTAGGCTTCATGGCTTGCCTAAGAACATTGTCAGTGACCAGGGATAAGATTTTCATGAGTAGATTTTGGTAGGAAATTTTCAGGCTTGTAGGTATGAAGTTAGCTCCTAGTACTAGCTATCATCCACAAACAGATGGGAAGACAAAGATAGTTAATAAGTGGATAGAGGGTTATTTGCGTAGCTATGTTGCAGGACATCAACATGCATGGGTTAGATGGCTACACATGGGTGAGTATTGTTATAATACCACCTACCAGATGAGTATTGGCATGGCTCCCTTTCGGGCATTATATGGATATGATGCCTCATCATTCGTGGACCTGGTATTATTAGATAGCCGAGCTCCCAAAGCTCGCGATTGGTTATAGGAGAATCAGGATATCATGAAGGCCCTCAAGGAGAATCTGCAGAGAGCGCAAAACCAATAGAAGATTTATGTAGATAGACACAGGGTTGAGAGATCTTATGAGATAGGAGATTGGGTCTTTCATTATTACAACCCTACTGAGACAATCCTCACTTAAGAAGAGGAGTCTTGAGAAGTTGAAATTGCGGTTCTATGGGCTATCTGAAGATAGTATGGAGAGTTGGGGCTGTTGCATATGAGTTGGAGCTTTCAGAACAGAGCAGGATCCACAATGTTTTTCATGTTTCGTGCCTCAAAAGGGCATTTGGACAACATATTATGCCTTCTATAGATTTGCCACCTTTGGACGATGAGGAAAGTTGGTCTTAGAACCAAAGACTATCATTGAGGTGAGGCAAAGGAAGCTCAAAAACAGGTTATTACCAAATATCTAGTGCGGTGGAAGGATTTGCCACTTGAGGATGCCACTTGGGAGGGTGAGCAAATTTTACAACATCCTGGTTTGCATTTGCTTGTGGGCAAGCAAATTTTGGGAAGGGAGGACTGTAATGTCCCCATTCCTACGCCAGAGGCCTAGAGGCTTATTTTTGTCTTAGCTTTGGTCATACCCAAGGGGCTGGAGATGTGGAGGTTATTGGGTATGGGTTATTTTATTACCACCTTCACTTTATGTTATATTTTGTCATTGACTTAAGTGATGGGTGACTAGGTGGTACTTTATGTTCTATTTCTTCGTTGGGACAACTTAAGTGTACTTTATAGTATGTGCACAATAAAGTCACTAAAGTTATATTTATGTTTATGAGAAAATTCCCAAAGGGGTGTGATTGGGGTTTTGGAGGAAAAAGGTTCTAAATATACCTTTGGGGTCTTTTAGAGATTCATTCACGCATGCAACCATTTTTGAACCCTTGCTATTTTTAGTCTTCTTGCTTGTGGAGGTTAGATTCTTCAAGATTCCTAGCTTTGGTGGTGAGAGATCCATCCTTAGTTGGTAGAGCATTCTTCGGTGAGGTTTTTCACCCATATCCCTAGCTTGTTCTTTATATTTTTGGATCATATTTGAGAGTAATCAAAATTTCAGATTCAAATTTAGAGAACAACCATTCTTCATCAAGGGTTTCCTAGACTTTTTCGATGCACGGGTGCGATACACTGAAAGCAACAAATTATTAAAAACCTCGGGTATGGTACTGCATTTGTAGATACGTTAAACAATATAATTTTAAAAAGTAAAAAATATAAATATATATAAAAATTTAAAGAAAACAACAAGCTTATAGTTTCAGCAACCTATAAAATATTAGAAGGCAATCTACTAATGGGCTCACAAACATTCCACTTATTGTTAAGGCCCAGGGAAAGGTTTGGGGAGAAGGCAATCTTTTCATAGAGTTGTTTGGAGGTAGCCTCTTGGAGAAGGGGCCCTTTGAGCCACCTCATAGTATCCCAAAAGTCATTCTCATCCTCCATAATTAGTCTAGTAGAGGGAGCTGTGAAAGCGTTTATGAGCATTGTATACATTTTGAATTGAGATTGAGGTAGCTTATAGAAAGCTTTAAGGTTCGTCCATTCCATCCACTTCCCAAATCTGTACAAGTCATGCACGATATTTTAATTCCTTTACGAAACCAAAGGAGGGTAGAGCAACCTCTTGTCGAGGAAAGGATCATGTCATTATATTTCAAATTCAACAAAATCGATTTGTAGGATTGACATTGAGTGTCGAATGAAGAGAAGAAAAGGCTGCCCAACCACCAAGTGCTTCACTTGTTTGATGCCTTCCAAATCGATTGAAGAATAAAAGACCCATGAGGAGCACCATGAAAGCACCCAAATAGTAAGTCAACCATAGTTACGTAAGTCTCGGGGACGAGGAGACAAGGAGACGAAGGCACGGGGTTTCGGGATGGGAAAAATTCCCAAATTTTGGGATGGCAAGCGGATGACTATTAAAATAATATATAAAATATTAATATTCGAATATTTTAATTTTATTCAATGAAATTTAGGGATTTAAACTCTATTCAGGTACTTTCAAGATTATAATTTAATGTTTTTCGTAAAAATAACTTTTTAAAAGTATAAACATAAGAAGTTTTGTGAAAGGTTTAAAAAAATAGTTGACGTCTCCTCCAGTCCCCAAGTCCCGAAACGCGTTCGGGCGTCACCAAAATCTATGGGACATGTCCTCGCGTAACACCGATTAGTCAACCAAATGAAGTCCTTTTCATCTCTCTTGACCCTTTGGAGCCTATTGGCAATATTGAATCTCACACAAACTTTCCAAGCTTCAATTCTAGTCAAAGCCCTCAAGTTTTATTTATTTTTGCACTTAAAAAAAAATCACGTGGAGTACGTTGTGGGTATGTACCCACGGGGCTTGGGTATGTCTTGGAGTACGACCGGGATGTATCCGGGGCCTATGGGTGCGTACCCGCAGCGTACCCGTACCATACCCGGTACATATTAGGTTTGGTAAGGGGGCTACGTGGCATTTTTGAGAAGTCTAGAGGGATTCAATTCTTCTCAGATTTGGGGTTGTTGGGTTTCTTCCCCAAGTGGAACAACCTACCCGGGAGATTCGAAAAAGCATTTTTGAAGGGTTTATGTGGCTTGTTTCCAGAGATTTCAGATCTGAAGATTGTTCTTATCATATTAATGCCAAATAAAACTATTCGAATTATTTTCCCTTGATATTCTGGAGTTTACGGTAAGCTGTACTTTCTCCTCATTTGCTGTCATAAAATAAATAAAATAAGTTCAGATTTGGCTGTTAAAAATTATGTTTCATTTGTTTATTATTCTCTATATTTTTCTATATCTTTTGAAGCTTCTGGGTATTGTTGCAAGTGAATATTTTTGAAGATATAAAATATTTTATAGTTTTGTACCTTGATGTCCTAGAAGAATCAAAATTATTGTCTAAAAGTTTTAATTAATTTCTGGGTTTTAAAGAGATATCCTAAAACGGATATTTCATACCAATCTTAAACTTGTGCTTTGCAGCTCGCCAAAGTAAAAAAACTGATACTAAGGCAAACGTAAAAACATACTACAAAAATTACATTAAAGTATTTGAACCCCTACGTCCCTTGGGCATTTTATTGTAATTGAAACTTGAATCTTATGCGAAATCTTAATTCAGCTCCAATGTTATGTATCAAGGTTCTATAATATGTGTGATGAATGCTTTAAAATTGTTATCATATGAATGCTTTAAAAGTACCAAATGCTAACTCCAAAATAGAAAATGCATTTTAAAAGGGGAGGTTGCCGTCTTTAAAGAGGAAAATTTAATGCTAAAAAAGAAATTAAGAGGCCTACGTGGAGCGCTCCACAAGAAAAAAAGAAGAAAAGGCCATAAAAGCAAATGTTGGGCCTCATTGTAAGCATCATCTTGTGAATTATATACTTCTCTTTTGGAAATTGGAGCATTGAACTCTTATTTTCAACCTTCGAGGATAAAAACCTTCGTTGGATCCTATTGGAGACGAAAAACCTCAATAGTTACAACACTTGGGGTCGAAAACCCTCATTTGTTGCATTGGTGGCTTCATTCGGGAGTCACATTGGAGCTTCCAAATTCAAAATTTTAGAACAAGGATTTCTAGAAGTACTAGGGCATACATTTTAGCTAGGGCATGTGTGTTTGGGGCTGCCACATTCATTTCTAGTTTGATCTACCCATTTGGAGATTTCGGGATCACTTTTCGGTGGGTTTTACGTGGTTGGAAAAATATGATTATGATTTTATTTGATAGCTACCTTTTTGTGGTCATTTTAGCTATCATTTGCATTTTATCTCCAAGTATTAATGAAGATATAGAATTTTGAAGTTTCAGCTATTTTTGAGCAATAATTTTGAAGTTTTCGTAGTATTGCACAAAAACCAAGTCATTGAGGTGTTTTTGAGTCAACTTGTTGTGCTTCTTCGTGTGAATGGCCTCAAACAAACTCTAGTTGCGTTCACATCCAAAAGTGTTACAAGGTTGAGATAAAATTGAGGGCTAGCTTTTGAAGATGTGAGGCATTTCCTTTCCAATCTTCCCACCAAGAACCTACAAACAAGATAATCAAAAGTTTATAAGTAATTAATAAAATTAAATTTGTAACTTGTAACATATAAGTAACTTAGTAAACATTCTAATTTTTATTACCTGGTGACTACATGGTTCTCCCTTGGATAGCTAACGCCGAAGAAAAGAGCCTCCCCCTAACATGCTTGTAATTCTGCAGCTCTAAAATAACAAGGTCCGTTGTCTCAACCTTTGGTATCATCCTCTTAATGCATGTTGAAAGGCCCTCCATAACCTCCTCATTCACATCTGTGAAGCCATCAGAGAAGAAAAACTTGGGGTTGAGGTAGTACCCCTGCTGCATGAATAGGTTGGTGGAGTTGATTGTTCCACCTTCGATCAATTATCTCCCAAAAGGGACCAAATATGGCGATACCTCCTATAATAGTTTTAGATGGCCTCTTTGGCCCTATCCATGGCCTCATAAATGTACCCATGTAGGGTTTGCTCCCCATCAATCAAACACAAAACCCTCACCATAGTGACACATACACAAATTAAAATTTAAAGTTACAAACTTACAAATAAAGTAAATAATAAATAACAATATATTTATAATTTGACAACTTAAAATAAAGGAATCGACTTGAAATGTAAATTGAAGTTTGAAATTACCTTGATGATCGCTATAGCTCTCTTTGTAAAGACTTAATGAAAAACTATCTTTGCGAGTCCTCTATCTATCAACGTTTTTGAATATTGTGAGTCTAGCCATGCTTGACTCATAAATATTTGCTTCAATGATGACAACAAACTAAAAATACTTTGCAACGTCAAGAAGTTAGTTACAAACCTTGTGACATCGGCTCACACAAGCTCTTTTCCTTCGTGTGTTCTCTCATCAAGTTGAGAACCCAAGGGTGATTATATATGTACTCTGTTATATTTCTTGCATCTTCTTTAACCGACCTCACCCAATCAACTTTGCATATGTTATCGAAAAGAAGGTCAAGACAATGAGCCATCTGAGGAGTCCAATCCAAAAGAGTGATGGATGCCTCTCTTGTAGTAGTCTCCTAACCGCCACATATGTTGTTGCATTGTCAGTGACAATTTGCACAACATTTTGGATACCCACCTCTATCGCACCTTCTCCAACATAAGATTCAAATTCTCTGCATTTTTAACTATGTTAGAGGCATCGATTGACTTCAAAAATACCATCTCACCATTTGAAGCCACTAAAAAATTGATGAGGGTGTGGTTCCTTCCATCCGTCCACCCATATGAAAGAATGGTGCATCCATATTTCTGCCATTGTTTCTTTTGATCTTTTAGGATTGTCATTGCATTTACAGCTACACCCTTGAGCAATTTCTCATTCAAGTCTTTTAGAGAGGGTGCCTTGCACTCTATCCTGCGCAATCATCATTCTTTGTCACCAAGTACTCTCGGTGCGGGTTTTCGCCACATTGAAGGCATGGTTGTTTTAGTACCAGAAATTCGCTCATGCTTTATCTATTTCCTCGTGCGCATCCTTGTTTCAGCCCGTACCTTGCAACAAAGGTTGTGCCCCTGGTATGTTTCTTTGTACAAAAAAGCTATGTATTCCTTTTCTCAAACTCAATGTGCCTCTTCTGGTTCATATTTGTGGACCACGAGTAGATCCCACAATTGTTACAACAACGTCCTAAATCCTCTGCCATTCCAGGTCTAATGGCTTTTCTTTATGACCGCATGTACCCTCTCCCTCTCTAGTTTCTTCTCCTCCATTTTGTAATGTCCCTCTTTCTCGAATAGTTTGATCGAAGACCTTTGGCCCTTTTTGTCTACCCGACGGCCAAAGGGTGAGTTCAAGGGTGACTTAGGTTTATTAATTTTATTATATTGTGCTTAAAATAAAATAAATTATCACTAAAAGCACATATAATGAATTAATAGACTTAATAAGTGACTTCGACTTAGGAAAGTACATGGGAATAAATTAATAAATTATTTAATGTGCTTTCCTAGGCAAAAAGTGCGACTTGCTTTGGGATGTGATTAAATAAGCCAAAAAGTGCGACTTGCCTTGGGAATGGAGAAAATTAATTAAAAATAAATTATATTCCTTGGGAAAAGTGCGACTTGCATTTTGGAAGGGTTTTTGGCTTATAAGGGAAAAGTGCGACTTGTGCTGACATTCATTCAGATTATTATTATTTTTCTTCCCGGCAGTTGGCTCTAAAGCTTTGCAGACAAAATCCGAGGACGAAAACCCTCTAGATTATTCCTCTTGTGGATGGAAACCCTAGGAGAAGTGAGAGGAGTTTCTATTCAGGGAACTTCATTGTATTCACAAGTTATTTATCATTTCAGCAGTATCAGAAAGAGAAATAAATTGCAGCAGTGGGCATTCGACAACTTCCAGTGGGGCAACTTATTCTACAATTGTTTTATGCAGTATCTGAGGTATTTTTCATGCTAGTTTATTATTGTATCTTCCAGCCTCAAATATATATCAAATCGATTTGGTTTGAATAAATTATGGCAGGGTTTTGGGCAATATTTTGTTATCAATCCATTTGCAGACTTCTGGTTGTTTTGCTGTAAATATTTGCCATTATAAATCAATATTAAATTCACGGCTGAATTATTTGTGAAGAAATCTGCCTGTTTAAACCCTAGGCGCATTTTCTGTATTTATCCGGCTTGCAGGGTTTGTTTTATTTAATTTGTTTGTGTAGTATGAGAATGGTGTTCTATGGTTTCTTTTGACATTACCAGTATAGTTCCAAGCCTGAGCAATCTATAAAAAAAAAAAAAAATTCAGGCAAAGGGGTTTGATATCTTTCAAATTTTGCCTTCATCTTTCGATTTGCCTCTTCTTTAACATTGGGACATACCACAATGTCTTGGCAAACAATACATGCAAGATGATACCTCGAGTGATCGATGCCTCGAAAAAGTGTTTGCCGCATAAAATTACAAACCATTGTTTCTTGAACTGCTCCACGTACACCATACTTCCAAGAATTGGCATGGGAGTTAGCGAACGGTTCATGTTGACCCGGTTGTCGAACTTGTTGCGAGCTTGATGCTTATTGGTAAACTCTAATCTATGACACAATATACAATTAAAAAATTAAAAAACCTAAACTTAATTAAAAAATTAAAAATTAAAAAATTGGCTTTATAACCCTATTTAACCGTAATTTCAAATTTAAAATTGTAAATCCTACGAACAAGAATACATTCTAAAAAAGAAATTAAAATAACATTTATAAAATTACAACTATACATTCTGGCAATTTCATTCATTAACAATGATAACAAACATGAATAAATTGATAACTATTAAAACTTTAACATCATTATGATTAAATTGAATGCATTTAAAATTACAAATGTCAAATCTTATTCGGATTCAATATGAGTATACAAAATTAAATAATAGATAGAACGAATTTGTGAAAAGAATATAAAAAACTTACCTCCAAATGAAATTGTTCAAATTTGCTCTTGAATTCAATGAAAAATCCCTTAACTCGTGCAAATGATACTTAATGGTTGAAATTTGAATGCATTTTAAATTGCAAATCATATTCGGATACAATATGAATTTATAAATACAATAGAACGAATTTGCGAAAAGAAAAAAAAAACTTACCTCCAAATGAAATTCTTCAAATTTTCTCTTCAAATTTACTATAAAATCCCTTCATTCATGTAATGCATGCTCAATGGCCATGTGATAAAAAATGAAGGGGTGTGTTTCCTTAAAAAGTGAAATTGAAGAGTATTTTCAGCGTTTTTTCTGCATCGGGCAAATAATGCACACGGACTACTTGAATATTGACGAATATTTGCTGAATATTCCCAGCAAATATTCACCGAGTCTGTTCGGCGAGTTTTATCGGGTAATATTTGATGTTTCAAATATGTGGTGAGCACTCACCGAGTATTCCAACTATGATGCATACAATATCCGGGATCATGCGTATCCATTCATAAATACATCTTACATTAAATGTTGATAGAAGGCATGCATTTCTATATTGATACATCTCTTGTACAAAATGCATACAACATCTAGGATCACACCTATCCATTCATAAATACTTCTTACAATAAATGATGATAGAAGGATCTAATTATAGGTTTTGGTTTTGCAGATGGCGATAGTGAGCTCATTGATTGCTCTTTGTAGCTCCGGATCTGAACCTCAGTTCCCTTATTTTGCCAAAGATATTATTGTTTTGGCAATTCGAACTGTTGTTGATGGTTTTTTGGAAATGTATACTTCTTTCATTTATATTGGTATTTCATTTTTATTTTATCATTTATGTTGGTGACATTTAAACTTTATATCGGGTTACTGACCCCTTAGTTGTATTTGTGAACATTTACAGTGATCAGCTTCCTTCTAATGGTGTTGTAGATAAGATTCAGATTTTCCGGCCTGATAGAGTATTTATGGTGACTATTTATTTCTAGTTTCGAATATTTTTGTACTCGCACCTTTCATGATTTTTTTACTTTGTTTAGTTCCTTTTACTTGGGTTACAGTCTTTGGTTGATCTTCTGAATTTTGGGGTCTTTTATTTTATGCATTTGCAGTTTCTGTTACATATACATTATCAAATTGATTCAGCTATTCATCCACGACACCGTTGCCACGCCTTATCTAGAATCAGTGTCCTAATTGATGTGATTAAGCACAGAGCTTCGATTCCTAGTACTTGTCGGTAAGGGGCTGAATTATTTTACTTGTTTTGGAAATTATCAAAAGGTTTAAGATGCACTGATGTGGTTTTAATATTATTGACAGGTTTTGTTTAAGAGGTTACAAAATTGATGTGATAAGAACCTTGCATATAATAAATTAGTAAATTACAGAAGATAACAAAACACAATATATATGGGGGTCCAATATGCCCTAATATGCAATATATTCAGAATAATACCCTTAAGGTAGGGCAACACCATACAATGCTCCTTAAGGAAGGAGTAACTCCACAATCTCCCAAGATGGGAATCCACTTCGAGGGGGACACCTCCAATATACCTCTACCAAGTAGAAGACTCAACTCATACATCCATGACCTCCTCATAATGATACTCACATCCTTTAAATAGGATGGGTAACACCTAATCCCAATGTAGGCCGACTCATTACCCAATATAACTAATTCCTATGTGAGCCCATATAACTAACTAAGGGGATGTGTGCCACATGTCAGCATCTCCATCAACCCATATACATTATAATATTATATCCCATGTGAACCCATACATATAACTAAGGGGATGTGTGCCACATGTCAGCATCTCCATCAACCCATATACATTATAATATTATATCCCATGTGAACCCATACATATAACTAAGGGGATGTGTGTCACATGTTAGCATCTCCATCAACCCATATATATTATATTACCATATCCCAAGGTACATAGCATGATGATGGCGCCCGAATGTTGTAAATGATTTTTAACATCATTCTAAGATACTCCAACTTCAGTTTTTCTTTTTCTTGTTCTATTATGTACAAGGGCTGTAGATTATTTCCTTGTATGGTTTAAGTTTGACGATAAATATTTTGTCTTAGATGCCATGACAAGTTTATCTGTTCAATCAAAAGAACTCAGGACTTGAATTTGGCATCATCCACTGATAAAATTAATTCATGGTTCGCTCGGATTTAAATGAATCTAAAATACTGCACGCTTCAAAATTTGTTCTTTTTGCTCAATAATGTAAAAAGACTTGGTTATAGCCTTGTCAGATTTAATTCTGTTGGAATAATATTTTTTTAGCTCATATGACATGGCAGGGGTATCTTTCCCATTAACATGGCTTTAGTAGTTTAACTTTTCTGCCGAGGAATTTTCAGTGCCATTTGTCGTTGTTATTTCTAGATTATTATTGCTTAGCTTATTCCCGGAGATTCTATGTTGCTTTTATGACCCAGCATCTTCCTCTGGTGCATTATTTCCAGTGTTGTGTTTTTTCTTAATTGTGTTATTCTAAGTGACTATGTTTGAATACTTCTGCAGTTACCTATTCCACATTATTCTTCAATCATTAAGGTTCCAAGAGCTACAAGACCAATGCTGTTATTTACTGTCATCTTTACTTGACATATTTCAAATGGTGTCTTTGAAGGAGATCTCTCATGTATTGGGAGGGCAACTTCAGGTGACAAAGAAAACATGTTTCATGTTCAGTTTCTTGAATTTGCTGTTGGTAATTCAGACAAACAATATTGTTGTTTAATGGCATGAATTATGAACTATTTATGAACGGATAGGTTATAGACCCAATATTTCAGTTATGCTTATCTCACCAAGCTATATGTGGCTGCAGTCCATAGTACCAAAACTGGTAGCGTGCTGTGTTAGCTCTGATCTTACTAAATCCGGAGAAGGAATTGCAAAGTCATCTGCTCTTTTATTGCCATTGGTTCATCGTTTAACAGTGGATGCTGATCGTTCATTGTATGATTATGTCAAAGTATGTTCATATTTTTACTTGTGTTTTATTAGCTGGGAATTTATGTCTAGGAAACTATGTGTTGTCCACACTCTACTATTTAAAAACTTTGTTTTAATTCTGGTTATTGTCATGTCATAATTCAGGAATTAGATCCTTTCCCTGATTTGGATTGCTTTGAACGTATAAGAAATTTCCATGAAGAGCTTTGCTTTGGTCAGACTCCGGCTAATGAATTTATCAAGGTTTATCCTAAAGAAATTAAAAATTTTACCATTAAATCACTACATTTTTTTCCTCACATTTTTGTATTCTCATTATTCTTGTTGTTGCTAGTTTGTTGAACGTATGTCAAGTCTGCCACAAGAGTTACGTCTCAGGAGGTATGTCCTGCTAAGACTACGTGTCAATTGTTCAATAGTTTCCTTAGAATACTGACATTTTAATTTTTTTGATAGAAATCTCTTCAGATTTTCCTCAAAATCTGGAATTATTTATTTTTAGTTGTTTGAGTTTATACTCCGTTATCTTTATATTTGCAGTCTGCAGAGACTTCACAAGAAATTGCAATCAAGGGAAGTAATCAGCTTAATGAACAGATTGGATATGCAGTCTTGCAAGCACAGAGAATGGCCATGTGACCCTGGTATAGTTTCAGCTGTGTGGAGGCTAGTTGAGTTATGTAATGACGATGATGATGCTAGTGATATGAGAGAGTTGGTTGCAGATTTCATTGCAAGAGTAAGCTCTATCTGCATTCCAAGTGAAATCCCAATTGCAAATCTAGGTTTTGATACTCTACTCGGTATCTTGTTTTAGTTTTGTGCTGGTTCTGAATTTTTCCATTAACAGTTCCGAAAGTCAGATACAGTCCATCTTGCCTATTCGCGTGTGCGACATCATGTGCAAGTTAAATAGCTATCTTTTGCTACCTTTTGTGAATCTGGTGGATTCAACAACTGCGAACGTTTAGCACCACATCTGCCCTTTGTATATATTTTGTGCTGACATCTAGTTTTACATATGCAGGTTGGTGTTGGGGATCCATATGCTGTGGTTTTCCACTTACCGGATGATTCTGAAGGCAATGTTTTTGTTTGCCAGAAGGCAAAAGTGGTGACACTAATGTAAGCATCAATCCTAATGAGGGTGTCTGTGAAGAACTTGTGAGCACTATCATTAAACTTTTACAGCAATATATATTGGATGACTCAGTGAAGATAGTGGACATCGCAGCAAAATCTCTCCGGGTAGGATATTTGAATTGCTAATAAATGCCCAAGTTTCTAAGGCGTTTCTATAATTAAATGGTATTCTGCTTTACTTATTGCCCCAGCTAGCTATATGGTTGAAAGTTTGCAAGGAGTTTCTGTATATTGCCAACTGAGAGGGGCATGAAGAATCGAGAAAAAGGGAGGTGTAGTGGGTGCAAATTTGCCGTATTTTGAAATTAAATGGAATACTGATATATTGGAGGGATAATATATGGTTTGTGGGTATTTTTAAGCTAGTCAAATCAGTGGTCATTATTTGCTCATCTTCTTAGTAGGTCAAATCAATGCTTCTTGACTAGTGTCCTCAATATTATTTTGTCTTTTTCCTTCGGGTTCACAATTTATATTTTAATGTAAAATCATATACAAAATCTTCGGACATCTGAAGGTAAAGACTTTGTAATATATGATATTTTTCCTTGTACAGAAAATACAAGTGGTAGAAGGATCCTGACGTACATGACTCTCTTATGAATCACTGTGAAAATGAAATTTATATAGATCTAGAAGATAGTTGTGAAATGCACACTGAAAGTTACAACTGTATGTACTGCATATGCTCCTGATTGAGCATCTCATCCGAAGCTACTGGTTATATGTTACAAAAAGTTTCTTTTTGTAAAGCGTTTTGACTACTTGGAATGGATATTACTTTCCGTGAGCTACTGATAATTGATTCTTAAGGAAAAAACCTAGCTAAAAACTTAGGGAAACGAAACATACACATTTGCATAAACATCTGAACAATGAGAATCCTTTTTTGTTGAGGAGATAACACACGATTGAGTATATTCCAATCAACAATGACTATTGAGATTATTTGCAGATATACATCCCTATTAGACTGACCTGTTGTCACATTTCAATGTGAAAACTTAAGGATGACTTCTTAAAATATGGAAAATAGTAGCAACAGGCTGGAGAATGAGATATAGAAGTATAATATTCTGGTAGCAGGGTTGCATTGACCTCTTGGCTAGTAGACAAAAGTTATAAGGTGCAAGATAGGTTCTTCTAGAACCTAATATTCCGAGGCAGTTTAAAACATTGATGGCCCACGTAACTTGTTCTAGTAATTTTGAATTGGTTTGAAAATCTTCTAGGTTATTCATTTTAAACTTGAGGAAATTGTGAGGAGCTAGTTGATAAGGCTGCGGCTGCTAATAAATAAAGCATAGGTGATAGTGGTGAGGATAGACTTGTTGAAGAAAATATTTTGTAAAAACTGAAGATCATACTAACAATGGGAGAACCGTCATGATGTTAAGAGTAGGCCTGACGGTCCGAAGATTGTGGATGATGACAAGGGAAGGCCAAAAGAGAAAAAAGGTCAAGAGAGGCTCGACGCAGCGAATGTGAGGGAAGGACAAAAATTGAAGGAGAGAAGGCACTGGACAACAACTTTGAAACTGCAGTTTTTGGTGAAATCATGTAGTGAGGACTACGACTGAAGGTTTTGACTTCAAATCAATATGGGTATGGTACAAACACTTCCACTAGAGGATATGAGTATTATTGAACAAATGATAAAGGGAAGCTAGGCATGGCTAGTTGAATTAAAGGGGTACCACAACACTACTAAGACCCTCTAGAAAATGCGTTAGCATGGCAAGCACAACAGCACTTAGAGGCATATAGAAGTTACCAATGCCCACAAGGACGTTGACCAAGACCTTGTTTGGCATCATAGGAGTTGTATAGCTATTTGGGATGTGAATATCAAGATATACATGGGAGATATTGGTGAAATCCTTTTTGGCAACCTCAAGAGGGTAGGCGGTGATTGCGATATGGCATAGGGTATAAGCCGAGTTGATAGGCACCTCTTGTGTTAAAACTTGTCAAAACTCCTTGCTTAGGTCAGCTCTAAGTCTATACAGAAAAACGAGTTAGGACTTGATCAAAATCTTATGTTTTGGTGTAATGTCCCCTTTCCCTCATCCAAGGCCTGAGGGCCAGTGCGAGTCCTAACCCTAGTCATGCCCAAGGGGTTACGGACGCTATGAGCTATTGGGTATGAATATCTAGTCCAGTTATTATTTTCCATTGACAGGGTTATAAAGTGCTTTCGAAGGGACTAGATGTTATGTTTTATCGTTGGGAGGGGCCACTTAACTCCTAATGTTCTAATTTTGCGTTGGGGTCACCTTTTTGGGCCATGGCGCCTTGAAGGGGAAAAAGTAACTTTAAGTTACTTTATTAATTGGGCCCTCTCTAGGAGAAAGTGCGACTTGGGGGTTTTAGGGTTTCCTTGGCATGGAAAAAGTTATAAAAGGAGAAGAGGGGTGAAAGGATATTCATTCATGCATACACTTATATTTCTTTCATGTGCAACTGCTGTTTGCAACTATTTAGCTTGTGGAGTAAGATCCCACGGGAACCCTAGCTTCGGTGGTGAGAGATCCATCCCTAGCTAGCAGGGCATTCTTCGGTAGTGAGAGATCTACCCTAGCTTGTCATTTGGAGCTGATTTCAGGGCTGTTTTACAGAGATATTTTCAGGGTTTTCAGAGATAGGGTTTTGAGGGTTTTGGTGAGTTTTGGTGGAGATATTCAGCTGGATTTCGGATCAGACCTACGGCAGCAATAAAGGAAGGGTTTGGCATCATCTACAGAGATTTTCACAAGGGTTTTGGTCATCTACCAAAGAGGGCGACTTGTTTGGGAGATTGCAGCCCTAATTTTTAGGGTTTCCAGTTGGCCGTTTTCAGATCTGAAGGTTGGAAAGTCATCTTCTATATTTGTATATGTTATTTCCCAAGTTTCATAATTTTTGCACTTGTAATCGGGAAGATATGAATTTTAGAAGTTTTCTAGCTGTTTTAGGCACGCTGTAATTTTCTGGCAGCGTTATATTGACTGAAAAATTCTAAAAATATTTCCCTTGTGTTCTTTATATTATTATCTAGTTCTCTTTAAATTTTCAAGTGATTTGAGCAGATATTTTGAGAGTTATTCATATTTTACCGTTCGCTGCCCTAGCTGTAATTTTCTGCAAAAAAAAAATCAGATTTCTGTTCGGCTGTGTTTTGTCTATCTTTTGCATATTTTACAGTGATATCCTATAAGGGATATTTCAGTGGTATCAGAGCTGTTGTTCCTCTAGCCTGTTGGGGTTGAAAGATGGGAGACAGAGACAGAGACAGTGAAGAGATGGGAGTAGATCTGATGAAACAACTGTTCACCAATATGGTGAAGCAGCAGGAGACTACCAACCTCTATTTGAGCCAGCTTACTGAGAGGTTAGCACAGGGTAGGATTGAGGCTCATGCGGAGAAAGGAGAAGCCAACAATATGGGACAACATGGTAATAGAGGTGAGAGTGGACATTCGGGACAAGGGTCCCCTCATGCTTCTACCAGGCCCTTGGGACTCCACGAGCCTTCTTTCTTGAAGGATCCGGAAGTTTCGCAGACACGACAGCCCGCAGACGTTGTGGATGAGGAATCTTGTTGGGAGAAGTACCGGACATTGAGTGAGGGTTTCCGGGACAACATGCCATTTCAAGAATGTATCAAAATGAAGATTGGTAGCAGGCCCAGGAGAGATTACCGAACCACAGGTACCTGAGTTTCAGAGGAGATTGGGACAAATCTCTATTCCGCACTTCGATGGCTCTAAGAAGTGTACCGCCCAGTCTTGGATTCAGAAGTTGAAGACTTACTTCGACTTGAATCCCATGCGCGAAGAAGATGCAATTAAGTTTGCTATCCTACACCTCGAGGGAGATGCCCATGACTGGTGGCATCATGGATTGATCACACAGGGGCACATGCATATCACTACGTATGCAGATTTTACACAGAGATTGATGAGCAGGTTCGACAGGAGGGACCCAGATAGGCACTTCAGAGAATTGACCCATTTGAGGCAGACAGGTTCTCTAGATCAGTACATTGCAGATTTTCAGAGGTTATCAGTGATGGTATCTGATGTTTCAGAGATGAGGTTGACTTCACTCTTCATGGCAGGATTGACTGACGCTTTAGCAGGATTTGTGAAGGCATTTGAGCCTTCCTCCCTACATGAGGCGATTAGGCGAGCACGTGATTTGGAGTTGTCCACTCCAAAATCGAGGTTTCCCCCTCGAATTCAGCCTAAGGTATTTCCTTCGAGAGCTGATGGTTCACAGCCGAAGGGGCCCCCACCCAGGCAGGATACCGCAAGGAGACCATTTGTATCGAGAGAGGACAGGGAGGAGTTGAGGCGAAAGAAACTATGTTTCGATTGCCGCACACCATGGGTTCCAGGACATGATTGTAGAGGAAAAGGGAAGGCCCAATTCATAGAGGTCTTCGAGGAGAGCGAGAACGAGGAGCGGTACGCTCAGGAGTTAGAGGATGAAGATGAGGAGGCATTGGATAGTGCAGGGGTTGAACAGGAGGAGGAGACTTTTCCCCATGAGACTATTGCTACTTTGTCGAGTACCCCGAGGTACAAGGCATTCAGAGTTAGGGGAATATTACAGGGTCAGAGAGTAGTAGTACTCATTGATAGTGGGGCAACCCACAATTTCATTGATGCATCTTTGGTAGAGAAGCGGGGATTACAGGCAGAAGACTTTGAGGGTTTCAATGTAGTGGTAGCCAATGGTGAGTCCATGAGATGCATGCAGCGAGTTCCGCAGTTGAGTATCACCATGGGTAACCATACAGTCACCGATGACTTCTATGTGGTTGGTATTGGAGAGACCAACCTTGTGCTCGGTGTACAGTGGCTCCATTCTCTTGGAGAATTTCGGACTAACTTTCAGACGATGGAACTCAAGTTCAAGTCCGAGGGGAAGAATGTAACCTTGAGGGGTTTATCTTCAGATGCACCCAGGGTTGTTTCAGCAAAGAGGATCGAGAGGATTCACAGACACAATGGGGTTGATTGGGCAGTACAGTGCTTGGTTTCTACCAAGAAATCAGAGGATGGACAACCAGAGTATCATGTGGATATACAGGGGCTATTGGACAAGCACAGTACAGTTTTTAGCGACATACCACCTGGTGTACCTCCAGATAGGGGATTTGAGCATGTGATTGAGCTTGAGGACACTAGACCAGTAGTTACTACTCCTTACCGTCACCCCAAACGGTTTAAGGATGAGATTGAGAGGACCATCCATGAGCTTATTGACATGGGACACATTAGGCCGAGTTCTAGTCCTTTTGCTTCTTCGGTGGTGTTGGTGAAAAAGAAGGATGGGACCATGCGGATGTGCATCGACTATCGGGCATTGAACAAGAAGACAATCAAGAACAAATATCCAGTGCCACGCGTATTGATGAGCTACTAGATGAGCTACAAGGGGCAATCTATTTTTCTAAAATAGATTTGCGATCTGGATATCACCAGATCAAGGTTAGGGAGCAGGATGTGCATAAGACCACTTTCAGATGCCATTATGGACATTTTGAGTTTCTAGTGATGCCATTCGGACTGTCTAATGCACCAGCTACATTCCAGTCTTGCATGAACCACGTGTTCAACCGCCATTTGCGGAAGTTTGTATTGGTTTTCTTTGATGATATATTGGTCTACAGCAGGACTTGGGAGAGCCATATCCGCCACCTTGACAAGATATTGGGAATATTAGAAGCTAATTTGCTATATGCAAAAGCTTCTAAATGTGAGTTTGGCATGACAGAGTTGTTATATTTGGGATATGTGATTGGTGGAGGGGGAGTAAAGGTGGACAGAGAAAAATACAGGCAATTTTGGATTGGCCACCACCCAGGACATTGACACATTTGAGGGGATTCTTGGGACTGTGCACCTATTACAGGAGGTTCGTGAAGAATTTCTCACGGTTGACTGCCCCACTGACAGATTTGACCAAGAAGGGAGCTTTCGCTTGGTCAGAAGTGGCACAACAGATTTTTGATCATCTCAAGGAGGTGATGAGTTCATGCCCCGTCCTTGCATTACCAGATTTTTCTCGGCCATTTGTTCTAGAGTGTGATGCATCAGGTGAGGGGGTTGGAGCGGTGCTTATGCAGGATAGGCATCCCATTGCTTACGAGAGTCGGAAATTGAGCCCAATGGAGAGGGGGTACTCGATTTACGACAAGGAGATGTTGGCCATCATGCATGCTTTGGCCAAATTCAGACAGTACCTTGTGGGCAGCAAGTTCGTGGTACGTACAGATCACAATAGTTTGAGGTTCTTTTTGGGGCGAAGGATCTCAATGACCGCCAACAGAGATGGGTGAACAAGGTACAAACGTATGACTTTGACATAGAATACACTAGAGGTAAGAATAATGTTGTTGCTGATGCTTTATCTAGGAGGCCTTACCTTACTACTATGTTGAGTTCTATGTCCGAAATTTCAGCAGATTGGAAGGCTCACATACTTGTTGAGTACTCCAAGAATCAGTTTGCATGCGAGATCATGGATGGTATTATCAAAGATGACCGATACAGGGTGGTAGATGATCTCATTTTCTACAAGGATCGGATTTTCCTTGTACCGGGGTCTAAGATGAAGGACAAGATCCTTCGTGCAGTACATGACACACCACTAGCTGGACACCCCGGATATTTCAAAACATACAGGTACATCAGGGAGAGATTCACTTGGAAGGGGATGAAGGACCAAACCAAATCGGACGATGTCCTTAATCATGTCCTTATGAGAGCAGAGTGTATGGTTTGCACAAGAAACCAAATCGGAGCATTCTTTTCTGTAGGATTACTTGACCTCTGACGAGCTTCCCATCCCCGAAGATGCAAATGATAGTGGGAGAGCATATCGATGGACTTCATCACAGGACTCCCTATGGTGCATGGGCACAATTGCATTTATGTGGTAGTTGATCGATTGACCAAGTATGCACACTTCTTTTCTCTACCTAAGAAGCATGAGGCAGCTGACTTGGCTCGGGTATTTTATACATGGATTTTTTATGGTCCATAAGGCTACATGGGTTGCTAAAAATATTATCTTCCATGTGTCATGCCTAAGATTTTCATGAGCACCTTTTGGCGGATGGGATTTTTTAGAACGGACTTATTATTGAGGTCACCGAGTTGAAGGGTTTGCCTCTTGAGGATGCTACTTGGGAAGGAGAACAGATTCTACAGCATCCTAGTTTGCATTTGCTTGGGGACAAGCAAATTTTGGGAAGGGAGGACTGTAATGTCCCCTTTCCCTCGTCCAAGGCCTAAGGGCCAGTGCGAGTCCTAACCCTAGTCATGCCCAAGGGGTTACGGAAACGTTATGAGCTATTGGGTATGAATATCTAGTCCAGTTATTATTTTCCATTGACAGGGTTATAAAGTGCTTTCGAAGGGACTAGATGTTATGTTTTATCATTGGGAGGGGCCACTTAACTCCTAATGTTCTAATTTTGCGTTGGGGTCACCTTTTTGGGCTATGGGAAGGGAAAAAGTAACTTTAAGATACTTTTTTAATTGGGCCCTCTCTAGGAAAGTGCAACTTGGGGGTTTTAGGGTTTTCTTGGCATGGAAAAAGTTATAAAAGGAGAAGAGGGGTGAAAGGATATTCATTCATGCATACACTTATATTTCTTTGATGTCTGCAAATCTTGCTGTTTAAACTATTTAGCTTGTGGAGTAAGATCCCACGGGAACCCTAGCTTCGGTGGTGAGAGATCCACCCCTAGCTAGTAGGGCATTCTTTGATAGTGAGAGATCTACCCTAGCTTGTCATTTGGAGCTGATTTCAGGGCTGTTTTACAGAGATATTTTCAGGGTTTTCAGAGATAGGGTTTTGAGGGTTTTAGTGAGTTTTGGTGGAGATATTCAGCTGGATTTCGGATCAGACCTACGGCAGCAATAAAGGAAGGGTTTGGCATCATCTACAGAGATTTTCACAAGGGTTTTGGTCATCTACCAAAGAGGGCGACTTGTTTGGGAGATTGCAGCCCTAATTTTTAGGGTTTCCAGTTGGCCGTTTTCAGATCTGAAGGTTGGAAAGTCATCTTCTATATTTGTATATGTTATTTCCCAAGTTTCATAATTTTTGCACTTGTAATCGGGAAGATATGAATTTTAGAAGTTTTCCAGCTGTTTTAGGCACGCTGTAATTTTCTGGCAGCATTATATTGACTGAAAAATTCCAAAAATATTTCCCTTGTGTTCTTTATATTATTATCTAGTTCTCTTTAAATTTTCAAGTGATTTGAGCGGATATTTTGGGAGTTATTCATATTTTACTGTTCGCTGCCCTAGCTGTAATTTTCTGCAAAAAAACAGATTTCTGTTCGGCTGTGTTTTGTCTATCTTTTGCATATTTTACAGTGATATCCTATAAGGGATATTTCATTTGGGCTCAAGATGGTAAAAACATTCAATGCCTTTGATTTATAATTAAGGTTGGCTTGTCAATTTTAATCAAGTGAAGGAGAACACATTTTGGCCCACAATATCCTCAAATGTTTGACGTAGTCGTTTTGCGCCTTGGACTAATGGCCAACACTTAGCACATATTGATTTCCCGCTTTATGCGTACGTGTCTATGTTTGCATCCCACGTCCGTGTCCTGCTTTTCCTCTCGCTCCAAAGTCTCTCGAAGCTCCGATGTTCGACATGTGTCTTGAAAGACACGTGGAGGTGATTGATGAGCAGACTTGTCTCTCGCCTTGATTAGGACATTGAACTTTGTGAAGCGTCGATCGATGAAAAGTGTCTTAACTCTTAAGGAACATGTTGCGAGCATCGATTCTATGCGCCCTTTCAAATTTGTGAGCTAGTTTTCCAAGCTTCATAGAAAACCGATGGTGGACACGTGGACTAGAGAGACACATGGTGGTCATCTATGTGCAAGACTATCTCAAAGATTTCCTCTTGGCTTCTTCACTCCACATGAGGGCCGAGCCAACGACGGAGAGCTCATAACAAGGTAGACACTTTGCATGAGAATCTATGAAACCTTTGATTTGCTGCATTGCACTTGTGACGGGCTTAAAATTATCGGCTTACTTGAGTGCAAAAGAAAGCTCGAGAACATCATGACTGCATGACAGGGGCCTTGGTTTTTCCTCCATATTTTTCATTGAGACCTTCATTTGACCTAAACATGATACCATGAGAAAGATCTTTCAAAGGGCCACCTGATTTGAGCATGATTTTGGAGAAGATTGAGAGATTGAAGAGAACCTCATGACAATTTTGGTGGTTTATAGATGCGAAAAAGTGGCTCAAATGCTGCCCAAATAACTTGATGCTTTTAGGTCATATTGATCTCTTTGAGAAGATGCCTTTGAGCTATCATCACCTCGAGTTCCTACAAAAACACAAAGGAGGAGGTTAGGCGAGTCGTTGATTAAGGATGACTGTTATAGTGGGCGAAACGTTTATAATCATGACCGATTGAGGTAAATGACCGCTCAAACTTAATTTATTCCTCCCGATCTCATAGGAAGACCTTGATCCTGTGGCGAGTTTACCCTAAAAAAATATCTCTTTTCTCCTTGGAAGTAAAGGCATCCAATCATTAGTTTGCTATCTCATAAGGTTTTTTTGAGGATTTATGGTAAAATATCTTGTGTCCCTAGATTTCACCACGAAATGGGACTACCCATTTAAAAAAATTTGTTCTTTTTAAAATAACGGGTCAATTTATGTTTTTATTGCCATAAGATGTCTATATTACATTAAGATATTCCCATGAATCATATGAGCCAATTTCGACATATACCCGGATCTTTGAAACTCATTTTATTCTTTCGCCAAGTTTTGTCTCATGGAAAATTTTTATTTAATTATTTATCAAATAAATAAAGCCCCGTTTGATGTAAATTGTGCTCCGGTTGAATCTGTTGAAGTTTTGCATGTCTCGTATTCACACATCTCGTTTTTATTTATTTCTTTCGCGTTTTCTCTAGTATTCCCGTGGTCTTTCTGTTTAATTCCCTTGGTCCGTTCTTTGTCCTGTATAGTCTGTTTAATTGCCTGGAACATCTGGAGATCATTTACGGCCGCTGCACCAGAAGGAATCAACCTCATAAAGAAAACTTCTGATAAAAAAAGATGAAGTCAAGCACAAAAAGCCTCTCCTAGGCAAGTCACACTTTTTGGAATAAATAGATCTAAGCTGCAATGGGAATTTTGGTAGTGGCAGGCAGGCGGGAATTTCTTACTTGCCTTGCAGGGTACTTTTTCCCATGAAGTCAAAGTCACTTAAGTTAGATGGGAATTTTGGTAGTGGCGGTGCAGCAATAATTTCTTACTTACCTTGCAGGGTACTTCTTCCCATGAAGTCAAAGTCACTTAAGCTGCAATGGGAATATTAGAGGTGGCAGGCAGGTGGGAATTTCTTCCCTGCCTCAGCAGGTAAAAATTTCCATTATAAAAGAAAAATCACTTAAAGCACCGTAAGAATTTCTTACCTGCCTTGCAGGTAAAAATTCCCATGATGAAAGTCAAATCACTTAAGTGGAAGAGGGGATTTTTGGAGCTGCAGTGTAGGGTGAAAATTCCCATCAAGCTGACTTCTTATTTTTAGCAACTACCCTTGCCAAAAAGTGCGACCCACCTTGGGTGAATAACAATGCATTTAATAATATTTATTAATGGTTTATTCACCCAATTTTGGCACCATAAATAGAAGGAAAGTCAATGCAAGTGGAAGAGCTTAGGAGAAGTCAAGGATGCATGTTAAAAATAAATAAAATAAATAATTTAAAAAACAACTAGCGGTATGCGAGACTTGGGTGCCCAAATTGGATGAATAAACATGGCTATTAATTAATTAAATTGTCGAAATAGGAAAAGACAATTATTAAAAATAGCATCTTTGGAGGTTATTTAAACATGGGACGCCATAAGTGAGAGACAATTAATTCTTTTGACGAGGATTGCAGCCTAGACATGTTTTAGTGCCAAAAGGAGGATTTTGCATTAAGTGAATTTTCCATTGCCGGAAAACTTCCAGTTTTGGTGCCTAGGGTTGGAATAGCCTAATTTTGGTCATTCTGAGCATCTGCATGTTGGTATATGTGCCCGGGTGAATTAAATAATATTTTTGCTTGCTTTACATGCAAGCAAAACCTCAAATTTTAGGGCAGCAGGCTTTATATGCAGATTTTGGTGATAAAAATCAAGTATTCATGCCATGGACTCCATCTTTGTCTGAATAAATTGTAGGTATTCATCACAGGTGCTCAAATCAATGTTAGGTACATTGAATATATCTTTTGAATTTGAAGAAGTTGCCAGATCTACACAAATTGATCCAATTACAAGGGATTCCGGCAGAATTAAAAGAAAAAGAGCTCATACAAAGATTAATCCAGCCATGTTGAAGCATGATGAAAGAAAAGGATCAGCAAAATCATGCATAGCTTCCAGATTTTATGAAGTCAATGATACAAACATAGGCCCTAAACCTATCACCAATTTAATTGATAGATCCAGATCTCATAATTGCAAAGGCTTCCAACAAAAATTCATCCTCTTGTTTCTAACGTAGCCCGTGTAGAAGTCAGTGCATGGAAAATTCCTTTCAAGAGCTTGTGCATGTGCTCCCAAGCTTCTAGTTGAAGCCTTCATTGAATTTACTTGTACTTTCCTTCACCCGGAGTGTTTTCCAGAATTTTTAATTGCTCATATGCAATTAAAAATAAAAATGATGAGTTTTGTCTGAATTATTTACGGCAAATATTGCATTGGTGCATGTACTGGAGAAGAAATGTATAAACTTTAAGGATAGAAGGGAAGACAGGTCAAAGGCAATACCTGCAAGCAAGTCACAGTCATCCATAGCCTCCAGATCCATTTTGGTGAGAATCAAAGGCAAAAGAGTCGACCGCATGTAGAATATGGAAGAACTAGACTGAAAGGGTTGCAACTTTCTTTTTATTTCTTTTCCTCTTTCTTTAATTTTCTTTGACAAAGTAATTGAGCGATCAATTAAAGTATAAAATTTAAGTGATTGATTTAAAAGCCGTTACTTGAAGAAGCCAATTACTTGAAAATAGGTGGCGGCGTGCAAAATAGGAGGTTCTATTTTTCAATTATAAATCATGCTTGTCATGCAAAGAGGAATTCCAAGAGGAAGATTGCCAGCTGTTTCCCTTTTCATATCTTCCGCATGCGGGAATTTATTTAAATTCCTATTTTTAATTGCCTTTTATACACTATAAATATAGGAAGAACCTACAGGTTAAAGGAGGAGAATTTGTAATCAACATTCTTGTGTTCCAGACTTTGAGCTGAAACTCTTGATATCTTTTTGCAAGCTAAGGAATAGAGAGGAGACAGATTTTCAGAGAACTTTGTGTCAACGGTGCACTTGTTTCTTATTTCTTTTTAGATCTTTGCATAAACTTTGTGTTATCTTAGATCTTTGCATAAACTGTGTTATCTTAGATCTGGATCTGAAACTATCATTTGCTTTAAATTATGTATTTCAAGATCTATTTGTTTTATCTATGTGCATGTGATCAACTCTGTGAACTATTGATTGGGTTGCACATCTTCTCTCCTTTCTTCCTTGTATGTCTATTATTTTCCTCTTCTACAGATATTTCCTTTCTCTTACAGTTGCTTACTTGTTGCAAAACTGTCTAGTTATGGTTCATGAGCTACATAGTTAAAGTAATACCAACAGATAGATATTAGAAAATATAATTGACAAAATCTTACACGGGAGCCTCACCGGTAAATGAGGGAGATTTATCTCATGACTGCCTAGGTTTTCAGTTGTGTAGAAAATCTAGCCAACAATATCTCTCAAGCTATGATTTATGGCTTGATATCATCATTATCACTTGCAGAGATCCCGAGAATATGCCAAAGAGTGGTCTTGGGTGGATCATTTCAATTGAACAACCTTGTAGTACTCTAGAAGCCAAGTAAAAGGATAAATGTGGGGAAAGGAGATATTTTGTAGCATCTTTTTATTCCCTTGTCCTTCTCTTCTCGTTGTCTCATTTATATAGTTAGTTGAGCTCTATTGTTGAAGCATCCTATTTTGAATGCAAGGTTACTTTGCCCAATTGGTTGACCAAACATTACGAGTTGTAGACCTTTGATTTAACCATGTGCGATGTAATATGATGTTCACTATCGCTATCTTATGCCCTTTAGCTTGTATTCTTGTCATTTGGCCTCTGCTCACTGTCATCCGGCCTTTGTTACGTCATTTATTGGTTCTTCAAATGAGTTCTTTTGCTGCCCCAAACTCCTTTGTAATTTAGGTATCGACATATGATGGCCTCTCTTGGGCTTACTACCAATCTTCATCATGCAATAATCTGGAAATGACATATTATCTCTGAATCCCTTGCTCAAAGATTG
Organism: Taxus wallichiana var. yunnanensis; assembly: GCA_018340775.1. Taxonomy (NCBI): domain Eukaryota; kingdom Viridiplantae; phylum Streptophyta; class Pinopsida; order Cupressales; family Taxaceae; genus Taxus; species Taxus wallichiana. The sequence goes on along the minus strand of CM031239.1, from coordinate 768,005,056 downwards.
GTATTTACTCCAACAAGAATCCTCATCCATCACCTTTGTTGGCTGCCCTACATGTGACGTTTCAGAATCTTTCAAGAAAGAGGGCTCATGAAGACTAAAAGACTTGTTAGATGAATGGGGAGATCGCTGCCCTGAATTACTATTCTCACAATTTTCCCTTTTATCCGCTTTGAGGCCCAAATCTATCCTGTGATAGTCTCTCCGTGAGTTGACTTAAATAGAGGTTTGTAGTCTCCTGCTGCTTAACTATATTGGTGAATAATTTTTCATTAAATCCACATTGAGATCTTTGTTGTCACCCATTTTTAACCCACACAGGTTGGAGGAACAACAACTCTAATACCACTGAAATATCCCTTTTCTAGATTTAATTTATATTCAAGATTTCCGACCAATATTTCACAAATAACAATCTAATTTTTATGACAGTCGTATATAGAAAAATATGACAGCAAAGTACAGTTATGGCAGCAAGGTATAAAGTAAGAAAATAACCAATATATTCACTTTTATTGCAATTAAACTAACATGCAATGACATGCAAGCAACATGCATGACATGCAAGTAACATGCATCAACATGCAATGACATTCATGTAACATGCATCAAGATTTTCAACCAAAATTTATGAAATAACAATATGATTTTTATGACAAGAGTATGTAGAAAAATATGACATCAAAGTACAATTATGGCAGTGAGGTATAAAATCAGAAAATAACCAATATCTTCACTTTTATTGCAATTAAACTAACATGCAACAACATGCAAGTAACATGCATCAACATGCAATGACATGCATCAACATGCAATGACAAGAAGTTTCCACTGATAAAATAGATGATCTCTCTTACTGAATATGGTTGTCTTCTCTTTTTGGACTTGAAACTGGATCAACAAGCCTCTAAAACTCTGAATTTGACAACCCGATCTAAATAGACTCCACAATAGCAAACTAGGGCTGGATCTTTCACCATCGAAGAGTGCTCTACTAGCTAGGGATAGATCTTTCATTACCGAAGCTAGGGTTCTTGCGAATTTCACCTCCACAAGGAAGGAAAGCACAAACAAGAGTTGCTTCAATATCAAAATAGGTGAGTATGAATGAATCCTGTTGTCCCCCAAGCGCTTCCTTTTATAACTTCTCATTGCAACAAAAAGCCCAAAAGAACCCTAATCACCCCCTTGGGTCTTTTCTTTAATTAATTAAAATAACTTAAGTCAATTTATTCCCCACATGCCAAAAAGTGCACTTAAGTCACCCCAACAAAGAATTAGAACATAAAGTTTCATATATTCACCCATTACTTGAGTCATCGACTAAATATAACATAAAGTACCTTAGGGGAGCATCTCACAACTTTATTTCACTTAAGTCACCTTAAAGTACGTGTCCAACATCGAAACATAACCTATAAGTGAAATGAAGGTGTAAACCATACCCAATAACCATCAACATCACTAGCTCCTTGGACATGACCAAGGCTAAGACGGATGAAAGGCCTCCTGAGGCCACCTACTCGAAATGACATTACAAGAGGTTTTCGTCCCCAAAAGCAAGAACAAGCAACTCTAAGGTTACTTTGCTCCAATAAGATAAATTGCGCCAAAGTCTAACTTTCAAATGAGCTCTTACATCTTTTATATCCTTCAATTGGCGCCAAAGTATAAAAAGAAAGGCCGACTTGTATAAGAAAGGAAAACACTAAAGAAAATATAAAATATTAGTAGAAAAACATATCATAAAGGTGCTCAAGGTTCTCCTCCTTCATCTTTGCTTCTTTGCCATGGAGAAGGAATGGCAAGAAGACCAAATATCAAGTGCTTAGGTGGGAAAAAGGGACATTACAGTCCTCCCTTCCCAAAATTGCTTGTCCCCAAGCAATTGCAAACTCATTACATTCGTTGCCCCAACTTCTTCTTCCTCTTTCTTTTGAGGATCTTCATCCTCCAATGGTGAAGGTGGCATCCTTGACAAAGCATCCGCAACCACATTTTGCTTCCCTTTCACATACTCAATGTCAAAATCAAATGCTTGGAGTCTACTCACCCATTTTTGTTGCGGTCATTCAATTCCTTTTGATGAAGAAAGAATCTCAAGCTATTGTGGTCGGTTTTGACTACAAACCTTCCACAAAAATGATATTGCCTAAACTTAGTTAAGGCATGCATGATGGCAAGCATTTCTTTATCATAAATGGAAAGCTTCTTCTCATGATCTTTCAATTTCCTACTTTCAAAAGCAATGGGGTGCTGATTTTGCATCAAAACTGCACCTATACCCTCACCGGAAGCATCACATGCAAGCTCAAATGGTTTAGAAAAATCTGGAACAGCGAGAACCGGGCAAGAACACATCACCTTTTTCAGCTCTTCAAAGGCTACATGGGCTGATTTGGACCAGCTGAAAGCATCCTTCTTTGTTAGAGAAGTCAAAGGGGCTGCAATTTGTGAGAATCCCTTCACAAACTTCCTGTAGTATGAGCATAAACCCAAGAATCCTTTCAAGTGAGTAATGTTGGTTGGTGTTGGCCAATTCATGATTGCTTGGATCTTACTTTGATCTACATGAACCCCATGAGCATTGATAACATGCCCCAAGTACAAAATCTCATTCATACCAAACTCACATTTAGACTTTTTTGCATATAAAGACTGCTGCTCCAAAATTTCCAGCACTATATCCAAGTGTTGGAGGTGCTCCTCCCATGACTTACTATAAATCAAAATATCATCAAAGAACACCAACACAAATTTTCTTAATTGCTTACCAAAGATGTGATTCATGCATGATTGGAATGTGGCCGGGGCATTGGTCAATCCAAATGGCATGACAAGGAATTCGAAATGCCCAAAGTGACATCTAAAAGCAGTCTTGTGCACATCTTCTTCTCTAACTCTTATTTGATAATATCCGGACCTCAAATCTATTTTGGAGAAATAGATTGCTCCATGCAATTCATCTATGAGCTCATCAATCCTTGGAATGGGGTACTTGTTCTTAATTGTCTTCTTGTTGAGCACACGGTAGTCCACACACATTCTTAGAGTACCATCTTTCTTTTTGACCAACACTACGGAAGAAGCATAAGGGCTGGAACTAGGCCTTATCAACCCCATATCCAACAATGTTTTGATTGTTTTCTCAATTTCTTCCTTGTAAATGTGTGGGTGGCGGTAGGGGGTTGTTATGACCGGTTTGGTACCCGGTTCCAACTCAATGACATGTTGGAATCCCCTATCTGGTGGCAGCCCATGCGGTAACTCATTGAAAACTTTAGCATGCCTATCAAGTATGGGCTGAATATCATCATGAAAAGTAGATTGAATGGAAATAGAAGAGTTAGCTCTTACCAAACAATGGGCTGCCCAAGCAACCTGCCCCTTTTTGAAGGTTCTTTCCATGCTTTTCGCTGTCACAACTTGTGGAATTCCACCTTTCATGCCATGCAACACTACCTCTTTGTTTTCCACCTTAAATTTCAGCTCCATGCTTTGATAATTTTGGGAAAACTCTCCTAAAGAATGAAGCCATTGTACACCCAAAACCAAATCAGATTCACCAATGCTAATACATAGAAATCATCCCTTACCATGTGCCCTCCCAAGGTGAGTGTGAGCTGAGATATCTTCCTTGTGCAAGGAAGTATGAAGCCATCCACAACCGTACATTGAAACCTTTGAAATTTTCAGCCTTCAACTTTAATTTCTTCACCAAACTCTCATCAATAAAATTATGTGTGGCTCCACTATCAATCAAAACCACGGTTATATAAAAACCACGAAGATCCCATACAAAATCATCCTAGTGGTCTAATGAAGCCAGCCTTTACGGTGGGGCGAACGATGATCCTATTAGGATACTTCAAGAAAGTGGAAAACATGGATGATTCTGGTGGCCTAAAATAGCAATAGAGGAAAAGTTAAATAGGAGGAAGAAAACTTGGATGAAGCAAAACAACGAGTGGATGAGCAAATGGGGCATTAGCATACAGGAGTGTCCTAGCACTAACGAAGAAATAAAAAATTATGTGAGAGAGAAATTCAGAAATATCATGTGGAATAAGTAGCTTCTCAGGCTGAAAAGGGAATCTTCAACCTTAATTACACTTCAATATAGGATTTTGTGGCAGCACCTTCAAGAAAGGTCCTTCTTTATTGAATACTATGTCAAGAATTTTAATCCCACATGTGATCATGGGCAAAAACACTATATTGGAGCGATGATAAAGTGGAAGGCTAAAATGTTAATTGCAGCTAAAAACTAGTTCACATCATCTTAGGTGTGAAACCGGGAGATGGAAAATGCCCAAAGAGGAGTGGTCAGAAAGGGTTTGTCAGTTTTGCATGTCGGGCTTGGTGGAATCGGAATGGCATTTTGTCATGGAATGTGTAGCTTATGAGGACATATGGAGCAATTACGTGGATATTTTAACAGTGGATGATCTTACAACTTTGTTTGAAGAGGAAAGGGTGGTAAAAACAACAGATTTCTTGATCAAAATTCATAGCAAGAAGAATCAAGATTAGCAAAGAACTAGGAAGAAAGGCAGAAGTAGCGGTTATTTTGGGCATTTTTTTATGTTTGGCTGCCTAGTTTGTGTTTGCACATTTCCTACATGGTTACTCCATAGACTGCTTTCGGTCTCATGGGCGTCATTAAAAATTTCATTCATTAATGATGACAATAGTACCTTTTGACCATGAAGATCACCCTTCACATGAAATGGGTGATATCTAGGTGCCCCGGATAATGTAGCAAGAGTGCCCTCGAAGCTTCTTTATGTCCTCCTCTACCACAACATCATTATGCCTAGCTTCATCAACAATGTCATCATCATCATCACAATCTGAAATTACTTCAATATAATGAACCTTACCTTTTCCCAAGCAACGATGTCCCGGAGTCCATGGATCTTTGCATGAAAAACACAAATTCTTCCTTCTTAATTCATTCTTTGCTTCCTTCTCATGGCTGGTTTTCTGCAGATCCGTGTGAGCATGAGGCACTTTTTGAAGAGGTCTCTTTGGCTGGTCCAAAGGGATGCTTCTAGGCTGCTTGGGGGCTTGTTCCCCTCTCCAATTGACCTTAGGAACACTGTTGATTGCTGCTGATTTTGGGGCAGCACCTTCAAGATCAAGAGCCTTCTTTATTGCCTCTTGTAGAGACAAAGGATCAAATGCACGAACTAACCCCCTTAGGGGCTCAATCAAACCCTCTACAAAAAGCACAATGAGTCTTCTTTTCGGAACACATCCATAATCATGACGGAAAGCCTCTGAAAATCAGCCACATACTCCTCTACGGTACCTTGTTGTTTCAATTGTGCAAGCTCACGGAAATGTACCTTGGATCCACTCTATCAAATCTATCAATGAGCCTTTGACAAAACTCATCATAGGCATGTATCTCACTATGCCCTTGTGTCACAAGTCCATGAAACCACCACTCATGGGCAATGCCCTCAAGATGTAAAGTGGCAAATTTAATGGCATCTTCTTCCACCATAGGCTTCAAAGACAAATAAGTATTCAATTTTTGAATCCAAGCCCTAGCGGTACCTTTTGTAGATCCATCAAATGTAGAAAAAGATAACTTACCCAAAGCATTTTGTACCTCTCTTTGTGGCATGGCATGCCTAGGCTCGGGCCTAGATCTTCCTCTATCCAACCCCATGAACTCGGCAAGAGAAATGGCATCACGGATCTCTCTAGACAAGGCCATATATTCCTCATAACTCGCTGCAATATTTCTTCTTCCCATCGGTCTTGCCTCTTCTTCCGGAATGGCCTCCTCTCTAGGAAGGAAAGTGGGCCTCCAACTCGATCCTCGAGCTGATTCATTAGGTCGCTTGGCATTATGGGCTCCACTCGAACTCCCTTCACCATTTTGAACCCTTGGTTCAATGATTCTTTGGAGGGAAAGAGCTAGGAAGTCCATGGTATCGGCGAGCCTCTCTTGGCCGGCAATTAGCTTGTCAACCTTAGCTTCCTGAGAATCGTGATCAGCCATATGTCCCTCTTCTCTTGGCTGGTCCTCTTTGTTTGCCTTCTTCCTCCTTTGATAGTAGATGTACCCCTTGTTGCCTTCTTCCATAAACCCTAGGCCTTTTGAAGATCTGAGCTTTGATACCACTGTAATGACCCTTTTAAGGGTTTTAACCACACACAAAAATGCAGATCTGATTTTTAAATTGCGGCAGACTGTAAATGCAAAATTAGCGACTATATCTACCATGAAATATGCTAAAAAAATGCCATGAAACACCTTGAATCCACTTGCCACAATTATATATATATTTTATGAGATAATAAGAGCCAAAATCGCAAAGAAATACTGAGGAACTCACTGCTAGAACTTAATTATGAATTGAATATTGCAGCCACAAGACGATTATAAATCTAGGGCATAGAAACCACCGAGTTATCACCAACTTCAGATTTTGGCTTGAGAAAATATCACAAATCAGATTATCAAACCACATTACCCAAATAGTTCACCAATTGCTCAAAACCCTACCCAAGGTAGGTCGCTCCACCCCTAATAAATCAATAACAAGTTGGAAATGACAAGTATCTCTCCAAATCAGCCTTTAATATCGATCCCAAGCCAAGGAGAAGAGTTTTTGTCCTTCCCTTAATGTCCAGAAGGGTTTTCGTCCTTCTAGGCAAGTCGCATAAGGAGGTTTTCGTCCCCAAATGCAAGAACAAGCAGCTCTAAGCTCACTTTGCTCCAATAAGATAAATTGCGCCAAAGTCTAACCTTCAAATGAGCTCTTAGATCTTCTTTTATATCCTTCAATTGGTGCCAAAGTATAAAAAGAAAGGCCGACTGTATAAGAAAGGAAAACACTAAAGAAAATATAAAATATTAGTAGAAAAACATATCATAAAGGTGCTCAAGGTTCTCCTCCTTCATCTTTGCTTCTTTGCCACGGAGAAGGAATGGCAAGAAGACCAAATATCAGCTCTTAGGTGGGAAAAAGGGACATTACACCGACAATCTTGATATTTGTTACTTAGCAATGACTTTGTGTTAGGGCTCTTGTATGGGAGCCTTAACCAGATCTTATTACTTTCAAAAGTAGTCAAACACTTTTCATAGCTTAAGAAGACTAGTTACAATTACATCCCCATGGGTCACTATATAGTGCATGATAAGTGATAAATTTACATTCAAGTGCCAATTTTCATAATACGCATTGCAAAAGAATGGTACTCAAAAGAGTTTGTAGAGGTAGAAGTTTCAAAAGTAAAATGATGGGATTGGAAATGAATCTGAGGAAATGAAAGGTAAGCATATTCCTTATGTGGAACCATTAAAGGCTTAACCTTGGTTAATAAAGTTCATTATAAAGTTTTTAGCTTTACTATTGTTAGGGCTTGCGTGCCTTGTTCCAGACAAAGATTTTTGAGGAGACGCTGCAAATATTTGTGGATAAGATCTTATGAGAGATATTTTTGTGGAATGTATCTGGATTGTTGATAGAGGATGTGTCTTGTTGGAGTTATATTTGTGTTTGTGTGGTTGTAATCTGTGCATGTGGCACACCTTCCATCGCCTTTCTTCTGTTTAAATATTGTAAACCTCTCTATACATCTATTTTTCTTGTCATTTCCCTTGGAATTGTTTTGCTCTCTCAGGGGGTTCTTGCTGTTGCACATGGTTGTTTGTAGTGGTACTTTAATCACATGGGTTGGGGCCTTACTGCTTTGGGCTTACCTCTCTGTTATTTTTAGTGTTTTTATTCTTTTTTGTTTAGTTAGTCTTTGATCCTAAGGGTCCTTTTTACCCTTGCATTTTCTATTGCAATTGTATGTATTCTTGAGTTACATTGACCTACTTTTGGTCATTCATGGGCTTTAATATAATATAATTTCATTTAATTATGAATTCATAGCCCTAGAGTTTGCTTTCTAGTTTAATGTTAGTTAATCTCTGAACTATATGCTATTATTTATATTTTTAAGCATTTACTCAGGATTCAGTGGCTATTTCTTTGTTCATAGTTTGAAGTTATATGTGAATGGTTTGGCCTTTTGGTAGTGCTGAATTTCTGGCCTCTGACATGTATGGAGGAGTTATGGCTAATATTAGTTTGTGTTGGGCGATTGCTGTGTGTTTCATTCATACCTTTGGAAGGATAGAAGATGCACACTTTTTGCTGCATCGCATTTTTAATCCTGGATTGTTTCCTCACCCTTTTCATCCAAAGATTTCTGTAGAGGGTACTAGGATGGGGAAGCCAACCTTCCTTCTGAGGCTGTCCTAGATTAATATGTTTAGTATTTCCACAATTATAGAGGTCAATTTTGAAAATAGTATATGGTGAGCCACAATAGTTTGACACCATATGAGATGTACATAAAAGCGAGGACACATGAAAAAAAAAAAATGAAGCGTATAAAAAGCACAATCTACATGTACCCTCACGATCTGCATATAAATATAGGGACCCAACACAATCCTAGGGCATTAGAAATACTGTTCCCATGCTTAGAGATTAAACATTATTTTTTTAGGGATTCCCATATTGTGAAACTCATTATCTCTCACATTAATAAGTTTTCTGAACTTCTTGAATATATCCCTGCATAAAGCTTTAGTAATCTTTCCTTGGTGGGGAAATATTGTAAATAGCTCTAAACAAAAATGCTGATTATGTGACCATCCACTCTTATGCTGAAAAATGACATGGCACTCCTACATCTTAATATGCCCCCACACCATATGAGAAAATCATTCAAATAAATAATAGTGGCATAGTTTGAATGCCGTAAAATTTTCCTGGACACAAGATTTGAGAGTCACAATTTAAATATTCAAATGCATTTGATCTTTGCTCTTTATTTTTGGGTTCACATTGTTCTGGTTTGTTTTTCCTCCAATCTAAGCATGCACAATTTTTACATGCAGTTTTTTTTTGGGTTGGGCAATCTATGTTAAATATTCATTAGTTAGATTTTTACTTGTTCAATATGGATTTATAACAATTACCTAGTTTAATGTTTAATGCAAGAAACAAACAACGAGTTTTTGTGACATCGTTATATTTTTACATGTCCCTTGGACTTGTCTGTTTGAACTGAGTAGTGTGTGTTTTCTGCAGGGTTTACTTTCAACCGAGAAAGGTCAGAAGGCTCTTCAATCTCTTGGATCTGTTGAGAGATCCTATATTGTGGTAAGTCATCAAATGCTGGTCTTCTGGAATCAATATATGATGCAAGCTTTGAGATCTAAATATTAGATAGCATGCTGACAACTTGAAACAAATAACTTTGATCCCAAGTTCATTCTTCATTTTTATGGTAATTCTCATGCACATTTGAGAGGATGATATTGCCACTCAAAAGTGCTGAGGGTAATATGATTAATAATTTCTTTGTATGGCTTATAGGTACAATCAAGAGGTGTTGATCTGAAGCTTGTAGAAAGTCTATTAATAGAAACACAATCAAAATCAATTGGTAAGCATGATTTGATGTAGTTTATAGTGCTTCCTTTTCTTTTCTTTTCAACATAACAAATGAGTAGGCATTTTTTTCTTTTTTGAGCATTGTTGTGATGAGAATTCAAATCTCAATATATCTTTATGCAACATTGCTATTTTTTTCCTTTTGCTTTGCACATTTTGGTTTGTTTAAACATATTACATTCATTCCAATGAGTTTCTATTGTATGACTTTTATTTTTATTATGTGAAATTTAAACTATGGCAGCTGCAACAACAAAAACTAGTTGACTTAGTTGAGAAAAATATAGTTTGTTGTCCAATTTTTGTTTTTGATTGATTGTATTTGTACTAATTTGGAGGACTAACGTGGTTATAATGTGAGGTTGGTGTTTTTTCCTTCGATTAATCATGTTGAAAATATAGCTTACCAATCGATGTACCTACCCTAGCTAGAGGGAGTATAGCCGGACCGATGTACCTATATAAAGGGTAGGCATGGATTAGGATTCGTAGGAAAGGAACTTTCCACAAGTTATGGCAGTTGTTTTTCAATTTTTACGTTTTACCTTTTCCAGTAATAAGAAATATAACATGTTAATAACTTCCTAAAGTTAAAATAACAATTGTATATGTTTAAAATTGTGTAGACAATCTGTTGAAATGTCCCTATTTAATTTGTTTACCTGGAGCTGCAAATATCCCATCCTTCTTCAATTAAGGATAATAATCCTCTCAGCTTCCTATCTAGCTTCAATTGTCGGATTCTATTGGAAATTAATTCTTTGGTGTATCCGAACATGCTGAGTCTTCTTTAATTTGCACCAAATGGATGTGGGCAAAAGTTCTTTTACTCTTCAAGGTTGTTCTAGCATTCTTCTCTTGAGAGTTGTAAACTTTTACAGTTTTACCTTGATCCATCCTGCAAATATTCGTATTGTGTACCATTCATCTTTCAACCTCTTGAGAGAGCAGCAGCAGATTGACACAGGAAAAATTGATTCATTCCTCTCCATTATTCGTCCAGGACTGCTTACATATTTATAGGAGTCATATCTCCTAAATTAAAGGGTAGCTATAACAGTTCATCCCCAATTACATATTCTTTTTGTAACCACTAATAAACTTATAAGCTATAGGTTATATATTGACATATTGTTGTTACAACAATATATAACAACATAACCTACAAACTATTTATCATACGTAAATAATAAACAACCACGTGAATATGAAATTCCCAACACCTCTTATACATCTATTGTTGGAAAACCTCATCAACCAAATCTATATAAACATAATTGCGACAATAAAGAGAGAACACAAGATTTCTGATGTACCCTCTATTCTATCATGAAGTTTCTAGAGAAAATTAAGCTTTTAACATAAGAAAGGGAAAGGAAGCTTCCAAGAAAATAAAGATGTACATAGAGACGTTTACAACATTTAAAAATATACAATAAGCCCATGTGACCATGTTTTATCGTTTCCTCCCTACTTATAAGAAACTACTCCCAATTTCAATGGATGATCAAAGTCACTTGGCAGATTCGAAGATAAGTGAACTGAAAATCAAATTTGGTGGATTATGGAGTGTTTACAGATTACAAATAGATATGGAGTCCCCAAAGAATATCATCCCAATGTTGAATGAGAAGTTGATAGTTGTCCTCCTAGTTAGGAATTGAACCTATGGTGGGCATTGAATTAGGAGAAGTTGCCAAAATTGAAGCTATGTAAAGAAAATCATGTAGTAGTGAGGAGGCTTGCTTAGGATCAACACCCACTGTTTATTGAAGAAGAGCATGAGTAGTATGAAATTCATCATACATTTGCGTAGTTCCTAATTGAAGAGTGAAAGACAACACTATTTCCAATTTCCATGCATGATGAAAGCCACTTTGTATTGTCGCTTTTTTCGACTTGAGAGCCTAACAATGGACTTCTTGCCATTCCCTTTCCGTGGCAACGAAGCATGAATGAGCTAGGGAAGGAATTGCATTCCATTTCATTTTTCTTTTATTAATTTTTAATGTTTTCTTTAAGGCAGGTTGGCTGGGTTGGAGGAGTTTTAAAGGCAAATTAAAAGATAAAAAAGAAGCTCTTGGAGGTTGGTCCATTCTATTTGGCCTTTGGTGCCAAGAAGGGGCTATAAAAGGAGACTTATGACTTCATTTTCATCATCTATCTTTGGCACATTTACTCTACATTTGATCTTTGGGCTGATTGCTCATTGTCATTCCACTATTGGGTGACAATCCATTAGTGAGGAATTTCCAAGGAAGACAATTTTTTTTTTTTTTGTGGCTTATTGGAGGACGGAAACCCTCCATTTTTGGGGTAGTAAAGACATCTTTTGAAGACCTCAAAACCCTCTTTTTGCTGTTGTCTGCATCAGAACCAGCGGGTTAACCCCTTTAATGACAGCCACCAAAGCATTTTTGGATACGAGGGGAAGGGTTTTCACCTACCATCAATGAGAGATTGTTTTCCGCTGTTTTAGAAGGGTTTCTGGCCACCATAATGCAAATTTTGAGTAAGAAAGTGCAATAGTACAGCTACAGCCATACTTGGGACAATGTGAATGGAACTTTAGAAGTTCATCATGTGAAGAATTACATATATTGCTTACGTCCTATTGGAAAAATAATTTGTTGTGTGGGCAAATTATTGGTTTTTGCCAATGGTCACGAGGCTAAGCCCCTCCTTGTGTATGGGGAGGCTCCCATTATTGAATGCAAGCTACCTAAATTACCTAAAAGGTATGTGATGGCCAATAGGTCGGGATCACACAAGAACACTACATTAAACTCCGTGGCAAAGTGCTCATACAAAGTACAAGGGAGGAAATTGCAGTGAAGGGAGTTAAAGGGGAGTTGGAGAAACAAGGAGATAAGATAGATAAGATAAGATAATTATATTAATATCCAACGAATGACCACAAAACTAGGTCAATGTGATGCAGATGATAATGTAAAAGGTGCTGAAGGGAGACCCGAAAGGGTCATCCAAACAATAAAAGGAGAAAAAAGAAGAAAGAGAGGAAAAGGAGGAGAAGCAAGAGCCGTCGTGGCCGGGAGAGTGCAAATGGATGGAGCTGAAGAGGAGGGGGACGAGAGAATCCCACCACTGACACTGTCACCTAGCATCCGAGGCCGACTGAAAGTAGCTGGTAATATGCCTGCGTCCTGTAACTGAAACCATGGGAAGACTGGGATGCGGTGTCCAAAAGAAGGGCGAGCAAAATGGGCCCTCTGCGTTCTCCTGGACAGATGCGACCTCTGAGAGGGGACCCCCAACCGAGTGCGATCATGAATACCTTTGGACTGGGAGGTAACCCCGGGTCCTGACAGATCTGGTCTGGGAGTCCGGGCTGGTATCAAAGTGCCTCTTGATGCCCTCACCAAGGGAAGCACCGTAAAGAAAGAAGTAATTTGTAGAGTAGCACTCGTCGGGAGGAGGCGAAGGGTCTCAATCCGAGCTTGAGAACCTCTTGTAGAAGCTAGAGAGCAAGTCACTTTGTGATCATGGTACTTGAAGAAATCTGCAAAAGTTGGGTGCTCCCGAAATAATTAGTGGAATCTCCCTCTGATCTCGTAGTAGATAGGACACTTGAAGATGAAGTGATCCTCTGTTTCAATCTCCTGGAGAGAACAGAGCTGACAAATCCTCTCGAGCGGTCTAGCTAGTGATCCTCCACGCGAGAGCTTGTGAGAGCCCACTCTAAACTGGCCTAGGGAATGCAGAGTGCCTGTAACTAGTGCGTGCGTGATATACACGGGCCGACTGATAAGCCCGTTTGTGATCTCAAGAAAATGTGCAGCATAGAAAGCCATCTTAGGGCAAAGACCATCCGAGGGTTGATCCAAGTGTGCTGGGTGAACTACCTGTAAATGTCTTCTCTGATAATCCTGTGCAGATCCTGCTTACCCGGTAAGAGGTGGGCAGGTGCGTCAAGGGAGTATCTGTAAGGTGGGAGACGGTCCAACTGAATCCCGAGAGATCCGAGAAGACACAAGATTTCGACATAACAACAACGGAACTACTGCTATGATCGAAAAGAGCAATAGCCTCGAGGAATGGTAGGCGAGGTAGAGATACCTATCCCTGCTAGCGGAAGAGCCTGAGAGACTCCAGATGCGATGCAAAAGCGAGACTAGGCTAAATATAGTCTCCAATCTAAAGGGATGAGCTCCGAACTCGGCCAAGATGATATTATGCGGAACTATCTCTCTGCACCTGATGATGCGTCTGAGCATGAGGATCTGGACTGCTCAACTGTAGCCCAATCGGAGTCAAGCAAGGATGGTCCCCAAACCTCGGAACCATAGAGAACCGTGGGTCGAACGAGAGAATCCGAGAGTGACATCTTCGACAAGATGTCTTGGAAATGGTGGCGAAGCACTGTCTCTCCAAGATTGCCAAAGAGCCATAACCCTTGTTGACACGGGGCTGAAAGGTAGGCCGAAGACTGAAGCGGGGACTAGTAAACAAAACTCCCAGATAAGTATAGGAGTTGGTGATCTCAATCTCCTCCCCACGGTAGAAGAAATGGAAGTCCGAAGTCTTCAACCCATTGAAGATCATGACTTTGGTTTTACCAGGTTAATCATTAGCTGTCATGGTATTCGCTATAGAGGCTATGGCGTCATTCTCTCTCTATAGCCCTCTGCGGAAGAGGCAAGGAGGAAAACGTCATCCATAAAAAGGAGGATGTAGATCAACACACGGTGAAGAAGACAACTATCACCTTCCTGGATATGGTCCCTGAGAAAGTCCTCCAACTCATCAATGTAGATACCAAACAAAGTAGGTGATAGGGGGCAGCCCTGCTTAACCCCTATAGTACTCCTGATGAAATCAAAAAAATTGGCAGCAGTGTGAAGACGGCCCAAAACATCCTCGTATAGGCGCATAATGACAGTAAGAAGGGTTTCGGAAATACCGATATCATTGAGTCTACGGAAGAGAGCTTCCCGTGGCACAGAGTCAAAGGCTTTCCAAAAATCAACGAAGCAGCAAAAGACCTTAGAGGATTGGTGACGAGCCTCCTCAATGATGGCTTGAAGAGTGAGGATGTGATCAATAGTTTGTAGGTAGGTTGGAACCCCACCTCCCCTTGGCTCTGTAATGGTGCTCTAGGAACTCGGAAAGCCTGCATGTGGAGGACTGTGGCATAGAGCTTAGAGAACGTGTGGCCAACCATGATCGTCCTGTAGTTATTCGGGTTGGAAGTGGGACCCGACTTGTGAATAGGGTGAATGATATGATGGGACCAAGACTTCGGAAAACCTGTACAAACAACCTGATTAAAGAGATCAACCAGGTAGATTAAGAGTGTCCAAGCCATGCTTGAAAAATTCCGCTTGGAAGCCCTCCTCATCAGCTGCCTGCTACTGTTCATGGCTAAAATGGCTTTCTTCACATTCGTGTAGGTAAAGATATGGCAGGTAGGGGGAGGGGAAAACACCTGTATCTGGGGCTGGCCAGGAATATCATAAAGGGTGGAAGTATGGGTGAACATGGAATTGGGAGGTAAGTCCTGGGGTAAAGAGGAATGGCGGGGAAGAATGGTACGCCAGAAATGCTTAGGGGAATACATAAGAGAAGCACGAAGCTCAAATTGGCGGCGAGAGATGAAGGTGTGTTTCTTGTGGCGAGAGACGATGGTAGTCGGATTTGAGGGACGGGAAGGAGGGGAGAGTATGTGTAAAAGAAAAGTGAAGTTGCGGTGAAGGGCTTTACAGTCATCATCGTACCACTGGTTCATGTGGTAGGTCCTCATAGATGGAAGGTGGGAGTGAAGTGTGGGAAGGAACACTTAGCAAATGTAGTGCAAATGGTGGAGAAAAGGGTATTAAATATCACACCAAAGGAGAGTAAGGGGAATTGGGGTATAGGGGAAGAAGTTGACGATAGTGAAAAGAGAAGTCTCGAGGGTCACCTTCATCAAACTTCTTGATGATACGACGAGGGCGGTGGGAAGGTGTCGGTGAATGGGGGGAATTACTTGCAAGGAGAAAGATAGGGTCGCATGATCGGCAAGGGAATGGGGGATACACACAAATGGCAAATGTAGGGAATCAGATTGGAGGTAGTCATGATGTAATCCACCACGCTGGCCCCACCACCATGAGGTTTGCAAGTGAAGAAGCAAGACGCAGGGAAGCGTTGAATGCCATTAAGAATCAACAGATCATGAGATCCTCCCCACTGTAGGAGATGTCGGTGTATGGTTAAGTATGGCGATGTTAAGCACCTTGTTACATCCTTAGAATCCTGCTGAAAACCCACCAAATCGGGTTTATTTCCAGGTATGTCATCAATCTTGTCATGTAGTGGAACCTGGAGATTCCTGGTACGTGCATTAAAGTCCCCTAAGATGATGACGCCCCCCGCTCACCGAGTACTAGGAAATGCCTTTATATAAGTCGAAGAAGGGGTCTCTGTCGGGGCCATTGTGAATGGAAAAAGAAGAGTAAGCGGGGGGAAAATAACAGACTACAATGAAGATATCTCGAGGTTAGATAAAGTTCGTCCCGAGCTTTACCCAAAGAAAACAAGAAAACTCGCCTTTACTGACCACGAAATTCTACCACCGAAGAGACTCCCGACTGACCGCAAAGAACTCCTTCAAAACCTCGAACCCCTCCAGAGCTTCGAGTTTCTTGTCTGCAAATTGAGAGCCAATAGTAATTGCGGATGTCCGAGAGAGGGCGAACAGGGCTCGCGTGAGTCTCTCATTACTGAGAAGGTCTGAAAGACCTAGAGCATCATATAGAGTGCCCGGAGAAGACCAATAGGACCCATTCCCGTTCCAACAAGTGATGGAGATACCCCATTTCTGACGTCGCTCCCAACGATGCCGTCATTTGGGATCAAAGTCGGGGACCCACCTTGGAGGAAAAGTATCTCGAATGACAGGCCTGAGATTGTGAATTACTGCCCACTTCCTGCTTTCCTAGCTGCCATCACTATTTCGTGGGATTTTTTGAGTTCCCTATTTGTTTTCTGGTGAGATCTTCATCGAGAAAGACCTTGTTGGGGAGAAAGAAAAGCTTGCATTTGGCTCTAAGCGCCTTGAGCTTGTCATCTGCAGATTTGAAGCGAAGAAAGAGGGTGGAGTCCAGCCAAACCAACTCTATTGAGCCTCACATCGTGCAGCCCCTCACTTCTTGATAAAGTGTGTAGCGATGATCATGGGGTGCAAGAGGTGTGGGCAGCCCTCTCACCTTGAGGTTGAGCTCCCTAGCTTGTCTGGTTCTCTCCTCCACTAATTTAGCTTGTACTACTTCTTCCACCGCTGCAAGGGGGTATTTTTGTCCTTCCCCTTCACTACCTGGACCCAGGCGTCCGCTTGTTTCTTGAGATTTTCCTGCTGAGTTGAAATTTCCTCTTGCTTGTGTTTTAAGTCTGAAATTTCCGCTTGTAGTTGATCGCTAACAGCTGTAGGTTTGGTGTGTGTGTTGGCCTTTGCGAGTTGTCTTCACAAAGATATGTTATCCGTCACTATCACATTCTCACCAACAATAACCAAAGTCGGTCCACTTTCAATTAGAGGAACACAACACTCGCAAACAATGATAAAACATAACAAATCATAGACACATAATTCCATTGATTCATTTATTTAAGGCGCAGAGACACCTTTGTTGGTTTTACCAAATTATCATGCTCACAAAATTGGAAGAGAGAGAGAGAGAGAGAGAGAGAGAGAGGAACTTAAGCAAAGGATTAGAAGAATTACAACTTTTATTACTTGATGTAGTAGTGGTAATCTCAACAACATACATTCAATCAACAATTGCCAACCCTTTAGAATGGAGAAGCCATTCCAATTTATATAATTACAAATTATCTCTTCATCTACCTGCCACATTATCTTTCATCTATCCCAATCACTTGTGACCTTTCATATTCCTAGAAGTGAGTGCTTTTCTTATTGATGAAAATGGACTCTTACAATGTTTAATTGAGGGTCACTTAAGTGAATAGGATGAAATAGCAAAAAAACTTGACCAATCCGATGAAGATGAAGCTTTATATGATGGAGAACTTGCTGATTTGAAGCACGGTGATCACAATTTCCTCCTTTTGCAAGATGCATGAACATTCTGGACTACCGAATGCATGTTTAGGAACATTGTTGTGAGACATTCCAATGCGAGTTTGAGAGGACTGTAAGCATTACTCATATTGAGCTTCTCTCATCATGCTTATGATGACCATTCTCTTGATGAATTTGAATTTCAATGGAGCTCTTGATTGGTTTCCGAGCTCATAATGTTCTTGGTTTCATTTGCTACACCTTGATGCTCTCTAGTATGCTCCTTTCGATGACCTTGGGTGACAGCCATAAAGCAAAGAAACTTACTTTTGGCTCTCCAAAATTGCATTGTGCTTGTCTAGGGTTTGAGGAGCTATTGCTAAGCTTGTAGGAGTCTGAGGAGCTGTAAATGAAGAAGATTTGTGGTTTACTAAGTGAAGGTAAGTTTTTTTTTAATTTCTAACCTTATTTCTTTTTTATTTTTTGTTTTGTTGTTTAATCTTTCACACATTACATTTTTTTGCTTATGTTCATCATTTTTTTGCTCTTTCTATTTAATTTTCTTAATTTTCATTGTTCAAGCACAATCCAATTGCATGCCATTGTTTTCTTTGCTTTTTTTTTGAACCTTGTAGGTATTTCTATAATGGCAACAAGTTCTCGCTTCTTCTAGACAATCTTTGGCGAGGGATTTTGACCCAAATTCACCGTTATGGAGGCATGTAACAATACTTCAACAAGTTGCAGGTGGTGTTTTTTGATTGGAAATGCAATGATTGTGATGGAGTATTCAAAGGCTTTTACAAATAGGGGTGAAAAGCCACTTGTGTGCCATAACAAGTAATGGTATAAGAGTATGCAAGGGGAGGAATAATCTTGGGGTGCCAAAAGCAAAAGTTTTGGCATATATGAAAGAGAAAGAAGATACAGAGGCAAATGTGGCTATGAGAGCGGGTCATCCATTGGCCAAAAGAGGAGGTTCATCTCGTTCAATGAGGCCTCCAGTTGCTCCATCACCTAGTGGATCCCCAATTGTGGCCATGACACCTCCATTTGTGGCTCTTATCTCCACGGATGAGGATGCTTCCCTTGCGTGAAAGAAAAGTAAGACAAGAGGGCCATTGGAAAAGGCCTTTTAGAATGACAAGGAAATTGCAGATGAACAAATTGCAAGGTGTGTATATGCTAATGGTCCTTCTTTTAATGTTGTGAGATCACCTTATTGGCATGAGATGGTGAAAGTCATCGATGAGGCACCAAAAGGGTATAAATCACTAGGAAATGAGAAGATCCTCACCACCCTTTTGGATAAACAAAAAAATATGTGGAAACCTCCTTAACCAATTAAGGACTCGTGGACCAAAACAGTGTGTCCATTTTTTCGATGGATGGAAAGATGCGAGAAACCACCCTTTAATCAATGTGATTGCATTATGCCCTAAGAGGGCAATGTTTTTAAAGCGGTTGATTGTGAGGGCTAGTGAAGGATGCCCAATTCATAGCCAACATTCTTTTTGAGTCCATTGAGGCGGTGGGGCCTAAAAATGTTGTCCAAGTCATAACATAACACCAAAAATTGCAAAGTCTGCGGGATGCTACTTGAGGCACGGTATTGACATATTTTTGGACACCATGTGTTTGTGCATTCATTGAATTTAATCCTAAAGAAGATGACAATCAAGATAGAGTGGATCCAACAAGTGTATGTAGAAGGCGAGGAGATCCAAATGTTTGTCACCAACCACCACATGTCACAGGGCATTTTTAGATCATTCTCGCAGTTGGAGCTACCGAAGGTAAGGAAAAGTTTTTTTTTTTTTTTAATTTAAAATTTAAATATAAGTTTTTTTAGTATTCTTTTAGCTTTCAATTTTATTTTTAATTTTTGTTCCTCATTTTAGCAATGGAGCAAGGTACCGACACGTGACAATGAAGAAAAATGACTAAATATGGGACCTACATACTCTTCACTAGTGAGAACTTGAAAACTTCGCTCTTGGAGCTTGGAATGGTCTTTTGAGATGAAATTTTATATGAATCCGACTCCAAGAGGCCTTCTAAGATCAACGACATAGGTTTGAAAACTTACTTCTGCTGCAACTCCAAAAATGGCTCCTTTTTCTTTGGGACAATAGGGTGTACTTGCAAAGATTGAATTTTTCAAAGAACCATCAAATCTTGGATAAAATCTTATTCTTCCACCATGTAGAGGAGTTTTCAAGCTTTCCATTGCCTACTTGTTTTCCTTATAACTCCTTACATAGCTCTTGGAATCATCCGGGCATGTTTAGGTTCGAATTTGATTGTCCATTCCTTACACTTCAAGACCCGTTTTTGCACTGACCGTCCCTAAACCACCAAATCTTCCCTTAATCTCCCGAAATTAATTCCAACAAATTTCAATGCTCTCTAATACCACCTCTAGATGTTTATGAGCTAGAAATTAGTCTTTTTGCCATTCTTTCTCCTTGCAAAGAAGCTAAAATGAAGGAGAAGACCCTTGGGCTTCTTTATAATATATTTTATCTAATATTTTTATATTTCTTTAGTGTTCTCTTGCTTTTGATAGGTCAGTTGGGTTTTAATTAATTAATGGAAGCTAATGAAGGAAAAGAACATCCTTAAGAGGTCGGCCTTTTCTATTTGTGCATTGGTGCCAAAAGGAGGATATAAAAGGGAATTAGAGGCACCATTTGGAGGGAGTCTTGGCGCATTTTATTATACTTGGGCAAAGAGAGCTAGTTGCTCCTTGGTCATCCACTTGAGGACGAAAACCCTCTTGTGAGGCCTCATTGAAGGATGAAAACCCTTCATGTGGCTTAGGTGAAGGACGAAAACCCTTCATCATCCTTTGGTCTTGAAGAGAAGAGCTGATTTGAAGATCTATTTGTAATTTCCAGCTGTTATTGTAATTATTTAGGGTGGAGCGACCTACCTTGGGTAGGGTTTGGGGTCATTGAAGAAGAATTTGAGAAATCTGATTTTGTAATCTGATTTGCACTATTTTTAAAGGCCGGAATCTGAATTTATATGAATTTAGAGGGTTTCTAGACCCATGAAATATCCCTGATTGGGACTATTTGACCCTTAGTGGCTTATGGGCAAAGCCAAGATTCAAATTATAAATTAATACAGATTTTTCAGAATTTATTTCAGCAGACCTGATTTTCTAGAGGGAAAAAGTGACTAGGGTTTCATTAGAAAATCTCACCAACAAGCAATATTAATAACCTCTTTCTTTTTAGGATGAAATGCAGATTTTTAATGATGCAAAACATACTTTCAAGAAGATGTATGAGGCCCTACCACACCCAGATTTAACAGCTGCAAATATTCTTCAGATATAACGACTAGGTAAATGGATGGAATTCACCCCCTAACGATAACCAAACCTAAATCTTCTTATCCCAAACAGATTTTATAATTTTAGCAGACCACTATTCGGTGAAATCAAATTTTTAGAGCACAAATACACTTCACAATATACCTCAGAATGCTGCAGACTATTGTAGACTGAAACAACACTGTAACTCTTCCATAAATTCTGAAAATGACTTATTTAAATCCCAAAAATTCAGTACAAGTGATGGCAATGATATTCAGACCTGTAATGACTCCCAAACACAGTGAACTAGCCAAAAGATGGGTTGCTCTACTTAGGAAGATTATGACAATGCTGCTACAAAATATTTCTTCAAGCTCCTCATGCAAAAACTCAACAATAATTGTTGGAAAATACTGAAATCCCGTGTAAGCACAATAGAATTTCCTGTGTGGAAATCCCTCACATTCTCTAAGAGGGTTTTCATCCTCTAGAGGTATAAACTAAGGGTTTTCGTCCTTAGAATATTTATGCAAAAGCTCAAGGCTTGAGACACAAATCAGAAATTGATATAATGAGTATGAGATGCCCTCTTCCAAGTTGAACTCTCCTTTATAAAGGAATATTGATGCAAAGGCAACCTTATTCCTCTCCAATGAGCTTGCAATGCATTCTTCTATGCAAATTTCCCCCCAAGGCCAAGTTGCATTTTTGCATAGGGATAATACAAAATTTATCATGGACTTTCAACTCACTATTTTGCCTTAACCTTTCTCTAAGCAAGTCGCCAATCTCCCTAGAAATAATAAAAACATTTTTAGACCTTCTCTAATATTTGTCCAAGGCAATTTGCATTTTCTAGAGATTACAACTTGTATTTAGAAATGCTTTTCTTTGTAATCACCCTTTTTGAGGGTTTATATGAAATTTCCAGAATTATGGAAATTATTGCAGCAGACTGAAATTAAATTGCAGCGACCTCTACTTCACATAAATTTTCCCAAAAAAATCATCACTAAACATCATCAAATATTTATCAATGATTTATATATTATTTTTATGAATTTTAGAGCCCAAATCGAATAAGGAAATGCAAATTAACACTGCTGGAAATGAAGTTCTGAACTGGAAATCGCAGCAGCATATAAAATTTAATATCTCATGAATTAATGCACTAAAAATCACGAACTTCAAGAGTTCAACCTTTAGAAACAAGGCAAATCAGATTACAAAGTTGATTTGATGAAATTCTTTGCCAATAAATCAAAACTAGTTAAATGCAAGTCACACTTCTAGGAATAATAGAATAAAATCTGGAAATGCACCAATTGATTTTCAATAAAATAATAATCTGCAAATACAAATAGTTTTAAGTCAAAAGTGAGAGGTTTTCGTCCCTCACAATGGACCTCATATGGGGTTTTCGTCCCAAATGGAAAGATATGAGAGTTCACTCTCAAAATCTGATTTTTCAAATGAAAGTCGATATCCCAAATGACTCCTCTAACCCCTATTTATACTTTTTCAAAGGTTGGCGCCAAAATAGAAAAGACATGTCCATTCATTATGCCTTGGCCGACCCATATAATTGAGTCCATTACACTAAAACATATTAATAGACATATTTTTGTTCTCTCCTTTATCTTCTTTAATTCGACCATGGAGAAGAATTGCCCGGAAATCCAATTTGCCTTCGAATTTGGAGAAAAAGGGACATTACATTCTCTATTAAGCCAAACAAATTAATTATAAGTGCTTAATTTTATTTTATTTCTTTTAGGCACTTATAATAATTTATTGTGATTTAAGTCACCCTTGTGCACGCCCTTTGGCCGTCGGGTAGATTAAATGGGCCAAAGGTCTTTGATAAAATTATCCAAGAAAGAGGGACATTACAACCCATATTTCATATTTATTTTGTGGCTGCAATTTCCAGTGCATATTTAATTTTTCAGCAGTGTATTCTTCAGTGTTTCTTGTTATTTTGGCTTCTAAAATTCCATAAATCATATATAAAATATTGGCGAATTGATTGGTGGTGTTTTATGGTGATTTTGACAATTTTTGGTGCAAGTATAAGTCGCTGATTTTATTCTTCAGTCTGCTGCAATTTTATTTTCAGATCTGCATTTTATTTGAAACCCTCAAAAGGGACATTACAGTGGTATCAGAGCACGAATCTTCAAAAGGCCTAGGGTTTCAAGTTGAAATACTTGATGACACGAAAGGGTAAGATCTCTATTTTTGATGGCACTAACAAACTTTCAGTAAGATTATGGTTGTCAAAATTGGAGACATACATGCAATAAAACCTTTGTGTGGAGGATGCCCTGGAATTCATCCCTTGTCATTTGGAAGGGATAGCAAGGATTGGTGGTACCATGTGATAGAAACCCAATGAGAAGATGCGGTTTGCTTCTTGGATGATTTCAGTGAAAAGATCATAGGAAGGTTCGATATGCAAGCTTTCAAGGATGAGTCCCAAGGTAATAGTTCATTGGTATTTAATGATATTCCTTTGGTTTCTAATGATTGTATGGGGCAATGTGTTGAAGAAAATTCATATTTTCATAAGGATGAAAAGGATGAGGTTGGGGACTCAAGCACAAGCCATGAGGATGGTACATGCTTGTGTGTACAAAGTACGACCACTTGCGGGGCAAACGTAGCTCTAATTGTTGAAGATAAGTGGGTTCAATGGGGTCATAACATCAAAGAGAGCAACACATTGGATAGTGTAACATGGACGGATAGCCCATGATTTGGTATGTACACTTCCGGATTATTGTTTCCACCTTTGCATTCATTGGGACATGTCTTGAGTAGTGATAAGAGGGTACTAAAGAAAATGCTAAGCTTGCAAGTTCCTAATGGCATGCACATGAAGGAATGGGATCCGGGTGATCCTAAAGGTGGATTGGGGGAAGCTTTCCTCCTTCCAAAGACTATGAGAAATAATTTCTCCATGAAGGTCCGAGGATCACAATAGATGGAGCTGCTGGTCTGTACATAACAACAGTGAAAGGAAGGACATTTGAGGGAAATTTCAGCCCTATGAAAGCTCAAGGACATGGGAGTGTTGTCAAGCAAGCATCAAGCAAAGAAGGAGGTAAAAGACTTTGGGTTGTTCTTGATATTCCTTTGTTTTTAATGGTTGCATGTGGAAAATTACTAAAGAATCTTGGAGGCATAAGCAAAATGATGGACATCATGAACAAAGGGGAAGAAAGGAGGACTATGTGCTCTTTCTTATATGGCTGCAATGTTCTCACCTCCACCATCTACAAGACCAATTTGTTTTGCAAAGGAGCCTCAAGAGTGACAACCGGAAAGCAAAAATTCATGGAGGTAAGGTGTTTTTGAAATATTTTCTAAGTGTTGGTTCTAACTCAGAAATTCTGAGTTTAAGGTTAAGGGCAGCTCATTGCTCAAGAGGGTTTCAAATTCATTGCTCCCCAACATGCCAAAACAATTCGCATTTTTAGAAAGGTATGTTGACTATATTTCATGGCTCTACTCTATGTTCTTGTTGGGCATTTATTCTAATAATCAACCTATGCCAAGAAGAAGGAAGATAGAAAGTGAAGGGTGTAGCCAAAGATGCAAGGTATGTGCTGATTTCTATGTGAAGGCTGATTTGGGTATGGTGCTTGGAGTTCAAGGGTGGCATTCGTTGGGAGAACTCACTCTCAACTATCAAAGCATGAAGATAAGCCACATAGACAAAGGTAAGAAGGTCTCTATGCAAGGTATGCTTCTGGAAACACTTGAAATTTGTTATTTGGTGGAAGATACCATTTCATGTGAGCCATATTTCTGTCCTTTATCAAAAATTACAGCGGATTGGAAAACATTAATTTCAGCTGAGTATGCAAAGCATAAGTTTGCTAGTGATGTCTTTGAAGGAGAAATAAGTGATGAGAAGTACAAGGTGACAAGCAAGATGGATAAGGTTTGTAACATAAGTATGGAGAACATTATTTTCAGATCTCCTTTCATCATACTTGCTGATTGGCACAAGGAAGCAACCATAATGAAAGATAATTTTCAGATTTTCAAAGCATTATGGGTCACCATTGAAGCACTTTCAGCTATGGTCACTTCAATTGGGAGTGATATGCAGATTTTCAGGTATAGATTGAGCAATTCAAGGAGGTTGGGTGCAACAGTTGATGGGCAGCCTGGAAATCAAGTTTGGGTGTTCCAAACACCCCACTTGAGGCAACCAAAAGATCTTCTACAACAAGGTAATCTTTCCGGTTCATTAATTTTGAGACACTTGTTTGTTGCTTCCTCATTTGTGTGATTATTGTGGAAGAATGGAAAATAGTATGGTGTGCATTTCAGAGTATCATAGGACAACCCATTTGCATGATATAGGAGTGTCTCAAATGCATATTGTTTGGTTGCTTGGGGTCATGATTTGGGTTCCAAAGACCCAACAAATCATTGGAGAAGTTTGGGAAAATATTCCACTTTGCATTGAGGGTGGAATAAGCATGTTCAGGGCAGCCATTAGAGATGGTAATTTTCAGATTTTCAAAACTCTTCTAATCACCCTTGATGAATGTCCATTTGTTGTCACTTCATTGGATGATAGGATGCACATTTTCAGTCATGAGTTGGACGAATTGTGGGAATTATGGACAACGGTAAGCATGCAGCCCGGATCACAACTTTGCTAGAGCATTCTAGACTTTTCAGACTTTGTGTTGTAACCCTTGATGTTGTCTCTGTGAAAGCTGAGGAATTGAATAGAGGTGGATTTCGGAGAACTTTGTGTCAACGGTGCTTTGCTTCTTACTTCTATGTGGATCTTAGATAAACTTTGCGTTATTTGAGATTTAGATTAGAAGATTTCCCTTTCTTTAACTTTTTAATATTGTGAGATCTATTTGTTTATTTTATCGATGTGCATGAGGCCAACTCAAAACTATGGGTTGAATTACGGATCTTCCTTTCTTTTTCCCACATTCCATTATTTCCCCCTTCGAAAATACTTCATAAACAACAACTTACTTGTTGCGAATTAATTGCTTAGCTATGGTTCATGAGCTTTGTGATTAAAGTAAAACCCCACAAATTGTTATTAGAATTCATACCCACTAAATTGATAAACATCTTACATGGGAGCCTCACCTTTGGTAAATGAGGGAAATTTATCTCATGATTGCCTAGGTATTTAGTTTTGTGCAAAAATCTAGCCAACATTGTCTAAGGAATTCAAGTCCACTTTTCACTATGCAAATCAATGAAGAATGCCACGAAACAATTAATCTAGCCATGAAAATATTTATAAATCATAAATATATCAAAAGATTGAAGGAATATCTGATTTCACAGCTTGGAATTAATTATTTAGAACAACAGACTAGCCAAAACCGAGGGCTAGGAAAAATAGTAAACCTTTGCCAAAATTCACCAAAATGGAGATTTCGGCCTTATAAATTATGCCAAATCAAAATATGAAATCAAGCTTGCACTTTTTCCCAAGAAGGCACCCAAATACCTTCAAACCCTAGTCGCTCCAACTAGGAATGGCTCTAAAATGCATGCAAATGTTTGTAGATGTCTTCTTTGATCCTCCACTGTCCAAATCTGCAAAAAGGTCTTCAATATGTCTTCACTCCAACCAAGGATGGAGGGTTTTCGTCCTCCAACCAACCACAAGAAGGGTTTTCATCCTTCTTGGAAAGCCACACTATTGGATTTTCGCCCAAAAGTGGAAAGACAATGAGCAAACAGCCCAAAGGTCTAAATTAGATAAAATTCCCAAAAATAGATGTGTGCAAATGAAGTCTCTAATCTTCTTTTATATCCCCAACATGGTGCCAAAGGCCAAAAAGGTAAGGCCGACCCATATAAAGTCATTATAATCTTTTAATTGGCTTTTAAAATGCACCAAACCCAACCGACCCCTTATAATGGGAATTACAAAGATAAAAACATAAATATGAATGAAGGAAACTTGAAATATAATCCATGATCTTCCCTTGTTCATCCATTGCTTGCCTTCGGAAAGAGGAAAGAAAAGGAATCTTTTATTTTGGATTAATTCGAAAAAGGGGACATTACAAAAGAACTGTCGATTGCAGTTGGAGAGACAAAACATTCTCGCAGAGTCACAAGCGGAATATTTTGTATGACGATTGCAGTTGGAGAGACAAAACATTCTCGTAGAGTCCCGTGGTAACCATTGAGTGCATGATGCTTCATGCTTAGGATGGCAAGGATCCTATAAAGATGGTAACAAAGCAGAACAGTCTGCTTCCTTGACAACCCTAGGAAATGAAGATGACAGATTTGAGTTTATTGGCATCACGAAGTTGCTAGGTGGAAGATCTCGTATGGTTGTTCTTGTGGTTCATCTTGAATTAGCATAATCGGGAAGTCTCTCATCATTTCTTGCATCACCTTGGTCTGGTTCTCAACATGTGTAGCCAGAGTTTGTTCAAGAGAACAATATATTATTGAAAAATATAAATATATATTAAAAATGTATACTCATTTTTAGTCAATAAAAGATAAAAACACTTCAAACACTTTGTATTCATGAAAGTTTAAAACATTTAACATGCTTCAATTTTCATATGTAGATGATTATAATCTAGATTCTATAATATATTATTGAGATTTTCCTCAAGTACTGCCAAAACAGAAGTATCTTTTGTTCTTTTTTTAAATTTTTGTCATTTAAAAAACAGAAGTACTGCTGAAATGGAATAGAAACGTCCTGCGTACAGCTTTAAGTGTTTCGGAAGCATACCCATACACGTACCTGGTACGTCGTCTGTACACAGGTATGCTGCCCTGGTTGACATTTCCGGGTATCCCAATGGAGAGGGCTTGAACTTGGAGTTGGAACCTTTGGACAGCTAATGGGTATCTTCCACTAAAAGTTATTTTCCATTTCACCTATGTGACACGTTTGAAGTAGAAATGTGCTTATAAATTTTGATTACAAAGTGTGAGACTTGTTGGGTTTTGAACACATGACCTTTTGGAGAGAGATTTTAGCAAAAACAAATCTAGCATTCCTTCCATGCAACTGTTTGAGATTAACATTCCCAGACTCGTATATAACTCCTTTTCAAAATGACCTGGACTTCAAAAAAATTAATATAAAGGGGTATTGACTTTTGCAAACTGATAAGTATTTGTGTTAGCAAAATAAATCAATAATTTCATTTCTGTACGTTCTTGTTAAACAAAACAACAAATTCATTGCTGTACCCTTCATCAAGATTTTAGCTTGAGAATAAATTTTAACACTCTTTATATCAGCTTCCTTTAAACACACTGTACAGTCCTCCATATGGTACCATTAAACATATCAGAAATTTTCCTAAATTCTCACACTCCCTTCCTTGTTTGCGCTTCTGTCTGGAAGTTGAGGCAGGACTGCTAATGGCTTTATTTTATTCCAGGTTACCATTTTGGGTTCGAAGAACTGAATTCACTAGTACGGTGATTATGTGTTTGTCTTGGATAATACTTGGGTTTGGCCATACAAAAATAAAAGATATGGAAATTATAGCCTAATAAATAGGAAATTAGTGACACTGATCACATAGTATGCATATATTAATTCTAGCCTGATAAATAGGAAATTCTTCCTTTTGTGGTTCACCTAGCTTTTAGGCTTTAAAATGTGTTTTTATTATATTTTAGCCTTATGTTTATTTTCGAGCAAAAATGAAAAATAAATTTAAAAAGACATTTTTAACCTTGGATTCTTCTCGGATTTGCCCGGGTTCTTGTGCAAATCCGGTCTGCATAGAGAAAATCTGGGCAGAACCCATGAAGAACAGGACATGTACCCCATATGTAGGACATATCAGGGCAGGGCCCTGCTGCATACTGAGGAGAATCGCTATCGTATTTTCAATTCTAACTTTGTATCCTTCCAGAGCTTTCTTATATATGACAATATTTAAGCAAAAAAATCTGAATACAAGAAATAAAAATCTGGCTTTATGCTTTTTTAGTGGTTAAGCTAAATATATTTGCAGCCACAATATCTTTGAACATTCCATCTTCTTCTCCTTCCAAAGGCCTCTCATGACCTTGGAATGCTCTAATACTACAGGTTTATTTCATGTTTGGAAAGATCAGCACAAAAATACAAAAGAACACAAAAAATTACGTGGCAAACCAAGTTCTCCTCTTGCTTTCTTGCATTTATCTACATAGATATTATATAATAGACTGTTTTACAACTCTTTTCAAATTCACGAGAAAGCAAGGGTGAAGAGTGATCCTTCACCTTTCAATTCCTTTGTGTGAATTTGGAATATTTATTTGGTATTATTATTTTGTTTACCTTTGATCGATTGCTAACAATGGGTCCCATGCCTTGTAATTTTTTCAAACATGCAGGAGGAAAAATGCCATGAGTATACTGACTACACATAGGCCAAATCCCACAAAAAATAAAAAAATAAAGTTGAACATTGTAAATTTTTAGGTTAATCTTATACTTGGCAGCGTATGTGAACAACTGTAACAAACACCAAATGAGCCGTGATGCGCGGAATAAATCAGCATCCAATGACAGCATGAGTGAGCAAACTCAAACCCTGAAAATGAGCCAACCCAACAACAATGACACATGTGAAGAAGTTAAGTTTCAATGAGCCCATTCATGTAAAGGGAAAGTACAAAATCAGTAAACCAACAAGGCCAGCTTATCAGTAAATCTGACTTGGTCTTGGAGGTGGCTGATTTTTGGATTATGCCATGTTCTATCCTTCAAAATCAGGAGGGGATGGTGATGGCCTGGTTGAGATGGCATTCCGTTTCTTTCTTCAATGTGTCTTGCTTTCTTTTGTGTGATTGTAAAAATATGTGAACTCGGTAATCCCTCTCCGCTTCTTCCTGTCTTAGATATTTAAATTTTTATTAGGATTTTCCGCAAACTTTCCCTTGTTCATGTTGTCAAAGGGGTTTCTGGAATATTTAGTATCACTTACTACTACACTTGGATGTTGTGGGCTTTCACCAAGAAAGATGGTTCTTATGAATTTTCTTTTAGCAAAGAACATAGTATCATGTCACTCTTTGCAGTGATTTTTTTGTCTCATTTCATTCACTTGTTTGCATGTTTTCTGTTAACATGTATAGCCCTCACATAAAATCAACAACTATGGCTTCTTCTGATGCATGCAAATACATGTCTTGTGAACAGAATTTTCCATCCTAATGTACTGTACATTTCAATGGTATATCATGCAACTCCAAAACAATTGAGCTCACCTTCTTGTTAGACACAATCCACACACTTGACATCAAATGAAAAATGAATTTGTTATTAGTTCTATCTCCTCGAGAAATTGTAGCGGAGCAATCTTTATTTTTACAATTTTCTTTTCTAAAGACTGATTGAGGGTTAATGGTTTGTGGTTATGGCCATAGCACCCATGGAAATGTCATTGAAGGAAGTGATCTTGTGGCATGTAGTTAAAGACAATCGGGAATAAAAATTACACAGTTAAATTTATTTATCTGACCACCTCCTGTTGGATGAAAAATTGCTGAATTCAGATTTATACAAATTTATTATGACCATTCTGTTTTTAGGTTGATCACTTCTTGGACGATGCTTCAGTGCTTGGTATACTGATGTGATCAGACAAATGTGAATCATATTTACATTTAGCTTGGTTACTTTATCGAACCAGGTGATGAGTTGTTATGTCTTCTTAGACTGATATTATTTTCTATACCCATTTACAGATAACATTGTTCCTTTAGAAGATGTTTCTCTTTGGAAAACTTTTGGGAAAGCATTTGAGGAGTGGATCTGCCCGCTTGTCTATTCTCTTATTCATCATGCAGATGATATAATTCTACGGTAAGTGATATTTTGAAGTTTACATGATTCGTTTTCATTTTCTCCTCCCTTTTCTATATTCAAGTTTACCTTTCGATTTAACAAAGCATTTCGTGTCTTTGTGATCTGATAAATTTGGAATGCTTTTACATTCTCTTCTTGGTGGCAGGCTCTGTCAAGATATTGTACTGCATAAAGCACCTCTTGCAGAACTTGTTTTTCCTCATGTCCTTGGAAATTTAGCGGGAGAAGTAATATTAGCACCCATGTTTGCAAGCTGGTTTCATCTCAGGTTAGTAGAATTTTTTTGTCATTTCGGACCAGGTCTGCCTCCTATGGATTACCATCAACTTGTAGATGATTGTGTTTTGTGTTAGGGTATTAATGAAGAATTAAAGCCTTATGTTAGTTTGTATTTAGGTTGGGTGGTTGAATTCTGTATTCGAGAACTCCTACAGTTGTTTTTGTGGGTAGCTCTTTAAAGGTGGAAGAGCACTACATTGGGTTCCATCTTGTGCATTGTACATTTGTTTTAAATATTAATAAAGTTGCATGGCACACTCTTCCCAACCGTAGGTCACTATTGCAAGGGACATGCAGGCGACAACTCCCTTGCATGTTCTCTTAAACCAGTATATAGATCATTTGCTTAAATACATAGGTGGATCCTCTACATTGATCCCATGGTTGGTCTAGAATGGCATCGAAACCTGCATGGGACGTTAGTTCATCACAAGAATTGTCCAGTACTAGTTCCCTTGAACAAATCCTTGTATGCTTGAACGATAACTAGACGAGGGTCATACAAGAAATGTTGAAAGCATTCTAGAAAATACTCTTGCAAATTAATCACATTCAATCCGAAATTGCCTTTAGATGGAAGTAAAGTTCAAGATTTCTATTTTTACAACTTCAATGGTGAGAAGCCCAACTCCTCATTATCTAGTCTTGAGGCATACTCCAAGACTTTGAGCTCATTGTTGTGACAAGATCCTTACTGCCTTAAAACATGGAAGAAACTTCTCTTGTTGGTAGAACAAAAATGCTTTCCATTGACGTTATATAATCACCCAATGGACTTGATTCAACTATTTTGTGAAGAAGAGGTTTAATCTCGTTGGTGATCTGGATTATTTTCTAGCACGATCGTTTCAGCTTAGGCAACTTCCAGGTCAATTATTCCCAGTATATACTAATCAAGAAGCTACAATTCAAGCTAGAATTCATATGTTTGGAATAGTTAGGTTAAATTTTTTTTGTTTTCTTCCAAGTCTTAGAAAAGAAATAACTATGCTTAAAGAGGATCCTATATAACAAACATATGAAATAGTAATATTTGTTGAAAAATAATATATTTGAACAAGTACATAGCACAATGTAATATCCATTAAGAAAAATAACACTTTGTGCTTTACATATTTAGGCATGATGTATATTCAAATATTTTTGGAGAACCTCAAGAATTGCCTCTTAGAACCATCGAATACAACACCGATTTGATGTTAGGCTCTTCACTCCATTATCTTCCTGCATATTCAATCACACCTATTGTGACAGGAGAGATGGAGAAGTCATTGCAGAAGTTTTTGATGATTGGAAGATCTGTCCTAACACTTCTCCATGTGGCTCACAAGCCCTAATTGTACCTACGAAAGAACAAAACAAATGGAGTGTAATATCCCTTTCTAGGGCTGAAACACACAAACAAGGAAATCACACAAACCCCAAACTGAATGCAATCTGATTTTTATAACAGCAGATCCAATATTACTTGAAACCCTAGCAGCGAACTGAAATTTGCATGTTAGGGCATCAAACACCCATCAAACAAGCTGAAATTAAATATACCAATGCTTCTCCAAATTATATATAATTAATGGAACCATTACCAAGCCAAAACATGTGCCAAATCTGAAATAATACCCAGCTGCAATTTATTTTAGGACAGCAGAAGTGCAGTCCACAAAAATAGCTAAAAATGAGGTCTCCAAACCCCAACAATTACAAAATATGGAAGATACCAGCCTTATAAATTATGAGAAATCTGAATATCAAATAATAATGAAGTTCCGTGCCCTAGAAGGCACCCAAAAACACTCTAACCCTAGTCGCTCCCTAGGAGGGGCTCCAAACAATGCAAAAAATCTTGAAACGACTTCTCCTTGATGCCCTAGTTGCAAACCAGCAAGACGGTCTTCAATAATTTTCTTCACACCACCTACTTGGAGAGTTTTTGTTCTCCAATATGCTACTGGATGCTACACTAATGTATTTTCGCCCCTTAATTCGCCCCTTAATGTAATTGGATTATAGCAATCAGCCTTAGAACCAAGTAGAAAAGTGTATATGACAAAATTGACGATGAAAACGAGCCTATGCAACTCCCTTTATACCCTTTTGGTGGCACCAAATGTCAAAGGGATGAATTACCCCAAGACCGACCTCTTTGGAAGTTTGTTTTATTTTCTATTTTCACTTTTGGAGCTCTCTAACTCAGTTAGTCTATCTTAGAAAGGAAAATACAAAAGAAAAACATTAATAGTAATGAAAGAAAACAGAAATGAAAACCAAGGACTTCCCTTGTTGAATTTCTTCTTGGCCACGAGAAGAAAAATGGGCAATGATTCTTCAAATGAGACTAATTCGAAAAAGGGGACATTACATGTCGATTTTCCATTGATTACAAAGATGAATAAGATGTCTAGAAAAATTGATCTTGACTTCCTAGATAAATGATTGTAAGACCGATTAAAGGGTCGAATATTTCAATAAAATTGTTTTGTTGGCTACCAACTTATTTATATGGAACCTTAATATGTTTTTAAAAATACCTTCAAAACAAAATAAGGTCTCAGTATGTTTTTCTTGCCATCGCTTCGGTCTTACTAACGCGCTGACAACACATTTGAGAATAACAAATGTCATTGTTAGTCCTCGTTTGGGGAAGTTTATAATAGTGTGTCTGATAACACAAAGATCTATAGTAGTATCTAGGAGGACCATGCCCAATATGTTCATATTGCTCTTGATCTTCAAATGTGCAAACATAGATTGCGAGAACAAAATCAAGTCATTCTTAGGATAAACATCCTCTTAGTGTTTGGGTTTATTAATTAATCACAATGGTGCATGGTAGGGTTCAATAGGCTTCCTCACTTCTCCGACTCTTTTAGATTCATTTGTTTCCCACACGTCGCTGGTACGAGTGTTGTGTACCATGTTCTCGCCAACATATCCATCATCCCTCATAACTAGGGCTTCCTTGTCTTGCCTTGGTTCGCCCTTGTTGACCATGTCGTCTTGACATTCACCCTACGTCTCTTGGTTCTAACCTTTCCCCCGCCTTCCCCTTCCACCACACCCCCAACACTCGACACACCACAATCCACTTTGAGGATGATTACACCATTGATTATGTTCTCTCCTTCTTATGTTTGGGTTTTACTCCCTCCCTCTTCCCACCATTGTTTCCATGTATGAGTTTTTACGCTAAACCCTTGATTCTACCCTTGATGATTGTCCCCACACTATTCATTACTCCAAATCCCCTACCTGTCATGGAACTTGCCCCATGAACCAATGGTAAGATAATGAATGTAAATCCCTTCACCAGAGACTTTGTTTTCCCTAACCCATGACCTTACCTCCATACCCACCCTTCGTAGGGAGTATCGTTGTCTTCTTCGATGTAAGAAACGAATCTTTCTTGTGTCTAGACGACTTTCACTCACTTGCTGATCTCCACCACTCTGACAAGACTTTTTGGTGTACTCTTCTCCCGAGAGAAACCACCATTTCCGACATCACCCTCGAAGCATAGGTCTCTTATGCTAGTTCCCTCTATGATGTTCCAACCTATCCCGTTGCCATAGCCCCCACTCCTCCACCATCCTCTTCTATTTTCTCTACTTCCACTATCAAGAGAGGTATTTTGAATTTATACACCAACAAAGCAACTGATTGTGAAGGTTTCAAAGCTGAGTTCATCAAATATGGTGTGAATTTTCTTTGCCTTTTCCCTTGTCACACTTTTTAATCGGTGGTTTCTTCGAGTTTCCCTGAATCTTGTTCCCATCACATCATCTACCCTATTCATATGTGAGGGGATCCCTGTATCCTTAGCAACTACATGACCATTATGATTGGGCATACATTTGCCAAACTTTATGCCACAATGTTAGACATGTAGTTGTCAAAATACTTGGAAAGGAATAATATCAGAGCTCAAGGGCAGGCGGACTTCATAAGGGACTACCAAACTATTGACCACATCTTTACACTCTAGGCTATCATTGAAGAAGCTTGTCACAAGTCTTCCAAAGTCTTTTGTTTTTTGTTGACTGAAGAAAGCCTTTGACTTGGTTCCAAGACACTTGCTTTTTTAGAAGTTGAGAGATTTTGGCATCCATGATTCCCGACTAACACAAACTAGGAGGCTTAATGAGACAACCATCGGGAACTTAGTACCTCTCACGGTTTCTCTGTCTTTGTGAAGAGTACCATTGGGGTCAAACAAGGATGTCCTCTCTCACCGACCCTCTTCAACATATACATTGATGAGTTAGAGGAGTTTCTTCGGTAGCACACCCATATGGATGATGGTTGTCTTTTGCATGAGGTACTTATAGCCATCCTCCTTTTTGCCGATGATGTTGTTCTTCTCTCACACTCTACAAAGGGCTTACAATAACAACTTGATGTGCTTTCTAACTTCGGGAACTCCAACAAGTCGTGGTCAACTTTAATAAAACTAAGGTCACAATCTTAAATATCTCTAAGTACTCTTTGTCCAGGTTCTAGTTCCTCTATAGAGTGGAAGTTCTTGAGATCATATTAGCCTACACTGATTTGGGGGTCCATTTTTTTGGTCCATGCTTTAACATGAAGTTTGTTACTCTTTCATGGCTTTGCAAAGGGTATGGCTCTCTTCTTATTTTGGAGCGTCGGTGATTCTAGAGTGACTTCCGGACATCCCTTCTATGTTACGCTTGTTTGATACTATCATTAAACATATGGCTTTGTTTGGTTCAGAGGTTTGAGGACCTAGCTTGGGAGCCGTTGACTGGGCTCGTATTGAGAGGGTCTAGAATCTCATGTTGCAGCATATGATCCATTGCAAACAAACAGTTCCTCAGTGCATCACCCAAGTTGAATTTTCCACCCACCCATTACGCCTTGAGACTGTCTTCAAGCTTACTTTCTATATCCACAGACTTAGATCCTTGGGGGGCTCAATTTTTGGTGTTGGGAGGTATCTTACATTACAGAAACACCAGGACCCTAATGTTTTAGGCATGAAACGTTTCCGGTACAGAAACGTGGTTCGAAACGCTGAGGAAGCGTATGAGGTTTCCGGAAAAATCCAGACATTTTCGGGAGGTTTCTGCCAGAATTTTCAGTTTTTAAAGCTTCAAAACTTAAAGAAAAAGTATTTCTACTCAAAGAATTTTCCAAACCCAGGTTTAAGATACAGTGTGCTCATCTGTAAAGTCTTATAACATTAAAAATATACTAACAAGGAGGCACATTAAACAAGCCTAAAGATAGTTTGGCTCATAATAGTAATCCAAAGAAAGTAGGAAGAATCTAGTAGAAACCAAGAAATGCCAGGCTAGAAAGCAGGTTTTGACTCGGTGTATTTGTAATATCCCCTTTTAGGATCAATAGAAAATACAACACTCACAAAGTAAACAACGCCACCAATGATTAAAAACCAGATTCAAACTACATAAAATTAGACCCCAAATTATCAATACAACCCAAGCATGACCCAGCTGTAAAAAACCACTCAACAATATGTATTAAACATATGGATCTGGCTCCTCCTAACACATTTCGCTGCCACAGACCTCAAACATTGCTCTATTAAGTATAAAATGTATTGCAACAATACTCAGTATTCCACAAAACATCTACCAACAAATTGCTGTCAAAGAGGAGACTTAATCACATCCTAAATCCATGCCTATGCCAGTCGATTTACTCAGAAATATTTCATATTAAAATCTGCACTCAGAACTTCTTATATCTTCTCCATCTTATGCAAATCAAGTTCACAAAAGTTAGGATATATTAATCAAAGAGCAAGATGGGATTCACCAGATACTTTGGGCCTTCAACAAGCATTCCAACACTTAAAACCCAGTCGCTGATGTCAGTCAGATCACTTCGAAAATGGCTCAAGAGTGTTGCCACACGTGCTCAGATTGTCGCTGCACTTGAGCATACAGAGATCGGAATATTTACCATTCAAACATTCCATAAATACTCAGGTATAGATCGCTGCATTATAAGAGTTATAAACCCTAGTCGTGCCACTTCATAATGCATTTAAACAATCCTATGGAGTTCGCTGAGGTGCAAGAGATCACGTACAGTCAGCCAATCGAATCACATAGGAAATTGTATTTAAATCAGTCCTTAAATCATCATAATTCCAATCGCTGCAACTGGGATGAATTTCATACATCAAATACACAAATATGAATAGATCTCAGTTCGAACCACTCAAACTAATCCACCTAGAATAAAGGGGAAGTCGCTGCAAAATAAAGACTGTGAAACATACCAAATCAAGCACATATGTCAAGTCGTACCATTCTCATAAATGCACAGCAAATCGATTTGCAAAAGAACTCCAAAGAAACACTTGTTTTGATCACAAACCAGCTGCTACAGTGATTCACTACAGTAAAAATATGCAGATTTCAATGGCAAACTTCATGTAAAACTTTGCTAAAGCAAAGCACATGAATTTCACAAACAAATGCTTCAATTGAATCTCAAACCAGCTCAATATAATCTCCCACGCAAGAGAGAGAGAGAGAGAGAGAGAGAGAGAGAGAGAGAGAGAGAGAGAGAGAGCATCAATGGGCATGCATCCCAACTCCAAGTATTGAGCACAAAATAAATATCATCAAAAACATAATAATAATAATGATCCCAACACTCCTTTTATAAGCAAGGAGGCACAAAATTTGAAATCCCTAGGAGATGGAAATTATTAAATAAAAGCGCTTTATTTCCCTAGGTGTGGCATCCCCTTTTCAAAGGGTGATTTTATCAATAAAAGCCACCTAAATATTTATTTAATTAATTCCCATTTAATTTTTATATTTTGAGAATTAAATTAAATAACCTTCATAATTAAATAATTATAATTAAATAATTAAATAATTATTGCTCCAGAAATAATATTTAATTATTTAATAAAAATGTTCCCCTTACTGACATCTTGAAGCCCACGAGGAAGTATAGGCTAAGGGTCTTGAAATTACAGATATCTTGCTCCTTAGAATAGAATTTTTGATTCGAATTCTCAATCAAATGAATACAATGATAGCGGGTTACAACAATAATTTTTGAAACATGGATGCATGACAAATGATTATGAAGAAAATGTAGATATATTCTAGAATCTAGTTTATAATCATGTATATATGAAACATTGAAATTGTAACCATGTTGAATGATGAATCTTTAGAACCTCAATGAATACAAAATGTTTTGAGTGCTTTATCTCTTATGGTTCATTGACTAAAATTTTTAAAATGAGTACTATGCATATATATTTATATTTTTTAATTTTTTATAATATATTGTACGGACGTTTCCCGTAACGTTTCGTACCCGAGGTTTTTTGAAAATCGACTTTTCTGTGTTTCGAACTCCGTACTCGTATCCGTTTCCGTTTCCTGGCAACATAGGAGGTATCCTTACTTGGCACTTTGCTCTTTGGAGAGGATTGCTTCACTACCAGGACATCCCTTCCAAGTTACGCTTGTTTGATACTATCATTAATTATATGGTTTTGTATGGTTCAAAGGTTTCACGACCTAGCTTGGGAGCCATTGATTGGGCTTGTATTGAGAGGGTCGAGAATCTCATGTTGCAGCGCATGATCCATTGCAAGCAAACAATTCGTCAGTGCATCACCCAAGCTGAATTTTCTGCCCACCCATTACGCCTTGAGACTATCTTCAAGCTTGCTTTCTACATCCTCAGACTCAGATCCCTGGGGGACTCAACTTCGGTGTTGAGAGGTATCCCTACTTAACACTTTTCTCTTTAGAGAGGATTGCTTCACTGTTCCTCACCGGACGTCAACATTGTTGGTGCTTTGAGACTAGATAGCTACTTTTTTTTATTGGCATCTCTATTGACAGGCTATGTTGTGTCATGTATTCCCTAGATGCCCCTCTCGGGCTCCTTCCCACTAAAGACGTCATCAATAGGGCTATTAGGAGGACATCTACAAACAATATATCCAAACCACCTAGAACTCCCTGTGAACTGCTCAATCCCAAGCTTGCTTCAGTATGTCGCTCATTTCTTACACACGTGGACAATACTATTCGTCGCCCTTACTATCTCTAGTGCCATTGGTCTCACAGCTTGAGGTTTCCTTTGTCTAGATGAGAGTTTGTTCCTACCAATTACGGCTTGAGACAAATCATCACATTCTATGTTAGGACCAAATTTGTCGTCTTTGCCCCCTCGAGGTGGTGGACTCGAGGACCACTTCATTTTCAAATGCCTTATTTATTATGAGATTTGGGAAAAATATCACAGCCTTTGAGATACTTAGACAACACTCAGTAGCTGCTTTCTTCAAATATACGAACAATGGTACTGGTTCTTTATCTTTGCGAGGCTATCACCCTCGACGACGCATCTCTATAGGAGGATCCTGAGAGGCTCTAGAGCTCCCATATTGATCGCCTCTTTCTTTCAGCCCATTTAGGTGATTGGCAACACTAAGCGTCCTTTGGACACTAGTACATCACACATCAAAGTTGATAGATCAATTAGGTGATGCTTCTCTCAATGCATCACTACTACTTAGACTACTCAAATCTCCAAGCCTCGCTATCTCTCTCTCTTGTGGCTCCGCTCCACCTGCCGGTGTGGCTCTACCCCTGTCGGCAACATGAATCTACTACTTACCAACTTCCTTCCGGACTAGAAGGGCAAACGATATTACAAGCTTCTTTTTGCTACGGAAGTTACACCGTCCTATTAGGAGATATTCTAGAGGAAGTTTCTTGCTTCTAGAACCCCCAACTGGCTCCTCCTCATCATGTATACTCACCGGACAACATTATTAAATCTCTCATAGTGATCGATAATTTGCTCGATGATTCCTCCACTTTGGGAACATACAATGAGATTCGATGAGATTTTCCTCCAACATTCATTGGCACTTGCTCTTGGGTATTTTTTTGCCCCTCATTGCTATTTGCATTGGTTTCTTTGCCACTTGTGTTAGTAGCACGGTGCTCTATTATATCTTTGTACTTTGCTTCATCAGTTGACTTCTACGATTGTCTCTTCCTAGAACTTTCTAATGCTAATGGTTGTATCCTTTCAATCCCATCGATCTACTTTTGGTTCTTTGTGGACATTAATTTAATTTCTTTCTTTCTTTTTTCTTTCTTTCTACGAGTTATCCACAAGAAGCTCATGCTACAACTTTGTCAACATATGTTCTTCATGATGGGCAACGTGTGGTTAGTAATGTAATAAAGTATTGATGCTTTTAAAATCAGATCCAACGAAAAGTACAATGATAGTTATTAATCATGGGCAGGGCATCCCTCTCGTAATGATTATTCGTACAACCCAAGTCACAAGGCTCATGTTTGATTTCACGTTCAACGAAGATAAAATTCGGATTAAGTTCAGCAATCATAAAAATTCAGAAAAAAATTGTGATTAAATTTGGTTACTCTAATTTGCAATTTTTTCAACATAAGAAATAAATCCATGAATTTGTCAAAATAGGCAAATATTACTAAATAAATATGAGAGAGATAGGAGAGGGAAATAAGAGGGGTATTTTAACCAATAAATAGCATACCTGAGTTCATTGCATTAAAATCAGAAAATTTCACTTGCATCAATGAGAAGAAACCATTCACATAGAAAAATGAATCTATGAATTGCTTCCCACCAACTTACTTTCACATGAAACACACTTTAAAAATCCAGTTAGCACATCCCTCTCGGCCATGATGGGGTTTACATAGTCAGCAATTGGCCGGAGGGAGGGTAGGTTTACATTACCCAGTTCAAGGATTTTTGAGTGTGGGCTTAGTTGTCATGGGAAAATTTCCAATTTTTCATGCAAGACATTTAGCATGACAACATATAGGAAGGACAAGGGTGGGGAAGATTTATTGGTTGGTGGAGTGGAAGGTGGAAGCATTAATTAGGTACACCTAACTTCACCTAGCTCTTCTCACACATGCATGAGGATAACTGCCACATTAATTGTACATATCAATAACATTGTGCACTTAATACGTCTCACCTAGATAACGCAACTACCTAAGGTGAACTTCATATCAAGTGTGAACATGAAACACACTAACAAGCTGTACTGTTTGAATGGCTGGTGTAATCGTGGGCTCACCAACCATAGGAGTACCATGGCCCAATTTCTTTCCCCTCTTTCTGTCACTAATGCCAGGAATAAAGAATTTGTCCTCTTTATTTGTTAAATACTTGAAAACCAATAGTGGTGACATGTATGCTTGTGGTTGATTGGGTGCGCGGATTGGTAGTGGTGAGTGCACTCTGCCTAAAGATCCAAAGGAGGATTGTACTCCAACCCTGCATCTATTCTCTCCATAAGATTTTCTTTCTTAATTTTTTGTTATGTACTCATTTAAAATCAGATCTAACTAAAAGTACCATGATATTTATTAATCATGGGTTGGGACAACCCACGACAATGGTTGTTTATACAAATGCAAATATAATTTGTATACATCACTAATTCTCTGCCTATTTCTACTGCTTCCCTGAGATCCTGAGATTAAGGATCCTAAACAATATTTTATACCTTGTGCAACAAGCTCAGTGGTTGTAGAAGTAACAAGTATGCCCTCCTACTCTGTTACACTTGAAAGAGAGTACTGGCAGAATCTCTCATTGCAGTTCCTAAGGTGGTTGGGATGGAATGGTTTCTGCATCTGTAGATCCAAAGGAGGCTCGTGCTGCAATTTTGTCTGTTTATTTTCTTCGTGATGGGCAACAAGGTTTTACAGTTTGAACAACTGGTTTGATTATGGGCTTCTGAAAGAGTCTTGTGGTCCCATTTCTCTTCCCTCTTTACACCACTAATACTTGGAATTAAGAGTATCTTCACTGTATTTGTTAAATACTTGAAAGGGAGTAGTGGTGGCATTATGCTTATGGTTGATTGGGTGCTGGAGGCAGTAGTGGTAACTACATTCTGTGTTAAGATCTATGGGAAAATTATGCTCTAACCTGATCTACATTTCCCACGTGATTTCCTTTATAAAATTTGATATCACGTTCTTTTAAATTAAGTACCAACTAAACAGTACAATGTTATTTATTTATCATGGGTGGGGGCATCTACACTATGATCATACATACAAATGTAAATATAATTTGTATATATCACTGCCGCTTTCTACCACTTGCCAGAGATTTGAGGATCCTACACAATATTTATACCTTATAGTAGTTTTAGCATTGATGAGTATGCCCTCCTACTATTGTAGGGCTTGTCATTTTGGCAACACTTTGTTTGTATTATAATTTCTTTTCAATAAATCTTGTTACCTTTGCAAAAAAAGCGAAAGAGAGAGAGTACTGGCAGCATCTCTGACTGCAGTTGCTCCATTGGTTGACCTACTTTCTTTTAATAGTTGACTTGGGTGTACGGTTTGAACA
Source organism: Taxus wallichiana var. yunnanensis (assembly GCA_018340775.1). Classification (NCBI taxonomy): domain Eukaryota; kingdom Viridiplantae; phylum Streptophyta; class Pinopsida; order Cupressales; family Taxaceae; genus Taxus; species Taxus wallichiana. The sequence goes on along the minus strand of CM031239.1, from coordinate 767,962,697 downwards.
ATTGGTTGAAGTGTGGGCAATCTGCTTATTTGTGTCCTGGAGAATAATTCCCCTGCCCTCTGTTATTTAGGTTTGTCCAATTTCTTGGTGACTGGCAACTTACATTTTCTGTTGATGGTAGGATTTGTAATTGGATTTCCTCGCCTTGGCTGTGTTGCTCCTTTGCTATGTCTGTTTTGTTCCATATGTTATTTTTGCAGTTTTCTGTCAACTCCTAGCAATGCAAATTTACTTTACCATCGCATTGCAATGAACATACATGCAAATAATTTTGGAAGTCATACATTAAACCTTTCCACACCTTTGCTGCATAAAAGTTTAACGACTTGTTAATGAATTAGTTGATTGTGTTTGCGGCCTGTTCTTTTGTGTACATATAGTTTGCTTGAAGAGCATCCTCTTCCTATACGTTTGTTACTATGTTACCAGGTCATTGTAAATTTATACCCAAGGGGGCCAATCCTGGTACGGTGCATACCAGGGACCAGTCCTGGTCCGGTTTGCAACTAAATTCGACCCAAGACAAACTTGGCATATCCAACCCTATTGGGTGGTACCCGGGGTGAATCCAAAAGGGACCCACAGCAAAAAAGTTTTATTTTTAAGCTTAAAAGAATAAAGTCGGACTTAAAAAATTAAATAAAAAACAAAAGAAAGGATGGGAAAACCCTAAAAGCCACTCTCACATTCATTTTACACTTTGTGTTAATGCTCTCAATGAGCATGTTAAAGAACATTAGGAATAAAATAAATATGCTGATTAATCTTGATTTGTATGTATACATTATAACATTCGCACTATATACTTTTTTTAGATAGATAAACACTTTTGATCGGAGCTATGAACCGGAGTACATTCAGTCAAGATATAGCATTTAAGCTCAACAATTAGCGAACCAGATCCACCACACTTGAACACACTTCTAGCGCAGGAAATCTTGAACCAGAATCCACCTTTGTTAAATCAGCCTGCCAGCTGTGCCACCTCAAACATTACCACCCCAAACGGGATCGTGCCTAAGTGGGATTTGAACTTGGGTGGAGCCGGATACAACCATCCGACTTAACCACTCTACCTAGACCCCATCAACATTCGCATATACTTTTTTAAGTTTAACCATTGAATATCAAGGCAATCGGCATTGAATTATCATTATGTTTTTGGTTATTCAAGTTATTTTGTTTACTTTGTATATTATGTGGTTAATTTTGCTTATTTGGCTATATTTTTAAATATTTTTATATTTTTTTGTACGGTTGTACCCAAACCATACCTGGCCAACACAAATCATGGTAAAGGCCTACCCAAACCCCATACTCATACCGACATCGATCACAGGATCCGCTTTTTAGGTTTAAGGCGCCAAGCAAGGGAAATAAAAGGACTATTAGGGGCTCATTTGGAGACCATCTTTGGTGCATTTTATATCTACAATTGGTTTTTTGGGCAAGTTGCTCAATACCTTTCCACTTGAGGACGAAAATCCTCTTGTGTGATATCCAAGGAAGGCGAAAACTTTTGTTGTGGCTTGGTGGAGAACGAAAAACTCTCCATTTTGGGTGGATTGAAGATCTCTATTTAAGACTCTTTGTTGATTTGGATCAAGGACATCAAGGAGAAGAATTACAAAATCTTTGCATGATTTTAGAGCTCTTCCCTAAGGGAGTGACTCGGGTTCGGTGGTGGTTTGGTGCTTTCTAGGGCACAAAATTCATATATTATTTGATATTCTGATTCTATTTCAGGAAGAATTTATCTATTATTTTCAGCCCTTTTGTGAGGCTTCCCGCTGCTGTCACAAATTTAATACAGCTGGGTGTTATCTCTGGTTTTCTCCATTTATTTGTTGCAAATTGGATGGATATTGGTTGCCATAGTTGAAGTAATTATTTAGAAGTAATTTCAAGCTATTGTGCATGGTTTTATGGTGCATTTGAGTCCCTATACAGTTTGCTGCTAGGGTTTTAAAGAATATTACAGCTGCTGTTATAAAAATCAGATTTTACTTCACTTGGGTTTGTGTGGTTTCCTTCTTTTTCAGTTTCAGCCCTCAAACGGATATTATAGGTACATACTAGAAATTAAATTTTGTTTCGATCCTCGTTAGGGATCCTTCTTGCGTTCGAACGTTGTAAAATCCCTTCCCGGAAATCTAGTTTTCAACTTAGTCTTTTTGAGCCTTTTTGGCTAGGCGCATGGATTTTCCTTGTAACACGAAGTTTTGGTGCGCCCCCTTAAAAGCCTTTGCGCATGGTTTTCCATGTTAACACGTCTTTCGGTGCGCCAAAGGCGCATGTTAGTCTCTCTATGCAACACCAAGTTTCATGCGCCATGCGCAAAGGCGACAACTTCATGTCGCTCAATTTTTATGGCGCGCCAAAGGGCGCACATTCTTCACGATGCAACACAATACTTTTGTGCGCCAAAGGGCGCACGCTTTCTCCTGTCGACAAACAACTTTCATGCGCCATTTCAAAAAGTGGTCATGGCGATTGATGACAAGTTTTTCTATATATATCGCGCGCGCCAATGTCATTTTCATTCTTTTTGTCGAGCACGTGATCACTCGACTTGTCACCCTCGCTTCGCTGCGTTTTCGTCCCCCGTGGACCCGCTCTCAATTTTGCTATATATCTAAGGTAAGAGGTTCTCCTCTTCTCCATTTTCGTGCTTTCTGCCTTTTCGCGTGTTCTTGGTCTGTGTTGTGGTTTGCTAGCCGGTGTTAAAATAGGATTGGTTTGAGCTAGTTTCCCTCGTGCTGTCCTGTCTTCCTTTCTTCTTTTTCTCCTCCTTTCCCTCCCTCTTTCCGGATCTGCTGGAAGGGAGCTGTTTTAAAAAAGGACTTGGTCTCACAAAACCTTTTATAAAACCTTATATGTCCAAGCTATCTTTTGAAATGGAAGAAAGAATGAAAATTTGAGCAATGAGTTTAGTTCTATGGCGCACTGGCGCGTCTTGTCACACTTAAAATAGCCATTGCCCCTTCGCGCATCTACCCGCCATGTTACATGATTAAAACCCGCGCCAATGGCGCAACCTTTCCGTCCTGCTACATCTAGAATTCATGCGCCCTCAAAGCGCGCCCTTTTTGCATGCTACAAGTATAAATCCCGCGCTTTTACCCATGTTACATCCCGATTCATGCGCACAACACAAACACAAGCCTTATTCGCGCGCAGTATAAAGCTATAAAGGCGCGCGCACCCTCCATCAGCAGTGATGACATGATGTTGTGTAAAACCTTCATGCGCCGCGCCAAAGCCTTTGCGCACCATTTGTTAATGTTACATAATCTCCATGCGCCAAAGGGCGCACCGAACCTTCATGTAACATACGCATTTCCATGCGCCCGCTATAAAATGCAACCTCGCTTCATCCATGCGCCATGCGCCTTTGGCGCCAGATTAACCTCTGCAACATTCCTTTTCTGTGCGCCTTATCTATTTGGCCTGCCAGTTGCATTTTTCATGCGCCCTGCGCCCTGAGCCTTAAAATCTCTAACTCTTTCTTCTGCTAGCATTCCAATGGAAGATCAAATGACTAATTCAACCTTTTTGGATTGGGTCTCACTTCTTCTTCATGCAGATCAGCAACTGAGTTCGAAAGAACACATGTCTACGTCAAGCAAGAAGCCCACCAAACCAAGAGGAAAGGCTAAGCTGATAAAGAAGAGATGAAATACAAATATCAGAGGGTCAGGATGCCCGAATCACAGGCTGAGTGCAGTATGGATGTCAGAGACTCAGAATTGGGTCACATTGACATGGAGGAATTCTGGGTTAGGACTCAGAAAGTTACAAGAAGTCCATGGATGGACAAGTTAATAGGCAGTGTCCTGCACTTCGCCGGAGGAGTCCCCGTCAGCGCTGTCAACAACGAATTGATGATGATGAATAGCTTCTTCTTCTGCTTCTTCTTCTTCTTCTCCGACTTTCTTTTCGAAATGTCTAAAATGTGTTGGCACAAATGATGACATCATCCATGTTGCATCATGGGATGATGTCATCCACTAAGTTGTCAAAGTCAACATGACTTTTAGATATTTTGTAAATATCTTTGTAGATAAGTGGTTGGCTCCATTTTGCCTTCTCTCTCCCTCATCTTCTATAAATACTGGAATACTTGTTGTATTCAAGAGTGAACATTTTTTAGATAGAAATAGAAGTGAGGAGAGAAAGACTTTGAGCTTTCTTGAACAGAAAAGAACAGTAATACAATTATTCGACTTTGTGCTCAATAGCTCATGTTATACATTAGATCTTTCTTACGTTAGATCTCGTATGTGTTTAATCTGCTGGATTCATATCTACTTTTCCGTCATTTGTTTATCAAGATTGCTTTGTTTATTTATGCAAGTAGGTTTGGCTCTGTTTACTACCAAACTAAAAACATAAATCTTCTGACCTTTCTGCTTTGGAATTCATTTCTTTTCTCCCTTCGGATCTGCTCTTTCTCTTCTCCCTCTTTCATTCCTTTCTTTTCGCAGCTGAACACTCTACCGGGATGAGATCCCAACCCCGAAGGCGAATCTGTGAGACTTGCATAGGTTCTCTAGTGAAATAGCAATAAACCGCCGCTTTGCCTCAAAGAGGGGCTAAGCCCTGCACACTGTTGGCTCGTCTATCCATAGATCTGTCCACGCGATGATTTTCGACCAACAGTTTTTGGCGACTCCGCTGGGGAACGAATAGATCTGTCAGATCTATGATGGTGGTAAGATAGAAAAATATCAGAAAAAAAGAAAATTGCTGCCTGTTTGCAAATCTGAACTTTTTTATAAAAATCCAAAAAATTTGCAAAGTGCCCAAAATTCAAAATTTTCTTCTGAGATCCATAGATCGGGCCTAGTTACAGATCTTTAGTTCGCTGAGTTTTTATAAAAATCAGTATTTTGCCATAGATCTGGATTTTTGACTGTTTTCTAAAAAGTTTGAAACCCTCTGAAAAAGTAAAAATCAGATCCGAAAATCAGCTTGCTATTCTTCCCTGCCATCTTATCCTCGTTGTTATTTGTCATTAACCGCAATCGGTTTTTCAAGAGGATAGTTTTTAAATATTCAGAAAAGTGCCTGCTGCTGGTTTTTGACAGAAAAACCAGAAAATCAGCAAGTACAACCAAAAATAAATTTTAAATCTGCACCACAACCTCCAGATCTGGAAGGTACGCTGGCAGGTGAGCCATTTACGCGTGGCAGGCGAGCTCGTGGAGAAGTCGATCCTACTTTCGATCGGCTTCAAAGGCACAATTTCAGTGTAGCACCGACGCGCTTTTCATCACTAAGTTCAGCTGATCGGTCAACTAGAAGCGCCTCACCCCCACGGAAGAGCCGGTTTTCACAAGGAGCCTCCACGTCCCTTTGTAGCGCTTTGCTGCTCAGTGGAACCACCCTTCCAGCCCGTGTTCTCTTTCCGGCCTTTCAAATGGCGGTACCATGGGGAAATGCTATGGGTCCTCTCGCACTGCCACATCCAGTTCACGCGCTCCCTCACGGAAACCGAAAGAATTTTCCCAAATTCGACGGGAGCGGAAATCAAAGCACGGATTCCCACATATCTGCATTCATCATGTCTTGCAGTATTTTGGATGTGACGCACGAAGATGTGTCGGTTCGCCTTTTTCTGGAAACTCTACAAGGGCCCGCAGCTGAATGGTTTCAACATTTGCCGGCTGGATCTATCACCAGTTGGGCCACCTCATGAGAAGCTTTCAAGACAGTATACAAGCCTTCGAGAGATGCATTTGCGTTGTTATCACGGATCACTCATCTGAAGAAAGAGGCCAACGAGACCATGCGCGATTTTATCACCCGGTTCAATGCACTAATCAACCGTGTCCCTGTCGCCATGCTTCCAACACCGAGAATCAGAAGTGTTTCTTCGTGAACGCCATGAGCTCAAAAGTTAGCTTCTTGCTCCTTCAAGAGCGAGTAGCTACCCTGACACTCGCTCAGGCCGCTGCCATTCGGATAGAAGACAATTTGATAATATCTGGCGAGTTGAAAAAGGAATCATCAAAGTCCAAATCTTCATATCCCTCGCCTGCTACTTCGTCTGATCCGGCATTCCAAAAGATGGCGAATGATCTGCTCGCATTGAAAAGCAGTTGGCCCAGGCTCCTAGTTCCTCATACCGAGACGTTCCACGAAGGAGTTTTGTTCCCAACAATGTTTCACAAAGACCGCTCTACCCGCAATCGCTCCACGGTTGGCCAAGCTCCTCCGGTCAATGCTTTGGCCGAAATTGAAGAGGAAGAGCAGTACTATGAAGAACCTTCGCCTCAAGGCGAAGATGATCAAGATGTCGGTGAGCCGACTGGCGACTCTACTATTGGATACATGGAATTTGATGAGGATGAATCTGATGAAGAAGAGAGTACTCAAGGCTATGCAAGCGGACAATCATATGCTGTTTTTACCCGCTCGCAAGGAAAAGAAGCAGAAGTTGCTGCCCATGCGCAGAAAGAGAAGGCCGTGTCAAACGCGCCTCCAACCATTGTTAAAAGAGGTAATCCTCTTCCTACTCAACTCCCTGTTAAGTCTTTTCCAAAGAAGTCTTTTCCGCCCATCTCTCCTCCGAATCAGCCCCCTCATATTCCTATCAAGATCAGTAACCCTGTTCCACCATCGCGAAGTGAAGGACTCATTCCTCACCAACGCAACCCTTGGCCGCGTTTGATATTATAGATCATGCAAAAAAGACCAAGATCCAAATGTCTGAAGCTGAGTACCTTCAGTCAAACCCCGAACAGCTTGTAAGATTAACTAAATATATTCAGAGTCAAGCTGTTACGTCTAAACAGGTTTCCCCAAAAGGAATCCTTTCCACTCCCCCTGAATCCCACATAAATGTTGCTTCAACATCTGCATCAGGTAAGATAGAACCTTTCTATCTCTCTCTCCTAATCAACGGCCATAAGTTGAGCAACTGTATAATTGATTCCGAGCTTCGATAACGTCATGCCGCAAAAAGTCGCCCATGCTTTGGGCCTCACTCTTACCAAACCTTTCGCAGTGTTATTCATCGAAACCAAGCAAGTGCCATTGGTTGGCCAAATCAAAGACGCGCAATTTGCATTCATGCTTTTCCCGATAAAAGAGTAAAATGACAATCCTCGTTGCTTGACATTCCAAAGCAGCCTATGGAATTTTGCTCACTGGAAGGAGTTTTTGCAAAAGTTGGTGGAGAAATTCACATGGACTCGGTCCAAAGCTAGAATACCCACAAAGGTGTGATGCAGAACTTTGGAGCCCAATCGCAAAAGAAGTACTTGGTCACTAGCTCTAAGACCCCAAAGCCCAAATCCTTTTTGAATCATCAGGGATGGGGAACTACTTCTTATCTACCGAGACGGGTACAAAGGGCGTTTTTGTTCAAGAAAAGGATCTTAATGAGATCTGGACCTTGCAATTTGATGGCGAGCAATATGCGACTAGTGGGTGTGGCGCCGGAATCGTGCTAATATCTCCCGAAGAGGAGGTAATTCCTCTTTCTTTCAAGTTGCAGTTTTTCAACACTAACAATACTGCTGAGTATGAATCTCTGTTGCTCGGTATGCAAGCCGCAAAGGAAAGAGGAATTAAAAATCTAAAAGTTCAAGGTGATGCTGAGCTAGTTGTAAATCAGGTCAAAAGGATTTACCAAGTGAAAAATGAGAGGCTCAGGCACTACCGTAACGCAGTATGGGACAGCATTGAGGAATTTGATGCCTTTTCAATAGGGGCAATTCCAAGAGCTCAAAATGATATGGCCGATTCATCGCCGTTTCAAAGATCTCTCATGCTCCCACACCCGGTTTGAAAACGAACAAATACACCATCAAGTGGTTTTCCGCCCGAGCGTGCTGCATAACTCTCAAAGATTGGCGTATTCAACGATGATAATCACCTCATTGCCTTTCTAGAAAAATCAGAAAATTTTGATGAGTCAGTATTTTGAAGGATCCACTTCTACATGCCGTGAATCAATCAACAAATCAAAACCATGAATCGAGGAGAAAGGACGGCATATGTCACCAAAGGAAATAAAATTCCGAAGGGCCTGGTTTCTCTGGGCGCGCTTGTTTGATGTGCACGACCGCTTTATGAAAAAGAAGAAGCGAGATGTTCCCGACTCATCCCCTGCAGATGTAACCACCAATATAGGTTCTGAGGCACATCCGCAATTTGTAAACATTGGCAAATGTTGCACGCCAAGAGAAGCGGAAATTTGTCAAGTCATTGAAAGAAATATATAGATGTGTTGGCATGGTCCTATGCCGATCTAAAGTCCTTCAAGCCAAAGGACGTTCAGCATGACATACCGCTGAGAGAAGATGTCAAAGCCTTTCGCCAGAAGCAAAGGCATTATAATCCTAAGATTTCGGGCACCATCCAGGCAGAAATTCAGAAGATGCTGGATGCGAGAATCATCTTCCCTATCCATCACAGCACTTGGGTGGCGAATATTGTGCCAGTGCGCAAGAAAAACGGCGAGATACGCATATGCGTAGACTTTCGAAATTTGAATCAAGCTTCACTGAAAGATAACTACCCTCTTCCGATAATGGATCAAGTTCTCGCAAGCAAGAATCGGATCGTAAATGCTCGTCTATGCTTGATGGTTTTTCAAAGCTACAATCGATTGAAGTCTCGCCTCAAGATCAATTCAAAACAAAGATTCACTACTCCTCGGGGTACATTTGCCTACAAAGAGATGCCTTTTGGCCTAACTAATGCAAAGTGCTACTTTTCAACGGGCCATGGACTTCGCATTTAAAGGTATGATGGGAAAAGTCATCAGAGTTTATCTAGATGACTTAACCGTGTTCTCTAAACAACGAAGTGATCATTGTGATCACTGAGCAAGTATCCAGTGCCGAGAACATGGAATTTCCCTAAATCCCAAAAAGTCCGCTTTTGGGTTACAAGGGAAGTCATAGGCACGTGGTTAGCAAAGAAGGAACGAAGATAGATATTGAAAGGGTTAAGGCTATTCAGAGCCTTACTCTGCCTACAAGCAAGACTGGTGTTCATTCTTTCTTCGGAAAGGTGAACTTTCTTAGGCGTTTTGTTCCTGACTTTGCCGAAAAGACTCGCCACATACTGAACATGATGAAAGGATCACCAACTTTCAGATGGAGCGGAGAAGGGAAAAGGTCATTTGAAGAAATAAAAGCTTCTGTTGCTCATGCACCGGTCCTGGTATGTCCCGATTTCTCCAAGGACTTCATCATGTATAGCTACGCATCAGAACATACTGTGTCTGCAATCTTAATGCAAAAGAATTCAGAAGACATCGAATCCCCGATTGCATTCATGAGTTCTCCCTCAAGCCTCACGAGTCAAGATGACTCAATTGGAAAAGCATGCCTTTTTCCATTGTCAAAGCAAAGAAGAATTTCGTATTACATCCTAAACTCGCATACGGTGGTGCTGGTCCCGGACACCGCGGTGAAATCAATTCTAACTCAGTAGGAGTTAGGAAGTTTGCGAGGGAATTGGATCGCAAAGGTCCAGGAATATGACCTGGATATTAAACCAACCAAGCTGGTAAGGGGCAAGGGCCTGTGTCAGTTAATGGCTGAAAATGAAAATTTAGAAGACCCTAAAGGAAAAGAGGACTGTACCGACGAAGAGCAAAGCCCTCTAGAGGAGCCTGATTCTCTGCCTCTAGTTTTATTTGTTGCAACTAGTGATGAGTGGTACTCCGACATCACTTTCTTCCTTACCTACGGCGAATGCCCAATGCACCTAACCGCAAAGGAGAAGCGCACTATAAAGCTCAGGGAAGCTAAATATGTCATCTGGGATGACGGTTTATATAAGCGCGGGATAGACGGTGTCTTCCTGCGATGTGTTGACAAGCCCCAACAAGTAAAACTGCTGGAAAGTTTTCACAATTCACTTTGGGAGGCCATTTTTTCTTCTTCCGTGACAAAGACACAAGATCATTCGAGCTGTATTATCGCCACGCTTTTCAAGATGCGCTACTGGGTGGCAAAGTGTGAACCCCCGTCAACAATTGTCGGCAAGCCCAAGTCAGGCCCCTTCCCTAAGGCCGGTCATTATCAATGAACCATTCAGCAATGGGGAATTGATTTTATCGCGCGCACTCAATCCTCAATCGAGTGCTTGGACATAGCTATGTCCTTACAAAATGAACGGATTACTTCACCAAGTGGGTGGAAGCCATACCGCCAAGCATGCCACTTCGAGGTGGTTTGCAGCTTTATCAAAGAAAATATCATTGTCGTTCGCGCTCCAAACAAAATCGTTGGCGATAATGCTTCTAACTTCTCCTCGCGGGAAGTTATTAGTTTTTGCTATGAATATGGGATAACTTTAGCACATGCCTCGATTATTACCCTCGTGAAATGGTCAAAGGAATCCAAAGAATAAGAACTTGGTGACCATCATACGGAAATTAGTAGATGAGAATCAGCGGATGTGGCACAAGTCTTTGTACGACGCTTTGTGGGCGGACCGCATTACTCCCAAGAGATCTCTCGGCATGTCACCTTTTCAAGTGTTATATGGCACTGATGCCGAACTTCCCATTTCTGCCGAACTTCCTGCTCTACGCTTGGCACGAGTAATCGAAGATGAAACTTTCCAGAATTCTCTAGAAAAGAGAATCATGTATCTCACGGAACTTGAAGAAAAGAGAGTAAGAGTGGTCGACAGGATCACTGAACATCAGAATCAAGTAAAGAGGCTTTTTGACAAGAAGGCCAAGCAGAGAAATTTTCAAGTGGGAGATCTCGTCCTCTTATGGGACAAGCGAAGAGAGCCAAAGGGCATGCACGGAAAATTTGATTCCCTATGGAGAGGGCCCTTCAAAATCAAGCAACTCAATGGAGAGAATAGTTTCTATCTCTCGTATCTGGATGGAGCTGAACTCCCGCTTCCCTATAGCGGGCAACATCTCAAGATCTTCAGGAAGTAGAGCTTGCTCTCTTCTTTGTACAGTTTGCTTTTTGTTGTGTGTTTGCTTTCGTCGTGTGTTTGCTTTCGGTTTGTTTTGTGTTTCCTTTGTTCTCCCTCCGGTCCCCCTTGTTTTTGACTCCGTACCCAATGGATAGGCACATGTGATCTGGGATTCTCTACCCCCGAGTTCGCTCAGGGATAGTCCCCAGAAAGAGCCAGCTGTTATCCCGTAAAATTGACAAGGGCAATTTTACCGATAACCATACCGAAATTTTGTTTCGATCCTCGTTAGGGATCCTTCGTTCGAAGATTGTAAAATCCCTTCCCGGAAATCTAGTTTTCGAACTTAGTCTTTTTTAGCCTTTTTGGTGCGCATGGATTTTCCATGTTAACACATCTTTTGGCGCCCCAAAAAGATGTGCGAGGTTTTCCATGTTAACACGTCTTCGGTGCGCCAAGGCATGCTCTCTATGCACGCACACCAAGTTTGGTGCGCATTGGCGCACATTTGTCATGTCGCTCCATTTTGCAAAAGCGCCAAAGGGCGCACATAATCTTCGTTGTCAACACAAAGTTTTGTGCGCCAAAGGGCGACGCTTTCCCCTGCCGACAAGAACTTTCATGCGCCATTTCAAAAGTGGTCAGGCGATTGATGACAAGTTTTTCTATATATATCAATGCGCGCCCAATGTCATTTTCATTCTTTTTGTCGAGCACGTGATCACTCTGGACTTGTCAGCCTCTGCATCGTTTTCGTCGCCCTGTGGACCCGCTCTCAATTTTGCTATATATCTAAGGTAAGAGGTTCTCCCTCTTCTCCATTTTCGTGCTTTCGGTTCTTTGCGTGTTCTTGGTCTGTGTTGTGGTTTGCTAGCCGGTGTTAAAATAGGATTGGTTTGAGCTAGTTTCCCTCGTGCTGTCCTGTCTTCCTTTCTTCTTTTTCTCCTCCTTTCCCTCCCTCTTTCCGGATCTGCTGGAAGGGAGCTGTTTTAAAAGGACTTGGTCTGCCAAAACTTTTTATATGAAACCTTATATGTCCATGCTATCTTTGAAATGGAAGAAAGAATGAAAATGATTGAGCAATGAGTTTAGTTCTATGGCGCATCGCGCGCGTCTTTGTCACACTTAAAATAGCTTGCGCCCTTTCGCATCTACCCGCCATGTTACATGATTAAACCCGCGCCAATGGCGCAACCTTCCGTCCCGCTACATCTAGAATTCATGCGCCAAAAGCGCGCCTTTTTGCATGCTACAAGTGTAAATCCCGCGCCTTTTACCCATGTTACATCCTGATTCCATGCAACACAAGCCTTCTGCGCGCAAGTATAAAGCTATCAAGGCGCGGGCGCACCCTCCATTGCAGTAACATGATGTTGTGTAAAACCTTCATGCGCCGCGCCAAAGCCTTTGGCGCACCATTTGTTAATGTTACACAATCTTCCCATGCGCCAAAGGGCGCACCGAACCTTCATGTAACATACTCTTTCCATGCGCCCTGCTATAAAATGCAACCTCGCTTCATCCATGCGCCATGCGCTGCGCGCGCCAAGATAACCTCTCTCTGCAACATTCCTTTTTCTCAGTGCGCCTTATCTATTTGGCCTCGCCATTGCATTTTTCCGCCCGCGCCCGAGCCTTAAAATCTCTAACTCTTTCTTCTGCTAGCTTTCCAATGGAAGATCAAATGACTAATTCAACCTTTTTGGATTGGGTCTCACTTCTTCTTCATGCAGATCAGCAACTGAGTTCGAAAGAACACATGTCTACGCTGCCAAGCAAGCCCACCAAACCAAGAGGAAAGGCTAAGTTCGACAGAAGAAGAGATGAAATACAAATATCGAGGGTCGATGCCCGAATCACAGCCGAGTGCGTGCATGGATGTCGAGACTCAGAATTGGGTCACATTGACATGGAGGAATTCTGGGTTAGGACTCAGAAAGTTACAAGAAGTCCATGGATGGACAAGTTAATAGGCAAAGTGTCCTCGCACTTCACCGGAGGAGTCCCACATTGGCCATACGCCAACAACGAATTGATGATGATGAATAGCTTCTTCTTCTTCTTCTTCTTCTTCTTCTTCTCTCTCTCCACTTTCTTTTCGAAATGTCTAAAATGTGTTGGCACAAATGATGACATCATCCATGTTGCATCATGGGATGATGTCATCCACTAAGTTGTCAAAGTCAACATGACTTTTAGATATTTTGTAAATATCTTTGTAAATAAGTGGTTGGCTCCATTTTGCCTTCTCTCTCCCTCATCTTCTATAAATACTGGAATACTTGTTGTATTCAAGAGTGAACATTTTTTAGATAGAAATAGAAGTGAGGAGAGAAAGACTTTGAGCTTTCTTGTAACAGAAAAGAACAGTAATACAATTATTCAGACTTTGTGCTCAATAGCTGTGTTATACATTAGATCTTTCTTACGTTAGATCTGTATGTGTTTAATCTGTTGGATTCATATCTACTTTTCCGTCATTTGTTTATCAAGATTGCTTTGTTTATTTATGCAAGTAGGTTTGGCTCATGCTTACTACCAAACTAAAAACATAAATCTTCTGACCTTTCTGCTTTGGAATTCATTTCTTTTCTCCCTTCGGATCTGTTCTTTCTCTTCTCCCTCTTTCATTCCTTTCTTTTCGCAGCCTGGAACACTCTACTGGGATGAGATCCCAACCCTTGCATAGGTTCCTCGCTAGTGGAAATAGCAATAAACCGTGTTGTCTCAAAGAGGGGCTAAGCCCCGCACATTGGTTCCTATCATCCATAGATCTACGCTGTTTTCGGATCAACACTATTAGAATTAAGAAGTGTATTAGATATACATTCTAGATCATTGAGAAACTAGCATCCTCAAATTGTAGATTTCTTGTGGAATGCTTGTTTGTCTCATTCAAATTATATCAATTATGAGTTTCAAATGTTTTCAAGATGAGATATTTTTTCAATTTCTTGCAAATGAAAGTTTAAGATCAATCCAAGTGGTTTTGGATGCAATGAATGAGCTTCGTCTTCGCTATGTTTTGGATAGGGCAAAGTCAACGCGTCGAGAATCCACAAAAAGAGAGATATATCAAAGGTAGAAACATCAAAATTGTCATGCAAATAATTTTGCCCCTATATTTTCATATGGTATTGGAAATGTTTGTTAATAAGTTATTAAATAAGCATGCATGCATTGAATCTTCGTTAATGTTGTATGTTTGTTTCATAGTAACAAAATTAATGCCCAAAAACCCTAATAATTTGGTTTTTTAGTTGATAAAATTTCTTGCTAGAGATCAAGCAATTTGTACCTATTTAAACCTTATAGGTAGGGACATTAATTTTTATTTGCTACAAGGTAGGACATAAATTATCTTGTTGTGCACCAATATTGTGAGTGTATGATCTTACATCCAAATACTCTTGTATCTAAAACTACAACTATTTGCCAACTATTGAAGCTATGGTCTTGTCCATTGACAATCATTCACGTTGTATAGTTATATGGCAGTTGTAAATGGCATTCATATGAATTATCCTACTTAGCCCTATGTTCTTGAGAGATGATTACATTTTTGGGCCCCCAACAAACATTGAATTTTCTAGTGTTTTGAGATTAGTTTTCTCCTCTAGTCTATCAACATCTCTATTGATAGGTTACCTACATTCATGTACTCTTTGGATGCCCTCCCCATCTGCTTCCCTTAAAGGTGGTTGTTATTAGAGTTGTCAGAGATGATATCTACAAGTAGTACATCTAGGCCACTCAAAGCTCTCTTCCTCAACTGTTCAGCCCAACATGTGCCATTTATGTTGAGCATTTCTTCTTGTGGGGAAGGTGTCATTTATTTGCCTAATGACTATCTCCAACATCATTGGTCTCACTACTTGAGTTTTCCCCTCGGCTAGTGGAGGGTATGCTCACACCAGGTTGTGTGTTGAGACTAATCATCATAAGCTACATGGGGCCTAAATTCTTGTTGTTGCCCCCTCTAAGAGGTGGAGACTAAGGAACACTTCATTTTCAAATACTCTATTCTTTACGAGATCCGAGGGAGATACCACCATCTCTACGGAGACTCGAAAACCCTCTATCTACTTTCTTTTGAAACCTAGACCACTAGTGGCTAGGCCTTTTCTTTCAAGAGGTTGTCACCTTTTGACGCATGTCCCGCAAAGGGCCCCTAGAACCCCATGGTTGATCACTTCATTCTTTCAATGAGTTTGAGGTTGGTGGCACTAGGCGCCCTTTGGATATTGTTGTTTTGCACACTAAGGGGTAGTTTAGTGAGGTAGTGCTCATCTCTTTATCACATGTCTTGTCCCCTTTTTGAAATGAAAGTAGAATGAAGACCCTTAGCCTATTTTAATGTTTCCCACAGGCTAATGGGATGAAAGAAAGGGAAACATGGTAAGATTAAAACTAAGTGAGCGAAAAAGTAACTTTATTTCGGCCACTTATGTTTTAACTTTAAAATAAGAGTAATTTTCTAATTTAAGCGTGCTAAGATTTAATTAGAAATTAAAAGAAAGGGAATGATATAAAAGAAGATGGACGGGGTTCATTTGTGGACATCTATCATCTTCATTTTATGAAGGTGAGCTCTTGTGCTTCTACTTTAAACTATTGAGAAGGAAACCCTCTTAGCTTCCATCACTTGATGACCAAAATCCTCATTGTGATCAAATTGGACGAAAACCCTCAATATCTTCTTTGTGGCTTCACCCACGAGTCATATTTGAGGGTAATTTGGATCATCAATTTGTGTCGGTTCATGCCTTCGGCTAGGGCATGTTTTCTACTTTTCCCACTTCAGATCTGCATTTCAAGCAAAGAAATTCAGCTAGTGTAAAGACAATCCACCAGATTTTAGTCAGGGACAGATACAACACGATTTGCAGCCATTTCTAGGGTTATCTACACCCCTTTGGATTTCAGATCAGCGTTTAGGGCATCAACAAGGATGGAATTGGTTGGTTTCAGTTTGCAACGTCTCCTTTTGGTCTCCTCTTGTCATCTGGAGTGTCTTTTGTGAGAAAATTGTTGTAATCTTATGTGGGTATTTTTCTTGTTTTATGGTGTGAAAATAAATAAAAATAAATTCACTTTGGTTGGATTTTTTTCCATCACTGTTTGTACCTAGAGGATTTCTAGATGCTTTGGGTCGCTTGGGTATTTTTGTATTGTGACTATTTGATAAATAAAGGAAGATTTCAGATTGTTGTATTTTATGGCCTACGAGTTTGCATAAAAGTTGGATTTTGTTATGTTTTGTATAAGGGTTTCGGGGAAATTAGAGAATTTCTTAGATTTGTCCCATATGGGACATTACATAACATTACCCTTAAGATTACCCAACGCACTAGCTCTTAGCGATGGGGATTTGTTCTTGCTCAATATTATGGATTTGGTTGTTCGCAACTACCTCCCGGGTGTGCGGAGGCGAGCACGCATTCCAACTCACGAGTATACGACACTCGGAATCCTAAACATAACTAAGAGAAATCCGAGAATGAAGTTATCAATGATCGAGAGAGAGAATCATGAAAGCCCAAAGATGTAGATGATACTCAAGTAGGGATGGTATAGACGAAATTCCTTAACCCTAATGCATGTTGCAATGCTAATGTGTTTGAAAGGAGATGGAAAAAGAATGTAAAGAAGAGGGGGAAGACTCGGAAATTAATCTTTTTGACACAAGGGAAGATAGTTAAGAGAGAGAGATAAATGAGCATCATCAAGGTGAAAATTCGTTTCTTTCTTGGAATCAAGACACTCTAATCTAATTGGCAAGACTAGAGGTTTTCAACATCAAAGAGTGAGGGATTCCAAATGTGTAGGTTTGGCGTGGACTAACTAGTGAAGTATAAATTTTTCCGATGTCAACTTATGAGATTGTAATATCCCCTTTTCGGATGCATCGGTCAAGACCTTTAGCCCATTCGTTGTCTCCCACGGCTAAGGGAGGAACAAAGGGAAACTTGTCATAATGAATTAATTATAAAGTGCAATATAAACTATTATTATAAGCACTTTATATTAATTTATTTATGATAACGTCAAAATAAAGAAAGAAAAGAAAAGAAAGTGGTAAAGTGGATATTCATTTTATATTCCCCATATGGGCCGCATTTTCTCTTTAAGGAAAATAAAAATAAATTCGACATTTATTTTGTTACTTTATCACTAATAAATAATTCAAGTGCTTGTAGTAAAATTCACTATGCATTAAAAATAATTTATTAGGATTAGTTTCCCGTATTTTTTACCCCTTAGCCATCGGGAAACAAAGAATAAACCAAGGGTCTTCAACCTGTTATTTTTGAGAAGGGGATATTACAATCCCGCCTTCCCCAAAGTGCTTGCCTTCAAGCAATTGCAAACTTATATGCCAAGTACCATGTCCAAGAGGTAAAACATGTTGTAGTGCTCTAAGAGTCTAGATCCCGTGTCTGTCAAATGACAGAGCTATTGCCAAAATACGAGTTCCGATTTTTTAGCCTTGGTTTTCATGTAGCCCTCATAATGCCCACAATTATGAACTTGGATCAAGGGTCCACATACTCCATATTGCAAATTGTATCCTTTATTTTATCATACATTTTAACATGCTTCTCATGAGAAAAAAAAAAAATCTGAAATGGTTTAATATGCAGCAATAAATATGACATGTTACCATTCCTTTCATACCTTGGAGTGTCATCAAGATCTTCATTTCCTTTTGCCTTCATGATATCTTGGCTTTGTTGTACAAATCCCTAGCATGCTTGTCCAAAATAGGTTGAATATCATCATGATAGAACTGTTGTGATAAAAAGAGGATGTATTTCTTACCAAACAATGCGCAACCCATGCAATCTGCCCTCTTTTGAAAGATCTTTCCATACTCTTGGCTGTCACAACTTGGGGAGCACCATCTCTTCTACCTTGTAGCACAACTTCCTTGTTTTGCACCTTGAATTTTAACTCCATAGTTTGATAATTTTGAGTAAATTCACCCAAAGATTGCAACCATTATACTCCAAATACTATAACCTCTCACCAATGCCAATGACATAAAATCATCTCTTACCTTACGTCATCCTAAAGTGAGCTTAAGTTGTGGGATCTTCTTCATGCATGAGAGTGAGTATCCATTTGCTACGGTCACATTGAACCCTTGGTAATTTTCCATCTTCAATCCCATCCTAGTAACCAAGCTTTCATCAATGAAGTTATGGGTAGCTCCACTATCTATCAACATGGTGATCCTTTGTCTATGAAGGACTCCTCTTACTCGGAATGCATAGTAACTAGGTGTTACGAATAAGGTAACAAGTGTGACACCCGTGAGAACCACTTCCTCTTCCTTTGCTTTCTCTTCAACTTCTTTCGATCAACTCTCTCCATCATCTTCCTCATTTGAAACTACCTCAATGTAATGGATTGACCCTTTGCCAAGGCAACGATGGTTGGGTGTCCATGGGTTCCTGTAGTTGAAGCATAACTTTTTCCTTCTTAACTCATTTTTACCTCTATTAGCTTGTTGTTTTTCAACCACTCTTTTGGATCAGATTTCTCTTGAGTTGACTTACCTTGCTGTCCAATAGTTGTTGTCCCTTGCTCACTATTTTGAGTTGTCCTTGGCTGTCCAAATGAGTCCTTTTGCTGCCCCAAAGGTGCAGTCCAATGCTGTCCATAAGGTACAGTCCTAGGCTCTGCAAAAGGCAGATTTTTTTCTTTTTGGGACTGAAGTTTCAAGATCCAAAGACTTCTTTATAGCTCCTTGTCATGTCCCTGTTTGGATGCTAATTTATGAAGGCCTTAACCCATTTTTTCCCCATGAGCCTATGGAGGAAAGCAAGGGGAAATCTAGATTCTATTTTTATTATTTCTTAGATAGTTCTTTTCATTGATTATCATTTATCCTATTGGAAGCTTTGTACTCCAATAGAGAAACTTAAGTAGCTTAATAATAAAGGTATTTTGGGCATGTAGGCTCCAAATACCCTTTATAATATTTAAAAACAACTACTTAAGGGGTCGGCCATCATGTTTATGTTGTTTAAGCACTCCTTATTGCTCTTTAAGGAGGTCGCTTGGGCATTAATGATTCATGTTTTGGAGATTATTCTTATTTTGGTGAAAGCTGTCCGGTGTAGCCCTTTTACTCTCTCTCTCTCTCTCAAGGCAAAAATGCTTGGGTTGAGGATCTCTTCCAAGGACTAAAACCCTTGGTTGGGAAACTTGTGAAGGACAAAATTCCTTCATGATGTTTTTGGTGTGCAAGCTGTTTTGAAAGGAAAGAAAATATCGTTTTCTTGCATGTGTTGTATCTTTGGTGCAAATTAGATTTTATTTCAAGTGGAGCGACTTATATTGAAGTGGAGTTTTGGTATGTGGTGACAGATTTGGCTAATGAAATTATCATCTTATTCTCTATATTTTATTTAAGCCAATATCTTGAGTTTGGTGATTTTTGGTGATGTTCTACTATTTTTAGCAAGCTTGGGAATGTTTGCTGGTTAGGGTTCCGTAATTAATTAATTTCACATGCAAATTTGATTTCTAACAGCTGCAATTGATTGATGAGGGTTTTCTATTAATTTGGCACTAGTTTGGAAGAATAATTTCAAGGTTTAACCCCATTTGAAAGGGTTGTTCTCTCCTAGGAAGGTCGCTGCCCTAGGAAGGGTTTGAGTTCAATTTTTGCAGGGTTATAACAGCAGTGTCTTAAATATGATTTGATTTCTTTTTGCCATTTTCAACTTCAAACGGATTCATGGCAAATACCAGTCCAAAGAGCAAGTTCTAGATAATTTATAAAAAAATTCAATGCAGATCTGAATTTTTCTAGAGAATGACGACTTGCATGAAGGAATGAAATCAACAAAAACTGAAGTAATTCAACTCAATTCCTTTCCCAAATTGATCAATATTTTTATAAAGACAAGAATATGAGAAAAATACCAATTTGGGTCAAAATAGAAGGCTGATTTATTTATTCAAAATCTGCAGAATGCTCCTCAGACACCCAACTGAAAATACTTCTTCAGCTCCAAAAATTATGTAAAATAGCTGATATGATTTCTAAAAATCAGAAATTAAGACCATAAACTAAATCAACTCCAAAAACAGCTCCAAGGACCATAAATCAGTTCCTTAGATGATCGCTCCACATAGAAATGACTAGAACTGGAGAAGAAACAAAACAACTTTTCTCTTGTAAACCCTTGATCAAAATTTGCAACTTCATCCCTCAATAATGTTGGAAAATACTGAAAACGCGGATAACTCTTTGCTTCTCAATGGAAACCCCTAGATGGAGAATCCTCACAACTAGAAGAAGAGTTTTCGTTCCTCTTCTAGATCTCTTAGAGGGTTTTGTCCTCAAGAGATTATTTCTAAGGGTTTTCGTCCTTAGAAAATATTTTGTAAAGCTCTAGGGCTCAGACAAAAATCAAATTTGTATAAAATAGAAAAGGATGTCTTCTACAAGCAAGTCGACTTGCTTTTATAGATGAACTTGGCCAAATAGCCACCCTCATCTTCCAATCAACTTTCACCTCCCTCATTTAATGCTTTTTCCACCTTATTTCATCCTCCAAAGGGGTCACATTTTCTCCTAGGGGAGAATAATAAATATAAAGTGACATTTCTCTTTTTCTTATTTTACTTTATCACTTTATATTTTTCTTTTGCACTTTTATAATTAATACATTATGATAAGTTTCCCTTTCTATCACCCTTTAGCCGTCGGGAAACAAAATTGGGCTAAAGGTCTTGAATGATTCTTCTAGGAAGTGGGACATTTCAGTCCTCCCTTCCCCAATTGCTTTCCCTCAAGCAATTCCCAACTTGTTTGTCCAAGTGCCATGCATAAGAGACAATACATGTTGTAGTGATCCAAAATTCTTGCTCCTGTACATGTTAAGTGAGATAGATCTTGCCACCATATACCATTCTCAAGATGTTCATATACACAAATTTGCATCAAAGGTATCACATACTTTAAATTGCAGATTTCTTCCTCTAATTCATCCTTTCTCTCAAGAGGAAAATGAATATGAATAGGCAACAATAAATATGGCATTATCTCACTCATTCCATACCTTGCAATGTCATCACGATCTTCCTTCCCTCTTTCCTTCATGATATCTTGATTTTGTGGTACCAATTCCTTAGCATTCTTGTCAATAATGGGTTGAATATCCTCATGATATAATTGTGCTGTCCATAACCCCAACAATTTGTCCAACTTATGACTGAAAATGTGCATCCTATCATCCAATGAAGTGACGACAACTGAACATTCATCACGAGTGATTAGAATAGGCTTGAAAAACTGAAAATTACCATCTCTAATGGCTGCCTTCTTGTTTGTGGCAGCAAGCATGATGTAGGGCAATCTGAAATTGATGATAGCAATATTGCAAAACTCACAACAGCAAGCTCAAAATCCCAAAAATTAATGTTTGTATCAAGAGTGATCAGATTTCCCTCATCAACTTCTACCTCCTTTAGGAAGCTACCATGTGTAAATCTCATGCCAAGTTCTTTTTCATCATTTACCTTCAACATATTGGTTGAAGAATATAGCCATTGTATTTCATGAACCGAATCCATGAATAGAAGATGTATTCTCCATGTGTTTGACAACACCTTTGTGGATGCCCAAAGAATGTTGGAAGAGTTGAACATGTAGGTGACAACAATCCTACCATTGAACATACAAATGTCGATTCCATGTGTTGTGAGAATTTAAATTCATGCTTGAAACTTCCACAATCAACCATACAGTTGGCAGCCCATCACTCAGAAACTTTATGACAACAAGATGAAGATTAGGCAATGGTCCCAAAATAGCCTCTAAAACAATGAAAGTGGCTTCATACCTTTGTGTTGTGTTGCCGCATTCGCCGAATATCATTCATTAAATTAAAAAATCGTTGATTCTATAGCTGCACGAAAACAATCGTTGAAATTCGTGAATAAATTCATCCAAATCATATGTTGGAACTTGGGAGCTTTTGAGTGTTCGTGCATGAATGAAAACCTATGCTCTGTAACCTATCTGTCTTCACTGTGCTCTGCTCGCACTGCCCGTGCGTGAATGTGGAGTCGTATAAGCAACTCGAAAGACAATTACTTTGACGGTGTGCGGGAATGTGCCCTATCGTGGGTTTAAAACTCTTATTAAAGTTTGTTATTTTTTTTATGTTTATTTTATAAAGTTATATGTTTATAATTTTAATAACATCTTTATTTTTTTGGATTTTATAAAGTTATATATTTATATTTTTAATAACATCTTTATTTTTTGATTTTATAAATTTCATAAATTGTTAATTTGTTATAGTTTATTTTTCTAATAAGTTATATATTTATAACTTTACGGATTTAATAAATTGTTAAATTGTTATAGTTGATTTTTCTAATAATTTCAATAAATTTCTAAAATAATTTATAATCTTTTAAATTTAATATTTTTATACACCAATAACCTTATAGTTTATAAAATATTAAAAATATATACTAATTTTATATAGCCGAATTTAATCACGAATTTTATCGTCAACTTTTTTAGCAACGAATTTTTAACGAATTTTATCCTCGGCGAATTTGAACACGAATTCGAATGCAGCAACATAGCCTTTGTGTAGTGATCCTTCTTAGGTAAGGACCAATTAGATGACTGGGAATTAGACCATGCTCGTCCTTTTGGGGCTGAATACCATAAGGATATAACTGCTGTTCTGAAAATGCTGTTGTATACGCCTCATAAAAATTGCATTGACTGCCCTTTGCACTCTTGATTCCCTTCCATTGAACCATATCCTCAATATTTCTCTTGAGCCCTTCAAGGCCCAAATCTGAATTTTGTCTTGCACATTGATATGAAAAGACAAAAGAACTAACCAGAGTGACTTCAACATTAGAAACTCTTTTCTTACTGGGATCCCAAATCATTGTGTGTGCACAAATCTGAATTTGCATCAAGGGATTTATATGTCTTATGTTGCAACCCATATCCATCATTCTATCTCCCTTCCCATAATGATCCATAATTTGGCATGACATAAGCAACAATCTTTCATACCTTAATTTGTCCTCTGAGTGTTCATCCTTCCTTGATGGATAGACATATGTTGAGCTGCCCCCAACACCACTGTCTATGTGCCTTAGATCTCCAAGAATAGGAGCAGCAATTGCTCTTTCCTTATCACTTGCATCCCCATCACTAAGATCAACCTTGGACTCTTCCCTTTTGTTGGGGTAACCACTAGGGTGTCTATCAAATGGAAGTGGCATAGTAGGAAGCATTAAACACTGTTAAATACATTTGAAAGCTTACCAAAGGTTGCTGTTTTGGAAATTACAGCAGGCTGCAATTTCACGCAAGTGTCCATGGGAGTCTCCTCATGTGCAAGTTTCTCCATAAGGTCTCCTTTGACTTCTTCACTTAGGTGTAGATTTGAATTTTCTTCCTTCATGGGGGTAGACTCCATGGTTTCATTTCCTTGCTCATCCTTGCAATCTTGCACATCAAATCTTTCTAGAAACTTTTGGGTGAAATCTTCAAGGGAGGCAATGGATTCAACCCCTTGGGTCTTCAACAAATGATGCCACCACTTGTGTGCTATTCCATCCATGTATCTAGAGATGAGCATGAGGGCATCATCCCACACAGGATTCCATCGCAAATATCTCTCAAATTCCTTCAACCAAAATCTAGCAGAAATTTCATTAGTACCATCAAAAAAAGGAACTTGGGTCCACTTCATTTTTTTTCTTTCATAGGTCGGGAGAATACACTTTGCTCTAATACCACCGTAATGTCCTCAAATGGATATTTTCACCCCCAAACGTATTTAAGGCAAATCCCAATCCAAAGAGCAAGTTCTAGATAATTTATAAAAAAATTCAATGCAAATATGAATTTCTCTAGAGAATGGCGACTTGCATGAAGGAATGAAATCAACCAAAACTGAAGTAATTCAACTCAATTCCTTTCCCAAATTGATCAATAATTTTTATAAAGACAAGAATATGAGAAAAACACCAATTTGGGTCAAAATAGAAGGCTAATTTATTTATTTGAAATCTACACAATGCTCCTCATACACCCAACTGAAAATACATCTTCAACTCCAAAAATTATGTAAAATAGCTGATATCATTTCTAAATGTCAGAAATTAAGACCAACAACTAACAACTCCAAAGACCATAAATTAGTTCCTTAGATGGCCACTCCACATAGAAATGTCTAGAAATGGAGAAGAAACACAACTTTCCTCCTGCAAACCCTTGATCAAAATCTGCAACTTCAGCCCTCAATACTCCTGGAAAATAATGAAAACAAAAATAACTCTTTGCTCCTCAATGGAAACCCCTGGATGGAGAATCCTGACACCTAGAAGACGAGTTTTCGTTCCTCTTCTAGATTTCTTAGAGGGTTTTCGTCCTCAAGAGATTATCTCTAAGGGTTTTCGTCCTTAGAAAATATTTTGTATAGCTCTAGAGTTCGACAAAATCAGATTTGTATAAAATAGAAAAGGATGTCCTCTATAAGCCAGATGACTTGCTTTTATAGATGAACTTGGCCAAATAGCCACCCTCATCTTCTAATTCCCTTTCATTTAATATTTTTTCTACCTTATTTCATCCACCAAAGGGGTCACATTTTCTCCTAGGGGAGAATAATAAATATAAAGTGACATTTCCTTTTTCTTATTTACTTTATCACTTTATATTTTTCTTTTCTATTTTTTAATTTGACTTTATCATTAATAAATTAATATAAAGTGCTTATAATATTATTTTATATTACACTTGTATAATTTTCCTTATGATAAGTTTCCTTTCTATCCCCCTTTAGGCTGTCGGGAAACAAAATTAGGCTAAAGGTCTTCGATTGATTCTTTTAGGAAGTGGGACATTTCACATTTGCTGAATTCCCTTAAAAAGGGACATTACAGTGGTATCAGAGCATCATCCTCCCAGCTTGAGAAACATGGAAAAGTTGGAGATGATCATGAAGTCCCAAGAAGGAAATGGTGGATGCATTGGATAGGCTTGTCCAAGCCATCCAAAATATGCAAGGTGGTGATTCGCTCAAGAAAAAAAAGGGTTTCAAGGATTGACAACTTGACAACAGCATATCGAGCTCTTCCGGAGATGATGCATGATACCCTTTCCTTTGAGGATTTTGTGGAAATAGAAAATCATAGAGTGGGAATTGGCACAAGGCATAATGCCTGAACCCCATCAAAGGACCTTGGCAAAAAGGTCTCATCCATTGAGGGAAGAAAACCCTCCAATGTGAAGAAGCAAGTCAAAGAGCATGTAGCGGATCAACTACAAGATGGAGAAATCATGAGGAAGACCAAAGAGGCAACTTCCTTTTATAGCCACCCTTCCAAGGTGACAAAAGAGGAAGAACCATCGCAGCAACTGTTTGGGGTGAAGGATCAGCCTTTGGGAGCCCTAGAAGCACCCACCGCCATGGCCAAAGGTGAACCCTTGATTGATTTTTCTTACAGCCCTAGGAAAGCACAAGAAGAGGAAGAAATGACTGGGTGAGAAACAAGAGAAAGGGAAGGTAAAGAACTTTTTCTGTTAATAATAGAAAATCGGATCTGCACTTAGAAGTTGAAGAATAGGCCAAACTTCAGCGGCGTGAAGGGAAATTGGTCGATGAAACCAAACCTCTTGAGGGAATGTTTCTAATGGAAATCATAAAGAGAAGTAAAGCCATAGAAGGAGCTTCATTAATTGAGGTCAATACTAATTTTTAGATCAATAACATGGTTGGACCCTTGAAAGGGGTAGCAAGGGCAATTGATCCTCTGAAATTGCAAAAACAAACAAGCATCCTGTTGATATCAAAGTTACGATCCCAAGGACAGGCCTACAAGCAAATGATTGCCTGTGAAAGGAATCAAACACACCAGCCATCAATGAGCCACACAAGGCACCAATAATTCAGTCCAAAACCACTGATTTGGGACCCACAAGGAAGACAATCCAGCGAGAATTGCAAAAGGCCTATGAGGATGACATTATGAAGAAGCAAATCCATGGAAGTAAGGTACCTTTGGCATATTTTCTGAGTGCTGGTTCTAACTCAGAATTTCTGGGTCCTACGAAGGTCACAGGCAGCCCATGGTACGAAGGTATTCCAAATTCCTTACCTATCAGTATGTCAAATCAGGTATGTTGTAATTATGCACAACCGGTTGGGAATGATAACCACATTTCAGTTTCATTACTCTTTCCCATGTTGCTGCCATGTTCATGTCTTCGTGTTGGGTTCAACCCCAATATTGTTTCCACATAGGTGCTGTTGTAAATTCTGAAAAAAGAAGGAGGTCTGATTTTAAAATCAATGTTGTTGGTAATCTCATCCTTGTATGTTTGGGAACAAAGGTGGAATCAAACCTTATCATGGGAAGCTCAAATAATTCCAAGAGGATCAAGGTAAAGGATGTCTTATGCACATGGAATAAGAATGAAATGATGAGAAATTGTCTTCTTGACAAGACCTATGGCTTACTGAAAAAGGTAACAACTTTCTTTTTCCATATTGTCTATGAACTAGCTGATACATATGTTTTTGAAAATAAAATATGGTATCAAAGTAGCTTGCATGATGAAAAGGACATCCGCAAGATTGATGCATGGGGAATGGGGAGATTGTTGCTCCAATATATTGATAAAAGGGTTGTTACACATTGTTGGATTGCAATCCTCAATGATTTTGGTTTCTACTACATGCCTTTTGAAGTGGAAAAGATAGGTCGGGTCATAAGAAAAATGCCTCTTCCCTCTTGGGCAATGGACAAGAAGATTTCAGCTGATGCATGGTGGTTTACAGCCTTTGTCATTCTAGAACTAAGGGAAGGTATTATTACAGCCATGATATAATTCTCTTTTTAATTCCTAAGGTTGGGTTGTATATGTTCTCATTGAGAAACAATTCTAAAAGGGTAAATAAGGGTATGGACATGTATTGCTTGTGGAGAGAGTTGAATTTTGAATGGAAAGAAGGAAATGATGTTGGGCAGATTTTAATCATTACATCCTTAAATTGGGCAAGGGTAAATCAGATTTACTATTGTGATAAGTTGCACAGATTGAAAGGGAGCAATGAGAAGGGGTTACCCCACATACCCGTGAGACACAAAGAAGTAACAAATTGGAAAGACCTTATTCTTTCTAACATTATTTTTTGTGCAGGACCAAGGATAAAGAATGAAGAAAAAATGAAACATCGTCCTTGGAACTACTACATCCACACATGTGCAAAGAAAGATGGTACCATTTTCACATATTTTATAGTGGATATATCAGCTGATTGCATATTCTCAATCCTTCTAAAGCAATTTTCAGTTTCTACCATCTTCAAGGGATGGTCCTTTCCATTAATATTTCCAGTTGGTCATCATGGCACTTGCGTAGCATGGATGAGAATGCAAAATTCAGTTTCAGGACTGCCCTTGGCCGGTATGTACAGCTGCAAAGGAGTTGAGTCTTTAAAGTTATTTAGAATAGGAGAAAGGGGGACAAGGTTCCAGCTTAAAACAATTTTTATTCCCAGCAGTCCTCACCTTGGTTTCACACTTAAGGATAGAAGGCAGCTCATTATTATGATTGGTACCGATGGAGGACAAAATAATGAAACTGATGGGACTGATTGGGCTTGTCTAACTGCTGATTACACATTCCAAAGTTACATCACAACAGTTTGGAGGGAGAACATTCAAAGTACCTTGCACCATGATCTGTTCTTAGCCCTTACAAAAGTAATTTCAGTCATTAACTATGCCTCTTTTAAGATGAAAATCCTTGATAGCATGAACACCAACGAGTTGAAATCCCCTTGTTGGAAAGTTTTCTTTTGCTGCCCCAAAGGTGGTGTTTTTGCATAGAGTTTATTCTTGGGCACTGAATCCTCCAATGTGAGAGCTCTCTTAATGGCATCTTGTAAGGAGGGTGGATCAAAAGCTTTTACCCAACCTTTGAGAGGTTTGGTTAAGCCCTCCATGAACACAACAGTGAGCCTCCTTTCAGAGATATTGGGAACCATGACTGATAGTCTTTGGAACTCTGCCACATAGCTATCCACTATACCATACTGTCTCAACTATGCTAACTCTCATAAACGGATCGCAGTGTCATTTCCATCAAACCTCTCAATGAGCCTCTAGCTGAATTCCTCATATGTGCTGATGAGGCTATGTCCCTGGGTCACTAGACCATGGTACCACCACTCATGTGCTATTCCCTCCAAATGTAGTGTGGCAAACTTGATGGCCTCTTCTTCATACATGGGGTTCAATGAGAAATACGTGTCCAGTTTTGCACCCAAGCATGAGCTATACATTTGTTAGACCCATCAAAAGTTGGAATAATTAGTGTACGTAACCTCTGCTGCAGATCCCTGTGAAGCTGGTTTGTGTTTTATCTCTCATTTTTATGCCCATTCTTCATCTTCAAATTGCAGAAATTTGTGAGAGACATATATGCATGGAAATAGGGTACAAGGGCTCTATACTCATCAACAAATCTACAAAATTATCTCTGTTCAGATTTTGTTCGTTTTCTTGTTGCTCCTCTTTGAAGAAATTTAGACTGGAAGGGCTTAGGTGCTGATCCAATCACTGTTCTGTTATTAGCTAAAGCACTAGCTTCACTCGTAGGGATTTCAGTTGGTCTTGGTGCGTTCATACTTTGCATTGTTTGTAATAACAGGTTTGTCATTTGCTGTTGTCCTTGACTCATGTTAACAATTGCATTGTATTGTATCTCTGCTTTTTCCTCAATAGTTAGCACTTGCTTTCCTCTTTCACCTATTTCCTGTACCTCTTCTATTTCTATTTTTGTTCCTTGGTTTTGCAACCTCCTTTCCCTCTGGTAAAATCTGACTGCTCTATCACTAGGCTGCATTAAATGTTACTCTCAAACCCATAGGCTGGTAAGATGTTTGCTCTCATACCACTATAATGTCCCTTTTTAATATTTTATTACCTCTGCAAATTTTCTGATTTTCCTATCTATGCAACACTTATGAAATACTAAACAGAAATGACAAATATCAATATTGGTTATTGAACCCTTACACATAGCATTGAACATAAGCCAAAACTGTCATTTACTGAATGTTGGACAACAACATGAAATATTAATATTAAATCTTTTATATTAAATGGGTAGCAACGGTTCTGAAAACCCCTTTTTGCATATAATATTTAAAGATGTACAGGGACAATCTTATGTTCATTATAATTCAAATCTACCAAAATAAACAAGAAACCCAACTCAGGAAATATGCAACTATGATGATACTGTAGCGCAACACTTTTGCAGCAGTGCTAAAGCACTGTAGCAGCGGTACAGAGCACTGTAGCAACATTGAAAATATCCAAAAATCGTTTTTACTGAACTGGAACTGGACATAAACTTTAATCTTTCAGCTCAAATGTGATCCTCAAATGGAATAATCTAGGAGGGGGTTTTTGTCCTTTGAATCTCTTCACTTCCAGGGTTTTTGTCCTAGGAGAAGAAATTGAACATAGAATGCTCATGCTCTAAGGTGGGGGTTGGATAACAAAAATGGATGCCTTCTTCCTCACAACTCTTCCTTTTATGGTCACCCTATTAATTTGAATTTCATTTTTTTGCTTAAAATTCTCTTCACATGTGTCTAAAACCACTTTTAATAAAATATTACATTAAACCCTTTTATAATAATAATACAGAATTCGCCTGTTTACAATGCTATAAAAATAAAATTACTAGAACAACTTAAAATATTATTGTTAAATTATTTCCTCAACTTTATCCCTTAGCCTATAGGAAATAAGAAATAGGCTATAGGTCTCCCGATTATTTTAATTCTGAAAAGGGGACATGTCAGATAACAGGTGCAGCTCACATAGCCAATGATAATCACGAGTAATTCCCGAAGGAATATTTTAAGTTGCAACCTTACCTTAAGCATATACAGCTTCTATTTATAGTATATTCAAAGTTGAGGCAAATTTGACCACCAGACTTCTCTTGTCCGTGTGATTTATGTTAATGATGAGTTTGCATATACTTTCATGATGACAATTGCTTAGGTTTCACGATTTTGGATACATCATGTTATCAACTATTGAGTTGTTATTTGATACTATTTCTGACGTTTCAAGTACAATATTGAGTACGTTATCTTCTCTTGGATATGTGGTTCATAACATGGCATTGGGATCCAATACACTTATGCACCCAACCTTCTAACTAGAAATAGTGGTTTGTTTTTTATATGTTGCTTGACTAATAAAAAGGTTGCATTTTTGTTGTTTAGTATTATATATTGCCATAATTTTGAATGCAGAGCCCTTGCCTTCCTTCAAGTAGTGGTTCTAGGTCTTCTCGAGGTTCACGAAACAAACAAATGGATCCCTCAACTCCAATAAAATCAAACATTAGCTCGAGTTATGATTGGGAGAAGGTATTTGTTTTACTTTCTACCTGTACTGAACTGTGATTTCTTGCTTGTTTCCTTGAGCATGAATCCGAAAAGTAGATATGCTTGGAGATGACAATTTGACACTAAATATATGGAACCTTTATTAGTCAAATGATTCGATTGTCTTGTTCTATTGCTAAATATATTGGTACATTTGATTTCTACTATAATTTAGTTACTTATTTGAAATTTTCAGTGGAATACCTTTTCATCAATATATGTAAAAAAATAGCATATGCAGTAATTGTTTTTTTGTATCACTATACAACAAACATAATATATTTTCTGAAATCTGGTTGCATATTCTTTGCGCTGTAGTGCTCGCAGTTGAACTAATATTTTTGTATTTGTTTCTAGTAGGGATGCAGTTTCCTCTTGAGAAAATAAAAATGGTTACTTGTTGCATTTGATTTGCATTAAGCATATTCATGGTTTTAATCTACTAGCATATACAAATGAATGAAGTGAATCTCAAATAAAGTTTGTTTTTGATGAGGCAAAAATTTTTGCTTTAGGAAGATCGGTAATTTTATAAAGAAAATCTTGAGGTCAAAACCGTCTTTTAAATTTTAAAATATTCAGACACTTGTATTTAAAACGAAAATATAGAACTTATAAGCATAAAATATTTATAGAATATGGTGGAAGAGAATGAAATAAGGATTAATGTCCAAAAATAATACTAATGTTCAATAGGGTCGTAGAAAGATACAAGTACGGGAATGACAAGGGGGATTGAATGCATCTTTAGTAAACAAAGATTAGAACAGTTCTCCAAATATTTTAAGAAGAGAAATTGCTACCTGAAGTATCTTACATCTATCATTTACTCTACAATCATAAGAGAACATTGAAATTTTTGTTGAGTAAGTTTAACTGGCTAATGTCTTTGTGATCATTGCTAATAGGGTAACCTTTTCTAAATCACATGCTCTTAGTATCGCTTATAAAGGAGCCTTACCGAAATCATCTTATTATCAAATTGTTTGTGGTTTATGCTAAGTCACCGCATTCGAATTCGTGTTCGAATTCGTGGAGTATAAAATTCATTGCTAAAAAAATAGAGATAAAATTCATGATTAAATTTGGCTAATAGAAATACATAAAAATAAATAAAATAAAACTAAAATATTCTATAAATTTATAAATAGTTTTTAAAAACTAATATTTACATTTTAGAGTAAATTAATATAAAGCTATAAATTATTAATTTATTATCATATCTTTAAAAAAATTAAATCGGTCTATAAATTTATAAATGATTTTTTTAAAATTAATCATTTACGTTTGAAAGTAGATGATTAGTCTAAAATTTATAAGCCTATATAAATTTATAAATATATTAAAAAATTATAAATACAACAAAACTATGATTTTTTTAAAAACTAAACCTAATCATTTACGAATTACCACTAAATGATTATCATTTATCAACCTAAAAGTTAAAAAGTAAAGATATGTTTTATTAACCTAAAAATAAAACTATATATTTTTAATAGGAGTCGTGGAAGGCTCCGCTGAAAGCTCCACCGAAGTCTTCCCTTTCACGCAGGTTTGGACGGTTGGGGCTGGAGCTCGGGCTGGGAAGAGAGGGCAAATTCTTGCCTGTTGCCATTGAAGCAGCTACAGCCTATAACACGTCCGTAACAGTTCACCATTCGTGAATGTCTGCTACAACCTATAACACGTCCATAACAGTATACTCACACGCTTGAGAACTCACACCTCTGCAACCTTGGTCCAAACTCGAGATCTCACACCTCTGTTGTGCATTCGACTGTATACTCACACGACGTGAAGTGCAAACCCTATATTTCTGTGGTGCTCGAAAATCGTGTTTTCGGCCGTACGATTAAATTCGCTAATGACTGCGAACTTTTGGGAGGAGCTTTGAATTCGGCAATTTTTTTAATTTTTTCAGAAGAAATTCGCCGAATGCGGTGACTTGGAATAATGAATAAAATTTTTTTTCTATGTCCATCTTCACATGATTGAGTTAAGAAAGTATTGGCATATTGTGTTGACTTGCCATTTATATTGTGTAATGCATAGGTACTTATTAAAATTTATATTAGTGATGGTCGGTACAAACTGTATGAAGATGATGTTTTCAGTCAGAGTTTACATAAAACAATTGATACATTTTAGTCAATAATGAGAAATATTCATATAGATTTGATATTTCCTCAAATTGTGGAGTCAAATCTTATCCCTTATCAACCATAAATCTGTACAACCTCTCTAAGAATTTTATCAGTATGATGAATTTTTCATCTACTCATATACACACGAATAATAATTTATCCTAATATGTTATCTCACACATATATGTACGTACTAATATATGAAATGTCCAACATAAGTATATTTGCTCTTGTCATTCTCACTGACCATAAGATGGGCAATCATCAATTGGTATATTGAGCACCCCGAGGCCATTTCAACACATTGAAACAGATGAAAAAAGGGAAAAAATGAAAAAATGATTAAGAGTTCAAGTTATTGCATGATAACATTGAAATATTCAGGCAAGGCAAGAGTGAATTGTTCTACTTATATAACATGTGCCTAGGAGTTACTTGAAAATTTGTAGGAGCCAATAGATTTCTTGAAAAAGTGGCGGTTTATCAAAGGATGACTTCCAAAGTTGAGGGAGAACATGAAGGTGGTACCAGCAACATCCTTGGAAAAAGCTCATGATCTGACGGTGAATATCAAAAGTGAATACAATACCAATGCCCAAGTTTGAGCATTGAGTGATGAACAATAATGGTGACAAAGACAACCTTGCCTCTATGGAAGTATTTTGCAAGGGCATGGTGCAAACATACAAAGCAACGAAGGATGAACTTTAACAAGGACACCAAAAAGGTTTAATGCACAACATCTAGGATGGAAAGGCACACCATGGACGAGTTAGTTTGTAATATCCCTTTGTGGGCACTTTAAAACAATTCCGGATTTCCCGAGAACCCTACTTTTTATCCTTATGGCAGAAGTAATGGAAAACTGATTTTTTCGTAAACCCTTATAAAAAATACAACAATCTGGAAATTTTGGTAAAATACCCTTATAGATGAAGATACAAAATTCTGAAAATACCCTTTTATTCAAAGAAATCTGAATAATGCAAACCCAGATTTTTATTGCAAACCCTAAGGTAAAACACAATTTTTTTGTAGGAAATGACAATTGTCTTCAAACCCTCACGGACAAAATACAGTCGTCTGATTTATTTCAATTTATTATCAACAAAATAGAAATACTCGCAAGGGGCAAAGCATAGAGAAAGCCTCTTGACCCATGAATATGATTGAAAATAATTTTTACAACAAAAATCTGAATTTATTTCTATTTATTTCCCAGCTAAAAGTAAGCAATAAATACAGCTGACTGTATGAGCAAAAAGAAGGTGAAGGAGAGGCCCCAGCTGGCTGCAAATACTGCCCTAGGACAGATTATGGCATGAAGCAAAGCCCGTCACCTAAAACACCTCAGTTTACAACTTAAATAGCTTCCAAAGGGAGCCGTCCGGCTCTAAAATGCCCCAAAAATGCTCAAAATAATGGTCAGAACTCCAAAATCCATTGTTCCAACTGATATCTTTGATGCCTTAGCTGTAATAACTTTGAAAACTGCCTAAAAACGTGCCCTAGCTTGACAAATTTGATTGAAACTGAAATTCCTTGTCTGAAAGCACAATTGTAACCCCTGAATGGAGTCACCTCTAAGGATTAGAGGATTTTTGTCCTCACTGCAGATGGGAGTTAGAGTAGCAGCCCAAAACCACAAAATCACAATGTAATGTATGCAAAAGGATGTCCTCAAATGATCCCCTCACTCTCTTTTATAACTTTCCATGATGAAAGAGTCCCAAAAGCAACTTTCCCCTTTTCTAATTCCTCATTGATATTGCTTTATTAAAAGTAACTTTTTATAATAGTAAAACTTTATCATGACTTACTTTTTTATAATAATAAAACATAAGTGTCTTTTATAAACTTACAATTTTGACACTTAAGTTATGTTATTATTTTATTATACTTTATTTGAAAAGGGGACATTACATTTGTAGTCAACAAGAACATCATTTGTTACATTTGTCAAGAGGCACATCATTTGGTTAAGGACTGCTCATTAAGTATGAAGAACAAAGGGTGCCCAAGCCCTACAAACAAAAATTAAATTCACAAGACCAACTTCCAAAGGGACCACTAGTGGCAGATATAAGAATTCTAGGCATGGGAAAAACAACCGCATTCGCCGAACTTGAAGGCAAAAATTCGAAATTCGCCGGATTTAATACAACAGAAATAAATTCGTTGAAAATCGCGAATTTATTCGTACGGAAGTCGGATGTGAAATTTTTATTAAATTCACTACAAAATCGTGTTTAAAATTCGCCAAATTTCGTTTTAAAAAAATCTGGAAATTCGTTTTAGGGTTTAACTTTTTCGATTTTAGGGTTTTCGACTTGTTTTGTGACATTCTTTGCTGAGGGTTGTTTGGACGCCATTGCTGTCATTGCTGCTATTGCTGGAGGGGCTGTTTAGACGCCATAGCTAGAGGCTGCGCAGAGGTTGTTGAGTCTCCATCCGTGCCCGAGTACCACTTCCGAGCTCACAGCCTCATCACAAGTAACTTCGACGTTGTTTATTTTTTTGTTTTGTAAATGTTTTTAAGGTTTTAAGTTTATAAATGTGTAGTATTTAATATTTAATAAGTTTTAGGTTTAGGTTTTACGAATATTTATTTTATAAAATATATGTATAATGTTAATATTTAAGTTTATAAACTTAAACTTAATATTTATGAATATACACATTTATAAATATTTATGAATATTTAAGTTTATATAATGATTAACTTAAACTTTATGAATATTTTATATTCACGAATAAACTCAAACTTACTATTTTATAATGTTAATATTTAAGTTTATAAATGTATAAAGGCCAAACCTTAATCTAAGTAAACCCCATACGATTATATATAATTTATATGTAATATTTAAGATATAATTTTATATGTATATGTATAATATAATATATAATTTTATATATTATATAATTTCTCATAGTCGAATTTAGTCACGTATTTAATAGCTGATATTTTTACCAACGATTTTTTCACAAATTTAATCATCGGTGAATTCGAACACAAATTCGAATGCGGAACTTAGGTCCGAATAACAAAAATAGATGCCAGGGAATAATTAGGGTGGAAATGAGTAGATCCAAGATGACCCAAAAGCAAGAACGAATGTCTAGCACAAAAATGCAATAATTGGGTCACTTTGAGTGAGACTTCCCAATAAGACATAATAATAACAATGGAAGATTGTTATGTTGATGCTAATTCGAATGTGGCAACTTAGGTCCGAATAACGAAATAGATGCCAAGAATAATTAGGGTGGAAATGAGTAGATCCAAGATGACCCAAAAGGAAGAACGAATGTCTAGCACAAAAATGCAATGATTGGGGTCACTTTGAGTGAGACTTCCCAATAAGACATAATAATAACAATGGAAGATTGTTATGTTGATGCTAAGGAATAGCAACCATGAAGATACCAATTGTCTCAAGTAGACCAAGGAAAAATTAACATGCAATGATTGGGGTCACTTGAGTGAGACCGCTTGGTCAGTGCGAGAATATAAGCAATGGAAGATTATTGTGTAGATGCAAAAATGGCTACCATGGACATAGGAATTGTCTCAAGTAGACAAAGGAAAAAATTAATTTTCTCATGGGAGAGGAATCCATTGTGGTGATTTTTGCACATGCCTGTAAAAATCATTATCCCGACCTAGTTGTCATAGGAAAAGGATGAATAGAGGTTCGAGCACACGATTGGGAAATGCGATGGAGGAAGAAGGAAAATTGATAAGTCTTGAGAGACATCAATGAGTCATTGACTTTGTCTTGTTATTGACGATCAAACAAGGAGGTTGTAGAATATGTGTTGCAGAATCCAGTGTTGGTAAAGGTGACAAATATGTTTGTAATGTCCCCAAATGGACACTTTTTTCCCCCAAATGGATATTTGGCAAAACCACTGATCCAAAGAACAATTTCTAAAAAATTATAAAATATTACAATACAGATTCGAATTTTATACATGCATGGCGACTTGCATATGAGATGAAAACCCACAAAATTAAAGGCAAAACCATTGAATCTTTAATGGAATCAACTCAACTAATTTTATAAAGATGGAATCAAGAGATAAATACCATATTTGACCTCAAAACAAGATGAAATTATTTTATATGAATCTACAGACAACTGTCCTCAGACAAAGTTGAAAAGTACAAAACCCTTGAGCCAAAAATTATGCAAGTTGGCTGATTTGACCTCTAAAAATATGACAAAGATGTTGGTGATGAGATCCGGGATAGCCGTGCCCTAGAATGGGTCAAACTCCACTCGCAGGGGTGTAGATAACCCTAGATCAGATTGAATCTAAAGGTAGAAATCTACCCCAACACTCGTGTCTTCAAACCCTGGTTGGAAACAATATAAATCAGTACTTTTAGAACCTTCTATACCACCGGAAAATACTTGAAAAAAAAACCACTAACTTTGTGATCTGTAATGGAAACCCTTGTGTGGAGAATCCTCTCAACTAGGAGAAGGTTTTTCGTCCTTCTACTAGATCTCTTAGAGGGTTTTCGTCCTCAAGAGTGAATCTCTAAGGGTTTTCGTCCTTAGAAGATTATTGATGCAAGCTCAAAGCTTAACATACAAATCAAATTTTATAAAATAGACAAGGATGATCTCTACAAGCAAGTCGACTTGCTTTTATAGAAGAAATGGGCCAAATGGCCACCCTCAACTCCCAATCAGATTTTTCCTCCTTCATTTAATGTTTTTCCCACTTTATTCCATCTCCTAAGGAGGTTGCATTTTCCATAGGATAAATAAACATTATCAAATGCCTTTTTTTCCTTTCTAATTTTATTTTATCATTAAGTCTATAATAATTTACTATAAGTGCCTTTATAATATTTTCTTCTTTTTTCTTTTATATGCACTTTATAATAACTTATTATGACTTAAGTTCCCCTTGTGTTCATCCCTTAGCCGTCGGGAGACAAAATGGGCTAGGGTCTTTGACATGGATTATCTTAGGAAGTGGGACATTTCAGTCCTCCCTTCCCAAAATTGCTTGCCCTCAAGCAATTCCAAACTCGTTTGTCCAAGTGCCATGCACAAGAGACAAAACATGTTAAAGTGCTCCAAAATTCGAGCTCCTGTACCTGTTAAGTGAGATAAATCTTGCCACCATCTACCATTCTTATGATGATCATATACACAAATTTGTATCAAAGGTAGCACATACTTTAAATTGCAGATTTCATCCTCTAATTCCTCATTTTTCTCAAGAGGAAAACAAATCTGAATATGCTGCAAAAGATATGACATTATCTCACTCATTCCATACCTTGTGATGTCACCACGATCTACAATGGGCTGAATTCCTTCATGAGTCAACTGCTGCGATGACATGCTCCTTTCTTTTCCATCCTCATCTTGTGCAATTTGCCCTTCCATGCTCTTGGCTGCCACAACTTGAGGAACACCATTCCTCATACCTGTGCACAACAACTTTCGGAACAACATTCTTTTCTTCTTCTTCTTCTTCTTCATTATCTGAAACTACCTCAATGTAGTGGATAGATCCCTTACCTTTGCAACGATGGTTGGGTGTCCATGGGTCCTTACAATCAAAGCATATTTTTTTTCTCCTTAACTCATTCCTTGTTTCTATAAATAAGTTGTTTCTTTCCCATTCCTTTGCCTTACCTTGTTTCCCACTAATTGCTGCCCCTTGCTTATCATGTTGAGCTTTTATTGGTTCTTCAAATGAGGTTTTTGCTGCCCCAAACGCCTTTGTAATTCAGGGATCGACATATGATGGTCTCTCTTGGGCTTGTTACTAATCTTCATCCTGTACTAATTTCAAAATGGCATATTATCTCTGAAACCCTTTCTCAAAGAGTGGTATTTCCTCCAACAAGAATCCTCATCCACCACCTTTGTTGGCACCTCTACATGTGACTCTTCAGAATCTTTCAAGAAAGAGGGCTCATGAAGACTCAAAGGCTTGTTAGAAGAATGGGGAGATAACTGCCGTGAATTGTTGCTCTCACATTTTTCTTTATTATCCCCATATTTGCTTTGATTCAAATTCGAGTGAGTTGTCTCAAATAAAGGTTAGTGGTTGTCTTCTTGTTTCACCATGTTGATGAGCATTTTCTTCATAAAACCCACATTGAAAGCTTCCCGATCTGCCATATTTTGACCTTCTTTTCAATGTGTATTCCTCCTAGAATATACCTTCATTTACTACCCAACAGGTTGGAAGAAAGCCGATTTGATACCATTGTAATTTTCCCAAATGGACACTTTTTACCCCCATATGGATCTTTGGCAAAACCCTAATCCAAAGAACAATTTCTAAATAATTTACAAAACATTACAATGCAAATCTAAATTTTATACATGCATGACGACTTGCATAGGAGATGAAAACCCACAAAATGAAAGGCAAAACCACTGAATCTTTAAGGGAATCAACTCAACTAATTTTATAAAGATGGAATCAAGAGATAAATACCATATTTGACCTCAAAATAGGCCGAAATTATTTTATATGAATCTGCAGACAACTATCCTCAGACATAGCTGAAACATACAAAACCCTTGAGCCAAAAATTATGCAAGTTGACTGATTTGACCTCTCCCAATGGTGTAGATAACCTTAAATCAAAGTTGAATCAAGGTAGAAATCTACCCCAACACTTGTGTCTACAAACCCTAGCTGGAAACAATATAAATCTGCACTTTTACAGCCTTCTATACTGCTGGAAAATACTAAAAAAAAACACCACTAAATCCATGATCTGCAATGGAAACCCCTGTGTGGAGAATCCTCTCAACTAGGAGAAGGGTTTTCGTCCTTCTACTAGATCTCTTAGGGGTTTTTCGTCCTCAAGAGTGAATCTCTAAGGGTTTCATCCTTAGAAGATTATTGATGCAAGCTCAAAGCTTAACATACAAATCAGATTTTATAAAATAGACAAGGATGATCTCTACAAGCAAGTCAACTTGCTTTTATAGAAGTAATGGGGCAAATGGCTACCCTCAACTCCCAATTAGATTTTTCCTCCATCTAATGCTTTTCCCACTTTATTCCATCTCCCGAGGAGGTCGCATTTTCCATAGGATAAATAAACATTATCAAATGCATTTTTATCATTTATTTATTTATTTATTTTATTTATCTGCACATAATAATAACTTACTATGACTTAAGTTCCCTTGTGTTCATCCCTTAGCCATCGGGAGACAAAATGGGCTAGGGTCTTTGATATGGATTATCTTGGGAAGTCGGAAATTTCACTGTTTCGACACTTTCCCGATTAGTAGGATTTTTTCAACATTATGAGCCTTGTGACGAATAAATCTTTCATGTAGCACTATCACCCCGTGATCCTCATGATAAAGAAGAGATAAATGCGTGTAGCTATTCATATGGAGATATTAAGGAGGACCATAATTGGCATGATTTTTTATAAGCAAATGAGTGTGAATGTTGTCCTAGAGAAGACTATGCGAGAACCAGAAGACCCACTTTGTGGTCGATAAGTATGAATTATATGATATATTATTGGAACCATAGCCCCAAGGTTGCTAATATGTTATACACACATGGTTACAACTCCATGGAATATGAGGACTATAATTATTATAAAACTTCTTTTCGAAGGATACCTTATACAAGTATCTGGATGAAGATGGTTAAGACTTCTCATGGACTACTTATGAGACTTTCATTCATCAAGTTACATGTGATCAAAGGAAAAGAAAGAAACTTATTTTAATTTCAAAGCTGATTCTAGTAACTTCTCTAATATAAGTGGTCAAATCAATGGGAATTTGTGAATGCTACTTTTATTTAGGTAATGGGAGAGTATGGGAGTTGGTAAAAATTCCATACCCTTAAATTTCTTGATATTTTCTAATGAATGGAATACAATATAAAATTGAAGTATTTTCAAGTCAAGTTAGCAGAGATGGAAATAAAAGGGACATATAAAAGGGTAAATAAAAATTAATTAAAAAGGGATCTTTGAATAATTAAAAGGAAATTGAGGAACTTCATATGAAAATATCTTGTGCGAAGGGACAATTTTAATGCCGCTTATAAGGGTCACTTTAACCTTAGTATAAATGACTTAGTTAAATGTTTGGCCCCATGTAACCATGTTTATGGGTAAAGTCACCTTTCAAGTGGAGCATTAAATTTACCACATATCATCAAAGTATGCTTGGAGGTTGGTCATGGAATTATTTGAGCATTGTTGTTCTAATTTCTCATTGGGGAGAGGTCGATCTTGCATGTGGAACATTCTATTCTTCCATTATGGGTCGGTCCTCTTGGAAGCTTCTAATTTAGCATTGGGAGGCTATAAAGAGGAGTTCGCTACACTTGAAGAGCAGATTTGGATGTTTGTTATTCTTCTTGGATTGTGCATGGTGTGCATCTTCCTTCTCCACCTTGGATGAAACCCCAAAGGTGTGGCAATCTCTCTTGGGGACGAAAACCCTCAAGGGATCCATTGGAGGCTTCATCTAGGAGTCTCATGTGAGCTGATTTGGCACTACTAGTGCAGTCATTGTTCTTCCTAGCACTAGGCGAGTTGCTTAAGGGACGGATTTGATATCATAGAGAGCTGATAATTGTGATTTGAGTTCATATTCAGATTTATCATTATATTTGGAGATAGAGACTATGATTTGGTGATTTTTGGAGTAGGGTTTCATATTTATCTACTCACTTGCAGATTTCGGTTGCATATTTGGGCATGATTTCGTGGTTAGAAAATTATGAGATCAATTTTGTTGGAAAGCTTGTCTTCTCATGATCATTTTGAGATATCGTGTATTAATTCCTATTTTCCATGGAGTTATGAATTTTAGAAGTTTCAGCTGTGTTATTCAATTAATTCATTTTCATCTATTCTAGTGGTTGTAAACTTAGTTTTATTGCATAAATAATATCTTCAAGTGTCACGTGCATGTGGTATTTATTTTATGCAGATTGGAGATGTTTTGACTAAGGTTTGAGACTCCTAAAGTTTAATATTAGTAGGTAATGAGTTGGCCCACATTGAGACTAGGTATTGCCCATCCAAGAAGAGTAATATATGTGCATATAAAGGAGATGGATATCATTATGATGGATGTCAAGTATGTGAAATGTCTTCTATTTGGGAGAAAGATATTGGAGGTTTCCCCCTCAAAGTGGCATTCCCATATTTGGAGTTCATGTGGAGTTATTCCTTAAGGAGTATTGCACAGTGTTGCCCCGCTTTAAGGGTATTATTCTACTTCCAAATATATTGAATATTAGGGTTTCTTGGCCCACCAATATCTCTTATGTTGTGTTGATCTTAATTATATTTTGCATATTTTTGAATTATCGCATGTGAAGATATTACAAAGTGGTATCAAAGTTCATGGTGAGCCCAAAGAAATAGCCCATTTCA
Organism: Taxus wallichiana var. yunnanensis; assembly: GCA_018340775.1. Classification (NCBI taxonomy): domain Eukaryota; kingdom Viridiplantae; phylum Streptophyta; class Pinopsida; order Cupressales; family Taxaceae; genus Taxus; species Taxus wallichiana. The sequence continues at coordinate 767,920,749 of CM031239.1, read as the reverse complement.
TACAATATTTGACATTCATTTTCCTTGCATAAAGTGGATCTAAATGTAATTTCTAAACTTATGGTTTATTTAGGACAAAATAGAGATTTTATATCATGGTTATTTTTTTAGAATTCATTATTATCTTTCTATTAGCTATTTCTAATGATTAATTGGAAAAATATGTCAATTTGTGCATATGCAGTCCATACTTTGCTATCATTGTTGAATAAAACATTTTGAGCACTAAGCACCAGCTACAACCAGCCTTGGAGGATCTTCAAAATATCTCATATCATCTTCAAAGATTGTTATTACAACACTTCATTGCTCCAGAGGTTCCTTCACTAGCTCCGAAATGTTCAACAACTCTATGAGCGGCTTCTTAAGCATATGTTTGGAAAAAGTGAAAAATAGTCACCAAGAATATTTCCAAACCAAAATTTGATTAAATATTCAGATTCCTCTCTCGAAAAAATATGCAAGTTTAAAAAAAAATCATATTGATTCGAGTTCATATGCAAAAGTTATAGCCGTTTTAGTATTGTTTCGAGTCATTCTAAAATGCTTTGAGTCTTCCTAGAATGCTTCAAAGTCTCTCCGAAGCATTACAAAATATTGCATAAATCACTCTAGAAAAGTCAAATAAATATTCTAAGAGAGGTTTTTGTCATAAAAACGAGTTTAACAAAACCTCCTTCCATTTTTCTCAACTTTTACCATTTGAAAGAAATTTGACTTTTACTTTGGAGTCTTCCCAAAATGCTTCAGAGTCTTCCCAAGACGGTTTGGAGTCCGAGTAACTTAAACTAGAAAAGAGAAATGGATATTCTTGAGATGAACAAAACCTCCTTCCGTTTTTCTATAGCTTTCACCATTTGGAATAAATTTGACTTTTAGTATGTGGCAGTTCGAGAAAAAGTGTAGCTTGACAACACCAAAAGTTGCATGATCATGAGAACAAAAGGTCAAAGGAAAAATCGAGAGAGGTTTTTGGTCATAACAATGTGTTTGATAAAAACCTCCTCCCTATTTTCTACAACTATCATTATTTGTGGAAAAAATGGGTTTTAGTATCGCTTTGGGGATGAATACTAGAGTTACATTGGTGAGCATAACTCCAAGGGTGACATTGTTATCTTTTTTGAAGCCATTCTAAAAATAGTTTTTTATACAAGTGTTTTATTATTTGTAAAATAAAGAAGAATCAATATTCATTTTGATTCTCAAGAATAAAATAAGAGAGTCGATTGTTAGATAAGCTCTCTCCATATTTTGTGGAGATTGATGCTTTTTAGATAGATTGAAATCTTAGTTGATAAAGATGTATTCCTTAAAATAAGGAGGTGGTTAGAAGCATGAAATTATAAATGCAACCTCCCACACCATTGAATGTAATCTTCGCTTTTTATTTTGACCAATTCATTCTGAGGTTCCGTTCCATCCATTTGTAAATAGTGTAGATTAAAATCCTCTTATGAGGAATGAGCTGACCACTCATTCCAAAGAAGATGGACATGTATGTTTATTTTTATTTTTATTTTTCATTTTGTAATTATATTTTTGTTGTCTTTTCTTTTATAATGTAATTATTTTTTTGATGTATAATTTGTTGTAAGCCTGCAAGTGTTTTCTATATTTATCCTTTCTTTTAAATTTTGCAATTTTCCTTTCTTTCAAAGTTTTATTTCCTTTCATAGAAGTGTGTTTTAATTTCTACAAGTGTGATTTAATTTTTGCAAGTGTGTTTCAATTCCTGCAAGTTTGTTTCAATTCCTGCATGTGTGTTTTAATTTATGCAAGTGTGGATTCTGTAGAAGGGACTATTTGCAGCTATCTCTTTCTCCTTTTGTATATTAGCCTTTGGACACCAGCCCTGGATTGACATTCTTTAATGAAGAGGATTGACGACCCTTATCGGTTCGATTTGGGTTGAAATCGTAATTTTGAAGATTTGTCTATATCTCGCAAACCTTGTGTATTTTTTCAAATTGTTTACTTAAGTTGGAGAAATATTCAAGGAAGCTACAATCCAAATTTTAGCCTTTGTAATTCCTTTTTTCGAGTTATTTGGATTTTAGGGTTCTTCCCAAGTTCACTTCAAAAGCCGGAAATTCTGGAATTTTTATTTCTTTATGTTTTGGAAATCTTGCAGAAATTTGAAGGGGGTTGTTTTGTATGTTTTCTAATTTAAGGCCGACTTATGCCCGAAATCGTCAAAGTCAAAGGAGTTTGTTTTTGAAACCCTAGTTTTTGTGAATCATGGAGTTATCGGTTATTTTGAGAGGTGATATTGATGCTCGAGAATGGTGGGTCCAATTTAAAGAGGCCTCTTTTCAAAATATATGGTGCCAAGTAAATTTTTTATCGATCTCAATGGTCTTCCATTGATATATGTTTTCTAAGATTCTCCAAGAATGAAAGAATCTTTAGCGGAAAGAAATGGAATATATTTTCTTAGATCGGTGGGACATAGATCAAGAAGAGGAGCATAATGATGATAATGAAAAGGCTACGGATGATAAAGTTGGAGAGGATAACGATGAAGTGAAGATGGAGGATAAGGGTTTAAACAATTTAGCTCCAAAGAAGGAAGCTTCAATATTTCAGTTTCATGGATGCATTCAAAGGAAGAAGGTAATTGTGTCCATAAATCCTAGCAGCAAGTATAACTTTATCAACATGGATGTGGCTCAACATCTACATGTTCAAGCAAGGAATATCAAGGAAGCTCAAGTGGATGGTAAGAAGATTCAAGTTTTTAAGGATTTGAAGCTCACTATGGACAAATATGTTTTGCATTCAAATTTTTATGCTTTGGATATTGTTCTTGGATATCTTTGGTTAGAAACCTTGGGAACAATCAATATTAATGTGTAGAAGTTCATGAAGATTTGGTACAAGAAAAAGGTCACTTGCAAGATATCACACTTAGCGAGGAATAAAGAAAGGTCAAGGTTGAGCATGTGGATGATGGTAAAGATGGTGAAGAAGAGCATAATGAAGACTCAAATGAAGAACAAGAAGAATATGAAGAAAAAGAAGAAAAGAACAATTAATATACTTAGAATGCACTGGCACATGAAAAGGTGGAAGAGGCAACGAAAGAAGAAGAAAAGGTTGAGGATACTTAGGTTTAGCAACATATTGACATCCACATCCTCATGAGAGGCAAAAACATTGAGGCATGTCAAGGCACATCGTAGTAGAAACCAATATAGCTATACAAGGAATTAGAGAAAAAATCATTGTCTATATATGGAATCAAAGGAGCCACAACTATGGAATATGGCATCATAGGAGTAATCACTATGGCTATGCATGGAAGCCAAGGAGAAACAAATATGGTCATGGATGGATTTAGAATAGTGCATCATATCATGGAACCGAGTTCAAACATATATCACCCACTAAGATCACATATGGTTGGTTGGATGATTGAACATGGTGACGAGTGTGCAATTACTTGGTTTTTCTCATGTTTGGGGACAAAACATGTCAAGGATGACATGTTATGTAATTAGTGATATGATGCTATAATGTATATGGGTTGATGGAGATGCCGACATGTGGTACACATCCCGTTAGTTAGTTATATAGTTATAATATATTGGGCCAAATAGGTAATCAGAGGAATCAACTATAGTGTGTAATGAGTCGGCCTACTTGGGGATTAGGTGTTACCCACCCAATAAGAGTAATGTATGTCTATAGAAAGACGAAGAATATCATTATGAAGGATGTCAAGTATGTGAAAAGTCTTGTATTTGGTAGAAGGGTATTGGAGGTGCCCATTGTAATAACCCTTTTGAGGGTTTTAATTAAATATTCTAAATGCAGATCTGAAAATGAAATTGCAGCAGACTAAATATAAAAAAATCAGCGACTTGTACTTGCACCAAAAATTGCCAAAATCACCACAAAACTCCACCAATCAATTCGCCACTATTTTATATATATTTTATGGATTTTTAGAAGCCAAAATAACAAAGAAACACTTCAGAAATCACTGCTGGAAATTAAATAAACTCTAGAAATTGCAGCCACAAAATAAATATGAAATATGGGTCTAGAAACCCTCTAAATTCATATAACTTCAGATTCCGGCCTTTAAAAATATGGCAAATCAGATTACAAAACCAGATTACTCGAATTCTTCACCAATATCTTCAAACCCTACCCAAGGTAGGTCGCTCCACCCTAGAAAAATACAATAATAGCTGGAAATGACAAAAGGATCTTCAAATCAGCTCTCTTCTTCAATGCCAAGTGATGATGAAGGGTTTTCGTCCTTCACCCAAGCCACATGAAGGGTTTTCGTCCTTCAATGAGGCCTCACAAGAGGGTTTTCGTCCTCAAGTGGATGACCAAGGAGCAACTAGCTCTCTTTGCCCAAGTATAATAAAATGTGCCAAGACTTCTCCAAATGGTGCCTCTAATTCCCTTTTATATATTCCCTTTGGCGCCAAAACTCATTTAGACAAGGCTGACCTGTATAAAACAATAAAACACTAAAGAAAACATAATAATATTAGATAAAATATATTAGAGAGATGCTCAAGGGTCTTCTCCTTCATTTCTTCTTCTTTGCCATGGAGAAGGGATGGCAAGAAGACCAATTTCCAGCTCTTAGGTGGGAAAAAGGACATTACACCCCCTCAAAGTGGCATTGCCATATTGGGAGGTCTTGTGGAGTTATTATTCTACGTTGCCGGGATATGGGTATGGGTACGGGTTTCTATACGTGGATACATCGATTTTAGAAAACCCTTGGGTACGATACGTCTTGGATACGTCCATACATATATATTGAAAAACTATAATATATATATATAGAGAGAGACTCATTTTACTCATTTTTTAGTCCATAAGAAACATAACTTGAAAATTATAGTAGGATCAATGTTCAAAACATTCAATATACTTAAGACTTTACATTTTCATTGATCATGTGGCTGCCATACATATGATATATGAATATCATGTCAACATGAATACAAACAAAACTTGAAAAATATACTAGGATCAATGTTCAAATTTTCAAAACATACAATATACTTAAGATTTTACATTTCATTGATAATGTGGTTGCCATACATATGATATATGAATATCATGTCAACATGAATACAAAAAAATCTAGAATATATCATCTAGATTTTCCTCAAAATCAAATTCTTGCATGCCACTCGCACTAGCTCCACTCTCCACTCCTTGTGAACTCCCTTGAATGTCATCTTCACCATCAAATATTGAAAGTTGGGCAAGAGTGGCTGCGGAGACATCTAAGTCTGTGGTCTTTGGAAGAAGATCCCAAAGTTTGTGAGGACCTCTAACATAGTCCTCAGACTTGTGTGTCAAGAGGTGCAAATTGGAATGCACATATACCAAATCCTCAACCGTTTTAAATGCCAACTTTCATTTAGGCGAGTGGATAAAGGTATAAGTATTTCAATTCTACTCTGTGCAAAAGAATACTAGCCACCTATTACAAAAAGTTCATGACAAAATTCAAATTAGTAACATATTTAGAATGGGCGGAAAAATATTCTACTAAATAAAATTTAAATTTTTCATTGATTATAAATTTAATAATTTATAAATGTTATACCTGTGAAATAATTTTGATGGCAATAGGTTGTAAGTATTTGGCATCATGGCCATGTACACACCACCATTTGGTTGGGCTTATGATGTACTTGTTGAAAAGAACCTCAATCTCTCCCATGTTTCCTTCTGAAGCTACAAACATGCCCATTTCGCTTCGGACCACTCTAGCTATAGATGGATCAGGAAAAATTCTTCTGAATGTTGCCGTAGTTCCATTTGTATCTTCGAAGTCAGAGAATGGTTGTTGCTTGTTAGGTAGCCTAAATATTTTAGAGCTATAATATTTCGGGTTTTGTGTATAAGCAAGGAGATGTAATGAGGTGGTCATTTTATTCCACCTCTTCATGACCACATTCTTGACCTCATTGTAAAGGTCTCTTCTAGATCTTGCTCTTTTGTTTGTATGACCTCTCTCATACATTCAAGCATAGAATCTATTCCATCATATATCTCTCCCATGCATGCTGCATTAGTATCTACATATCTGATCATGGAGAGAATGAGATCTATAAAATTGAGCAAGTACTCAACCTTGGCCCACCACTCATCATCAAGGACCAATGATTTTACCTTTGCAGCTTTCTCTGTATTTGATTGCCTCCACACTGTCCAAACATTGTTGATCACCATACTACTTAAAGCCTCTTTCACCTTCACAAGTCATCTCAAAACAAGTGTGTGAGAGGCAAATCTTGTTTCTACAACCTTCAACAACTCCAACCTTGAGAATCTCCTGAATATGGCCTGTGACATATGATGGTTTGTGATAAACATCTGAATGTCATTTGCCTCGGTGTAAATTTTCTCAATCCACGAGATTTTCCCAATCTTTTGGAGCATCAAATTAAGGGAGTGGACAACACAAGGGGTCCAAAATATGTGCTCATATCTACCCTCTATAATCAATCCTGCTGCTTTACAATTTTTAGCATTGTCCGTGATGACTTGGACAACATTCTGGGGGCCCACTGACTCAATAGCCTCTATCAAATTGTTGCAATAAATTGTGCATCTTTGACTTGCCCTTCCTACCAATGGCTTTTAGGAACATTGCCCCTTTAGGGCATACCGTAACAACATTTATGAGGGGTCTATTTCTAGCATCTTTCCATCTATCTAAAATGATGGAAACCCTTAATCCTTCCATGGATCTCTAATTGGCTGCAAAGAGGTGTGAATGTGTTCCACTTCCTTTGCCAAGAGTGTGGTTTCAATCTTTTCATAACTTGGGCATTTGTACCCTTGTGGAGCTTCATTGATAGCCTTCACCATCTGTTGCCAATATGGAGACCTCAATACATTAAAGGGTAGCCCACATGCGTAAATGCATTGAGCAAAGTGACCTCATCAACAATATCCCTCGTCATTATTAAATGTTTTCGCCAATGCTCCCTTTGGCTTTTTCAATGAGGTCTCTTGACTCTCTTCATCAAAAGGGGTATCAAGTGGATGACTTTGAGTTTGGATGAAAGGATGAGTACTAGATTTAGGTGTGGGTGGTCATGATGAAGGCCTTCTTTGCAATGGAATTGTTTTAGATCTATTTCTTTCACATTATCTATCACCTCCTCTTGCTCTCTCAGGTACTTTGCCATTTTCTCTTTTGATATTTTGGGGCACTACTTTATCCCTGCACCTCCAACACCATTCAAATGGATTTTTAGTCGACTATATGAGGATTTGTATTGAGCATGACAACTATGACATATCCAAATTCCGACCCCCACCACCAACAAGGTATTCTACCATTGTCACATGTCTCCAAAGAGGAGAATTAGGATCATGTTTCACGGAACCGATGTGTTTTTAGAAACTTGTTGGCCTTGCACTCCAACCGCGTAACTTGATGTCATCCTCTGTTTTTGATCACCAAGATCACCATAACGGCACAATGTGAGAGCATACACAAAAGTTCGGATGTTAATAAAATAAAAAACATTTTGCCTTTACATAAATAATAATTAATAAATTAAAAAACAACGGCTTACTAATTTATAAATGGTGTCATCCTAATTTGTTTTTGATCGTCGAGATCACTATAAAGGTGCGAGGTTAGAGCATACACAAAGTTAAGATTTTTAAATAAATTAAAAACATTTTTCCTTTACATAAATAAATTAGTTATGTCAAACTAATCTGCTTTTTTATCACCGAGATCACCACAACGGTGTGAAGTGAGAGCACACACAAAGTCAAGAAGTTAAAAAAATACAAACATTTTACCTCTACATAAAATTTATAAAATAAAATAAAAATAACAACCTGCTAATTATTAATTTAAAAGTTTGTAAGTGATGTCATCCTCATCCGTTTTGATCACCAAGGTCGCATCAAGGCACAAGGTGAGAGCATACGCAGATTTAGGAAGTTAAAAACATTTTGCCTTTACATACATCGAATGATAAATGCTAAACTATTAATTATTAATATTGAATAATGCATTTAAAAATTAAAAATTGTTAGGTAAAATATAGTTTACTGTAGTAATTTAGCATTTACGGTTTTTACCATAGGTAATTGTGTGTTACTAAGTTACTATGGTAACTTGTTTGTTACTATGGGTAAATAGGTTGTTTATTAGCATAGTTATATGGTTATATTGTTATAACCTTATTATTTGTATTATTTGATATTTACGTGAGTCTCATTGTAGTGCATGTAGGTTGTTTTGAACCATATTTTTTTGTATATGGTTGTTCAATGCATATATACATTACAACCCTCATTCTCATGTAATTTGCATTTTTATGATTAATTAAATACCCACAAGCTACCTCCCTGTTTCCGGTCCTTAGTACTTGGTATCAAAGCCGGACTAGGAGCCCGTGTGCAAGTAAAATGTCAGTAGGAGGGTTGCAGCTGAGTTAAGAGGTTTTGGGAAATTTCACTGCTTCCAAAAGCCAATACTCCCTCCAACAGCCTTCCCAAACCCACCTTGGATCACCACAACTTCCAAGAAATCTCTAGGTGTTTGAAAAACATTTTTGTGCATTAATGCCTCTGCGCACTGTGCAAAATTTGCTGCTTGCTGGAGCAAATTTGATTTAGAAGAAAAATCAAATCGAGAAAAGAAATCAAAAATTGTTTTTCCCAATTAGGGTTTCCCTCTAAATTTAGAGGCATATTTGGTCACTACTACATTTAGTAGTTTTGCTATATTTGTAGGCACCAAGTTGCACTTGCATTGGATTTGATCGAGCCGGGAGTTTACCCACCGAGTTGGGTATACCGGCGAGCCGCGAGGTTCCTCATCGAGCTCATAGCTCTCTCGGTTGAGATGGTTGAAAGCATCAAGGGCCGAGCCACTTTGCTTGTTGACCGAGCTATTACATGGGCTATCAAATCGAGCTAGCTCTAAGTGTCGGTGAGCGACTTTCCATTGGATTTAAAGGGGCTTCCTAATCCGGCCTCGGGTTGGCCGCTTACTTTCATTTATGCTCCATTTATCTACGTCCTTGGGAGGTCGAGTGGGGCCCCTTGTCGCCATATATGGATCTAAAGGGAGCACCAATATATAGGCCATGTCCAACATCGACGAATCGAGACTTTGCATTGCGGTAAGAAGGAGAATTGTAAAATCCTCGAGTCCGGCGCATCTAACATACAACACCGATCCGGATCGTGCCCTCACCAAGCTTTGATCGGGAAAAACCTTACATTCGGGCCTAACCCACACTCAACGGGTTGTCAACAGAGCTCCTTTGTGCATTGATCAAATCCTCTGCTTTCCAAAGCACACTCTCCACAACAACCCCGCAATGGAGGTCATTCATTTCAATACAAACAGAGGCGGAGAATAGAAAACGAAGATCAAACAAAACTCATTTACAAGCGGAGAAAAACAAAAGCAGCTTCAAAACGAGCGGTAATTTCTTTGTGAAAGCTAAACCACTCACCCACAACGCCGGCGACACATGGATCCTCTTACAACCAACACGTTTCATTCTACAAGGTTAGTAATTTGTAACCGTCTTTAATAATAATTTCATACACTTTGCATCAGTATGTGCAATAAGCACTTTGGCGATTAGTGGAAATTTTTTGGGAGGGAGAGGTCCAAAGTGTTCAAACCCCCAATCAACCATTTTCTACATATATAGAATTTTGGAGGGTAATTTGGCGAGATCACCAAACTTTAGCGACAATCGCCATAGCTAGTGGTGCCAAACCCCGCTAAACCGTTTACCATTAAGTAAACCCTCCACCAAATTTAGTGGCAAAAACATTATTTTTGGGCAATTTTTTTCTCTTAGATTTCTTTAAAAATCATTATGAGCAGCTTTTTCCAAAGGAGGGGTACTTGAAAGGTTCAAATTAAGTTATTTTTTAGTGTAAGAGCCATTTTTAGCTTGGGAGGCCACCGGGGCCTCACAAAACAAAAAAAAATTGCTTGCCATTAAATTTTTCTGCTTAATGGATCAGAATACTTGTATATCATATATTCAGTGTATTTTTGCATTGTTTTGTGCTAACAAGCCATATAGTTGGGAACAATCTAACCACCCACTATGGCAAACAATGCTCCAAAATTCTTCTTGCTTGACTTGCAGCTACTTCGTGGTGATAATTACGCCGTGTGGAAGACCAAAATTCAAACTCAACTTAAGTTTGAAGAAATTTGGCTTGTTGTGAATGGTTCCACAACCAGATCAGCAGATGATGCAACCCAACAATGTCAGTTTGATAGGGCCAATCAACAGGCTAAACTAATAATCTTGTTCTCAGTGTCCGATGACGTGCAAGACCACATTTGAGATGCCGCCTCAGCCAAAGAAGCGTGGGATAAATTGAGCACCATGTACGAGGTCAAAAACAAGAATACAATATTAAACTTGCGAGAGTCGGTTGCATACACAACTTCAAGCCGAACAAAAAAGTGGAAGATTTCTTGCATAGAGTTGCAGCATTGAGCATCACTTCTAGCCCAGGGAGGGAGGTTACTCATTCAACTCTCATGCCATTTGTTCTAAGAGCACTTCCTCTTACCGCATTTTTGTGACGACACTAAACTTGTCAGATTAGACCATTAGTTTTTAGAAGTCGGTGAATTTGCTGCAGTGAAGAAGAAGCAATGTACTACAAAGATGAAGAAGAAGAGCGAGCAATCGCTTCTTCTCATGAAAAAGGGAAGGGAAAAACACAATCTTCTCGTAATATCCCCTTCCCAATCGAAGACCCTTAGCCTATTATGTCTTCCCAACGGCTAAGGAGGATTTTAAAAGGGAGACTTAAGTTGTATTACTTTATTATAAAGTGCTTAAAAAATAAAATAGCCATTATAAAAAGCACTTATAATAGATTAATGAACTTAATGATAAAATAAAACATAGAAAAAGGCAAACAAAGGATAAAGCACTTAGTACAAATGTAATTTTTATCCATCCTAGGAGAAATGGCGACTTGCCTTAGAAGGGGAAGTGGGAACTTAGAAAAGATAAAAGAGCATTATATTTTTGTATTCCCTCTAGGGAAAAATGCGACTTGGTCTAGGTAGGGATAGGGATGTAAAATGCATTAAATTTCCCTTGTTTGCTGATTGGTGGCCTTGGAGGTTGCTTTTGGGGCATTTCTTCTTTAGAAAGGAAAGGTCGACTTGTAGGAAGGCATGCTATGATCATTTTATAATTTCTTATTTTATGTCTGAAGCTTAGAGCTTTTGCATAATTTATTCCAAGGACGAAAACCCTCTTAGAGAATGTGAGGGATCTCTACACAAGGGATTCTATTGTGCTTGCAAGGATATTTCAGTTATTTCCAGCAATTGTTTGAAGGGATTTTGCAAATTTCTATATCAAGGGTTTGAAGAAATATTGCAGCAGTGTTTTGCTTATTTATCTCTAGTGGAGCGACCCACTTTTTGTCAAATCTGGTATGTTGCAGACTGTTTTTGGATCTGATTTTTGGAGCTATTAATAAAGCTGAATTTTGGGGATTGAATCAGCCCATTTTCTGAATTTTTGGGTGACTTTGAGTGTCATTTTCAGATCTGTTCATGGCAGCCTGTCTGCAGATTTAAATTAATTTATTTCAGTCCTATTTAAATCAGAAATCTGCATATTTTACCTGATTTGGGCCTTATAAAATCAGTACTTTTGTTTTGAATAAGAAGACTTAAGTGTAAGGGCTGATTTAGTTGGGTTTCATACTCAACCCTAGTCGTAATTTCCATTATAAATTCAGATCTGCATATAAATTAATTGCTGCATCTTTTATAAATTGTATTTGGGGTTTTTGGATTGGCCTAAAATCCAACTTGGGTCAAAAATGTCCATTTGAGGACATTACATCTTCTCAAAAGTCCCTAAAACAACATCAACAAGGGGACAAGCAAAAGAAGAAATGTCCTATTTGTAAAAGAGGACACGAGATGAAAGATTGTTGATATAACACTTACAAGAAAGTTCATCAAGCAATTCAGACCTCAAAATCAGCGATCTCAACAGGATAGTCACACTACAAGTAAGGGTAGAAGAAGGGGAACCGCAAAAGAGACCCCGTTAGCAAGGCAATGTAGCTGAGCTAGAAGACCATTCAGATGATGAGGACTTTGTGTACACTGCCCATTCTAGTGAACCATCCACGTCATCTAGTGTTGTTTGGTACGTTTATTCGGGAGCCACTGACACATGACCGGGCACAAAGACTGGTTTACCACCATGAGGGACACACCTTCAAAAATCATGTTTCGTTAGGTGATGACTCTTCTTACACGGTACAAGGTATTGGGAACATTTCTCTACCTCTTGGTTCACAACATTGTAGATTATCTGATGTATTATATGTCCTTGGCTTAACAAAGAATCTACTATCAGTTAGTTAACTTCTAGATCATAATCTGAAGATTGACTTTGATAGCCATTCTAGTAAGAAAGTGTGTTTGATTCAAGACAAATCTAGAGGCTTGAAAATTGTTGCAAAAGCCTCCAATGTGGGACGTATGTTCCAGCTTGACTTTGTCCACAGGGATGATCAAACACTAGTGGCTAAGAATTCTTCCTCTACATAGTTGTGGCATCGGAGACTTGGTCACATCAGTTTCAAATATCTCGATACACTTTGTCGACACAACATGGTGAGAGGCTTGCCATCTCTTAAAAGGATATAGATAAGTGTCCTAACTGCCTAGCAGGTAAACAACACAGAGCTTCATTCTAGAAGAGTACTTATCGAGCTCTAGGTAAGCTTGATTTGGTTCATATCGATCTTTGCGGTCCGATGCAACCTAGTCATTTTGGATTTCAGTATTTCATGTTGTGTTGATGATTATTCAAGAAAAATGTGGATTGTTTGTCTTCATCAGAAAAGTGTTTCTTTTGAGAACTTCAAAAAGTTCAAATCGGTTGTAGAGAACAAGATTGATGGACATATCATATCACTTTGCTTAGATCGAGGGGGGAATTCGCCAGTAATGAGTTCAAAGCCTACTTGCAAGCTCACGGGATTTGTCCACGAATGCCGCCTGCACATACACCACAACAAAATGGTGTTGTTGAGAGAAGGTATCGTGATACCGGGAGATGGTCTGCATTGCATGATCAATGATTCTAGACTAGCGAGGACATTCTGGGCAAAACCAACAAAGACAACAGTATATTTGCTAAATAGAGTGCCCACAGTTGCTCTTGATGGAGTAACACCACATGAAGCATGGTCAAATTGAAAGCCATCTGTTGCACACCTCAGAGTATTCGGGTGCAAAGCCAACATGCACATACCCTAAGAACAAAAAAGAAGTTGGATATAAAATCTCGAACTCATCTTCATTGGCTACAATGAAGAGGCTCTTGGGTACAAATTGATGGATCCGAAGACTAGAAAATTCTACACCAAAGAGAGATGTTGAGTTCTTTGAGAAGAAGGAAGTTGAGACTCCTCCGACTCACCTAATGTATACAAATTTGCCTTTCGTAAAAACAAAAGAAGATGTTCCCACTGATGATAGTGATGATGGGGATGATGGTGATGATTAGACAGGACCACGACCCATGAGAACAATATACCATATGCCCAAGTGGTATACTAATATGATTTGAGATGCGAAATTGGATGCTCCATCGGATACACCCACCACTGGACCATGAACTCGCAAAGATAAAACACAGAAGAGGTAAACTTTGCTTTGATGAGTAGATTTGTTGAATTTGTTGAGTCATCTATCATCCCAGGATGCCCTACAACAAAGCTTGGAAAGATGCCATGGATGCTGAGTATCGGTCAGTGATGAAAAATCACACATGGCAACTTGTCGATCTTCCACTAGGGAAAAAACCCATTGGTTGTAGATGAATATTCAAACCAAAGTACATAGCGGATGGGACTATGTACAAGTACAAAGGAAGACTAGTGGCATAGGGGTATGCACAAAATGGAGGTTAGACCATCTCGAGTTGTTCAAAGAGTTCCTCTCCTCAACTCTTGAGGCAATGCAAAATTAAGGGGGTAGCATTGGGTAAAACATCGCTTACCGTAGTAATTTAGCATTTACTATTTTTACCATAGGTAATTGTGTGTTACTATAGGTAAATAGGTTGTTTATTAGCATAATTATATGGTTTTATTGTTATAGCCTTGTTATTTGTATTAGTTGATATTTACGTGTCTTTTGTAGCAATACGTAGGTTGTTGTGAACCATATTTGTGTGTATATGAATGTTCAATGCATATATACATTGCAGCCCTCATTCTCATGTAATCTGCATTTTTATGATTAATAAAAGACTCACAAGTTGCCTCCATGTTTCCAATCCTCAGCAAAAATAATGATATTTACTAATTATTAAATTAAAAACCCTAAACCGTGCCATCCTAATATGTTTTTGATCACCATAAAGGTGCGAGGTGAGAGCATACACAAATTTAGGATGTGTTTAAACTCTAAACTCTTTTAAAAATGCAACAAAATAAATAAACAAAATGTAAAAATTAAAAATAGAAGGATGAATTAAATAAAAATACTTGTAGTGTAGACAAGGGTAGCAAGTAAAACAATGTTGCCTCCAAACATAGATCCTTGTTGCAATAGAATTCTAACAAATGCTACCTCCAAACGTGACGTCTACTCCTTTGAATGAACAATAAAACAATGTCTTCCTCTCAACAATTGCTTCCTCTAAACAAACTTGAACTTCTTGCAAGCAATGGCTGCCCCCAATCTCGTCCTCCTTGCAATGGTTGCCTCCAAACAAATCCTCCTTCCAATGTTTGCCTCCTCTTCAATTCCTCTTTGGCTCTTTGCTCATACACTTGCAAAAACCAACAATGAATTGTTTGTGTGATTTCAAATGAATGGGTGAGTGTTTTTATAGCTTTTGAGGAATTTAGGGTTTTAGGGTTTAATATTTTATTAATTTAAGTGTTAGGATTCGTTTTTGGTCATTGACCAAGTCAAAAATTTTTTTAAAAATAACTGTTTTAGCATCCAAAGTTATGGATTCGTCGTGGATATGTCCCGGTACATCCTGGGTATGTCAAAATGTACTCAGGACGTATCCACAGCGGATCCATACCAGAATGCATGTATCCGTGCCGGATACGTATCAATCAGGAACCGGGAAGGGGGACGTACCCTGGTAACACAGTCATTCATTCCTTACAGAGTATTTCATGTTGTTGCCCTAGCTTAAGGATATCATTTTATTTCTAAATATATTGAATATTAGGGCTTCCTGGCCCAACAATAATCTCGTGTTGCATTGATCTTCATTATATGCTGCATATTTTCTGAATTATTATATTTGAAGTTCTTACCAGAATGATCTGAGGTGCTGGTCCACACACTCACTAGTAGAGTTCTGCACAACATTGATCCATAATAAAACTGATTTCTTATAATGATATACTATAACCATTGGACTGCAAGAGGGTTAAGCTTAAGCATGAAATGGTCATTTTTCACATATCCCAGCCTTTAAAGTCAGTTAGGAAGTGTTTCTCCCTTTCTGATCATAGGAATACACCACCTCAGCCTTGCTGCAAACTCTACGAATAGTACCATAGCTGTTCATTTCTCATTGAATAGAAGAGCACTATTCTGCTAAATATTTGCATTCGTATGTGTAATGGTTTACTGCCTTTTATTTTGACTATTGCATATTCTATAACTCAGTGATTTGCTAGCTAAATTGCTGGGTTGTCCTTCATGCTGCCATCCTGGGCCCCATGGTGCAGATCAAACATCCAGTAGCTGCTTCCTTTCCCAACAAGTAATGAATCTTATGTGTGGGATAAACAGATAAGAAGAGTGCTTTTATTCAAAATGAAACATGAAATAACGTGTGAAACAACTCCCAATCTGTGTTCAGGCTAACTGCTTGTACGCCCATCCTTGAGTTCAATTCTTTAGGGGTTTACTCTTCAAACATATAAGAGACCAATCCAAAAAGCATGTTTAATTTCTCTTTGATTCCTATTTCTTTATTTTTCCTGAGTCAGGAGCACCTGGTGCTACATCAAGAGATTGGTAAATACAGTTTCCTGCTCATTCCCATGATATTTTTTCTTCTTGAAGTTCTTTCCAAACAAAATAGAAAGGAACATGAAAAGCATAAAAACCATGGGCGTTCTGGCATAAACTTGTCATCCCGAACCACTCGATATTTTGAAGCTGTAGAAATCTGGCATTTATTACTCTGGTGTCAATGCTCCACCTGCGCTGCTTTCAGGTTCGTTGTTAATTTAACATCCTACAATCTAATTCCGGTCACCATCTTTCCTTCAAATCCCTCTCACTGCTCTTTAAATTTGTTTCCAAACTGAAGGCACAGTCTCTTCACAAACACTGTCTGCCCCTGCTCAAGTGTAGCAGTGCCTTGCCGCATCAATAGCAGAAAAGGGAATGGCACAAAAGTAAGGCAATGGAAGGGCATGGAAACAAACTCGCCATTGTTTCAAAACAGTCCAGATCATCAAGAATGAAAGCCAGTTACAGGAATAGCAAAGCTGCAGAGAACTTGGTTGCTTGTATTCACCGTCTCCTCTTGACCCTTCCAAGATGGAATTTTTTTAGTTCATGATATTTAATGCTAACAACATGAACAACTTGACATACTAACTTTGGAAATACGAATACCACATTCTGTTCTACAGGCTAGGTGAGCGTAAAGTACACCATAATTATGTCATAAAGGCATAAAATTGAATTCTTAATATATTACTGACGTCCTAACACAAGAATGCACAGAGAACAAAATTGCTGACAAAATGCTATCACAATACAATCAAAATGGTGGTAAATGATGGGTCATTACAACCTCATCAGAATAGGGAGACCATTCTGCAAAGATTGGTATCCATAGGAATTTAACCTCAGCTATGCTGCCAAAGAACAGAATTTAGTAGCAGTACAGTCCCATGTTTTGGTTTTTAAAATTGGGATTCGCAATGAGAATGGTAATTTGTGAAGTGAAATCAGGCAAAGTTTTTCATGTAGAACCGTTGGGAAATGTAGGAGATATGTTAGGACCATATATAGATGTAATAGATGTGCAAGCAATGTTTCTTCCCCAAAAACATATATTTTGAATCTGCATCCCATTGAACATTTGAATGAAAACCAAGTTTGTGGTATGATATCAAGGATAAATGGATTTCTAGTATGTCTACACCAGGTCTGGTTTGATGTCTGATTTTTCTCTCTCATTGGGTGTTTATAGCTATGTTATGCTTCTCTGGGTTTTAGGTATGGGATACATAGCGATATGTTTCTGATACAGACTTTGTTTTGCCAAATGCTGGGACAGAAGAGGATGGAAAATGAATATATATTAAAAATACAAGAAAAAAATATGATTTATACCTTTTTAAGTTTTCATTTGTATAATTATGATTAAGTATTCTTAACAGCTTAATTGAAATATAAATATAGTATCCTTGACACCGAACATTTAAGAATAGAATTAAACACTGAAAATTGAGTTTGACATATGAATACAAAATATCTGATTATTATGTAGTCATGAAAATAACTATAACAAGAGTCCAAGTCTCAAATGACAATGAAAATCAGGGAATTCCAAAATATTACATAACAATGGTATCTGACCTAAAATGCTAATCTGCCATACATTTTATGTCTTTTTTCAAATTTTAGCAGGCCATCAGGGATACCATATTCAATTTATAGGAAGTTGGGTATGCCAAGGGGATGTCTTGCCACCATCCCCAGGTTCCCAAAATGCAGTAGACATCTCCAAGGCACCCGGAGAGCTAGAGGCACATGCCTTTGGAATAGTAGTTTATATGGTATGGAATTTTATGTGCAAGTTTTATATACCAAAGCTGGATTTGAATTGTCAAAGACGTTCATGCATTATTGAACAAGCACAATCTAAATTTGTATCAGTCAAAATGTAAACTTGGTGCTTTTCTCAATCATTTTTCTCATAAACCTCTTGCTTCTAAGCAGATATTCAAACGATCTATGAGTTTAATTTTTGTATTTTATTTAGTATAATTTGTGCTATATTGTTGAAAATGCAAATCAATCACTGTTGGACTAACTTTAACTTTAATTCTGCAAGGTCTACTGGCTACATATAGATTATCTTCTAGCTGCAAAGGCTGCAATAGTGAGTATTTTTCTGCTCAGTTTTTTCTTAATGCAAAAGGTCTATGATGCATATAATGGTTTAGTATATTAAATATTTTTATACGCAAGCATATTACAATAGTATAGATTTGTTCTCAGCAAGCCATAATGTGCTTGTCTTCTGGCAGCGATGCGCTTCTTATTTCACTTCTGTGTTATATGTTGAACACTGGTGTGAAGAACACTTTGAAAGTCTTACATTAGGTGATCCAGACTTCTCTCATCATGAGCGGGTAAGGTTTGTACATCCTTTATAGGAAGGAAATTGAAATGCTCACTTAGGTTTCTGTATAAACTAAATGAATCAGAAGGTTTTGTGTAGAAACAATAAAGAGAGGTCTCTTTGTAATTTTAACCATTTTCATTTCTGCAATCACTTGTTAACTGTAGTATTGCAATCAAAAAGCAATATTGCACCAACTCAAAAGATTCTTGTATCTAAAAAGTAGTGTTTTAACATAAAAATCTTGGAAGTGATGCTTTATAATGCCTAATTTAAATTATTCCTTTGTTTTCTCTTGTTTATCTCAGTTGCCAGCTCATGTGGAAGTACTGATGACAGCAACCACAAATATTAACGAGCCTGATGGTATCTATGGTATTCGATCACAGAAGGTAACATTAAGTTTTTCAACATGCGTGAAGCTTAATTGTTGATAGCTTAAAGAAGAGTAGGCCTTTTCTTTATGGTCCAAAGTTGGGTGAAATTTCTTGATATAATATGCTTTCTTCCTCCCAAGTTGTTTTATCCACATGACTATCCTAAATTTCTCTCGCATACCTTTTTTATTTTTTCATTAGTGGTTGGGCATTCATGCATGTCAATGTCTTATTTACTCATCCATTTGTTGTTTTGTTTCATCCACGTGTTCTTCCCCTTGCCTAGATCTTCCTCTACCACCATTCTAGGCCACCTATGAGACTCCATGTCTTGTATCTTTTATAAATAACTTAACAAAGACATCCCCGAACTTATTCAGCTAATAGAATCTCATATGGAACTGATGTTTTAATTTTGAGGCTGCTTGTGATTAGGTGCTTTTGGATTCTCTCTATATGTCTCCATTTGATATTTGACACATTGCTGCCAAAACCTCACACCCATTAAGAACCACCGGTGTGACAAGCAAGCCAAATAAGATTCTTTTGGCTTGCCAATCCCATAACTCTACATTCTTGTATTTATTTTGTAACAAGTATAATGCCTTCCACTCCCTTTGTATTATTTTTTCCCTACAAGTTTCCCAATTTAAAAATCTATGTTGCCACGAAACGGAAACGGAAACGGGTACAACGTGGCAGAAAAACGTCCGTACAATATATTATATATATATATATATATGCACAGTACTCATTTTATATTTTATAATTGTACTCCATGGACCATAAGAGATAATTGATAAAGCACTCAAAATATTTTGTATTCATTGAAATTTGAAGTTCTAAAGAGTCATCATTCAACATGGTTACAATTTCAATGATTCACATATACATGATAATAATCTAGATTCTAGAATATATCATCTAGATTTTCCTCATAATCATCTCCATGAACACCACTGACAACTCCACTCCCACTAGCTCCACTCTCCATCCCTTGTGCAAAAGATCCCGATTCTTCTTCATCAATACCAAGTAGTGAAAGTTGGCTAAGAGTAGCAGCAGAAGCATCAAAGTCACTAGTCTCAGGATCAATATCCCAAAGTTTGTTGGGACCTCTAATATAGCCTTCAGTCTTGTGTGATAGGATGCGCAAATTGGAATGTACATACACTAAATCCTCAGCCTTCTTGGATGCTAACTTGTTCTATTTGGTTGAGTGGATGAAGGTATATGTACTCCAATTCCGCTCTGCTGAAGAATTGCTAGCCACCTATTACAAAAAAAGAAGTTAGAAAGTTAAGATATGCCTATACATAAATGTAATAGATGTTTTAGTCTATGTATAGGTATATATTTATATGTATGTGTGTATTCTTAAACTAAAAACAATTTATATGCCTATCTTTATAATAGTGTTAGTGATAGGCATGTTAATTGTTTTTCAGTTTAAGAATACACACACGTTCTTATAAATATATGCCTATACATAAATGTAATAGATGTTTTAGTCTATGTATAGGTATATATTTATATGTATGTGTGTATTCTTAAACTGAAAAACAATTAATATGCCTTTTCTAGGATGGCTTTCAGCTCTTCCAAGGAGGATCAACCTTTTAGCTAAAGAAAGGTTGCTCCCGTAGGTAGCTTAGAAACTACTTATGTGTATTTTGGATATAGCAAGTGCTTAGTCTATAATGCTGCTGAACTTTTGTTTCTAATTATTGTATACATTGTTGTTTTGGAAAGGTATCACCAAAGGTACCCATTGGTGATAACCTTTCAGTTTCACCCATATTTATTTTGACATCTTTTAAGTAATTCCATCTAATGTATTTGTTTGCTGTTAACATTTGCAAAAATAACAAATACATCAGTTGGCCAAGACATCATTCTATTCTGGTACGTAAAAATCCATACATGTCACATCATTGTACCACTCCATAGTGCACGAGATCAAAGTCATCTGTTATAGGAACACACACATGTACACGCCCACACACATTCATCCTTATAACGGATATTGGTTCTAGGTTTATAAGAAAAACTTTAACCAATTTTTATGTTGTGTTTCAAGACTGATACTATTCACTGTGATTTATTTATCTTTTGTACTTGGGTCTTAATTTCAGGTACCCTTGGTCGACGATAAAAATATCACATTACGTAATGACTGTTAAGCATAAAGTAATAAATACTATGTTAATTAATTTATCCCAATTAACGGTTTACATTTTTATAATTCAAATCTCAAATGTCATGCATTGCCTTTACCTGGTTTCTATATATGTGTGTATTTTTATTTTGCATTAATTGCCACATTTATAAGATTGTGCTGTCTTCAATTGCTATCATATCAGGATATAGATTTTGGCTCAAATGGCAACATTTTTCTAGCACAAAATTGTACTAGCTCTCAACATCCCAGGTTCAGCTGATGCATATACATGTTCCATATTTCAGTTGCCTTCACAGATTCTTACTTATGAGCATGAAGGAAACTGGAGCAAAGCTTTGGAGAACTATGATTTGGTCCTAAGAACAACGGGAAGAGATCATACAGCCCAAGAATTGAGCAAGGACTCTCTAAAACCTGTTCGGTCTGGATATACAGGCCAAGAATTGCCATTCAGAAATGAGTTTTCAAACTGGAACTATCACAAAGGCCTAATTAAGTCATTACAACAAACTGGCTGCAGCCATGTGCTCGATCTCTACTGTCAGGGCTTGGCTGCAAAAGAAAGTGTCCTGCAGCAGGACTTGGAGTTTGTTGAATTGCAGGTTTGTGTTCCCTTATCTTGTTTTTCCATTGAAAACATATCTACAAATGCTAAAACATAATTGAGGCAGTTAGCACAAGGCTTATTTTTCCGTGAGAAGACTTGGGATTCTTGTTGCAAGAGTCTTTAGTATGGGTAAAAACAAAGGATCATTTTGCATTTTATTTTGTTGCCTAAGACTGGCTCCATTAGAGAGAGAATACTACATAAAATACAAGAGTTTTTATGCACATCCCAACAATAAACTTTGAATACCATTTCAATAAGAAACAAAAAGAAAAAATAAAAGTATTCAAGCTCTTGAGAGAATAATCATTGAAAAAATGACCACTTGTGAGAGATAAATTTACTACGGTTACTTGTGTTCAAAATTGTAATGAGATTGCATATTTATTCCTTACCTTTATATAGTTTGTTACCATGTAAACATTGATTTTTACTAGTATGTTATTGACATTCATGCAGTATGAGGCAGCTTGGCGAACAGGAACATGGGATTTCTATTGCATTTCTCCTGAGTTAAACTCTATCGAATCCAATGACCAAATTAGCAGGCAAAAAATTACTTTCAATGCAAATTTACACAGGTAACTCTAAAAGTACAAAGTCACTAAATGTTTTATTAATTTGTTTTATATTGAACAGAAGATGTGGATTATAAACTGAACAGCAATTTTCTGGAACTTCAATGCGAAGGTCATGCAGATATTTATAATAGCATAACATGCAAACATGGAGCTTAGTACATACAAGTTGATTTACATTGCAAAACTACATATAGATTTGTTAGGGAACGCCTTCGTTGTACGAACCCACAAAAGGAAAAGATGAAATTAGGATAATGAGTAATGTTTTTGGGTAAAGAAATGTTGAGGCTTACTACGATGATGATGATCAACAAACCTTTCAGTAGTTGAACAACTCTTGATAATATGTTCACATCGGAACAGTATCTTCTCTGTTATATTATATTGCCATAGTGTGTTTGTCCATATGGTTGTGGTGGATCAATTCAGGAAAACTATTCCATGGAAATGGTCCTTGGTTGTGCATAAAGGATCATTTTTTCTTCTTAAACTTTTCTACTAAATTTTAATTGGCTTCTATATCATATTATTAAATAGTTCTTAGCAAAAATTAAAGCCTTTATAGAACAACGTCTAGGTTTGTCATTTTGTGTGATTGGCAATGCAAAAATTAGTTAATATATGATGATAATATTTTAAGCACCGCTAGCAAGTCTGGAAATCCAGATTTGTATTGGAAGGGTGGGGAAAATCCAAAAATCCGTAATTCCAGAGAAAATTCAGAAAGAATGGTTCAGAACAAAAGGCGTGTGTGTAAAACTATTCTATAACATAAACATATACAAAAAATTAATTTCTGGGATGGAAGAGGGAATTGGCTGGGACTTGAGTTTGTAGAAAGAAGAAACTTAGATTGTTTAAAAAGACAACAATAAAAAAATGTTTGGATGAGATCAGACTAATATAATGCGTCTGAAAAATCTGTATCTAACAGGATCTGATTCAGATCCAGCGGGATTGATAACTAGGATTTTATGTTCATAAAGATGTAAATGTTATCAAGTGAAATGCACAATCTGTAATGTAAACATTGTTTTATCCTGATGTATTTTCTTAACCATTACTGATATGTTATTTCTTCCTTCAAGTTGCTTGAGATGTCTAGATGAAGGAGATGCCAATATGTTTAGGATGAAGATGAAACATTCCAAACAGGTTCTTATACTTGTGGCCCCTTATTAGATCATGATCATATGGGAAATATATTAAGACTTAACTGCATTTATCAGAAGCTTGGGTACTCAGTAGGGGCATTATCGTTTATCAAGCTTCCACAACCGTATGATTCCATCTGTATGTCTGCTATTAAATGTTCAGGCATTGGTTTCATTCGTCTCTCAGACAAGCAGGGAGAGTACTCAATATATCCATTCTGTCATAGTAAAACTGCAGGTATTTCCAGTATGAGTGCAAGGCTATTAATTTAGTATTTTTATTAAAAAAATCATGCAAAGTATTTGAATTTTGCAGCATAGTTGCTTAAGCTGACATTTCTTGTTTCCTTTCAACAGATTTTAGATCAACTTTCTCAGGCATGGGAAATTCGCTGGAGGCATATAGGGAATCATGATGGAGGTTACAGCAGACCAATGGACACTCAACTATTCGGGCCTTCGGTTCCATCTATTGAGCAGGTATTGTTAATATTTTAATGAACTTAGTTGTTTGAGCTAATGTTCCATCCTTTTCACAATAGTGTTACTGTATAATGTGTTACTAATCTGAATAGTCAACATGACAAGGTCATTAACCGGCATCTCCTAATAACTGCCCTATCATTAGATTACATGTGACCCCATTGATTCATGCATATGATACTCCTTGGAAGACCCAACATTAGTGCATCAGATGCCTTGTCACTTTGTTTCTGATCCCATTACCATGGTATCATAAGTGTATTTAAATAGCAGTTTGCTAGGATGGATCTACGGTAACTTCACTCAGCACTGATCATAAAGGTTAGTGCTCAATGTTAGGCTCCCCCTTGTCTACTGGCTGGATTTCACGACATTAACATCTTATAATATCAAATGCATCATTCACTTAAGCAATTGTCTTTGTACCTGTTACCATATTTTCCACGCAAAAGATTGGCTATTTTTGGAAGTGGCTAAAAATAGCATTTGGCTAAAATTAACTTGCTAAAAATAGCACTTGGCTAAAATTAGCATGCTAAAAATAGCACTTGGCTATTTTTTAGAAGATTTGCTAAAGATGGAGGTGCTAAAAATAAGAAGAGCTAAAAATAGAAGTTCGGTTCTATTTTTAGGAATTCCATAAAAGAGGAGAAATAAACCAAAAATAACCATGTGTCAAAATAGAAGGGCTTTTATTAAATAAAAGCAAGCCGCTGTTCTTATTTATGGCGATAAGGATTAGAAAGATTAATTTAATTAAAGGAGAATGCATGCATGCAGTCTACAAAGTACCTGTGGCGCAGCATAAGGGAAGAATAATAAATAATATAAAAAGAGAAAAAGCAGTTATGGACAGGTCTGCGCCAAAGAGCATGCAGAAAAGACAAGAGAGTAAGGACAAAAATAGAAGAGACAAATAACAGATAAGACAAAGAACTTTTGTCCCATGCATGGAAAGAAAGAAATTAAATAAATTAAAATAGCAGCAGTCTATTCTGAGCAAGGGGCAGCCTATATGGGCTGATTTTTATTGTAAAACATGTATACTTGAGCGCTGATTTGCTTTGGCATCTTCAGCCATTGTACTTGCACCTCTGAATAAAATAAAGCTTCATTTTTCCCTCTCATATCACTGTTTTCAGATTGTTCATCGTGTTTGATAGGATATTGTGTTGCTTTAGTGTGGAATTCAATCCCTCTACCGCTGTCATTCTTCCTTAACCTTTGAATTTAATTTTGCAAAATAGTTTAGAGTTGTGCAAGTGTGTGAATCTTTAATTCTCTGTGTGCAGAGTTACATGCAAGTATCAAACTTCTGGTGTATCACCCTTATTTCCTTTTCCCGCATTCCTCTTCCCTTTTCCTTGTCAAAGTTTTCGTTTTTTAGGTGATTCACAAAGGAACCAACCCTTTCTGGAGGTTCACCTCAGCCATAGGTCACCCACAGCCTTGAGGTGTTCCAATTTTGTCAAGAGGAGAGAGAGTACACACACCATTCTCTATCGGGTGCAAGTTCTGGGTGACAACAGTACCATCAAAGAAAAATTAAAAATTATACAAAGGGTTAACCAACAACTAGCTAGGTTTTATGAAACTATAGTACTATGATCACCTTATGCGGTATATACTCACATTGCTTATGTCAATGACATGCGATGACATGCTTTTATTTAATTATTGTGATCATTTTTGGTTTTGTTCATCATTTGATATTAATGGGAATGCTTTTGTTGGATATATATCCAAAAGGAGAATTTCAAAATATGGCAAATTGTACATTAATGGAAAATAAACACTTCTATTTCTAGTTTTTTTCTTATTTCAGTGCATAATACTGGCAAACGGTTCTTAATATATTGTCTTATCAACCTTGTCACTTTTGTGCTGCAGATCTTCTTGATTTGTTTTCCACCATTTTATTTGTTGAGTACTTAAGATGGATGGATGAAGAGGCTGAAATTGGACTTATCCAAAATAGATCATTTCAGTCCAACATGAATAACCAACCTGTTCATGTTTGAGCAAGCGGAGGTAAATTAGAACCAATGCTTCATGGCATTCAACAGGCTGATGAAAGGATTGAATATATGCATCATACCCAGAGCCTAGCCACTTTTAGACCATGTTATATATATGGCTGGATTAGCATGATGCCAAAACTGACATAATTGGGAAAAAGTCAAGATGACAAATTCCCCTCCAAAAGAGGCGTACGATGAATATTCCATGAATCATCCAATGAAATTCAAAATGAGGTGGTCTACAAGGAATTAGAATTGCATTCCAAGTTTACTGTTGCATATTCTATAACTTAGTGATTTACTATCTAAGTTTTTGGGTTGTCCTCTGCACTGCCATCTTGGGTCTCGTGGTGGGGGTCAGGCATAGGTACTCATGCCAAGAAAATATTTGAGTTTTTGTACCATTCCTAAATCTCTTTACATCCAATTCACCTCATAGCATAGCATAGCCAAATAACATAAAGATGAACTACCGTCAAAGGAAAGAAAATTGTTGGCCATACAACCCGAGATCCAAACAGCCCGGTTGTACCCTGTTGTTTGCTTACCTCTGATTGGAAATCAGAAGGTGACTATGTAGGGATAGACACCGTTAATTGAATAGCCCAATTCTTAGTAGAGCATGACATGATGGTCGACGAACATAGGCTGAACTAAGTTTTTGGGCCAACATTCTTCGCTTGTTCCCCTCTCGTGCCTCCAACCTTTAAGACTAGGATTTTGTAAGTCAACTATGGCTTCTCCTGAAAGCAATTTTGCTCCCTTGCAAGGATTATCCTTCAGCCACCCTTCGGCAATTGTAGCATTCTTCTGATGGTATCCTCTCATTAAATCAGCAAATGATGGTTGTGTCATATCCTCTGATCCCGTTCTAGATTCGACATCAAATCTAGAGGAGCTCCACATCACAGTTTTGTTTGAATGTGTAGAATTCAGGTACTACATCAGCACAACCAGAATTCTTCCATTCAAGAAAGCATTGTTGATATAATGATATCTATTGTAGAGGAAATCTTCCCTTGGAGCAAGCAAAGGATTGTGAACATCTATCAAACAATCATTCACATTCCGTTCATTATTGGAACTTGATATGTCCCCTTTAACATTATGACCGTTGGAATTGTTTGTCCTATGGATTTCTTCTAACTTGCTTTATCCATGATTTATTTATTTCTTGTATCGACAATGGGCGAGGGATAGTCCTTTATTGGCTTTCATGAGGCGGAGAGAAAACTTGCAAAACATTCCATAAAAAAATCTTAATGAAAGATTTAGGTGATAGATTCACTATCTATAAGTGAAAATCGAGAACGGACAATAGATATGTTCTTTGAAATGATAACATATAGCTTTTATTCGCATGATCTGTCCTTCAGGAAGAAATTAATCAATATCGCCCTTTAGAGAAAATCAAGTCATAAAATACAATGTTCCATGGAGTCTCGTAATGGGGGATAGGAGAATGGCGGGAAGGGTCTCGAGAGACGAGGGGTTCAAGGGCCTAGGTTTAGGGGTGGCGGAGCGGTGGGATGGTGGCACAAATATATATATATAAATATACTTGAAAAATTAGTTATAAAAAAATTAGTTATAAAAATGTACAAGGAACAACAAATGAAACTTTGAAATACTAAACACATTCGCATTGAATAGCGAAAATGCCAAATATTAATATTCAAAAATGATGATTACATTCAAAATTTAAACACTTTGTTGACCATGGCTCAATGCAATGAAGACTTGCACTTGCGCTAACTCTTGTTATTACTTGTTGCTAATGTTGTCCCTCTTCCTTGTTAATGCTCTCACTCTTGCTTGCTGATTTCGATTGTGATTTGGAGTGACAATGTATCTCTTATTTATAGTTTTCTGTAAGTGTGTGGGGGTGGTTGTGCCCATTGAGTATTAGGGTTAGGGTTGGGGGCCAAATTTTTTAAAACAAAACGATTTTAAAATAAAAATAAAAATTGATAGTCTTATGCCTTTGGGGACAGTGGGAGTCTTGAGGATGTTTGGGAGTTGCCAAGATAGGTCAAGAGACTTTTGGAAGTCTCCAGGATTTCCCCAAGTCCCTAAAATTGGGGGACATCTCAAAAACATCCCCTCTTTGAGGAAAATGTTTGGGGGCGTCCTTGTACAGAGGATGTGGCCGTGATGGAACGACACGGGGACGTTTCCCGCCATCCCCAAGTCTCAGAGATGTCCCGAGTCTCCAAGATGTCAATTTTGGGGGCCACTCGTCCTCATGGAACACCGAAAAAATATTAGTCTTGTCTTTTCATGGACTTCCCTCTCCTTTGCACACGAGAAAATGTCTACTATCATTTCAATTGAATGACAATGAATAACCATCTCGTTGTATGGTGATTAATTAATTTGCTCATTTGAAGTGACTGTGTTTTGCTTTGAATGGAGGTACCCAATTTCGTATTATCTTAATTTCGAATCAATGATAGGGAATGATGTAAGGTTGAGGTGAAAGAGAAATATGCGCTTAGAAAATGGGCTAGGTATATCGAATGTAAGTGAAGCCAAGATTTTTTATTTTGGAGAAATGAGACAAGGGATAAGAAGTGGGGACGAAACGTAAACGGGTTATGTCATTCAAAGTAGTAGAAAATGGTTAGGATTTTTAAGGAGACCCCAAACTTTGGTGGACCATTTTGTGGGTCAACACATGCAAGTACTGCGATAGATTCTACCACTTAAGTGAACACAATTTTTAAAAAAATGTTCTCTTAAGAAAAATACCAAGGAACAATACAATCAATTAAGTTGAATTAATATTTGTCTTGATGAATTAGTTGTGGAATATTTATGTCATTTATTGATCGTCTATTTTGGTAAATAATTTGCATTGTAGATAAGATAAGATAATTATATTAAATGTCCAACAAGTGACCACAAAGATAGGTCAATGGGACTGCACCATACAAAGCAAAGCAGAGACAACAGGGAAAACCCAAGAGGGTCTCCGAAAACAACAAAAGAAGAAGAAGAAGAAAGAGAGCACAAGGAAAGAGAGGGAGGTGGAGGGAAAGGCCTCGACACCAACCCTCACGACTGTCGCCCAAGGTTAGCTGAAAAGAAACTGGTGATGTGTTGTTGTTTGGTGTCGAGTACGAGGAACTATTTGAGACACACCCATATTCCGTGGAATATCGAGCTCTCTAGGTGGACCTAGTGGTCTGTCGTCTAAAAGAGGGGGCCCTTGGCTGTGCATGAATCCAAATATCTCTGGTCAAGGAAGAAGCTCCTCTAATCCTGACAGATCTAGCCAGAAGATCTCCACTAGGATCATGTCCCCGCTTAGTGCCCCTCACACCCGGGAGAAAATCAAAGAAAGATGTGATCCGTCGAGTAGTAGCCTCCTGGAAGGAGGATGGAGGGCCCTGTCATGGAGCTTAATAGCTTCTGTAAATAGAGAGCGAGACACCTCTGATCATAATACCTGAAGAAGGTCATGAACATAAGATGTTCACGAAAAAGACAATGAAACCTCCCTCTGATCTCATAATAGATGGGGCATCGAAAATGAAGTGTTTCTCTGTCTCGACCTCCTGGAGGGAGCAAAGCTAGCAGATCCTCTCGGGTCAACCAAATAGTGATCACTCTCGACTTGAAGCTGTGTGGGATCCGACCCCAACCCGCCCAAAGATATGCGAAGAGCATGCATCCAATGACGGGAGATATAGGTGGGTCGAATGATGAGTCCATTGTTGACTTCGAGGAAGTGATTGGTGTAGAAGGCCATTTTCGGGCGTAGCTCCTCCCGGGGTTGGTCCACGTAATCTGAGTGAATAGTCTATATATGTCGTCTCTGATAATTCTGTGCAAGTCCTGCGTGCTCGGAAGGAGGTGAGCAGGAGCATCCATGGAGTACCTAAAAGGGGGGAGACGGTCCATGTTGATCCCAAGAGATCCAAGAAGACGAGAGGTCCCGACATACCAGCACCGAACACGACCACTACGATTAGAGAGAGTAATGGCCTCAGAAGAACGGTAGGCAAGGTAGATGTATCTATCCTTGCCAGTGGAGTCCGGAAGTCCCTGGATGTGGTGCAAGAGTGAGATGAGACCAAAGATGATCTGTAGTCTGAAAGGACGAGCCCCAAACTTGGCAAGGATGATATGATGAGGAACAGTCTCTTTGCATCTAATGGTCCGTCTGAGCAAAAGGATTTGAACTCGCTCAATAGAGGCCCAATCCAACTCGAGCAGGGAGGGGCCCCAAACCTCAGAACCATAAAGAACAATGGGTCTCACAAGAGAGTCCGAGAGAGACATCTTGGACAACGTGTCTTGAAAGTGATGGTGGAAGCACTTCTCTCTCCAAGATCGCGAGGGAACCATACCCCTTGTTGATGCGAGGTTGAATAGTGGAGGTAAACTGAACCGAGGTCCAGAGAAGAGAACCCCCAGATAGGTGTAGGAGTTGGTGATCTCCAACTCCTCCCCTGTAGAAGAAATGGAAATCAAGGTCTTCAACACATTGAAAACCATAACCTTGGTTTTACCCATGTTGACTGTAAGCTGCCTATGATCGCAGAAGAGGGCTAAAGCATCAAGCTATCTCTGTAATCCCTCCGCCAAAGAAGCCAAAAGGACCACATCATCTGCGAAGAGAAGAATGTAGATCGAACATAGTGGAGAAGACAGTTGTCCCCGTCCTGTATGTGGTCTCTAAGAAATTCCTCCAGCTCATCAATAGAGTAGGTCCGATGTGTCTTCTACCCTTTGGGTAAAATAGTTGCGCTTCATTGTGATCTTGTTCTATGTTGTGTAGTTCTTTATCTACAACTCCATGTGCCATCCTTATTTAGCACAAGCACAAGAGAAATATCTTACTTGTTGGGCCTAACATCGTTTAGGGGACCCCCAAAATTTGGTGGAGGGATTTTGTTCACATTCGTAAGAAAATTGTAGATCCTCGGTGTTAAAAGTATAGATGACGCGAGAAAGAAAGCTTTCTATGTTTAGTTGGATAAGGAGAAGGGGCAATAAAAGGAACAAAAATGTGAAGAAGAAATTACCAAAAGAAAAGCCAAGAAAATTTTAGATGCTTGTCTAAAAGAAGAACCTTTACAATGTGATTGGTTGCATAGATGAGAAGTGATGGAAGTTATTAGCTAAGTCGTGTTCTTGGCATATATGCATAATGAGGAAGACAACTTAAACACCAGAAAAACAAAGTGGATTTCTGATGTGGATGAGAAGCCAGTATACTCGCTCGAGGAAAACTTTCACAATAGAAGATGCAACAAAGATTGGTGTAGAGCGAAGGATCCTTTTTAACATCAAGATCCAATAAAGGGCATGAAGTTAAATTTACTTGTTGATACCAGTTCTTGATGTAATGTGATTTCCAAAATTGGATGGGAAATACATGAACACCCACTAACATATACATCAAGTTGTTTGAATAGAGGTTTAATAAATGTCGAGCTAGAAATTTGAATTGCAGGATAAATTGGAAAATTGTATTGATGCAAACCTTATATTTTATTCATCAAAATTAGATGCAAGTATATATAATGTGTGATCATTCAATTCATCTCAAGGATGACCATTCAGTTCATCTTCAAGATGACTGTTAAAATTCTACTAGAAGAAATATATGATTATAACTATAACATAGGATTATGCACATAATGTTACATTCCCCCTTAATCCGTAGGGGTTATAGTGAGACCAAGCATGCCTCTAAATTTTTCAGTTTTTCTCTTCCAAGTTGTTTTTAAGGATATTAGTTTGTTGCTCTACAATTAGACAATGTCTCGATTTGACACTGTCATATTTCACATGATGCCAAATCAAATGGGATTTGGTGTTGATGTGATTAGTTCAGTCATGAAACTATGGAGTTTGTTAGAAGATGTGAAAAAGGAAGGAATGGATAGAAACTGGAATGCACACATTGTAGATTCTTTGTTTGTCATTTTATTGTGCAAAATATAGTTACAAAATGGTTGAGGCAGTAACAATCGACAACTAGTTAATACATAACTAATAATGACTTAATAATAGAAGCTAAGCCTTATATTCTACTACCGCCTTGTATAGATTACTATACAAAAACCAAAAACAAACACACTAATAGAAAATTAAAACAATAGAACCAAACAAAACCATGCATTCTTCAAAAGCTCTCTTTGAAAACAATTTTTTAACATAGTAGAACTCCATCAAGTTGCCTCATAACCTTGTTAAAGGTGTAGCTCTCGAGTTGAATATTCAAGTTCCCGCATTCCACCTTTCCATAGTCTTGAATTATAAACATCCCGAAATATTGAACAACCATCCATGTTCAGCTACATCCATAGTGCTCCATCAATTTGTCACATGACCCTTGTAGGGTTATAATTCCCAAGATCCACAAACTCATGAACTAACTAGGCATCCATCTATGTAAAGCTTCATCTACACTTGATCCCTTCCTATCTTTAGATTGTGGGCTTCTTAAAATACATATTTTGCATCAGCAAATTTTTCACCCATTTGGTTTCTCTTTGAGTTTTCCCTTGCAGTATTTAGAAGGCAGATTGTTTAACAAAATAGCTTTGGCATCTTCGTCATCTACGGAGCACTGACATCATAGCTGTCTGATGAGAGACCTCAAATTGTTTTTGCTAGACATAGTGACTTCATCATCCATTTTACACACTATTTGACTATAGATCTGTAAAGTAATGCAGCAAAATTCAAAGCTTTAAGCACAAGAATAAATGCAATAGTATAGTACTATAACTTGATTTTTGACTGGGATAGTGCACAACAGTAAATACACAATTTATATTATGATTTCTAACTAGTGATTTCTTGCCTATAGACCAAAATATCGAAGCATGAAATTAAAAACCTTATGTTTTGGTATTGTTTGGTCTTTCAATAGTCGTGCCTAGCGGTGTTTGAAAAATGCATCTTCTCCTTTAAAAATGATTGTGCCCTCACTTACGTTTGTGCCCTTGTATTTAAGCTTCTTATTTATCTTTTACCAATACTAAAAAGTGACTGTATTTTCTTTTTTTTTTTTCCCTAGATACCTTTGAAAATCACACTTTCCCTCTTCCTCGTGATTTTGAATTCTGTTTTCTACAAAAAGGTGCCCTAAATCACACTTTTTGTTGCTTTATGGCTATCGTGTTTGTCCTGAAAATATCTTATTTTTGTGCCCTAATTGCCTGAAACAATGACAAAAATCCTTTAAAAATTGTGACTTCTTATTTTCGTGCCCTAAATCTCGCGTTTTCTCACAATTTTACACTTTACGCCCTTCAAAGTCTGTATTCTCGCGTTTTCCTTCCCTAATGATTGTATTTCCCATCAAATTCCTACCTCATGACTCTGTTTTGACTTGCAATTTTTCCATGATGTCTCTACTTCTATTTTACTCACATTTTTGGTGTTTTTCGAGTTATCGTATGCTTGTACTCTTTTTCAATGGCTTGAAACTCGTGAATGGCAACTTTTGCTCTCAAAATATCTTCTCATGATTTCCTCGACCTTCACAAACTTCTCCTCAAACAACGGACCTGTTGAGCACCAATGGCTTTGATACCAATGTTAGAAGACGTGAACAAGGAAGAAAGGAATAGAAATTGGAATGCACACATTGTAGATTGTGTCCATCATTTTACTATGCAAGAGATAGTTACAAAATGGTTGAGGTGGTTCTGTTGACAATTAGTTAATACATAACTAATAGTGACTTAGTAATAAATGGTAAGCCTTATATTCTAATATATTTCTTGTCATTTCGA
The DNA here is from genome assembly GCA_018340775.1 of Taxus wallichiana var. yunnanensis. Taxonomy (NCBI): domain Eukaryota; kingdom Viridiplantae; phylum Streptophyta; class Pinopsida; order Cupressales; family Taxaceae; genus Taxus; species Taxus wallichiana. The sequence continues at coordinate 767,887,186 of CM031239.1, read as the reverse complement.
TTGTTGAAGTGTTATTATTTGTGAGTGGCGTTGATGAAACCTAATTTTCATGTCAATCCTCAAGAATCATTATGAGCCATACTATTTTCCCGGTTGCCTTGGAAGCTACCATATATTCTACTTCTACTAAATAAATTGCAAGCACCAATCACTTGTTTGACTTCCAGTGATAATTGTTGATCTAAATTTATCGAGAAACCTAAAGTAAATTTCTGATCTCCAAAATTATATAGATTATATAGATCTTTTTCTCACACCCTCACCTCCATAGAAATGATATAGGGAGCCTAGAAATTTATTTCTATGGGGCCCTAACCCTAACTAGAGAGAGACGGCCCTTTTGAAAGACCCACTTGAAACCAATGGGTTTACAATTGAGTGGAGGATCAACCAATTCCCAAGTTCCATTCTTGACCAAAAGGCCTCATATTCAATTTTCATCGTTTTCTCTGTATGTGGGCTTAAGAAGGTCTATAAATAATCCTCTCTTCTAGATGATATAGATTAGGCTATGAAGGGGACCATTTTAGGGCCTACACACAAGAAGATTTAACCGAGTAGTGCAAGAGCCATCGATCTGAAGATTATAAACCACTTTCTATCAAAGGCGTAGGGTTCCAAAGTGTAGGTCTAAGATAAGGGATGACATCTTACTAGTATCTTGATTGTATGAAGATCAAATAGATTGTAAGGGGCATATAAATATCTTAGACAGGATTATAAACATGGAATGTAGAGATCAATAGGTTGTAATGCCCAAAGGGGTAGGTGTAGGGAAGGTCGATAAAGAATAATGCAATAGATAATAATATGCTATTCTATTCTAATTGGTGTACATGACATATCAATCAATCAATGAAATTAAATCAGAAATAACATTAAGGAAAATGATGTCGAGATACTTGCCTTTATGAAGACACAATTGGCACATTACCCCCGGGTTAGTAGCACCTTACTACGAGTTGATGAGCGGGACTATTAGATGGATAGGAAGAAGGGACTCCAAAGACTTGGTAGACCTTGCTGACACAACTCCTATTCTTGAGTGTTCTAAAGCCAGGTGGTTCAAAGCTAAGCGAGACTAACTCCTAAATCTTTAAGACCTTAAGACAAGCTTTCCAAGCACAAGCAAACTAATAGACAATGATGGTTTTTTATGTTCAATTCTCTTAAATGAAGCTTATAAATAGGAATCATGATTAGTCATTACCTAGGATACCCAGAGATAGATCCTAAAAGGTCACATGTCTTGTATCTAACATGTGACACATTAGGACACATGTTTGACGTGTGTCCTAAAACAAGGCACATGGTGTCGACATGTGCCCTAGATGTGTCCCAACATGTTCTAACGTGGTTGGTTTTGGCAGCTTGTGCAACTATGACTATTAACGTGACATTCCACTCATTTTTTTTCCAAAATTTTGTCTAGAAGAGCAGCAATGCCATAGGAACTCATTTGCACTCAATTTTAGGTATGCATTTTTAAATTCGTGTTGTGCGAGACCATTAGTATAAATCATTGAATGTTTCAATGTTGTTTACCAGCTATGCACAAAGTTGTTTTAGGCTTCCTTGGCAACAGAGGTTTGAGAGAACTTGTGTTTAGGAGGATAATTCTCTTCCCTGCAAAAAAACTAGAAAACAATAATGGAATACAACTAACGGGAATTTAAAAAGACAGATTTAGAATGATCCAATTGCTGGAGGAAACAGGGAGGCAGCCTGCTGATTATTTTATTGATCATAAAAAACCATATTTACCTAAGTCTCGGAGACGGGGGACGGGGGTACGGAGGGATGGGTTTTCCGGACGCAAAAAATTTCCTAAATTTTCAGGATGGTAAGGGGATGGCTATTAAAATAAAACATAAAAATAAATATTTCAATATTTTTAACTCTTTTCGATGACATTTAGGGATTTAAATTGTATTTGATGTATTATAGGTACTTTTAAGATTATAATTGAATGCTCTTTGTAAATATGACAACTTTTTAATAGTAAAAACATTAGAAAACTTTTGAAAGATTTAAAGAAAATTGGGGCGTCCCCTCCAAGTCCCCAAGTCCCAAAACGTTCGGGATGTCTTAGATGTCACCAAAATCTAGGCGACGCGTCCCAGCGTAGCATTGCAAAAAACAAGTTACAATGTAAATGGAGGCTGCAATGTAGACAAAGAATTGTTGCACAGTGTGCAACAAATAAACCTCTACGTGTTGTAATAAACATTAAATGGGAATAGAACAATATGGATGGTTATCACAATATAACTATACAACAAAATATAAACTATAATGTTCCCTCTTTAACATGAGCTCACCATGAGACCCTTTAGAAGCAAAGGACCAAAAGGACCATTCATTCAATTGATATTATGGATGGGTAGGGCTTTTAATTATCGATTCATTCTTCTAATTGATATTATGGATGGGTAGGATATGTCATCATAATAAATTAATTATAAAAGTGCATATAGCTGATAATTCAAGGCAAATTCATGCGAGGCGATCCTTTATTTTATTAATCTCCCTAGGAGAAAATGTGACCATTCATCTTCTAAACTACTCAATTTGTTATGATATTACATCTATAATACCCCCTTGTCGAAGTCTCGATTTTGTCGAAGATTTTTAGCCCAATTCTCTTGCATTTCCCGACTACTTGGCTAAAGGGTGTTAGAAAGGGAAACTTATCATAATAAATTAATTATAAAAGTGCAAAATAAAATAATATTATAAGCACTTTATATTAATTTATTAATGATAAAGTCAATTTAAAAATAGAAAAGACAAATATAAAGTGATAAAGTAAAAATAAGGAAAAAAAAGAAATATCACTTTATTTTATTATTCTCCCCTAGGAGAAAATGTGACCCCTTTGGAGGATGAAAAAGGTGGAAAAAACATTAAATGCAAGGGGTGAAATCTGATTGGAAGTTGGGGAGGCTATTTGGCCCATTACATCTATAAAAACAAGTTTACTTGCTTGTAGAAGGCATGCTTTTCTATTTTATACAAAATCTGATTTTTGTCTGAGCCTAGAGCTTTTACAAAATATTTCTAAGGATGAAAACCTTTAGAAATAATCTCTTGAGGACGAAAAACCCTCTAAGAGATCTAGTAGAAGGACGAAAACCCTTCTTCTAGTTGAGAGGAATCTCCACACAGGGTTTCCATTGTGCATAAAGGAGTTAGCTGATTTTCCAGTTGTTTTCCAATTGTCTGAAGGCTAGAATTGCATATTTGTGTTACTTCTAAGGCAAATTTTTACCTTCATTTACAGCCATATCTAAGGTTATCTACACCCTTGTGGGTGGAGTTAGGTACATTCTAAGGCACGGTTGTCCCGGATCTCATCACCAATAGTTTTGCCATAATTTTAGAAGCCAAAATCAGTTGGCTGCATAATTTTTGGGCCAAGGAAATTGTATTTCCAGCTGTCTACAGAAATTTAATAAAATAATTCCAGTCTGTTTTGAGGTCAAATATGGTATTTATCTCTTGATTCCATCTTTATAAAATTTGCTAAGTTGATTCCATTAAAGATTCAGTGGTTTTTCCTTTCATTTTGTGGGTTTTCATCTCCTATGCAAGTCGCCATGTATGTATAAAATTTAGATCTATATTGTAACATTTTATAAATTATTTAGAAATTGTTCTTTGGATTAAGGTTTTGCCTTAAAACCATTTGGGGGTAAAAATTGTCCATTTGGAGACACTATAGATGTAGAGTCCTATAATCATAATCTAGAAAGAGGATAACTTTGTTTTATAGGACTTTTTGCTTACTATCCTCTCATGCTTATATATTTCAGTTCTGACTCTTCGATGGTGATCTTTTCCGTTCAAAAGATAATTATATTCTGTTGACAATATAGACATTCGCAACTGCCATTTACTTTCAATATCTGCTAGCTAAAAACTGTACCTGGAAATTGGAAAGCATTTTATCTAAGTTCTCACGCCAAGGCTTTGTTCAAGTAGCAAAGATCGCTTTCATGATATTTTATTCATGGTTCTGCTTTTTACTTTCACACATTATTATTAGAACTCTTAGTATCTTATCAATCGTACTGATCTATAATTCCTTATGGTTTTACAGTTAAACCGGCTTAATGCAGATTGGCAATATATTTGAAACAGATGCAATTACACTTTACTCTACTGGAGCCATTTGTCACATTTAGGCGGATATTATTTCAGATATTAGATTGCAAAGGATGCATTCCAGAGCATCTTCTAGAGTTTGCTACACTTTCGCGTAAGGTGATTATACTAAACAAATTCGTTTCAACAGATGCCACTCATTATTACTGTTACGTTGAAATAAATATTATCATGTCTTATTGCCCAGAGTGGCAGATTTAGTCAAGCTGCAACAGCTGTGCATGAATTAAAGCTCATCTGTGCTAAGATGGAAAATCAGAACGCGAAATTTCAACAGTATGCCCATTAGGAAGGGTAAGTCACAAAGTTGGGGAAGTTCTATCTGAATGTGGTATTATAACTATTTAGTGACAGTTAGATCTATAATTCCAATTTTGATTTTTAAATGAATATGTATGGTTGCTTCTTCACTGAACAGCTGGACTATCAACTTTCAAGTAAGAATTTAGAATGGAGCCCCATTTTCTAGATAGATAAAGAGGTTGCTAGTGATGATCATTGTGACTAGTTTATGCTAATCCAATCTTAACAGAAACTGTAGACATTTATACCAGTTAGTCTTTATCAAGAGTTTGTGATTATTTGTAAATCAACATGACATTTCTGATGTACTAAAAATAAGCTATGAGTTAATTACTTCCACCCACTGACAGACTGAAGAAGCAAAGCTTTTGCGGGCTCAAGGGCAGATTGATATGGCCATTAACCTTGCAAAATACATCATGCAACATTATGACATAGGAGACGAATCAGCTGATGTATATCGTTTGACCGGGAAATGGCTGGCGGAAAGTCGGTCCAGCAGGTAACGGAAGATATTCTTGTTTGTTAGATTTTAATATCGTAGTTAAAACAGAATCTAGTTGAAGCCAAATATTTCATTTCATTCATCACTGTGAAGAATGATTTTGATGTTAGCTCATTTTGTTTCCTAAATATTAAGGACTTACTTTTGGTTTAACTTGTCTCATTAGTTCACGAAATATCTTAGAACAGTACTTGAAGCGGGCAGTTGACATTGCTGAAGTCAAACATGATACAAATGAGAAAAAATGGATCGATAGGCAGTGTCGAACACATTTTCGCCTTGCGCACTACACTGATGCTCTTTTCGAAGTTATGAAGAACGACTTGCTTCCAGTGAATGGCAAACTGCACTTCGACTCAGGAATCATAAGGTATTTGCATTAAAAATGAAAGTATAGACACAGAAATTATCTTGCAGTAAATAGACAAATGTTTTTGGGCTAATAATACAAACCAAATGACCATTTCAGGCCAAAGAGTTGGAGGCACTTATGAAAAGATTTAAAAATTTAACAAAGGTAAATTTTTTCTTTTACACATTTCTAATTAATTCTCTTTGAAAAAACAAAACTGTAAAGTTAAATGTTGATTTTATTAATTTCCTTATGCCCTCAATCGATGTTGCTCCTGTATTTATGTCTGAACAGACTGGTGATTGTGTTTGTACTCAGGGTGAAAAAGCAGACTTTGGCGGAAAGATTATTGAGCTGCAGAAACATGTTACAATGGACACAGAGGAGGCTACAAGATTGCAGGTCCCATTTCCAGTTTGTTTCTTTCATTTAAATATGTAAATAAATCTAGATTATATAGAGGAGGTAATATATGGACATGATTATCATATTCTTTTGCACTTAGTTTTTAAATTTCATAGTGAACACTCAGGAGGCACATATTGCCATGAAAATCGTGGCGCTTTGCCATGGTTTTTAATTATGTGCTTATATATCTTCTTTGTTAAGTTATTTTTCTGTTATTTCTGTATGCATTTCCTTTTGTATGTGGACTTTTTTTGGCTGAAATGTCTTTTGTGGGTGGTGGAATGTGCCAAACATAGAATTGTCTAATGGGAAGAGTCAGAAAGCTGCTGGAGTTGCAGATACTTCTGTGCCTGAATGTAATTTAAGGAATTGATTAGCAAGGGAGGGATATAGGAGTTGGATGGAGTTTTGATTTACTTGCCAGTTTGTATTTATTGTGATAATGAAGAATGTTCTGGATATGTGTTATTCATATATAGCAAATCATGTAGAGAAAGACAACTCAAATAAACCAGAAAGTACACATGCCTCAACTAGTTTGTGAGTTGCTTTCACACAAGATCCAAGTTTAGACCTTTAGTCTCCCCTCACTGTGGCTTATGACAAAGTACCGAGTGAACTTTTATGCCTGTGTAAAGGTTAAGTTATTGCTTATTGGCATTTCTCTCATTCTTTCCAAGCTTGTAATAGGTGTAGTCCTAACATTTTTTTATAGATAGACAAGGGTTTTTTTGGGTCCCTTTCCTGCTGTATTCAGGTCTAAAAAAAAAGATAGCCATGATCACTGATTACATCAGGTGTAACACCTGGATCAAGAAAAACCAAATCAACTGAAATCAGGAGGCAGCCTATGCCATCCCTACTTTTATTCTATAGATCTATATGCTTCTACCAAGTAGATCAAAGATTTACCAGTATAAAGAACATGTTGGTGATAACTACCCACTTTCAGAAAGACACAAGTCCTTCAGGGGGAACAGGAAGGACCGGCTGCACCACTTGGCTCCACCTGGAGGTCCATTCCAACACCCAGAATCACATTGCATCCAACCGTTAGAGCCAGTCGAAGCAACACTTTGAAAGCTTTTTTAGCCTGAACCAAGCTCAGCTTGTGTAGCAGCGGACTAGGTGGGAGAACAGGGCATTTAAGAGCTTGCAGATCCAAACTGAGTACCACAGTACCCGATGGAGCAGGAGACCAACCATGTTGCTGTATCTTCTCCACATAGGCAACTAGGGTTAGGAACCAGGACTCCAGCTCCCTGAAGGTCGCCATGGATAACATTCCACAAGATTCTGCCCCAGATATTGGAAGGATTGTGGTTCCTGTAAATGGTAGTTTTTCCAGCACCTCGTCCAACCTTCCATGAATCTCCCGCTTAATTGGTATTGCCACTCTCTTGTCTGGCAAGACCTGAAGAAGATTATCCAGAAAAATTGAAGCCACCTCTGAGTTAACCATATGGCGGATAGACAATTCTGTGTAGTCCGCACCTAGGATACCCTTAACAGCCTGCAAAACTGCGCCCAACTGAATGATGAAGAGAATCTTGAGGCATTCTTCCATTGTGGGTGAATGAAAGGCTACTTATCAGCCCTTCCCCTTCAGAAAGAGATGTGGAAGAGGAAGCCTGTCTATAATTGGAATGACTTACAGAAGAGAACTTGCCAGCAACAAGGCAGAAAATGGCAATTGATGGAGGAAGTGGGCAATGAAAAAGAGGTAAAAAGAGGCCCACATGTGTGGGAAGTTAGTCCGGCTTATACCAAATCTTGCCACTGCCTTGCTCCAGCTCCTGCAATGATGAAAGGGCTCGCAGATCTAAAAGCCTTGGAAGCTTTTGCATTGATGAGATGGCTCATAAGTTTATAAGACTTGGAAATTGAAATACACCATATAAAATGTGATGACCAACAAGCCAGTTACTGATTAGGAGAGCCAGGTGACGAAGGTATGAAACCACTTTTACCTTGTCTGGAGAGAGGGAAGATCATTAGACCAACATTCCCTAATCCCTGGCCACGGGTCAAGAATATTATCAACTTTTACTACTTCTATTTTCTCAACCCAAGTTAACCAAGAGGACTGCCACCTTGTTAGCTTCTCCGAAACAGTGTTGGATTTCCCATGTTGTGAAGTCTTCTATAGAATGTCGGGCTTGGCTTATTATATTGTCCACTTTTCATGCAGTGGTTTTTCTACTCTTGATTGGTTGGATTATAATAGAGGAATCCCCTTCTATGATGAGGTGATCTATCCCACAGCTTAGAGCTAGTTGTAAGCCACGGGCCAGCGCCATAGCCTGGGCTTCATTATTTGTTCCATCCGGTAAGCGGAAAGATGGTTCTCAAATCAACGATCCTAAACAATCTCAAACTACACACCCAGCTGCAGATTTTTCAGGGTTGTCCAGATGCGCCATCAAAATTTAGCTTGAAAAAGCCAGGCCTTGGAGGAAGCCAATGGCTGTTTGTCCATCAAATTACGTTCCGACTTGGAACAAAAACCCTTGACCCGTTAACAGAAGTGCAGTCCTAACATTATTATCCTTTTCCCTACTAATGTTTTAACTTTTAAGAATATCGCTAATCTCAAATAAGCATTCCTTTTGATTCTCAAGGAAGTCATGTTAAATATAAGCATATACAATCAAATAGGTAGCAAACATTTTGGCTATAGTAGATAATAATTTGAGACTGCTGTGTCGGATTCAATTAGATGTGGTAATTGCAATGCTCAAATTATAATTAAGAGTTGATTGCATAGTTACTACCATTAGTTCACTTCCATGTGGTAGATGTCTAAGAAGTGTTTATAATAAGCATCAAATCATGGGATAGATGAAAGGTCATTGTATTCATTTGTAAACTACCTTGTTATTGAACTATGTTCGTATATCTGTTAACAAATAATCAAATATCACACAGTAAATAGAATTTGTGCACAACATGAAAGATATGAGACAAAAAAATATTTTGAGGGACAGATTGATGAAACACCAATATTCCATATGATGCTTAGAGTGACTCAAAATCATGCACGCACGCATGCGGGCCTGCACACACGTGCACATACACACATGCATGCGCATACAATCTCTCACACGCACAGCCACACACACAGACACACACACACATGATGATGAGAAAATAGATAAACAACTACAGCAACAGCTTGGCAATAAATACAATTATAAGCCAGCGTACAACAACCAAGTAAGCTTCATGTCAAACATTCCTCCATAACATTTATTTGGGAAGAATAAACTATGGCTCATAAGCTAACATTATTATAATGCCTTTCCTCTTCAAGGGTTCTTATCATTGTAAATTTGTTAGTTTACACTCTAGAGAGCTAAGTCACAAGGTTCGAGTTCGAGTTCATGTTTGACAAGTATAAAGTTCGGTTCAAGATCTCGGCAATGGATAAAATTTGAGGGAAACAATGTCTTTAAATTCAAGCAAATAATTTTTTCTATCATTTTTATTTTCTGAAAAAAATGCATAAATATGTCAAAGTGGCGCAGTGGTGAGAGCTTTTTGCCCTCTGCTTGGAGTCGGAATATGTGTATATACACACATTTGTAAAATAATGCAAGAGGATGGCAAAAACATCCCGTGCAAAAATAATGGATAAAATTCAAGATCATGTTCGATGAGAATAAAGTTTGGCAAAATTCAAACTTCTTTGATAATATTTGTATTTCTATGCAAACCCTCAAACCCTCAAAATAGAAAATACCCCAAGTCTGGAAATTACTAGTAAATCATAAGAAAATACAGATTTTTGCATAATAAATGACAGCCATGGATAAAATATTGGAAATTGAATTTTTGCACTAAAAACTGATATTTTTTTAATTCCAAAACCGAGAAACAATTGAAAATTGAAGCTGACTGTACATAGGGAAATAATGCCAAAATGTTGGCCCAGCTGACTGAAGATGACGTTTTATGGCTGAAGTTGGCTATTTGCAAGCCCTAGGCACCAGTCCCAACCATACCACACACTGTAGCAGCCTCCAATGAAGTTGTCCAGCCCTAGGAGGATGACATCAACCTCTAAAAGGGATCCCAAATGGAATAACAGTCTGCCAATTTGCTGTCACAGCTGCATAGATGATGCCCTAGGCATAAAAATTTTGAGATCTGATGTAAAACGTGCCCTATAAATGCCCTAGCTGACGAATCTGATCTGAACTGAAAATCCTTGACTGAAAGCACAAATGTAACTCTTGGATGGAGTCACCTCTGAAGATTGAGGGTTTTCATCCTCTAATCTTGTTGCAATGGAGGGTTTTCGTCCCCAACTGCAGAAGGAAGTTGGAGCAGCAGCTCAAAACCTCAATGACAAAATAGTGTATGCAAAAAGTGCCCCCAAATGACCCCATCAACCCCTTTTATGCTTTTTCATGGCACACATTACGAGGAAAGGTCCCCAAATGGGTCGACCCACTTCTATTTTGATATTATGTTTTACTTTATCAAAAAGTCACTTTTCCAACAATAAAACATAAGTTGCCTTTTTAAATGAATATAACATGAAGTTACCTTTTTGACAACTTAAATTAAACTGGTGATTTATTTCCCTTGTAACTCCCTTTTCGCCTACGGAAATAAAATAGACTAAGTGTTTTCCTCCGGATTAATTTCAAAAAGGGGACATTACAGTCCTTCCCTCCCAAAATGTCTCTTTTAGCGGGACTCAGAAATGACCAAGGAGCTAAGATGTAAAATTTAAAAATCAGATTAGTGAGTTGTTGTAGATGACTAATATCACCTCTGCAACCTGCAAATTATTCCCTTCTTAGGGCAGCAACCTCCTTGGAAAAGTTAAACCCTTCAAAGGTGGGTTAAACATTGTTAGCACACTTCGATTCTTATGCCAAAAATATTAAAAAACCCTCAGTAAACACAATCAACTGTTACAAATCAGAATTGAGCTTGGAAATAATTAATTTTGGAAACCCTTAAACAACGAACTTCAACAAGCTGGAAAAAATAGTAAATCACCTCCAAGAATCACGAATCTTGAGATCTTGGCTTTTAAAAATATGGAGAATAAGATAATAAATTCAGATTGATCAACTTATCATCAACACATACTAAATAGTACTCCCAAGTGGGTCACTCCACTTCAAATAAATAGATTATTGATCCAAAAGAAATAAATCATGTAAGAAAATGATAATTTATTGCTCTTCAAACTAGCTTGCATACATAAATCCTTGTGGAGGTTTTTCATCCTTAAGAAATTCCTCAATCAAGGGTTTTGTGCTTGAGAAAGTCCTCCATCAAGGGTTTTCGTCCTTGAGAAAGGTAGGAAAGGTGCTTCACAAGCAAACCTTTACCAAGATATGAAAATTCACCAAAACATAACTCTCTAATGGCCAAGCGACCTCCTTTTATAACCATAAGGGGTGCTTACAATGCAAATGATGGCCAACCCCTTAAGAAAAGTACTTTTAATTTTCTAATTGGTATTTGGAGCCTACATGCTCAAAATACTTTTATTTTCTAACTAAATAAGTTCTTCTATTGGAGCGCTAGGCTTCCCAATAGCAATACATGATAATAATAAAAACTACTACTAAATTATCATCAAGACATCATCATAATCTTCCTCTTGCTTGTAATATCCCCTTTTGGGATATTAATTAAAATTTATTAAACTACTTGCAAAGAAGCAAACTTAGAAGAGAAACCCTTCTAGGTTCACCTCAACTAACCCAGTGTCGGCTTCAATACAACCCAAATGGGGTTGGAGTGAGCCAAAGTAAGGGTTTAGATGGGCTAGCTAGTCGGAGAAAACACTTCTTTAACCAATTAATTTGTAGTAGTAGTAAATAAATAAAAATACCTTGAAATCAACTAAAAACTTCAAAAATTGATATCTCATGCAATACTTGGAATTTTTCAGTGAAACGAATTGCAGATGAAAGATAAAATTATACACTTCCCAACCAACTTTAAATCAAAATTTTCTGAGCACTTTAAGCCCCTCAAAACAGCCCACAAATATTGAAATCAAGTCGCCCAAGGTTAGAATGGCATATAAAATAAATTCCAGATTTAATACTTGACTTTCCACACTCAAATAAGTTGATTTCAGATCTGCAATAATTCTTTTATGACGAAGCTTGAAAACCTCTACAAAACCCTTCAAACAGTGATATAAAATTGCCCAAACCAGTTGATTTCCTTAGAGTAAATTCCAGCAATATTAGCAGCCCAAAATATCATCAAATAAAGAGCATTTGTATTAGAAAAATTAGCAAGAACAATTCAGATTTAAATCCTTGATACGTTATAATAACCATCAACATGCGAAAAGGGGTGCCCAACATCTCCTTTTATAGAATTTCTTTGCTCAATCTCCAAAGTTTTCTCCCTTTTTGCGCCATCTCCTAGAGAAGAGAGTCTTTTAATTTAAAAATAGCCTGAAAGTCAACTCCATTGCAAATGTTAATTTCCCCAAATAATATTTAAAAATTAGAATGCATGGGAGAATTAAATATTAATAAATGATGCCCAAAGGAATCGACCTATGCCAAATAAAGTCGATTTGTTCAAATAAAAATAATTAATTAATTCCAAGGAACTCGACTTGCCTTTATTTAATCCCTTTTTCTCCAAATAAAAATTGATTTTCTCCTAACCAATTCGACTTGCACAAATTAAATATTATTTTATTTTTAAATCCACATGTGCAAATCGATTTTACCCCAATTTAATTTCGACTTGCATTAATTAATTAATGCTTGAAAAAGGGGACATTGCATTACTCCCTTCCTTGGACCCACGGGGAGAAGAATGGGTCAAGGTCTTCAAGTGAGGCTAGTCTTCAAAAAGGGACATGACAGTCCTCCCCTCTTGAAATTGCTTGTCCTCAAGCAATGGCACGTACTCGGATCCCAAATGAATCTCAGCTGCTCCTTTGTGCCTGTGCCTGAAGCAAATTGGGTAACCAAAAATATTCTCTCCTCCGCCTTCCCTCATGCTTTGAAGGCATGATCAGCTTCCCCTTATGCCTATCAAACTCCATGTTCTCCTTGTTTGGCTGATATGTATCCATGCTATCAATGACACAACTGTAACTAATCAATTTCCCTTTGGGTAGGGAAATAGATGATAACTAAAATAAAATATAGGAGAGCTAGTAAAGAAAAATCAGTCATGTTGCTTGTCAAACTTGTGTTTGCAAACTCAGCTATGATCCACCTTTCCTGGGTTGTTGGTAAGGGATAGAGTTCAGTCCCTTTTTGCTGGTCCTTGTCAACTTTCACCATCATGATCAACAACTTAAATTCTCCTTTTATAACTTTATTTAGTGACTGAATTTGTGCATGCCCAGCTGTAATTGTGTCCTTCCAATGAGTTGATATATGAAAAAGAGAATCATAATGAAATTCCCCTTGCTTTGCTACCATGAATCCTCCATCCTCCAAATCTTGAATTCTGGACTTTTCATTTTTATTCCCAAAGTTCAGTCCTACTTCATGGTGGTTGAGGTTACATTTTCCCAAGATTTGAATCCATTGCATTCCGCAAACAATAGTAACTTCAATTGGCTTAATTTCAAGAAAAACATCACATACCTTGCACCTTCCTATGAGATTTGACAGTTGTACTATATTCTTTTTGCAAGGCATGAAAATATTATTGACATTGGTGACCTTGAAGCCTCCAAAGTTAATCATGCTCAGCCCATGCTTAATTGTAAGTTCTCCTCTAATGACTTTATGAGTGGTGTCATTATCTACAAGCATTACTACTCCATGGCCAATAAAGAAACCAATTACGAAAAAGTTGGTATGTATGAGTGCTAAACCAAGATGCAAAGGTGTGGGTCATTCCCGAACACTCAAGGATGAGATTACCAATCATATTGATCTCACAATCAGACCTTCTTCCCTTTTTGAAACCCACAATGGTACCAAACCCACATATGCTAAAACTTGGTGTCCCCCGATTTCACCCTGAAATTTGGGACTACCCCTTTTAAAAAAATTCGTTCTTTTCATAGTAGAATTCGTTTTGTGTTTGTTTTGCCTACAGTTGTTTGCATTGCTCTAAGGTATCCCCAGAGAGTCATAAAAGCCAAATTCCCCAAGTACCCACATGCTAAAACTCACTCTATCCCTTCGCCAGTTTTGTCTGAGAGAATTTTATTTATTTATTTATTAAATAAATAAAGTTTTTTTAAAAATAGATTGAGCTAAAATTGGAGGATTTAAGTTATATAAAGTACTTCACCCCATCATTATTACCATAGAACATTCACTCGGGGGGAAGAATTTTTGCAGATCAGCTAATTGAAGAAATTTTCGAGCAATTGCTGCAGCTTCTTTTGTTTTGTTTTATTTCTTTTTGTTTGTGTTTTGGTTTGTTTTCTCCGGCAATTCCTGTAGCCTATTCATTCTTCTGCCGAGCTTTTCCTAGGCCTAGGGTTTTGAAAAGCTATCCAATATTTTTAATTACTAATCTATCTAAAGGTGATCAAAGCTCAGGATTCTTTCAGAAGATCAAAGAAGTCGCTTGGTCCAAAAGGTGCAAAAATGGATTTTATGAAAATAAGAAAAATATTGCCATCAATGCGTAGAGCTCGAGAAAATATGCACTTTTAGAGAAAACGACACCTAAAACAGAGCCACGGAATGAAAGTTATGGCACATGCAAGTTTTTCTGCTACATCTTCCCAAACCCCTTCCCGGACCCTTTCCCAAAATGGCAAATTTTATTCTATACTTGTTTTCTTCACCAAAATCCAAAAAAGGAAAGAAATGTTGTCTTCATTGCAATTCAAAATTTTCAAGGCTGCCTTCCGTGTCCAATTTCCATGCTGCCTTAAGTGATGAATTTTCACGCAATTTTAAAGGCGGAAGTCATAATGCAAGTCGCACTTTTGGAAAAGAGCTATCTTTCATGCAAGTCGCATTTTTGGGAAGGAATCACTTAAGCTACCAATGGAAATTTTAGAGGTGGCGATGAAGTGGGAATTTCTTAGTTGCCTAGCAGGTTACTTTTTCCCATTATGAAATTCAAGTCACTTAAGTGAAATGCGGGAGTTTCTTAGCTGCCTAGCAAGTTACTTTTTCCCATTATGAAAGACAAATCACTTAAGTGAAAAATGAGAATTTCTTACCTCCCTTGCAGGGTAAAAATTCCTATTGTTTTGACTTTATATTTTTAACATGACTTCTAGCCAAAAAGTTCGACCCATTCTCGCATAGCTAAATGCCTAACAACTGAATTTTTTTATTAATTGCCGGGAAGCATTCAGTTTTGGCACCTAGGGTTGGAGAAGCTTTCTTTTTATTATTCAGGGCATCTGCGTGTTGATGTGAGTGCACAAGTGAATAAAATAATATTTTTAGCTTACTTGGCATGTAAGGAAAGTCTAAAAATAGAAGGCAACATGCTTTATAATCAGATCTCAGTGAAGAAATTAGATATTCATGCTATGGACTACATACTTGTCTGAATTATTTGGGAATACTCCATTTATACCCATGTTGGTGAAGAAAGCAAAAGTCAATGTCGATACATTGAATATATCTTGAAATAAAAGAGAGAAATAGATCCATCTCTCATATTTGCAAAGACTTCCAAAGAAAAAAATTCATTCTCTTGTTTCTAATGCAACCCATGTGGAAGTCATTGCATGGAAAAATTCCTTTCGGAGCTTGTGCATGTGCTCCCAATCTTCCAGTTGAAGCCTTCATTGAATTTACTTGTGTTTTCCTTCACCCGAAGTGCTTTCCAAAATTTAAAATTGCTCATATGCAATTAAAAATAAAAAATGATGAGTTTTGTCTAAATTATTTATGGCAAACATTGCACTAGTGCATATACTGGAGAAGAATTGCAAAAGCTTCAAGGATAAAAGGGGAAGATAGGTCAGAGGTAGCACTTGCAGGGCAAATCACGATCAAATTACTTCCGATCCAGTTGGTGATAATCAAAGGCAAAAGAGTCAACCGCATGCAAAATATGGAAAAAGAGAAAGAGTGGGAGTGTTGCGGCTTTCTTCTAATTTCTTTTCCTATTTCTTCTTCTTTCTCTTATTTTCTCTGACAAAGTAATTGAATAATCATTTAAATTGTAAAACTTAAATAATTGGTTTAAAAGTCATTACTTCAAGTTCTGTAGAAGAAGTCAATTACTTGGAAATAGGTGGTAGACATGCAAAATAGAAGGTTCTATTTTCAGTTATAAATCATGCATGTCATGCAAAGAGGAATTCAAGAGGAAGATTGCCAGTTGCTTCCCTTTTTCATAGCTTCCACATGTGGCAATTCACTAAAAGCTTCCTATTTGTAATTGCCCTCTATACACTATAAATAGAGGAAGAACCTACAGGTTAAAAGATCAGAATTTGTAATCAGCATTCTTGTGTTCCAGACTTTGAGCTAAAACCCTTGATATTTTTCTGAAAGCTAAGGAATTGAAAGGAGGCGATTTCCGAGAGAACTTTGTGTCAACGGTGCATTTGTTTCTTATTTCGTGTAGATCTTTGCATAAACTTTGTGTTATCTCAGATCTAGATTTGAAACTTTCCTTTTCTTTAAATTATGTATTGTGAGATTTGTTTGTTTCATCTATGTGCATGAGACCAACTCTGCGAACTATTGGTTGGATTGCACATCTTCTTTGCTCTCTTCCCATTCAATTATTTCCCCCTTTTGCAAATATTTCTTTACAATTGCTTACTTGCTACAAAATTGCCTAGCTATGGCTCATGAGCTTTGCAATTAAAGTAAAACCCACAACCAGTTACTCAGATCCACAATTGATAGAAATCTTACACGGGAGCCTCATTGGTAAATGAGGGAGATTTATCTCATGACTGCCTAGGTTTTAGCTATGCATAAAATCTAGCCAACAAAACCCTTCATTTTCTCTCTTTGGTAATATTTGAATTCTCTATCACTACTTTGCATTAATCTTAATTGCCTAACATGCTAGCAAGAAAACCAACTCGATACCACCGTAGTATCCCCTTAAGGCAAAAACAAAAGAAATATGGATTTCTAACAAACCCTCTTTTGGACAAATACAAGAATCTAATAATTTTGTAAACCCTCAAAATAGAAAATATACAAGCCTGGAAATTATTGGTAAATCATAAGAAAATACGTATTTTTGCATAATAAATGATAGTCATGGATAAAATATTTAAATCTGAATTTTTGCACTGAAAATTGAATTTTTATTTATTTTCTATCTTTGAGAAATAATGGAAAATTGCAGCTGACAATACGTAGGGAAATAATGCAAAATGTTGGCCCAGCTAACTGAAGATGATGTTTATGGCTGAAATTGGTTATTTGCAAGCCCTAAGCACCAATCCCAACCATACCATGGGTTGTAGCAGCCTCCAATGAAGTCGTCCAACTTTAAGAGGGTGACGTCAACCTCTAAAAGGGGCTCCTAAATGGAATAACAATCCATTGATTCTTTGTTCCAGCTAAATAGATGATGCCCTAGCCATAAAAATCCCGAGATCTTATCTGAAATGTGCCCTAGTTGATGAATCAGATCTGAACTGAAAATCCTTAACTGAAAGCACAAATGTAACTCCTAGATGGAGTCACCTCTAAAGATTGGAGGGTTTTTGTCTAATCTTGTTGCAACCCCAATTACAAAAGGAAATTAGAGGAGCAACTCAAAACCTCAATGGAAAAATAGGATGTATGCAAAAATGCCTCCAAATGACCCTTTTTACTTTTTCATGGCACACATTACAAGGAAAGGTCCCCAAATGGGTCGACCGACTTCTCTTATGATATTATGTTTTACTTTATCAAAAATCACTTTTCCAACAATAAAACATAAGTTGCCTTTTTAAATCAATATAACATGAAGTTTACCTTTTTGAAAACTTAAATTAAATTGGTGTTTGATTTCCCTTGCAACTCTCTTTTCGCCACTCGGAAATAACATAAAATTGCTTTCCCTCAAGCAATGCATAGCTCATCTCTTACTCTCTTTTAGACTAAATCCTCCTGCAAATACCAAGGTCCAAATCAATCTTGGAAATTGGCAATTCCCAATCCATGCTCCGCTTTGTGAAACAATTGACTTCTTTTGCACCCTTCTGATATGATTAGGAACTTCTGTACCAGATGAAGCTCCTTCAACATCCTCAACAAGTGGGGTGAATCATGAATCAATTGGGATCTAGAAAGAGTACTACCATATATGATACCTTCCATTTTGTTTGCTAACACCGATGCTAAAACTATGTTAGTGATCCCTTGGAGTACTACTTCGCCATCAGTTTTAAATTTCAGGTCCATAGTCTAAGAGTTTTGGGTGAATTCTCCCAAAGAATGCAGCCATTGTACTCCTAATACCATGTCAGTCTCTTTCAAACTAGCCACAATAAAGTCATCACTCATTTGATGTTCACCCAAGGTGATGCTGAGTTGTTCAACCTTCTTCTTGCAAGGCATGGAAAAGCCATCTGCTGCAATGACACTGAAACCTTTTACATCCTTTGTCTCCAACCCTCTTCTATTTACCAATCCTTCATCTATGAAATTGTGGGTTGCCCCACTATCAATCAATACTATAATGTCTTGCTTGAGAAGAACTCCATGAACTTTAAAGGGTTGATATTGTGGTGTGCCTGCAAGTGTAGCAAGAGTGTTGCCCTTAATTTCTAGTTCTTCTTATGAATTGGATTCTCTATCTAATATCAACTCTATGTCGTGAACTTTCCCTTTGCCAAGATGCAATGTCCCAAGATGCAATGTCCCTTTCTAGGGCTGAAATCAAAATAAGGAAATAGTACAAAACCCAAACTGAAAATATTTTGATTTTTATATCAGCCAACTGAAAAATAGAACAGCAGTGAACAGTCTGATTTTTAGAACAACAACAAGGAAAAAACAATAATTCATCAAAATATCACCATTCACATCATCCAAAGTATGTAGAGGCACTTTAGGAATATTTTAGAACAATTATCAACCAAGAAATCAACCTCTAAACACAGCTGGAAATTAAATAAATGACACCGAATATGCCCTTATGATTCTGGCTGCCAAAAATATGGAGAATGCAATGATGGTTGAGTTGAGCAATGTCGTGCCCTAGAAACCATCAATCTCTTCCCCAAGGTGGGTTGCTCCCTAGGAGAAGGGTTGAATTTCACCTTAAAACCAAACCCTCGCTGAAAATAGGCCTTATCCACCTCTTTGAAGCACTTGGAACAATTAATTGAAGAGTTTTCGTTCTCCAATTATCAAGGGTTTTTCCCTTGTGAAGCCACACCAAAGGATTTCTGCCCTCTAGTGGAATGGAATAGAGCAATCAGCCCCAAAACCAAGTAGTGTAAAATTATAATAAAGATGCATGCCCAAAATGAGCCTAAGTGACCCCTTTTATATCCTTTAGGTGGCGCCAAACCCCATGAGGGAGTTTCCCCCATGACTGACCTCATAAAGAAGCTTGCTTTATCTTTTAATTTGCTTTTTAATTCCTCCAACCCAGCCGACCTGCCTCATAAAGGAAAACACTAAAAGAAAATGTAAATGCTCACGGAAAAGGACTAAAATATAAACAAATACTTCCCTTGTTCACCTTCTTCCGACCCACGAGAAGTGGAATGGGCTAGAAGTCTTCGAAATGAATTAGTTCGAAAAAGGGGACATTACACAAGACAAGGGTGATCGGGTGTCCATCGATCCTTACATGAGATGCACAAGTTATTTCTCTTTGATTCATTTTTGGTCTCTTCTTCTTGTGTCCATGGCTTCCCGAGAAGGTGTAGGTTTTAGCTAAGTGTTGTTCTTGGCTGCTCAAAAGGTGTTGTCCTTGGCTGTACCACCAGCAGAAATTTACCCTTTGGAGCTGATGTTTCCGATCTAATGCCTTCTTAATTGCTTCTTGAAGAGAAAGAGGGTTAAAAGCTCTTACCAATCCCTTTGAGTGGTTCAGCCAAACCCTCAACAAACAATACCACAAGTCTCCTTTCAGTAACATCCGGTACCATCACGGATAGCTTCTGAAATTTAGCTACATAGTCATCCACTTTGTTGTGCTGTTTCGGGCTTTCAGCTATGCCAATTCCCTAAAGTGAACTTCCGGATCGGTGTTATCAAATCGCTCGATCAATCTCTTACTAAACTCATAGGAATTGATGAGATTATGTCCTTGGGTGATTAGCTCATGGTACCACCATTCATGTGCTATTCCCTCAAGATGAAAACTTGCAAACTTAATAGCTTCCTCTTCTAACATTGGCCTAAGAGATAGATAGGTATCCAACTTTTGTATCCATGCACGAGCTGTACACTTGTTGGAACCATCAAAGGTGGAAAGTGTTAACTTGCCCAAAGCATGTTGAAGATCCCTCTTATTTGCTTGTGGTCTAGGTTCCGGTTGTGATCCACCTTTTTTTTCAAACTTATCGAATTTGCAAGAGATATTTCATCATGTATCTCAGCTAGAAGAGCTCTATATTCCGCATAGCTAGGAGCAATGTCATCTACCACAGAGGGATGAATTTCCACCTCTACAATAGCTTCTTCCCTAGGAAGGATATTAGGCTAGAAAGGCTTGGCGGAGAACCAATAACGTTTTTTTGAGGCCAATGGTTGTTGTTTGCCCTTGAAGAACTTCCTTCACCATTCTGATGTCGAGGCACATGAATGTTTTGCAAGGTATGAACCAACTGAGCCATCATATTAGCGAACTGCTCTCACCCTTGGACAAGTCTATCAATCCTTCCATCCTCTGCATTCTTGTCAACGATATGTACCTTCTCTTTTCCTTTCACAAATTTTGGATCGGTTTGTTCAAGCCCTTCCTTTGGTTCTTCTAAACCCTTCTTTTTCTCTCTCGGTAATATCTAAATTCTCTATCACTACCTTGCATGAATATTAATTTCCCAACAAGGTGGCAAGAAAAACAACTCCGATACCACTGTAATATCCCCTTAGGGCAAAAACAAAAGAAATTTGGATTTCTAACAAACCCTTAGGGAAAAATACAGTAATCTGATTACTTTTGCAAACCCTCAAAATAGAAAATACTCGAGCCTAGAAATTACTGGTAAAATAAGAAAATACAGATTTTTGCATAATAAATGACAGCCATGGATAAAATATTGAAATCTGAATTTTTGCACTGAAAACTGATTTTTTATTTATTTTCTAGACTAAGAAATAATGGAAAATTGCAGCTGATTGTATGAGGGAAATAGTGCCAAAATGTTGGCCCAGCTGACTGAAGATGATGTTTTATGGCTGAAGTTGGCTATTTGCAAGCCCTAGGCACCAATCCCAACCATAGCACATGTTGTAGCAGCCTCCAATGAAGTCGTCCATCCCTAGGAGGGTGACATCAGCCTCTAAAAGGGCTCCAAAATGGAATAACAGTCCACCAATTCGCTGTCCCAGCTCAATAGATGATGCCCTAGCAGTAATAATCCTGAGATTTGATTTGAAACGTGCTCTAGCTGACGATTCAGATTTGAATTGAAAATCGTTGATTGAAAGCACAAGTATAACTCCTGGATGGAGTCACATCCGAAGATTGAGGGTTTTCATCATTTAATCTTGTTGCAATGGAGTGTTTTGTCCCCAACTTCAAAAGAAGTTGGAGCAACAGCTCAAAACCTCAATGACAAAATAGAGTGTATGCAAAAAGTGCCCCCAAATGACCCCATCGACCCCTTTTATGCTTTTTCATGGCACACATTATGAGGAAAGGTGCCCAAATGGGTCGACCCACTTCTATTTTGATATTATGTTTTACTTTATCAAAAAGTCACTTATCCAACAATAAAACATAAGTTGCCTTTTAAATGAATATAACATGAAGTTACCTTTTTGACAACTTAAATTAAACTAGTGATTTATTTACCTTGTGACTCCCGTTTTGCCTAGGGAAATAAAATAGGTTAAGGGTTTTCCTCCGGTCCTCTAGATCGATTTCGAAATGGGGACATTACAAAATTCTGTGTGCCTTGTGACATAGCTAGAGAGCACACATCTTCATGAACCCATTAGATATGTCATTCTTTAACTGGTTAAATTTATCCATCACAACTGCATTCAAAACTGTGTCTTTGTTAATGATGTAAACCAATTACAATCCTGTCAATCACCATTGCTACTCAAGGGACTTTATCGTGAGAATAAATCATCAAATTCAATCCAATTTATGTACAAATTTATTTTTTGACTAGTTTCTGGGAAGTTCTTTATCCTTTTTCACAATCCAGCTATACCATAAATGGTAGCAGGATTTTTATCTGGAATATGCAAGAAAATCAGTACACTGAAAAAGACTAGAAATAGGAAACCATGAAAGTGCCAACTTGGTAACACTGTTATAGGGTGAAATAAACAGTATGATTTTCGTTTCTAATATGTAGTGATCTTTGCATTTGCAGGAAGATAAGGATTCTTTCCTATTCTTGGCATTGGAGAGTTACCAACGTTGTTTGGTCACTGGAGACAAGTATGATATGAGAGTGGTATGTGATCAACTTCCTAACAGGATTACAATAGAAGTGAAATTGCGTACAACTCATTAAAAGGCATTGCTTAATCTGATCTTTTACCTTTGCTTTTCAGTTTTTGTATTTTTTTGATGATGCTTACATTAGTCTAAGAATTTATTAGACATTGGCATTCTTGAAGAATCTTACCACTTTCAAAATGTGTTTAAGCTGCAAGACATGAATAGGGCTCATCTGTAAACATTTTTCTCTTTCAAGAACAAGTTAAATAGGCTTGTCCTAACAAGTTAAATAGGGGTTATCTAACAAGTTCTTAGGAATGATTAAGGTTTTGAAACTTACAATATTCTTATACAATCTTTCTATCTATGTTTGTGAAATTGTAAAAGCTGGCATTGAAGTCTTACACATAAAAACCTTAGAATTTTATGAGGATAATGATGTTATCAATCATTTCAAGACCATTATCTTGCAAGGTTAGAAATAAGAATGCACAGTAAATCATACTTACCATGACACTTCCATTTTACAATTCATCACACAAACATGTGGGATGAAATAATCAGAGAAAACATGTGTATGGGATCTTTATATTGTTTTTCTAAAATAGTACATGTTGCAAGGATCACTTAGTGGAGTTATTGGCCCTAATGCTAGATGATTCTCTCCCTCTTATTTTTGAATTGCCTTCTTTGTCTTGCTCAGCCATAGAGAACAAAATTTAACTTGGGACCTAGTTTAAACAACATGTTGGCTCACACTTGAAACCGTTAGGACCAACTGTACACACTAACGTGTCACATTTGCTAACAAACATAATTATTTCTACCTTAGGAAATCCAATTGTAATGGATGTACTTTTGAGTCCCATTTGACCTGCTTTGGTCACTTGTGGACATCAATATAATTTCTTTCTTTATTTCTTTCTTGTTTGAATGAGCAACAAATGTTTGGAGTATTTCATTTTTGTTCCTTATAGAAAGAGATGTCCACGAAGATGCAAGAGACATCAAAGTATGCACCCTTCCTACAAGCGATGTCTCTCACGGTAGGGTGATGCATCCTACATGTTTCCAAAATATACACCCTACTTCAAGGTATGCATCTGAAATATCCCTTGTGGGATATTACTTGAAATTCACAAAATATGTATAAAATAACAACGAACTGAATTCTGATTTTTCTGATTTTTATGACAACAATATGCAGAAATAAAGAAATTTTTGTATTTTGCAAACTAATCACTTCCAGCACTACCCAAAAGCTTCAAACAACTTAAAAAATATATATAGAACAATAAACAAGAGAAATAATTTTTATCTCTCAAATCAGATTTTATTTATTTATTTGAGGGCTTCGTAAAATGATAGAAACATACAGCTGACCATAATTTCCAGAATAACAATGGAAAAATGATGGAAATGAATTCTACGGCTTCTTCATAATGATAACAATCTCTAGCTCCGAAATCTCTGGAATCGGACCACAGAAACCTCTCCAAAACTGCTCCTCATATCTAAGGTGCCGAGTAGATAAAACCCTAGAAAATAGTTCCAAATGTGAACTGAAACCCTTGCTTAAGAAGGGTTGTCCTCTTACTCTGAAACTGAATTTCTGATTGCTCTCTAGATCTGATCCCAAAAACTAAATAAAGCTCCGAAATAGCAAACTAGGGAGGATTTTTCACCACCGAAGAATGCTCTGCTAGCTAGGTGTGGATCTTTCACCACCGAAGCTAGGGTTCCTGTGGGATCTTACTCCACAAGAAAAGAAAGTGCAACCAGCAGTTGCTCGAATATCAAAATAGTTGAGTGTATGAATGAATCCTCTTTTCTCCCTCAAGAGCTTGCTTTTATAACATTTCATTGCAACAAAGGGCCCAAAAGAACCCTAATCAACCTCCTTGGGGAAAATCCACATAATAATAAAATAACTTAAGTTACTTTATCACCACTATGCCAAAAGTACACTTAAGTTACCCCAACGAAAGAAATAGAAAATAAAGTACCATATATTCACCCATCACTTAAGTCATCAACAAAATATAACATAAAGTACCTTAGGGGAGCATCACGCAACCTTATTTCACTTAAGTCACCTCAAAGTACGTGTCCAACGTCAAAACATAATATATAAGTGAAATGAAGGTGCAAACCATACCCAATAACTATCAACGTCACTAGCCCTTGGGCATGACCAAGGCTAAGACAGGATGAAAGGCCTCCTAGGCCACCTGCTCGGAAATGGGGACATTACAATCCTCCCCTCCCGAGAAATGCTTGACCCAAGCATTATCTCGGAAAAGCTTTGAATACCACAAAGTAAGTTCCTCCACTTCACTCTGTAGTCACCCAATGATCGGTGTGATCCGACGTAACCAAGACACCCCATGTAGTCATCCTACTCTCCATGTTGTGTAGAGAACAATGTTGCCCCTGAAGTAGTATGATGCCCACACCGACTCTCCATTGGTACACACACCAGATTAATGAAGCGCCAATCTATATAGTCTCTGCCAATGTGAAGCTGCCATCATGTGATCACTCACAATCATTGCCTCTCAATCAATCCACGGGTACGAAAGTCCACTCTAAATCTTATAGCATCCCCTGTATCAACCTGTGAAACATCCTGTATAAGCACTAAGCGTGCCAACTCTCTCACATGACCCACACTCATGTGAGAGAAAGGCTCCTCATTATGTGTCTCAATGTGCCCCATTGTGGAGAAAAGTCCCAAGCCTCCAATAAATGGTCAACCGGCAATATCAACTCTACATAGTCCACCTCCTGTGTTGAATGTGAACCTACTGAATAACCAAGTAACTGAGTCAACTCCTTCCCTCTATTGACTAGCACATGGGTGAAGTGTTCACCGGGCATAGAAGCAGTAAAATACATAGGAGTGTTATCCCATGTCGGCTCAGAAAATGATGAACACAAAGCTCACGATTTGTCATAACAAACCGTACATCCCTATATAAAGTTGAGGATATCCTGCCTCAACCCATGCCATCTAAACCTCTCCCATCGAAGCTCAAGTGTTCAAGATCACGGTAAGAACAATGCACATGTCGCAAGATATCTCCATCCTTAACCATGAATCAAACACAAGGTACAATTTGCCCGATAGAAGATCATCTAATCCTCCATTTAGTAATATGCATCCTATAGGTCACCATCCAGAATCTCACAAGCGTGTCGGTTCTTGGAGTACTCAACAAGCAAATGAGATCTCCAGTCTACTGAAACCTTTGATAACCAACATAATGATAGACTCGGGTGATTTGAACCTGTAACCCCATCCTATAATCGTCTCATGTGCAACACTACTGGTCACACCCACATCCATGACTCCACTCACCCTGTCATCTGGAGTCAAAGTCTCCATCATACCTAACTCACTCCCCGACTCAACATCATCCGACTCGCTCTCCACATAAGTCATCATGGTGTGCTTTGTGTCTACAGCAAACAATCCGTCGGAATAGGAGTCATCAAATATCCCACTTGTCTCACCCGACAAAGTGGACTGAGCAAGCCTGCTCCTAAGGATACTCCCAACTCTCACGGGGAAAGGAAGCAAACTGATCCTCGTATCCTGTCTAATGATCATGTCACAAATTCTTCCCCAAAGGTGGCATCCCCAAGGTTTACTTTTGTTGCTCCGTATGCTGCTGTAATCTTTTTCTCTACTCCCAAGATGGCTAGTGACTATTTTCCTTGCATGTGCAACCCAATTCAATCCTTTCACATCATAATTAGCAAACTGATTTTTGATATCTACAACTGTAATAACTTTTTTCCAATCAGCTGTTATGTGAAAGGGCATCCCACAATGTGGTACCTCAAAGTCTGCCTATAGAATTCTGATTTTTTTTTATTTTTACAACTAAATTTCAGTTTGTCAACATGGTGAATGAAATTAATTTTCCCAAAGATGGCAGCCAATGTATCCAATGAATGGTCCCCACTTCAAGTAACCCAATTGTACAAAAACATTCAAGTACCTCAAACCTCTTAAAGAAAATAAAGAAATAAGTTACCTTCTTTGTGCAAGGCATTTCTTTCCATGGACATAGGTCACTAATTTCTTCTATGTTGGAAATATATATGGCTGCCCCCTTATCACACTTTATTCTCTCTCCCCATATTTTCATTTCATCGTAAATGCAAGAGAAAGGGAAATCAACATTAGAACTCATGCATCCATAAACTTTATCATAAGGAACTTCATACCTTTTGTTGTACCGATTGATTTTTGTCATGAGAGAAGAAAACACTTGAAAACGGCTCTCAGGAATGCAATAATCTGTTCATCATACCTTTGCAACTCAGAATTTTTGATATAGGATCAGCATCTTCATTCTCCTTCGATTTTTCAACCCATGCATCATCTTCTTCCTTAACATCATGCAACCATTGCATCCCAAAAACAGTCTTACCTCTAGCAAACTCAACCACAATAAATATACCACATACCTCATGTCCTTTCAATATCATGGGCTGCTGCATTATTTTCTTTGCCAACATATGCTCATTAGCTGAATCAAGAGCAATGTGAAAGGAGGATGTGTTTATCCCATCTAGCATACCTTGAGACTTGATTATGAAATAGTCTTCCTCAATCATCCAAGCATGTACACGCTATCCCAAATGATAGAAACATGGCAATAACATAGGAGAACTCAAGAAACTAGAAAAATGGTAATCATTCTCATACCTTAGGATGCTAAAGTCATGAATGTCCCTTGAATGCATATCACACATTGATTCTTTGAGCACTTTGAGGACCAAATGCCCCCACTAACCCTTCCAAGGGTTCCACCATCTACCTAATATAAAAATCAGTCATGGGTTCTATTCACAATGCTATTTCTCCTCTCTTTATGACTATTGTTATACACAATTCAGCAAGCTGATTAAAAAAATTCTTACCCTTTTTGCTCAGAAAATCAGCGCTAGTACCTTGAGAGGTACTCTCCTTCTTACCGAAGTCTCCAATGAAGAAATTGTGCTTGCCAACACTTGTAATCCCAAAAGACACATTTGAATTCCTTTTTTGTCTAGACTGCACGGAAACGTATTGAAGGTCCAGCCTGTGCCGAAGTACTTGACTGCGGGGCTGGTATCTTGTGGGTATGTCCGGAAACGTACCCACAAACACAAGCAAGGCGTTAGCCCACGGGCATAGGGTACCTTGTGCCTGTGGGTATGTTTCCGGATGTACCCGCTTTTAAAAAACGTTTTTACTAAACCGAAACTCATTAAAACTTTAATTTTAATTTTGAAAGTTTCTATATCTAACCTAACCCTAAACTACCCCCCCAAACACTTATATAAACACCCAATCCCTCTACTTTTTTCTCACACTCAATATTTGATATTTTGCTTGAGCTTGAAGGAGAGAGAAAGAGAAAAGGAGAGAGAAAGAGCTTGGAGGAGAGAAAAAGAGCTTGGAGGAGAGAGTGATTGAGCTTGAAGGAGAAAGAGAGAAGGAGAAACAAGTCTACAAACATCAAGGAGGATTTTTCCAGGTATTTTACATGCATTCAGGCATTTTTTTAAAATCTTTTGAGCAATGTTTTGTATATGAATATGATCAATGATCAATATCATGAATGATGTGTTTCAAACACATCATTCATGATTATTGATCATGATCTAAATTTATTTTTAATATTTAATAATTTATTTATTTTACGGTTATTAAAATATAATATATTAATTAATTTTTCCGTATTTTAAGTTTAATAGTGAAGTTTTATTTAATTAAACGTCTATCCTCTGTGTATGCTCTCACCTCGCACCATTTATGGCGAACTTGGTGATCAAAATCAGAGAATGACGTGTATGCGTTAACAAATTAATTTTCTAATTTGTATTTGTTGTTTTTAATTAAATTATTTTAATAGTTAGCAATTTTTTTAAAAATATTTCTTATTGTAGGTTATTGAATTAATCCTACAATCATGGCATCCAGTTCAACTTCAGTGGGGCAAGAGGGGGAAAATGTTTCGGGTGGTATGGCAGTGAAAATGGATCCAAATTATCCTTTATGGAGACATGTGGAAGTGATAGAGCTTGTTGCCGGTGGTGGTGTCCGTGTTTGGACGTGTCCCCATTGTGCCACCACATTTAAATCCTCATATACCCATTTGAGAGCTCATCTGACTAGGGCATCGGGACGGGTATTAGACCATGTAGGAAGGTGGAAAAGAAAACCATAGCCATGTACCTAAAAGAGCAAGAGGATGCAAACATTGAAGCAGCAAGAGCTCGCTCTAGAACTGTTTCTTTACAGCAGAGGTCCATGGGAAAACCACCAACATCAACACCATCATTTCATCCTTTCATTGAGACTCGTGTTGAAACTATTCCAGATGATGACCCTTTTGATGCAGATACCTCAGGGCCATCAAGCAAGAGAACAAAAGGCCCATTAGAAAAATCATTTAACATCGAGAAGAGGGATATTGCAAATGAATTGGTGTCTTGGTGTATATTTGCATGTGGACTACCATTCAATGTCTTGAGATCACCTTATTGGCAGCAGATGGTGAGAGGCATTAATGAGGCACCACAGGGGTATACAAGCCCTAGCTATAATAAGGTTCGCACTTCTCTTTTGGCAAAAGAAGTGCAACGCATTCAGACATCTCTACAGCCAATCAGAGATTCTTGGACTGATTCAAGAGTCTCTATTATATCAAATGGATGGAAAGACTTTAGAAATAGACCTCTCATCAACATTATTGCAGTATGCCCTAAAGGGCAAATGTTTCTGAAGGTTGTTGATTGTGAGGGGGAAGTAAAAGATGCACAATTTATTGCAAATATTCTCATTGAGGCTATTGAGTCAACGGGTCCGCAGAGGGTTGTCCAAGTCATCACGGACAATGCCAAAAATTGCAAGGCAGCGGGATTGATAGTAGAGGGTAGGTATGAGCACATATTTTGGACACCATGTGCAATACACTCCCTGAATCTAATGATGCAGAAGATTGAGAAAATTGCATGGATTGAGCAAATATACACGGAGGCAAACGAGATTCAGATGTTTGTCACCAACCATCACATGTCTCAAGCCATATTCAGAAGATTTTCAAAGTTGGAGCTGATGAAGGAACAATTCATTTTAAATTTAATATTTGATTTTAAATTTTTAAATCAATTTCAAATTGTGTTGTTATTGAATTGTTTCCATTCTTTTTTAATAGGTTGTTGAGACTAGGTTTGCCTCTCACACACTTGTCTTGAGACGACTTGTGAAGGTGAGACGTGCTTTGAGCATGATGGTGATTGATAATGTTTGGACCATCTGGAGGCAATCTAACACAGAAAGAGCCCAAAAAATAAAATCATGGATCCTTGATGAGCATTGGTGGGGAAAAGTTGAATATTTGTTGAGTTTCACAGAGCCTATTTTGAGTATGATACGATTTGTTGACAAAGATAATGCTTGCATTGGAGAAATATATGATGGCATTGACTCCATGCTTGAAAAAATCCATGATATCATATAGGCCAAAGAGCAGGACCCTGAGGAAAATTTTTACAATGAAGTTAAAAATGTGATCGTGAAAAGGTGGAACAAAATGACCACCCCATTGCATCTCCTTGCTTATGCTTTAAATCCCAAATATTACAACAATGAAATAGTTGGGAGAGCTGGTAGACAACGACCATATGATGACCACGAGGTTGCAAATGGGACGAGGTCAGCATTCAAGAGGTTGTTTCTGATCCAGCTACATCACTTGCAGTCCGCCAAGAGATGTCGATGTTTGTAAATGGACAAGGTAGCATGGGAGAGATAGAGGCTATTTGTGACAAACCCACCATGGATCCAATCACGTGGTGGACTTGTCATGGCCATGATGCCAAGTTCTTACGATCAGTTGCGATCAAATTGCTCTCACAGGTATAAAGTTTGTAACTTGTTATTTGATATTTTAATTACCAATTACGAATTAAAATTCAAAATGATATCATTCTTTTTTTAATTAATAATTAATAATATTAATACTTTGTTTTTTGTGACAGGTGGCTAGTAATTCTTCTGCAGAGCGCAACTGGAGTACTTATGGCTTCATCCACTCAGCCAAATGCACCATGTTGGCATCGAAGAAGGCTGAAGATCTAGTATACATTCATTCCAACTTGCGCCTCTTAACCCACAGGACGCAAGAGTATACTAGTGGTCCTAACAAGCTTTGGGACCTCCAACCTGAAAACACAAACTTTGAAGCTTTTGCTGCTTGTTTGGCCAATGTTTCACTTCTTGGCATTGATGAGGAACTTCCAGGGAGCCCTTCACAAGGGTTCGAAAGTGGAGCTAGTGGGAGTGGAGCTGCAAGTGGCATCCATGAAGATGATTTTGACGATCATCTAGATGATATGCTCTAGAAGTTGAGAACTTGAATGTATTATGTTATTTACTATCATGTTTTGAACATTATGTCATTATGAATCAATACAAACTCAAGTCTCAATTCTCAAAGTATTGGAAATTTCAATTTTGTTTTCATGTTCTATGAATGATTTTAAGTTGTATAACTCTATGAGTATTAAATTTCAATAAGTATGCAAATGCTTCTTTAAATTTATAATTTATATACATATTTATATATTTATAAACATGTATATATATATATATATATAAAACGTACCAAAAGCATAACGTACCCAAGATTTTAAAAATTTGCCATATCGTTGTACTGCAAACCGTACCCGTACTCGTATCCGTGTAGTCTATCTTTTTTTCCTTATGAAATCAGTCACAAGGTTTTCAAAATCAGAATTGATAGTTTTGGACAATTCAACATATTACGATCCCGTACCTTATAATGCCCATGAACCCTTGTATCATGCAAGGTCTACCATCTTTGCTTCTCTTATATTTCCTCATAAAGAAGATCATCACTCTTTGTCATCATGATGACTTGACTTTGATGTATCGAATCCTTAGCATTCTTATCCACAACAAGTGAATACCATCATGATAAAACTGTTGTAATGATATAGGATGAAGATGATGAAATAAATCCATGCTACTACTATCCTCCTTATAAAGAATATCATCAAAGGTTCACCTTCTATTGCTGATTTAGAAACCTCCAAAACAACACCATCCCTATTGTGATTCATGATTTTAGATGGAGAACAAGTGGAACAAGAATCAACACCTTTCACAAATTTATGCTCATTACTGCTTGGTAAATCCATCCCATATGACAATGACTTATTCTTTGGAGGATTGATAGGTACCTTTTGGACTGAAATATCTTTTTCAATTTTGCAACCAACCAGCCATGTTTGTTCCTCTTTTCCTTCCCCACTAACACAAATATTTTGCTCATTAAAAGTCATACCTTTTTCTCTAGAAGCTTCTTCTTCTTCATTTGGTTGTAGATCTGATTTGTCCTCCTTCGTGGGTGTAGACTCCATGGCTTCATTTCCTTGCTTACCCTTGCCATCCTACACATCAAATCTTTCTAGAAACCTTTGTGAGAAATCTACAAGTGAAGCAATG
The DNA here is from genome assembly GCA_018340775.1 of Taxus wallichiana var. yunnanensis. Classification (NCBI taxonomy): domain Eukaryota; kingdom Viridiplantae; phylum Streptophyta; class Pinopsida; order Cupressales; family Taxaceae; genus Taxus; species Taxus wallichiana. The sequence goes on along the minus strand of CM031239.1, from coordinate 767,855,440 downwards.
GATTCAACCCCTTGGGTCTTCAACAATTGATGCCACCACTTATGTGTTGCTCCATCCATGTATCTAGGGATGAGTCTGAGGGCATCATCCTAACACATAGGCTTCCATAGCAAATATCTCTCAAACTCTTTCAGCCAAGACCTAGTAGAAACTTCACTAGTACCATCAAAAAATGGAACTTGGGTCCACTTCATTTTTTCCTGGTTGCATTCAAATCTGATTTTCCTTCTTTCCTTCATAGGCTGGGAGGATACACTACTCTGATACCACTAAAATATCCCTTGTGGGATATTACTTGAAATTCACAAAATATGTATAAAATAACAATGAACTAAATTTTGATTTTTTTAATTTTAATGACAACAATATGCGAAATAAAGAATTTTTGTCTTTTGCAAACTAATCACTTCCAACACTACCCATAAGAATCAAACAACTCGAAAAAATATGTAGAACAATAAATAAGAGAAATAATTTTATCTCTCATATCTTATTCTATTTATTTATTTTAGGGCAGAAAATGAGAGAAAAATACAGCTGACCGTAATTTCCATATAACAATGGAAAAATGATGGAAATGAATTCTACGGCTTCTTCATGATGATAACAATCTCCCGCTCAAAAATCTCTGAAATTAGACCACGAAACCCCTCCAAAATGCTCCTCAAATCTAGAGCCGAGTAGATAAAACCCTAGAAAATAGTTGTTCCAAATCTGAATCAAACTCTTGATGAAGGGTTGTCCTCTTACTCTGAAACCGAATTTCTGATTACTCTCTAGATTTGATCAAAAACTGAATAAAGCTCCAAAATAGAAAAGTAGGGAGGATCTTTCAAAGACCGAAAAGTGCTCTGCTAGCTAGGTTTAGATCTTTCACCACCGAAGCTAGGGTTCTGTGGGATCTTACTCCACAAGCATAGAAAGTGCAAACATCGGTTTCTCAATATCAAAATAGGTGAGTGTATGAATGAATCCCCTTTTCTCCCCAAGATCTTCCTTTTATAACTTTTCATTGCAACATAGGGCCCAAAAAAACCCTAATCAAACTCCTTGGGGAAAATCCAATAATAATAAAATAACTTAAGTTACTTTATCACCACTATGCCAAAAGTACACTTAAGTTACCCCCCAACGAAGAAATAGAAAATAAAGTTATATATATTCACCCATCATTTAAGTCATCGACAAAATATAACATAAAGTGCCTTAAGGGAGCATCACGCAACCTTATTCCACTTAATTCACCTCAAAGTACGTGTCCAATGTCAAAACATAATATATGAGTGAAATGAAGGTGCAAACCATACCCAATAACCATCAATGTCACTAGCCCATTGGGCATGACAAAGGATAAAACGGATGAAAGGCCTCCTAGGACACTTGCTCGGAAATGGGGACATTACAATTAGGGTTCCAGTTATTTTTATACATCTATTAATGTTCTGCTATACTTGCATTTTGAATATTCTACCAATTACGATTAAAAATTAACAATGAATCTAGTAGATTGTATCATTTTTTTCTCTTTTCTTGTAAATGTAATTTCAATGTCATAATATATGTTCCAATTTTTCTATCATTTTCCATTTATCTTCAATGGATCAAATAAAAGGAATTTCTTTTCTTTTGACCATCATAAGTGAGAGTATCTTTTGCAGGTATTTCGGCTTGTTTCATTATGGTTCAATTTTTCAACAACTCGTAAAGTGATTGATTCCATGGTCAACGCAATAAAAAAGGTGTGGTTTGAGATTTGATCATCTTTATCCTCATTTCTTTTAGAATTGGTTTCTCGTGGTAAATAGTTTATAAAGAATCATTAATGCATCATTGGAGAAGATAATCTCTTATCCGTATAGCACTATTGATATGCTAAGTATTATTCTTGTATGCATGAGCCAGGTTCAATCGTATAAATTTCTTCCATTAGTGTATCAAATTGCATCAAGAATGGGTGGTTCAAAGGATAGTCAAGGACCCCATAGTTTCCAGGTAGTTTTCTCTAGAAAAGTCATTCTAAGATACCTACATTTCTTATTTTTATTGCTTTTCATAGAAGCAGACTAATTATCATCTACTCCCTACATGATATTAAGGAATTCATCTAAACTTGTGTTTTATTCTAATGTAAATGTTGTTGACATTTTGTATTAATATAGCTACTATATGTGCAGTTTGCTTTGGCGTTCCTTGTTAAAAAAATGGCTCTTGATCATCCATACCATACGATATTTCAGGTAATTACACAGTACACAAAATCTAGATATTGTTCAGCTTTTGCTTATTTGTTTTCAATCTATAGAGAGTTTAAAACCAACTTTCTAGGTTTATTTTAATCTTTTCTATCAAGTCCAGTGACTTGAACCTGATTCATACCTAATAGGTTCCCTTTTTTTCAGTATTTATTTTGAATCTCTTGTTCTGAAATTCATCATGTCTTAAATCAAGCATAAGCTTTGGTTCAAGTTCTGATATCAGGGGCTAAGCTCTTTTTTATTGATAGCTTCTAGCTCTGGCCAATGGAGACCGAATCAAAGACAAACAAAGAAGTAAGAGTGCATTCGTGGTTGACTTGGACAAAAAGCGTGTTGCAGAGGACCTCTTGAATGACCTTTCATCTCATCATCAGGAACTTCTTCAACAGGTTAACGTTGTTCATTGAAGTATCCAAGATTTTGATATATTATATATAATCAGCTGTAAGGTTGTGCAGAACTATCTTTTACATCATTGACCAAACTTCAAAGTTGGGTTTTGTATTCATCCTATACTATCTGCAGATGAGGCAAATGGTAGAGATCTACATCAAACTGGCAGAACTCGAAACTAAGAAGGAGGTAAAGATAATTTTTACTTTATAACTGCCAAGTTAAACATCTTCACTTTTTATTCAGTCTGATGGTACCTTTTGTTGATAGCAGGATAGAAGGATAGAACTACCCCGGGATATACGTAGTGTTCGGCGACTTGATCTGGTCAGTCATTTTTGCATCCAAGTGGACTCCTGTTTTAGTATAGCTCATATTTGTGAAGCATTTAGTGCAATTGGAATGATTCTCCACTACTGCTACCCTCTGTGTCACTAGATGTGGAGAAGAATTAATGTTCTGCATTTATTTGTCCGATACTTCCCTCATTTTATAGGATGTGAACAGAGCTTTTTCTTATTCTCTGTGGTAAGTCAAAATTGTTTAATTAGATAAAATGCAACAGAGAGTTTGAAACTTACAAGTCCTTGGATGCATTTTGACTAGTCAAGAACTAGGTAGCGGCACGGGGTACAGTGCGGGTACAGGTACGGGGATCCGGTATGCTGGTACGGCAAATTTTTTGGGGGCCCGGTACGGCACTTGGGTACGGCAGTACAATATACATATAAAATATTAAAAATATAGCCAAATAAGCAAAAATTCAGCCTTATACATGAATAGAGTAAACAAATTAATAATTAAGTGAAATAGCCAAATAATGTATTAATAATTCAATGCATTTTGTCATGATATTCATTGATTGAACTTCGAACAAGTACATTGTTCAAACTCCAAATGTTACAATGTCCAATTATTAACATAAATAATAACAAATCACATAACTGGACTGGAATTCTGGCTATTACCAGTTCCCTTCAAATCTGGCATTTCGGATTCCTTAGGGGTTTCTCTTATTATTCCTGCATTAGTCTTACTTGCTAGTGGAGATGCTGCCACTGTGTTTTTTGATCCTACATTACCCAAACACATCTCAACTGTTGCAGTTTCAGCCATTGTTTTAGGTACTTCTGTGAAGTTTTACCACAGTTGAATCATTTACGTAATCGCATCTATTGACCCCCAAAAAAAAGTTTTTTTTTTTACAAAAAAGTTTAAAATAAAAAACAAAAAAATTAAAAATTTGTTGTTTTTACTGGTGGGTACGCCCTGGGTACAGCTTGGGTGCGGCCAGGGTGCGGCCAGCAGTACCGGTGCGTTTGGGTACTTCCTGAGAAGTACCCAAACGTGCCAGTACTGCTGGCCGTGCCAAGCTGTACCGTATCCGTACCACATACCGGTGCGTGCGTACCCTACCCATGCCCTGCAGGCACGCGTGCCTACCTAGGTCAAGAAGTATATTGGATAAGTTTATTAATAATAATAAACAAGCAAAAACAGGTGGTCATTTATATTTTCTGTTGGCTGGTTTTTGTAAAGGTACAGCTTGCCATTTAGTTATTTGTAGTGATGTTTGGATGGTAGAAGCTGTTGTGAGGCCATTGATTTGTTGCATGTTGCATTTGAAAAATTTGCCACCAGTTTTATAATATTTTTATCTTCAATAGTCACAAACTACATTATTTAAAAGTATTTGAAGGCAGAAAGATATAGTAAACAGATATAGCTGAATCTCAAAGGTATGTAGATTCACAAATCACTTCTGCAAAGAGTTTTTGTAAGCCGGTATGGTTTCAAGAAACATATGACAGGAAGGGTGAAGAGTAGGAAACCACTCTTATTTAAGAATGAATGGTTATGCTTTATTTTCCTTCCATGGACTACTAAAACCATTGCTAAAATGAAAACCTAAGTCACTGGTTCGAGTAAAGGTACAGGTACAGTGAGTTGGGTACACAGAAACAGCGATTGTTTTTTGCGCTGGGTATGGTGTACAAAATAAAATATAAAATATTTTATAACCACATAATATGCATAGAATAAAAAAATTAACGACATAACACTACTGATAAATTGAAGACTACCACAGGCAAATTCAAGAAATTTGGAAGCTCAAATTAACATTGTTAGAGGCAGTCACAAACAAATATCTGAAATGCTAGCAAAATCAGAGGAGAAAAAAATAACAGATGAAGGTTGGGAAAGAGCAATCTGGTGGAAAAATAGGAGGGAAAAGAAAAGAAAATGTATCAGGGCTACTAAAAGGTGTGAAAATGAGATTCAAGCTCCTGGGCGTAATTAACCCTTCACCTGCAGCAGCAGGCTGAAAACCCTCTCATGTTAATAATTTCCTGGAACCTGCATGTGTTAATGCCCTGCACAAGAATAGGCTGCTAAAAACAGCTTATCATAGACAAAAAACCTGACACTCTACTGCTTCAGGAAAGTAAGATGGAGCAAAATGTATTCAACAAAACAACGAGAATGATTTGAAGAAATGACAATTCTGTCGGCACAAATGCAATTAGAGTTTGTAGCTTGGAACCGTCTCTCGGTTTCAGGCTTTCTTTAGGAAGATTGCATAAATTGGCAATTGTGTTAGGTAAAACATATTACTTAGGTAATTATGCATTGTTATTAGTTTATTACTAAGTAGCCGATACGTTTTGGATATGGGTATGGGTACGGAGTATCCAATACGGCAAAAAAATTTGGCCCCGGATACGGCATTGGATACGGCAGTACAAAAATATATAAAAATTAAATTAGAACCTAATAATAAAATTAAACCACTTTAGATTAAATAAATTAAATCCTAAAATATTATATTAAAAAAAGACCTAATCTATATATCATAAAAGCTTACCTTAATATTAAAGTAAAACCCACTTTAATATAACACCGACTACATCTAGCCCCTTTAATATTAATTTATTAAACCACACCACTTTTAATAAAAGAGACCCCGACCACACTTTAATATGCCAAAGCTTATATTTTAAAGTCATAAAATATACGTTCAAATGAAATGAAATGAAAGATTTTAATGACGTCCACGTGACTGAAGAGTCAAAGGGACCAAAAAAAAAGCAGAAACATTAAGCTGAAACCAAGTTCTTTTCCAAATCCTCTCGCCTACTGTGAATCTTGAGCACAAAACCAGCAATCCTTTGAAGCTTTGCTTCCTCAAATAACTCATCTAGGTTGTCCACTTGTAAGTCATTTTCATACTGGAAGCGGATGTCATCATACGTTGAGCATTCCATGATGAAGTGCCATTCTGTTTCAACAACCCCTGTACTGCAGAAAAGACAAGTTCTCCTTTCCCACTCTTCTTTGGGAATAGTCCATCTGCCCGTTTCACAGCGAAGATGATGTGACCCGGTCCTCAACTGAGCCAAAATAATCCTAGCCTTACCTTTGATATCCGCCCTTAAGTAAGCTTTGTTATCATGAGCCCAAGTGGGGTTGAAATATTTGATATAGTGCGCTTTCTTACGACCAATATTTTCTGTCCACATGATTTTCCTAAACTTCTCCGCCACATAATTTTTTATTTCCCTATTGCTGTTAGGGCACTCCTGGAAGTGGATGCCCCACTTCTCCATCCATTTGGTGTTCTGCTTCATCCAAGTTTTCTTTCTGCGCTCTAGGTTATCCTCTATAACCATTTTGGGCCAACGATGATTGTCCATGCTTTCCACTTTTTTCAAATAGCTTATTAGCCGAGTGATTGCCGAAGCTTCCATTGGTAAGATACCCGCTTCAGCCAGTAAAATCTCATAAGGAACCGTTGATTTAACTTTGAGAGTGCTTGTGATTAAATGTTTTTGGATTCTTTCTCGCTCCTACTTATAAAAAATGACCCACATATAAAACTAGTAAACCACCCTACTTTATTAACACGGACGGTTTTTAAATTCCACGGCTTTGAAAGGCGGGATTGAATGGCTGGGGCAGGTGGAAATGCACAGCAGTCTTCTCAGGGCAGCAGAGACCTTGGTGCAACACCATCCAAGCAAATACCGGATATAGTGCAAGTAAATACCACCCGTACCCTGCCCGCTCCCACCCCCGTATCCATGCCATACCCACTCCCAGTACATTTCATACCAGTTTCAGGCCCCCACCCTGCCATATCGGTATCCTAGGTTTATTACCTTAGTCCTTTACCTTAGGTAAATGTATCTTTTACTAGGGTAATTAGCGGTTTTATATTGGTTGGTTTTGGTCGTTTAAAGTTTTAAACCATATATTTGGTATTTTGTGTATTCACCATAGTTACCAAGTTCGGAAATCCGATTAAATTCGGAAGGGCAAAAAAATCCGAAAATTCGGAGTTCTCGAAAAAATTCGAAAAAATATGGAAAAATCCGGTTCGGAATATATATACTTATATTATTATAAATTTATATTATTGTATACTTATATCATTATATATAGACAAATCATACAAAAAAGCTTCCATCTACCATAATCATCATCATCATAATGATTCTTTCAAAAGATTGCAAGAAGTTGCTTGGTCCAAAAAGGTAAAAAAATGGATTTTATGAAAATAAGAAAAATATTGCTATCAATGCGTAGCGCTCGAGAAAATATACACTTTTAGAGAAGACGACCCACAAAGCGGAGCCACGTAATGAAAGTTATGGCACATGCAAGTTTTTGCTGCTACATCTTCCCGACACTTTCCAAAAATGGCAAATTTTTTTCTGTCCTTTTTTTTGTGCAAAAAGAAGGCCGAACCGAACCGGATTTATTCAGTTGCTTCAAAAATATGGTTCAAACCGGTTTCATACAAATCCGGCCGAACACGCAACTATGGTATTCACGTATAGTTTTTGTTATGCATGTGCAACCTCCTGGTTGTCTGCATTCAGCTGTACAATGTATATAAGCATTGCAGCTTGGTTATTTTGTAACTTGATTATTTTCCTGATCAATAAGATTATCAGCAGGCTGTCTCCTGTTTCTCTCAGCAAATCAGTCAGATTTGATTAAATAAATTCAAACAGGTCTTTAATATGGAGCAACATGTATGGTCTAAACTCCCAGTAAGGAAGGGTCCTATGCTAGCAGTCCCTACGTGGGTTAAGGAAATCTTATCCTGATGAAAAATGGATTTTTGGAGGACACCTCAATGCAATAACCTCTCCTGTGGAAAAATTGGGTGGTCCCAATGGGCTCTCATAATCTTCTTCGGACTCCTCGCAGTTCATTGAAGATCTATCACTATTTGACCTCAAACCCAAAACTGGGAGGTTCATGTGGACAAACAGAAGGCCAAGACAGAACTTTATGGCAGAAAGGTTAGATATATTCCTTCTGAGCTTGGATTGGATTCAAATGAACACCTTACTAGAATTGAACATCATGCTTCACATAGGTTCTGATCATTGGCCAATGAGTTTAAACAAACCATTGAAGAAGCCCCAAAGAGAAGCCATTTAAGTTTGAACTAATGTGGACAAAAAGGGAATTCTTGAAGGACAAAATAAAAGAATGGTGGAAAACATCATTCATAGGTTAAAAATGTGCATTGTAGCAAAAATCTGAAAATAATGAAAGCGAAGCTGAAAGAATGGAACAGAAAAGAATTCAAAAATATTAATGATAGAAATTCTGAGACTCGAGAGAAGCTCACTAATATGGAAGCATTAATTCAGCAGGGAGAATTAGATCAAAATCTCTAAAATTGGAAGAAGAAAAGTTGTTGGACGATTGGAACAGGGTCCTTTTGTATGAGGAAATACATTGGAAGCAAAAAATCTAGAGTAAAATGGCTAAAGGAGGGGGATAAAAACATCAGTCATGAGAAGAAACTATAGTAAAATCTTGAATTTAACTACTCCAGAGGGTTGGGTAATATTTGAGAAAGTGGACATAAGATTAGGAATGGCCAGATACTTCAAAGAAATGCTCACCGAGGAACAATGTGGAAGAACAGAAGCAAAGAACAGGATTTTGGACATCATCTCATCTTTAATATCAGATGATGATAATAGCCTAGGTTGCCAGGATATGGGTGCTGTTTGAACGTGGAAACGTCAATATTCAAAAAAACCTTGGTTACGAAATGGCACGTAAACAGCCGTACAATATATTATTAAAAAATATCGATATATTAACAAATGCATAATACTCATTTTTAGTTCATAAAAGAAAAAACACCTAAACTACTTTGTATTCATGAAAGTTCAGAACATTCAACATGCTTAAATTTTCATACATGTACATAATTATAATTTAGATTCTAGAATATATCATCTAGATTTTCCTCGAGTACCACTGAAACAGAAGTATCTATTGTTTTTATTTTTATTTTTATTTTTGGCATTTAAAAAACAGAAGTACTGCTGAAATGGTATGGAAACACCCTGGGTATGCCATAGTCGGGACTGTTTTGGTACTTCAGAAATGTTTCTGGCGTGTACCACAGCCCATACCAGTACCTGGTATGTTGGTACACTGCCCTGGTTGGCTTTTCCAGGTATCCAACTAGATTTATGCCATAAATAGAATAATCTCAAAATGATCCTTTAGGAGGCCAATCACTAGGTATCAATAACATTGAGTCTAACCCCAAACAATGTGGAAAGATATAGTTACTTGCAATATGGATGTCCTTACTAATAGTGATGGACCATATTCGAATTTTCTTTTGAAACGTTAAATATATATAAACATAATATTTACCTGGTAACCATGAACTCTCAGACGTAGTAGGATTTCAAGGAGTGGAAGGAAACCATAGCAGACATTTGTGATTATATGAAGAAGCTCCACATTTTTCCAGATGGTTTTTATAAATCAAATCATTAATGATGGACAGATGCATCTCCTACCTACTGAACACATAAAGCATCCCCCACTGCCAGTGGTTATTCCAAACCCGTTGCAGAGCCCATCGAGTGCAAATGCAGCTGTCCCATAAAGGCACAGTCAAATTATTGAAAAACAAAATGAAAAAACTGGCTTTATGACTGTGGGTTTGTCCGGGGCACTCCAGGTCCTTCAGCAGAAGCATTTGGGCATCCCTGGGTGAGCAGGCCCCTGACCCAGACCTTTTGGGAGAGGAACCTGATAATGTAGATGAAAACCATAGTGACAACACTTAAACTTGGTGAGTGCTCACAAGCCAATGTTTAACTACACAAACTAGTGAAAAAAATGGGCCAGAAATCAGCAAAAGGCAATATTTTAAAATATAATATATAAGGAAATGTTTTGGATGTTTTTTTTTTAATTTTTAATTGTTTTACTGTTTTTGGGCAGACTTGACTCAACTGAGCGAGTACTTGCCAAGCTTCACTAAGTCTCATAATTATGATGAAAACACATAGCCTAACAAGTCAGAAGTTTATTGAAGAGTATAATTAGGCATCTTAGTTATGGTGGAGTTTGTAACCTTGACCTTTATTTTTATGCTGATGTACCCAAACTAGTCTATATTCATTGATATTGAAATTTCAAGAGAATTTTGTAATTACATTATGACTCTTGTGGATTTATTTCTGGATTCCATTCTATTACTCCTCTTTATGGAATCAAGAAGGAAAAGCCAACCATAGATGGTTAATAGTTTTCTGTTTGAGGCATTTTACAATTATGAATTGGAAGAATGGATGCATGATAGTTTTGTTGGCATGTACTTCCCATTGTTAAAAATTCATTTGCTTGATGCTCAATGGGTATGAAATGCTTTTGCAGGTTCCAGTTATAACCGCTACTCTTCCAGTTGATCGAAGCTGTCAATATCCAAAAGAGTCTTTCCCTCACTTCAATGGCTTATGTGAAAGTATAATGTATGTAAAACTGCAAATCTATCCTTCATTCCTTGTCATATTATGCCCAACCTGCTTCATGAAATAATCCTCCAAAAGGTTCTTTGTTATTTTTATTGCTGTCCATGCAGAGTAATGAATGGAATAAATGCCCCAAAGGTGGTTGAATGTCTTGGCTCTGATGGTTGCAAGTATCGTCAGCTAGCAAAATCTGGCAATGACGATCTTAGACAAGATGCGGTAAGGAACTAAATAATCCAGAAACTCAGGAAATATTAATATGTATTCAGATAACATATAACTTTAAAATATGTATGTATATTTATCATATATGTATATGTATATGTATATGTATATGTATATGTATATGGTTTATAAATCTCCCTCAAACAAATGATGTTAATGAACATGGTCTGTACTTTACAGTAGATAACATATTTTTGCCAATTTGCTTAGCTTTTTTCCATGCTTAAAAATTAATATAATTTTGTTCAGGCCCAAACAATGATTGTAGTATCCTCCTACGAAGAGAAGGTTTCAAGAAGCATTACTCGGTGGAAGTTCATGCTTTGTAAATTGCTTTGAGTTATAAATTAATTTCATTCTAATTCTTCTCCATTAAAGAATCATGGTTTGCAGTATGCCCCAATCTCAAAGCTCTCAGAGGAAATTATAAACCGCATGAGGCATTGCTGCGAATACAAATCTAAAGCATGCTTGCAAATTTTAAATTTCTATGTCAGTTCCCACCTGTTGTGTTTAATCTGGCTCTTTTAAGGGAATCTTATACTTGTAAATAATTTTTACAAATACATGTTAAGTGTATGGCTTCAAATGATAATATGGATAAACAATTCTGACATAAACCATTTTCAACTTTATTGCAGCAACTAAATTTCATTTGAAGTTGAGCTTCTTTTCATTTTCAAGATATGGTCTAGCTGTAGTTAAATATCATAAATGATTGATATCTGTCTTAATCTCTAAGACATCTTAACTGATTTTTGTAAAGGATTTTCTGCAGGTAATGGAACAATTTTTCGGTTTGGTAAATACTCTTCTGCAGGATCACTCTGACACGCGAAAGAGACGGCTGAAGATCCGCACTTACAAGGTAACTGGTCTCTCTTGTTTACTATTAGCAAGGACTAACAACTTAAATCTATGTTATTGACTGTCAACAAAAGAAAAAATGAATCAGAGTAAAAGAAACAATTTATAAAGCCGAGCATGACTTCAAGCCAGGACGTGTTTAATTAATCCTCAAGCTATGTATCTGATTTAAAAGACACCAATCAATCTGTGTTCTTGGCCCAGTAGTAAGAAATAATCTGTTTAGTGTGTTAACTGCAACATGGACCGTCAAATGACTCATAGATATTCCTGTAGGGGATAGATATGAAGTAGGTAAATATAAAAGAAGCTATAAGGAGATGAAATGTGATACAAAGGAATAGTGTTTATATTTTTATATATCAATGAATTAATGTATAGATAAAATGAATACAATACAGTAGGGCATTCATTATATTGGTGCTGAGGGGTATGTGTCATGTGACACGACCATACATTTAGTTAATTAATTGCATAATTATATTCGTGAAAAGGGGACCTATAGTTATACAACATACTTCCCACACACAGAGCTTGATGATTGATCAAGTGAGATAGTTAAGTGATCCTGGGCTAAATGAAGGGACTGAATATGAAGCATATTTTCCACAGATAATGTCATAAGATAATCAAGTGGTTTAGGGTTTTTCCTTTATATTTTGTTGTTATTGTGTATTGACTGTAGTTTGAAATATTGCCTATAAATACTAGCTGAATGGGAAGTAAATTCCCTTAGCAATATGTTGGCGAAATAATTTGTCGTGTTGCAAATTATTGAGTTTTCACCAACATCATGGGGCTAAGCCCCTCCTTATGTATGGGGAGGCTCTCATTATTGAATGTAAACTACTTTAATTACCTTAAAGTTGTGGGGTGGCCAATAGGTCGGGGATCACACAAGAACACTTCATTGAACTCTGTGGCAAAGTGCTTGTACAGTACAAGGGAGGAATTTGCAGTAGAGAGAGGTAAAGGGGAGTTGGGGAAATAAGGAGAGAGAGGGTTATTGTTGTGAGTAGGCACTAGTAGAGTTCACATACAATAACCAAAGTAAGTCCACATCTAATTAGAAGAACACAACAATGCAAACCATGATAAGACATAACAAATCATAGACACATAATTCCATTGATTCATTTATCAAAGACACGACACCTTTCTTGGTTTTACAAGATTATCATATATGCAAAGTTGGAAAGAGAGAGTAGAGGAACATAAGACAAGAAATAGAAGAATTGCAGCTTTTATTACTTGATGTAGAAGTGGTAATCTCAACAACATACATTCAATCAACAATTGCCAACCCCTTGGAATGGAGAAGCCATTCCAATTTATAACAAACAAACTATCCTCTCATATACCCCCACATGACCTTTCACCTATCCTTATCACTTGTGACCTTTCATATTCTAAGAAGTGAGTCTTTTTCTTATCATTGGAAAAAGGACTCTTACAATGTTAAGCTAAAGGACACTTAAGTGAATAGGAAAAAATAGCAAAAAGTACATTCTTGATTGAAAATATGAATATGGAGAGAGAGAGAAAGAGAGAAGGTTTGACTGGTTTGATGAAGATGGAGGCATTGCCAATGAAGAACTTGCGATCATTATCCTCGAGGGAGAGTTACAAGAATGAGCTCTTGTCTTTTGATCTTTTGATCAGACTGCAATGCTTCCTCCTGCTTTGAATGCGGAACGAGATATGCATATGCTTCCTCCTTCTCGCAAGATGTGAGATGCGAGAACTTGTTGATATGAAACATGGTAATCACAATTTCCTCCTTCTGCAAGATGCATGAATAATCCAGACTATTGAATGAGTCTTTAGGAACACTATTGTGAGACATTTTGATGTGAGCCTAAGATGATTGCGGTCATCACTCATGATGGTTCCTTCTTGATCTCACAGTGAAAGTGAGGATCACTTTCTTGCATCTTAGACATTCACAATTGACCCAATGATCATGAGAGACAACTCCATGATGCTCAAACCTCTTGATGTTTATCCTTCATTCACCGAAATAGACTGTAATGTCCCTTTTCCCTCGCCCATGGCCTAAGGGCCAATGCGTGCCCTAACCCTAGTCATGCCCAAGGGGTTACGGACACTATTTTGCTATTGGGTATGGGCATCTAGTCCAGTTATTATTTTTATTATTGGGTCATAAAGTACTTTTAAAAAGGGACTAGATGTTATGTTTCATCATTGGGGCCACTTAAAGTACCTTTTTGGCGACTTGAGAGGACATGCATGGCATTAAATGTTATATTTCTTCATTGAGGTTACTTTATGGGCCTAGGCGCCTAGGAAGGGAAAAGCAACTTAAAGTTATTTTTAATAAGGCCCTCTTTTTGGGAAAGTGCGCCTTGAGTGGTTTTAGGGTTTCTTTGGCATGAAAAGGTTATAAAAGGAGGTGAGGGGTGAAAGGATGATCATTCATACATACACTCATATTTTCTTTTCATGGTGCAACTGCTGTTTGCAACTTTTAGCTTGTGGAGTAAGATCCCACGGGAACCCTAGCTTCGGTGGTGAAAGATCCAACCCTAGCTAGCAGGGCATTCTTCGGTAGTGAAAGATCTACCCTAGCTTGTCATTTGGAGTGGATTTCAGGGCTGTTTTACAGAGGTATTTTCAGGATTTGCAGAATTAGGGTTTGAAGGGTTTTGAGAGTTTTTGTGGAGATTTTCAGCCGGTTTTCGGATCAAACCTACGGCAGCCATAGAAGAAGGATTCGGCATCATCTACAGAGGGTTTCACAAGGGTTTTGGCTGTTTTCCAAGGGGGCGACTTGTTTGGGAATTTGCAGCCCTAATTTCTAGGGTTTCCAGCAGTCCTTTTTCAGATCTGAAGGTTGGAGAGTTATCTACTATTTTTATATATATTATTTCCAAAGTTTCATCTTTATTGCATTTGTATTCGAAAAGATATTAATTTTCGAAGTTTTCCGGCTATTCTAGGCATGCTGTAAATTTCTGGCAGCATTCTGTTATCTGAAAAATTCCAAAAATATTTCCCTTGTGTTCTACATATTATTATCTTGTTCCAGTTAAAATTTCAAGTATTTTGGACGGGTATTTTAAGAGTTATTCACATTTTTCTGTTCGCTGCCCTAGCTGTACTTTTCTGTGTAAAATCTGCAAAAATCAGATTTAGTATATTGCTGCAATTTTCTGTGTTTGTCATTTTTTGTGGTAAGATCCCAATAAGGGATATTTCAGTGGTATCAGAGCGGTTGTTCCTCCAGCCTGTTAGGGTTGAAAGATGGGAGATAGAGACAGTGAAGAAGAAATGGGAGTAGATCTGATGAGACAACTGTTCACCAACATGGTGAAGCAGCAGGAGACTACCAACCTCTATTTGAGCCAGCTTACTGAGAGGTTAGCACAGGGTAGGATCGAGACTCATGCGGAGAAGGGAGAGGCCAGCAATATGGGTCAACATGGTAATAGAAGTGAGAGTCGACATTCGGGACAAGGGTCCCCTCATGCATCTACCAGGCCATTGGGACTCCACGAGCCTTCATTCTTAAAGGATCCGGAAGTTTCGCAGACACGACAGCCCGCAGACATTGTGGATGAAGAATCTTGCTGGGAGAAGTACCGGACTTTGAGCGAGGGTTTCCGAGACAACATGCCATTTCAGGAGTATTGCAAAATGAAGATTGGCAGCAGGCCTAGGAGAGATTACCAGCCACAGGTACCTGAGTTTCAGAAGAGGTTAGGACAGATCTCTATTCCACACTTCGATGGCTCTAGGAAGTGTACCGCCCAGTCTTGGATTCAGAAGTTGAAGACTTACTTCGACTTGAATCCCATGCGCGAAGAAGATGCAATTAAGTTTGCTATCCTACACCTCGAGGGAGATGCCCATGACTGGTGGCATCATGGATTGATCACACAGGGGCACATGCATATCACTACATATGCAGATTTTACACAGAGATTGATGAGCAGGTTTGACAGGAGGGACCCAGATAGGCACTTCAGGGAATTGACCCACTTGAGGCAGACAGGTTCTCTGGATCAATACATTGCAGATTTTCAGAGGTTGTCAGTGATGGTATCTGATGTTTCAGAGATGAGGTTGACTTCACTCTTCATGGCAGGTTTGACGGACTCTTTAGCAGGATTTGTGAAGGCATTTGAGCCTTCCTCCCTACATGAGGCGATTAGGCGAGCACGAGATTTGGAGTTGTCCACTCCAAAATCGAGGTTTCCCCCTCGAAATCAGCCTAAGGGTTTTCCTTCGAAAACTGAGGGTTCACAGCCAAAGGGGCCCCCACCCAGGCAGGATACCACAAGGAGACCATTTGTATCGAGAGAGGACCGGGAGGAGTTGAGGCGAAAGAAACTCTGTTTCGATTGCCGCACACCATGGGTTCCAGGACATGATTGTAGAGGGAAAGGAAGGGCCCAATTCATAGAGGTCTTTGAGGAGAGTGAGAACGAGGAGGAGCGGTACCATCAGGAGTTAGAAGATGAAGATGAGGAGGCATTGGATAGTGCAGGGATTGAACAGGAGGAGGAGACTTTTCCCCAGGAGACTATTGCTACTTTGTCGAGTACCCCGAGGTACAAGGCATTCAGAGTTAGGGGAACATTACAGGGCCAGAGAGTTGTAGTGCTCATTGATAGTGGGGCCACCCACAATTTCATTGATGCATCTTTGGTAGAGAAGCGGGGACTGCAGGCAGAAGACTTTGAGGGTTTCAATGTAGTGGTAGCCAATGGTGAGTCCATGAGATGCATGCAGCGAGTTCCGCAGTTGAGTATCACCATGGGTAACCATACAGTCACCGATGACTTCTATGTGGTTGGTATTGGAGAGACCAACCTTGTGCTGGGTGTACAGTGGCTCCATTCTCTTGGAGAATTTCGGACTAACTTTCAGACCATGGAACTCAAGTTCAAGTCCGAGGGAAAGAATGTAACCTTAAGAGGTTTATCTTCAGAAGCACCCAGAGTTGTTTCAGCAAAGAGGATTGAGAGGATTCACAGACACAATGGGGTTGATTGGGCAGTACAGTGCTTGGTTTCTACCAAGAACTCAGAGGATGGACAGCCAGAGTATCATGTAGATATACAGGGGCTATTGGACAAGCACAGTACAGTTTTTAGCGACATACCACCTGGTGTACCGCCAGAGAGGGGATTTGAGCATGTGATTGAGCTCGAGGACACTAGACCAGTGGTTACTACTCCTTACCGTCACCCCAAACGGTTTAAGGACGAGATTGAGAGGACCATCCATGAGCTTATTGACATGGGACACATTAGGCCGAGTTCTAGTCCTTTCGCTTCTTCAGTAGTATTGGTGAAGAAGAAGGATGGGACCATGCGGATGTGCATTGATTATCGGGCATTGAATAAGAAGACAATCAAGAACAAATATCCAGTGCCGCGTATTGATGAGCTACTAGATGAGCTACAGGGAGCAATCTATTTTTCTAAAATAGATTTGCGATCGGGATATCACCAGATCAAGGTTAGGGAGCAGGATGTGCATAAGACCGCTTTCAGATGTCATTATGGACATTTTGAGTTTTTGGTGATGCCCTTCGGTTTGTCTAATGCACCAGCCACATTCCAGTCTTGCATGAACCACGTGTTCAACCGCCACTTGCGGAAGTTTGTTTTAGTCTTCTTTGATGATATATTGGTTTACAGCAGGACTTGGGAGAGTCATATCCGCCACCTTGACGAGATATTGGGAATACTAGGAGCTAATCTGCTATATGCAAAGGCTTCTAAATGTGAGTTTGGCATGACAGAGTTGTTGTACTTGGGATATGTGATTGGCGGAGGGGGAGTCAAGGTGGACAGAGTGAAGATACAGGCAATTTTGGATTGGCCTCCACCCAGGACGTTGACACATTTGAGGGGATTCTTAGGACTATGCACCTATTACAGGAGGTTCGTGAAGAATTTCTCACGATTGACTGCCCCACTGACAGACTTGACCAAGAAGGGAGCCTTCGCTTGGTCAGAAGCGGCACAACAGACTTTTGATCATCTCAAGGAGGTGATGAGCTCATGCCCCGTCTTGGCATTACCAGATTTTGCTCGTCCATTTGTTCTAGAGTGTGATGCATCAGGTGAGGGGATTGGAGCAGTGCTTATGCAGGATAGGCACCCCATTGCTTACGAGAGTCGGAAATTGAGCCCCGTGGAGAGGGGGTATTCAATCTACGACAAGGAGATGTTGGCCATCATGCATGCTTTGGCCAAATTCAGACAGTACCTTGTGGGCAGCAGGTTCGTGGTACGTACAGATCACAATAGTTTGAGGTTCTTTTTGGGACAGAAGGATCTCAACGACCGCCAGCAGAGATGGGTGAACAAGGTACAAACATATGACTTTGATATAGAATACACTAGAGGTAAGAATAATGTTGTTGCTGATGCTTTATCTAGGAAGCCTTACCTTACTACTATGTTGAGTTCTATGTCCGAGATTTCAGCAGATTGGAAGGCTCACATACTGGTTGAGTACTCCAAGAATCAGTTTGCATGCGAGATCATGGATGGTATTATCAAGGATGACCGATACAGGGTGGTAGATGATCTCATTTTTTATAAGGATCGGATTTTCCTTGTACAGGGGTCTAAGATGAAGGACAAGATCCTTCGTGCAGTACATGACACACCACTAGCTGGACACCCCGGATATTTCAAAACATACAGGTATATCAGGGAGAGATTCACTTGGAAGGGGATGAAGGATGATGTCCTTAATCATGTCAGAGAGTGTATGGTTTGCCAGCAAACCAAATCAGAGCATTCTTTTCCTGCAGGTTTACTTCAGCCTCTTCCCATCCCTGAGCAAAAGTGGGAGAGCATATCGATGGACTTCATCACAGGACTCCCTCAGGTGCATGGGCACAATTGCATTTATGTGGTAGTTGATCGATTGACCAAGTATGCGCACTTCTTTTCTCTACCCAAGAAGCATGAGGCAGCTGATGTGGCTCAGGTATTTTATACAGGGATTTTTAGGCTACATGGGTTGCCTAAAAATATTATTAGCGACAGGGACAAGATCTTCATGAGCACTTTTTGGCAGGAGATTTTCAGACTTGCTGGTACCGAGTTGACTCCTAGCACGAGCTACCACCCTCAGACTGACGGGCAGACGGAGATTGTCAACAAATGGATAGAGGGCTATTTGCGGAGTTATGTGACCGGACATCAGCAGGCATGGATCAGATGGTTGCATATGGGTGAGTATTGCTACAATACCACATATCAGATGAGTATTGGCATGACGCCTTTCAGAGCTTTGTATGGATACGATGCCATGTCATTTGCTGATTTAGTATTATCAGATAGTCGAGCTCCCAAAGCTCGGGATTGGTTACAGGAGAACCAAGATATCCTGCGAGCTCTTAAGGAGAATCTCCAGAAGGCGCAGAATCAGCAGAAGGTTTATGCGGATCGACACAGGGTAGAGAGGTCCTTCGAGGCAGGAGACTTGGTGTTCTTACGTCTACAGCCGTACAGACAGTCATCACTCAAGCAAAAGGGGGCGGAAAAGCTGAAGCCCCGGTTTTATGGTCCATACAGGATAGTCAGGCGAGTGGGTGCGGTTGCATATGAGTTGGATCTTCCAGAGCACAGCAAGATACATAATGTCTTCCATGTATCATGCCTTAAGAAGGCCTTAGGACAGCACATTGTACCTTCTACAGAGTTGCCACCACTGGATGAGGAGGGGAAGCTGGTTTTAGAACCGGATTCTATTATTGAGGTCAGACAGAGGAAGCTCAGGAACAGAGATATCACAGAATATTTGGTGCGATGGAAGGGTTTGCCTCTTGAGGATGCTACTTGGGAGGAGAACAGATTCTACGGCATCCTAGTCTGCATTTGCTTGGGGACAAGCAAATTTTGGGAAGGGAGGACTGTAATGTCCCTTTTCCCTCGCCCATGGCCTAAGGGCCAATGCGTGCCCTAACCCTAGTCATGCCCAAGGGGTTACGGACACTATTTTGCTATTGGGTATGGGCATCTAGTCCAGTTATTATTATTTTTTTATTGACAGGGTCATAAAGTACTTTTAAAAAGGGACTAGATGTTATGTTTCATCATTGGGGCCACTTAAAGTACCTTTTTGGCGACTTGAGAGGACATGCATGGCATTAAATGTTATATTTCTTCATTGAGGTTACTTTATGGGCCTAGGCGCCTAGGAAGGGAAAAGCAACTTAAAGTTATTTTTAATAAGGCCCTCTTTTTGGGAAAGTGCGCCTTGAGTGGTTTTAGGGTTTCTTTGGCATGAAAAGGTTATAAAAGGAGGTGAGGGGTGAAAGGATAATCATTCATACATACACTCATATTTTCTTTTCATGGTGCAACTGCTGTTTGCAACTTTTAGCTTGTGGAGTAAGATCCCACGGGAACCCTAGCTTCGGTGGTGAAAGATCCAACCCTAGCTAGCAGGGCATTCTTCGGTAGTGAAAGATCTACCCTAGCTTGTCATTTGGAGTGGATTTCAGGGCTGTTTTACAGAGGTATTTTCAGGATTTGCAGAATTAGGGTTTGAAGGGTTTTGAGAGTTTTTGTGGAGATTTTCAGCCGGTTTTCGGATCAGACCTACGGCAGCCATAGAAGAAGGATTCGGCATCATCTACAGAGGGTTTCACAAGGGTTTTGGCTGTTTTCCAAGGGGGCGACTTGTTTGGGAATTTGCAGCCCTAATTTCTAGGGTTTCCAGCAGTCCTTTTTCAGATCTGAAGGTTGGAGAGTTATCTACTATTTTTATATATATTATTTCCAAAGTTTCATCTTTATTGCATTTGTATTCGAAAAGATATTAATTTTCGAAGTTTTCCAGCTATTCTAGGCATGCTGTAAATTTCTGGCAGCATTCTGTTATCTGAAAAATTCCAAAAATATTTCCTTTGTGTTCTATATTATTATCTTGTTCCAGTTAAAATTTCAAGTATTTTGGACGGGTATTTTAAGAGTTATTCACATTTTTCTGTTCGCTGCCCTAGCTGTACTTTTCTGTGTAAAATCTGCAAAAATCAGAATTTAGTATATTGCTGCAATTTTCTGTGTTTGTCATTTTTGTGAAGATCATTACCTTCTTTCCTCTCTCTGGAATAAGATGGATCCCTCACTTTATTTCATGACCCTCACTTTGCAATAGAGGATTGCTTCCCAAATGAGATTCTTGAGAAGCGGCCACCAGTTGGAATGGAATGAGATGATGGCGGCGTTCTTCCTTTTTAGATACTCTCATACTACAATGCTTTAGGTAAGTGTTTAATAACACTACCATGTGGATGACAATAGATGAAACGGAGGTGATTTCCCATTCTTGTACACACAATGCTTTGAATGAAGATCATTACCTTCTTTCCTCTCTCTGGAATCTTCCTTGAATGAAGTCAGCTCATGCACCCCCTTCTCTCATTTTCATTATCTTCCTTTTTGGAAGGTTCCTATTCAATGGATCTTGGTTGCACTTGCAATGTTTCATCCTTTGAGGATTGACCACACTAACAGTGTTTGATTAAGTGTTTAAGAACACTATGACATCAAATGAAATTGGGATGATTTCTTGTTCTTGCATTCATGATGCCACACATGAAGATCACCTATTTAGCCTTCACTACTCCAGAGTACTTGAATGAAATCAAACTTAGAATGCTTGCATACCTTCGTGCTCAGATGCTCCCATGGAGAAGGATGAACTCTTGATTCTTTGCATAGGATGGCTTGAATACTCAAATGACTCGACTAGGTCACTTAGATTTGCTTCAAGAGATGAAGATGGATTCAAGGCACGATGTTTCGCGGCTTGCCCAATGAGTTTCTCATTTCCCTTAATCATAATGACATCCTTTGATGGATTTGAATTTTGATGGGGCTCTTGACTCTTTTCAAATTCTTTTCCAACCACACAATGTACCGACTTCCACTGCTACGCCTTGTGGTGTCCCCGCATTTCACCCCGAAATGCTGGACTACCCATTTTTTTAAAAATTGTTCTTTTAAAATAACGGGTCTTTTTGTGTTTTATTGCTAGAAGATGTCTGTATTATGTTAGGATATTCCCAGTGAATCATATGAGCCAATTTCGACAAATACCCAGATGCCCAAACTCATTTTATCCCTCCGCCAAGTTTTGTCTGCAGGAAATTTTTATTTAATTATTTATTGAATAAATAATGCCCCGTTTGAAGTAAATTGTGCTCCGGTTGAATCCTGTTGAAGTTTTGCATGTCAGTATTCACTCATCTCAATAGGGTTTTCACCAAGAATGAATTTAGGGCATTGTCTGCAACTTCTGGCAACATTTTTCGCTTTTATTTATTTCTTTTGCGTTTTTCTCCGATTTTCTCCACAATTTCTCTGTGAAATTCTCCTAGGTCAATTCCTTCGCCAATATAGTTTGTTTAATTGCCCGAAGCATCTGGAGATCATCTACCAACACAACACCAAAAGGAATCAGCCTCAAAATGCAAACTTTTGACCAAAAAAGATGAAGTCATGCACAAAAAGCCTCTCCCAAAAATCGCATTTTCTGGAATTAATGAGTGTAAGTTGCAATGGGATTTTTAGTAGTGGCAGGCAAGCGGGAATTTCTTACCTGCCTTGTAAGGTACTTTTTCCCATGAAGTCAAAGTCACTTAAGCTGCGATGGGAAAATTAGAGGTGGCAGGCAAGCGAATTTCTTACCTGCCTTGCAGGGTACTTTTTCCCATGAAGTCAAAGTCACTTAAGTTGCAATGGGAATATTAGAGGTGGTAGGCAAGTGGGAATTTCTTACCTACCTTGCAGGGTAAAAATTCCCATTATAAAAGAAAATCACTTAAAGCACCATCGAGAATTTCTTACCTGCCTTGCAGGGTAAAAATTCCCATTATAAAAGTCAAACAACTTAAGTGAAAGAGGGGATTTTTGGAGCTGCAGTGCAGGGTAGAAATTCCCATCAAAGTTGACTTCCTATTTTTGGAAATTACCCTTGCTAAAAAATGCGACCCACCTTGGGTGAATAACAATGCAATTAATAATATTTATTAATGGTTTATTCACCCAATTTTGGCGCCATAAATAGAAGGAAAGTCAATGCAAGTGGAAAAGCTAAGGAGAAGTCAAGGATGCATGATAAAAATAAATAAAATAATTTATTTAAAGGCAACCAGCAGCATGCATAATTGGGCCCAATTTAGGTGAATAAACATGATTGTTTAATAATTAAATTGCCGTAAATGTCCCCACCAAGATCTGATTGAAATCTTCAATGAAAAAGAATGAAACCCCAGCTGAAATAACACAAATTCTAAAGGCAAACACTGCAGATCTGATTTTTACTGGAAAATGTGATTTGGGAGGAGAAAAATACCACAAAACACACCAAATATATGCTCTTTTCTAATTTTTATGGAAGAACTAATTTTTATAAATATAATGCAAGGAAAGCATCAACAATTTAGTCCAAAAATCAGATTTCCAAAAGTGAACAATTGCAGATCTAACCTATACTTGCAGAAGTGAAAAATGGGCTTGAAAACAAAACACTTGAAAAATATTGGAATAATTTTCTGGAAATGCCCTTGCAACAACTGATACAAAAACAAATTTTTCCAACCCTTGAATTGATGAGAAATTACCCAAAACTGGGTCGCTCCAACTGCAATAAAGTGATCTATAAATCAGATTTAAAACTGGACTTGCAACACCGAAAGAGGAAGAGTTTTGTTCTTCCTTTTAATTTTCTTGAAGGTTTTCGTCCTTAGAAAATTACAGCAGTAATACTTCAGCTCAAAGCCAAAATAACAAAGTGTAGAATGGTAGAATGATGCCCAAACAAGTCGACCCCTTCCAATAAAAGAAGAAAGTGACCCAAAAATTACCTCCAACACACCCAATCAGCAAATGGTGTGATTTCTATGCACTAAGCACCCAAACTACATCCCAACCCAAGTCGCAATTCTCCTAGAGGGAATACAAAAATTATAATTTTATTTTATTCCTTCTAATTTCCCCATTAACCCCCTAAGGCAAGTCGCCCATGCTCCTAGGATGAATAAAAAATTACATTGGCATCATTATAATATTTTATTAAGTCATATAAATTATTATAAGTGCTAGATATATATATTTTATTAATGGCACTTTATAATAATTTAAAAATGACTTAAGTCACCCTTATAAATCCCCTTAGCCGTCGGGTAGACAAAATAGGCCAAGGGTCTTCCAAGATGTTATTCCGGAAAGAGGGACATTTCAGTCCTCCCTTCCTCGAATTGCTTGCCCACAAGCAATTGTAGATTTGGATGCTCCAAAATTTCTGCACCTTCCCACGTTGCATCTTCAATAGGTAGCCCCTTCCATTGAATCAAATACTCCCGGATGACTCTATTCCTCAACCTTTTTCACGTACCTCTAAGATGGCTTCCGGTTCCAAGACAAGTTTGCCTTCATCATCAAGAGGAGGCAACTCTATGGAGGGAACAATATGCTGCCCCAATGCTTTTTTCAAGCAAGATACATGAAACACATTATGTATTTTACTTTGAGTTGGAAGTTCAAGCTCGTATGCAACTTTGAAAGATCCCCACTAATATCTAGTTGAAAGCTTAATGGAGAAATTATGAAACCCTAGTTGAAACAACACACAAACTAAAAACCAACACTGCAGATCTGAATTTTTAAGAGAAATGCGACTAGGGTTTAAGTGGAAACCCAACACAAATATCACTCAAATAAATTTGTTTCAATCATAAACTGATTACAATATTTTTAGAAGCCCAAATATGCAATAAACCTGATTTTTAAAGGTAAATAGTGGCTGCAAAATAACTCAGAAATCTGCATATAAATTTGACTGAAAATACCTCTTTAAACCATTCCAAAACTCTGATTTTAATTGTTTTTTATTCCAAAAATGCAGTATAATAAACAGTGTACAAAATCAGACTTGGAATGAAATAAACATAGCAAAAAGTGAGTCGCCCAACTCTAGAAAAATTTGGAAGTCATTGCTGCAATTTATTCTTCAAATAACACTACTGGAAATGGAAAAATCTTTGAAAAATCTGTAGAATTTCCCAGTGGAAATCCCTCTCAATGCTCTTGGGGTTTTCATCCGCAAGAGTATCAAAATCCAAGTGTTTTCGTCCATAGATTTAATTGCATAAAAGCTCAGAGCTATCAATGCAAAGAAGATATCAAATAAAAATTTGGAATGCCTTACAAGCAAGGTGACCTCTCCTTATATAGGAAAAAGGGACCCAAAGTGACCTCCATTGCATGCAATCAGCTCATTCCCCATTGTTGCACCCTCTGTTTCAAAAATCACGATTTATCGGCGATAAATCGTTTGCAACCATGAAAACGATATATCTTCTGAAAAATCGCGATTTTTGATATGGCGATAAATCGCGATTTTTGGTGATAAAATACACTCGAAAATCGTGGTAAATCGTGGATAAAATCATGGAAAATCGTGGAAAATCGCGGGTGAAATCGTGGCCCCAAATCTGAGTCGTTTTTTCACTTGCGCGGCTCGGGTACACTCGAAAATCATGGAAAATCGTGGGTGAAATCGTGGTGGAAAATCGTGGCCCCAAATCTGAGTCGTTTTTTCACTTGCGCGGTTCGGGTTTCCTCCATTCTCCTCTTTTCCGTTTTTGGAATTTCTTTCCTTTTTGGCATATTTTCGTACACTTGCGCGGTTCGGGTTTCCTCCATTCTCCTCTTTTCCGTTTTTGGAATTTCTTTCCTTTTTTGGCATATTTTTCGTAGTTCGCGAAAAAATCACGAGGAAAAAAAAAATTTGCCATTTTTGGAAAGGGTCCGGGAAGATGTAGCGTAAAAACTTGCATGTGCTATAACTTTCATTATGTGGCTCCATTTGGTGTTGTTTTCTCTAAAAGTGCATATTTTCTCGAGCTCTATGCATTGATGGCAATATTTTTCTTATTTTCATAAAACAATATTTTTATTTTTTGTTTGCAAACTTTATACTCTCTTTTTTGGTCAAAACTTAATCGAAAATATGCATATGGGCCTATGGCATTCTATAGAGTCACTTCTCGCATCATTTAACATTGTTTTTACATTTAATTTAAGTATATTTTATGAATTTAAATGTTTTTAAAAGTAGCGATAAAGTTGCCGATTAATGCTGATTTTTGCCGATTTTTTGCGATTTCCATTTCCGATTCAAAATTTGGCTGCGCCGATTAATCCCGATTTACGATTTTTTGAACTATGGTTGCACCTCCCTAGGCCAAGTCGCATTTTTAAATGGAAGTTTGGCATACTTCTTTTTTTTTTACCCCATGGAGCAAGTCTCATTTTCCTTAGGAATTACAATTAAAATAACGCTTTTATTTAAATGCACTTTTCTAAGTTATATTTTAATGTTTAGTTTATTAATTTATTATATGTGCTTTTATAATGTTATATTTTAATTTTAGCACAATATAATAAAATTAATAAAACTTAAGTCACCCTTGATCTCACCCTTTGACTAAAATGGGCCAAAGGTCTTCAATAAAATTATTCGAGAAAGAGGGACATTACAATCCTCCCTTCCCGAGATTGCTTGTCCCCAAGCACAACAAAGTTGGATGTTGAAGTATAGACTCTCCTTCCCACGTAGCATCCTCCAATGGCAAATCTCTCCACCTAACCAGGTACTCCTGAATCACTCTACTCCTCAATCTCCTGTCCAGGATCTCCTCAGGAACTAGATCCAATCTCCCCTCCTCATCCAAGGGTGGCAACTCTATAGAAGATACCACATGCTGCCCCAATGCCTTCTTCAAGCAAGACACATGAAAAACATTGTGTATCTTACTTTCAGAAGGTAACTCCAACTCATAAGCTACCTCTCCAACTCTCCTCAACACTTTGTATGGACCATAAAATCGAGGCTTAAGTTTTTCTACACCACTCTTCTTGAGAGTACTCTGTCTATATGG
This sequence comes from Taxus wallichiana var. yunnanensis, assembly GCA_018340775.1. NCBI lineage: Eukaryota > Viridiplantae > Streptophyta > Pinopsida > Cupressales > Taxaceae > Taxus > Taxus wallichiana. The sequence goes on along the minus strand of CM031239.1, from coordinate 767,828,948 downwards.
TTGTAGACGCAAAAATACCATGTCTCCCACCTCAAATGATCTCTCAATCCTATGCCGGTCCGCATACATCTTCTGTTGGTTCTGGGCATGTTGAATATTATCCTTAAGTACCTTAAGGATATCCTAACTATCCTGTAAACACTCTCGAGCCTTAGGAGCTCTCTCTGCTCCCAAAAGCCAAATCAGTAAGGATGTCGCATCATACCCATATAATGCTCGGAAGGGAGTCATACCAATAGACATGTGGTAAGTAGTATTATAGCAATACTCACACAAGTACAACCATCTTACCCATGCCTTCTGCTGCCCTGAAACATAGTTGCGAAGATAACCCTCTATCCATTTGTTCACAATCTTTGTCTGTCCATCTGTTTGAGGGTGATAACTAGTACTCGAGTCAACTTTGTACTAACCAACCGGAAAAGCTCCTGCCAAAAAGTGCTCAAAAACCTGCTATCCCAGTCACTAACAATGTTCTTCAAAAGTCCATGCAATCTGAATACCTGACGGAAGAACAAATCAGCCACATGCGGTGCCTTAAAGCTGGTAGGAATGGCGAAAAGTGTGCATACTTTGTCAATCTGTCGACCACCGCATAAATGCGATCGTTCCCTTGCACTATGGGAAGACCTGTAATAAAATCCATCGAAATACTCTCCCATTTCTGCTCTGGAATGGGCAAGGGCTGCAATAAACCTGCTGGAAAAGTATGCTCTAACTTGTTTTGTTGACAAGTCACACACTCACAAACATGGCGTAGAACATCCTCTTTGAGACCCTTCCAAGAGAATCTCTCTCTAACTTTCCTGTATGTCTTGAAATACCTGGATGTCCTGCAAGTGGTGCATCATGGAAGGCATGTAGAATCTTCCCTTAAGCTTAGATTCAGGAACTAGATAAATTCTGCCCTTATAATAAATCAAATCAGCTATTACCTTGTATCACTCATCCTGAATCTTACCATCCATAATCTCACATGCCAAAGAATTTTTGGAATACTCAACTAATAGTTGAGATTTCCAATCTGTTGAAATCTCGCTCAACCACTACATTCTTCTTACCTTTGACATACTCAATGTCAAAATCATACGCCTGGATCCTATTGACCCACTTTTGTTGCCTTTCATTGAGCTCCTTTTGTTCCAAAAAATATTTCAAGCTGTTGTGGTCGGTCCTCACCACAAACTTCCCACCTACCAAATATTGTCTGAATTTCACCAAGGCATGCATAATGGCGAGCATCTCCTTATCATAGGTGGAGTACAACCTCTCATTGTCCCTCAACTTCCTACTCTCGTAGGCAATAGGATGGCGGTCTTGCATAAGAACTGCACCAATACCCAAACCAGAAGCATCACACTCCAATATGAAGGGCCGAGAGAAATCCGGAAGAGCCAAAACTGGACAAGTGCTCATAACCACCTTGAGCCTATCAAATACCACCTGTGCCTCATCTGTCCATCTAAATGCCCCCTTCCATGTAAGATCTATCAATGGAGCTGCAAGCTCAGAATAGCCTCTAACAAACCTCCTGTAGTAACCACATAATCCTAGGAATCCACGCAAGTCTAAAATGTTCCTAGGTGGCGGCCAATCTTGTATAGCCTGTATCTTCTCTTGATGAACCTTGACCTCATTGGCCCCAATGACATGCCCAAGATACAAAATCTTTGTAAGTCCAAATTCACATTTGGACATCTTAGCAAATAGAGACTGTGTCTCCATGATGCTAAGTACCTCATCAAGATGCCTCAAATGCTCCTCCCATGTCCTGTTGTAAATCGAATGTCATCAAAAAATACTAGCACGAACTTCCTCAACTGCTTGTTGAAGAGATGGTTCATGCATGATTGGAATGTAGTAGGTGCATTAGTGAGGCCGAAGGGCATCACCAAAACTCATAGTGCCCGTAGTGACATCTGAATGTTATCTTGTGAATGTCCTCCTCACGAACATGAATTTGATGGTATCCTGATCAAAGATCAATCTTCAAAAAATAGATAGCTCCATGCAACTCATCCAAAAGCTCATCTATGCGAGGAATGGGATACCTGTTCTTGATAGTCTTCTTGTTGAGAGCACGGTAGTCAATGCACATCCTCATGGTCCCGTCCTTCTTCACCAATACAACTGAAGAAGCAAAGGGGCTAGAACTAGGACGGATATGCCCCATATCCAAGAGCTCTCGATGGCCTTCTCTATCTCATCCTTGAATTTCTTAGGATGGCGATAAGGCGTAGTAATCACGGGCTTGGCACCCTCCTCTAGCTCTATGACATGCTCAAATCCCCTGTCTGGTGGTCTACTTGGAGGAATGTCACCAAAAATTGGGTTGTGCTTATCCAATACTGCTTGGATATCTACATGAAAAGGCTGTCCACTATCTGAAGAAGATTTGGATGAAATGAAGCATTGGGCTGCCCATGCAACCTCTCCATGTTTGACAATGGACTCCATCCTATGTGCTGAAACAACTCTAGGCCCACCATCAGAAAGAGCCCTAAGCACAATCTTCTTCCCATCCACCATAAACTCCAACTCCATCCTCCTGAAATCCTGCACATACCTGCCTAGGGAATGCAGCCACTGAATGCCCAACACTATATCAATCTCACCAAGACCAACTACATAGAAATCATCGGTCAATGTGTAGTCCCCAACTGGATGCTAAGCTGAGGAATCCTCCTAGTGCAACTCATAGCAAATCCGTCTGCAACTTGTACATTAAACCCCTCAAAATCCTCAACCTATAATCCACGCTTCGCCACAAACCCCTCATCTATGAAGTTGTGCGTAGCTCCACTATCAATCAAACAAACAACCCGCTGCCCCTTAAGTACTCCTTTCAACCGAAAGGGATGGTACCTAGGGACTCCTGAAAGTGTGGCAATAGTGACATTGGATGAATCCAATGCCTCACCCTCTCCAAGCTCTATCTGGGGCTGCTCCTCATGTGCATCATGACCGCTATCACTGCCCTCTAAATCTGTATCTGGTAAGTGCTCATCATCCACATCCGAAACTACCTCAATGAGGTGTACCTTGCCTTTACCAAGGCAACGATGTCCAGGCTCCCAATGATCCTTGCAATGGAAGCAAAGCTTCTTCCTCAACTCATTACGAGTCTCCTGATCCATCCTAGGAGGTGGTGCACTCTTTTCTTTGAATAGTAGCACACTTTGAAATAGTTTAGAACTCGAGGAATCTTCTTATTGGGCTAAGAAGAAGTAGGGTATGTGTCCAAATCCAATGTTGTCGAATGGCATCATGCAATGTCCTAGGCTTAAGAGCCTTGACCAATCCTCTCATCCTATCATGAAGCCCCTCTATGAATAGCATCTCTACCCTCTTCTCGGGCATCTCAAGAACCATCATTGCTATGCACTGAAATTCGTTGATGTAGGCATGAACATGTCCACTCTGGCGGAGTTGTGCCAAATCTCTGTAGTATAGCTCCACATCCTTGCGATCAAATCTCACAATCAATCTCTCGTTGAACTCCCTGTAAGACCGCACAAGATCATGGTTTTGTAATCATATGCAACTCCCTCAAGGTGTAGAGTGGCGAACTAAATAGCCTGCTGCTCTGCATAGGCTTAATGGTAAGATACGTGTCGAACTTATGAACCCAAGCTCGCACCGATCTTTCCACTACCATCAAAGGTGGAGAGGGTCACCTTGTTGGTAGCTTTGCTTCAGTCCCCTGTTTGATGTGACCTAGGCCTCCTATCCCGTCGGCCCTCAAATTATCTCTTCTTTGTGCACAATAATCTTTGTGGAAGGGGAAAAACGTCCCTCACATGTTGTGGTAATTCCCTCCACTCATCACTGGCTGACATAATATTGTCCTGGAAGGCCACTCTCTCAAGTGGATCTTAAACCTCCGGTGGTTCATCTCTAGGCAAGAAACTGGGCTGCATAGGCCTATCTGTTGTCTGGGTAGGCCTCCTCTCATCTGTATGAGTGTGCCTCCTCTCACGGCGAGGAGATCCCCTCACACTACCAATCTCCAAAGGTGATCTATTGTGCCTCCTGTGACTACTGGCAACTAATATGGATGTCTCTCTTGTCATATCTATCTCTTGGCCTATCCAATGCCAACCTGTCCAGAGTAGAGCCCATACGTTCCATGGACTGAATCAACCGTTGTTGGGTGTCTACCATTGCCCTAAGAAGTTCTTTGTCCGGATCCACTAGCTCATCCCGGGGAGGGCTATGAGGAACTTCCTGTCTATCACCCATGGTTTCAGCTCCAACACTTGCCTCAAGTCGTGCTTGTCTTCATGTGTAATACTGTGTGGACCAATCTCTCGTGGTTGCATCAAATCAGAACCCTGCAGGTAGGAGGAACATTGCTCTGATACCACTAAAATATCCCCACTAATATCTTGTTGAAAGCTTAATGGAGAAATTATGAAACCCCAACTGAAACAACACACAAACTAAAAACCAACACTGCAGATCTGAATTTTTAAGAGAAATGCGACTAGGGTTTAAGTGGGAACCCAACACAAATATCACTCAAATACATTTGTTTCAATCATAAACTGATTACAATATTTTTAGAAGCCCAAATATGCAATAAATCTGATTTTTAAAGGTAAATAGTGGCTGCAAAATAACTCAGAAATTTGCATATAAATTTGACTGGAAATACCTCTTTAAACCCTTCCAAAAATTCTGATTTTAATTGCTTTTGATTCCAAAAATGCAGTATAATAAACAACGTACAAAATCAGACCTGGAATGGCTCTGAAATGGCATAAACTGACCAAAAAGTGAGTCGCCCAACTCTAGAAAAATCTGGAAGTCACTGCTGCAATTTATTCTTCAAACAACACTGCTGGAAATGGAAAAATCTGTGAAAAATCTGTAGAATTTCCTGAGTGGAAATCCCTCTCAATGCTCTTGGGGTTTTCGTCCACAAGAGTATAAAAATCCAAGGGTTTTCGTCCTTAGATTTAATTACAAAAAAGCTCAGAGCTCTCAATGCAAAGAGAAGATATCAAATAAAAATCTGGAATGCCTTACAAGCAAGTCGACCTCTCCTTATATAGGAAAAAGGGACCCAAAGTGACCTCCATTGCATCCAATCAGCTCATTCCCCTTTGTTGCACCTCCCTAGGCCAAGTCGCATTTTTTAAAGGGAAGTTTGGCACACTTTTCTATTTTTGACCCCATGGAGCAAGTCGCATTTTCCCTTAGGAATTATAATTAAAATAAGTGTTTTTATTTAAATGCACTTTTCTAAGTTCTATTTTAATGTTAAGTTTATTAATTTATTATATGTGCTTTTATAATGTTACATTTTAATTTTAGCACTATATAATAAAATTAATAAACTTAAATCACCCTTGATCTCACCCTTTGGCCGTCGGGTAGACAAAAATTGGCCAAAGGTCTTCAATAAAATTATTTGAAAAAGAGGGACATTACACAACCTTTCCCACCTTCCGTATGACCTTGTAGGGACCATAAAACCTTGGTTTTAACTTTTCAAACTTTCCCTTTGAGGGAAGATTGTCTATAAGGTTGCAACCTTAGGAAAACCATGTCTCCCACCTCAAAAGACCTCTCTATTCTTCGCTGATCTGCATATAACTTCTGCTGATTTTGGGCATGTGCAAGGTTATCCTTGAGTGCTTTCATGATATCTTGACTCTGTTGTATCAAATCTTTAGCACCCGACACTCTACTATCCAGAAGAACAACATCAACAAATGAGAATGCATCATAACCATATAGTGCCTTAAATGGAGACATACCAATGGACATGTGATAGGAAGTGTTGTAGCAAAACTCTCCCAAATAGAGCCACTTAATCCATGTTGATTGTTTCCCTGTAACAAAGCATCTCAAATACCCCTCTATCCACTTGTTTACAATCTTTGTTTGCCCATCCATTTGTGGATGGTAACTTGTGCTTGGAGTTAGTTCTGCGCTGCAAGATGAAAGAGCTCTTGCCAAAAGGAGCTTAAGAATCTGTTGTCCCTATCACTCACAATATTCTTAGGCAGCCCATGAAGTCTAAAAACTTCCTTAAAAAATATTCCAGCCACTAAAGGCCATCAAACTTAGTGGGAAGAGGAAAAAAATGAGCATACTTGGTCAATCTATCCACCACAACATAGATAACACTCTTACCTTGAACCGAAGGAAGACCAATGATGAAGTCCATAGAAATGCTCTCCCATTTCTGATTTGGAATGGGTAGGGGCTGCAAAAGTCCTGCTGGAAATTCATGTTGTGCCTTGCTTTGTTGGCATATAAGGCACTCCCTAATGTGTTGCAATACCTCCTTCAATCCCTTCCATACAAACTTCTCTCTTACCTGTTTATATGTTTTAAAATACCCTTGGTGACCAGCTAAGGGTGAGTCATGCATGGCTGCTAAAATTCTGCATTTTACCTTAGATTCGGGCACCAAAAGAATTCTATTTTTATAGAGGATGAGGCCATCAATCACTTGGTACCTGTCATCATCAATTTTCCCATCAAATATATCACAAGCAAGCTGATTTTTGGCGTACTCTGTTGTTATATCAGCCTTCCAATCTGCTGCAATTTCACTCATGGAACAACAATAAGGCTTCCTTGACAAAGCATCTGCAACTATGTTCTTTTTCCCTTCACAAACTCAATTTCAAAGTCAAAAGATTGCACTTTGCTTACCCATTTTTGTTGCCTATCATTTAAATCAGTTTGGTTAAGAAAATACCTCAAACTGTTATGATCTGTTTTGACAACAAACCTGCCACAAACAAGATATTGTCTAAACTTCACTAGAGCATGCATGATGGCCAACATTTCTTTGTCATAAATAGAATATCCCTTCTCCACATCCTTAAGTTTTCTACTTTCAAATGCTATGGGATGTTTATTTTGCATCAAAACAACCCCAATCCCATCACCGGATGCATCACATTCCACCACAAAAGGCTTTGAAAAATCTGGAACAGCGAGTACTGGACATGAACTCATTACCTTTTTGAGGTGATCAAATGCTTGTTGGGTTGATTGTGACCATGTGAAGGCTCCTTGCTTTGTCAAATTTGTTGGGGGCTGAAAGTTGTGAAAATCCCTTCACAAATCTGTGATAATAACTACAAAGACCCAAGAATCCTCTTAGTTGAGTCAAAGTAGTGGGAGTAGGCCAATCCAAAATGGCTTGAATCCCCCTTGCATTGATGACATGTCCTAGATATAAGATTTCTTCCATGCCAAACTCACATTTGGATAACTTTGCAAAGAGAGATTGCTGCTCCAAAATGCTTAGAACCATATCCAAATGTCTCAAATGCTCTTCCCATGATTTGCTATACACCAAAATGTCATCAAAAAATACCAAGACAAACTTTCTCAAATGCTCCCTAAAAATGTGATTCATGCATGATTGGAAAGTAGCAGGAGCATTGGTCAATCCAAATGGCATCACTAAAAATTCAAAATGACCAAAGTGACACCTAAAAGTTGTCTTATGTACATCTTCATCTCTTACCTTGATTTGGTGGTAGCCGGATCTTAGATCAATTTTTGAGAAGAAAACAGCCCCATGCAACTCATCAATCCTTGGTATTGGGTACCTGTTTTTGATAGTCTTCTTATTCAACAACCTGTAGTCCACACACATCTGCGCATGGTCCCATCTTTCTTTTTACCAAACAACTGAAGAAGCAAATGGGCTAGAACTTGGCCTTATGTGGCCCATTTCCAACAATTCCTTAATCACTTTTTCTATTTCTTCTTTGAAAGCTCTTGGGTGACGGTAAGGAGATAAAGATAAGATAAGATAATTATATTAAATGTCCAACAAGTGACCACAAAAATAGGTCAATGGGACTGCACCATACAAAGCAGGATAGAAGCAGCAGGGAAAAACCCAAACGGGTCCCCAAGAACAACAAAGAAGAAGAAAGAGAGAACGAAGAAGAAGAAGAGGGGGAGGTGGAGGGAGAGGCCTCGACACCAACCCTCATGACTGTCGCCCAAGGTCACCTAGAAAAGAAACTGGTGATGTGCTGATGTCTGGTGTCAGGGACTGGAAGTTGTCTGAAACACCTATGATCCGTGGAGAGTCGAGATCTCCGGGTGAACCTGGTGTTCTGACGTCCATGAGAAGGGGCCCTTGGCCGTGCAGGTCCATAAATCTCTGGCCTGGGAAGAAGCACCTCTGGTCCTGACAGATCTAGAATGAGAGTCCCCACAAGAGTCAAGTCTCCGCTTGGTGCCCCTCTCCCCGAGATCACAACAAAGAAAGATGTGATCCGTCTAGTAGTAGTCTCCTTGGAAGGTGGATGGAGGACCCCGTCGCGAAGCTTAAGAGCTTCCTGTAAATAGAGAGCGAGACACCTCTGATCATAATACCTGAAGAAGGTCGTGAACGTGGGACGTTCACGGAATAGACAGTGAAACCTCCCTCTGATCTCATAGTAGGTGGGGCATCGGAAAATGAAGTGTTCCTCTGTCTCAACCTCCTGGAGGGAGCAAAGAAGGCAAATCCGCTCGGTCCTATCCAATTGGTGATCACTCTCGACCCGAAGCCTGTGAGAGCCAACTCTGACCTGGCCCAGGGAGATGCGGAGAGCATGTATCCAATGTGATGAGTCCATTGTTGACATCAAGAAAGTGATTGGCGTAGAAGGCCATCTTCGGGCTTAGCACATCGAGGGGTTGGTCCAAGTAACCTGAATGAACTGTCGGTAAATGTCGTCTCTGATGATTCTGTGCAGGTCTTGCTTGCTCGGAAGGAGATGAGCAGGAGCATCCATGGAGTACCTGAAGGGGGAGACGGTCCATGTCGATCCCAATGGATCCAAAAAGACGAGAGACCCCGACATACCAGCAGCGAACACGGCCACTACGGTCAGAGAGAGCAATGGCCTCGAGAAAACCAAGCTCCAACTCAATAATATGTTGAAATCCTCTATCCGGGGCAACCGTGAGGTAAATCTGAAAAAACTTTGCTATGTCTATCCAAAATAGATTGAATATCCACATGATATGATGGCTGCGATGAAAAATCAGAAGTAACACTTACCAAACAATGTGCAGCCCATGCAATCTGCCCTCTAGTAAAAGATCTCTCCATACTTTTGGCGGTCACCACTTGAGGAACTCCACCCCTCAAGCCTTGCAATGTTATTTCCTTGCCTTGGGACTTAAATTTCAGCTCCATGGTTTTATAATTTTGAGTGAACTCACCCAAAGATTGCAGCCATTGAACTCCCAAGACAACATCTGTTTCACCAATACCAATGACATAAAAATCATCACATACCTTATGTCTTCCCAATGTGATCTCAAGTTGAGGGACCTTTTTGTACATGCAAGAGTGTATCCATCCGCCACGGTTACATTGAATCCTTGAAAATCTTCTACTTTCAAACCCATTCTTGTCACCAAGCTCTCATCAATAAAATTGTGAGTAGCTCCACTATCAATCAAAGTTATAATTCTTTGCCCATGAAGAACACCTTTGATATGGAAAGCATGGTACCTTGGTGCTCGGATAAGGTGGCCAATGTTCCCTCCTTGGGACCTTCATTTTCCTCTTTTGTTTGTTCTTCTTCCTCATGATCAACTCCCTCTTCTTCTTCTTCATCATCTGAAATAATCTCAATATAGTGTGTTGCCCCTTTTGGAAGACAATGATGATTAGGAGTCCAAGGATCTCTACAATGAAAACATAATTTCTTTCTTCTAAGCTCATTTCTTGTCTCTATTTCCTTGTTGTTTTTGTTCCAATCTTTCACATCTGATTTACTTTGAAATGGCTTACCTTGCTGCCCATAATTTGGTGTCTTTTGCCCACTTGATGAAGAGGCCTTTGGCTGCCCAAACACTCCCTTTGTGAAAGATCCCCAATAGATCTTTTTGCCCAAAATGAATTTTTCTCCCATCACAAATATAAACACATACTTTTCGATAGCTATGACAATAAAGCTAGGGCAAATCTGATTTAAATAGAGGAAATGCGACTAGGGATTGGATGAGAAACCAATGCAAATCACTCAAAAAAATTATATTCTTTTCACAAATTGATTGCCATATTTTTATAGCCCAAATATATTAAAATCAGAATTTTTAGAAGCCACAAATGATCAGAAATCAGATCTGAAATCTGATTATAAAATTGCTTGAAAACCACTGTGAGAACCCTCTAAAAATTATAAAATTGTTTTGCTTCACTTCACAAAAATCTGTAGATGATTTGACAATAGAAATCAGATTTAAATACCTCAAAGAACATGCCAAATCAGTCCCAAACTGGGTCGATCCAATAGAAGAACTGCTGCAATTTATTTTCCAAAATACCCTCAAAATACATTGCTGGAAATGACTGAAAATCTGATTACAATCAATGGGAATTTCTGAGTGAAAAACCCTCTCAAACTCTTAGGGTTTTCGTCCACAAGAGGTAGAATTCATAAGGGGTTTCGTCCTTAGAATTTTTAATGCAAAAGCTGAAGCTCTATGCAAGAGAAAATATCATATAAAAATCTGCATTATGGAAGAGGCAAGTCAACTTCCCTTTTAAAGGAAAAGGGCCAACAACCAACCTCCAAATCAGCCAATGAGCTCACATGATTTTCCTATCCTATGCAAACATTTAATATTTTCCCATATTAAATGTTTTCCCAACAATATTTCCTCCTAGTGCAAGTCGCATTTCTCTAGGAAAATACATAAATTAATTATGTTTTTATCTTCCCTAGGCTTCATTACTCCCCTTTGGCCCAAGTTGCCATTATCCTTTCTAGGAGGATTAAAATATAATAAATCCCTTTACAATGACTTTTGCCCCTTAAGGCAAATCATATTTTCCATAAGGATTACAATTTATTTTTATTAAGCTAAATAAATTTATATAAGTGCTTTAATAATTTTATTTTATTTTTTTATAGCACGTTATAATAATTTATTATAACTTAAGTCACCCTTATATTTTTCCTTTGGCCATCGGGTTGACAAAATGGGCCAAAGGTCTTTGATTGGAAAAGGGGACATTACACTTTGGCTGCCCAAACGCTGCTGATTTTTGCTGCAGATTTTTACCCTTTGGAACCGCTTTTTCCAAGTCAAATGCTTTCCTAATGGCTCCTTGTAAAGATGGTGGGTTGAATGCTTTCACAAGACCCTTTAGTTGTTCTTCTAACCCTTCCATAAACAACAATACTAACCTCTTTTCGCTAATATTTGGTACCATAATTGAAATTCTTTCAAATTCAAAAATATATTTTTCTAGTGACCCTTCTTGCTTAAGTTGTGCTAGCTCCTTGAAGTACATATCCGGATTTGTCCTATCAAATCTCTCAATCAAACATGAACTGAATTTGTAATGTCCCCTCTTAGAACAATTTAGAAAATGGAGAAGTACTTGTCAAGATTAAGCAAAGAATGGATAAACCCTTTTACTTCAACCTAAAATATCTCAATGTCAGCTATTTCGAACCCAAATGGGGTTGGAACTAGCCAAGGTGGCGGGATAGATTGGAAGAAAACAATTGGAATTCAAACACATTGAAATCTAGATTTTACACAGCTGGAAATTAATTAATAATCACACCCCAATTGCTACATCTTCTAAAATTATTTCCCGCTTAGTGATCCAAGCAAAAATCTTCAAACTTTGGATTTTGGGCCACAAAAATATGAAGAATAATATTTTAAAATCAGAATTTGCACAACCAACACGAAACCCTAATTTTTCCCTAAAAAGTTGGTCGCCCAGCACATTTAGGGCATCAATTCAACTCCAAAAATTATAAAATTACTAACTCCTTATTCCTAATTTTTGTAACCAAATCCAATATTAAACTAAACCCAAACTGCAGATCTGAATTAAATATTAATTAATAACAACCAGATAGCTTTCAAATAGTTGAAATCTTCTAAAATTCATAACTCCTTCAATACTTAGTGTTTTTCCATGAAACAAGATGCAAAATAAACTAGAAATTTAAGGCTTTCCACTGCACTACAGATCTAAATTTTCTGATCAGCCAAACCCCTCCAAAACAGCCCCAAAAAACTGATTTCAAGTCGCTAGGGTTAGAATAAATTATTTAAATTAATTCCAGCTCTTTCTAACCTTCCAACACACCCAAAATATCAACCCTTGCACTGAAATAACAGCTAATACAAATCAGATTGCAGATCTAACTTATTCACCCTCAAAACATGCCAAAATATGACCCAATGCAAGTCGTCATAGCTGGAATAAATGCAGCAGTGAACAGCAGTAATAAAACACCTCAAACCCTTCCAATATCACTTAAAAATGAGCCACAACATGCAGATTTAACCCAATAAATTAATGCACCAACATATAAGCCAAGTCGCCAATCTTAGAATGGAAAAACAATGCATAAACACACTCAACACAAGAGAGCACAATGAAGATAACAATGGAGTCTTCAATATCTTCAACAATGGATCCAAATGAAGCTTACAATGAGATAGCACGATGTAAGAACTACGGCATACATCACATTACTCCAAGCATGGAGTGAAATCAAAATGATCAATCAACATAACCCCACTAGAGGAAATGCAACCTCCTTTTATAGAGTTAAGGGGTGCAATATTCAAGAAGACCTACCTTTCCCTTTTGGAGGAAAAACATAAAATCTCATTATAATAAAGTCTCTAATAAACTAAGACTATGTGCACTTCATTATTTTTAATTAAATAATAAAAGCAACTATCATATGTGCTTATTTAAACTAACTAAAGACTCCCACTTGTAGCGCTAGGCATGCCAACGGGTTACATTCAAATGAAAATAGATATTAGTAATGTCCCAAAAAAGGGGCCATTACAGAATTCCCCAATAGTAGTAATGGAACCATGACCTTGGGTAATCAACCCATGGTACCACCACTCATGTGTTATCCCCTCTAAATGCAAAGTTGCAAATTTGAGGGCTTCCTCTTCATACATAGGATTTAGAGAGAGATATGTATCAAGCTTTTGCAACCAAGCTCTAGCAGAACATTTTTCAGTACCATCAAATGAAGGAAGAGTTACCTTTCCTAACTTTTGTTGGATGTCTCTTCTTGGTGCCTCTTGATGAGCTCTCCTATTCCTCCTTACACTCTTGTTATTTTTTAACTGGCAAAAATCCCTGAAAGGTAGCATATCCCTTACCCTAAGGCTGAGTTGCATATACTCATCACCATAGGCTTCTACATCATCCACATCACTTTGTGCCACTTCCTCAACCGGTTCTTCTCTGTGGAGAAACTTGGCTTTGAAGGTAGGATGTGTAGTATTGGAAGTATTTTTGGTTGCCCCCATGGAGCTTCCCTCTCCCACATTAGTTGCTACATGATTAGTAGTTGCAACATTCCCTTGTAGAGCCATAGCCAAATCACGAATCGAATTGGTAAATGCATCACGCATTTCTCTTTGATTTTCCCTCATGGTTTGTTGCAACTCTCTCTACACTCGGTAATAGTTTCATTCATATAGCTGAGAGCATCATTGGGAGGAGCCCTTTGATCATGTTCTTCCATTGTGCCTTTTTGGAGTGTTCCTTCTGTGATATACTAAGTGGCTTTTTGCTGATTGCATTCAAATCTGATTTCTGAAGATTTCCCTCACAGGATGGGAGGAAAACTTGCTCTGATACCACTGTAATGTCCCCACCAAGATCTGATTGAACTCTTCAATGAAAAGAATGAAACCTAGCTAAAATAACACAAATTCTAAAGGCAAACACTGCAGATCTGATTTTTACTAGAAAATGCGATTTAGGAGGAGAAAAATACCACAAAACACACCAAAAATATGCTCTTTTCTGATTTTTATGGAAGAACTAATTTTTATAAATATAATGCAAATGAAAGCATCAACAATTTAGTCCAAAAATCAGATTTCCAATAGTGAACAATTGCAGATCTGACCTGTACTTGCAGCAGTGAAAAATGGGCTTGAAACCCCAACAAAACACTTGAAAAATATTGGAATAATTTTCTGGAAATGCCCTTGCAACAGCTGATACAAAATAGATTTTTCCAACCTTTGAATTGATGAGAAATTACCCAAAACTAGGTCGCTCCAGCTGCAATAAAGTGATCTATAAATCAGATTTAAAACTGGACTTGCAACACACCAAAAGAGGAAGAGTTCGTTCTTCCTTTTAATTTTCTTGAGGGTTTTCGTCCTCAGAAAATTACAGTAGTAATACTTCAGCTCAAAGCCAAAATAGCAAAGTGTAAAATGGTAGAATGATGCCCAAACAAGTCGACCCCTTCCAATAAAAGAAGAAAGTGACCCAAAAATTACCTCCAACACACCCAATCAGCAAATGGTGTGATTTCTATGCACTAAGCACCCAAACTACATCCCAACCCAAGTCGCATTCTCCTAGAGGGAATAAAAAATTATAATTTTATTTTATTCCTTCTAATTTCCCCATTAACCCCCTAAGGCAAGTCGCCAATGCTCCTAGGATGAATAAAAAATTACATTGGCATCATTATAATACTTTATTAAGTCATATAAATTATTATAATCTATATATATATATATATATATATATATATATATTTACTAATGCACTTTATAATAATTTTAAAATGACTTAAGTCACCCTTATAAATCTCCCTTAGCCGTCGGGTAGACAAAATAGGCCAAGGGTCTTCCAAGATGTTATTCCGGAAAGAGGGGCATTTCAATGTGTAGGGACAAAAAGAAGTATGATTGTCAAACTTTATATTTTAAAGGCACATGACAAAGTGAGTTTGTCCTATTGGCCTTTGGTTTGAAAACGTGGGTCAATATGGTTTTACAGTTTTTTCAATGTTGCAAACATCTCTCGGATCTCCCATAAAAGAAGAGCATGTTTGCCAAACTTTACATGTTGAAGGCACATGACAAGGTCAATTGGTCCTGTTGGCCTTTGGTTTTGAAAATGGATGGGTCAATATGGTTTTATAGTTGTTTCTCAATTTCGGTGAACATCTCTTCCATAAAATGGTTCAAAGCTTCTAGGGAGATCCTTGATCCTACTACGTATTTCTTTTCCCGATGCAAGCTTTGGGGAGTTTCCTTAAGAAAGCTGCAGAAGATGATTAGATAAAATGTGTCAAGCTGCCATCTAGAAATGATACTTTTACTCATCTCCATTTTCTTTATGTCACCCGTCTTGGATGGGACTTTTCTGCCCAAGCTGCAAGACAATTCCAATCCGACTTGATCTCTTGCAGCCTGCTTTAGGACAAGAGGTCAATATGCAAAGATCGGGTACCCATGCAACTTAGGTATAAATATGTTTCTATACAAATAAGTTATAAAACTAGAGGAAAAAAATTATCTGCTGGACCAGGCTGTATCCTAATGTCTTCTGGAAAATTCTACGAAGGCTTCTTGTTTGATTCAATTCGAAGTTGCCATGATAAATAGATGTATCAGGCTGGGTTGGTGATTTTTTTGATATGTAATATAAATTAAGCATCAGCTTGATGAAGCAAGCTGCCCAAAAACTCAGTACATCTCAGGAGATCAACCTGACATCGTAAAGAGTGTGCATTGCAAAAACATTTCTTGTAGTCCCTGATTGATGTGATTTCTTAGATTATATTCCTTTCTCTTAATTCTTAATTCCTTTGGATCTTAAAATTAACAGTTATAAATTTGTAATCATAATTTCCATGTGCATACTCATTCAATCGGTTCTTTTTGATGGCTCTTAATCTATTATTGGTTTTCAGATTTTATTTAGTTGGGATATGAACAATTACATTTAATGTGGAGCAGGTCGTCCCATTCACCCCAAGTGCCGGGGTTCTGGAGTGGGTTGATGGGACACTTCCACTTGGTGAATATCTTATTGGAAGGTATTATGCTATTTTTTATTATAAAATTATATCATTTACTATTGGCTGTATAATATGATGACATGTTTTTTCTTGTTAACATATTTTTATATCTGCCACAGTACTAGGAATGGAGGAGCACATGGGCGGTATAGAAAAACTGATTGGCCCTTCCTTGCATGCCGAGACCACATGATTATTGTAAGCTTATTGCTAATCCGTTATTTATGGGAATGTAATGCTTTAACTATGAATTATATCGTTCTCTTGATCAATTCTTCTGACACGAGATGATAAAATTCATAATTTGCTTTGGAAACCAACTCTTTGTGCATAGCCGAAGGATTGCCTAAAGGGAAGATGCATTTAAGTAT
Organism: Taxus wallichiana var. yunnanensis; assembly: GCA_018340775.1. Taxonomy (NCBI): domain Eukaryota; kingdom Viridiplantae; phylum Streptophyta; class Pinopsida; order Cupressales; family Taxaceae; genus Taxus; species Taxus wallichiana. Next base: position 767,812,753 of record CM031239.1, on the reverse strand, counting down.
ATCCATATCATTTGGAATAGAATATTTATATTAGCTCTGTTTGTAGTCACATTTTACATTGAAATATAATAGTTTCTGGCATCATACCATCACCTCTTGGAAAGAGAGACGACTTAAAATAGTCTCACACACCCACTATTCATCTTATTGTATTGCATAGCCTGTCGCATATCATATTCAAGAGTTATTTTGTGACAATGTTCTATCGATATTCTCATCCATGGTGATCTCAACATTCCTTCTATTTTTCTCATTTGCTTTGGACATACATTATGATTTTATTTAGATCTTTTGATTCTGGATTTTTGGATTTCAGAAGGTACATGTTTGTGTGGTTCTCAAGCTTAATTGATTGAATTCAATCTAAATTCTGATTTATCCTCGCTGGATCTACTGTAGGGAAAGGATAAACGAAAAGCTTTTCAAAAAGTTTGTGAAAATTTCAGGTGACTTATTTACATGTTTTATCCCCTCAGTTACTCAAATACTACATAAATATAGAATATAATTTTTGTGTAACTTGATGGTTGAAGCAGGCCAGTGATGCACTTGTTCTTCCTGGAAAGATTTTCTAGACCAGCTGATTGGTTTGAGAAGAGACTAGCCTATTCAAGGAGCGTGGCAGCTAGCTCCATGGTAACTGATGCATTTTCTTATTGCATTCTTGCCATATAAATTCATTATTCAATCATTAGATTTCAAGGTCGTGAAGCGGAAAATAGAAGACCAGTAATAGCATACAATATTATGATCTGACCTCATCCCCTCTATAACTTATGTATCATACTCCCTGTTCACTACAGAAAGCATTGCACATGCAGTTGCAAATCTAGGGGTCTCAATCCACTAATGCTTCTGATTTTCTTTAATTTGTTTTCCTTTGCATGTTGCCTTCAACTGCTAGTCCTATCTATTATTCTGAGGAATATGTAGTTTTAACAGTTTGCATTATCTTTATATTGATGAGCTATCTAAGAAAGCATGTTTTCATGACCATGGGTTATAGTAATTAAAATTTACAGATATTGATCTGCAAGTAAACCATGACTAGCAAAGTTGAAATATGTTGCCATTCAAGCTTATGATGCTTTTGGTTTGAACTTGGAAGAAACTAAACTAGGTTCTCAAGGTTTAGCCAAGGGATGGAAATTATCATGTGAATGGATGTAAAGCTGTACGGTTGCATCTCTTTTTATAGTAAAATTACTCCTGGGTCCTAGCTATTGCTGTGGACCATATAACATTAAAAATTAAAATGGGGTTTAATAGCACCCTATTAGTGAAAAATAAAATTGGTTCTAGTTCCTTTATCATTGGTGTATGTGCTTTTTTTTAATAGTAGCAATTGAAAAGGCTTTGAAATGTATCCTTGTACCAGCCTTCTATTTTCGATGTTAGGGCACCAGAAAGCCAGTATTTTGTTGACTATTGTAATAAATTATTCCATGATTCATGGCAGTCTTTCTTAGAGGTAAATTGTGCAGTTAATGATGTCAATATCCCTTTTTTGGAGGGCTATGATACTCTCTCTGAGCAAAAAGATGCAAACCTATTGTAAATGAGCATATAAACTTGGACTTGAGGACATCCGTTGTACTATTCAGTAATGAATGTGTGTTTTGGTACATTTTTGTGTTTTATGAATACTCCATTGTCTTTGAAATGACACCCAGAATTCATAAGGCATGGTTGTAATAACTAATATCTATGGAAGAACATAGGAGAAGTTATAATAGGAGACAGCTATAGACAAAATTTAGCGTAGAATTGTTGCACCTAATGCTTTTTATTTATGAATGATCAGGGAAGTGAGATGCAGTTTCTGCATATGTTATAGTATGTAAGTCAATATTAATATGAAATGTGGAATCACTAACATTGTGAGTTGATTATTTTATTTATACAGGTCGGCTACATCGTTGGCCTTGGGGACAGGCACTCCATGAACATTCTCATTGATCAAGCAACTGCAGAAGTTGTTCACATTGATCTCGGTGTGGCCTTTGAGCAGGGTTTAACACTCAAGACTCCTGAACGGGTATTTTACTCGGGGCCTTAATACAATTTGGCTTAGATACAAAGCATTGTATTTTTTTTTTATTGAACATTTTGTTTCACATTGTCATGAATTAAAAATCATATGTAATGAGTGTATTTACTAAATAGCATTAATAATTAGGACCTGTAAAATGAATTGTTGTATCAAGTGTTCAAGGAAAGACTATTAAAATTTGCAAGTTTGTGAGTTTTATTTGGAATCTATGTTTTGGAACAGGTTCCTTTTCGGTTGACAAGTGACATAGTTGATGGTATGGGAGTCACAGGGGTGGAGGGAGTGTTTAGAAGATGTTGTGAAGAAACGTTATCTGTGATGAGAACAAATAAAGAAGCTCTGCTCACTATTATCGAAGTATTGATATGTACAATTGTTCTTTTTAAAAATCATATGTGCAGCTTGAAAACTTATATTTTCGATTCTCATTTGTTATGGACACAAACTTTCTCGCAGGTTTTCATACATGACCCACTTTACAAATGGGCTCTTTCACCACTGAAAGCGTTGCAGCGACAGAAGGTAGATTATGAATTAATAGTCACAGAAATAGTAGATGTTTTCAATCATCCTTTATTTGTTTGTGATATCTGTTATACCGCTGATAAAAAAATTAGTTTAATGATAAGCCCTTGCTCTTTGACAATTGCAACAGGAAAGTGATGACGATGATACTTCCGATGTGGACAGCCCTGATGATGAAAATGAAGGAAACAAAGATGCAGCTCGTGCGCTGATGCGTGTCAAACAAAAGCTAGATGGTTATGAGGAAGGGGAAATGCGAAGCATACAAGGGCAGGTAAGTCATCTTCTACACAATCTCTTCAAATTGTCTCAAAACTGCAACCAGGTTTGGAAGTTGATCTTTTCTCCTACAGTCAACTTGACGTTACTTTTTTTTTTCCAATTTTCAGGTTCAACAGTTGATTCAGTATTCTATGGATTCAGAACGTCTGTCACAGATGTATCCAGGGTGGGCGGCTTGGTTATGACGTTATAACTCTAAAAATATTTAATAATGGCAGCATTGATATTTGACCAGTGTACAGCGGCCTTTTATTGAGATGTACATTTTGAGTCAAAACAGAGGTTAATATGATGCAGTCTCCAATGAGGATGTAATCAATTTTTATTGTAATTTATTTTTCTTTTAGGTTTGTCCTTATTTAATTATTTGATCGGATACAATTGAATTACATGGATATTGGCATCTCTGCTCAAGTACCTGATTACAACATGCTGAGCAAGCACACACCTTAACAAGAGTCTCCTTTGGCTAAACTCCTACAACTAGGGGGATCTATTCGTCAAAGTCACCCAAAGATCAAATTTGGCTCTCTCATATCGGCTATCTCTAGGGATTTGTGCCTTGGTGGATGGCATAACACACCATCATTGGGGATCCATTCCATCAAAGTCACCCAAAGATCAAACTTGTCTCCCATCAGTATCGGCTATCTCTAGAGATTTGTGCATTGGTGGATGGCATAACACACCATCATCGTTACCAATCTGGCTACAACCCCTTCAATTTGTAGTCCAATTTTCACTACATGAAAAACTAAAATGTATATTTTGAAAAATATGTATGCTTGGTAGTTCACTTGTCTTACAAAATTACAAAAATTATTGACTAAGCCAATGCATAAGATTTCATTCTTCAATGTTTTTCCAACATCCTAACAAAGTAAAATTTAACTAGAAAAACATGGGGCGAGAACCCTAGAGGTTGAAATGTTTGACTTGGTTATCATCTTAATATCTTTGGCTGAAATTAAACCAACAATAAAGGTATAAAACTTTGATCTAAATATAAAATTTATCAGACTACCATAATATGAGCACTTTGGATTGATAAGGAATATCTTTGAAAGCATATTCGGGCATATATGTTTGGAAATATGGTGTGTAGGAGGCTCATGAGCTATTTGTCCATGTACCTTTAGTTATTTTGGTGTCACTAAATGTTGAAAATGTAGGAGTCCTTTTTAAGGAAATTGCAATTACAATTGCTATGTGCGAAGTTAAAGTCTTCATCCTTTTTCTCTAATAAAAATTTTAAGGACTCGAGTAAGAAAAATGGCAAACGATTATAATGGAGTTGAGAGGTGCTAAGGTTCAAAAGGGTGGAAGAAAGGAGGCACCGGGAAGAAGAGTGTTTCCAAATTTGTGAAATCAGGGCTTCAGTTTCCAATTGTGAGACTCGAAATATATCCGAAAAGGGTCACTATGCCAAGGAGTGGGTGTTGGCACTCCCATTTACTTGGTGGTTGTCATGGATTACTTGGCGGTAGAGGTGTTGGCATTGGCTAAAAATGCCATCGGGATAACAAGAAGCGCAAAATTATCCCAAGGCAGCTCCTACTTGCAATCAAAAATGACAAGGAGTTGGGGAAATTGTTGGGTGGCATTACCATTGCCTACGGTGGAGTGTCGCCAAACATTCACTTGTTATAACACAACAATGAAGTAGCAAGCAAGTCATTTGTTTAACAAAATTACAAGTAGAATATTTGGGGTACGAAATATAGGGTACTAGTTTTTAATTTTTTCCATATGTAGGAAGAATTGTCTTTGGGATCACATAAAATGCCATGTAGTTGATATTAAGAGGAAAATGTAGTAGAAATAGGGATTCATTGTTAGTCACAAACTATGGCTCCGTAGTTTACTTTAGACGTTGGATAACTTTGTCAAGGGCCATGGGAGTGAGAATGTCATCCACATGTTTGACCAAATGTTTGGATACCAAATGCTTGATGAATTTACAAGTGAAAAACCCCCTACTAAGTAGAAAATTGAGTTCCAAATTATGGTTCGTCCCACCTATGGAAATACCTTTTGTCGTCATGTTCACACTTCAAATTACGTGGCAGATCTCAAACAAGAAATGGAGCAGAAACTTGGATCCTAGTTGACCACTATCATTTCCTTTATGGGGGCAAACTACTATAGGATCATTTACCTTTGTGATCCTACAATATTGGCAAGGATTCCATCATCATCATGGTGATGCAATTATGTGGAGGAGCCTTGGGATTCGGGAAGCCCTCCTCCCTTAAGTTGGGTTTCTTTAAAGAGGTTGTGGAAAAACAAACGGGATCCAATCTAAATGTTCAACAACCATCTTTAGCATACATCGTGGAGCACGAGGTTGTGGCATTGTTTATGGAATTTCTTGAGGGATAAGTGGAGACTCGCCCAAGAATATTTAGAAAAATCAATGATAATATGCAAATTCAATGGGCTTTGGCCATCCACACAACCCCTGCATAGTGGATCTTTTCAGCATGGACAAAAAATTGTGAGATTTATCTATACTCTAAAGGTTTTCTTCTTGTTTTGTTTGGGGATCATCGGGACTATCAAAGAGTCCTTACAGATAGACCACGGTTTTGGGGTAATGTGGGATTGTTCTTTATCCCATGGTTCCCATATTTTGATCTAAATTCTCTCTCAATGACTAAAATGCATGTATAGGTTCGGCTCCCCAATTTCCCTCTACATTTCTATCCTTCAAAAATATAGGTGATGCTTTGTGCATCAACATCAAGCATGATGACAAAAGAATTAAAGAAGGATTGAGTAGTTTTACCTACATTTGTGTGGAAGTAGACCTTAGTAGGGGCTTACCAAATAAATTAATACTCAAATGGGGTTCAACATATTAAAGGATCGAATTATGAAGATATGGCTTTTTGATGCCACATGTCAACTCCCGGACATCTTTAAGCTATATGTCACAAAAATAGAGTTCATCCACTTAGTAAAAAAGGGACAAAACCAAAGCCCAAAAGATGGAGTGCTCCAAAACCATAAGTTGATTCTAACAATGGTGGTCGTGGTGTAGACATTCAACATTTAAGAGAAGTGGGAGAGACTTCTTCAAGTGAATCGATTGTCAATAAGAGACTAGTGGGCCTATACAATTGGACAAAGAAGAGGAGTAGATGGCCTCGTTGGGGTTGCCTCGAGAGGAGTCATTGTCATGAGGGTTGATGAGGGGAAACGTATCAAAAAGTTTAGACTCGGATAAGGAGCTAAGGACAGTCCAATTTTGAATACTTGATCTCATACTCTCATGGTTATACAAATTCAAAGTTGTAGATTGTCACAAAGGAACCCTCTCAAGAGGGGGAGGCAAGAAGTTAAAAAAGGCAAAGGGGAAGATTGATGTTGATTTGGGGCATTAGTCCATAATCTTTTTGGTCTTTTCTGCTAACTTTTTGTGGTCCTTTGGTTGTTTCTTTGGATCTAGTTGTTTTGATTTGGTTTGGTACATGTTGTATGTGATCTTTAGTGGTTTATCGTTTTACTTTGTTGAAGGTTATAGGATCCTTTCAAAACCCTCACCATTCATCTAATAGGAAAAAGAAGGCAAATATATGTATTGGTCAAAAGCAAAAAAATGCTTAAATAGGTACAAGTCATCAAATATGTTTACCAACATGGAATTTTGTGTGAATTTTTAATGGTATAAGTATGCTAATCATGAATCTCAATTGTATCATTGCACTAAGTAGGAGTTGACGGTTTCCAACAAAATTTGTTTGTGCAAAAGAGTACATATGTAAAGAGCCAAAAGATATAGTAACAAACTTAATAAAAGCATGTCAAAAATATCCAATATTTTCTTCTCTTGGTTTTTAAGTGCTCCACAATTCTAAGAAATGCACAAATCATGTTTTTACTTTTTACCTCTAGAGCATGAAGATCAATTGGTAAGGTGGAACACTCGTTAAGTAACCCATAGTTTGGTATCACTATGGGATCCACCACGTAATTAAAAAAATCGTGTGTTTGTTCTCATTATGTATTCAAAGTTGTTAGCCATACCCAATGCATATAACATATACGTTACAAAAACATTTTAAAAGACATAAGAAAGTGTATCTAGACTAACTCGACAACTTTAATAAAAAAACAATAATGTTGAGTGAAAAAGACTTAAACAGACTTGATCAATAATATCTAGTAGAATAAAGGGTTTGGGCACACATTGCAAAGGTAACACATTACCCCAATAACTCTAAGGTCCCTAGTTTGATCCCCACAAGTATACCCATGCCTAAATTGTGGGGAAAATGAAGGAAGCATTAGATACGGTTGGAGTTGTTTACACTCTAATTAGATCTATGTTATAGAAAGTACACAACAATAAAGAAAATGTAAGGGTTTATAATAGGAGATTATTATGATCTAATTAATTCAACGTCAACTATTCATAACTAGAATAGTGCATTGATACTTGTAATGATTGATAAAATAATAAACAATAGCTTAAATACACAATAAGAGAAGAAGACTTTGTTGCATAGGTTAGAACAGAGAAACCAAGATGCATGTAGACAGTGGAAAAGGCACATCGTAGACCGGAGATGCTTCATCGTGTCTTCTAGAAGTGGAAACTAGGTAGGGTGGGATCGCATGAACTTTTTGTATGGCCTAAACTAGATTTGTACAATCTTGACCTCGAGTTGTACGATCTTGGATTTTTAAACAATTAGGATCTAAAACTTCTTGTGTGCTTCGCTTGCCTAGAAATGACATTTGTTATATGTCACTCTGCTCGCACAACCTTGAGATGACTTGTAATCACTTGTATTAAAGTAGAAATCCTAAAAATCTGCAAAACCCTTCATCAAAACATTAAAAACTAAAAGGAGAAATCATGTGTGTGGTGAGGTTGGATTACCCTTGGCGGTTAACCCCGGTTGCTAAACCAATCCAAGTATTGCACTCCATACCCTTGTGTGGGATCAAGCCTCATGCGCCTCTCCTAAGTACTTGTGTAAGTGTGAGTGCGAATCGAGTGACCCCTTAAGGGTGCTCTCGTGTCTTATATACATAGTATAGAATGTACATAGTGCAAAAGTATTGTGATGTGATGTGCCTCGCTTACGTGACGTAACCCTTTATTCTTTAAAACCCTTTGGCAATGTTTAGAGAGACTTTGTTCTTGGTAAGATATGAGTTTATGAGCTTTGCATGCTTGAAAAGAAGGATGTTGGACTTTTTACTTAGACGAGTGCTTCGGACTGTAATATGCCTTGCTCTTATTGATGCGCAATTGATTTGCGCAGATTGAAGGATCTTTGATTGTTTTTCGATTGATATTTGCAATAGGAGCTTGTAAGAGTGTTAAGTGAGTTATAAAGTGACATTGACTTGTTTATATAGCCTTCGTAGGTGAAATATTCTAATAAGGCCAACCCTAAGAAGATGAAATAAACCAATAGAGATATTCACATTGAAAACGTAATCGAAGAATGCAAAGGAGTAGGGTGTACATGTTGGCCAAGACCGGACCCCAAATGCAAACCAAAGTGTATGGTCATGGACAAGTGATCCATAGGGATCCAAAATGACTCTACTTTATCAAATCAACCAACACGAAGAAGAAAAAAATGATACGTGGAGGTTCTGTCTATTTAGTGACAAGACCGCCGCCCTGCAGGGCGGCGGTTATAGAACCGCCGCCCCACCAAAGCGGTGGTCCTGGCTCTTGCGGACAGAAAATAAAATATGATGCAAATAGTCCCAGAATTCCAAAAGGTGTTCATGTCTCTTCTTCAACATGACCTTTCCCATTCTCCAGTGTACGGAGAACATGAGAAAGGCTATAAATGCATGTTATGGAAGAGAACAAAGGCATCGAAGCATGAAGCAAGTGAGTAAGAAGCTCTTAGTGTTGGAATTGTGATTTGTAGAAGCAAGGAGTAATTGAGACAGAGCAAGCAAGTAACTGGGAGGAAGTGTGAGATATTATCTACTTCTCTTTCATACTTATTGTAATTTTTGTACTTATTATTGAATTGGCCAATAAAAGTGGGAAGAAAGAGCAATTGCCCTTCCCAACTGGTTTTTCCTCCTCTGGAGGTTTTCCAGGATAAAATTGTTGGTGTATGAGTCTATATTCTTTCCTTTTCTGCAAATTGTTGATTCTAAGCACAAGTATAATTCATTCACTAGCTATCTCTGTTATTTTCTAATAGAAAGTAGAACAACAGCGATTAATTGTGATTCTGTGGATAATTCCAAAGTTGAAGAGTTTACAGATCATTTTGGTATCAGAGCTAACAATTATCCAGGACTGTGGTATTTGTTCTTGGATTTGTATGACAGTGACGAGATCTAAAGGCAAAGAGGCTTTACCTTGCGATCCAGAAATTTCTACAAAGAAGTGGAAACAGAGAATTCGGGGACAAATGGAGGAAGAGAACTTGGTCCGTAGAATCGAGATGCTGGAGACCATGATGGATAGGATGTTTAGAAGGCAAGAAGAGCTTGCTGATTTACAGAAGACAACTTCTGTCAAACAAGACTCCATGGACTTAGTGGTTCGGGGCTTAGCTGAAAAGTTTGGCATAGGAAGGAGCCACCATGAGGAAAATTATGGGGAAGAGCATGAAGAAGAGACTTCTAACACAAGAGAAAAGGTAAAATCTGATCATACTCCTTTTAAAGTTGAAACGAAAGTTGAGATTAAAAGCTTTAAAGGACAAGTAGATGCAAAGTTGCTTGATAAATGGTTAAAACAATTAGAAGTCTACTTTAGCGTCCATAATGTCACTAAGGCATAGAGGATCACCTTTGCACATCTCAAGATGGAGGGACATACTCTGGTTTGGTGGGAAACCCATCTAGCCACTTATGAAAAGAAGAAGCATCCTATTGTGAAATCTTGGCAAGAATTTAAAGAATTACTTAGAGCTAACTTCTATCCTATTGGCCATAAGACTGACCAAATGATTAAATGGTAGTATTTTAGACAAGGCAGTGGTCAAAGTGTGCAAGACTATACTACGGAGTTTCGGAGGCAAGCCATGTTGCTTAACATGGACTTGGAGGATGAGGATATTCTGACCAAGTACTTGGGAGGACTTCACACTCACCTTCGAAGAAAATTCATCTCCACAAAGCCCAAAGATCTCAACAAAGCATGCGTACAAGCGTACTACATAGATGATGAAAAGAAGCAAGGAGAAGCAGAGCCAAGGGTAAAGTAGTCAAAAATCAGCAGAATAGAGAGTTTGGGCAAACAAGTAACAAGGGTAAGTGGAAAGGGAAAGGTAAACAAGCTGCCACTACTTTGAATACTTGTAAAGATCCCAAGAATTTTTGCAAGAATTGTGATATCAATGGTCATACTGACGCTACATGTTGGAAGTTGCATCCAAAGTTACATCCGAAGAACCGAACCAAGGATTCAAAGAAATCCATGGCAGCTGTGAAAACAGAAGGGGAGGTGGAAATCGAAGATGACTCTGATGTAGACGAGAGGCTTGGATGCATGGCCACCAACATAGACAACCAGGAAGAGGAGATGAGTAGACTATTCCATATCAAAATCCAAATCAAGAGAACTAAGGTAAATGCTTTAGTTGATACCGGTTCTCGGTCCTAACTTGATTTTGAAGTAGTTGTAAAGAAGTTTGGTCTTGAGACTTACGAGCATCCTTTGGGTTGGTTGAAGAAGGGTGTTGAAATTCGGTAACAAGAAGATGTAAGGTCAAGTTTGGGATAAATTCCAAATATATTCATGTTTTTTGAAGGCGACGTTACTCCACTTGATGCATTTGATGTTGTATTCGGGAGTCCTTACTTGTATGTTAGGGATGCTATATTTATGAGGAGGGAAAACCGGTGCGAGATGGGTCAAGGATGGGATCAACTACAACATCCGGCACACCAAAGAAAGACACGGGTTACTATGGTGAGTGCTAACCAAGCAAAACGACTTATTCAGAAAATCACAATCAGTTTTGTTTACTTTTATTAAAGGATAAACAAGATGGGGTAGAAGTTGCAAGAGATTTCTAACTAGGGAAAGCATGATTTGGATAGTATTATTCAGTCTTTTCAGGAAGTATTTCAGGCTCCTAGCGGGTTACCACCAAAATGGGAAGTAGAGCATGAGATTCTATTGCCAGAATCCCCTCTACCGAACATCGGGTTGTATAGGAAATCCTTGCTTGAGAGTACTGAAGTAAAGAAACAACTCTAGGAACTACTAGACCAAGGGGTGATATGTCCGAGCACCTCACCATGTGGTTCGCCTATCGTGATGGTGCCAAAGAAGGATGGTTCTTGGAGAATGTGCATTGACTACCGTGCTTTGAACAAGATCACCATAAAGAACAGATATCCACTTCCCCGCATAGATGATCTCTTGGACCAGCTTCAACATGCCAAATTTTTCACGAAGTTGGATCTCAAGTCAGTTATCACCAAGTCAGAATGAAAGAGGAGGATATATAAAAGATTGCCTTCAAGACAAAACAGGGTTTGTATGAATGGTTAGTACTTCCTTTTGGGTTATGCAATGCACCCGCTACATTTATGATATTGATGAATGATGTATTGCGGGATTTCATAGATTCATGTGTCATTGTATATCTAGACGATATCTTGATTTTTAGTGCCACGTGGGAAGAACATCTAACTCATTTGTAGCAAGTCTTGTAAGTTCTCAGGGAGAAACAATTGCTTTGTAATATGAAGAAATGTGAATTTGCCAAACAATCACTTGTCTATCTTGGGCACATGGTTGGAGGAGGAGAGCTACAAGTGGATCCAAAGAAGGTGGAAGCCATCACTAATTTGCCAACACCAACATGAGCCACGAAACTAGAATTTTTGTGGGGCGATAAGACATGCGGAAGTTCATTCCGGCTTCTCCGTGATTGTAGCACCTCTACGCAAAGTGGCAACAAAGAGTAAGAGTTTTGACTGGGTAAGGAACAAGACAAATCCTTTGAGTTATTAAAATACAAGATTAGTCATGCTCCAATACTTGCTCTTCCTAATTTGCAGCAGCCTTTTGAAGTAGAGACATATGCCAGTGATTACGCCATGGGCACAGTGTTGCTTCAAGGAGGTAAACCCGTATGTTATCATTTTGAAACTTTCACTTCACCGAGTTAAAGGAATGTATGCACTAGTTCGGAAATTAATAAATGGAAGCATTATTTGTTGGGTAAAGAAACTATTGTGCACACTGACCACAAACCTCTCCAATATTTGCAAGCACAATCTAAATTACAACAGGAAAGGCACTACAAATGGATGGGGTTCCTTCGACGGTTCCATCCATCCGGTGATTAAATACAAGAAGGGTAGTACAAACTTGGTGGCGGACATGTTGTCTAGGCCACCCACACAGAGAAGTTTTCTTGTTTGGCCACTATCTCTCAGATCGAGCCCTTCACGAAGGAAGCTTACAGAGAGGCATATGCCCAGGACAAAGACTTTGGGGTGACATTTCAGCAGTTGCAGTCCCAAGGGGCTGAAAAGACAAGGATTAAAGATTGTTATCTCAAAGACGGGCTGCTCTACTGATGGGGAAAGCTTTGCATGCCAAAGGAAGAGCGAATTCTATTAATGAGGGAAGCACATACCTCGAAATTAGTGGGACATTTTCGGTGTTGGTAAGACCCTAGCCCACTTGCAAAGGTATGTGTATTGGCCCAATATGCAAGAAGAAGTATCAAAATTTATATGGGGATGTAAACTTTGTTATACTAGCAAGCCTAAGACTAGGAAGGAAGGTTTGTATATGCCTTTTCCAGTACCTACTCGTCTGTGGGAGGACATTTTTATGGATTTTGTAGGAGGATTACCTATGTCTAAACATGGCCATGACTATCTCTATGTTGTTTTTGATAGATTTAGTAAGATGTGTATTCTTATGGCATGTAAAAAGACAGTAAAAGCACATGAGGCGGCAGATCTTTTCTTTGCTAATGTATGGGTGTATTTTGGTTTGCCAAAGTCTATTGTTTCTGACAAGGATTCCAGGTTCTTAGGGAATTTTTGGACTACTTTGTGGGACAAGATGGATACCAGGTTACAGAGGAGCACAACTTTCCATCCATAGACAGATGGACAAACAGAGGTGGTAAATAGGACTTTGGTACAGTTGATCAGAGGGTATAACAACAAATACCCAAGGACTTGGGATGAGTCCTTAGCCTACATTCAACATTCCTATAACCGGCAAAGTACACACATCCACTATGAAGTAGCTGTTTGAAGCATGCTTGGGATATCTACCTACAAATCCGCTAGACATAGCAGTTGGGCAAGCAGGATGAGGATGAGACATGAGACACAGAGGTGACTAGAGAAAACAAATTCATTGAGAGGATCCGGCAAATCCATCTCAAAGTCAAAGAACAACTAGAGAAATCTCAAGCTAAGTACAAAGCTAGGCACGATCAACATAAGAGGGAACATAAGCTTCATGTTGGAGATAGAGTTTTGCTTTACTTGAGCAAGGAGAGACTACAAGGTCAAGCACGGAAGCTCAAGCCACTACGATATGGGTCCTTTACCATATTGGAGCAGGTTGGAGAAAATGCCTTTCGACTTGATTTACCGTCATTTATGAGGATGTACTCTATAGTAAATTGTGAGAACTTGCACCTATATGAGCCATCCATGCTAGATGAAGATGAAGTACTATAGTTGCTACCTTCTATTGAGGATTACGTCTTGGACTCATGAGGTGAATTGGAGGAGGATGTAGTGCTGCAAAGAGGTTAGAGAGACTAGGAGAGGTCCACAGAGTCTTGGCGATTAGACCGAAAGGAAAGACACCAAGGGAGGCCCAATGGTACTCGAAGGAGCAAGTGAGGGAATTATTTCCTCATCTACTCCCCCACTAAGCTTTTGTGGGACCAAAAATCCTAAGTAAGGGAGGTGTGATCCATAGGGATCCAAAATAACTCTACTTTATCAAATCAGCCAACACGAAGAAGAAAAAATGATACACAAAGGTTCTGTCTGTTTAGTGACAGGACCGCCGCCCTGTGCGGGCGCGGTTACAAAACCTCCGCCCCACCGGGCGGCGGTCCTAGACCACCGGGTCTGCATTGGGCGGTGGTCCTAGCTCTTGCAGACAAAAATAAAATATGACGCGAACAGTCCCAGAATTCCAAAGGGTGTCCATGTCTCTTCTTCTACATGACCTTTCCCATTCTCTAGTGCACGGAGAACATGAGAAAGGCTATAAATGCATGTTATGGAAGAGAACAAAGGCATCAAAGCATGAAGCAAGTGAGTAAGAAGCTCTTAGTGTTGGAATTGTGATTTGTAGAAGCAAGGAGTAATTGAGACAGAGCAAGCAACTGGGAGGAAGTGTGAGATGTTATCTACTTATCTTTCATACTTATTGTAATTTATGTACTTATTATTGAATTGGCCAATAAAAGTGGGAAGAAAGAGCAATTTCCCTTCCCGACTGGTTTTTCCTCCTCTGGAGGTTTTCCAGGATAAAATTGTTGGTGTATGAGTCTATATTCTTTTCTTTTCTGCAAATTGTTGATTTTAAGCACAAGTATAATTCATTCACTAGCTATCTCTGTTATTTTCTAATAGAAAGTAGAACAGCAGCGATTAATTGTGATTATGTGGATAATTCCAAAGTTGAAGAGCTTACAGATCAACGGGAGGACTACGGTGCAAAATAGAATGTTGTGTCATGATGTATAGGGATTGTTTACTACTTTTATTTTATAATATATTTCAAATTGATCACGAAGCATAGTGTAATGATGAGAAAATACTCCAATGATGAAAGTTGAAATGACCATGTCCGGAGTATAGCAAAGTGTAAAATGACCCTATCTCAAGTATAGCACTCCTGCACCTAAAATGACAACTCAACTTTCATCATTTACTACTTTAGTTGTAGGAATGTTATACTCAAACAATGAAATTTGTCTTGTCCAGGATGATTTTGGGATTTTTGGGAGGAGTTTTGGTGTCCCCAAGATTTCACCTAGAAATCTGGGACTACCCTTTTTAAATTTTTGATCTTTTTGAGCAAAGGGTCATGTTTTTGCTTTTTTTTTTTGCTTTTTGCTCTTTGTTTTTGTTTTTTTGTTTTTGTTTTTTGCCTTCGGTTGCTAGCATTGCTCAAAGGTATCTCCAGGAAGTCATAAAGCCACATTCGCCAAATACCCATATGCAAAAGCTCACTCAATTCCCTTCCGAAACCTAGTCTGGTTTTATAAAAGCTTTTACTTATTTTTATATTAAATAAGTAAAAGTTCATTTAAAAATAGATTGAGCTAAAATTGGGAAATTTAGGTTATATAAAGCACTTTACCCCATCATTATTACCACACCAGTATTACTTTCACCTCAAAGTGGAGCATTCACCCGGGGAAGAGTTTTTACAGATTAGCTAATTGGAGAGATTTTTCGAGCGAGTCACCCTGACTTCTTTCGAGCATTTTTTTAATTTATTTCTTGTGTTTTGGTTTTTCTTTGTTTTCCATTTAGCAATCCCCATAGCCTTTTATTTCTTCCTACGCCTTGGGTTTTGAAGAGCTCCCCATTGTTTTTCATTGCAAGTCAACTTGTCCCAGCTGTAATTAATCATATTCCCACAAGTATTCAGGCCAAATCATGGTTTTTCAGGCATGTGCAAAGTCAAGTCACAATTTTTAAGAGGCAGAGGTTTTCTTTAGTGCAAATCGTGGTTATGAGAGTCCTTGTCTTATTTGTAGAAGAAAGCATCATCCCCATCTAGTATCCACGCAACTTTTGGGAATGTGCGTAATTATTTTTAAATAAAGAGAAAATCACTTAAACCAAATTGTGGATGCTTGTGGCTTGGTCTTATTTTTTGAAATCATCCTCTCCCTTCGAATCCACACAATCTAGCCTCCTTGGTATCCACGCAATTCAAAAGCACAAAAGCAAAATCACTTAAACCAAATCGTGGATGTCCAAGCTATTGTCTTCTTTTTGCAAAACATCCTCCCATCCAGTATCCACGCAGCTTTTGGGAATGTGCGCAATTGTTTTTAAATAAAAATAAAATCACTTAAGTGAAATCGTGGATGTCTGAGGTTGTGTCTTATTTTGTGAAAGCATCCTCTTTTACCCGAAACCACACAATCCTCCTTCTCTAGCATTCACGCAGCCTATTTAATAAAAAGCAAAAACATTCAAGGATTTGCGTGGTTTTTGTGTCTTTGTCTTCTAAATTAAAAGCATCCAATCAGCCTTCTATTCACACCATCCTCCTTCCCTTGTATTCATGCAATTTTTGAAAGCAAAGGAAAATCATTTAAATGCTTGCGTGGAGGGTCAAAACCTTGGCTTCTAAAAATTGCATGTTCTGCAAAGCATCCACCTTCTTCCAAATCCACATAGTTTTTGGCTATGAATTTAAAAAACCTCTTAAAAGGCATTGCATTGATATTTATTACCTTGGCTTCTAAATTGTTTAGCGTCCAAGCATGCAGACATCCTTGCATCCCCTCTAAAAGCCCAAATGCAACCACTATAAATGCATGCAATCTCCCAGTTGAGCCCACTTCTCTTTGCTTGCATCCAAAGTAATTCCCAGAATTTACAACTGCCCATATATATAAATAAGAGGGTGATGAGTTGCATATTTGTCTGAATTGTTTACAGGAATATTTCACTTGTGCACATACTTGTGAGAAGAAAGTTGAGGCCAATGTCGGATACATTAAATATATCTTGAATCGGGAGAATTATTTGCGAGTCTTATACACACAAATATCCATATTTCGCAAATCTGCAAAAGCTTAGATAAAAGTGGAAAAAGGGAAATCTCAGGCAAAAGAAGGTTCAGACAGAATGAAGGGTGATGACAAAGGTTATCCAGCTGAATCAAGCATAATGTCCAAACTTGCTTTGAAGTGAGTGATACAGACATGGGGCACATGTCTATCAATGAATTAATTGACAGATCAAGGGCAAGAATGAAGTGTTGCAGTTGGAATAACTTCTTTCTTCTTTCTTCTCCTTTTTCTTATTTTCTCGGACAAAAATTGTAAAGATGAAGTAATTGGGTTAAAAGCCATTTCTTCAAGTTGTTTGAAAAGTCCTTTACTTAAGAATAGGTGGCAGACATGCAAAGCGTTGATTTAGTCTTCACTTGAAAATCATGCGTGTCATGTAAAGAGAAATTCTAGAAGAAAGATTCCCAACTATTTCCTTTTTCATAGCTTCCACATGCGGAAATCATTGAAAGTTTCCTATTTGTATTTTCCCTCTATGCACTATAAATAGAGGAAGAGGCCTACGGGCTAAGAATCAATCATCAATAATCAGAACTTGTTTAGCAAAGGCTTTTGTAACTAGAGCATTTTTAAGATTTCAGACTTTGTGTTGGAACCCTTGATGTGATTTCTGTAAAAGTTGGGATTGAATAAAAGGTGGATTTTTGGAGAACTTTTGTCTATAGTGCTTTGCTGAGTACTTCTATTCAAAGGTTTTAGATAAACTTTGTGTTATCTTAGATCTAGGCTAGAAGTTATTTCTTTCCCTTATTGTTGAATGTTGTGATTTCTCTGTTTATTTACTTTGTGTGGATGAGACAAACTCTGATAACTATTTGTTGATTCAGCACATCTTCCTTCCTTCTTTCCATGCTTATATTTTTCCCCCTTCTGCAAATATTCCCAACACACGGCTACTTACTTACTTGCTGCAAAATTACCCAATTGTGGTTCACGAGCTGAGGAAATTAAAGTAAAACCCCCAAAAAGTAGTTATTAGGATTCACCACTGCAAATAGATAGACATCTTACATGGGAGCTTCACCGTTAAATGAAGGAGATTTATCTCATGACTGCCTAGGTTTTACGTTGTGCATAAAATCTAGCCAACAAGTTTGGAAGCAAAAATTAGTCATTGGGAATATCTTGGAATCCTCTACATGATGGACTCATAGATTTTGTTCCAAGACTCTACAACCGCCCATTCAAGTCGAAAGTGAAATAAACCCTAAAAATCAATCTGCATAAATAATTGGCTCCTAAAAGTTATTTGAATGATCTCAACATGTGTGTTGGAGTCAAAATCATTTAATTTTTGACCCAAAAACACCCTTCCATACTCCCGAGGTGGAAAAACACCCCTATTCTAAAATAGAGTTGGCGGATGACATCAGCAATTCAAAAAAACCTTGGCAGACTTTTGAGCATGTCATGTCCCCTTGGATTTTCCCTTAGGTGCAAGGGGACATGGGTGGCCAAAGTGCATCCCCATCCATTCATATTGTTTCGTCACTTAAATTGCAACTTGGAGTGTTAGGTGGTGTATTTGTGTGTTTCACTTGCCCGTGCCCCCTCCCCATGATGAGCTAACCCCATGGGGCACTTGGAAGCATGTCATGTCCCCTTGGATTTTCCCAAGGCACAAATGGGATAAAGGGGAAACTAAATTGTGTTCCCCGTGTTGGCTCACTCCTCGCAACTTTTGTACCTAGGCACCTCACAACTTGCATCTAACATGTCCCCTTCTCTTGAGTTGAGACCCATGACACATTTTACTACCCATGTTTTCTTGTAACATTGTCCCCAAGGTAAAAAAGGACATGGGGGACACAAAATTACGTTCCCCCATGAAGCCCTTCCTCTCGCAACTTTCCCAACACATCTTTTGCACATATGAACATGTCAACTTGCATATCACTTAACTCCATGTCCCATCTCATGATCGAGACCCCATATGGCACACTTTTGAGTTGGTGGTGTCCCCTTAGATTTCACTAGAAGTAAAAGGGACATGGGGTACATGAAAGTGTGCTCCCCATCCTTCCACTCAGCCCTAGTCAAGTGAAAAAATAATTTTAAGCCCTCAGAATCCATTTTCAACCCCTGCATCTCATTCACACCGAATAAGAAGATGTCACTTGGAATCATCGGTGGAAAGCACACTTCTCTACTCCCATTGTCCCCTTGCACCTTTGCACCCTACTTTTTAGGGTGCAACCACACTCAAACCCATCTCCCAACCCCGGTTTATCTCCATGGTTAAAGATGAGTTCAATGTTGCAAAGCAAATGTGAATAAATCCCTCCTCATGAAAACTTAATCACTTTTTGAGCTTCAAGGTGCTCTATTTTCCCTTCAAAACTCCATTGTTGCACATTGATGTTGTTGGAATTCTTCAGAACCATCAAGCTTAAGAAAGGAATTGTGCCCATATCTCCAAAATAATGCATCGATTTCCACCAAATATAATCAATGCACTCCTTCCAAAAATGCCTTCAAGTTGACTATAAGAGAACTAACCGTTGATGCTCATGTACAATTTACAACATCCGTTTGAAATTTGCAATCCCTAGAGTTACCTTTTCGAGATCTATGGAGTTATTACAAATAAAAATCCTCGAAAACTAGAGCGGAAGGTACTAAGACAAAACCGAATATTTTGAGACCATATTGTTACAAAATATTGTGTAACATTATTATATTAGTGTGTGCAAATAATGAGTTGTCTTGTACAACTCAGAGATAAAGAATGGTTGAGTGAATAATGGGATAGTTGAGTGATCTTAGGAGTGTGTTGAGATGTTGTAGGAGAGTTAATATGGATTGATGTTGACTCCTTCATTATAGGATCAAAGAAAGCTATATATGTAATACTTCTATAATGAATAGACATCCCGAATGTTTTCAACTCTAAATATATTATTTCGGTGTATTGTTATCTGGTTTGCCATGCTTAAACTCTGATCAATTTAACATTTTGGTATCAGAGCAGGGATTCCAGGATGAGAGTCTTTGAATAAAAATTTCTCATCGCAATGTCCACGGCCTGGTAAGGTGGATATACTGATTGCATCATCCTGCGTATTGGAGCATTCTGCCGCGAATTGAATCGTTCTGCGTGCACATTGCATAGTTGTTTGTGTGTATTGCATCGTTATTCCGGTAACTCTAATTGGCTTGTGTATTGTATCACCGTTTTGGTAACTCTGCATTTTTTTATTTTTGCCATTTTTGGACATAATGAAAAAACACAAAGCATAAAAAAAAATTTGCCATTTTTGAAAAGGGTCCGGAAAGAAGTTGAATTTAGAACTCGTAAGCACGATAACTTTCAGCTGATAACTCGGATTGAGGTATCATTTTTTAAAATGTGTATTTTTTCAAGTTCTACGCATTGATCCTATTCTTTTTGCTGCTGGATAAAAAAATATTATTTTTCCATTTTTGGCAAATTTTTTAAAAAAAATTTTAAAAATTGTCTCACTTTTGTTTGGATGCACTTTCACTTTTACGCGACGTCCAAGTGAGGGGGTGCAATATCGGTTGAAACCGACACCCAGGAGTTTGTAAATTGAACTTCATCGACACATTTTGCTAACTAAGTAGCAGAACGATGGAGGCTGGAGGCAACGGAGGTAGGAGGACAACCAACGACCTCTCGTCAGGCACCATCGACGAGGCCGCATGAAGATTTGGTGGCCATGTTTTTTCTGTTGTGTGTTTTCTACAGTTTTCGTTGCTTTGTAATAAGAACAAAAGTGAATTCTTGTTCAATTGTAATGTGTGAGAAATTCCTATATGTAACCTCCTAGTAGAAAATATTGTAGAATGTGTCTCTAAATTTATTGCAACACTCATAGATTTGGAAAGGGTTGGTGGTCGATCCAGAAAACCACATATGTAAAAAGGTAGATAAAACTTTTACTAGGTGTTGTGGTCCTCTGACTGCCTTCCTTCTTTATGAAGATGATCCGCCAGTGGAATGTCGAGTGCATTCTTTTCATGGAGTAAATGCGGGATGCATTCCATTGCATAGTTGTGGTCATGTGCAGCAAGACAGTCAGCCAGTTGAAAGTTTACACGCCTTTCTTTTGATCCAGATTATGAGGAAAGCTCATGCAACACGTTGCAGTAGAAGACAGAGTTATATTGTACCATGTCAACATTAGGGGAGTGTATGTAGGGAAATAATAATGTTAACAATAGGGGAGTGAATGTTACAGAAATATTGTGTAACATTATTATATTAGTGTGTGCAAATAATGAGTTGTCTTGTACAACTCAGAGATAAAGAATGGTTGAGTGAATAATGGGATAGTTGAGTGATCTTAGGAGTGTGTTGAGATGTTGTAGGAGAGTTAATATGGATTGATGTTGAATCCTTCATTATAGGATCAAAGAAAGCTATATATGTAATACTTCTATAATGAATAGAAATCCCGAACGTTTTCACTCTAAATATATTATTTCGTTTTCAACTCTAAATATATTATTTTAGTGTATTGTTATCTGGTTTGCCATGCTTAAGTTCTCGATCATCTTAACACATATTCATTTCAATCCAACACCCAGAAGACCTCCGTATAAAAATAGTAAGTGTTTAAGGCTTCATATGTCCAAATACACTATGTTTCCAAAAGCTGTGAATTCTCAAAGATCTTTATTACTCCAAACAAGCAAAAACCACCAAAAAGTGAAAATTGTGAAAACTTACTAAAAATACTTATCCTAATCATGCCCTGCTAAGGAGTGGAAGGATCGCACTGTGGATTATGGGGGGCAGAAGATTTTGATCAGCGAGGAGTTAATTGCTGAAGCGACTGGCCTTGGCATGGAGGGGTACCGCTTTTTTAATAAAAGGGTTGACAGAGAAGCTGAGGAGAGGAGATTTGTTGAGGGAACAGAGAAGTTGATCTTTGTCACGGCGGGCCTGCTTGTTAGCTCGATCCCTTCGCCTTATGATGAGGTTACCCATATGATGGTGCGGTTCATTTCTTTGGAAGGGAGGTTCGTCACTGTGCCAGCTAAGCATCTTGTCTTCCTCAACCACTTCCGTAGGAATCACATGGTATGTTTCCCCCATTATCTACTTAACTCTCTTGAGTGCTCCATTTTGGAGTTTCAAAAGCATGCTCGTGCGGTTCCTTTGCACCAGGGGCTTATTTTCTTGCTGCATAAATTGTGTCTTCTTCGGTCTCCTGGTTTCCCTCCCTCCCCGACTTTGTTCCCCCTCGCCTCGGTCAGCGGCCGCTAGCCCCATCTCTCCACATTCTGTCCCCGCCACTGCTACTATCACCCCTCTGCCAGCCTTCCTGGCTCCATCTCCCATTCCCCCCACCTCTGCTCCCACCCCCTTCGCTTCCACTTCGGCCAGACCGGTTACCAGGTCCTCTAGAAGACTGAACCTTGATACCCCTACTGTGGGGAAGGGTCCTCAAGAGATTGAAATTGCCCATAACCTCCTTCATATTAGCAGTGCTAGTTCTCAGGAAGCACATATGGAGAGCTCCACAAAAAGGCTAGAAGCCTTAGAAGCTGACATGAAGTCTGTTGAAGGAAGAGGTCAAAAACTTGGCAAAACAAAAAGGTAAGAGGAAGGAGGAGGAGGTGGCTATGAATAATAGCCAGATTGAAGATATTTACAAGAAGCTGAACTCCTTAGACTCCCGTTTAGGGAAGGCCAAGACTCGCCATGATTATAATATGGCCATTTTTAATGCAATTGAAGAGTTCATTGAGCAGCATGTCCGTAGTGTCTCCAATCTCAGCGGGGTTCCGGCAACCCTTTGGGGCACTGATAAAGAAAGCAAAAGGACCATTGATCAGCTGGATGTTACTGACTCTGCCCACATGACGACTTTGGCTATGTTCAAATCTTGGCAGAGTATCAAAACCAGCATCGACAAAGCCGCCAAGAAGTAATTGTGGGAGCTTTTGCTGCACTTCTTTGTAATTATTGCTATTTTTTTGTTGTCTTTTTGCTACTTTTCTGCAGTGTTCGTGTTGTTTTTGTTTTGATGGGGGTAGCTGCTCTTTGGCTACTTTGGGCTTCATTGTCCCATCTGGATTTTGATCCTTTCTGTTCTGGTTCTCTTTCCTATTCTGGCTTCTAGGCCCTCTTTTGTTCTTAAGGGTATAGTCCCTTTCAAAAAACTATTTGCCAAAAATAAAAATAAAAATCATGCCCTGCTAAAAATAGAAAATCTTGCAATCAAGATCAAATCACTTGTATCAACTTACATTCCTATTATCTCATTACTTTTTCCACAATCACAAGGCTAGGAAATTGTCTTATGGTTCAAACAAGAAAGAAATCCCTGAGACACTCAAAACTTAGTCTTGAGGTGAACTTCAAGACTGCCTATTTCAATCCATCCTAGCACACACTAAACAGGGGCCATCATGTTTAATTGATGTATACCATGAAAGGGAAAGTGATATCAAATATGGTCCGTGAAGGAAATCCCCAATCTCAATCATCTTCTCAAGATCTAGCATGGAAATTTGTTTGATGAGTATGATGGTGAATGCATAGTTTCTTCTTTCCTCGTTTATAGCAAAAGACATTTTCAATAAGGAACAGGTGAACAAAGAAGGTACTTGGGTCTCTTGAGGTTGATTCCATCTAAGAAGGAGATATCTTTTTCATTAAGGTGAATTATGAAGCTCCAAGAAGTCACGAGGAAGATGATGATCTCTACATTCCAACTCTGACCTTGTGTTCAAATCTCTTTCCAAGAGGAGGGACATCATGTGAATCACACCATGGCAAGGAACATGTCAAAATGAACTAGTGTGTGTAAAATATTTTCACTTGAACCGTAGGCTACCAAGGTACCCAAGACCATCATGTTTGTAGGATCAAGAATTCATCACAAGTCCACTCAGTGCAAGTCTCACAACAGTGTTTTTGAACACTTATTTAATACTTTGGAGTGTTCCCACATCTCATAGAAGAATGAGATTGTAACCAAAATGTTTCGGTCCAACAAGAGGTTAGAAGAAAAAAATTCATTCGGGGAGAAATCCTTATATCTAAAGGAGAAGGCCCATTTCAATGAGGAGCAGATGAGTAAGAAGGTGTTTGGGCATCCTTAAGTTGATTCCATTCAAAAAAGGAGACATCTTTGTCATGGAGGTGAATTTTGAAGCCAAGGGGAGTAAGGTGATGATCTTTATGTTTCGACTCCAACCTTGTGTTCAAAAGGATCATCGTGTTTCCATGATCGAAACCATTTGAGTTCACATGTTGTAATTCACTTAGTATTGTTTTTTAACACTCATTCAATGCCTTGGAATGTGTATTGCATCGTTATTATTCTCAGTAAAATTTTCTTGATTTACAATTTCACAAAATGTTAATGCAAATGATAAACAGTGTGGATGTAATAATGTACAAAGATGGAAATGCAAGTGACTATGCATGGAAACATTTAGGGTGAAGCCAATTGATGGATGTCAAACTCCTCACCTCCCAAGGTACACAAATGATATGCATGATATTTGAAGTTTCCATTCTCTTAACAAGGGCCTACTACCTTGGGTTTAAACTTACAACCCTTACCTATAATTGTATACATTTGAACATCTAACCTTGGCATGAATCCATCCATTTGAAAGAGGTCTTTGTGAACCTCTTTTTCATGTTTTTGACATATTGTATTCATGTGAGCATGACTACATTGCTCAACTTTGTTCCCTACGTAAAGAGTAGTGGTTAGTCTCATAGACATGATAAGCTTGGTTTTTAACATATTTGTGTCTAGACTGTTGGTACCTAGATTTAATCTCCTTCAAAGGCCGAGCAGCATCATGGATTTGACAAGACACTCAGAGGCAAATAGATGGTTATGTATGTCATTTTGTAGCCGGGGAAGCGATCTATCTGAATTTTTAGCACTCAGGCTTTGAAAGAAGTGGGTAGCACCTTAAAAGGATGTGATCTTATCCTAACTATTTTAGGTTGTGCCTTTCAACCAAGGTAAGAGAACCTATTTTGTAACCTTTGTTATTGAAGGAGACACAGATACCTTTCTTTTGCACAAATTTTATAGAGAAGACCTTGGGAAAATATGATCAACACCCCAAATCTGACTCTCACGAGTTGTCACTTCCAGAATAAGGAGATATTTTCAACACAAGGCTAAGGTTACTAAAGACATTTGGAATCTTGATCTGTTATGCATACTTTAGAAAATGGATTTTGTTCTTTTGTGGATATACAAGAGCAAAATAGGGGTAGTTCAGGGTAGGATTGGTTATTTGAATAATTTTTGGTGGGAGATCAACAAGATAGATTGGACTTTGCTAGATCCTTGAGAAACTTCACAACAAATGGAGAACTCAATAACATAAAGCTTCAAAATAGTTAAAACATTCCTTCAACCAGAAGGTGTGCATTAATGGAGGCCCAAATTTGCACTTTTCACACAATCTTTGAGATTTTAGCACAAAGGCTCGAGTTAGAAGACCCAATAAAACATCAAAATCTAAGATCAGTCATGCCTGAGGTACACCCAAAGGCTTACAAACAATATTTGTCAATAGATGAAAGAAAAGTGATTTTAAATCGTTTATTTCATTCCCAGATGAAAGCTCTTTTGAAAAATGAAATTGCAGATGCCACTAAACTATCACAAGGATTGAGATCTATGTGATTCAAAGAGATTTTGATACAAGATTGCAATAGGAACAAGAAAAACTACTTGCAGACATTTTGAAAGTGAAATAAACACAAAATTTGTCAGAGATTTGACACAAATTAACTCAAAATTTATCATATTCATCAAAGAGGGAGAGTTATTTAAACAATATCAGAGCTTGTTGATGGCTATACACTTGTAACCAAATCAACATGAATGAAAATCTAACACAGAGGAAGTTAACCTGGTTTCTCATAAATTTGTCTCAGAGGATGAGATTTTCTCAAAATTTTCTCATGTAAATGAACTCCGACCGTCTGCAAGAGTCATATCATTGCATTTATAATACACCCTTTACATCCAATTTTTCCCCCAAAAAGAGGAATATTCGAAGCACCTTTGTTGCACATATCGGATCATGATTTGCGAAAGGTGACATTGATATGACTCACTCAAAAAAGGTTGTCATGTGTTTCAAAAAAGGTGAATCATTGCAAATATTTGCATCATTGTTCTAACTGGAGGCATATTCTTCACCCTTGGCACCTGCAACACCTTTTCCCCTCAAAAGAGAATAATATTCGAGGGACCTTTGCTTATTACCAATTTGTTTCAGACAGAGACATTTAACAAATTCATATCCGAAATCATCGGTGGAACAATTTGAATGATCATGTTTCTTGGGCCCTCAACTACCGACTAGGATGCCATGCCATAAAATTTCGGGAGTCCCTTTAATCATTCTGATTCTATCATGCAAGAAATCCCCTTTTAATAATTTTTTGGAGCCTCCACGTAGCTGGACTTGATAGGTCATCCCTTTATGCTCTCAAGGCAATACCTTTTTCACCTTTTCACGCCCGCACTTTCATCATTTCATCCCTTTTCCCTCCCTTTCCTCTGAAATTTTACTCTATAACTTCTGGATCTGGCATCTTGCATTTTTGCATGAGCCCAAGTAAAAATCCACTTTAAGAGTACTTCATATCTACAAATTGAACTCCCAAATTGATTCACTTAAACTTTGTAGACCCAAACGACACAAATCCGCCAAAAAATTGATGAAGAATGATGCAAAAATGCATCTCCAAACATCTTGGAGCTTCAATGGTGGCAAAATCAAATGAAATGCATAGCTATCGTTGATCCTGCGTTTCAAATTTTAATCTGAGGCCTCCACATGGAAACATGCGATTGGAAACGGGTCTGGGGGCACCTTTTGACATTTCATAAATTTTTGGAAAAAATTTAAATGTTAACATTTTTCTCCGCCCCTCCGCCCTTAGAAAACGGGCTTGACACATGTCCTAATATGGGTCCCAGTGGACCTACGCTTCAACTTACAAATTTTATCCCCTTTTTACAAAAGACAAAAACCTTAAATGACCCCAAAGCTCCATTTCTCCATTTCCCCACCTGCTACGTGTCTCAATGACACATTTTGAGATGGTCCTTAAAAGTAGAGACCCCAAACAAGCGCGGGCCCAACACGTGTCTCATTCCGGTAGAGTCTCTAAGTTTCCTCCTGGCGCTTCTTCAAAATAAAACTCAAGGGCCAATCTCCAAACATGTGCATTCCCTCCATGTGTCCCAGGCCCCTTTAGGAAGTTGCTTGAAAATTCTAAGTACAGAAGGCCCGGCGGAAGCCTCCACGTGGACATGTTTTGGGTTGAAGTGAGCCTTAGAATTTTTAAAGTGCCCCATAGAGCCACATCCAATCAGAAAGGGCCATGTTTCAACTAATGCTGAGAAGTAATTTTGACCAGGAAACTACACCTGTCAAATCATAGAATGCAGGAGAGCCACCATTTGAGCCTGGGGAAACAAAAAACATAACAGAGGCCAAAAACTGAGGGATTTCAAAGGCGATGGGGTGAGACAAATTCAAGTACCAACACAGCTCGACTCGGGATGGGCACTCCCTGTGAGTACCACAAGAACCAATAGTAGACCAAGTGCCAAGAACAACCAAGTGCCAAAAACATACCATTGGGAAATAGAGTCAAAGAATAAGCTAGCATAGCATAACAACCACAACCATCCTCCAAAAAAACTGAGAAACCAGCAAAACCAGGTCACCAAGGACCAGAACGAACAAAAACATTAAAGCATACGAGAACAAAGAACTATACACTATACAATGGTGAGCATCCTGATTCAAAGAAAATAATCAAGGAAAAACCTCAAGTGCCTGCATTCTGGATATGACCATGCTAATAATTTCTCATATGTTTTTAACAATTGGTCATATGATTGTCTCTCTTTTCCATCCAAGTCGCTATCTGACCACATTTCTTCAAGCTTATCCCTTGTGCTTGGGTCAAGTTTTCTAACATCTTTCGAGGCTGCATCAAACATCAAAGTCTCAAGAAAATCATCCTACTCATGATACTTGCATTGATCAATTTCATATTCCTTGAAAGCAACATAACTCACAGAGTTATCAATATCAATATCTGCATGCAATACTTCATAAGAAGCATTGTTGGGGTCCTCAATAAGATATAACATCTTCTTTTCACCAGGTAACTTCACAAGGTTTCCCTCAATTGGTATGGTGGCATAAGACATGTCCATCTGAACATTTCCACCAACACTTGCAGCCCACTTTCTTGATAACAACATGCCCCATTTGGTAGGGCAATCAATAATGACAACATCAAGTTTCAGGTTCTTACCTAGATAAGCTGCAAGTTGTACCACCAATCCTTTCACACATCCAACAACGGGCACCTCTCTAGATTCCATGGTAGTGCATCTTCCATATGTTGTTGTCACTTTGATATCCAATCATTCATGACCTCAAGAGGCATGACATTGCATGATGCTCTAGGAATCAAACATACAATTATGCAGCAATCTATCCTTAATGATCAAAGTTGTAAAAAATGGATCAACATTTAATTGGGATTCAACCAAAGATATCCCTAGGTAAACCTCAGGTGCTTCTCCAAGCTCTTCCAATGTTGGTGGTGTTTCAAGTTCGTAATGGTTGGAGGAGGAGTTTCTACAATGTTTACATTTCTACCTGGGGTACTCTTTTCTTCTTTCAATCCCAAGTACTCAAATGCTCTCTTCTTGTGCTCAGGAATCCTAAGCAACTCAACAATTGGAACACTAACTTTGATTTGATTCAAAACTCAGGGCAATGTCATATGGAACATTCTTTGGAAAGGTAACATTGGAAGGGAGATTAGCAAACTCATCAGATGGCATGGGATTCTTGATAGTTTGGGCATGAGGAGAAGTATGAATCTTTTTTGGTTTAGCAAAGCCTTTGGAAGGTTTATCTTTCTTAGGATCCTCTTTAGGAATACTAGTACGCAATGGAGTTTTAGGTTTGGCTTGAGGCCATGCTCCTTTGACAACTCTACTCCTAGTATTATAATCCTTTTCTTGAGAAACAACGATGTTCATCAACAACTTCCTATCTTCCTCCGAAGGGATTCCTCCATCATACTTCTTTATCATTAAAGCTCTTAAATACTCAAAGTCATTATTAGGTATTTCAAAAGCTTGCACTACATCTACTTCAAAAGTATGAGAAGGAGGAAGAAGTGGTACCCGGTGAATGCAATCCCAAAAATTTGCAGTAGTTTGAGAACTTATCACTTCGGTTGAAGTTTCTCCTTGTTGTGAGCTTGAAGAGCAACCCATCATGCAAACATCATCATCAGTATCATCATCATTATCATCTTATTCCTCTTGTTGATTTACTTCACATGGAGGATGGGGCAGAAAGCATCTATCACACCAATCAATCTCATTGGCTTCATCAACAACAACAACCCGGGTAGTCAGAGGATCAGGCACCATTCTACTTTCACATGCTTGGGGATGTCTATTTGCAGATCCCATGGGTCCTTTACCTCTTTCATCTGACCTCTGATCACCCCTAGGATGATTGCCAAATTTTTCATGATTTTGTGTCTTTTGCTAACCTTGTGAACTCTGCCCAATTCCTTTCTCTTCCCGGGCTAGTTTGTAGGAGATTTCTTTGACACCCCTGCCAAAGTTTTAACAACCTCCTCAAGATCCACACTCTTGCTTGCTTGAGGTTTTTCTAGGTTTATCAATTTAACACCCTCCCTCTTAGGAGGTTTTCCAATGGCCTTAATGTTGTTCTCAATTTGTAGAGCCATAGTAAAGGCCTGCCTCAAATGTCAGGGTTTTTATCCCTCAAATAGTATGTAGCCTTCTTGTCAAATGCATCAACATACTTTATAAGACAAGATTCATCACATGGCCTCAAATTCTCAGAAATCTTCTCAATGTCTTATTGAATCTCGTATTAAAGTCATGCACTAACTCATTAGGATTCTTTTTAATATTCTCAAATTCTGACAAAAGAAACCTAGGGTCTGTTTTGTCACCATATTGCAATCTAAATGCATTCTTCATTTTAGTCCAAGAATCAATAGAGTTATCAAGCAAAGATTTATACCAATCCCTTGCATCCTCCTCTAATGTATGAATAAACAATTTAATGTATACATCTTCAAACTCTATTTCAAATCCTCCATCATATTGACAAAGAGTTTCAAGTGTTGATCACCGGTTATTGCATTATTTCCTTGAAACTTGGGCAATTTGTTTCTTACATCCTATGGCACAACATTCGGATAACCATCCATACCTCTAAAACTGATGGGACTAAAAGTATTAATGAAAATGGAGGTCTGGGTGGAGGCTGAGCCATATTATTCTAAGGAGGTGACCTTACAGGAGAAACAAAGTGATGAGGAGTGATGGGTCTGTGTGGTACATGGATACAATTTTCAGAATGACTATCCCCTAATGGCTCTGTCTCTTGGAAAACTTTATTAGATTTTGAAAATACAGGGGGATCGAGAAGAAAATGTTTCAAATACAGATGATGGACCCTCTCCAGATGGAGAATTTGGATTTATAGAGATGCTACTTGAGTCGAAAGCGAGTTGAGGAAGTATTGCAATCTTCAACCGTGTGCCGATCAATTTTACCAATAGAGATCTCTTTTCTTGATGGGTGTTCTCCAACAACCTTCCAAATTTTCCTCCTTCGAATTAGACTTTTCAAAATCTGAAATAACAACTTCTAATAGGGTCCACAACAAAGAAATATCTTCTTCCTTCCAGCTTTGCAAAGATTAGTAACAAATTCACAATTGATAGAGGTTAAGACACTGGCATTTATCAAAATCAAATCAACTCGAGTCGCCACTAAGGATTTTCACCCTAGTTGTGAAAATGCACTAAAATAATCTGTCAAATGTCTATCAGCACTAAAATCATGCAAAGCTTTACAAATTAGACCCTCCTTCACCCAAATTTATCAATGGTGAGGCAAACTTAGTACAATAACTGCTGGAAAAATTGGACAAACAACACGCAAAACTTATAACTTTGTTCAATCCTTACAAATCTGATCAGATAATGATGTTTATAAAATGTATTTACACACAAAACTACAAGAAACATTACCTAGGTTTGGAAAACCTTAAATTCTTCAAAGACTCCTTGGCAACGGTGTGATTCTAAATTGTGTTGACTGAAGAAGCCAAATGGATACAAACGGCAATAAATCAAAAAATTAGTCTCAACAATGCAAATTAGTTCCAAGAAACATAAATCGGTTCCCGTGCAAGCGCCGGTATTAAATTAGGTATTGCTCACGGGCCAAATGGATCTGAATGCCCGCAATAAATCAACAAATTAGTCTCAATAAACGTAAATTAGTTCCTAGCAACATAAATCAAGTCCCCCGTGAAAGGTGCCATTCTAGTGTTGGTACCCAGATTTAATATCCTTTAAAGGATGAGCTGCATCATGGATCCGACAAGACACTCGAAGGCGGATAGATGGTTATGTATTTCGTTTTGTAGCCAAAGGAGTGATCTATCTAAATTTTTAGCACTCAAAGCTTTGAAAGAATTTTGTAGCACCTTAAAAAGGATGTGATCTTATCCTAACTTTTTAGTTTATGCCTTTCAACCAAGGTAAGAGAACCTATTTTGTAACCTCTGTTATTGAAGGAGACGCATATACCTTACTTTTGCATAAATTTTATAGAGAAACCTTTGGAAAATATGATCAACACCCAAATCGAGTCTCACAAGTTGTCACTTCCAGAATAAGGAGATATTTTCAACATAAGGCTAAGGTTACTGAAGACATTTGGAATCTTGATTTGTTCTGCATACTTTATAAAATGGATTTTTCTCTTTTGTGGATATACCAGAGCAAAACAGGAGTAGTTCGGTGTAGGATTGGTTATTTTGAATAATTTTTGATGGGAGATCAACAAGATAGATTAGACTTTTCTAGATCCTTGAGAAACTTCACAACAAATGGAGGACTCAATAACATAAAGCTTCAAAATAGTTAAAACATTCCTTCAACTAGAAGGTGTGCATCAATGGAGGCCCAAACTTGCACTTTTCACACAATCTTTGAGATTTTAGCACGAAGGCTCGAGTTAGAAGACCCAATAAAACATCAAAATCTAAGATCAGTCATGCATGAGGTACACCCAGAGGCTTACAAACAATCGTTGTCAATAGATGAAAGAAAAGTGATTTTAAATCGTTTATTTCATTCCCAGATGAAAGCTCTTTTGAAAATGAAATTGCAGATGCCACTAAACTATCACAAGGATTGAGATCTATGTGATTCAAAGAGATTTTGATACAAGATTGCAATAGGAACAAGAAAAACTACTTGCAGACATTTTGAAAGTGAAATAAACACAAAATTTGTCAAGAGATTTGACACAAATTAACTCAAAATTTATCATATTCATCAGCAAGGGAGAGTTATTTAAACAATATCAGAGCTTGTTGATGGCTATACACTTGTAACCAACTCAACATGAATGAAAATCTAACACAGAGGAAGTTAACCTGGTTTCTCATAAATTTTTCTCAGAGGATGAGATTTTCTCAAAATTTTCTCATGAAAATGAACTCCAACCATCTGCAAGAGTCATATCATTGCATTTATAATACACCCTTTACATCCAATTTTTCCCCCAAAAGAGGAATATTCGAAGCACCTTTGTTGCACATATCGGATCATGATTTGCAGAAGGTGACATTCAATAGACTCACAAAAAGGTTGTCATGTGTTTCCAAAAAGGTGAATCATTACAAATATTTGCATTATTGTTCTAACTGGAGGCATATTCTTCACCCTTGGCATCTGCAACACCTTTTCCCCTCAAAAGAGGATAATATTCGAGGGAACTTTGCTTATTACTAATTTGTTTCAAACAGAGACATTTAACAAATTCATATCCGAAATCTACGTGGTGGAACAACTGTGAACAGATCATGTTTCTTGGGCCCTCAACTACTGACTAGGATGCCATGCCATAACTTTTCGGGAGTCCCTTTAATCATTCTGATTCTATCATGCAAGAAATCCCCTTTTTAATAATTTTTTAGAGCCTCCACGTAGCTGGACTTGAGAGGTCATCCCTTTCTACTCTCAAGGTAATGCCTTTTCACCTTTCGCTCTTGCACTTTCATCGTTTCATCCCTTTTCCCTCCTTTTCCTCCGAAGTTTTACTCTGTAACTTCTATCTAGCATCTTGCGTTTTTGCATGAGCCCAGTAAAAATCCACTTTAAGAGTACTTCATATCTACAAATTGATCTCCCAAATTAATTCAATTAAACTTTGCAGAGATCCAAACGACACAAATCCACAAAAATTTGATGAAGAATGATGCAAAAATGCATCTCCAAACATCCTAGAGCTTCAATGGTGGAAAAATCAAATGAAATGTACAAAACTACCGTTGATCCCGCATTTCAAATTTTAATCGAGGCCTCCACATGGAAACATGCGATTGAAACGGGTCTGGGGCACCTTTTGACATTTCATAATTTTTTGGAAAAATTTAAATGTTAACATTTTCTCCACCCTTAGAAAATGGGCTTGACACATGTCCCAATATGGGTCCCAGCGGACCTACGCTTTAACTTACAAATTTTATCCCCTTTTTTACAAAAGGCAAAAAACCTTAAATGACCCCGAAGCTTCGTTTCTCCATTTCCCCACCTGCTACGTGTCTCAATGGCGCATTTTGAGATGGTCCCAAAAAGTAGAGACCCCAAACAAGTGTAGGCCCAACACGTGTCTCAGTCTGGCAGAGTCTCCAAGTGTCCTCTTGGTGCTTCTTCAAAATAAAACTCAAGGGTCGATCCCCAAACATGTGCGATCCCTCCACGTGTCTCAAGCCCCTTTAGGAAGTTGCATGAAAATAGTAAGTACGGGAAGGCCCGACGGAAGCCTCCACGTGGACATGTTTTGGGTTAAAGTGAGCCTTAGAATTTTTAAAGTGCCCCGCAGAGCTACATCCAACCAAAAAGGGCCACGTTTCAACCGATCTCGAGAAGTAATTCGACCAGAAACTACACCCATCAAACCGTAGAATGCGGGAGTGCCACCATTTGAGCCAGGGAAACAGAAAACATAACGAGAGGACACAAACTAAGGGATTTCAAAGGCCGATGGGGCGAGAAAAATTTGAGCACCAACATAGACCAAGGTTCGAACGCAGAAGAAGCCCTAAATATGGATTTTATGGGCATCATCTTGCTCTTAAAATTATTTTTTTCCTTTGTTACTTCTATCATGTTTATACCTAGACCGAGATCATCGGTAGGAAGAGAGGCTATACCAAGGAGATTACCCTTTCCTTTTGGTTCAAATGGGAGAAGGATCACCATCATTATATAAGAGCTTCATAATATCAGTTGTGGTTTTGGTGGACACAATTTCCATATATATATCCTTACCCTTATTTGTTTTTAGTACCTCAAATGTTTTTGGGTCATCGAATTCAACTTTCAGAACGCTCGAGGTGGTTGTGATCACTTATTTTGATGGAAGTAGTCTATTTAACTTAATTGCATGTAGCTCATATTCCAAACAGACCCTTGGTTTCTTCATGATTTTTTCTAAATGTATGTCGAAGGGCTTAGGATTCCCTTGAGCAATGAAGACCTTTCCTAGGTGGAGAAATCTAACCTCTTGGAACAAAGTGGAGGGAATAACCTTCATCTAGTGAATCCAAGGTCTACCAAGGATCATGTTATAATTCGTCTCCTTGTCAATGATGTAAAACTCCGTCAATATGGTTTTCAGCCCAAGGAAACAAGAAGAACTATAGTTCCAATTGAGGTAGCCTTAATATTATCATACCCTCGCAACATGTTTCTCATAGAGGAGAAGTTAGTATCCCCATATCCCAACTTCTGCAAGAAAGATAAGGGAACCACATTCACAACAACCTTGTCATTGATCATGGATCTCTTGATGTAATTTTTATAAACCCAAACCAACAAATATAAGGTAGGATCACCTCTTCGATTTATTTCAACATCAGATAGCATCTTGTTTATATAAAAAAACCCAATATCGCTATCACTCTACCCGGGGATGTATGTTGAATTAAATATGATTTATTTGAGCTCTAGGAGGAGGTGTAACATGGATTAAATGACCAATACCTAATGCATCAATAAATTTGGAACAATGCGTAGGGGAATTCTTCAACAAATCTAGAAACGATATGTGAGAAAAGGTCTTATTCAAATCCAATATCAAATCATAGGCTCCCACTAGTTTTGAGACTACGGGAGCATCATACTATAAGAGAGAATGAGAGGGAAAAGGTTGTGAAACCTACTCCCTTTTCCAAGTTGTGTTAATTTTTGGTTCAATCTCTAGCTCAACTAATCCCAAAATCTTTGCATTGTTGTTTGAGGTGAGGTTAGGGGAAATGCAAGAGTTATCATAAGTTGAGGCCTCATGGTCATTATTCCCTACAGGAATACCCTTGTTTATGTTTTGAGGATTTTCCTTAACATCTTTAGGATGCTTAGTGAATGGGTCTCGATAGATGCCTAGGTTTGCATTCGAGGTGTGATGGAACCTGTAACTTGGTTGTGAGGTTCCTTCAGGATTTGCTAAGAACATATCCACAAAGAGTTTCCTTTGATTCTCGAGAAGTCTTTCTATGAAATTTTTGCAATACCTACAAGTTCTAGCATCATGACCAATGACACGATGGAAAGCGCAATCTGATTAGGATCATAGTCTCTTAGTATTTGATTAGAGTTTTGTTGTTGATTATAACCTCGGTTGTAGTTCTGAAACTGGTTGTTATAACCATAATTTGTTGCCCCTTGGCCAGAGTTTTGGTATTGGTTCGGGCCTTGGGTTTGAGTTTTTAAGGAAGGGGATGGTTCACATCAACTTTTTTGACTGATGAAATAGTATTAGGGCATCTTTGATTTCTTGATTTTTTTGTTATTGTTATGATTGTTAGTGTTATTATTGTTTGTAAAACCAACGTTCTTTTCTTGATTAGTAACACCATCTGTGGTAGCACCACAATTACAATTCAAGACCTTAGGTCCTTGGTTATTGGATCTGTTTTTTGATTACTAACATTTTTTTGATTAGGGGACACCAATTTCTCATTGATACCGTAAGTCTTACACCCAATATCGATAGCAGCTTGGTCGATTCAAAAATTACCTTCTAATACTTCTTCGTAACTATGGAAAGGAAACTTATGAACTTCCTCTTGATCACTCGATTGATTGAGTGAAGGAAGAGATCACAAATTTCCATTTGTTCCATGTTAGGCACACTTGTATAGAAGTAAATAACTTGACACCATCTCTGAATGAAATGAGCTGCAAACTCATTTTTCTCCTTCCTAATATGCAGAAACTCCCTAATTCCCGTTTGAAGTAACTTGTTCATGTCAAATGCTCTAATGAATGTTGAAACAATTTGTTTAAAGGAATGTATAGAAGTTTCAAAAATTTGATAGTACCAATCTAAAGCGATTCCCTCAAGGGTTTTCAAAAATATCTTAGCCACCATAGCATTCTAAGGAAGCAATTCCCTAGTGGGAATAGCATAGGCCTTGATATGAGCATTCAGGTCTCCCTCTCCCTTGAAATTAAGAAGATCATAAAATGGTAATGGAAGCATGACACCCCATATGGTAAATTCAAGGGGCTCTTTCAAATACTCGGTGTAAGTACCCATTATGTAAGATTCCACCATTGAAGCTTCTTGGTGAGGAGGTGGAGGAGGAGGATTTAGATAGGCTATTGTGTATGCATTAGATGGAATGTATGGAGCTTCTTTATATGGCGTATAAGGAGTATGGAAGGTATATGGGTCCATCTAGGGAGACTTTGAATACATATACAGATAAGGTGGAACAACACTAGGAATGGGCTAGTGGGCATAAAACCAAGGAACGTCACATTTCCTAATGGATTGGCATTCAAGAACACACTTCCGGCTATCCCTTGCATAGGATAAGCGTGGGAAGGGTGAGGGCCCATCCCTAGGGTATCAGCTCTTGTGAGGAGATCACCCTGGATTTGATTAGATAGAATAACATTGGTGCATTGGTTGTGCATTAATAAGGGTTTACCCTTTGTTGTTGATGGGATACCCCATGTTTTTCTCTATTGTATAGGTTGGTTGCGAAGGTTGGGCACTCTCTAGTTCTCTAATTCTCCTACTAAATTAGAAATAACATCATGGGGTGGGGATTGAGTTCCTTTTTTTGTGCCTATGGTGCATGGTTTGGTTGAGAGGACACATGATACCCTCTTATGAATTGTTCAACATTGTCATTTAAATGTTTTCCTTAAAAATAGGAGTCTCGGATTTGTGGTCAATACATTGTTATTAAACAAATCATGAGGTTTGAATCTTCATCCAATCTAAGAACTCCTGTATTTGGTGAATGGGATTAGCAATCTATGTAAATATGTCATCTTCTGAAGATTACATGACAATGTGAGGTCTTGAAAAAAATTGGCATAAGATTTGTTTTCACCTATATAGTTCATGGTATTCAAATCGAATTGATTATATTACATGTTTAAAGGTTAGTCAACCTCCTCTATTCTCACGTTACTAGTGGGATTGGATACATAGCTAGGGAAGATTAAACATTGTTTGTGTAATTATCAGCCCATCTTGAAAGGGAAGGGGATTATTGTGGTTAAATGTTGGTGTAGTATCTATCAGGCAAAATGGCCCACCAAACTCTCTACCAAACATATTTGGGGAGGTATAAAATACCTACTGAAATAGGGGAAGAAATGGAAAGATGAGGTAATAAAAATGAAAGAAAAGGAGAAAAATAAGGATCTAATCCTTAACATTGGGTTCACCAATTTTATATGCCTAAGAATAAACACGTGGCCCTATGACGCACTTGACCTCCTGAGGTCGTGTGCCGAGACAGACAGGAATGTGTAAGGTTGCGGGAAATGTTGAAAGGGAGTTATAGGAGAACCAAGGACTAAGAACGGGTAGTGTGAATTCCTATGAGTTGAGTTAGCTAAGAGGAATTAGGGGCTATGTATGGGTAGTGTAAGTTCCCTATGGTTTAATTGTCTGGTTTGATTTAAGAGTTAAACTACATTGAAATATTCATTTTAACTAATTAAGAAAAGTAAATCTAACTTAATTAAAAGACAAATGTGCTTTAATCTCTTAACTAGCTAGATTCATTCCCGATTAATTAACCAAAATGAAATGAACAATTTAATCTACTTGCTTGAAAGGAAATTAACTAAACAAAACTAATATCTACCTTTTCACTAATTAATTAAAATAAAGCTAATCTACGCATAAATGACAATTGCTTCTAATTAAATGGAAATTGCTTCTATTATAAAATAAACAAGCAAATAGCTGAATGTGGCTATTTCCCTATTGCATAATGGATTTAATCTAATATAACTAAAATGAAGGTTTTCCTAATTTGTAATTGTGGATATGACTTCTTTTGTTTCTACTTAGAATCACGTAAAGAATTGAAAGCTTCCCCATAAGCAATTTCTTCCCCGATACTTCCCTGGTAAAACACTATAATTTATACAAAAGCTTTTTGTGAAGAAACTCAATGAAATGCATAGAAATGAAACTTCTTCAAACTCACTTCCCTTACAAATCCATAGGGATAAGCAATGAGGAATTTTTCAATAGAAGTCTTGTCTGTATGTAGGCACAACCTAACTAAATGAACAAAAGACAACTTCAAGTGCTTCTAAAGGAGGAAATGAAATACTCTGGGCACAAGAACTTTGAATCCTTCCCAGAAAAATCCACAGGGATGAGCTGAGAAGAAATCCTCAATGGAAGTTAGCAATAAAACTACTGTGAATTCTACTTCTTCAAAACAAATGATATTCTAAAGAGATTATAAATTAATATCTAACTAATCAAAGAAATCTTCTAGGAATGTAAATAACACCTACAACCTAGAAATGCGATACACTGAAAATTCCAATGTTGGTTATGCTTTATGAACCCTCAACTTATTTTTGACGAGATATCCAAAATTATCTAGGAACTGTCTATAAAAATGTGTAGAAGAGATGGAGTGTTGGAGCTAGTTGGTTTGCAGGAAGTTTGGTAGCAATGCAAGTAAGATAATAACAAGGCAAATGAATTGTATTTTCTATGTACTTCTTGGTAGTATTCTAACAAACATAACAGTGTAATTCCAAATCAAAATATCCCAACCAATGCTTCGAGAAAAAGTGTGGTTTCTATATAAAGTTAGCAGGGAGATGGTCCAACACACTTGGCAATCAAGAAATGTCATATCACCATAAGGAGGGGTAGTTAACTTATTAATAATAGTAGCTAGGGAAGAAAAAGTCTATATGCATCTAACTAGCTCAAAAAAAATGATTTGGTCAAGAAAAGTATAGGAAAATGCGCTGGAAGAAGGCAACACGCATTCAAAACATGTTGGCAAAGTCTCGAGTAGAAGCGCACGGAACTTTTGGTGTGGTTCCATGACTTAAGGAAAAGGTTAAGGAAAAGGCTTGTAAAATAACTCGGGAAAGTGGGAAAAGCTAGAAAATAGATAAGTAATGTGTAATAAGCTCTGACAATAACATGGTGCAAGCAATAAATTGGACTTGGATATCATTAGAATTGATATTTATCATTATCGGGGATTTGAATTATTTTGATAATGTAGCATCATGCAAAATTTGGGTACGTACATTACGATGTGTGGCGGAAGACCTGAATGTGTTGTGGAGCATCTTCCTTATTGTAAAATTTAAGGAACTTGGGAAGTTCCCAGTGAGGAGGATAAGCTTTGTATTGTACTAATGGATGAATGGGTTCATTGCATATTTTTTCTTATGATAATTTATTTTTGGGACCCATATAGGTTGCTTCAAGGTTAGATATTCAATCCATCAAGGCTTGAAGAGGGTCTAGATGGGGTTGGTGTGTACTTGATGAGGATGAGTCGGGGTGATTATATGAAAGTTCATTAAATTGTTGGTATGGTAGATATTGTTGAGGGATGTTTTGCTGAAAAGGGAATGCTCTGTAAGGAATTTTTGTAGGGGTATTGTAAGTGGGTTGTGAAACTAATGGTTTGTGAAGGTTGAATATATTGATACTGACTAGGCATGGACATATTGAAGAGGGGTTGTGATTATTGGGGTATGTGTTGGAAAGGAATAGATGTGTTAATAAGAGGTTGTGATTGTTGTGGGACTTGTTGAAAAGGAGTGGAGGAATAAACAAGTGGTTGAGATTGTTGTGGTATAAAGTGAGAGGAAGCGGGGATAGTAGATGATTATTGTGAAGATGGGAGAACAGTAGAAATACAGCTAGTATTAATAAGTGGGGTTGATGTAGGAATGGACATAACTATGTTTTGAATGAAAACGTAGGTTCTTTAGGATGGGGGAGGTTGAGCTACAATTGATGGGATGGATACATAACTCATGGGAGGAGTCTAAATGGTAGAGGAAACTGGAGGTGTTTATGTGGATGAATATGTATTGGTATTATTTTAGTATGAGTCAAATCCAACTGAGGGGTATGGTGAAGATGTATATTTTTATTGATCATGTCTTGTGAGGACATTACATTAATATTGAAGGTAATAATAAGATTTGAAGACATGACATTGGATGTTTCTGGTTGATAGACATAAGGATAAGGATGTATTTGTTGAATCACTAGTTTGTGCTTTGGATTGATAAGATGGGTGTAAGCACATGAAGTATTGGGTACATTAGGGCATGGTTCAGGTGTGAATGATTGAAGATGAACACCCCTAGCAGCAAGGTATGCATTAAGAGCAACGGGGTTTAAATCTATGATTTCAAAAAGATGGGATCCCCACTATCAAAGAAACAAGGACTAAAAGGATCAGTATCTCGAATGATGTATATTAGCTACTATGAGAGTGTGGAATTTCTTGATCAAGAGGTTGTGAGGATGATAGGAATGCTTCGTGTTGATTAATGAGTCGAGTAGCATCTTCCATATGGGTTTGAGCCTATTGTAAGGTTTGTTGGGCATTTTCTATGGATTTTGGAATCAACCAGATCACGTTTTCTATCATATTTTGGAGATTTGGATACAAGATTGTTTTCTTGTAAGAACCATGGAAGAAAAAATCACCTAATAATGAAAAAAATTATATTATTTGATTACAAATAGTAGATAAATCGCACAAAAGAGTTTTCGATTACCTTAATTAATTTAGAAGAAAAATGAAATGTATAAAATGGCCGATAGGGTCCTAGGTAATGGCCTTCTAAGGATGTTTTTAGGAATTTTTAGGCTAGAGTCATTGATATACCTGAAGGTACGTGAGGCGTGAATTTGTGTTAGTGTCGGTATGGGGCCCGGTATTGGGGCCTACCCTCTCACTTCATGGTTGCACAATGATAAGGGAGTCAAGTGCTTAGCCAATATACCAAATCCCAATTATTAATACTCAATCAAAACACCAAGTCAGTTTCTCCTCTTGGTGATTAAATCCAAGTAGGTCCACGTAGGTAGGAATGTTTTGATACAAGTTGTGTTTTAAGTTATTTGGTTATGTGTGTGGGAGGTTAAATGAATTCAATCTATTAACCTCCTAATTAAACTATATGATCAAGCATGATGAAATTTTTTTAAAACCCAAAAGAAAGATTGATTTCAATGAGAACAAGAGACAAGAATGTAATTCTTTTAAAAGAAAGAGAAAGGAAAGAGATACACCTATAAACATTTCCTTTTATTTTATTTTATTTTAGCACAACAATAGTGTAGTAAGTAAAATCCCCCAGAGCAGAAACTTGCAAGGGTTAGCAGAAAACTGAAAATATAAACAGAAAAAAATGATGTTAGAGGTTGATTGACTGAGTAATCAGAAGAAGTCATAGAGATCGTCGGTGATTGACAAGAATTTTGGTGATTCACATCGATCACGATGATTTTACTAGATCATCGAAG
This sequence comes from Taxus wallichiana var. yunnanensis, assembly GCA_018340775.1. Taxonomy (NCBI): domain Eukaryota; kingdom Viridiplantae; phylum Streptophyta; class Pinopsida; order Cupressales; family Taxaceae; genus Taxus; species Taxus wallichiana. Next base: position 767,771,216 of record CM031239.1, on the reverse strand, counting down.
ATTACAAAGTAGAAGGCCTAAAATGAGTGAAGAGTTAATTTAAATGAAATAAAAAAGGGATTGTGTCCCACCAAGCGTCTTTAGAATGTACTAGAGATTTTTTTCTTTCCAAATTTAAATTAATAAAATGAAATAACAAAAATAGATTGATCTTGGAAGATGGCATGGTTTACCGATACTCATGAGATAGTTTATTTTAATCTTGATGAATGGTTAACATTGAAGAATCTAAATGAAAGCACAAGTCCTTATCCTGTAAAGCACTTTGCAATCAAAGACACTAAATAGAAAATATTAGATATATGGTTAAACAAACTACTCGGTAAAGGACGATTCCAAGAATCTAAAGGGACTTCCTTGGAGGATGTCAACTTGATTTTAGATAATTAAGTAGATTAACAAAGATAATGATAAAGAAATGCAATAAATGATGATAGATAGACAAAGATGAGAAGCTCTATAACTCAAGTTTGAAGGGTCGATCATGTGTGGCTTGAAGGTGGCACGAGGAAGGGTGGATGCAATCTAAACGAACTCAAAGTAGTTGTACCAAAATTCTGCAATATCTTGTTTGATTTCATGGAGAAATTCGAAGATCTTCGATATCTTCTTTTTCAATGGAAAATCATATTGCGCATAGTATCAAATCATGGAGGATGTTGTATTGTTCCTTAAAGGAGGGTTGTTACACTATAAGAAGGTTGTAAATACTTGTAATTGGATGAAAACGGCTAGGAAATTCCATCTAAGAGAAATCCATGCTTGAAAAGAACAAGTTAAATACAAAAATATAGATAAAAATGATAATAAGATGATAAATTGACAAAGGGATGTGTTTTGACAGTGGATCATTGGTGATTTAGGTAATCACTAAAGCAATTACTTGTTATAAGGGATAGTTTTACTAAAAATGATAATCAAAGCTCTAAAAGTGATTTTTTTATTGTTTTTGATATTTTATGAATTGTAAATGATAAAACAAAGCGAGATGAATACCTTTGGAGTCCGGAAATGAGCTAAAATATTCCTCAAATCATCAAATGGAATTGATTGATGTCGAGCTTCCCGAGAATTGATTAATGAAAAGGGATGTCAAAAATATGTGTTGATAGTAGTTGAGGTTGATATTGACTCTTGATGATCTCTGGAATGACTCGAACTCTTTAAGAAGTCAAAAACAAAGTGTGGATGCGAGTAAAAGGTTTTTGAAGATCCATGAGAAAGGAGGAAAAACTCTTATTTATAATCCCTAAGCAATCTAGTTTTTTCGGGAAAACTTTTAGAATGTGGTTAAAACCACTTCTAAACACGAATTTTAGGTATTTGATGAGGGAAATGGTTATGGGGAGGTTATGGATGATTTTGGAGGTTGGGATGTGGTAATAAAATAGATTTAAGTTTTTTTAAAATGGTTAAGGTAGATTTAAAGTGGTTAGGTGGTTTAGGATGAGTAAATAGTAATTTTATGGGAGTGTAAAATTATTTTTACAAAGGTGTGGAGGGGGTGGCTTAAGATAATGATTTTTAGATAGTCCGGGAGATTAAATAATGTGTATCTAATATGAAGTAGGTGGGTTGACAAAAACCCGGTGTCTACAACGACGTCACTTTGAACCCCGAAAAATGTTTTTTTGGAGTCACGGGAGGAAAAATATTAGGGTACATCATATCCTCTTGAAGAATTGTTGTAGGCCCAAAAAAATCACGCATCCTTGAGATGACTCCACCTACGGATGAGTCCGGTATTATATCCTTCTTAACCAAGATTGGGGAAATCAAGGTTTGTGCCTAATCTCACATATGCCATACACCCCATCAATAGTTTATGAAATAAGACTTATTGCAAGATGTGGAAAAAGAGTGCCAAAATTCCTTTGAATTGATGAAACAGCCTTCCTACTTTCTCTACCAACTCTTATGCCACCCAAATATGATTTCCCCTTAATTCTCTAATCTAGAGTTGTGTACATTTCAATTACAAGAAGATGACAATAGTTGTAAACATGTTGTTTATTTCATTAGTTATATACTTATGGATTATGAGACCCAGTATACTCAAGCAGAGAAAGAATGTTTGGCCATCTTGTTTGTAACCAAATGATTGAGGCATTATATGCTCAATCAAGATACAAGGGTTATTGTCAAATTTGATCAATTGAAACCTTCTTAACTCAAATATCATTGTCCAAGAAAATTGGTAGGTTCATAATGCTCATGAATGAGTTTGAGCTCACCAACATCAATAAAAACGTAGTCAAGGGACAAATCATTTATGACTAATTAGTGACAATCCCTTAGATTTAGGTGAACTGGTTGACCATGTCTTTCTGATGAAATCATCTCGCTATATTGACAAACTTGTAATTTCTTCATGCCCATGGTATTCGGACATAGTAAATCACATTGTAGAGCAAAATCACACGAAGGGGCCAATTCCAAAAATTGCAATGACTTCACGTTATAACTGCCAAGTATGTTATCATATAAGAAGTCTTATACCAAAAATCCTTTGATGCCATATTTCTTAGATGTGTGGATGAGGAAGAAGTGGAAAAAAATATTATCGAATCCCATAGTGGTGTTGGCGATAGGTCTATGCAGAAACATTTGCAACTATAGAATATAAAATCCAAAAACATGTAAATACGGATCTAATAATCCCCACAAAATCTACAACAGTGGAAGTATAAACAAGAATAATCCAAATCACACAAAAGTACACACACATAACACAACATGTACCATGGTTCACCCAATGTGGGCTACGTCCACCAAAGATAGAGATCTCATATATATAATATAACAAGAGATTACAAACTAACTCTTCGCACACAAGAGTACATGTATCTCTACAAGAGTATCTCTTCCTCCCATATCTCTAACCAAATATTCCTGAGTACACTAAACCATGCCTCCATACCACCACCTGTGTCTCCTCCAGATATCTAACCAAATCTACCTAAGTGCACTACAATCATGCCTCTGAAACACCACTAGATCTCACATACCTAAAGCTACCTTGCATCTACCACTGTGCAACCAAACTCTCACTGTACTGTGAATCTGCAAACAAGACCTCTAGAAGGGTCTACCAATGTGCAACCGTAACCATGCACCAAGAAATAATTCTCTCCATCATCACTGCATCAACCTATGCAAACATGAAGATAACTTCCTCTACAATACTAGATTCCTATGGATCAACAATACATCATGATCTCATGGATCTGTAATACAAGATCTCACAACATGTGGATCTACAAGAATGAGCAATAACAAAATCTCACAACCTGTGGATCTAACAAGAAGAAACACTAAGTGTTTTGCATACTATGCAAGACATTACATGAGACTAAATAATATGTTGCATCTCCACAGTGTCCTCATTGTATTTCCATTATATGTGTTGTTTTTATTATCATTTTGTTTAAATCATACTATAGATTCGCTTGATTTTAGATGATTTTAAACTTTTCATACATTGGCAAATATCCCAATCATACATTTCTATAATTTATCCATATTCTCTAATTACATAATTTACATCATCATCACCAAGTATGAGAAAAGTTCTAATGTTAAACCCACGAGGCCTTGTATGCTTCACTTATCTTATGGTTTCTCCCAATTTAGATGTTTTCACTTATAGCCTTCTCTAGAAGCTTTTTGATGGAAAATCCCTCCCTAAAAAGATCTCTCCATGGTCGAAAGTTATAAACATTTCACCCGAATTCCATGTTCTCCCATCTCATTATTTGGTGATGAGCCCTCACATCTTAATAGTTGTGTGGGGCTGAGATTGGGAATCAAACGTTCCCTCCTAATAAACCAAATACAATAATAAGGAAAAATAAAAGAGCTTATATGTATTTTCTTATTACAAATAATTACATCTTTTGTCCCTCCCAATATTTGGTGGTGAGCCCATCCTTCTTATTGGTATCGGGAGGTGGGAAAGGAGGAATATTCCCTTACTCACCTACATTTTATCTTCGATTGTGAGCTCGTGCTTCTTACTCGTAGCATGGGGAAAGATGTAGGGGTCTATTCAAAAAAAAATAAAAAGTATATAAAAGGAAAGAGCCTTAAAATAAAGAAATAAGGAAAGTGTTTGAATGTATGAAATTACCAAGAAAATAATTTAGATATTCATGTTAAGGAGAGACAATCATTCCCAAATCATATTTTTCTAATCGTCGGCCATCTTTTGATCTAATTCTAGTCGAGGTTCACAAGTGTAAACCGTCTCGAATTTGGTCAGTCATTCCTAATTGGATTTAAGTTATAAATTCCCCAAATGTCTTTTTTTTAAAACTTATGTCTCTTGCTCGTCACTCTCATATTATACATAGTTCACTCATAGATCTCACGTCCTTCTTGGCTCTTAGTGTTGATCCCTCGCATCTTACTAGTTACGTGGGGTCAAGAATGGAGTGATATCATCTTATCATCATATTGTTTATAACATATTTTTCCAATGAAATGGAATGTTTAAACATTTTTTGAAATATAAAGGCTTCTAAGTATGATTTGTAACCATATGTGTAATCTCATATATCATTATGTTTACCATACTACACTATCATCCATAACATGCATTTAAAAATTACAAAAACATTGAACATTCTCAATTATCTAGAGTTCACAAATGAAATAAAGTGTGAGAAATTGAAAATAAAAAGGAATGTTGAGCCAAAAAATAGTCATATTATATGTATATATATATATATATATGTTAATTTTTTAATACAATGTCATCACATTGAAGGAAAAGTGTGGTCACAATGCTCAATAATGATCCAAAAATTTAAAAATGGTATATACACAAAAATGGGACCAAATAAATAAAGGCACTCGGCCTATCCATCTCTCGCGAGATCCATGTGATGCAAGATCTATGTGTCGAGTGGTGAGAGAGTCCATGAGAGTGTCTTTGAGAATGTCTAGTGTTGGTAGCTCTACTACATGTATATCATCCTCCTCTCTCGCATCTCCGGTGGTCCTTGACTGTCATGCCAACACTTTGTATTCTCGGTTCTCAACCAGAAATATCTCTTACTACATGCCAAGTTGGTGCAAAAAAATTGGGGTGGTGGCCATCTTGTGTTGGGAGTCATGGGTCTATCAAGAGGGTCTCTTGAGATATGCTAAAATTGATAGCGAACATATCTAATTTTTTCCTCCTAATGAGATCCCTCCATCCCACAAAGTAGTAGATGCAAAAATCAAGTTTGTAATGATAAGTTAGTAAAAACAAAGGAAAAAATGAATATTACTAACATCTAAGAAAATAATTCTCACTTATGAAGTAGGGGAAAGAGATAAATAATATTACTCGCTAGGATCTCTTGTGACCCAATCTTGATCCACAACCACCTCCTCACCTCGACAGATCCTCCTTTGCCTCCTCAACTCTAGCCACCTCTACCTCCTCCCCACTACCTTGTTAGTCAGGGTATGACTCATCCTATGAGCTAGAATATGTCTCCACCTCTTCCTCCTCACTCCTAGTTGGATCCTCTCCAATCTGCAAAAATTGGGGTGGTCTAGCTTCGTCTTCGGTAACTAGATTAGGTACGACTCCAAATGTCCCAATCACAAGAATAAGAACTACCAATTTCTATCTCATTTGGTGCATGTGGATATATATATCCTCCCTAATGCCTCTAAATATGATGCCAACTATAATAAGGGAATCAATGAAGGGTAAACCAAATTGTTTGGAAACCCATGCGATTGGATGAATCTCTACTCAACTGTCATGGTCGACTAACCGTGTGGTGGTTGCGTAAGTATCCAATGCAATCACCTCCTCTCCCCACTTCTCCATCATGCCCTAATATGGATGAGTCACCATATTAGCGTGGTCAAAGTTCCTTTTTCCTAAGATGTGGCTCTAATTTGACCATATCCACCCATCTTGTTACTCGATGTTGGTAGGGTTTATTATCCCAACACCCCCTCCGGTAGGGGACTACTCTCTCATAAATATAAGACATTACCAACGTAGGATGTATAAGATAAGTAGAATTGCATCTAAAAATCTGATACAAGTCATGATAAGTGGCCCCTAACATGTCTATGCCCATACAAAAATCCTACCATGTTGTTTGATGCTTTGTATAACAAGTGCCCTGTAGAATAGAAACTTATCCCCTCTCTTATCCCTAATCAAGAGCAAGGACCGTATTCTCGATAATGGCCTTGCATAGAGTGGGAATAGGGGCCTCCTCCACTATAACCAGTCGACTCCTTACTTGCACTCGTGTCGATTGCGTGTCCATCCCGAAAGTAGGTGGCCCATCCATGAGTCTCATCTAGTGAGTTGGTACTCTTTAGCGCCAAACTAATCCCAGGTAACAAGAACACCCAATATTCGGTATACATCCTCAAAGGTGATTGTACACTCTCTATGAACTCTAGGGATTCAAAAAGTGTTCTCATCTATGTCCCAATATGTCATAAAATCCCAAAGTACTCAACTCATGGGAAACCGGCCTAGTCTATGTCAACCTCCAAATCCCTTCCCTCTTCAACAGCCTATCTCAAATCAGTGTCGATAAAAGGAGCACTTTGTCCGGCCACTCCTACTCTCTAGCTCTACTCCATCTCACATAAGCCCTTGTATCCACAAAAATAAAAATAGAAGATCGTATTAGATCTTAATTAACACATAATAAACTCATATTAAACTGAAAACACTAGCAAAATTAATAAAACACTCTATCTTTGAATTTTTCTTAGAAAAATCATGATAGTTACGCAACCACCCCTATTAGTAGGGTGGTAGTTACACAACCACTCCTTTACATAGAGTCATGGTTACGCAACTATCACAAAAATTTTGCAACCGTCACTCTATGTAAAGTGGTGGTTGTGTAAGCTCCACGACGGTCATGTCATAAAACTTGGGTTGTACTCTTTCAACCCAAAAATGCATAAAAACTTGCTAAAACAACCAAATCATCCCAAATAAGATACAATACAAACCTACAAGACATCCCCCTAACAATCATTTTGACTATAGAATTATCCAAAATACCCCCTACGATCATTTCAAGAAAAATTTGTAGTAAAGGGCCAAAATGAAGAAACACTAATAGTTTACTTGTTCCTACCCCTCTTATGCTACTTCTGGGTTTTCCATCATCATATATGAATTCTCATCGATTTGACTCTACTCGTAAGTAAAATGGTTATTGGAAATCAAGAGTTCCAATTTGGTAAAGGTGTAAGGCATAAATGGTTTCTTAAAAATAGAAAAATGACATATATATTTAACAAATGTTTTAGTTTTTTAATGCTATTTTAAGTGAATGGATGCGAAAATAGTGTGTGTACGGGCGGGTAGATTTCTCACCCCACGTGAATGTTAATTAATCTTGTCTTTTCATTTTGAAACATTCATCCAAATTTGTTTTATTATTTCACTTGATTCTTGTTCTTATTTTGTGGGTAGTAGGAAGGCTCGAATGGCATTGATCGATGCACGGTCAAACAAGGAAATTCTTTAACCCTCTCATTTTGGATTTCCATTCTCGATATCACATTATAACCCATTCATGGCTAAAACACTCTTTTGAGGGGGCAATATGTACGCACCAAAAATTACATGGTACAAGACAAAAAAATGTGACATGTCTCTTATGATGATAAAAACCTCTTCCAAGGTAAAATTGAAATCCAAATCCCTCCTTCTCTCCTTTCCATTCCTCTTATGACTCAATTCAACCCTTCCTCTAAGCTAAAGATCTCACTTTTATTTATAGACCACTTTTCAGCCCCTTTACATTCCTTTTTCCCGCAATGGTTACGAACCACCTATTGATAGAGGGGTGGTTATGCAACTGCCCTCTTTCAACAATGGTAGTCATATCACTTTATAACGAAAAATTAAAACACGTGTTTTGGAACACATTTTTGATTTCGACATGATTATCTCTCTCATTTATTGGTGAAATTAGCTAAGAATAGGCTTGTTGGATTGACGTTGAGTTTTTCATCTCTTCTTACTAAATTCATTATGTTTAATCATTTTCTTTTGATTGAGTTAGCATTTCTTGATTGACACTTGTAGTTGACGTCTTCTCTCCCAATAGTTTATAAAAGTAAAAATTTTACCCGTACGATGGGTTGGGCATTTGATAGTCAATTGTGAAGTGTTATGATGTTGAAATCTAGAGAGGGATCACATAGATAACTAGAACATTACTCTATTCTTCCTTGCTACTCACTTTCAGTCATTCCATTTGCACAAAACCAGCCACAACCATGTTTTCTTGATTTCTTTGTTGTCATTCATTGTTCTTACATCCCTGGATCAATTGGATTTCATCATTTGAAGAGGATTTGAAGCTAAGGAGAAAACAAATGCATCTCAACTCTGGAAATGCTACCATAGTACAATAGTAACCAGGTTGGGATTGTATTTATTTCTTTAAAGATTTACATAGTCATTATTCGTTATCATTAGAAAAAGTTGTGTATTTAAATTGTTAGAAGCGGAAGATTACATCACTTCCCGTATGAATTCTTATTTTAGTATTGTTTTTCAAAATATTTTGTACATAAATTTGTTTCCCTTGATAGATTCTTCTTGTCTTATCCCAATAGATTTGCTCCAAAATTAGTTGGAGGAGGAAGTGATGAAATACATGTTTTTATTTTATTATTCACCTCTTTCCATCGAGTTTAGAATTAATTTTTCGAGGAAATTTTATATGGTAGAGGAAATAAATTCTAAGAATATTTTCCTTTCGGAAAACTTGAGGCGAAAGCTTTGCAGAGAGGAAATTTTGCTTTATCATATTAATAACTTTTGAGTACTTTCTCTTAGAGTAGTATTATCAAACAACTCTACAATAGAGGAATAGCCACATCTAATTATTCCCTTTTCTAGTTTCATTTTATTAGAAGTAGTATTTTATTGTAAATCATTTCCCGTGTCTCGTAGAGTTAATCTTTTATTTATTTTAATCAATCTGAAAAACAATAAAAAATATTAGGAACTTAAATTTTTTTAATTGTTTTATTTTATTCGAAAATCCTTATTGAAAATATAAAAATAAAGGTTAGAGTAGTTGATGTATTTATTTTATTTAAACAATAGTGAACGTAGTTTAATTAATTAAAAGAGAATTTAATTGTATTTTATTTAAATTAGGCTCCTTTACGTTGTTTATTTAAAGTTGGGAATTTAAAATAGTGTAGATATTTACGAAAAATAAAAAATCCATTTATTATCATCTTAGAATACCCGTTTATAGTCCTTGGCCCCTTTCAATCAGTTTCTTTGGCCTCATTCACCTTGCTCACAAGTTGGTGTTCCCATATGACCATTCCTGGCCCACCCCAACCTCGTAGAAGGATCTTTAAAGAAATTATTCATCCTCCGAGCATAGACCAATATTAGGGAGACATAGACTTGGGTTTGTGAGCATTAGTCTTTAGATCTATGCCATTGCCCCACAAATCATCAACTAGTTAGACACTCTTAACAAATAATTGACCATAATCGAGTAGCATTGGGCCAATTAAGCAAACCTAATTAGACGTCAGAATCCTTAGTTTTCTTTCAATTCCTTCATCATCTTCCTTTCATGGCCCTCTCTAGAGAAAAGTATTTGGAGATGAACGAAAAATTTCCTCGAGTCTAACAATTGGGTCAAGGAATTTTTCGGTCTCACTGATATAGACCGAGGATTAAAAACATCAATTATCCTTGACTATAGTATTAATCCCATAAAGGTTAGATGAGCATTTTCCACCCTTGACAAGAAATTTCATAACTTTTGAGTCGAATGATTACATTTAGCTCAACCATATATCCTTTATTCATCACCATCCATGCCTATTCCACCTTTACCACTTATACCCATCTCATTCCCATATCATTTCTTACATTTTGGTTGTCTCTAAGACGACTTTGAGAATTCAAGTGAACTTGGAATTGCGTATTTTTTTTTTCGTTATACATAAACCCCCATGCATCACCGACATTAGTAATACTCCGAAGAGGCCACAAACTACACATCATTCTCCACCTAGCATGTGATATCTAGATAGGTCAATCGATCTGGATTTTGATTTGACTATGGTTTCTTTGACTTAGATCTTGCTAAATAGTGAGAGAGGATGCATGAGTGATTTTGGATGAGAGATATGGTTTCCTTAACCTGGTTTGTAGATTCAAACCTGATGTGGGTGTTGTCTTAATGACCACATATGTGACAATGTAATATTTAGGAGATTTGTATGCCTTTTGCAAGTGTATGAAGTGAATGTTCTAGTGCGTTTCCTTAGGCATTCCAAGTTAGAAAATGAGGTAGCATTTACTTGTTTATATAGGGTTTCGTAGATGATTTATCTAAGAAAGGTTGACCTAGATGAAGTATAAGACCCAATGAAAGATATTAATTTGAAAGCATAGTTAGAAGACATGTCATCGATCGAGACTCGTATAAAATTGATCAGACTTGATATAAATTACTAAAACTATACGAACCTAACTTAGAACAGAAATATGTGAAATGAAGTTTAGAGCTGATAAACAGTGTTTTGAATTGTTTTTGTGCATTATATTCTTAGAATGTGTTGACATTTCAGTGTGCAAGGATAAACAAGCTAAACAATGGACCTCAGAAAGTATTAAGTGGAATGGATAAGTTTTATTTATCATAGCAAGAGTGTACAGTCAAATCAAGAGTTACCAAAGTGTAAATTACCAATTTTAAGTGTCTACATTTTCCTCCCTTAAGTATGAATTGAAAATTACATGCTTAAAGGAAAATATACCTAAGTGTGTAAACACACTTTGCCTTTACTTAAATTGTTGTTTTACAATTGCATTGTTGTGTTTGGTGTTCACATGTTCCATAATGAAACATGCAACACAATGTTTATTCAATGTCCATGATAGATAATTGACCATAACTCAAATAAAACATATAATAGAAAAGATTTGCATTTGCATAAATGGGAAGTGAAAAGATATAAGGAAATAATACACTTGTTTTATTTTCCTCTACTTTTACTTGGAGGTTTGTATTGCTTGAACTTTTTTGAAGGATTAGGGGTGATCATTCCCCTATTTTTCTAAGGAGAAACCAAAGTGTTAGGTGCATTCAACCCAACATGGAAATATGCAAGAAAGAGAAGAAGAAAGAGGTATAAATGCACCCCTGTGAACGAACAAGACCATCTACCAAAGTTATTTATCAACTATAATATATTCCCTTTAAGAGTAATAGGATAGGAAAGTATACCTTTTAATCCCTTAGTTGATTCACTACCTTCCACAACCCCATGGATCACACCGATGCAGATGGATCTAGAACCAATTTTGTGAATAAGGACATACATTACAAAAAAGGATAGTTGCCCCCAAACTCTCCTCATTTGCCACACAAATGAGTATAATTTGAATAAATGATTAATTATGTTGAACAATACTAAATAGGAAGGAGATATGTGCCACCAAGATTCCTGAAACTAAGTCTAAGCTAAGTGTTGATGCAAACAATGAATGAACACTTTCATGCCCCATGTACTAATCTGAAGTAAGTATTTCGACATGAAATTTTGTAGAAAAATTGTATGCATATGTGAAAATATTAAAATTTTGAAAAACTTTCTGAAATTTCCCTGTTAAAAAATGTGTGGGGGTCGGGACCGTACTATACGGTTCGACCAAAGTGTATAGTTTTAACCTTGTGCTGATTTTGCCAAAATTATATGTATGAATATATTTATAGGTGTATATCCCCTGTTTGTACCTACATGTACCCCCATAATTATGTTTTTATCTACTAAAAATGTTGAATACACCCGAATAAAGGCCCCCTCTTTTGAAGCATGTGTGAAAACCATGTTGAGGATGTAGCTTAAAATAAATAGATGTGTACTATTAAAGGAGGTGTTTGAAAATATGTGTAGATTATTGAAGAGGTGACCACCTTAGAGATATTATACATGTAAAAGGAATTTTTTTGTATATGGTGGTAATCATGGCATGTAATAAAAGAAATACTAGCAATAAACAATGATAGTAGAAACTAGAACAACCAATGTGAACAATGCATGTAGAAGCAAACAAGAACAACAATGTAAACAATTACAAATAATGGCATACAAAAGGCTTAGAGCCTGAAAACATGGGACACACATGGTTTCACAAGATAATCAAGTCACTTATACCATAATCAATAAAGCAAACAATCATTAACACACATATCTATCAAGAATGTATAACAACTAGGAATGTCATAATACGATAAATAACAATAGAAATAACAAACAAGAGATGTCAATAATACACAATACACATGCGTTAGTCAAGTTACTATGAAAAATATTGAGTAAATATATATAATTAAGTGTAAATGAGGAAGTTCAAAAGAACTATAATATAATAATAGCACATGTAGAATGCGGAGGTATGTCCCCCAAAGAAGGAAACATGAGTGCTCCTATAAGCATGTATCAATATATGTGTCTTACATCCATCTCAATATACCCAGGTGAATGCATGTGTGTAAAGAAAAAATCATGTTATTTATCAACCCACATTAGTAAACAACATGTATAATGTAAAGTAAGTAAAATGTACATGTCATTATTTTGTTTTTTTCCAATATTTGAATGTTTTTGTATTATCTCGATGCATATTTATGTACAAAATATGGATAACAAGAGATACATCCCATGATAACCTCTTGACGATATATATTAGATTATATAAAAGATGGAGATGTGGGACTTAGTGGTGATGTAAATGCTAATGGGACTGTTGTAGTAACATATTCCAAAGAAGGTCTAGTAGATGTAGAACTAACATGCACAGAATGGTGCCGATGCGGTGGACTAGAGGAACAAGTGTGTCAACCAATAGGAGGGTATTGAGAAGCTAGGGGGGTAGTATCTGCACTAGAGGATTGATGTAGGAATCTAGGGAGGGGGAAAACGAGAAACAAAACATGGGATTGCAGCCCTATGAGATGACCCAGAGCAAAGGTGAGATGAAGTGTGTGCAACCAAAGGCCTATCGAGATACCTAGGAGGACTAGAGTGAATAGGAATATTGTACATGAGGACAAGCCTAGGGAGTAACTTATAAGTATTAGGGCCATGAGAGGAATTCTCAGAAACTAAATATCTATCAATAGAAGGACTAGGAAAAGGAATTTCGGAAGGAGAACTAGGTACGTTAGGAAGGGCAACTTCAGAAAATACCTCTAATGGTGATAACTCACGTTGATTATGGAGTAATTTAACACATTGATGTATAATCGAGGGAATGGTCCTAGGATTACATAACCAAGTGATACCTATCCGTAGGGCACCGTAATCGAGAGTCAAAGAAACCAAGAATGAAATTGATGTAGTATTAGAAACAACATTGATAGGTAGATTGATGAATTGGTAACGAGGATTCATATCAAGTACAAGATTGTGTATATAAATGCCCAAATATTTAACTAGTGCTAGGGAAATTTTATTGTGCGAGATTGACCAAAACAACCCATATGGGTTTATGATAAATAGAAATAAGAATTAAAAATGTATCTACAAAAAGTGCAACATCAATATCGTAGTCATTAAAAGTGATGATTGGGGGAAATTTAGTGTATGATTAAAAATGCCAATCATTTCATCCAAAGGGTAATCATAAGAGGGAAATGAAGGCACTACAGAATAAGCATTATGTACAACCAAGGAATACTTCGTATTTTCATGCTTAGGAAGTGGATCATTGAATATTTTTATCTTAGCATTATCATTGATTTGCTTTGAAGATTTAGTAGGCTCATCCCATTTAATGCTAGTGTTAGAATTGATAAGATCTTGAAAAATGTGATAAAGCTTAAACAACTATCTGTAGAGTTCCCGACACACTAATGATAATAAAAATGGGCATTGGAATTGAACCTCTTTCTTTGAGGTCTACTCATATAAACCTCAAATGGTGGAGGGAGAGATATGAGATTGCACTCAAGAAATTGTTTCGAGACAATGTGAGGAGGACATGGAAAATGAGTAAATTGATTATGTATAGGCTTTTATTGTTGTTTAATACGTTTTGAGATGTATTAACGGTGTCTTTATAAGTAGGTTTGACATTATTAGGATTTCCTTTAAATGTGGGTTTTCTTGAAAACTAAGCGGTAGATGTGGGCGGAGAGATAAAAACGTACTTGATTTTATTCATATGTAACAATTTATCCTAACGGTATTTCAAGTTGTGACATAGATGGTCAAAATATCTAAACTTGTTGAACATGACCAAATATTACAAAAGTACTACTAAGATTTATTTGAATAGTTCTTGCAATTCATTATCGACGAAGATATTGTTCATCTTGGTAATTAGGGTTTCAAACACAATACATAGGCATTAAGAGGTTTAGTAGGCCCTTGTCATATTTGAGCCAATTGTGCATAAGAAAATTATCCTCAATATTAATAGAGAATTGTGCCAAAAATAAATTGGCTAAAGTAGTGAAAACATACACAAGTGAGTGGGGAGAGCGTAAAACCATTGTAAAGCAAAGTCCTTAAGACTTCGAGGGGAAAGTTTGGTAAGAAATATTTCATTAAAATCTTAATCAAAGAAAACAACATGGAATGAGTGAAGATGTTTAGCAGGATCCCCTTTACCATCATAAATAGGAAATTCAAGAGAAAAAAAAACCAATAGGTAATGGATGAGAAACCACTTTGGGTGCAAGTGGATTGTGAAGTAACTATGTGGAATCCATAGTGTGAGAAGAAACATAGGAACCTTGTTGTAATTATAAAAAAATTCTTGTAAAGTATGAAAAAGGGTTTCAAGATATTGCATGCTAGAAGAGGATATATGTGAACCATTAGGAGTGGATGTGGGATGTGTAGAAATAGTTATGGTGATAGTAATATACATAGAGAAATTTGGAAATGATAAATGAGGTGCACCAAAAGGGGTAGGCACCATGGATGTTGGAACAACATATGTCACTAAAGTGGAAGAAGGTTGGAGTTTCCCAACAAGGGACTATTCGCTAGACTTTTGATCAAGAGACAACTTAGAAGCAATAATAATCTTAATGATAGGCTTAATGTGGTGAGGATTCTCGATGAACTTGTTCAAAAAAATTAGACACAAAATTTTCTTGATTAGTATCCACAATGTTATTATCATCATGGCAAAATTTATTAGAATGTTCACTGTGAGTTTCAAGATTATGCAATGGGAGCTCATTAACTTTGTCAAGGATGGAAATATTGCTATCAATATGCATTGGACACAAGGACATGAAATTATGATGCTTGTGAACATGAGGAAAAATCTCAATATGTTCAATGGGTCGAGAACTATGTTGAAACGGCATAAGAGTAAATCATGTGCACTTTGAAACTATATAAGCCAATAAATAACACACAATAGCAATTCCCCTAGGGTATCTAGGGTTGTTGTATTAGTAGGCCATACACAAGGAATATATCCTAGATTAGGTTAAGGATTAGATCAAAAGTGTATTCATCAAAATGTTTAAGCCTTTAATTAAATTTTAGGTTAATTTAATTAGATTTAAATTTGATTTGAGTTGATTACAAATCTTACAAATATGTTATAATAGAAATGATAGCTCAAATTTTTAATTTAGATCAGATAGAAATAATGTAACATATATCAATTGTTTCATTGTTTTCTTTAAGTTTTTTAGATGAAACAGATAAGGGTGTGAACCAAGGAGGAATACATGTTGCGATGGTCGGTTTGAAGGTTGTTGTGCACGTTTTGACTTCTTGATCCAATGTTGACTGTGGGAGCTTCCTTTTGGCTAGGAGGAACTACCTGAAATACACAACAAGACCACAAGAAAGAGTTAAACAATATATGTTAGTGGGTTGCCTAGCATGTGCTAGATCCAGAAGTGTGATACTTCCTCGGTGGTAATTAATACAATTTAATGCAAGAAATGACATAAATAAATAAGGTTCTACTGTAGTTGATATGATTTAGGTATCTCATAAATTGTCAAAAACAATTAAATAATTAAAAATTAGAAAATTTTGAAAAGTATTACTTTGCGTGGTTCATTGACTCCTCACGATCGCCTTATTTTTGTGATCGCTTCGGTCTTCGCTTTCATGATTTTCGGCAAGAACTCTTCCCGCCAGGCTATAAAACGCATTAAAATACATTAAAATAATTAATTAATATTTAATTAATTAATTGCTCCTTGTTTGATTAAATTAATTTTTTTTTAAAAATCACTTAAGGAGTATTTAATTAAATAAATATAAATTAAAGTTCATCCGACAAGTTTTAGTGCCGGGGAAGTAAGCTTTTGTTTCCAATTGCCGGGTTGGCTTCCCGAACCCGGATTTCCACTTTCCTGGCAATTTCCTTCAAATTTCCCACACGTGGGTTTTCCTCTGCCAATTGCCAAATCATGGATTGGCAAAACGGGCATAAAATTCCCCAATTTCCCACATGGGGAAATTGACGGGATCGCCAACCCATTTTGCCATTCCCGTTGGCAATTGCCCGTTACTTTTCGCATTTCCCTGCACTTAAGCCACTACCCGGATGAGAGGAAGTTGAATTAATCCTCGTAATTCCTCCATCAAACCCGTGGAAAAGTCAAGCTTTTTTTTCTTCAGAAGACATAATATTTTGTTAACATTATGCAAGAGAACTACATGCCATTGGTTGAAAGAAAAGACAGAGAGGTATAAGAAAGAAAAAAAACCACAACTCCACGCATTCACCAAACCAAATAAAAACTCAAAGCGCATGTTTTCAAATAAAAGACAAAAGAATTCTTTCCACGCATTTTAGGGAAAGAAAAGAAAGGAACAAGCTTTTCAAAAGAATAAATATTTCAAGAAGAAGATGCCAAAAGAATCATGAAAGAGCACATGAAGCATTGGGCAGAGTCACAACAAGAGAGTAGGAAGAAGGCACGTAGATGGCCGATCAACTCGCATGTGGTGAAAAATTTCACGCAACGCGGAACAATGAACTAGTCTGGGAAGATCAACGTGTGCAAAGAGTCGGGAGATTGCAAAGACAACGATGCCGGAAGGAGTTGCACACAGCATGCAATGAAACTAAAAGGGACTAATGGTGAGTTTCAGTTTTTTTAATAACACCTATGAGATTCATCGAGACGTTGGTGAAGAGTTAAACGTAGGTCCTCCACGTTGATGTTAGGTGAAAATGAAGTTTCAAACGAAATTACCGAGACTAAGCGAGGGACCAATCTTCGCCGAATAAATGGTCGGGTTTTGGAGTTAGAGTTGAAAACCACTTAAACATGTCACACGCAGAGGGAAAACCAGCTTCAAGATACGCAAGGCACCAAAGTTGAATTGATACACCGCCAATTCAATGCAAAGCATGAAAACTAACAAAAGATTTGCAAAAGAGAAACACTCAAGCAAAATGTGAGCCCTTGAGCAAAAAACGGCCCAACGCAGAGGAGAATTTAGTGCGTAGGTAAAAACCAAGCATAGAAACATCATGGTGAGTGTGCATCTGCAAGAAAGTAATAGGCTCGAGGAGTCAAGGATGTAGATTCACTAGACAATAAAAAAAAGTAAATTTATCTCAAAAATCGGTGGCCTCCAGAGAGTTGCTAAGTGCGACAACCGCCAGGCATGTGATCCCAAGGAACCGTTGGTGTTGATCTTGATGTTCTGCAAACGCGCCACTCGTGATCAATGCGAATATTACAAAATCTTGCAAAGATAGTTTTAAAAAATTTTTTTTAGCGCTTCCAAAGCGAAGTCCACCAACCATGAAGGGGCAAGTATGTTTGAAAAAATGAATTGTTTTTGCGACTTGTTATATTCTCGAAATTTTCATCGGCCTTCGAAAGAAATGCGTAATATTGCATATGGATGGATCTGGGCCCGATAAAGCTTACAACTTAATTGCTAAAGGCTCAAAAATGAAGGTCACGAATAGCAAACATAATGCAGTAGGCTTATCCTTATTCTCAATCAGATCCATGGCAATGTCAAGTGATTCCCCTTTAGAATCTACTAACTCCATACCTGCGGAGAAACAAATATTCACTGCCGTGTACGATGGATTGGAGTCACGCTATTCAAGGCTTCATAAAATTTCCCTAATCAGATATGAAGGTTATTACGGCGTAATGAAACGATTCATATTGCTCAAAGATTTTATTTTTTTTTTCCCTAGAATGAATTGAATGTGAAGGCCAACTCAAAATACCGGTTGGCCGCTTCATGTACTACATCCTCATATTTGTAAATGGTCTCTTTGAGAAACTCTAAGGGCAATAGGCAATATTTATACCCTTCCATTATGTACATCCAATCGATAATAAAAAAAGTATTCTTTTACCAAAGTTAGAGAAACTTGTTGATTGAGCCGGATTGCAGTAATCCACCGCCAAAATACCGAGGAGTTCTTTGCCAAGAATCACCTTAAGGGTGTCTATCGACATGCCGAGGGCTTGAACCTGGGTCATCATCATGGCAGCATTAGGTCTTTATTGGTAATGGCATTTTCTCATCGTTTGGGAGGTACAATTGTGCTTATTATGGCAAAGCCAAAACATTCTTACTACAAGTGTTATATAATAAGGAAGAACCGTGAGCATTGTGGTAAAACCATTCTTTTCAAAAATGTTGGGTTAAGCTCGGTATTCAAGTGAGTTTGAGCTGCAGAGAGAACTCGTGGAGTTCGGTTCTGTAAAGAAGGTAAGATGACACGAAGGGCATGGATCGCCATGGGAGTTCGAATTCAAGTTGAAAATGCATGAGCTCATAATCAAGCTAGGAGCGATACGATTGAGGGCTCATTCGTGAGTTGAGTCATCTAAACACCTAAGTGAAGAAGGAGCACATCTCGAGAATTTCTCATTCCAGTCATCATTCATCTTTGCATGATTGCCCTAATTCTTCAGGCCTAATCAACAACACAACACTATAATTCAAAGCATTGGTTCATGCGCAAGCACCTGTAATCTATATCACACAATTTCTAGAGGTGGAACTCGTTGATGAAGTACCTCAAAATATACCAGCCCAACTTGTGGAAGTAGTCACAACTTCTCAACCAAAAGTTGATGATCCGGAATCATCACAAATGGAGAAAATGGCGACAACATCTTTCTCACAACAAGAAGATCCAATTTCAGCAACACCCGAAGGTGATCCCCTTCAGCGTGATGAAGATCAATTCCCAACGAACACGAGAACCATGTACAATGAGGTACTTGGAGAGGTTCCCACCTGGCTACATGATACCCTAAAGAATTGAAAGAGGGTCATCAAGCCAATAGTGATAAACTTGGAAGCGATTGCGTAAATGTTAGAATCCATCACTCCAAAAAAGACCAAATATTACGCTAAGGTGTGTGTCAACGAATTCATAAATCACTTCGATGATTTTTCAACACCACTCATTCACAATGGGGCAAAGGAGATGGATTTCCAAGACTCTGAAGTCTCACGAATTCTCGCTCTGAGATCAACACTTTGGGATGGTGACAAAGACAAAGGACATAACTCCAGCAGGAATTGAATTTGGCTCCTAGAAGATCTTCTCAATGGCGAAAGACCGTGGCTGGATTCTATAAACCAAGGTGGCGTAACGACTACTACGGTCTCATGACAAATGAATAATTCACCATGGAAAGGTATTCTGAGTATGTGGAGAATTGTGAATAAATGAATACGAATGAAGACAAACTTTCTTACACCAGATATTGCTCGATAGAGGGGTGGATGAATTGCTCAAGTTTCAAACTCAACACTCTTGTCATTTGGAGGATTACAGAGCACAGTCAATGAGTTCATTCCCGTACGATCGGGATAGGCGGACTCTTGGCCCAATGGATAAGGCACTGATCCTAGGTGTCTTGATCTAGGTGGCACATTGCTGACTAGGATGTCTACGTGTGCATACAAGTCATTTAAGTGGGGTCCACATGTACCCATTTCTTTAATTTATGTATTTTTCCTTAAATGACCTTTTAACTTAAGTGGTTTCTATTTTTAGTCACTTTTTAAAAGTTGGTTGAAAAAGTCAAAGTCACTTAAGTGCCTTATTTAATGTGCATTTAAAACCCTAACTACTTCGTAACCAACTTTTGGGTTATAAAAGGAAGTGAGGGGCTCATTTGTAAGGGTGACTTTGAGAGAGGAGAAGAAGATACTTTTGTGCAAGCTTTGTTTCAAGAAGAAACTTTGTGTTCTTTGTGAAAAACATTTTGGAGTTAATAGAATAAGAACTTTGTGTCTCATTCATCATGTCTCTCGTAACATTTGGTGTTCTTATGTTCATTAGATGTTAGGTGTTTGAATCTTGCATGCAAATATTATCTTTGATCTTATTGTCAACATTAGTAATCAGTTGTTCTAGTTCACAAAGTGATCAAGCTCACTATCTACTTGCTCATGTGTGTTCCTTTTGCATGTTCTTGTTTGGCTAACTCAAACTCCGTTTTATTTGTGTTGGTTATTCATCTTTTCTCTTCATGCAATATTAGGCTCTGTTTTTACCTAACTCTTGCATGTTCTTTCAGTCCATTCCATTCCACTCCTTTCTTTCATTTCATTCTATCTCCTTCATTCACTTTTCTTCCATTGATGTTCCAAAACACCCCCCACATACAATTTTGAATGTACAGATGTAAATACAGTTTTGGTTTTCAATAAAGGCAACCTCACCTTCATTGAGGAGGGACTTCATTCCCACACTGTTGCATGTCATTTGCATGCGTGCAAATCCATATGCTAACAGTTTTTGGCGACTCACTGGGATTCATAAATCGTTAACCAGTGCTTGGTTAAATCTTTATGACTATCCCCTCTGCACAAGCTCCAGTTCTTCAACCGAACCTTGTGCCCGACGAAGATTTCCAAGGAGACATTGCTGCCAACCTTCGAATAGTAGCTTGGGAAAACCGTGAAAGCTTGCAGCAATTTGTGGTGTTGATAGAGCCATTGACAGAGAAATCTACATCGAAGACCTTAGAAGAAGAGCACCCGCACTCGTGGCCAGAAGACCTCTTGGGCACGTGTTGATAGTTGTTCACCGACGCGGTCCTCTTCCACCCAGGTAATAAGTTGTATGACCATTACAGGTAACCCACCTATCTTGCAACCAAATCTTGTTTTTGCAGATACTCAAGAAGACATATCATCAGATTTGAGGCAAGCTATTTGGGAAAAGCGCACAAGTAACCATCATTTTCATCTCGCCGCATCAGTACTAGATAACGAAGAAGAGAAAGCCGCGAGAGTTGTTAGAGTTATTCAGCAAATAGCTCAAGAAAGAGAGCAAAGAGAAAAGGCTAGAGCTGGTCGAAACACGCCAGTGATCTCTTCACCATAAATATTCCAAACTGGAAGGAAAGAGGTTTACGCGAGGAGAAAAAGCTAAAGGTAGATCTGACCCTACTTTTGACTTTCAAGGAAAATTTGGTTTCAAGTTATCTCCTCCCAAGAAGAACACACCTCGTAGATCTGCAAGCCTTGCATCAAGTCCTGAAAGAGCAAGCAAGGAAGGAATCACTACTAGTCAAGCACTTGTCCTTGCTCACATTGTTTTACCTTCGCATACCACCTTTCTCCAATGGCAGCCAATGTACCATGGGGAAATGCCATAGGCCCATTGGCCTTACCTGCTCGACATGAACTCCCACGAGGATCAAGAAAGATTCTTCCCAAGTTCGACGGAGATGGGAAGACGTCACCAGATGATCATATTTCTACCTTCTTCGCTGCATGTGCTGTTTTGTCAGTAGAATACGAAGATGTTGCTATTCGTCTCTTCATCGAGACATTGCATGATATTGCTGCAGATTGGTTTCATCATCTACCCAATGGATGTATTACAAGTTGGGATGATATGAAAACTAAGTTTGAAAATCGATTCAAAATAGCGAAGATGAACATGCTCTTCTTGCCCAACTATCTCAGGCAAAGAAAGAGCCTACAGAACCCATGAGGAATTTCGTGGCCAAATTCAACAAGATGGTAAACAAAGTTCCCACCGGATTCGTCCCAACCTTGATGGACAAAAATGTTTCTTTATTAACGCACAACAACCAGAAGTGTGCTATCAGCTAAGAAGGGCCAGGGTGGCTACTTTGGAACTTGCTCAATCTTTGGCCATAGAAATTGAAGATGATTTAATCATGGCAGGAAAATTCAAGAAAAATTCCCTCAAAGGAAAGAGTCAAGAAACTCCCAATGTTTCAGAAACTATACTCACTAAGTTGGCTAATGATGTGCTAGCTTTGAAGAAGCAAGTTGCTCAAAGTAGTAAACCTGCTCCTTACAAAGACATCCCGCGAAAAGGATACGTTCCCAACAAAGCTAGGATTGCAGGTGCTCCAACGAGGCTTGCTATCGAAGCAGCTCCCGCAACTAATTCCAAATGTGATGTCATTGAAGAAAGTGATGATGAGATTGAGGTCATCGAGGTTGATGAGGAAGAGCCTGATTCTGAGGCATCTGAACCTACAGTTGAAGATCCTGAGGAAGAAAGTAATAATCATTTCTTTGAGTACCGTTCCGATGAAGAAGATGAATATGAAGAAATTATAGAAGATATGAATAGTCAATCCTTCGCCGTTTTCACACGCTCTCAGAAAAAGGACCAAGATACCACCAAGGTGGGAGATAAAGAGGTTTCCAAGGAAAATATCAAAGAATCCAAGATAAAGGAGGCTCCTAAAGAGTCCAGAGATACTGAGGTTTCAAAGGTCAAGACTATCTTAAAGAAAGGAGATCCTTTGTCAGATCAATCAGTTAGTAAACCAATTACGAAGAAAACTTCTTCTTCCACATCCGTATCAACCAAGCCCGAGACCAAGGTCAAAAGTGTGCCATCATCAAGTTCGAAAGAACTCATATCTGAGACTTCAAGTGCAATTACTTTGCCTAAATTTGATATCATTGATCATATCAATAAAACAAAAATTTCCATGTCACAGGCAGAGTACTTGAAGTCCAACAAGGATCAGCTCGAGAAGTTGGTCCAGTTTATCAAAGGCGACTCTACTGTTCATTCCTCTAAAGGAATTCTAAAAACTCCCAAAGATGGGAAAACTCAAAATATTGTGGCGGCCACTACACCTTCAAATGAAAAGATCGAACCTTTCTTTGTGTCTTTTCTGATCAACGGATGCAAGTTAAGTAATTGCATTATAGACTCTGGAGCCTCGGATAATGTGATGCCGGAAAAAGTAGCACATGCTCTTGGTTTGACTTGTACGAGAACATTCGATCATGTTACTCTATGGAAACCAAGCAAGTTCCTCCGATCAGCGCATTAAGGACGCCCAAATGGTTTTAGCCCAATTCCCTCAAAAGCGAGTTAAGGTAACTATTTTAGTTGCTGATATCCCCGCCTCGTATGGAATGTTGTTGAGCAGGAAATTTTGTAGGGATTTGGGTGGTGAGATTCAAATGGACTGGTCTCATGCCATGATTCCTATCAATGGAGAAATGAAGAAACTTATGCCGGAAGCTCAGGAAAAGTTCACAGTAACTAAAACTGAAGATCCTCGCGCATAGATCCTTTTCCAAGGCTCAAGTATGGGTAATTATATGATGACTACAGAAGTTCATACCCCTGAGATCACTTGCCAAGATTCCAATGAGATCTGGACTCTTGAGTTCGATGGAAGTTGTTGCTCAACGGGCTCTGGTGCAGGAGTGGTGCTCATATCTCCAAATGGTAAAATCTTTCCTTTTTCCTATAAACTCAAATTTTCAAATACTAATAACACTGCAGAGTACGAGGCATTAGTCCTTGGCCTCCAAGTTGCAGAAGAGAAAGGGATCAAAAATCTGGAAGTCTTTGGAGATGCGGAATTGATCGTGAAACAAGTAAGAAATCAGTTCCAGGTAAAGAACGATCGTCTGAGACACTACAGAAATAAAGTTTGGGATGCCATAGAAGTTTTCGACGCTTTTTCCATTAAATCTGTCCCTCGTGAAAAGAATGACAAAGCGGATTCTCTAGCAGTCTCAACGTCATTAATGATTCCTCATTCAGAATTTGATCAAGACAAATACACCATTGAAATGGTTTTTAGGCCAAGTGTTCCTGACAATGCAGAAAATTGGCAAGTATTTAATGATGATCAACAAATTATTGCCTTCTTGGAAAAGAGAGAAAATTTTGAACAGTTGTACTTTGAAGGAAGTGATTCGGCATTTCGTGAATCAACTACCTCACCCATTCAGGAAGGAGTTGAGAACGAAGATCCTGGTGATGGCATCATTCAACTCAAAGGAAATAAAATTCCCAAAGGATTGGTTTCACTCGAAGAACTTTTTGACAAACATGACAGGTTTATTAAAGAGAAAGAGCAGGCAGGACCTGCAAATTCTGCTGACTATGAGCAAATTAATATCGGCACCAAGGATAAACCTCGCCTAATCAATATTGGTAAATGTTGCTCACCTGAGGAGCGCAGGAAATTCATAAATCTCCTTACCAAATACTCTGACGTCTTGGCATATTCATACGAAGACTTGAAGTCTTTCCAACCCAGGGAAATGGAGCATGCCATACCCTCAAGCCCGCGCGTAGCCCATTCAGCAAAAGCAAAGACAATATAATCCCAAGATTACAGGGACAATATTTCATGAAGTTCAAAAGATGCTAGATGCACGAATAGTTTTTCCTATTCGACATTCGACTTGGATAGCTAATATTGTACCGGTTCGCAAGAAAAATGGAGAAATTAGGATTTGCGTGGATTTCCGCAATCTTAATCAAAGCTTCCTCAAGGATAACTACCCACCGCTACCATGGACCATATTCTCGCAGCAAGAATCGGATCGGAAATGCTATCTATGCTAGATGGTTTCTCTGGCTATAATCAGATTGAAGTGGCTAGAGAAGATCAACATAAAACTGCATTCACTACCCCCTGGGGTACGTTCGCATATAGAAGAATGCCCTTCGGTTTGATCAATGCTGGTGCAACGTTTCAAAGGGCCATGGATATGGCGTTTGCAGATTATAAGGACAAGATCATTGTGATATACCTAGATGACTTGACAGTTTTTCAAAGAAGCGAGAAGATCACTTAAGAGATTTAGAGAAAATTTTGCAAAGGTGTAAACTTCATAAGATTTCTCTGAATCCAAAAAAATCATGTTTGGAGTTACTAAGGTAAACTCCTAGGTCATATTGTTTCTAAGGAAGGAACTAAGATCGATCCCGAACGCGCTGCTTATATAAAGAATCTTTCCTTGCCTACAAGTAAACCTGGAGTCCACTCCTTCTTTGGAAAGGTGAACTTTTTGAGAAGGTTCGTGCTAGATTTCGCCGAGCTGACTAAAGAAATCGCTGATATGATGAAAGGAAAAGAATCTTTCAAATGGTCAAAGGAAGGTAGAGAGGCATTTGAGAAAATCAAGGGTGCTATTGCAAAAGCTCCTACATTGGTGTGTCCCGATTTTAAGAAGGATTTTATAATTTATTGTTATGCTTCGCCACACACAATCTCTCGCCATTTTGACTCAACACAATCAAGAGGGGATCAATCTCCTATCGCATTCATGAGTTCGGGATTCAAGAAACATGAACTTAATTACACTCCTCTTGAGAGACATGCGTACGCGGTGGTAAGAGCCCCGAAACACTTCAGGTATTACGTGTTGAATTCTCACACCAAAGTCTTAGTTCCAGACACCGCAGTGAAATCAATGTTGACACAACAGGAACCAGGATCTAAAAGAGGTAATTGGGTCTCAAAGATCCAAGAATATGATCTGGACATCAAGCCTACCAAGTTGGTTCGAGGGAGAGGACTCTGCCAACTCATTACAGAGAATGAACCACGAGATAACTCTGAAGAAGAACTAGTTGAAGGAAATTTACCATTGGTAGTTTTTGTCAGTACCACGGATGAATGGTATTCTGATATTGCCTACTTCCTCACATACGGCGAGTGTCCAGAAAATCTGACAGCTAAAGAGAAACGAGCAATCAAACTAAGAGCTTCCAGATACGTCATTTGGGATAACACGTTGTTCAAGAAAGGAATTGACGGCATGTTCCTCAGATGTGTTGATAAAGAACAACAACCTAGGTTGTTGGAAGCCTTCCACAATCATGCTTGCGGCGGTCATTTTTCTGGCCCAGTAACAGCCCATAAAATTCTGAGAGCACATTATTACTGGCCCACTATGTTTTCTGATGCTCAGAAATGGGTGACCAAATGTGAGGCCTGTCAACAATTTGTTGGAAGACCAAAGTCAGCAAGACCCTTTAAGCCACTTGTCATCAAGAACCCTTTCAACAATGGGGTTTAGATTTCATCGGGGGTCTTGAACCCTAATTCCAGCATGGTCATACCCACGTGCTCACCGCCACCGATTACTTTACAAAATGGGTAGAAGCTATACCGTGAAACAAACATCTACCGCAGTAATCAGTGATTTCATCAAAGAAAACATATTGGTTCGTTATGGAATTCCTCACAAGATCGTGACTCGACAATGCCTCAAATTTTTCTTCTCAGAGATGATAGGTTTTTGTTATGGATATGGGATATCTTTGTCTCATTCATCGATTACTACCCGCAGGAAACGGTCAGTCAATCCAATCCAGAACAAAAACCTCATTACCATCAGGCGCAAGTTAGTCAAGAAAATCAAAGAACTTGCACAAAAAGTTATACGATGCATCAGGGTCTGACCGCATAACTCCCAAAAGGGCAATTGGGATGTCTCCATTTCAACTTCTCGTATGGAACTCGATGCTCAAATTCCCGTCACATCGAGCTACCAAATTAAAATTAGCTCAGTAAATGATGATGAATGCTTCACCAATGCATTAGATAAAAGGGTCATGTTTCTAACCAAGCTTGAGGAACAAAGAAGTCAAGTGGCCAACAGGATCAAGGAACATCAATCCAAGGTAAAGAAGTTGTTTGACAGGAAAACTAGAGAGAGACAATTTCAAATCAATGACTTAGTTCTTCTCTGGGATAAAAGACGTGAGCCGAAGGGAAAGCATGGGAAGTTTGACTCACTATGGCTGGGACCTTTCAAAATAAGACACTTCTATGGAGATAGTACCTACTACTTGGCATATCCTGATGGAACTCATTTGCCTTTGCCCTACAGTGGGCAGTATCTCAAATATTACCAGAATTGAAAACGGGTTGTTCCCCGTATGTACATAGGTAATTAGGATTTTGGTTTGTTTGTTTCCCTGTTTTTTGGTCTCCTCTCTTGTGTCGCCCCATTTTTGTGCCCCATCTTTCTGTGATCATGTTCATGACTATTTTGGTCTGGGTCCGTTGCTGCGTCCATGAAGTCCTTGTCCCCAATCAGAGCCAGCTGTTATCAGCCAATTTTGACTGCGCAAAATTGTCAAAAAAAAATTAAATAATTAAAAATTAGAAAATTTTGAAAAGTATTACTTTGCGTGGTTCATTGACTCTCATGATCGCCTTATTTTTGTGATCGCTTTCGGTCTTCGCTTTCGTGATTTTCGGCAAGAACTCTTCCCGCCAAAGTGCTATAAAACGCATTAAAATACATTAAAATAATTAATTAATATTTAATTAATTAATTGCTCCTTGTTTGATTAAATTAATTTTTTTTTTTTTAAAAATCACTTAAGGAGTATTTAATTAAATAAATATAAATTAAAGTTCATCCGACAAGTTTTAGTGCCGGGGAAGTAAGCTTTTGTTTCCAACTGGCGGGTTGGCTTCCCGAACCCGATTTCCACTTTCCTGGCAATTTCCTTCAAATTTCCCGCACGTGGGTTTTCTCTCTGCCAATTGCCAAATCATGGATTGGCAAACGGGCATAAAATTCCCCAATTTCCCACATGGGGAAATTAGACGGGATTGCCAACCCATTTTGCCATTCCCGCTGGCAATTGCCACTACTTTTCCCATTTCCCGGCACTTAAGCCACTACCCGGGATGAGAGGAAGTTGAATTAATCCTCGTAATCTTCCTCCATCAAACCCGTTGGAAAAAGTCAGAAGCTTCTTTTTTCTTCAGAAGACATAATATTTTGTTAGCATTATGCAAGAGAAATACATGCGCATTGGTCAAGAAAAAAGACAGAGAGGAAGAATTTTGTCCCACGAACTCCACGCACAAAAACCAAATACAAAAAAAA
Source organism: Taxus wallichiana var. yunnanensis (assembly GCA_018340775.1). Classification (NCBI taxonomy): domain Eukaryota; kingdom Viridiplantae; phylum Streptophyta; class Pinopsida; order Cupressales; family Taxaceae; genus Taxus; species Taxus wallichiana. The sequence continues at coordinate 767,743,082 of CM031239.1, read as the reverse complement.
GGTCTAAAGCAATGTTTTCAAATAAAAGACAAAAGAATTCTTTTCCACGCGAACAATACTTGGGGAAAGAAAGAAAGGAAAAGAACATTTCAAAAGAATAAATATTAAAAAAAACAGAGTGCAAGAATAATGAAAGAGCACATGGTGCATAAGGCAGTTAAAAAAGAGCTAGGAAGAAGGCACGTAGATGGCCGATCAACTCGCACAGTGAAAAAATTCACGCATTTCCTTAACAATGAACTAGTGCTGGGAAGATCAACGTGTGCAGCCGAGGAGAGAAAAGAACGATGCCGGGAGTTTTAGCATTTTGCAAGAGCACTAACTGGTGGACACGGTGAGTCGCTATAGTCATAACACCTATGAGATTCATGCTGAGACGTTGGTGAAGAGTTAAACACAGGTCCTCCACGTTGATGTTAGGTGTTGGATGGCAATGAAGCGGTCAAACGAAATTACCGAGACTAAGCAGGGACCAAGCTGTGCCGAGTTGAAATGGTCGGGTTGGAGTTAGAGTTGAAAACCACTGAACATGTCCATGCAGAGGGAAAACCAGGGATTCAAGGACCAAGGCACCAGGTTGAATTGATACACCGACCAGCCAATGCAAAGCATGAAAAACTAGCACAAAACATTTGCAAAAGGAGAAAAACTCAAGCCAGAATGTGAGCCCTTGAGCTAAAACGGCCCAATGCAGGAGGAGAATTTAGTGCAGGAAAAAAACAAGCATAGAGAACATCATGGTGAGTGTGCAGCACCAGTAATAGGCTCGAGGGAGTCAAGGATGTAGATTCACTAGACAATGTAGAGAAGTAAATTTATCTCAGAAAATCAGTGGCCTCCAGAGAAAGCTAAGTGCATCATACCAAGAGAGATCCCAAGTCAAATGATGTTGTGTGATCCCATTCTCAATGTTTTCATCTTGCTACCAGTTCGTATCAGAATTTTACAAAATGGATGCGATGCAATAAAGCCTAAAAAGCGCTTCCAAGAAGCGACCCGACCGAACCATGGGCAAGTATGTTTGAAAAAATGAATTGTTTTTGCGACTTGTTATATTCTGCATTTTCATCGGCCTTCAGAAAGAATGCGTAATATTGCATATGGATGGATCTGGGGCCCTGATAAAGCTTACAGCTTAATTGCTAAAGGCTGCAACAAATGAAGGTCACGAATAGCAAACATAATGCAGCTGTAGGCTTATCCTTATTCTGAATTCAGATCCATGGCAGCTGCAGGTTGTCAGGCGATTTCCCCTTTAGAATCTACTAACTCCATACCTGCGGAGAAACAAATATTCACTGCTGTACGATGGATTGAGTCACGCTATTCAAGGCTTCATAAAATTTCCCAATCAGATATGAAGGTTATTACGGTGCGTAATGAAACGATTCATATTGCTCAAGATTTTATTTTTATTTTTTCCCTAGAAATGAATTGAATGTGAAGGCCAACTCAAAATACCTGGTTGGCCGTTTCGCTTCGTACTACATCCTCATTATTGTAAATGGTCTCTTTGAGAAACTCTAAGGGCAATAGGCAATATTTATACCCTTCCATTATGTACATCCAATCAGACAATAAAAAGTATTCTTTTACCAGGTTCAGAGAAACTTGTTGATTGGAGCCGGGATTGCAGAATCCACTGCCAAAATACCGAGGAGTTCTTTGGCCAAGAATCAGTCTTAAGGGTGTCTATCGACATGCTGAGGGCTTGAACCTGGGTCATCATCATGGCAGCATTAGGTCTTTATTGGTAATGGCATTTTCTCATCGTTTGAAAGGGACAATTGTGCTTATTATGGCAAAGCCAAAACATTCTTACTACAAGTGTTATATAATAAGGAAGAACCGTGAGCATTGTGGTAAAACCATTCTTTTCAAAAATGTTGGGTTAAGCTCGGTATTCAAGTGAGTTGAGCTAGAGAAGAACTCAGGGAGTTCGGTTCTGGAAAGAAGGTAAGATGACACGAAGGGCATGGATCGCCATGGGAGTTCGAATTCAAGTTGAAAATGCATGAGCTCATAATCAAGCTAGGAGCGATACGATTGAGGGCTCATTCGTGAGTTGAGTCGTCTAAACACCTAAGTGAAGAAGGAGCACATCTCGAGAATTTCTCATTCCAAATATCATTCGTCTTTGCATGATTGCCCTGATTCTTCAGGCCTAATCAACAACACAACACTATAATTCAAAGCATTGGTTCATGCGCAAGCACCTGTAATCTATATCACACAATTTCTAGAGGTGGAACTCATTGATGAAGTACCTCAAAATATACCAGCCCAACTTGTGGAAGTAGTCACAACTTCTCAACCAAAAGTTGATGATCCGGTTCATCACAAATGGAAGAAAAATGGAGAAAATGGCGACAACATCTTTCTCACAACAAGAAGATCCAATTTCAGCAACACCCGAAGGTGATCCCCTTCAAACGTGATGAAGATCAATTCCCAACGAACACGAGAACCATGTACAATGAGGTACTGGAGAGGTTCCCACCGCCACATGATACCCTCGAAGAATCGAAGAGGGTCATCAAGCCAATAGTGATAAACTTGGAAGCGATTGCGTAAATGTTAGAATCCATCACTCCAAAAAGACCAAATATTACGCTAAGGTGTGTGTCAACGAATTCATAAATCACTTCGATGATTTTTCAACACCACTCGCTCACAATGGGGCAAAGGAGATGGATTTCCAAGACTCAAGTCTCACAATTCTGCTCGGAGATCAACACTTTGGGATGGTGACAAAGACAAAGGACATAACTCCAGCAAAGTGAATTGCAATTTGGCTCTAGAAGATCTTCTCAATGGCGAAAGACCGTGGTGGATTCTCGATAAACCAAGGTGGCGTAACGACTACTACTCTCTCATGACAAATGAATAATTCACCATGGAAAGGTATTCGAGTATGTGGAGAATTGTGAGTAATTGCAAATGTGAATACGAATGAAGACAAATTTCTTACACCAGAATATTGCTCTGATAGGAGGGGTGGATGAATTGCTCAAGTTTCAAACTCAACACTCTTGTCATTTGAGGATCGCAGAGCACAAATAAGTTCATTCCCGTACGATCGGGATAGGTGGACTCTTGCCCAATGGATAAGGCACTGATCCTAGGTGTCTTGATCTAGGTGGCACATTGCTGACTAGATGTCTACGTGTGCATACAAGTCATTTAAGTGGGGTCCACATGTACCCATTTCTTTAATTTATGTATTTTTCCTTAAATGACCTTTTAACTTAAGTGGTTTCTATTTTTAGTCACTTTTTAAAAGTTGGTTGAAAAAGTCAAAGTCACTAAAGTGCCTTATTTAATGTGCATTTAAAACCCTAACTACTTGGTAACCAACTTTTGGGTTATAAAAGGAAGTGAGGGGCTCATTTGTAAAGGGTGACTTTGAGAGAGGAGAAGAAGATACTTTTGTGCAAGCTTTGTTTCAAGAAGAAACTTTGTGTTCTTTGTGAAAAACATTTTGGAGTTAATAGAATAAGAACTTTGTGTCTCATTCATTGTCTCTGGTAACATTTGGTGTTCTTATGTTCATTAGATGTTAGGTGTTTGAATCTTGCATGCAAATATTATCTTTGATCTTATTGTCAACATTAGTAATCAGTTGTTCTAGTTCACAAAGTGATCAAGCTCACTATCTACTTGCTCATGTGTGTTCCCTTTTGCATGTTCTTGTTTGGCTAACTCAAACTCCGTTTTATTTGTGTTGGTTATTCATCTTTTCTCTTCATGCAATATTAGGCTCTGCTTTTTACCTAACTCTTGCATGTTCTTTCACCCATTCCATTCCACTCCTTTCTTTCATTTCATTCTATCTCCTTCATTCACTTTTCTTCCATTAATGTGTTCCAAACACCCCCACATACAATTTTGAACTTACAGATGTAAATACAGCTTTTGGTTTTCAATAAAGGCAGCCTCACATAGTGGTGGGGTAAAAATATAAATGGTGGTTGATAAACAAAGGTAAAGAAATCTTATAAACTAAATAGAAATGAAATGGTGCAGAGTTAGAGACACACTTACTACTATGCAGGTTCAATGGTGGGTGGTGGTGATGGTTGATTGGTGAAATGGCAATCATTGTCATGGCAGTGCTTCTCAAAATGCTCCTGTGAATGCAAATACCTTCTGATCAATGGTTGTGTTGGCTATGGCTTCCTAGATGTGTGAAAGAGCTCGGTTCTTGCTTGCATGCAGATATCCTTTGCTCCAAAACTCAAGAATGTGTCTAACCTCTCAAACAAGGTTACCAAAATGGTTATATGGTAACCGACGATGGTTTAGGGTTACTGGCATCGGTTTCGGGTTGACTAGCGTTGGTTAAGGTGGGATATCCTAGGTTGCCTAAAATAGCAGATCTTGGCTATCTTTTCCATCTTTTTCTCATTTGTGTCAAGTCTAAATGGAATGTTGCACTTAGATATGCGGGAATGTGGTTAGAGGAAGAATAGGCATGTGCTTTTAGGGTTATACTAAGTCTTAGTTCATTAAGGTAAGTAGGGCTAAGTCTTAGTTAGTTATGGAAACATGTTATGAATAGGTCTATGGTGAGGTGTCTAGGTGAGGTGGTGGGGTGAGGTGGAAATTGGTTTTAATTAAGGTAATTAAATAATGAATGAAGTGAGGATGAGTATTAATTTAATTGTAAATAATTAAATTAATATTAATGTGGGGTATAAGGGTCATGGTTAGGTGAATGTGTTTAAGTTGGCTATTCGAAAGGGGACCAAGGGGAGTGTGACCCAATTTTGGTGTCTACACCAACCAACTTAAAATTGAATTTAAAGCACAAAATAGATGTATATAGGCACTTAGCTGATTACAGATGACGTCCCGGAGAGATCTTGGACTAGAAACTACTAGATGATTTAACAAAAAAACTAAATGGATAGTAATTACTTATGTCAAATTCTAAGATGTGTTACAACAAGTGATATGGTAGTAAGGTACAATAGATTACTCAAGAAAATAAGAAAAATAAGAAAAACCCTAAAGTGCAATGAAGAGTTAGAACACTTAGTTGATTTTGTAAATATTCGAGAGGTGTGTGAAGGTGGAAGATTGATCAAACTAGAACACAAGAGGTCACGACGAGTCCAAAAAAATGTAGAAGTGTATAATGAGCAAGAACCAAGGCACTTGGAGTAGTCTTGAGGCGCCCGGATGCTAATATCCCTTCCTAGGTGCCAAGGTATGTGCAGGAGGTCCATAGATGAATTTTACAAGGTCATTGAATGATCTCAAACCTTCATTGTTTGTCGCTAGATGGTCACACTATGTTCATCGAAGTCTCTGATAACTTACAATAAATAGATCACCTAAAAACCATCAAAATAACATCAAATCCTAAAAAATAAAGATGCAAAATGAGGGGTCAAATTGTCCTCAGTTATCACAATGGTGATCTTACAATTGAGCATTTCACTAAATCTCGACCTAATGTAGTGAAATCATACCCTAGGTGGCTCTTGTGCTAAAACAACACAAGGTATGGTTGTTAGGCTAAAACAACATAGGTAACAGATCACAAGGTATAAGCGAGTACATAAAGTCGATGGTCACACCAAGTAGGTCAAGTTTAGGCAAATATGTAATGGCACGGGTAAGGCCAAGGTATAGGTAAAATAACAACTCCTAAGACAAGCAAAGACAGAAATGTAGGGGGTAGGTCAAATGGTAGGTATGTTTTAATGGGTGGTCGAAATGATAAAAAGTGGGTGAGCATGAGTGGTGACAGGTGAAAAGGGAGCGGGGTAAGGGCAACTAGTTTGAAGTGTGACCGACGCTGGTTACATGTTGACCGACGCTAGTTCACTAGGGCACAAATATGACCGACGTCGGTCATAGCAGATTGGGATTAAAAATGAAAATTTCACTTTTTACGGAATCATTTTTCATTTTCTAATAGTAGAAAATGACATAGGAGCATTGGAAAAGTGGAAAGTGACAAAGCGAGATGAAGAGTTGAGTTGGCGAGCCTCGGAGTGGGTGATCGGTCATTCGATAGGCGGGTCCACGAGATCGGTGTGAGCAATTCGGTTGGTTGGAGGTGAGGAGGGCATTCGGTGATGGAAAAGGCAAGAGAGGGGTCGGGTGGACCACCAGTGCAGTGGCCTAACATGCCCCCATAGAGACGGCATCGCGACGAGGTAGGATTTGGTCCCATTCTACGTTTGTTAGATGAATTTGTTTGTATAGATTGGGTTTGGGTAAAATGGGTTTGGGGGGGAATCAAATTTGAATTTGGAAGGAGGATTGATGAAATAGGACTTGTAGGAAGTGGTATGTAGGTTAAAGAGGGGTGGGGATGGGTTGAGGTGAGATTTGGGTAGGGAAGGGTAGGTTGGTAGGGTAGAATGTGGAATGTTTAGAGAAAAAGGGCAGGGTTTGGCGGATTTGACACCGCGATAGTGACCGACGTCGGTCAAGGGTTGGATCGACATTGGTGGGAGTTAGCCGGCATCGGTCAAGGATGAGGTGACTGATGCTGGTTTTGGGAGACCATTTTCGGTCAATAAGAACTAATGTTGGTCGGCATTTAGAGAAAAATGGGCCAACAAATGAGAGGGGGTGGGTGGGGGAGATAGGTCATGAGATAGGAAGATATTGTCAAAGGAAAATAGCTTGGGTAATAGGTATACATAGGGATGATTCGAGGGTGGGGTGAGGGAGATAGGTCATGAGTAGGAAGGATCTTGGGAATAGGTGGGGAGGTCCAGGGTGAATGTGGGTATGGTCGAGGTTTAATCATGTTATGGTTTGTTGGATGCAGGTGAGGGACCAGTTCACGGATGCAAGATAGGGTACCGCCCCTATTAGTATCGGTACGAGGGAGCATGACAACCGAGGAGTGGTGCCATGTTGCGGTGTCGACTTGATTGGGGTCGACATTACCCGGCCACGTAGTTTGGGAGCCAAGCCTGATGATCGCCCTCATCGATAGATGGGATTCAACGACAAACACCTTTCATCTACCGACAGGTGAGATCACTGTCACCTTGGAGGATGTTTATAGGATCATGTGACTACCGATAGTAGGGATGCAGGTGTATTCCATTACCTCATAGGCATCTGAGGAGTTAATTTAACAGTGCTCGGTAAGGGGTTGCTGGAGTTGCAGTTTCATAGCGCCATCATGAGTTATGGAGACATGTACAGGGCCCATCCCGAGGAGATGAGGTTAGTGGTTCTAATTATGGAGGCAATTTGTTGTTTTGCACTACCAGATGTGGAGGGTGAAAGATATCCACATGCATTGATGGGGGTTCTCCATGATATGATGGAGGATAGGACCCATTTGCATGGGCACCAACATTCTTGGTGCAGTTATACAAAGAGTTATGGGCCTATGGGAGGTTACGGAGGTTCACTTGTGTTGCACATTTCTACTACATTGTTGGGCATACGAGCACATCATGTGTGTGCGTCTAGTTGGTATGCCCCATCTAGATGCATTTGAGGCGGGCTTGGTCCAAGTAGGCTACACACGATGGGTTCCCTCTGTTGGAGAAGCATTGGGCTACGAGCTATACACGATGTAGCATATTACAGGCATTTACTAGAGGGGTTGTCTGGTGTGGACATCATTTGGAGGTCGTATGTGGGCTTCCCATCATATAGGAAGATGGCCATAGAGCTACAGGAGCTACAATTTCTCAGATGGATAGAGGGACGTCATGCCAGGGAGCACGAGATGATACCTATAGATAGGGTCAGACGGTAGTTTGGGTTTCCACAGATGTGCCTCCACCCTTCCCATAGTATAGGAGGGATGACGTGGAGAGGCCTATGCCTCTATGAAAACCGATGGTCTTGACAGTGGTAGGAGGAGGAGGCAATAGACCGGTGGATTGATGATGCCGTGTAGCAGATAGATATAGATAGTGGTGGGCGAGAATAGCTACGAGCGGACTACCGAGGTGAGGACAGTCCCGACTTAGCCACTATCACAGCTCGAGAGGGACGCCCTACGAGGCGGTGGACTACCCTAGTGACACAGTTGGGGATAGTGCAAGGGCAGCGGTGCAAGGTCGAGGCGCAGTTACTACTCTACAGAACATGTAGTAGCCCTTCAGGCCCAGGTTGCATAGGGACAGGCACCTGCACATGGTGGAGATGGAGATGGGGTACAGTGGTTTCCCTACATATGTAGGTTACTGAGCCATCTCGCCACTACACATGCATAGATTATGGCCCTTCAAGCCCAAGTACAGGCACATGCACCCACACAGCTCAGGGATAAGGTCCCATTTTACAGGCAGGGGTGGGATAGGGTCCCATGGTACAGGTACAGGGTCAAAGACCGATGGCACCGTCCACGAGGCAGTGCACTAATGGCTAGGTTCAGGGATGCCCTAGGTAAGTCGAGATACTATCAGGATCACCTAATGGCCATAGGGATAGATGTCCCTACCTATGTAGAGTATAGAGCACAAGTAGGCCTTGAGTGAGAGGACCAGGTCTCATACGCATAGTGTGGAGATTACATATGGCCGACGAGCCACGAGACAAGGTCAGGGCAAGGCCACTAGTTCACGGAGGCCACCCCAGGTGAGGTACCTACAGAGAGGTCACACAGAGGCCCATGAGAGGTGGTGAGATGTTAGCGGGATGGAAAACAGGTAGAGAGGAGGAGACATGTGAGACTAGCCCAGAGGATATCAGGTGGGGTGATGATTAGTCATTAGAGATGATCATTGTATTGATTTTTGATATATATACTGGCCTACGTGCCGAAGATAGTGAGGATGTATATGTGAGTTTTGTGATTTTTATTTTTATATCGGCTGCGTGTTGAAGATAGTGAGGTTGTATCTGAGTGATTTGAGATATTTGTATTTATTTGTATCTATGTACATATGTATGGATACACAGACTTTCTCATTTATATAGATGATGATATTTATAGTATGGATGGTGTAATTTTTTTAATTTCCATTATTATGTGTGTATGTGATGGAAACTAGGTGAATTAGGCATGATTGAGTCGAGGTCTTGTAGGCATGGTTGAGTTAGGTCAATTAGGCATGTTGGAGTCAGGTTATAGGCATGATGGAGTCAGTCATAGGCATGATGGAGTCAAGTTATAGGCATGATGGAGTCAGGTTATAATTTTGATTTTAATTTCCAAGTCATTGGTAACATGGGAAATAAATGATGATGTATATGCATGTTATGGTTTAAGTTTCCAAATATTTGCTATAGTGGAAATGTGAAAATGATAAATGAACAATGTGATGATGTGGTAAAAATGTTTGTTAATTGTTGTTTGTTTTTTCTAATTTCCAATTGTTTATATAAAATACAAACAAACTAAGGTAGGATGTGAATAGGGAAATGAAGGGGAAAATAGGTTAGGGTATAGAGTGGTCAATGTAACCTTCAAGGGCCCCATGCCCTCGAAGTGTTGCCTACATAGCCCAAGAAAAAGGGGCCTCAGGTTGATGTAGTTCTCCCATAAGCTAGGGAATAATATGAGGAATGGGTTGGTAGATTTTAGGAATGATTGAATGTGGGTCATAGGCATGGTTGAGTTTAGGTCATAGGCATGGTTGAGTCATTTTAAATATAGGTGTAGATGATCTAGTCATGTATAGGATAATCAATAAGTAATGAGGAAGGTGAATGGTAAGATGTGGTAAAAGAGCCACTTAATTGATAAGAACCCTAATGAGTCTACCATACCCAAGATGGGCTTATGAACGTAAGACCCTAAAGGCATTGCATAATGGACTATTCTAAAGGTGAAGAAAGTCACATGATCACGAAATGTCGCATTTGCATGGCAAGTCCCTTGAGCAGAGAGAAAACTAGGGCACAAAAGGCAATGAGGTGAAAGTGGATGGTTAAGCATAACCTAGTGTACGACAAAGCATGTTTACTTAAAAAGAAACCCATGATCAAAAATAGGCAAGTCCATGATGAAAATTTCATCATTTTCTTCATTTGTTTGCTTTTAATAGATTGGTCGATGTGGGAGTTCTATATGGAACGATTATATTATCTCATTGAGGTATTCGTGAAGTTGATCGATGCAAGAAGCTTCTGGATATTTTTATTATATTTTTGCAATGACTTTATATAGTTGTCCTTCAAGGAACAATCTATTTATAGCGGCAAAATAGAGAGAAGAGATGTCCCTTTTTTAGGGAGTCATCTTTTTCTGGAAGTTTGACTTAATGAGTTGAATCCCTTTTTGTTTTTTGGACGTTTAAGTCATGGACAAGACTATAGAGGACGACCATAGTACACAAGGGTTAACTATGAAAGAGGTGGTTTCAAGTGATGAATGACCATAGGATTCCATCCTTAAAAGGATGAAAAGTATCCATGAGAATCATGTTGTGAGTAGAGTCATGGTAATCATATTGAAGATAAGGTTGAAAGGTGACGGATAATCACATAATTCTTATTTAGTCGTTGATCCTCAAAAATGGGTAATATGGAAGGTGAACAACACTCAAGGGACAAGCGATTAATTGACAAAAAGTGATATAGGACTTGATGTCAACAATAAAATGGTCGAAGATGTAAGGCGTTGAGAGGCTCAAGTTCAGGTTTACCTTCGAGTGAAGACAAATGATAAGCACCTGATCTATAGGCATGGGTAACGATATAAGGTCCAAGCCAATTAGGAGCAAATTTGCCCGTTTACTTTTCTCTTCTTTAGTTACATGTTGATTTTCCTTCATGAAGAGGTTGTCAACTTAAAAGGTTCATTCATGGATACGTTTTTCGTAGGCATGTTTGATACATTTTTGGTAGATTTGGAGATGGTCAAGAGCATTGAGACAACGTTCATCTAATAACTCAAGTTGTGCCAAATGATCCTAGCAAAAGTCATCATCGTTGAGCATGTATTGTAGTGAGATATAGAGAGATGGAATCTGGACTTTGAGAGGTAAAATAGCCTTGGCGGCATAGACCCGAGAAAAAATGTGTGGCAGCAGTCGAAGTTTGAATACAAGTTCCCTAATCCCACAAAGCAAAAGGAATGTGTGAATGCCAATCCTTGTTAGTATCATCAACTACTTTCATAAGAATTTTGTTCAAGGTTTTATTGGTCGATTTTGCTTGGCCATTAGTTTGCAGGTAATAAGGTGATGGAAAACTAAGTTAGATGTCAAAAGCATCCAACAACTTACGTAGGGTTTTGTTTTTGAATTACTTTCCATTATTAGTGATGAGGCGGTAAGGAACACCAAAGTGATAAATGATGTGATGGTTGATGAATTCATGTATTTTCTTGGATTTTATAGAAATGAGGGGAATGGATTCTACCCATTTAGTATAATATTTAGTGGTGGTTATAATCCATTGATGGCGTTGTGAAGAATTGGGATTGATCTTGCCAATAAGATCCGAGCCCTATTGAGAAAAAGGCCAAAGGTCTTATGCGACATGTAAGGTATGACTAGGTGTGTGATGGAGATTAGCATGTTGCTAGCATTTCACACAACATTTGACATAGTCACAACAGTCATGGTTTAGGGTTGGCCAATAATAGCCAAGGTGAAGAATGCATTTAGCGACAGCTAAACCACTAAAGTGGCCTCCAAAAATTCCATTGTGAACTTCCATGTGCATGACTTGGATTTAATAGTATTTGGATTGGGAAGCTTGACTCTATAACCTTGTTTTGAGTGCTTTAGACCTATGTAGGCGACGTTGCCAATGTATCATGCTACTTTAGGGAGATTTAGGAGAGATTTGAGTTCCTTTTGAGTGATTTGAAATTAAGAGTGCTAGATAATTTCTAGGTGAGTGAATGATTGCATTTAAATTACTTATGTATGTTTTCATAGGTTTAACATTGCATTAAGGATTACCTATAAGAAATGTATCAACCCATAAAAGATACCAAATTGAGAAATTGATCATTGGATGACTAGGGATGAAACTAGCAGTTTCAAACCAATTCGTTTTACAGTTTGGTCTTTGTTTGGCATTTTCATCTAAGAAGGGAGTGAAGTGTTGTAAGGTTCTAGGCACAACACCTGGGAGTAATAGCCTATTATGGAATGATGTACACATTTATGTCAGTGAATTAGAATGACATTGAGGAAATCAAATCTTTCAATAGGGTTATGTACGAGCTAAGGTATAGAAATTGAGATTAGGAAATGTGCACAAGTCATGATTTAGGGATTAATCCAATGCTAATATTATCAAGTGATTAATTACCAAATTTAGGTATCTACATTTGTACCCCCTTTAAGCTAAGAAATGAAATTTACTTGCCTAAAGTAAAAGATACCTAAGTATATAGAAAATATTTTCTTTACTCAATGTTCTTGATTCGCTTGAGTGTTGACATAATCTCTGAAGTAAAACCTATAACAAAAAAATATTGTCAATGTCTATAGAAAGAATTGAACTTTAACTCAAAATTGAAATTGAACTTGAGATTTGAAAATTTAAATTGAAACCTTGTAAATTGAAAGTGAATAAATCATGGAATGAGTACACTTATTTTTCTTACCAAAGGAGGAGTTCCTTGAGTCGGTGCTTGAAGAGATGTACCGTAACTGAGACGCTAGAGGATTGGGGGTGATCAGTCCCCGATTTGCTAAAGAAGAAGCCAAAGCAAAGAGGGAATTGAGTCTCCCTAAAAATTGGGAATTTTTGGAAAAAAATTATAACATAATCAATAAAATTTCACATTATATTGGTACTTGGAGGAAATATCTAGAGGTTTGGTATATCGGACTAATGTTATATAGAAAGGGAAACCTTTTGGAGTAATAAGGAACCAACCCATCTCCATAAATATGACCATAAAGATAATACTAAAATTCCACATGGGGTTTACATTAAAATGCTTTATTCTAGAACAACTCCATGAAGATAATGATGAATTAACTAAGATAATGATTAATTAACTAAGATAATTTATTTATTCATAGATACACATGAAAATAATGAAAAGAAAATGAAAAAGTGCATCGTAATTATTCAAAACTCAAGGTTTCAAGCCTTATGATAAGCCCATCATCAAGAGGATAAGATCTACATTTATATTGCATAATTTATAAGTATTTTGGTGAATAGAGTGATTGCCTAAAAGATGGAAAGAATGTACTCTTTCTTGAATTTGAAGCTTCTCATTTCATTAACCATATGAATTGATTCCTTGAGAAAGGAGTCCATATTACTAATTAGAATTTTTAGTTTCTCCAAAAGGAATTTAGGGAGAGGGTATGTGGGTGAACCTATAGTATAAACAATTGATCTTAACAATATCCATTCTTTATGGATTTTTGGCAATCTATATATGTGAGGAACCAAGATTATTTTGGCATTATTATTTTCTTTATATTTTCATCAAGTTAGGAACTCTTTATAGTGCTCTCTATCTCCTTCATAAAATTATTGCTCGGTCCTTTTCTAGTATTTTGTGGCTTCTAGATGTTAAAATATTCATCATTTTACTTTCATAGTACACCATGTGCATAATAATGGTGGTGTTTCCTTTATCTTCCTTGAGAATTATTATATCTTTATTATTTCTTAGATTTCTTAAGGTGATGGCTTCCTCTCTACTGAGGTTTTCTTTTAGAGTTCTACCTTTTCTTAGTGTGATTGTGAACTCTTGTCTTACTTCCTCAACAATATCATTAGGCATATTCCTAATATAATAGTATATCTTGTTGATCATATATTCAACAAGAATTCTACTTGGTGCAATAAAAAATGTCAAACCATATTCGAGGTTGTGTCCAAACTTTGGCTAGATGAATTTACAACATTTGTGGTATTCCCAAAAGCCACATTAGGTTTCTGATTCTTCTTTAGCTCATCAAAATTTCTATTTTGTTTCTCCTTGGTTTTATCTAAAACATTCTACATTTTCCAAGTAGAAGTAGAATCCAACTTATTCTAGATTTCAGCAGATACCTTGTTGGAAAACTTTAGATACAATCTAAATAATTTTCAAAAAATTCACACGCACACGCACATGCATGCACACACACACACGCACGCACGCACGCTAATGACTTTATGAGCATACACACCTTTGTTTCCCGATTTAGTGCAATAAAAATGTATGGTAGAGTAATGTAGAATTCCTCTTTAAGATATCCATTAACAAAGACACTTTTCACATTGTTGCATGTCAGGATCTTTTCCTTCCAAGCCCAAGTGAAAAAGATTTCTACCTAGGATAAATTCCTTGCGTTGTTTCAAAAATTTATATCAGACCAAGATAATATAGCTCTTTCTCTCATCCTTGGTGAAGAAGAAATAATATTTTCTATGTTTGATATGGATCCGAAAAAATCACAGGGACCTGATGGTTTTTCAGATTTTTTCTTTCAACAATTTTGGGAAATTGTTAAAAGGGATGTGGTGGATATGGTTCAAGACTTTTTCAAATCTAGTCATCTCCTCAAACAGATTAATAAAAAAATTGGTCCTCATTCCCAAGATGATAGGTGCAAAGGATCTTAAGGATTTTAGACCCATTAGTTTATGTAACACAAGCTATAAACTGATCACCAAAATTCTCTCCTTCAAGATCAAGAACTTTCTCTCGCAAGTTCATATCATCCAACCAAGGGTCCTTCATTCCTGGAAGGAAAATTATTAACAACATCATTGTTATACAAGAGGTCATCTACTCGGTTGAAAATTCTAGTCGATATGCTATGTTGGTCAAATTAGATATGCATAAAGCATATGACGAGTTTCTTGGTCCTTCCTTCGAGCTATCCTAGGAAATCTGGGTTTCTATGACCATTTTGTCAACTTGGTGATGACATGTATTTCCACTGCTAGTTTTTCAGTTGTTTTCAATGGAAATCATGAGGATTTCTTCCAGTTAGATGTGTACTAAGGCAAGGGTACCCACCTCTCCTTTCATTTCTATCATTATGGCTGAAACCTTGAGTAGATTATGTAATCAAGCTCTTTCTAAAAATCTTATTCAAGGGATTAGAATTTCTAATAGTATTTTTGGAGGCCACTTTGCTCACTTTTCTCCCGAGACTCCTCTATCTCACCTCAATAATAGATTTTGGCTCTAACATCAGCTTCCCCTCCTCATTCAGTGGTGGAAACTTCGTAGATGGTACAATATGCTGCCCAAGTGCCTTCTTAAGGCACAAAACATGGAAGACATTATGTATCTTACTATGTTCTGGAAGCTCTAGCTCATATGCAACTGCCCCAACTCATCGAGCTACCTGTAAGGACCATAAAACCGTGGTTTCAGCTTTTCTGCACCCTTCTACTTAAGTGATGACTGCCTGTATGGTTACAAGCGTAGGAATACTAGATCCCCTACCTCAAAAGACCTCTCTATCATGTGCCTTTCTGCATATACCTTCTATTGGTTTTGTGCCTTTTAAAGGTTCTCCTTGAGAGCTTTCAAGATATCTTAGTTCTCCTATAACCAATCATGAGATTTGGGAGCTCAGGTCTCTACTAATACCAAATCTGCAAATGACATAGCGACATACCCATACAAAGCTCTGAAATGAGCCATACCAATGTTCATATGATATGTGGTACTGTAGCAATACTCACCCATGTGTAACCATCTAATCCATGTCCATTAATGACTTGTCACATAACTCCACAAGTAGCCCTCTATCCACTTATTAACAATCTCTATCTGTCCATTGGTCTGTGGGTGATAGCCTGTGCTAGGGGTCAACTTTGTACCTGCAAGCCTGAAGATTTCTTGCCAAAATGTGCTCATGAAGATCTTATCCCTGTCACTGACAATATTTTTAGGCAAACCATGAAGCCTAAAAACACTTGTATAAAATATTTGAGCCACGTTTGTTGCCTCATGCCCCTTAGGTAGGGAAAAGAAATGAGCATACTTAGTCAACCGATCAACTACAACATAAATGCAGTTATGCCCATGTACCAAGGGGAGTCCTGTGATAAAATCCATAGATATGCTTTCCCACTTTTTCTCGGGAATGGGAAGAGGCTGAAGTAATCCTGCTGGAAAAGAATGCTCGGATTTGGTTTGCTGGCAAACCATACACTCTCTAACATGATTAAGGACATTGTCCTTCATCCCCTTCCATGAAAATATCTCTCTGACAAACATGTACATTTTGAAGTATCCAAGATGTCCAGCTAATGGTGTATCATGTACTGCTCGAAGGATATTCTTCTTCATCTTGGACCCTGGTACAAGGAAAATCCTATCCTTGTAGTATATGAGATCATCCAAAACCTTGTACCTATCATCCTGTATAATGTCATCCATGATCTCACATGCAAACTGATTTTTGGAATACTCAACAAGTATGTGAGCCTTCCAATCTGCTGAAATTTTAGACATGGAACTAAACATAATAGTAAGGTAAGGTCTCCTAGATAAAGCATTAACAACAACATTATTCTTACCTCTAGTGTACTCTATGTTGAAATCATAGGTTTGTACCTTGTTTACCCATCTGTGCTAGTGATCATTGAGATCCTTCTACCCCAGGAAGAACCTCAGACTATTGTGAGCTATACAAACCACGAATTTTTTGCCCACAAGGTACTATCTAAATTTGGCCAAAGCATGCATAATGGCCAACATCTCCTTGTCTTAAATTGAATACCCTCTCTCAACAGGGCTCAATTTTCGACTCTCATAAGCATAGGGGTGCCTATCCTACATGAGAACTAATCCAATACCCTCTCATGATGCATCACACTCCAAAACAAATGGGTGAGAGAAATATAGCAATGCAAGAACTGGACATGAGCTCATCACCCCCTTGAGGTGATCAAATACCTTTTTTTCTTGACCAAGCAAAAGCCCCCTTCTTGGTCAAGTTTGTCAATGGAGCAGTCAACCAAGAGAAATTCTTCACAAACCTCTTGTATTATGTGCATAGTCCCAAGAATCCTCTCAAATGTGTCAATGTCTTGGGTGGTGGCCAATCCAAAAGTATTTGTGTCTTCTCTCTATCCACCTTCACTACTCCCCCACCGATCACATATCCCAAATATAGAAGCTCTGTCATTCCAAACTCACACTTAGAAGCTTTCACATATAGTGAATTAGCTTCTAATATCCCCAATATCTCATCAAGGTGCCTCATGTGGTCCTCCCAAGTCCTGTTGTAGACCAATATATCATCAAAGAAAACCAATACAAACTTCCGCAAGTGGCAGTTGAACACATGGTTCATGCAAGACTAGAATGTAGTTGGTGCATTAGACAATCTGAATGGCATCACTAGGAACTCGAAGTGACCATAATGGCATCTGAAAGTTGTCTTGTGCACATCATGCTTTCTAACCTTGATCTAGTGATATCCAGATCACAAATCTATTTTAGAAAAAGAGATTGCAACATGTAGCTCATCTAGCAGCTCATCAATACATGGCACTAGATACTTGTTTTTTATTCAAGGCATGGTAATCTATGCACATCTGCATGGTCCCATCCTTCTTCACCAACACTACTAAAGAAGCAAATGGACTGGAACTCGATCTAATATGTCCCGTATCAATGAGCTCATGGATACTCCTTTCAATCTCATCCTTAAACTATTTGGGATGACGGTAAGGAGTAGTGACCACAGGTCTAATGTCCTCAAGTTCAATCACATGCTCAAATCCCCTATCTGGAGGTACCCCTAGAGGTATGTAACCAAAAACTATACTATACTTGTCCAATAGGCCATGTATATCCACATGATACTCTAGTTGTCCATCCTCTAATTCCTTGGTAGAAACTAAGAACTTTATTGCCCAATCAATCCCATTGTGCATGTGAATCATCTCAATCCTCTTCATAGTAACAACCTTGGGTGCATTTGAAGATAAACCTCTCAAGGTCACATTTTCCCCCTCGGACTTAAACTTCAGCTCCATCGTCTGAAAGTTAGTCTGAAATTCACTAAGGGAGTGGAGTCATTGTACTCCAAGCATAAGGTTGGTCTCTCCAATGCCAACTATATAGAAATCATCGGTAATTGTATAGTTACCCATCATGATACTCAACTATGGAACTCGTTGTGTGCATCTCATAGACTCTCCATTAGCTACAACTACATAAAACTATGTTGAAGCCCTCAAAATCTTGTCTATAATCCCCGCTTCTTGACCAATGATGCATTAATGAAGTTGTGAGTTGCCCCACTATCAATGAGTACCACTACTCGCTGACCCTGTAACACTTCCCTAACTCTGAATGCGTTGTACATCAAGGTACTAGAAAAAGTGGCAATAGTCTCATGGGGAAAGGTCTCATCCTCATGTTCAACCCTTGTACTGTCCAATGTCTCTCCATATCCATCCTCCAATTCCTGAGTATCAAACTCCTCATCATCATCACTCTCCTCGAACACCTCTATGAACTAGGCCTTCCCTCTACCTTTGCAATCATGTCTTGGAACCCAAGGTGTGCGGAAATTGAAACATAGTTCTTTTGCCTCAACTCATCTCTATCCTCTTTAGACATGAATGGTTTCTTTTCTGCATCTTGCCTAGGTAGGGGTACCTTCGGCTATGAACCATCAAATATAGAAGGAAGTACCTTAGGTTGAACTCGAGGTGGGAACCTCGACTTTGGAGTGGAAAACTCCAAATCACATGCTCTCCTAATAGCCTCAAGCAAGGAATAAGGCTCAAATCATCATAACATGGTGTCTAAACATATTTAACAAAGAGAGATGTTGCATATATATATTCCTGAACTTGCCCTCAAGGGTGATATAACACATAATCTGAAGACACAATGTATTCCAAATACCAAGTATACAAGACCTCATAATGCCATTAACAAGGAGATACACTTTTTCCTTACCTCTAAAAAAAGTATGAATTTCTTGGTTCCTTCTGTTACGATCCTTCAAAATATTTAAACCCTCCATGTCCATACCTGTGGCCCATGTTATAGACTTCTTGAGACTTCCAATTCCATGCCACACACCAAAACCTGCCCCTTATCCCATGCCTTACCAAAATCTAGGGTGAGAGAAGGATCATGCCCTTTAAGTTTATAAATGAACTCCCTAAAACCCCTAATCCTGAGAATGTGCCACAGAGAGTGGTTATTTTCAATCGCTCCATGGCTAGATGGTTCCACCCACACCCTGCCACCACCCATTTCTTTTACTCGCTTATAACCAAATGTAAAACAAGACAATAAAGACTCCCCTTAGGCTGGTAATGAATGAGGATCCCAATAGAGATCTCACACAACTTAACTACCCTTCCCTTAAAGCCAATGATGAAAACTTCCCTTGTGTGAGATATGACTTCATAATTATTGCCTGATCATGAAAAATAAGATTATTTATAAAATTGGGAACTTCCTCACCTTTTTCCCAAATTTTAAGATCATTACAAGTTACCCCCAAATTATCCAATCCATCGACACTTTTTTACCATTACGAGGGGTGTGAAGGACACTAATATTATCAAAGGCTTTAAGAAGTTCCTTGACATCCAACAAAATGTTGCCAAGTGTCCAATTGTGAATTTGATTCTTTCTAAGGGCATTCACTATGAGCATAGAATCACCTTCAATTTGAATTAGCTTGACACCCCTCTCCTTAGCCAGATTAACACCCCAAAGCAGGGCTCTCGCTTCAACAATGTTATTTCTCTGAATACCCAAAGGCCCAACATACACAAAGACCTAGTCTTCGTCATGATTTCTAAGAATACCCCTCTAGCTAGTCCGGGGTTACCCTTCGAAGCTCCGTCAAAGTTCAACTTAAGGTATTTCACCTCAGGCTTAGCCCATTTGATACCAGCATGATGGAATTTGATAGAGGGGGACTTAAGGAGAACTATTTAAGAACTAATGTATCTGTCTTAGAGCAAGGAGCTTTAATATTTCCTTTGAAAAGTCGATATTCTCCTTAATGGATGAGCACAAACGAGCATTGACCTCCTTAACAGTAGCTTGTTGGTCCCTGAAAATATGACCATTCCTTTCCTTCCACAGAATCCATAAAAATTGGGGGAACACCATCCTCCAAACGGCCACCAAAATAGGATACTTGAAAGGAAACCCCATCGCAGGAAAAATTCTTCCATGGAATTGGGAAGTAGCCATTGAACTTTGAAAAGCTCCAGCACAGAAGAAAAAAGAGCCTAAGAGAAGGGGCAGTGAATGAATAAATAACTAACGCTCTCCTCATGCTTGCCATGTAAAGTGCATCTACTAGGGATAATCATTCCTCTCTTCCTTAGGTTTTCCACCGTAAGGATCTTATTCTAGCAACAAGCTAGTAGAAAATATTTACTTTAGGTATAAGATCCTTAACCCAAAGAAAATTCCAGTAATTCTTCTATTCGAAAGCTTTGAAATTTATAATATAAGTAGATTTTACAGAAAAATGCCCAGACTCCTCTTGCCTCCAAATGACAGAATCTTCTTGAGAATGAAACCGAGGGATGTGGGAATTTTGAAGTTTAGAATTGAGATCAATAAAAGGCTACATGGACCCACTAAAGTTGGGAGGAGGTGCACTGTTGATACATTTAAGCCCCTCATTGCTCCTAATCTAGTAATCTTGGATCATAATTTTACTAGTTTCCTCGTAAAACTGAAAGACAACATTCCAAGGCTCCATTGTAGGAGGCGGTTTATCCTCAATCTAGCAATCCTACCAAAATTGGATTATGTTTCCTTTCCCAATGTTCCATTTAATACCCCTACCCAAGATATCTTTAGAATCCACAAAGGACTTCCAAAAGATCGAACCAATAGGGATATCATCACACACAAAAATGTTTCAACTCTGTCAGTGTTCCGTAGGTATTTCTTTTCAAGAATATCCACCCAAAGACCTTCTTATGTGATCCTCCAGCTAGTTTTATCCAATAAGGTCTCATTCATTAATTTGATGTCCTTAGCACCCCAGACTTTGTTCCAAGCCACAAGGGGATATTTGAACTTGTCCTTAGCACCGGACCACATAAAATGTTTTTGAATCCTTTCTAAAGAGACATGACATAAATTGAAATTATTTGTAGGGAACTTTGGAGGAGCTAAATCTTACTAGCTTGGGATAATAATGAGCCCTTCCACATAGTTAAATTCCTATTCACTCTCTTAATAAGAGGATTCCATATAGATATATCCGGTTTCTTGTGAATGAGGGGCATTCCAAGGTAAGAATCTAGAAAGGATTTGATCTTGCATCCAAGAATTCGAGCTAATCTAATATGTAACTACTCCTCCACATTAATAAAAAATGCACTTTTATGAAAATTAACAAATTGCTCGAAACCATCTCATAATCTTGCAACACCTTGTAGCCGATAGCCTCTTCGATAACATATTCCCTCAAAAGGAAGTCATCATCCAAAACTAATTGAGACAAACATGAGAGTATACCCTTTTACTTGTATATTTCGAGTCTCGGCGTCTATTAACAATTTTCAAAATGGGAAATTGGATTCCCCCCTACACCAAGGGCTTATTATCCTCCTTTTTCATAATGGTAAACCTGTCATTCCCAAGGAGGTAGTTTCAATAAGGGAAGAGTATGACGAAGACATCACTTTGGCAGAATGTTTGGCTAAGATGGGAATGGGGAAGGATCCCCAAAACTAGGTTGAGGGGGAGGATTTTTAGAGGACTATGGATTCAAAGAGCAGCAGGAAGGATGACCCCTCCAAGGGGAAGGAAAAAATTCAATCGGATTGGGAGGAGACTACTGAGAATATGTATCTCAATATTCAGTAGCTGGAAAAGAACGTGGAATCCATGGAGGAAATAGGCTCAGATATGAGGGATAATATGATTGATTGTATTGAGGCCTCAAAAAATATTTGTATCTCTCATAGAATCATGAGAGGGGAGATGACGGAGTTAGTGAAGGTGGTCAAGGATTTGTAGGTGAGGGCAGCTCACACAAAGTGGAATCAAGCCGAGAAGAAGAGAAAGTTCCAACTTCACTTAAGCAAATGTAGGGAATTTTAGAACTTGTAAGGCATCGTAAGAGAATACCATCGAATCCACACTTATAAAGGAGACCACCCATGATGACATAGCGAGAGACACTTTTAAGAAAGGTCGTTTTCCATTACTAGTGAGATCAACGGGTAGAATGGAAAGGGAAAGATAGCCTAAAACTAATTATACCAAAGGTCACGTGGGTCGGTGCAATGGTTCCGATGGGGTAGACCACACGAGGTAAATAAGAGGGTGATTATAACCTTTGTATTGTGACAAAGACTTTAGAGTCAGCAAGTGAAGTAGGTATCTGAGAAGCCAAGCGTATCCATGGTATCACAAATTTATTGGTAGAACGTGTGGTGGTTTGAAGTTCACAATGGTCAAAGGTAGTCAAAAGTACGTTAACATGATGTTTATACTTTTGAAGTATTTCATTATGACACTGGTATATACCATTGACTTGGTTTACGACCAGCTGGGAATCACCAAAGATATTGATTGACTTAACATCTAGGGCATAAGTAGCCTAGAGACCCAATACGAGTGCTTCGTATTTAGCAATATTGTTTGTACAATCAAAATCTAGTTTAAAAGATAAAGGCATAGGTTCACCATCAAGAGGAATGAGGATAACACCAACCCCACCTCCATGCTGACACTTGGATCCATCAAAGAAGAGTGTCATTTGGTAAGCGGTTTCGTCTAAGGAGAGGGTAGTTATGGATTTGTCTGGGAAATTAAAGTTAGAGGGTTGATTCTCGGAAAGAGGTGTGTCTCGCTAGTTGGTCAGCGATGGTTTGGCCCTTGATGGATTTTTGATGGATGAATTCAAGGTCAAGGTCGGCAAGAAGCATAAGCCAACGTTTGGTACGTTGATGTTGATAGGGTTTGGTCTACATATAGTGTAGGGGGGAAATATTGGTAACAACGAAGGTTTTTTGGTTGATTAGGTAATGGTGAGTTTGGTGGCGATGAAAACTAAGGCTAAGCAGAGTTTTTTTAGCATGGGTGTATCTAGTTTTGTAGTCCAAAAGGGTATGGCTTATGTAATAAACCGCTTTCTCTTTGTGTTGCTCATTGCGATGAGTGAGCATGACACCTAAAGAATGGTCAATGTCGAAATATATAGGTAAAAGGGTTAGTCATCCTTAGGAGGAATGAGCACTGGTGGTTGAAGAAGGTATTTTTAAGGCATCAAAGGCTTTATGGCATTCATCATCCCATTTGAATGAAATGTCCTTCTTGAGAAGATGATGAAATGGTTGATAATGGTCAAAAAGTTGCGAGATAAAATGATGAATGGATTGCAACTTACCTTGTAGGCTTCAAAGTTGATGGAGATTAGTAGGTGGAGGCATTTCTAGAATAACCTTTACTTTAGCAGGATCGACTTCTATGCCACGCAAAGAAATGATGAAACCAAGGAGTTTTCCTGAAAGTACCACAAAGATGCACTTCTTTGGTTGAAGACACAATACTTGATGAGGCGGTCAAAGATGACCTTAAGGACGGTCAGGTGTTCGGCTCGATGTTTGGATTTGGCAAGAATATCATCTACATAATCTTCTAATATGTGATGCATGATGTCATGGAAGATGTAAGTCATGGCTCATTGATATGTAGCACCAGCGTTTTTAAGGCCAAAAGGCATGACTCGATAGCAAAAGGTCCCCCAAGGAGTGATGAAGGAATATTTGTACTTGATCTTTTGGAGCGAGTAATATTTGATTATAACTCGAGAAACCATCCATGAGTGATAGCATTTCATGGCTGGCAACGGTGAGATCAACTAGTTGGTCAATTCCTGGTAGAGGAAAATCATCTTTGGGACAAGCTAGGTTGAGGTCACGGAAGTCCGTGCAAATGTGGAGTCCCCTATCGCCTTTGTGACAGGAACGATGTTAGAAATCCATTGGGGATAGTCAATGGGTAGGAAGAAGGAAACTGAGAGAAGGCGTTGAATTTCTTCTTTGACCAAAAGAGCAATGCGAGAATGCATTTTCCGTAGATTTTGTTTAATGGGTTTGTCATTAGAAATGGTTACGATATTGTGGACCACAATTTTTGGGTCAATATCGGGCATATCGACATAATGCCGGGAAAAGAGTTGCTATGGTCCCAAATAAAAGAGGTAAAAGCTTCTTTTTCAACCACATCTAAATACTGACCTATCTTTAGGATGTGCGGTTCATCCTAAGTATTAATGTTGATTTTGATAGTCGATTCGTTCAACATGGTTTGTGTCTCAAAGGGTAACGACCGGTGAATATAAGATTCTTCCGCACCCATATAGGTGAGGATAGACTCATCATCTTGACATTGAATGACATTAATAGAAGGAGTATCGTCATCGATCATGTTAGGATACAGGAAGGGGAGAGAAGAGGGAGCCTCACCATCACATTGATAGGTCAGAGGTCCCAGGGAAATTGTGTTTACGAAAAAAAAAGTTAGGAGGAATAGATTTGGGATCTATGGACTTTTTGGGTCGAGATGGTGACGTGGGTGAATGAGGTGGAGAGGGTGTGTCTTCCTCAATGAGGTCAACACGGGCCTTCTTAGGAGGTGGTGCGGAAAAGCCAATGCCACTACGGTCATTGTGTTTACAGGTGGTACAGAAATGAAAATATGGCGACCTTGTTCATAAAAACTAAAGCCAAATCCTTTCCATACGCAATGGTGGAGGAAAGTGTGGGTGAAGTGGTGGTTAGTGAGGGATTGTAGGTCAAATGAAAATGGTCATGTTTGGGATGGAGGTTTGGGTGAATAAGTGGCCATATCAAGTCCCCCATATGTTAGATTAGTGCGAAGGTGGGGAGGACCATAAGGAAAAACCTCGCCTACGTGGTAGTCATAACTAGGGTGCTAACATAGGTTCCCATACTCTTGCGAGTGAGGAATGTGTCGATATTGTATAGGTGGTACTCCCCTAGAGTGAGGCGTTGAAAAATACCTTCTAAGGGATCAGTAGTTAGATATGTGGGTAGCAGGGATAGATGACTCACTAGATGATTAGACATGAGATGATTCAGGTTGTAGAGGCTGCAAAAGTAATAGGAATAACAAGGTTATATGTGGGAGAGGTGGCAGCAGCATTGGTGGATGGGCTTGTGGGTGAATGCGAAGTGGGGGTAGTGGCAAATGCCTTGATTAGTATAATCACATCATTGGGCTGGTACAACATGTTACAGGTCTTGAATGGCGGCAGGTCGGCGGGGATGATGTAGTTATGTCCCTCATGCTTGAATTTTACACAACGGTGTAAATTTGAAGGGACACAACCCATGACGTGAATCCAAGGTCTGCCGAGTAATAGGTTATACTGGAATTCCCCCTCTAATATGTATAATAGTTTTGGGACAATGCAGGGGCCTATGAAACATGAAGGATAACAATGCTAAGGGTGGAGGTGATGGCGTTGTTGAAGGAGCGCAACATAACTGAGTTATTATGCATACAGTTAAAAGGAATACGTATTTGATTATATGCGTGGGAGGAGATTATGTTAATGTTAGCACCACCATCAATAATGACATATGATACGAGTATGTTATCGATATAGACAAATGAATAGGGGGGATCGGGGTCATCTAACTCGAGAGGTAAAATCTCCTCTTGAGAGAAGGCCGACGGCATGGTTTAAGGAGTGGTCATGGGGGTAGAAGGATGATCTAATTTAGTTAGCGAGGCCACATGGTGAGGGGTGATAATCGAGGCCATTGGTGTGGGGTCATTGGGCGAGAACTTGAATGGATTGTAAAACCTTGATAAGGGCTTGTCTGTGGGATTCAGAAGTCTGGATGAGATCATAAAAAGACATCTTTAGAGGAGATTGATGTAATTGTTTTATCATTACGTGATGGGTGACCCCATCAGATATAGGGTATGTAGGTCTGTAGATGGTGATTTTGGGAGTGGGTGCAGATGGTATATTGGGTACATGGTTGGTTCATGGGCTAGTTACTTTTTCTTTGTGTTTGTCTTTCTGAGCGCGAGTAGCAACATGAACCATGTTAATCTGAGGGGAGGTGGATGGAGAGGGTGTGTCATGAAATGTATAATGGTATGAGGGGGAAAATGCTAGTGGTGGATAAGAGCCTTGTGAAATGAGTAGGGTGCACTGACATTTGGGTGGTGGTTTGGCCAACTATCTAATACAGACCATGTTGATCTCAAATTTTGGAGGTGGAAAATATGGTTATGGGGGTGGAGATATTGATCGCTGGATGGGTAAAGGACGATGATGTATGGTGATAGGTGAATGTGAAGCATGGTCCTCATTGAGAAGGTCATCATTGTCAAAAAAAAAATCAGGAGGAAAAAGTTGAAGAAGAACGGTCTTCAAAGCCTTACAATTTTCAACATCATGTCCTGACACACGATGATAGGTACAAATCTTGGTTTCATCAAACCCTTTTGGTTTGGGTTTGAGAGGGTCATAAGGTCGAAGCAAAGTGGTAATGTGATGATGGAAGTCTCTAAGAGGTTGGTTAAAATGTTGGCGTAGGATCCCGCTAACGGATCACAATGGGAAGTGAGTGTGGGTTTGGGTACAAGTGTGGCTGATTGTGAGGGAAGAGGCTTTATAGGAGGGGGAATGGGTTTTTCTACTAGTTTGGTATGTAGAGTGGTCTTAGGTCTTGTTGGCATCTACTTGGGTAAAGGTGGGGTAGAAGAGCTAGTGACTGGAAGGTTTGGTTGGTTTGACTACCTTATTGGAGGGTAGTGGATTCTTATCTTTGGGTTACACCTTCTTGGGTAAAGGTGACACGGAGTATGGGATGTAGAAGGAAAAATAGATGGTGGAAGAGAATGGGTTACCCATGGGGAAACCGAGTTATAGTGGAGATAATTGGTAGAGGTGGGGTAGCGACAGTGTTGGTTGAATTTGTATAGGCAAGGTTGGGGTTATGGTAACTGGCGGAGGTATAGGTGGTAAGAAGTGCATGGGTGAGGGTGAGGGAGTTTGGTTTTTGGGTGGATGAGGTGTAACAAAGGCTTGTGATGTAGTAATAGTAGGCTGTTTAGATTTTGGTGCCTTGGGTAGGAGATTGTTTGATCAAGGTTGATGGATGAGGCCCTAGGATGGATGGAAGGGGAAGGTGACAAAGGTGTGGTAGGCGAGACTAGTGTATGTGGCCTAGAAGGTTGGGTTTTCCTTTTAGGTGAGAGGATAATGTTGTTGCGGACTTGGGAAGATGTGGCTAGGTCTAATCTAATAGGTGGGTGAGTAAGGCTTGATGTCGGCATAACACCCAAAGTAGTGATGGGTCTAGATATGGTGGGGGGATAAGTGTGGGTAGGTTTTTAGGTTTGGGAATAGTTGTAGTAATGGGTAGAAGTTTGGATGGAGGTAGGGATGATGAAGAGGAAATCATTTCAATTTTCATGGTCAGGTGCGAGTTTTAGTTGCCAAAAATACGTTTGGGTAGATCATGGAGGTATCTTATGGAAACATTTGCATTTGGGTCAAATAGGGAGCCAAAGTTGTCCCAAGAGCATGGAAGATCAACATAATCCAAATGATCGACCAACCGTGAAAATAGGACTACTTGAAAAATAGGATGGAAGGGATTCAAAGGAAATACAGCAAAATAGATCTATAAGATAGGGAATTGGCTAGCTTCAAATTTTGTAGGTAAAAGAGTTGAGATCATGTCAATATGGTCCTGGGATGCTAGGGGAAAATTGTCCCCGATAGGTAGTGACATGTCTCTGAGAATCTCCCATGGGTAGGAGAGATAATAGGTTGGGTGAGGTAGACTTCTCTCTTGGTGGAGGAGAAGGTGATGATGATTCTCCTATGGATGGGAGACTAACAAGTGTTGGAGGTTCAAAAGGATGGGAAGAAGATGGTGACACAAAATTGGTAGAAAGTGTGAGTTCCTCCATGAGAGAAAGGGGAGATGAGGGGGAATCCTCTATGGGTGGAGAAGTAGAAGAAGTATGCTCCTCTGTGGGTAGAGGATCTCGTGCCAAGATTTCCTCAATAGATGAAGTAGGTAGGTTTTGAGGAATAGTTGGCATGATATCAAAAACTGTGTGAACCTCACGGACATTATTGTCACTGGATGAAGATTCTCTATTTTGATTAGATGGTGGTTTATGATTAGGGAACCAATTTTTGAAGATGTGCAAATTCTGATTTGTTGACATGTTCGGGTTGTCTATGACAAGGTCTCCATTGTCTATCATCTCTTAAACAATGTTTTAAAAGTTATGTAGTTACCATCACTATGTCCTTTAACATGATGATAATTACAGTAGTCGTGTTCTTTATACCATGCGAGGCATAGGACGAGTAGGATCAAAACTTGTATGAGGTTTTATGAGAGGAAGTGTAATGGCTCTAGCTTTAAGAAGTTTTTCTAAGACTGAAGAATAGGGCTCTCCAATCGAAGTGTACTTCCGCTACTCCCACCGAGGCGAAAGGCACGGAAAGAAAAAGGTTGCAAGAAGGTTGGGCCTAATTAGGAGGATGAGGTGGACCCACCATGAGGACTACCACATTGGCATATCCTTTGGGATTTGAATACTTATTTTAAGGTTTTGAAGATGAAGAAGAGTCATTTTATTTGAGTGGGGTGTTCTTGTTTCGTAATTGGATCTTCTTTTCTTCAATGGTACGAATTTCTAGTTTTTGGGCAATTGTGAACACTTCATCAAAGGTTTAGAAGGTTTGAACTTGAAGAGTTGGTGAGATGTGTCAGCACAAGCTCTAGTGAACAACTCAATAAGTTCATTTTGAGGTAGTTGGAATGTCAATTGGTTAATAAGACTCCGCCAGTGGGCAATGAAATCTGCGATAGATTCGTCTTCATACTATCGGGTTGAATAGAGATCGGTCATGGTGACTTTCTTGGTAACATTGATTGAAAAATGATCTAGAAAGCTTGGGCTACTTGATTAAAGGAATAAATAGATTGTCAGGTAGTCCACTTGTACCAATCTAATGTTGGTTATCGAAGGACATTGGGAAAGTTCGTAGGAGTAAAGCGTCAACGTGGGTGATTAGGTAACACCCATGTTTGATTGACCATAAGTGTTATTGCGGGTCTTCTTTTCTATTGAAGCAATTGAATTTAGGCATTTCCCAATGTATTGGTAAGGACGAATGGTCAATAAACCGATGGATAGGCTCATTACAGATTTCATCATATGTTAAAGAATTACGGGAGCCATAAACATATGCTTCTAAGGTCAGCATCTTCTCCATCATCATTTTAATGAGGTCGTTAGTAGGTTGGGATGAATGGGTGGCCCTTGCAGAAAAAGGGGTTGATGCTGAATGTATGAAGTGGTTGGTATGTTGGTGTATGGTGGCGTTGAGTATGAGAACTACGCAAGAGGAATAGATGTAGGTGGCATATAGCTAGTATAAGTGATAGATGAGGTCGGGGTTGTTGGTAGTATGTGTAAGCGGGTGGGGTAGTCATAAAAACTTTAGTGGTGATTGGGGGTAAGGATTGTGGGATAGAAAGGATGAGGTTTTGGAAAGGGGTGTAAGTTGCTGACACCGGAGGTGGTTGTGATGCAATGGGTATATGTGAAGTGGTAGGTGCAGATGAAGTTATACTCATATCGACCGTTTTCGGAGGGACAATCGATGTCGCAGTGTGATCGATGATGTAGATGTTACGATTATAAGCGGGCATGGGATTTAGCTGAGACACCACATGTGATAAAGTGGATGACAGAAACACCCGAATCGGTGTGCTAGTTAATGCGAGAAGTGGGGCTAGAGCAGGAGGGATAGATATGGGTATGTCGTATATTAACTGTCCTAAGGAATCTTAGGTGGAAGAATGAGCAAGGTAGTACTGGAGGGCACCAGGATTGTGGTTGAGGAGTCTCGTGAACTCCTTGTCCTCGGTAGCAATGGGGATAATCTTATTTGGATCCATAGGTGATAGAATGGATGGTGGTGATGGACTAGGTGGGAGTGGCTGATGGCTGGCATGAAATACGAGGGTGTTAGTTTGGCTGCAAGTCAACACCATGTGAATCAACGTATATCAGGTGAACTATACTCTGTAAATGACACAGGGAACAACATAGATGGGACAAAACAAATTATGGGAGGAAAGTTGGTAAATTTTTGATTAAAATCAAAACAGAGTGACCAACGTCGGTCTCAACTTGATCGATGATGGTTAAGGGGTGACCGATGTCGGTTATAGGAACCGATACCGATTACTGTGAGGAAATGACAGTTTCAACAAATGAGGTAAAACGATGATTATCAGACATGAAATTTATATAATATGAATGTTATCGAGAGTATAGAGAGTATAATGATACACGAGAGACTCAAAAGAATAGAAGATGAGATAAGTTTCTTTTGGTAAATTCATGAAAAGAACAAGGAACCGACAAGCAGGTTAGGTAAACCGATGGCAATGAGATGTAAACCGATGGCAGTTCCTGGGCCGATGTCGATTCTTGTGAAATCTGAAGAATGAATAAAAATAGATTTTTTGAATTTAGATTAGATGAATAATCAACCCAAAAGTCAGGGATGATAAGATGAGGTCCTGACACACTCTGAGAAATTCAAAATACTCTAACTATGATGGCGGAGTGTGAAAGGAAAAAAAGAAAAATGAAGAATCGTATCATCACACCTCAAAACGCAAGTCAAGCACAAAACTAAGAAAATACATAACCCAACAAGTGAATTTAGTGTGTTTAGCTTATGTTATTTAAAAGACTGACTCGTGAATTTAGAGTAGATTTTTTGGTTGGGAAGGCTTCCTACGAAGAAGGAAATTCTAAAGGTGAGGTTTTAGGTTATGTTATGGTGGGGTGGGCCATTCTCGAGGTGATGACTAGATAGAGATAACTAGTTGGGTGCCCACTGTCAATCCTCTGATCGTGTGATCGTTGATAGCTTCTTCGGATGAGATGTTGTTTAAGAAGATGTATATATTCCAATTTATACAGTTTGACAAAGAGAGAGAAGAAGGAATGTGATTTTCTATGATTGATTATATCAACCATCAGTTGGGCATGACTTCCAGCATATAGGTTGCCCTCATTTTAATGTGAGTTAAGATGCAATGAATCAAAATGCTATGCAAGTGTTTTAATACCAACTTGAAGTGTGATATTCAATGTGACAAATAATGAATAGGAAGAGGAATGCTCTTTCACTAATGTAATACTAATGAAAGAAAACAAGTATTCTTTTAATAGCACCAAAAACATGATTTCTTTTAGAAAATAGAAAGAGAGGAATATTCTAGAGAGGAAAATTAGTGTGTAAGCTTTTCGAAGAAGAAAAAAACACACAACTTTCACCTAAGAATGAATAAAATGCTAAAAACCATGGATGGGTCCCACCCAAGTGATGCCAAAATGTTTCACCATTTTCTTTAAGTTTTAGGCAAGCAGAGATAAGGGTGTGGGCCAAGGAAGAATACATGTTGTAATGGTCGGTTTAAGGTCACAGCACGCGTTAACTTCTTGATCCAATGTTGACTATGGGAGATTCCTTTTGGCTAGGAGGAACTACTTGAAATACACAACAAGACCACAAGAAAGAGTTAAACAATATATGTCAGTGGGCTTGCCTAGCATGTGCTAGATCCAGGAAGTGTGATACTTCCTTGGTGGTAGTCAACCCACTATTTAATATAATTTAATGCAAGAAATGACATAAATAAATAAGGTTCTATTTTAGTTGATATGATTTAGGTATCTCATCCAAATACAATAAGCAAATCTAACATAACAGGCTAGGCTATGATCAAATCTGGAAATAAGGTAAATAATTAAGGTGTTAGAACAGTCCGGGGTCAGATTTTGGGTCACTTGAATCACTTGAAAAAGGTTATTGGGATCTGGTATTAGCAGGACTGCCAAATATAGAGACCGACATATATCTCGGTATAACCGACATGATTTAGTAAGAATCGACGGCGATTCTTTCTTGTGGGTGGTAATAACTCAATAGTTCATGGTTTTAGGGATTTGTCTGAGACTAAATCAGAGATGGTAAGGAGTTGGTTTAGGTCTAGGGAGGTGTTGGGAATATTCAGAGGTACTCAGGAGTAGACAGAGGTGATTAAAATGGTTGTGAGTGATGGGAATGGTCGGGTTCACAGGAAGGAAATAGTGGTGGGGTAAAAATATAAATGGTGGTTGATAAACAAAGGTGAAGAACTCTTATAAAATGAATAGAAATGAAATGGTGTAGGTTAGAGACACACTTACTATTGTGCAAGTTCAATGGTTAGGTGGTGGTGATGGTTGATTGGTGAAATGGTGATCAGTGTCGTGGCAGTGCTTCCCGAATGCTCCTAGTGAATGTAAACACCTTTTGATCAATGGTTGTGTTGGTATGGCTTCCTGCATGTGCGAAAGAGATTTGGTTCTTGCTTGCATGTAGATATCCTTTGCTCCAAAACTCAAGAATGTGTCTAACCTCTCAAACAAGGTTACCAAAATGGTTATATGGTAACTAAAGATGGTTTACTGATTACCAACGTCGATCAGGCGGGATATCCTAGGTTTCCTAAAATAGCAAATCTTGGCTATCTTTTTCCATATTTTGCTCATTTGTGTTGGGTCTAAATGGAACATTGCACTTAGATACGTGGGAATGTGGTTAGAGGAATAATAGGCATGTGCTTTTAGGGTTATACTAAGTCTTAGTTCATTAAGGTAAGTAGGGCTAAGTCTTAGTTAGTTATGGAAACATGCTTTATGAATAGGTCTATGGTGAGGTGTCTAGGTGAGGTGGTGGGGTGAGGTGGAAATTGGTTTTAATTAAGGTAATTAAATAATGAATGAAGTGAGGATGAGTATTAATTTAATTGTAAATAATTAAATTAATATTAATGTGGGGTATAAGGGTCATGGTTAGGTGAATGTGTTTAAGTTGGCTATTCGTAAGGGGACCAAGGAATTGTGACCCAATTTTGGTGTCTACACCAACCAACTTAAAATTCAATTTAAGCACAAAATAGATGTATATAGGCACTTAGCTGATTACAGGATGACGTTAGGAGAGATCTTGGACTAGACATTACTAGATGATTTAACAAAAATAAACTAAATGGATAGTATTACTTATGTCAAATTCTAAGATGTGTTACAACAAGCTGATATGGTAGTAAGGTACAGTAGATGACTCAAGAAAATAAGAAAAGTAAGCAAAACCCTAAAGTGCAATGAAGAGTTAAAACACTTATTTGATTTGTAAATATTTGAGAGGTGTGTGAAGGTGGAAGACTGATCAAACTAGAACACGGAGGAGGTCGCAACCGAGCTCAGCAAAATGTAGAAGTGCACAAGGAGCAAGGACCAAGGCACTTGGAGTAGTCTGGGGCACACTGGATGCTAATATCCCTTCCTAGGTGCCAAGGTATGTGCGGGAGGGCCAAAGATGAATTTTATAGGGTCGCTTAGATGATCTCAAACCTTCGTTGTTTGTTGCTTTAGATGGTCACACTATGATCTCAAACCTTCGTTGTTTATCATTAGATGGTCACACTATGATCGTTGGATCAATTTTACGGGGTCATTTTTGTCGCTAGATGGTCACACTATGACTTAGATGGTTATGCTAAGTCTTAGTTCATTAAGATAAGTAGGGCTAAGTCTTAGTTAGTTATGGAAACATGCTATGAATAGGTCTATGGTGAGGTGTCTAGGTGAGGTGGAAATTGGTTTTAATTAAGGTAATTAAATAATGAATTAAGTGAGGATGAGTATTAATTTAATTGTAAATAATTAAATTAATATTAATGTGGGGTATAAGGGTCGTGGTTAGGTGAATGTGTTTAAGTTGGATATTCGTAAGGGGAAGGAAAGTGTGACCCAATTTTGGTGTCTACACCAACCAACTTAAAATTCAATTTAAAGCACAAAATAGATGTATATAGGTACTTAGATGATTACAAATGATGTCCGGAGAGATGTTGGACTAGACACTACTAGATGATTTAACAAAAATAAACTAAACGGATAGTATTACTTATGTCAAATTCTAAGATGTGTTACAACAAGCTGATATGGTAGTAAGGTATAGTAGATGACTCAAGCAAATAAGAAAAGTAAGCAAAACCCTAAAGTGCAATGAAGAGTTAAAACACTTAGTTGATTTTGTAAATATTCGAGAGGTGTGTGAAGGTGGAAGAATGATCAAACTAGAACACGGGAGGTTGTGACCGAGCCCAAAAAAAATGTAGAAGTGCACAAGGAGCAAGGACCAAGGCACTTGGAGTAAAATCTTGGGGCGCTTGGATGCTAATATCCCTTCCTAGGTGCCAAGGTATGTGCGGGGAGGTCCGAGAGATGAATTTTACAGGTCGTTGGATGATCTCAAACCTTCATTGTTTGTTCTTTAGATGGTCACACCATGATCTCAAACCTTTGTTGTTTGTCATTAGATGGTGGTCACTATGATCATTTGGATGAATTTGACAGGTCGTTATTTTTAAGCTAGATGGTTACACTATGACTTAGATGGTTATACTAATTCTTAGTTCATTAATGTAAGTAGGGCTAAGTCTTAGTTAGTTATGGAAACAAGCTATGAATAGGTCTTTGGTGAGGTGGAAATTGGTTTTAATTAAGTTAATTAAATAATGAATGAAGTGAGGATGAGTATTAATTTAATTGTAAATAATTAAATTAATATTAATGTGGGGTATAAGGGTCATGGTTAGGTGAATGTGTTTAAGTTGGCTATTCGTAAGGAGACCAAGGGAAGTGTGACCCAATTTTGGTGTCTATACCAACCAACTTAAAATTCAATTTAAAGCACAAAATAGATGTATATAGGCACTTAGCTGATTATAGATGACATCCTGGAGAGATCTTGGACTAGACACTACTAGATGATTTAACAAAAATAAACTCAATGGATAGTATTACTTATGTCAAATTCTAATATGTGTTACAAAAAGCTAATATGGTAGTAAGGTACATAGATGACTCAAGAAAATAAGAAAAGTAAGTAAGACCCTAAAGTGCAATGAAGAGTTAAAACACTTAGTTGATTTTGTAAATATTTGAGAGGTGTGTGAAGGTGGAATACTGATCAAACTAGAACACAGGAGGTTACGACCAAGCCCAAAAAAATGCAGAAGTGCACAAGGAGCACGAGACCAAGGCACTTGGGTAATCTTGGGGTGCCTGGATGCTAAGATCCCTTCCTAGGTGCCAATATATGTGCGGGAGGTCTAGAGATGAGTTTTACAGGGTTTTCAATGATCTCAAACCTTCTTTATTTGTCGCTATATGGTCACACTATGATCACCGATGTCTCTAATAACTTGCGGTAAATAGATCACCTGTAAAACCATCAAAATAACATCAAATCTTAAAAAAGAAAGATGAAAAATGAGGGGTCGGGTTGTCCTCAATTATCACAATGGTGATCTTACGACCGAGCATTTTACAAATCTCAAACCTAATGTAGTTTTATGTTCATGTGTGTAAAATCGTACCTTAGGTGGCTCTTGTGTGTGTCGCACTTGATAGCGAGAAAAGTAGCTAGATGTAGAAAGATGTAATAAATGTGTGTATGGAATAGAATATACTTCCCTCCTATGAAGTGTGATGTAGAAAACCATCCCTTGTCCCTTGCAATGGTGCTAGATGGATGCAATTATGCTCTTTAGATGCTTGTGAGATGCAACCTTAGGTGATAGTATAGATGTTTAGAGCTTGGTCCTTTAATTTGGTCACATAAATTTATATTTATATGCTTCTCTTGTTCAAATTTCACAATTGATCACTAAAAGTTGGCCCTTACAGAGATAAGGATGCCCAACGGCTAGAAAGGACCCTAAAAGGAGTGAGCTAAAGACAAAGAGGTCTAGGGTGCCCAGGAGGGATGAGGTTACTTGGGCACTAGATTCCTGGTTGGGCGCTAGTGTCCAGAGCCAAAAAAGGTGAGATGTGAAGGGTCAGACTAGGCGGTGAGGTTAGTTAAGTCAAAAGAGAGACTAAGAAGGAACTTGAGAGGCCAAGTATACGATAAACCAATAATTTTCTCCTGTAAGAAGCATATGAATAGTAGTATGTGGTTAGGACCTAATAATATACTAAAGTGTGTGATTTAGTGTCTACATTTTCCCCACTTTATGTTGGTGAGCAGAAATCTCAATAACATAAAGTGGATAAAGATGTGTTCTAATAACCATCTAGATCGATGTAGAAAGAGTAGGTCGAGACAAGAAAAGTGTGGAGTGATAAAAAAGTGTGAAGCGTGGAAACTATATAGTAGGAAGTAAAAATAAAAGTGATGATGATGACCCTAGGATGGAAGTAGATTAATGATGTTGTACACATTTGTTGATGATGATTTTTGTTGTGTGTTGATGTTGACTATTGCTTCCCATAAGGACGACCTATAAAAGAGAAGAATGAACAAGTAGTTAAACATGGTGTATAGATGTATAAAATGCATGTAAGAAATGTGTAAAATGTTGAAAATGTGAAAAAGGAACATGTGCACCTGATCCGTGATGAGTAAAAGAGTGTAGAGAGGATCCTAAAAATTTTGATGAAGTAAGAGTTTCTCGGGTGATCTAACACCACGATAGAAGTAGTGTAGGGAGAAAGGTCTAGTGTCATTCTCCAACCTTTGATTACTTCCCGGAATTGTTGAGCACGTTGAATGTTGGTTTTTTGGGTGATCCTACGCCATGACATAAGTAGTGTAGGGAGAAAGGTCTAGTGTCATTCTTTAACCTTTGACTTTGCTTCCCAGTTAAAAACACCACTTCAAATGGTGTGTGCAAGGTTGATCCAATGTGAATAAGTGCAATCAAATGTGATTTCCCAGTCTTTGAAGGACTTCCTATCATGTGAAAAACCTCTCGTGACAATGCTTTGAAAACTATGTTGAAGTGAAAAAAATTTGTGTATCTACCCCACAGTATCGAGCACCAAGGAAATTACATAAGCGCTTAGGCACCCAAGCATGGTTCTAGGTGTTAATGTATGTGTCTTTGAAGTAAGGATCATCTAGTTACGAGCCCTATCTAAGTCTATAGATTGTGTTGAATCTATGTTGTATTGTACTAAACGTGACTTTAGACTACTTGAACTATGATTGGTAGAATCGATGAATGGTGTGACTGATTCACCCAATAGATGCCCCCCTCATTTGGGGTACATGTGACGTCACTAGGAGGATACGGCCCAAAAGAGGACCCCATGTTAAACTGATACTTGGTATGTAGGAGGGAATGTGCTTGGTAGAAACCAAGGCACATGCAAACAATGGCTAGAAGACAAGTGTTAGTGTAAACAAGATAAGCATGCATATAGAAAATAATGTATAAGCTACCAAGCAAGAAGACAAAGTAGACCGTGAAAAGCAAGTTGCAAACATGGGACATCACTCACAATGTTGCAAGAAAATCAAGGCCACAATGGTTGAAATCATACAATGTGCACACAAGACAAAGCATAGGGAAAAGCCCACAAATAATGGAAAACAAGAGTAAGCAAACATCAGATAACCATGGAGGCATATAATCCTGCAAAGCAAATGTTACACATGAAGCACCCATTAGAATATTAGAAATATAATAAAGTATGTCAAAACATGTATAATCTGATAAAGTAATGTGCTATGAAAATTAAACAATATTACCTGGAATGTGTGCAAATGTGGATGCCCCCAGGAGCCATTGTGGGACTAGTATGAGGTACTTACACCAAACATCCATGTTGCGTGTATCAATCTGTAGATTCGATATCACAACTAGAAAACAAATGAACGTGTATGTGAGTATGATAAATATAATGACATATAAGATATATATCTATCATGTGTAATAAAGAGTACATGTACACATAAGAAAGTAAGCGTAAATGCATCCAAGATATGCAGTATGTTATGGATGAGATGGAATGGAATGTAGTGTGAGTGTGATAGGGGAAGTGTGCCCCCCGAGTATGGATGTATGCATGAGTGAGATTAGGTTCATTTATACAAGACCCCTTAGCAATAAAAATGAACTGTATTGCAAGAGTGTGGCATCGAAATGGTTCAAATGATGTGTTGTATACTAGTCAACAAGTAGAGAGCACATAGTGTAAATTATAGAATAATATTGTGTAGATGATAGAAGGATTGAATAAGATGCTAAAAAGAGTGTTGAATGTGAAGCACGAAGCATAGATTGTAAAGTGATGTCATGTGATGTGTAATATTGGATGCGACATTAGAAGGATTGATCAAGAAGCTTAGGATGAGATGCTAGAATGATTGATGATGTAGCATAAAGTGTAGATCATGGAATGTGTGAATAAGATTATAGGAGGTATTGATTGTGAATCACGGAGCGTAAATTGTAGAATAGTGTCACATGATGTGATAGCTAGAAAGATTGATTTATTGTGAAGACCCAAAGATAGAATGATGTAAATGTAATGAGGTGAGGTTCAATTCATATTTAGACCCTTAGTATTCGAGTATGAACCATGAGACTAGAGTGCATCGTCGGGTAGTGTACGCTTGTAAGGGTTTGATCCTGAAGTGTAATAGTGAGATGTGTAAGTAGGATGTGCTAGGAAGATGTAGATTGTAAGTATGTAGTATGGTGTTTGAGATTACGACACTAGAAATATGTGTGTTGAATGGGTTGAGTGAAGATGTGTAGTGTGCAACGCAAGATGTATAGAAGGTGTAGTAGAAGAGTGTAAAGCACGTATGATGCATAGTATATGTAATAATATGATGTCAAAGATGTGTATAGTGTGTAGCACAAAGTGCATATGATGTATAGAAGAAGATGTGAATAAAAGATGTAGAAAGCGCACAATATGTATGATGTGTAGGAAGAAGAAGATGTCGTAGAGGCGTAAGATGTGTAATGTGTAGAAAGTGCAAAGCGTGTAAGATATATAGTAGATGTAAGAAGAAGATGTCAAATATGTGTAGGATGTGCAATGTGTAGAAGAATGTGTCATAGATGTGAAATGTGCAGTGTGTGAGGTTCATGTGTATAGTATGCCCTCAAAAGTCAAGTGTTAATCTTAGCACAAGAGTACATCATAGGGTAATGACGATACAAGTAATGTATCAAAGTGTATGTGATGAATGGCTATATATGTGTATTATGATGTATATAATGTGATTATGATAGACTGATAGTGTCCAAAATAGGATGTGGGGGATTAGCATGATGCCCCCCACGTGTATGAGTATGCACAAGCTATCCAATAAAAGTGAAGACTGAGGGTCCTCCACCCGATGTAGGAAGAGATGAAGATGTGTGAACATGCTCTAAGAGTGGTGTTATATGGGATAGATGTTGTGTAGGTGAATGAAGCCGATATGCATGCAACCAATGAGTATATGGTGGAGGTGGTGGACCCCTATGTGAAGTAGAACGCGGAGGTGACAAAAACCTATGTGAAACACAACACGGATGTGATGGACACCTATGTGAAACAAAATGTAAAGGTGATGTATACCAAGGTGAAGGATTTATCTGAATGGTGGACCTAGAGTGGTGTGATGGACTAGTAGACCTATGAGAATGAGTGTGTCGCACACAAGTAGGAGAGCTAAGAGTATATTGTGATTTTGGTTTCATAGGTCTAGGGGACCTAGATGCTCTAAGAAGTACGAGGGCCACCGCAAAAGGAGGTTGAGGTCATGGTGTGCAAAGAGAGACACCTCGAATAGTGACAACTTGATTGTTATGTATGAAATAAAGACATAAGTGTGGCATGGAAATAATAGCTTGAGCAGCCATGACCCATGGAGAACCTAAGAGCATGTCAAAATCTGTGACATTTGGTACCACAAGAAAAGTCACAAGAATGGTTAGAGGACCAATAGTGACTAGAAGCTTGACATAGCGATAAGATAGAGGCACTAGACATGAGATTTGTGATAGCCAATAGCCAATAGCAATAAGTAGTGCAATAGAACATATGTTTTGTTGGAATGATGGATCGATCATAGTATTATTGATAGTAGTAGCTCTAATAAAAGCAATCGATACACATTGTGAGAGAAGTAATACACTCACACACAAATTGTGTAAGATCTATAATGAGATTGTGTGGGCTTCAAATTACAAGACATATCGCACATGTGAGAGAAGCAATACCAATTACGGACATAAAAGTTCGCATGATTCCCGAACTGTGGTTGGATTCTAAAAACCAGGGTAGTCACATCAAACACAAAGGCTTCTAAGGGTGGTTTCAAGTAGGGAAGTCGCAGAAATTGCATAGGGAAGAAGATGGGGAGTGCTCCGTGTCAATTGGAACCTAGCTAAGATCCCACGTGGAAGGACAACATGGAGCTTTGGAATATCCTTAAAAGGGGGTGTTTCAAACTTCATCAAAAATACAAGACCATGACTAGAACATTTCTCTTCATTTTTCCATGGATTGGAAGGATAGGAAGGTAAAGTATGGGGGTCATCATGTCTTGATGAATGAGGAGCTGATTGCTGAGGTGAGCTAGTCTTGATTTGGATGGTTGCCAGTTCTTTAGCAAAAGGGTCGAAAAAACTGCAGAAGCAAAGAAGTTTTCTGAAGAAGGGGAGGAGATCATCTTTATTGTGGTGGGCATTAAGGTAAGCTCCATTCCGAAACCCTACGATGATGTTACTAAAATGATGGTTCGATTCATTTCCTTGAAGGGCGTTATGTCATTGTTCCTACCAAGCACTTGGTCTTCCTCAACCACTTTAGGAGAAACTTTGTAGTTTGTTTCCCACATTACCTCTTGAATTCTCTAGACGTTCCATTCTTGAATTTTAGAAACATACCAGGGCCATCCCCCTCCACCAGGGTCTCATTTTCCTCCTACACAAGCTCTGCCTCTCCAAATTCCCTACCATTCCTATCTCCCCCAGTGACCCGATCATTCCCATCCTCACTGCTCCCTCTAACAACTCGGCCACTTCTTCCAAGGTCAAAGATACCAAAACTAAGAACCCCAAATTCAACAAAGTGGCCTCTCCTCCCTCTGCCCATGTTCTAAGAAGCAACAAAGAAATGGAAGTTGTTCAAAATATTTTACACATTAGCAATGTTGGTCAGGATAGTGCCTTACAGTATGAGAGGGATAATACTCCTCTACTAGACCTAATGGAAAAAGATATTGAGAATATCAAGAAAGAGCTGTCTCATTTAACC
The DNA here is from genome assembly GCA_018340775.1 of Taxus wallichiana var. yunnanensis. Taxonomy (NCBI): domain Eukaryota; kingdom Viridiplantae; phylum Streptophyta; class Pinopsida; order Cupressales; family Taxaceae; genus Taxus; species Taxus wallichiana. The sequence continues at coordinate 767,702,053 of CM031239.1, read as the reverse complement.
AAGCAGAAGGGGAAAAGAAATTTAAATGATGATGAGGGTATTGAAATTGATCAGACTGAGGATATTTATAGAAATATGAACTCATTAGACAATAGATTGGGGAGGGACAAGGACATACATGACCATAATATGGCCATTTTCAACACCATTAGTGAGTTTCTAGAGAAGCAGGTTAGAAGCATTTCTATGTTGAGCGGGATCCCTGAAGCCATTTGGGGTACTGAAAAGGAAAGAAATCAGGCTATCTCAAATTTGAACATGAATGATCCAACGCACACTACCACTCTGACACTATACAATTCTTTGCACATAATCAAATCAAGGATTGAAATATCCTCTAAGAAATAACACCCTTTGTCCGGCCAATTGTTGTTTTAGTTGTTGCTTTGTTTCAGATATTATATTGTTTTTTGGCTGCTTAATTGCAGTTATTTCTCTGTTTTTCTCTTTTCTAGTAGCTATCATTTGGGTTATTGTTGGAACTTTTATATTTTCAGGATTCTGATTCTCTTTTGATGTTGTTTTCATGTTTGATCTGGTTGTTGATCTTTCCTTGTAATTGGGTATAGTCCCATCAAAACTATTTTCCAATAATAAAAAAATAAAAGCAACGATACAAAAGTAGTCAATGGAGAAGGTAGCACGATGATCGAAATTAGAAAATTTAATGATAGGTGAAGATGAATCAATGTGAGCGACTAGAAAATCAAGAGGTCCTAGTGAAGGAGGAGGGACGGCGTGATATTCATTTGTCGAAGATTAAAAATTTATTTTCATGATTTGGAAGAGGATTACGAGAAGATTTTAAGATTTTTAATTTCATTTACTGGTGGAAAATCCAATGGTTCAGAAGATCGATTTTATTGTTGTCTATAAGATTTTGAATGAGTTGGAATAGTTTGAAACAACGATCGGTGGAATGTCCAATGCATTGGTGATAGTCACATTAGGGCGAGATAAATCCATAGTAAATGGTGGAGTAAGCGTAATAAGATTACTCTCAATGAGTTGTGGCAATAGAATATGTGGAGCACATGTCAATTTAGTAAGTGTACGCTACTTTGAGGTTGCAATTGAAGCTTTTCAGGTGGAGTTACAACATTAAAAGTGACCTTTGCTTTGTTGACCTTAGTAGATGGTTTGAAAGGAGCTTTTCTTGGAAACTTGTTAGAAGATGAAGTAGCCTGATCTTGATACTTAAGTTTACCCATAGTGAGAATTTTTCTTTCGCGTAGCTTAAGAGTGTGGAAAATATGATCAAATGAAGGAGAAGTCTCAAAGATGACACTCTCTTGTAGTGTTGGTAAGAGACTTTGAACAAATAGATCTTGTAATTCTGAGTCAGCTAGCACATTGGTCATTCTAGCAAGGTTGTTCTTGTGACGTAAAATATAATTCGCTAGGTGCTCATTGGATCGTTTCTTTACTTGTGCTAGTTTTGCATATGAAATCTTTTAACCATTGTTAATTGAGAAGTGAGCAAGGAAATCATCAGCTAAATGCATGAAAAAAGTTGACGAATAAACAAGTAGGTCGAGAACCAATGCATAACATAATCTTGGAGACTGTAAGGAAAGATCTTTGCTAATAAAGTGTGATCATCCACATAATCGAGACATGCTACATGAAATGCATGAAGATGCTCTTGAGAATCGCTATTAGTATTGAAAGGTGGGAGCTTAGGAACTAATTTTTTTAGGGAATGCATATGTGGAAATAGCAGGTGTGAAAGGATTATGAAGGAGTATGGAATCAAGAGATGGAGAGGCACGAGAAGTAGCTTGTCATAGTTGAAGAATTTGAACTTACATATCTTGATAAAGAGAAGCTAAATCTTTGGTGTCAGAAGAGGAAACTTTTCGTGTATGTGAAGTGATAGGTGGATTTAAATTATTTGTAAGAGTAGGGATGGAGCGGGCATGGTGGACGTAGGTTGAACAGTAGAAGGAGGAGGTTGGGTAGCAATAGGAATGGAGGTAGTAGCGGCAATAATGTAAGAAAGCTCATTAAAGTAGTGGCTTCCTCACTAGTAATATATAAAAGTAGATCTAGATCATGCAGATGCTCAATGATATGCTCTTGAAGATCACGAAGATGGGTCTCATCGAATGGACCATAAGATTTAGCCATGATAAAGGTTGGGTCCAAAATGTCGGGTTCACTACAAAAATAAACTAAATGGATAGTATTACTTGTGTTAAATTCTAAGATGTGTCACAACAAGCGAGATATGGTAAAAAGGTACATAGATGACTCAAACAAATAAGTAAAGCAAGAAAAACCGTAAATTAAAATGAAGAGTTAGAACACTTAGTTGATTTCGTAAATATCCTAGAGGTGTGCAAAGGTGGAAGATTGATCAAATTGGAACATAGGAGGTCGCAATCGAGCCCGAGAAAAATGCATAAGTGCGAAAGAGCAAGGACCAAGGTGTCTCGAGTAGTATTGGGGCGTTTAGATGTTAGGATCCCTTCCTAGGTGTCAGAGTCTGTGTAGGAGGTCTAGAGATGAATTTAATAGGGTCTTTGGATTATCTAAAACCTTCATTGTTTGTCATTAAATGGTCACACTATGATTGTCGATGTCATTGATAACTGCGGTAAATATATCACCAAAGAAACCCTCAAAATAACATCAAATCCTAAAAAATTAAGATGTGAAATGAGCATTGCACTACAACACGAGACCAAACGTAGTTTTATGTGCGTGTGTGTGGAATCGTGTCCTAGGTGGCTCTTGTGTTTGTCATAGAAAACCAGCCCTTGTCCCTTGAAATGGTGTTAGATGGATGCAATAATGCTCTTTAGATGCTTGTGAGATACAACCTTAGGTGGTAGTATAGATGTTTAGAGATTGGTCCTTTAATTTGGTCACATAAATTTATATTTATATGCTTCTCTTATTCAAATTTCGTAATTGATCACTAAAAGGTTGACCCCTAAGAGATAAGGATTCCCAATAGCTAGAAAGGACCCAAAAAGGAGTGAACTAAATACAAAGAGGTCTAGGGTGCCCAGAGGGGATGAGGGCACCTAGGCATTGGCATCTGGATGGGCATTGGTGTCAGAGCCGGTAAAGGTGAAATGTGAAGGGTCGACTGGGTAGCGAGGTTCATCGGGTCAAAAGAGAGACTAGGAAGGAATTTGAGAGGCCAAGTATAGTTATCAAACACTACTTTTCTCCCGTAAGAAGAATATGAATAGTAGTATGTGATTAGGACCTAATAATGTACCCAAAGTGTGTGATTTAGTGTCTACACTAGAAACAAGGTATCTAAATTTGAATGAACTTCACAAATGGGAGTATGACTGTAAATACACCTAGGAAAAGGCCATATCAAACTAGCAAGCCCGTCTTGTACCATCCTAACCTAACTATATAGTGTTAGACCTACTCTGTTCAGCTTTTGTAGTTTTCATGGTCCTCACCTTCATGGATTTTTCTATCACTTTCAAATCTTAGATGTCACACATGTAACAAGGCTCTCTATATGGACTGATCACCATCTTAAACCCTATCCATGGATGAAGAGTCCTTCAAAACAAACATTATAATGGTTGTGGGCATCCCCATGCACTTTGTTAATATTGGCACTACTCGAAAATGCCTCAAAATCCATATAGTTCTCCACCTAGCATGTGATATCTAGAAAAGACAATCATATTTGGAATTTTCTTTGACTATGCTTTCTTTGACTTATCTCTTTCTAAACACTTAAAGAGATGTTTGAATGTTTGTGGATGAGAGATATGTCTTCCTTGACCAGGTTTGTAGCTTCAGACCTGATATGGGTGCTACCCTAATGACTTCATATGTGGCTCGTGTGAGATGCAATATGTAGAGATCTTTGGATTCCTTTTGCAAGTGTGTGACATGAGTACATTAGTGCATTTCCTTAGGAATCCCGAGGTTATAAAAGGAGGTAGTGTTTACTTGCTTATATAGGGTTTCATAAATGATTTATCTAAGAAAGGTCAACAAAGATGAATTTGAAAGTGTAGTTGGAAGACATGTCGGTCCAAGACCATACAGATTGGTTAGGACCAAATATAAATTCCTAACCAAACTATACAACCATGACTTGGACAACGAAAATGCAACATGAACTTGGGAGCTAAAAACTAATGTTTTTCTATTGAATTTGTGCATTTTATTCTTATAATATGTCGACGTGTCATGGACCTCAAAAAGTGTATAGTGGGAATGGAGAAGGTGTATTTGTCATAGCAAGAGTGCATAGTCAAATCAAGAGTTGTCAAAGAGAAAATTACTAAATTTGAGTGTCTACATTAACAAAGGATAACTTACCAAATTTGAGTGTCTACAACCCTTAATCCGGGTGCTCTTAATGGCAATAGAAAAAACATGTTTAATTTGGTCAAACATGTTTAATGTGCACCTAGTGGGATTTTTTTGATTACAATAAAGGTCTTAGGCGGGAGACCCCATATCCCTTCTCCTTTTCATTATCATGGCAAATTCTCTCATTTGTTCTATCACTTGTGTTATCTCTCTAAATTATCTAAAAGTTTTTAAACCTTCCACCTTTGAGATCTCTGTCTCCCATCAACAATTTACCAATGACACCATCCTTCTGTTGATTTCCTCTCTCCTTGAAGCCATAACTATGAAGTATATTCTTAAGCTTTATGAAGACGCTTCGGGAAAACAAATTAATTTTGATAAGAGCTCCCTCTATTTATTCAACACTCCATCTAGGTGACAACAAAAGATTTCCCAAATCCTAGGCTGCGAAATCAACTCTCTCCCCTCTACCTATCTTGGCATGCCCCTAGGTACTAACAAAATTTCTATGAATTTTTGGAATTCATTGCTTCATAGGTTTCAAAGAAAACTCACTGGTTCAAAGGGAACTATTCTCTCTAGTGCTGGTAAATGTATGTTCATCAAAAGCACATTACAAAACTTGCCAATCTACATCATGTTGATGTTTTCATCCCTTCATTAGTCATTGACAAAATTGAAATAATTCAAAAACACTTTCTTTGGATAGGAACGGAAGAGAAAAATAGAATTCATTTGGTGGCATGGGACAAAGTTTGTACTCACAAGAAGATGGGAGGTCTTGGCATCAAAAATATCAAAATCATGAACATAGCCCTCATAACCAAAATGGGTTAGAGGCTCATAAAGGAATATCATCCTTAGACTGATATAATATGGGCCAAATAACTTTCTAAAAATCACACCATGACTTTTTGAATGATGAAGCTCTTCCTACGAGTTCACTATTCTAGAACAATCTTATTAAAATCCAAACGGGATTGGAAAAGGGAAGCAAATGGAAGCTAGGAAATGGCGAGGATATTCAATTTTGGATGGATAACTAGGTTGACTTCCATCCTAAAGATTAATAATTCTTGGTAACATCTTCAAGACAACCTTACTACGAGAACATGGGCATAGGGTCAAAGACTATATGACTTGTGTGGATGGGACACTCTACTAGAAGATTCTTCATTCAAAAAAGCCCCTTTTAGAAGCCTTTTTTAGGACATCCACAAGATTACATGCAATTTCTAGATTAGACAAACTCGTGCAAAGGATGAATTCATATGGGTTGACTCTTTTGATGGTTCCTACACTGTTAACTCTGGATATCAAGTTTTCTTAATAGATGGGAAGAGTGACTTCAACTGGAGAAACATATGGCATAAAGAACTTACCCCTAAAATTAATCACTTCTTATGGCAGGCTCTCAACAAAAAAATCTCACTATTGACAATCTTATCAAGAGGGGTTCTACACTGCCCAACAGATGTTACCTCTACAAGGAAGACGCTGAAACTGTTAATCATCTTCTATTCCACTTGTCTTTTGCTTCTAGTCTTTAGGGGCTAAAATTTTCTAGATTTGAGATTGCTTGTACATTCCCGTAAGATATAGTTAAATCTTGTGAGCAATGGGACCCCCCTTTAAACATTGCATGCTCAGAAAACTCTAGAGGATTGCCTTCCCTCACACCATATGGAAAATTTGGAAAGCTAGGAATTATCTCATCTTTAGAAATTCTAAAATCAACAGAAAAATACTTCTAAAATGAGATCACTATAGATTTGAAAGAGAACATTTTGAAATTCAAACCTCCTAAGAATTAAAATTTTCCTTAAAAAGATGAGAGATTTCTACAAAATTGGAGCATTGATTTGGGGAACATTCAAGTAAGGTCGATACCATTGATAGATCATTGGTCCAATGGATCCCACCTCCGGATGAATGGTGCAAACTCAACTTTTATGGTGCCTCTAAGGGAAACCCTAGAGCTATGGGAGGAGGAGGGATCATAAGAAATCAATATGGAAAAAATATTGTGGCCTATGTTGGTCCTATGGGAATCTAATCCAACCACTATGCAGAGGCTCTTGCTACATTATGGGGGCTACGTGAAGCAAAAAATCACAAAATCTCCAAGCTCATAGTTAAAGGGGACTCACTCAACATCATTAATAATCTCAAAGGCCATAACCCCACTAATTGGACTATTAAATATTTCATCCAAGAGGCTAAAATTATTTGTAATGGCTTCGAAATTGTTAGCATATGTCATACCTATCGAGAAGGTAACAAAATGATGATCATTTTGCTAACATTGGTGTGACTAGTAATAATTACAAGTGTTGGTTAAATAATGAAGATATCCTAAATATTGCAATGGATATCATGGCCTAGGATGCATTAGACAGTTGTCTCCCAATGTCAATAATGATTCCATTTCGGGAAAATAGCCTCTCGCCAACATAATTTCCCTACACGCTTGAGTGGCCTCCTCTCACAACAGGCATATCATATTTTTCACATATTTTTTTGGCATTCTCATTTGTGTGGTCTTATCACTCTCCACATGTCTTATCTAGCCTATTCACATTTTTTTTTATCAAAGAACTTGTCTCCTACTATAATGGGGGCCTCCTTGCAAGATTGAACCTATTTTTGACTCAAAATGGAAAGGCAATGTCGAGCTTTGGAAAGCTTTGGATGTGGACTGCTTCACCACATTCATCCAATGGATCAAGGGGTATGATAAAGATATTTCAATTCTCTTTGCAAAACATTGGAAAAACAAGGTTTTCAACTACAAAGGCAAAGATTTTCCTATTGTTGGCTAGATTTCTACATAGCATAAAACCTAGGAAGTCATGAGATAAATCTCCCTCATTTACCGGTGAGGCTCCCGTGTCAAATTTGTCAATTAAAATATGCTAGTATCTATATGGGGTTTTACTTTAACTGTTCAGCTCATGAACCATAGTTGTACAGTTCTATAGCAAGTAAGCAATTGTTTAAAGAAAGGAAATATTTATAGAAGAAGGGAATTATATAAACACAAAGAAGAAATGGGGAAGATGTGCATCCCAATCAATAGATAACAAAGTTGATTGCATGCACATAGAAGAAACCAATAGATATCAACATAGAATTATAAGTAAAGGCAGCTCTAGATCTAGATCTAAAATAACACAAAGTTTATTCAAAGATCTAAGATAGAAAGCTAGAAACAAAATACACCGTGACACAAAGTTCTCTAGAAATCTGCTCCTGTATATTCCTTTGCTTTAAGTGGCTATCAGGGGTTTCAACACAAAGTCTGGAACACAAGAATGCTACTTACAAATTCTGATCATTAACCCGAAGGTTCTTCTTCTACTTATAGAATATAGAAGGGCAATTACAAGTCAGAAGCTTTTAGTTGAGCGGCACATGTCGAAGTGGGAAAGGAAACAACTGGCAATCTCCCTCCTATAATTCCTCTTTGCATGACATGCATGATTTGCAACTGAAAATAGAACCTTCTATTTTACACGTCTGCCACCTATCTCCAAGTAGTTGACTTCTTCAAGTAATGGATTTTAAACCAATCACTTAAGTTTTATAATTTAATTGATCGCTCAATAACTTTGTCGGAGGACATAAGAGAAAGAAGAAGAAAGAAGAAAGCTACAGTCTTGTCCTTTTTCATATTTTGCATGTAGCTGATTCTTTTGCCTTTGATTCTCACCAAGCTGGATCTGGGAGCGGCTAGATCTAGAAGCATCTGGAAGCGGCTGGAGTAGTTCATCTCTTGAAGCTTTTGTAGTTCTTCTCCAATACATGCATCAGTGCAATGTTGGCCATAGACAACTCATCATTTTTATTTTTAATTGCATATGAGCAATTAAAATTTTTGAAAGCACTCCGGGTGAATGCAACTTCAATGAAGGCTTCAACTGGAAGATTGGGAGCACATGCACAAGATCTTGGAAGGAATTTTCCACGCACTGACTTCTTCATGGGCTGCGTTCGAAACAAGAGGATGAAGCCTTTGTGCCGAAGCTTTTGCAATTATGAGATTTGGATCTGGATCTGGGCCTATTGACTTCAACAAATCTAGAAGCTATGCATGATTCCACTGAGCTTTCTCTTTCATCCCGCTTTGCCATGGCTGGAGCAATCTTTGTCTGAACAATTCTTTTTCTCCTTATCTTGTCGGAATTCTTCAAAACTGGTGCAGATCTGGATAATTCTTCAGATTCGGAGGATATATTCAATGTATTGGACATTGATTTAAGCTCCCTTTCTCTTATAAAAGCACTTGTGATGAATTCTGTAATTAATTCAGACAAAGATGGCAACCGGAACATGAACAGTGAATTTTAATCATAAAAATCTGCATAATTCAAGCCTGTTGCCCCAAATTTGATGTTTTATTTGCATGCAAAGCAAACATGAATTTTACCAACTTCACCTGAGCACCTGTATCACTTATGCAAACAATTATCCAGACACAAATCAACCTCCTTCAACCGTCAATTCTGGAAGCTTTTAGCATTAATTACACCTTCTTTTGAGCAAAAATCCTCTCCAAATGGGGCGCACTTTTTGTCTGGGCTGCACTTCTCTGCTTGTGAATTAATTAATTCATCCTTATGGCAGCCCCTACTTATATAATCCTCATGATTCTATAATTAATTAATGCCTTTCCTATTCTTGGCAATTAATTAATTAATTAATAAGCTTTACTCTTCAAATGGGGCGCCTATTTTGTGCATGCTCATGGCTGCCATTAAATAAATTAAATTTATTTAATTTTAGACTTCTGCTTCCAGTTAACTCAAGCCTCATAGTATGCTTTGACCTTAGCCACTGAAAATAGGAATTAATTAATTCATTTAATACTTTAAAAAGTATTATTTCTCTCCCAAATGGGGCGCACTTTTTGACATGAAGGGGCTGCATTAAATAAATAATATTTATTTAATTTTAGAATTGTCTATTTCCAACTTCCTTTTGTCCACTTCCCTTTGTTGACTTTTCCACAAGCCTGGGCGCCAAAATTGGGTGAATAAATATTAACAAATATTTATTTAATGCATTATTATTCACCCAAGGTGGGTCGCACTTTTTGGAATAAGAAATTTCTATTTTTAAAAGTCAATTGGCAATGGGATTATTTACCCTGCAAGGCAGCTCCGAAAATCCCATGATCCACTTAAGTTGTTTGACTTTCATAATGGGATTATTTACCCTACAAGGCAGGTAATAAAACCCCATTCATGCCTTAAGTGATTTTTCTTTTATTTCACAATGGAATTTTTACCCTGCAAGGCAGGTAAGAAATTTCCGCCTGCTCTTGCCTCTAATTTTCCCATTGTGACTTAAGTGGCGTTGCTTCCATGGGAAAAAGTACCCTGCTAGGTAGGTACAAAATTCCCACCTTTGCTACTTCCAAAAATCCCATGATCCACTTCAAACCCTCTTTTTCCAAAAATGCGGCCAGCCCAGAAGAAGCTTTTTGGTGCACGACTTCGTCTTTTCCAAGAGAACCAAACCTTTGATGGCGAATTCCTTCTGGCACAACATGCATATGTGATCTCCAGATACTCCAGGCCAAGAATCAGGCCAAACCGGCAAAGGAATTGATCCAAAGAAATTTCATAGAAAACAAAACGGGAAAACACAAAACGTTGCCAGAAGTCACAAATAAAGCCCAGGATTCATTCCTGGTTAAAACCCTACTAGTATATGGGAATAATGATATATACGATCACAACAGGGTTAAACCGAGCACAAATTGCCTCAAACGAGGCTTAAAATAATTAAATACAAATTTCCCATAGGCAAACCCCAACGATAGAATAAAACAATTTTGGGCATCTAGGTATTTGGTGAAAATGGCTAATATGGCTCTTTGGGAATATCTTGACACAATACAGAACTTTCTGGCAATAAAAACACAAAACAACCCATTATTTTAAAAGTACGAATTTTTTTTGGATAGGGTAGTCCCAGATTTGGGGTGAAATGGGGGACACCACCTATTATGGAGAACTTAATTATATTTTTATTGGTTTAGGTTCATGACATCAAGTTTTATCGAAATAAGTTTGATTAGGATGCAATGGAGAAGAAATTTCTCCGGGGTTCAAGAAATGGAAATTAGCAAGACGGGGATTGTCTACTCATCCATTCCAGCCCCATATGATGAAGTTGCTCGAATGGTGGTCAGGTATGTCACTCTAGAAGGTCATTTATCTACCCTTCCTCTTCATCACTTGGTACTCTTGAATCATTTTAGAAGGTCTCCTAGGGTTAGTCTGTCTTACTATATTTTGCAGTCCCTAGAAAGATTTATTCAAGATGTTCACTCTCATATGAGAGTTCTCCCCCTTCACCAAGGTGTTATCCTCTTGATACGTCTTTACTTGTCATGGCATGGTTGCCAACAATCCCTCTAGCTCCGCCTCCCTCCCCCTACGTAGTCTAGCAAATATAAAAGGCTTAGGCTACTCTCTCCTCCTCCTGTTAAGAGGGTTCTAAGAAGTTCTAGCAAAGATAAATACCTAAACGTTGCTGCAAGCTTTCTTAACATCAATAAATCTACCCTCCCCCCAAGCATGCATGGCCTCTCCTACTTTGTCTCTGGACCCCCCCGAAATTCAAGACTCTAGGGAGAACATGCTTCCTAATCCCAATGTTAAGGGGATTCAAGCCTCTGTGGAGAAGATTGAGGAAAAATTAGAAGAAATCAACAAGAATCGGAAGGATCGGAAGCTACCCTGGACAAAATTGTCACTAAACAAATTAACCATCTTACTATGCAACATGCTTTCCTTGAATTCTTTCATGTTCAGTTCAAACAAATTTGTGATGTGAGCGGTCTTCCAGAGGATCTTTGGAAATTGGGAAAGGAAACAATGAAGGTGATTACCTCCAACAACAAAGACCCAACAATGCGGACTGTCAATGAATCTTTTCAAAGCTTTGAAGGAAGTTAAAAATATGTTCCAAAAGTGTCTAAATTAGGAGGATTGTGATCCTCCTAGTTTTTTAGGTTCTTCTACTATTTTTATTTGGTCGTGTAGTTGTTGTGGGGCTATAGGTTTGTTGTTATTTTTCTTCTCTCGGGAAATTTATCTCTACCTTTGTTTTACTTGAACATTCTGGCATTTGTGCCTTTTCTTTGAGTGTGGCCCCCACATATCAAAAAACCATGTTGTTTTTCATGTTGTTCTGGCCTTTGGGATTTTTGTACTTTGGGGTATGGTCCCTCCCAAAAACCATTTACCAATAATAAAAATGTATTGTCTTTACATGCGGGTTCTCAATTCTAAAAATATGGTTGCTAGGACCTCCATGCGAGCTCCACTCCATACACAACATCAACAACAACCAAATCATCCACATCCAAAGGTGGGTGGACTCACTTTTCATGCTCAATAGTATCCACGATGAATTCCTCTATAGCTATGTTATGACTCTAATTTTCTACTTTCATTGTTCTCTATTGGGAATTCATTCGTGTTCTCATGATTGTTTCAACTCTTAATAAAAAAACATGAAATGATCTTTTGAAGATGTCGTTGTTGAAAAAGTACACCATGGAAGAAATGGTGTTGGATTATCTAGATGGCTTGGAGGGAAAGGGAAAAATTATAAGTCATTCATACATATTAAGGATTCACTATCCGTTAAAAATTGATTGGTGGTTGTCATGACTAGATAAAATATACCCTAAATTGTTCATTGAAGTTTGCTCTCCACGAAAACTCGACTTTACTAGGAAGGTCTTTTGACAAATAGGGTTGTCAACATGTGTCCAAATTTATTGTGACCCGTGTCAAAATATATATTTAATATATTATGTTTTTCTATTTTTAATTATTTTCTATTTTCATTATATTTATAATTTTTTATTGTGTTAGTTATATTTCATTTTCCAATGAGTCCACAATGGTAAGTTTTCCTTTTCTACTTTTGAACCCTAGCACTGGAAATGCTTCAAATCCTTTCTTGTCTTCGTATTCTCCTTCTTCACAACTCACACCCCATATGGTGCTCCATCCAATATCTGCCCAATATTTATCTCTCTTTCGAATTTTTTTCTCATTATCCCTCTTCCATAAATTTAAGTTTCCCTTCCTCCAATATTTTCTCCTCTCTCTCTAAGCAAAATATTAATTTAGGGAATGTTATTAATCTCTCAATTTTTTCATCAACCCACCTTCCATTAATTTAGTAAATAGAGGTCTAGGTTTTTCCACCACCAAAATCTTCATTCTCGACTAAGGATATTACCGCTAACATTGAGCAAGCGTTATATGATCTCTCTGGTTCTACAACCGCAAAAATTAGATAAGATTGTGTCGTCCTTCTTCAAAGATATAAACAACCTAAAAGTAATATAACTAAATCCTAACACATTGCTTTAAATAAACTTAAAAATGATAAAATCCTTGCCATCGTTAAAGTTGATGAAGGTAATGTGGTTGTTGTCCTTAATTGTGACGATTATGTCTCCAAAATGCTTGAGCACCGAAATTGTGGTAGTTATAGAAAATTAAACAAAAAACCTTATTAATAAAATTTTAAAATCCATTTTTAATGCTATTAAAAATTCCTCACTAGATGATAATATTAAGAAAAATATTATTCCTTCTAAGGAAATCACCCTAGAATATATAGATAACCTAAAATCCATAAGTTTGGTCCTCCTATTCATCATATCGTCAATACCATCCACTCCCCTACCTATAAGCTCATTTCCTTCATCGCTTTGTAAATTAAAACCTTTAGTGGGTAGGTACTCTTCATTTATTAAGGACCCAAATTCCTTTGTTGAATTTATTACGAGATCAAAAATTGGATAAGCATGGCTTTATTATCAACTTTGATGTTTCCCTTTTACCAAAATCCATATAGATGAAGCCTTACTTATCATGATACAAATCAACGATGGTGAAACCAAAGATATTGTCAAGCTATGTTTACGCTCTACTTTCTTTACCTTCAATTGATAAATTTACAAACAATCGGAAGGTATTTCTATGGGTTCCCCACTCTCCTTGTAATTGCTAACTTATTTGTGGAATTTTTTTACAAAAAGCAATTTCATCGTACCCTTTAAAACCGAGAATGGTGGAAAAGGTTTGCCAATGATACAAATGTTTTCTAGATTCATGGTATGGATAATTTTAATAATTTTATCCACCACCTCAATAGCATTTCTTTGCACATCCAATCCACTGTGCAAACTAAATTAGATAATACGATTTGTTCCTCGATATCCTTTTATAAAGAAAATAAAATGGAGTGTTATCTCACGAAGTTTATAGAAAGAAAAATCACACATATTGCTACCTTAGGGTTAAATCCCATCATCACCCATCCCAAAAATCGATGTTCTTAAAACTTTAGCCTCTAGGGTGATGAGGATTGTTGATTGTGAACACCTTAGTCTTGAATTCAATCATCTTGCCAATGTTTTTAAGAAAAATGGATATAATAATAAATTAATCACCAACACTCTTAAAAGTGTTATTGATCCACCTCCTAAAACTATAAATCAATTTGATTGGAATAGAAAATAGGAAATAATCTCAATTCCCTTAAAGATAAAATTGATGTTAAGCTCAACAACGGAGTCTATATGATTAATTTCTCATGTGGAAAGCCATATATTGGCAAAACTGGTAGATTTATCAAAACTTAGATGAGAGAGCACGATAAAGACATCAAACATGATTGTATAGAGTGTTTGGTGTTGGCTAAGCATTCCCCAATACTAAACATTCCATTTATTTCAATTTGTCTAGGGTCATTACTTATGAAGACAATTATGTAAAATGACACCTTCGTGAAGTTGTTGAGATCATATACTATGATAATAATATCAATAGGGATAAGGATTGGTTCATCAATAACACATAAAAACATGTTATTTGAGGCCTCCTTAAATGATTCCTTTGTTGGTTGTCATGTTACTCTTCTTTTCAATAATAATAATTAAAATTACAATCTAAATTATAAAATCTAAGTTAAAAATTAAAATTTAAATCATAATTAAATTTCTTAGTTAGAGTATAAAATCTCTTGATAATGTTAATTTTACAAATAATAAAACATTTTTCTTTCTTTTCCTCCTCGTTGTTTTCTTTTCCACATTTGCTATTCTTTTTCTTTCTTCATATTTTAAAAATTGGCATTTTAATTTTTACCCTTTATAATTTTCTATCTTAGTTTTTACTCCTTAGTAAATTAATTTTTTTATCCTTTTCATTATTCAATTGAAATAAATTTTCCTTTTCCAAATGTATAAAATGGTTTTGTTTTTATTTTACTTTAGTAATATTTATATAACTTTAGATCGAGTAGTCTTACCATTATTCATATTTTTCTCCCTGATGATGGGTCTAGTTTATTGACCCGAAACGTCAAAATTTGCCAAAAATCAACACACACTTTTCCAAATAAATCACTTCTGATGTCAAATTGTGAAAATATCATAAATTTAATTAGTTGTATTTGTTAACCCTTTTTAATCAAAATGTGTAATGATATAATTATATTTTTGGGTTAGTGATTATTAAGACATCTAATAGTTGACAAAAAGTAAAATAATAAAATAATTTATATTAATTATTAGTATCTAAGTTTGTAATGAAATATCACTTTCTAATTGTTAAGTGTATATGTGTTTAGCCATCCTCACAACTCCTGTTTTTTGTTTACATGTTAGTGTATTCTCTTGAGGAGTATGTGTTTAAGTGGTCTTTGAGGGATGCATGAACTGATATTTGAGTTGACTATCTCCATTTCCTTTACATGTTCTACCCCCTTCAAATCCACTCGTGATGTGTTCACCTCACGCCACATGTGGAGAGGATTTTTCAAAATATAATCAAAAGTGAAAAAATATCTAGCCTTTCGTTGACACTTTTGGTGTTGTATGTTGGCACTAAAATTCAACACTACTTTCTTCATCAAATTAGACAAAATAGTGATGCTAAAGATGAGTCCCACATTTTGTGTTCTTGATGCAAGAGCATCACTCTTGAGGCTAGTTAGGTGTGTCATGACAAATTTTTGGTTTGGTAGGTGCTCTAGTAGTCCTTCGGTGTCTTAAGAGTCATTCCATGTTGATCGATGAGCTCGAGATCAAAAATTCAAATTATGGAGTTTCCCTCCATTTTTGCAATTTGAAATTTTGAACTAGCTTGGAGCCAATTTTGGCTTGGTTGTGTGGTGTAGTTAGTTTTAAGGGTCTCAATAGGTCCATTAGGGGTTTTGGGATCATTTTTATGTCTTAATAAACACTTCTTAATGATTTATAGTGATGTAATTCTTGGAAGTCTCATATTAGCTCCTAGTCTTAAGGGCATACCTCCATATGACCTCTTAATGAGGTAATCATGCATGTAAACCATGGTTGTATGTAACTATAAGGATAAAAAATCTTGAGAAATGAGGTATATAGTTGAAAATGTAACTATTTTTATTTAATCATTCGAGGAAAGAAAGGGATTTGGAGCTCCAAGATCGTACTTGAGAAGAATACATTGTTTACAACTACTGGTAATGAGTGGTAAGACTATATGTTATGTTTTTGTAAATCATATCACTTTGTATATGAAATTTGATGGTTATTACAGATTGGTAAGACATATTCGAAAGTTATTTATAAGGATTCTTATATGAAGATATTGACCTTTTGTGAGTTAGGGTTTGAATAAACTTAGAAAACATGTAGTAGTGCTTTTAAAGACCATAATCCAACCAAGGAAGTCAAGTTGTGATCAAAATATGATCAAGGAGGTGAAGGATTTTTTCTAATAAGAATATTTAAGGCATGCACAAACTTATTTAAGTCTATGAAGGTAAAATTTAAGTGTTGAAGGTTAAGAAATACGTTTATAGTCTTGAAACCCTTGATTTTGTGGGCGAGAGCGGGGTAATTATTGTCTTGTTTGAACATTTTAGTGACAACTAGAACCTAATGTTAAAGTTGGATGCTTAGAAATGTCAACACAAATATTTTGAAGGTGGTTAGATGCATTGAAGGCAAGAACAATTCAAAAGGTGAGGAAAATATTGTTCATGGGTGAGTGTGCAAAACCCTTAGGGTTTAAAGCAAATAAGATGTTTGATGACCAAAAACTCATTTCAACACCTAAAAACTTTAGTAAACCATCTCCATAGGTTTATAGCCGGATTCAAGAGGAAATATGTAGAGAAAATGTTGCAATTTAGAAGAATTTATTGACAATCTTCCTTGAGAAATGTAGCATCACTTTAAAGGCCTAATTGCTAATGAAAAAGTGAGATTTGTGGAATATTTTCTAAATAAATATACGGTGAAATTTGGTGCGCTAGATGTTTACGCAAATGGGTATTGGGAAAGGCCAAGTATTTTTCATTTGAGTCGATAAAACAAAAGTTAGACCTAAAACCCTCTAAAAGTAGGGCTGGTAAGAAGGTTTAAGCCTAGGAAGAATAGTAGCAAAGAAGAAGGGTCTCTCTTAGGATTTGAGCCAACCCATTTAACCCACACTTCAAGCAGCTTAAATGGTACTTAAAAGTGGTTATAGTTTGTTTGGGTGGTTTGTATATGTCCCCAACCATGAACTCACCATGAGTATGGTTCTTAAAAATATTAAGGGGAAGTTCTTGAACTAGATAAGCAAATTGTGGATTTGGGTTGAATTCATCTAACTTGTTGATGGTGTTGGCATAATTGGATATTTATATTCATGTTGTAAGCTTTGATTAGCCTATTTTGAGTATTCAAGGAAAAAAATAACATGTTTGAAGGCTTTATAGTCTTGAGAAAAGTGTGAAATCGCAAGCCTTAACTGACTGAATTGAAATGAGTCGACATTCTAACTTGTTTGTGTGGTTGAGAATGTGATATGCTCTAGATCATTTTTGATTAACCAAAGAAGTCAATAAATCATTCAATTATCATAATTATAGGCACTCAATATAAGTCTAAAAATTCCTACCATATGATTTGAGGTCCTACATTATAATAACACCTCCATACAATTTCAAGTCCCATATTGGAATCAACTCTATATGATTTCAAATCCCATATTTATGTTGATATGTGTTTTCCTAGAAAAAATAGGGCACTCCCCTAACACTTGGTAAGGTTTGGCCATCTGAAATCACATCTAATGTTTCCTTGATGTAAATATGAATCCTTACTATCCATTATCTCATGCATAAAAATCCCAATCAATGTGTGGAAACCCTAATCACTAAAAATGAAAAATAGCAAACTATCATTGGTTTTCAGGATTTTGAAGTGTGTTTTGTGATTTTCTTGTTCTATTGTAACTTCCTCTTTTCACATCGAACTCAATGCCATACAATGGGTCTTATACAAAATAAAGAGGATAAGATGGACATTGAGGACATGATCTCTATTCTCTAGGCATATGCACGAGGTAATCTTCCATATTTGCAAGTGGTGGAGAAGGAGGCTTTGTGAATGCATCCACTTGGTTCCCTCTAATCATAGGTTTTCCTTTTTCATTGTCATGGGTGCAATAATTTTTATGGCCATGTTAACTTGACATCTACATATGATTCCTTCAGGTATGGACACATCACCTCTTTGAATGTACTTTCATACATGATTTTGTAACTTCTTTGCACCATCATGGCTTGTAGATTACTCAAGATCACCACAAGTGACCTAGCCGATATCAGGTCATTTTCCCCCTTTTTCTAGTTTGGGTTTTGATTAATTTTGTTGCTAATTTTTTGTGTAGAGTATCTTGGAATACTCATTTAGGAATATTGCACACTTCAAAATATTACATGGAGTGTTATGATCCATTAAATCAATTTTTTGGGTTATTATAACATATTATTCCTTTTTATAGATCTCTTATAGACATTAGTAGTTCCGAGAAGAGAGTTTCCTTTCCTCCTCAAATGAGGACAATGTGAATGTTAGGGGTAATGAACTAAGGATTTATCCCTTTGGTATAATTGGTTTGCACTAGTGGGTAGATGGAATGTTTTGTGTTCTAGTGGGAAGTGACACCTAATCGACTCCCATTTTTGGATTCACTCTAGTAGTTTCGAGTAGAAATTACTTTTCCTCTAAGGACATGGAAAATGTGGACATCAAGGGAAACAAAATTGGGTGTTAAAATTGTTGTATCATTTCTATTAGTTTCCCCATGTATAACATCTCATCGAGTTATATAAATTCCTCAAGTTATCTTGTGAGATGGCATCTCTACTTCATGTTGTTCTCTGCACATCCTATAGCTCAAGCTCTATAGGTTTTATGGCTTGTATGACTTTTCTCATATTTCCACTTTTGAATTCACTCATTATTTATTGAGCTCAATTTTTTTGTTCATATGCTCCTTTTCTAGTCAACATCAATTGATCAAGCATCTCCACCACTTATAAAAATCAATAAATTTTCATTTTGGTTATATTTGGATATCCCTCAACTTTGGTTCAAGCTTGAAGAAATTGTTGGTGCTTGACCTCAAACCTCACCAAAAGTCTAACTCCTTACGATGTGTTAAGTGTATTATTTTTATGCACATTTCTTGGATTTCAAATGTCTTATTTAAAATCATGCTTCACATCGATACAAGAAACTCTCCCACTTTCAACATACTTGAGCACACACAAAAACATTCTCTGCACACAACACTTTAAATTCAAGTGTGTATCATTTTCTACACTACAACAATTTGCTTTACCTCCTCAAAATTATCATGTTTGGCCTTTTCTTGTTGCTTTTTGTGTGGATGAATATCTCTATCTCAACACCTTACCGATTGACCTCATTTGAAATATAGTCCGGGAGAAAATTCACAAGCCTTTTGCGAAAAAAAAAAAAAAATTAAGTGTCTATTGTCAAAATCACTGAAAATCTATTGCTTCTTTTTCTATGGATTAATTGAAATTATGTGGGGTTTAAAATAAAATAAATTAATTAAAAAAAATTAAAATTATGTGGGGTTTAAAATGTGTCCTAAAATGTATTATATTTTAACATAACTCAAGACCCATCTTTATCACCCCTTGTCCTATTAAATTTTTTTAACTTAGCTCATTCCACTCCTACTTCTTTAACACCTCCGTGTCATTTTTTCCACATCATTGTACTCATCACGTCTCCTTTCATTGTTTATGTCATGCCACCTATAATGTACCCTAAGAAGTTGACCAATCATTCTTGTTATCTAATATAAAGGTAGACAATACTTGTCCAAAAAATCGCACCATATAATTTGAGGTCCAATATTGGAATGGTATCTCCACACAATTTCAAATCCCTTATTGAAAATGACTCCAAATGATTTCAATTCTCGTATTTGAATGAAAAATAGTATCATGAATAGTCATAGTTATAACTAATACATTTTGGTTTTTATTATTGAAATGAAGAATTACAAAATTAAGATACACATCATTGATCTCAACTTGAACATTTTTTCCATAATCCCCTCACGTAATACACATCCCATTTCTCCTTTGAGTAGTTCACACAAATGACACCTGATCCCTATGTGGCATACTAGAAGAAAGAAGAGGGTCATAGATGTTAAATGAGAGATTTGATTTATTGAGGAATTTCAACTAGGTTGATTATTGGCCTCACTACATGAAAATCCACAAATCTTGAGGTCTAACATCGCACAAAATAAATATAGATATTGGATGTGCTAAATTACGAGGCCTTACTTTCACATAGGTCCCTTGAGTCTACTTTGATAATGTGGTCCGAGATCGAGCACTAATAAATATGAATGCATAGAAAGAGTAATGTTTTGAGAGAGGAACCAAACATGAGGCAAAGATATCTTGTATTTATAAATGAGTGAAAATAATATTTATAAGAGGTACATAAATGATGAGACTAAACTAAGTCTCATCCATTATACAAGATAACATTATTCCTTCTCTTATAAAGTGGATTTAGATGTAGTCTTAAGAACTAGATAGCTTATTTAAGATTAAATGTAGAATATATTTGATCTATCTTTGAAAATTCCATTGCAATCTGAATGTTTTCATTTCCTAATATTTCTTGTAAGTTGGAGTGTAATATTATGTATGAGCAGGTCATTTGATCTCTTGAATGTATTGCAATAAGTGCAAGACTCACATAGCTAAGAGCGCATGACTCACAAATATTACAACACTCATAAAGATAGGAGCGTATGACTCAAATAACTAAGAGCATGGGACTCACAAAGAGCATAGGACTCATAATACATAGAGTGCATGACTCATAGAACTACCGTAGGACTCGCAAAATCAGCACAAAACTTGTTATAACTAAAATTATAGAACTCCAAGTGAGAATTTGATAGAGTTTTTGTTCCTAATATTTCTAGGAGGAAATCCCTCTCTCCGTTTTTACACAACAATAATAATTTTGAAGATATCGTCATTTGAAGAACAAGGTTTTCAAGCGTAGTACTAGCAGAACCAAAACAACAATCCCTCTAACTAGAATTTTAGAACTCTAAATTGTAATATGAGAGAGGTTTTTTTCCTCTTATTTATAGGATGAAAAACCTCTCTCCATTTTTACACAAAAATAATGGTTTCAAGATATCATCATTTGAAGCATAATTTTTTCAAGTGCAGGACTCGCACAGACAACATCAGATTCTCTCTAACCAAAGTTGAAGATCTCCAAATGAGAATATGAGAGAGGTTTTGTTCCTATTATGTTAGGAGGAAAAACATCTCTCTATTTTTCAACATCAACTATAATTAAGGAGATATCTTCATTTTAAGTTTCAACAAAATAAGGTTGGAGGAAAGTAAATAAGACAAAAAAACATAGGTTTAGTAAAACTATGATATCTCCCTCATTTCTCAACGAAAATAATAATTTCAAGATGTTTTGGAAATCTTACAACAAGGAACACCAAACCCATAATTTTTTTGAAAATATTCTTCCAATTGAATTCACAGTAACGATCAGAAAATCAAGGATGAGAATATGGCGGGATAGTTGTCATGTTGAAAGATTCAATCATGCAAGAGCAAACTTGGAAAATGAAAAGAAATAGTTAAATGCACGTGGAAGAGATAGTTCAATCTAGATTTGTAATATTTTATTAATTCTCTTCCACGTTTATCTCATTTTCAAGTGGAAGTAGTAGTTCAATCTAGAGTTATAGTGTTTGATTAAATCTCTTCCGTATTTGTCTCTTTGTCAAGTGGAAGTAGTTGAATGCAAGTAGTTAAACTTGGATTTGTAGTGTTTGAATAAATTCATTCCACATTTATCTCATTGTAAAGTGGAAGATGTAGTCAATTCTTGCCCAAGATTATAGGTAGGTAGTTCTATAATCTTGGAGTAGGGATGAGTTATAATTATCTCTGTAAAGCATTCAATACAACAGTGTTAGGAGATGGATGATTTTTGTAACATCATTTCTGATTAATTCAATCCATAGTTCAAGATTATTAGTAGAAGATTTGTTTTATTTTTGTTAACCCAACTTCAAAGGAAGATCAAGGTCCCACTCTTACCTAAGGAGGAGGATACTTTATTGTTTTTTCAGAGTAGATTGTTATTGTTTTACTTAGTTTGTTTAAATATGCTTTGTGTGCAATATTTTGCTTTGTTTGTGAAGCTTCACTTTTATTTGTTTGTTGCTATTTATTTGTTTTAAGCTATTCATTTCACTTTGATAGATTTGATTTGATTTCAAGTAATTTATTTCAGTTTTTAGATTAGATTCAATTTCAATTATTTAATTTCCTTTCATACATTTTCAATTCCCGAGGAAAGAATTGTAAGATCACTATTTCCTTTAGCCCCTTTTAAAAATAGCCTTGGACACTTTGCCCGATTTTGACATTCTTTGTGATAAAATGGTGAGAATTGCAATGACCCTCATCAATAAATATGAAGTAGAGAAGTGTAAATGTTGATTTAAAAATATTGAATCATGTTAAACCCTAAGATATTGCAGAGATCCATGTATGATAAATAAAATGCTATAGCACATATCTAACTCAAGCAATAAGGTAATGAAAATTGAAACCCTAAGTGCAATAGAGGGAATAAAAGACTTAGTTGATTTTACAATATTTTCTCAAGTGTGTTAGAGTGGAAAACTAGTAAACAGGAGGAGCATACTATCACAACCGCACCAAAAAAATTTGTAATGCCGAATAAGTATGGACTAGGGTGCTTGGACTGGGTTTGGGGTGCTAGATACCTCATGTTGGGAACTCAGGATCGGGAAAATGGTTAGAAACTGATTCTTCTTGTGTTGCAAGATGTTCACTAACCTTTTTTATTGATCGCTTTGTGTGTCGATGGTTGATAGCATGATTCGCATGTAACCTTCAAAACAAATGATATCCAACAAAACCCTAAACTAAACCAAATCCTAAAAAATAAATATGTAAATGGGGAGTCAGAATGACCCCAATGGTCCCTTGAAAGAGTGAACTTATGACAGAGCATTGCACTACATCTCAAACTCCATGTAGTTCTTTTCGCATTTTTAGAAATCTTGCCCTAGGTAGCTCTTGTGTAAGATACACTTGATAGCGAGTGTCAACTAGATGTATCAATATAAATAGATATGTGGATGGAAAAATGAACTTCCCCTCCTATGTGTGTATGTAAAAATGCAATCCCTTGTCCCTTGAGTGAGTGTTAGATGGATGTTTTGATACTCTTAGAATTCCTTTGGATGCAACCTTAGGTGGTGATAGTAGATGCTTAGAGCTTGGTCCTTTATTATGGTCACATAGCTTTGTATTTATATGATTCCCTTGTTTGAATTTTGTAATTGAAAACTAAAAGGTTGACCCATAAGAAAACAAGATGCCCAAAAGATAAAGAGGCCCAAAAGAGGCGAGTAAGATACAAAGAGGTTGGGGGCCTGAGGGGGACAAGGGTGCCTTGGCGTTGGCATCCTCAACTTTGGGTGCTGGTGTTCAAAGTCAATAAAGATAAAGAAATGAAGATCATACTGGGTTGTGGGGTGTGTAAGACCAAAGAGGAAATAAGAAAGATAGAAAAGAGGCCAAAGATAGATGTCAATTACTATTTTTCTCGCTTAGGAATCATATGAATAGTAGTATGTGATTAGGACCTAGAAATGTACCAAAGTGTGTGATTTTGTGTATACATTTCCCCCACTTTATGTTGTTGAGTGAATACTCAATAACATAAATTAGATAAGATATACGTACTTGATAACCATGTAGATTGATGGTGAAAGTGTGCCAAAGAGACAAGAAAAAGTGTGGAGTGATAAAAATGAAGTGTGGAAGCTAAGGAAGAGGAAGTGACCCTAGGGGTGAAGCATATGTGTTATGTCATGTTTGTACATGTTGTTGTTGTTCTCATGATTTGTTGATGTGGGGTTGCTTCTTGTTACGTATTAAGGATGGACCTACAAAAGAAGAGTGAAAGAGTAGTCAAAGTCACGTGTTATGAAAACTCTATAAAAGCATGCAAAAGTATGTAAAAATGTGAAAAAATAGTAAAAGGAATGTGTGCACCTAATCCATGATGAGTGAAAAATATAGAAAGTTTCCTAAACCACTATAGAAGAGTGAGTTTTTTGGGTGATCTCACGCCAAAAATGATTTTTTAGGCAATCTCACATCCACAATGAAGAGTGTTGGAGAGAAAGGTATAATGTTATTTGTCATCCTTGACAGCTTCCTAAATTTATATACCATTACGAGATGGTGTCATCCTACTTTGTTTCGTGTTTGGTCCAATTTGATCCAAGTAAAAAAATGAAGATAGAGTGCATTCTAATTGTTGGAGGACTGTGTATTCATGTAAAGTGAAAAATTCTCTGTAAACTGTTGAAAATTATGCTAATCTGAGAAAATAATCAGCAATTGAACCCCTGGTCATAGGTGCCCAAGAAAGGTCAGGAACACTCAAGTGCTCATGTCTATATTTGGGCATTGGTGTTTGTGTTAAATTGAGGACCCAAATCAGAATATGGGTCATTATGTGACTGTAAACTTTGTTATGTTAATGTATTGTGCAGTCGTACCGAATCTTTGAGCTATTGTATGGGGTGACTGATTCACCCAATGTATGTCCCCCTCATTTGGGGTGCACACGACGTCACTAGGAGCATGTGTCCCAAAGGAAAGGACTGAATGTTCATTGAAAACTCATACCATGTAGGGGGAGGGAATGTTTATGGTAGAAACCTAAGGCACATGCAAACAAAGTGGCTAGAAACATGTGTTAGTACAATCAAGACAAATACACGTATAAAAGACAGTGTGTAAGTTAGTATTTAGACCATGAAAAGCAGGGTTTCAAATATGGGACATTACTCATAATGTCACAAGACAATCATGGTTGAAGCAGCCAAAAGCATACAAGTAACAATCAAGCAAGACATAGGGCATAGCCCACAAAACAATGATGGCATGTAATGGCAAACAATAACAAAGTAAAGTATCAAACAACTATGGTGGCAAATAGTTCCTACAAAAAAATGCTACACATGAAGCACCCATTAGCATGTTAGAAAGATAAAAAGTATGTCAAAGCGTGTATATATATTGATAGAGTAGTGTGCTAGTAATAATAGGAAGTAGTATAAAATAAAAAAATAACACATGTAGTGTGTAAGAAAGTAGATGCCCCCAGGAGCCTCGGTGGGACTAGTAAGAGGTAAACCGCCCAAATCATCATCATGTTGTGTGTAAAGGATTTGTAAATAGTCTACATTCACAACTAGAGAACAAGTGAACACACATGTGCATATGATAAAGATAATGACATACTGAAGTATCTGTCTAACATGAAAATGAAATGTACATGTAACTAGTATAAGAAAACAAGAGTATGTGTACCAAGATATGCGATATGGTGTGAATGAGTAACATGGAATGATATGCAATGTGAATGTGATAGAGCAAGGTGCCCCCCGAGTAGATGTGTATGAGTATGAGAGGAGGTTATTTATAAAATACCCTCAACAGATTAAGAATGATCCATAGAACAAGAGTGTGTCATCGGGAAATGGTTTAATAGTGTGCTCTAGAAAGAAAGATCATGAAGTATAGAGCATAGAGTGTATAATGTGGTGAGGTTAATTTCATATTTAGACCCTTATCAGTTGAGTATGAACCATGTAACTAGAGTGTGTCATAGGGTAATGACGATACAAGTTGTGTGTGTCAAGTTGTGTAAGATGCATGAGAAAGACTAGATGCGAAGCATGGAGTGTAAGTAATAGTAGAAATGCAAGACACCTAATAATGCTAAGAGGGGGAAGTAAGTATGATGCCCCCAAGTGTACAATGATGAGTAAGCTATCCAATAAAAGTGAAGGGCAAGGGTCCTCCACCCGATGCTTGTGGAGATAAAGGCATGTGACCATGCTCTGAGATTAGTGATGTATGAGATGGATGATGTATCAGTGAATGAGACCTATGTACATGAGACCTAGGAGGTGATGAACACCTATGTGAAGGAGGCCGGGAGGTGATGTGCACCTATGTGAAGGAGACCAAGGAGGTGATGTATACCTATGTGAAGGAGCCATCTCGAGTGGTGGACCTAGGCTGATGAGATGGACTAGTGGACCGATGAGACCGAGTAGGTAGTGTGCGAATATGAGAGCTAGAGTAGTTTCACTTTACATTTGAGAGTTCTAGGGGACCTAGATGCTCTAGTGAGTGCAATGGCAACCTCAAGAGAGGTTGTGGCCATGGTGTGTATGGAGGAACACCTTTGATGGTGATAACTTGCTTGTTGTGAATGAACTTTAGACACAAGTGATTCATGGAAATGATAGCTTGAGTGGCACGGAGCCAAGGAATACCTAATAGCATGTCACACCCTTTGATTGATGGTGTCGCACGAAATGGCACAAGCATGGTGAGAGGCCTAACTATAACTAAAATCTTGATGTAACCATAAAATTTGGGAACTAGATATACAATATGAGAGGGTGGATAGTTGATAGAGACCAGAAGTACATTAGAGCACACACTCATATGAATCAATGGATTGATCATTGTATTATTGATAGCATGAGGTCCGATAAAAGCATGAATATGTAATGTATCAGAAGAGAATGTGGCATGATAATCATGATCGAGATAATGTAATGAATGGTTGAGATGCATCAGAATTAGTAACTATAAAATCAAGAGCCCCGATGAAGGAGGAGGCACTGCATGATATTTATGATTAGCTAAAGAATCGGTAGCTTGTTTGTCATGCTTAGGAGAGGATCATTAAATATTTTTAGCTTTTTGTTTTCATTGACTAGTGTAGATGCCAAAGGCTCGGGAGCTCAATTGCATTGTTGTCAATGAGATCTTGAATAAGATTTCTAAGTTTGAAACATCGATCGGTAGAATTCCTAATGCATTGATGATAGTCACATCTAATTTTTTTTTCTATAATTGCGTCCTTTAGGGTGAGATGGATCCAGATTAAGTGGAGGAGGAAGCGTAATAAGATTTCTCTCAATAATTTATGGTAATAGAATATGCGGAGTGTAAGGCAATTTTGTGAATGTATGCTTTGGAGGTTTCCATTGAAGCTTTTTAGGAGTAGAGACAACGTTAACAATAGTTTTTTCTTCAGTGGGCTTAGTAGATGGCTTGAAAGTTGACTTTCTTTGAATCTAAGTAGAAGAAGAATCCCGATCATGATATTTGAGTTTTCCCATAAAGCTAAGATTGCCTTCACGTAGCTTAAGAGTATCGCATATCCGATCAAATGACGAAGAGGTCTCAAAGATGACACTTTCTTATAAAGGAGGTAAAAGACTTTAGACAAAAAGATCTTACAATTCAGATTCTACGAGTATATTGGTCATCCTAGCTAGGTTGTTCTTATACCATAAAACATAGTCTATGAGATGCTCATTATATCCTTGTTTAATTTGTGCGAGTTGGGCATAAGATATCTTAGAACCGATATTAATTGAAAAATATGTGATAAAAACATCAGCTAAATGTGTAAATGATGATACCAAATGGACAAGTAGATCGTATAAGCAACACATTGCATAAGCTTAAAGGCTTATAGGAAAGAGCTTTGCTAGTAAGTATGTTCATCTGCATAATCTAGACATGCCACATGAAATGCTTGGAGATGCTCTTGAGGGTCATGTTGGTACCCAAATTGAGCACCAACAGGGTCATCATGGCCTTTGAAGGTGGGTAGCTTAGGAGTGACAAAATTTAAAGGAAGTGGATAGTCTAAATGGCAAATGTGAAAGGAGTGTGAAGGAGTAAAGTGGAATCAAGAGATGGAGATGCACGAGAAGTAGCTATTTGAAGTTGATGAATTTGAGTCTGCAAATCCTAATATAAAGAAGTTAAATCAAGAGTATTTGAAGAAGAGTCGGGTTGTGCAATATAAGCATTGGGTTGAATGATGGGAGTAGTAGTAGTGGGAATGGAAGTAGGAATATGAAGGGGTTGAGTGGAGGCCATGGTAGCCGAGGAAGAACCGACAAGGCGTGTCGAAGCAACATCTTGATAGTTTTTAGTAGCAATCAAATCATGGAGAATATGAAAAATATGGGTGGGATTGTCACGTAAAGCTTGACGAAAATTAGTGAGCTTGTCTAATTGCTCTTTATCAACATTGGTGTCCTCATCATATGATTTCTCACTCTCAGATGTTTCAATGTTTTCAGGAACATTTTGAGAGTTGACAGAGGGGTTATCGATTCAGCCATTGATTTAGAAACCCTGCGAGTAGATGGATGGAGATCTATATGCTCAAAAGACCCAAAACGACCACTACGAGTGATGGGCATAAGAAGAAAACCCTATAAAGAAGGTTAAAGTCAGCGATGGGTTCACCAAATGATCTAACAAATAGTGAATTATGTTAAACCCTAAGATATCACAGAGTCACACATGATAAATAAAACGTTATAGCACAGATCTGACACAAGCAATAATTTAATGAAAATTGAAACCCTAAGTGCAATAGAGGGAATATAAAACTTAGCTAATTTTGCAATAAATTTTGAAGTGTGTTGGACTGGAAAACTGGTAAACAAGATGAGTAGACTATTAACCGCACTTAAAAATTTTATAACTACCAAATAAGCTTGGACTAGGGCACTGTGGCCATACTGGAAACCTTTGTTGGGTGCTCATGTGATCTGCGAAAATGGTCGAAAACTGATTCTTCTTGTGTCACAAGATGGTCATTAACCTTCACTGTTGATCACTTTTTTGTCATTGGTTGATCATAGAATTCACATGTAACCTACAAAGCAAATGATATCCTTCAAAATCCCAAACTAGATCAAATCTTAAAAAATAAAGATGCAAATGGGGAGTCAATCAACCGACCCAGACGGTCACTCGACAGAGTGAACTTACAACAGAGCATTGCACTACATCTCAGACTCCATGTAGTTTTTGTGTGTGTGTAGAAATTGTGCCCTAGGTAGCTCTTGTGCAAGACACACTTGATAGCGAGCGATAGCTAGATGTATCAATGTAAATAGATGTGTGGATGAAAAAATGAGCTTCCCCTCCTATGCATGTATATAGAAAATGAAATCCTTTATCCCCTGAGTGAGTGTTAAATGGATTATTTTATGCTCTTGGAATACCTTTGGATGTAACCTTAGGTGGTGATAATATATGCTTAGATATTGGTCCTTTATTATGGTCACATAGCTTTGTATTTATATAATTCCCTTGTTTGAATTTCATAATTGACAACTAAAAGTCCAACCCATAAGAAAACAAGATGCCCAAAAGATAAAAAAGGCCCAAAAGAGGCGAGTAAGATACAAAGAAGTCGAGGACGCCCAGAGGGGACGAGGGCACCTAGGCTCAGTGTCCCGGTTGGGTGTTGGTGTCCAAAGTCAATAAAGATAAAGCAATGAAGATTAGACTAGGTTGTGGGGTGTGTAAGACCAAAGAGGAAACAAGAAAGACATAAAAAGAGGCCAAAGATAGATGTCAATTACTAGTTTTCTCACTTAGGAATCATATGAATAGTAATATGTGATTAGGACCTAGAAATGTACCCAAGTGCGTGATTTTGTGTCTCAATCGCCACCTAAAATGGAAAAGATGTGTAACTCCTATATATCCCTATGAACCTAAGCAAGATAAATACAAGTGTAGGAAAAACCATACAATTTTATAAAAATCCAACAATGACACCCCCTTAAACATATATTAGGTAGAAGAATTTGGTCCTAGAAAAAAGGCCCGATAAGGTACCTAAGCACAAAGAAAATCCCTCATAAAGCGAGAGAAAAGAATAAAACCCTTAGGAAAAATCCTCCCTAAAAGAGAAAAGAAAATATACCTCATTAGAAAATACCCCAAAATAACATAGAGAATCCCTCTAAAATAAAGAGAGAAAGAAAAAAAAAAAGTAAAGAGGACTAGGTAACCCCCAAAAGATGAAGCCTCGTGAACTCCAAATAGATCCCAAAGAGGAAGAAGTATGTTGTCGGTAAAGGAATCAATGAAGAGTATATACCAATAAGGAATTCTAGATGTTGTACTATAATATTATGGATCGAGGGCATGGGTAATGAAGACTATCTCCACATGTCTCTAAAAACTCCAATGTTAAATGATGAAAAGTGCTAATGAATAAAATTAGGCACCAACTAGGACTCATAATGGCTCCCAATATTGATACAAAGAACTGAACCAAGAACCAAGTGCTCTTGGAGAAGTTGTCAACATGAATGATGACAAAGGTGAACCATAGGATTTAGGAAATGTGGGTTGTGTCACCATGTAAGCAGAAGCAACATACATCTAGATAAGTAGAAGCAACTCGAATATGTTTTGTCATAAGGTCATGGTGAGCATTCCTTTCTTCCTGTTTATGTCTATGAAAAATTCTCTGATGGCGTTCCACAGGAGAAGGCGGAGATGCCTCTACATGAAGGGCTCATCCTCTTGATGTTTGAAAATGGGAAACCTATTCTGAACTCATCCCCAAAAGATAAGGTGGAGGAGGATGATCTTACTCTTGTGGAATGCCTTACTAAGATGAAGGCTGGAAAATGTAAAAATGTGGGGGAGGATTCTGATAAGGAGAAGAGTGAGGAAGGTCGTGGTGAAGTGAGCACCTCGAGAAAGAGGGGTTGTGATGGAAATTTTAAGGGCTTCGAGGAGTGGAGTAGAAAGGTGCGAGTATTTAGAGGGGGTGCTTTAGGCAATGGAGGAAACCAATGTTGGTCAAAGGGAAACCATGTTGGATGTCATTAATGTTTCTAAGAAAATTGTCTCAGCCTAGGTGAAGTCCAAACATAAGATTTTGGAGCTGGAGCTTCAGGTCAAAGAGTTGAGTGATAGGATGGAAGGGATTGAGGAAGGCACTAAAAGGAGGAAGTTCAATTTGTGTATCAGTAGTTCTGAGGATGAGCTGGAGGAAGATATGAATGACAAGGGTACTGAGGGTGTTGTGAACAAAGAAAGTCTTGCTGAAATAGTGAAGTTTTTCCTAAAAATTAGTTGGGTTATTCTGGATTGTTGGCAGACTTTTGGTGAACTTCTGCAGACAGATGTTTTAGGGTTGGTTTCCTTTCTCTGTTTTTCTCTCTGTCTTTTTTTGGTTTAAGTCATGTTCTTTGTATATGAGTTAAGCATGTTTAACTCCTTTAGAGGACTTTTCTATTTCTTTCTTGCTTGTTGGTACTTGTTCCTCCTTTTTTAAGGCCCCGGGATCCGATCCTGTTTTACGTTATCTAATAAAAAAACTCTATTATGGTTGTCATCAAAGAGAGGACAAATATCCTCAATAGTGTCATCAAGATCTAAAACGTGAGAGTCCACAAACAAATATGAAATGTATTGTAAGTAGACCTCTTAATTATGTGGATTTTATAGACACAAAGAACCCTATTGTAGAAAATCATTGGAAGCTCGATGAAACAATAGGTGATGGAGGAATGTCCTACAAGAGGAGAACTATGTCCTCAATGGTTTCATCTATATCTGAAATGTGGGACTCTATAAACAAAGAAGAGATGTCTGGTAGGTATGTGTCCCAATGAGGTGAATCCAAAAGACATATATAATCCTTTTGCAAAGAATCATCGAAAGCCCTCAAAGAAGAAACTATGAACTCTAAAGTAACAAGTATAAGAGGAATGTCATGATCATGCTGAAAGAATCACTGGAATCCATTGAAGAACCAACTATTAAATTTGATGCATTAAAAGGTACAAGAGGAAAGTCCTCAATTATATATGGGGTACCCAAGGAGGAGGATTGATATCGGTCTCGGTATCATCCATATATGAAGGGGTTTTAGGAAACATCAATCTCGGATGTAGAATCAATTTATCCATACAATTTCTAGATAAATGATGTAGACATATATCACAATTTCATGGATTCAACTAGTTAAGAAAGACTCAACAATATCTTTACCCAAATGCTCCACAAAGAGGATCTTTCCAAAAGCCTAAAATGGCTCAATATATAAAAATGACTAATTTCACCTTAAGTAGCTTCACCAATCACTATACCCTATTTATGTACTTCATGTAATGTCAATTCACCATTCAAAATATTTCAAACTCATGAAAACCTCATTGGTTCTTACCTTCCTTCATCTTGTCCTTTATTAGCTCTTTAGCACAAAACAAGTAACTTTTAGCCTTTTAGCCTTAAATGGCCACTTATAATCCTCTCACCCTATTTCACAGCTCCAAACCATGTTAGTTCAACCATCAAATTGATTTAAAAAGATCAAATTATCAACTAACTCGTAGCTTGTCCAAAAGCGCCCTCTAGTGTTTTTAAGAACAATCACTCTACATGGTTCATGGTTGGGGACTTCAGTGCATGCCCGAAAAATCAGAAACTTCCTCAAGGACACTTTGCCTTCAATATGGTGTGTGTCAATTTTATGGTCCAACTCTTAATCCTCTTCTCTCTATCTTCTTTTCTCTCTTCTAGTTCACTGTGTCTCAACTAGCCTGCCTAAGTCCATTTTCACACATATCTTTACATGCAAGAGGTTTCAAAACACAATCAAAACATATTTAGATGCCCATTTTCATGTTCTCACTTTCTCTACAAGGTTTCAAGTTTGGATTTCACCTTTAAAATCTACTTCCTTAGTAACCTAGCCTTTCCAATTATGCATGTAATCGTGATAGATTGTCCTCCTACCTACTATTAAGAATATCTCAAAATTCATCCATTGTTTCCTAGAATCCTTCAAAATACTTTTTAAGAAATTATAATAATGCTAACTTCCAACTTTCAGGACCAAAATCAATGATTAAAGGCTCCTAACTCAGAAATTGTATCAAACGCAAGTTGCTACTATGTGTAGACACTAAATCACGCACTTTGGGTATCTATCTAGTCCTGATCACATACTACTATTCATATCATTCTTAAGAAAAAAAAGTATTAACACGTGTCTTTAGCCATCTTTTCTTGCTTTCTGTTTCCTCTGTTGATCTTACACTCCTTCTAGCATAGTCTTTCTTTTTCATATTTTGGCATTTCTCACTCTGGACACCAGCGCCCAGCCAAGATGCTAGCACTAGGCGCCTCCATACTCTCTGGCGCTATTGACCTCTTTGTAATTTTCTCACATCTTTTGGGTCCTTTCTAGTTGTTTGGGCATCTTATCTTTTTGGTAGTCGGCCTTTTCAAGGTTAGTTACGAAATCATATAAATATAAAGTTATGTGACCATAATAAGGGACTAAGCACTAAGCATTGGATATCACCACCTAACGTTGCATCGAAGAGCATTATTAAGAGCATTCAAGAATCCATCTAGCTCCACACAAGGGATAAGGGATTGTCATTTTTGCATACACATCATAGGAGGGGAAGTTCATTCTTTCATGCACACATCTATTTACATCTTTTACATCTAGCTACTTTTCGCTATCAAGTGCGACACACACAAGAGCCACCTAGGGCATGATTTCAACACACACACACACACATATAACTACATTGGGTCTGAGATGTAGTGTGGCACCCGATCGTAATATCACTTGTTTGACAAATGAGGACAATTCGACCCCTCATTTGCATTATTTTCTTTTTAGTATTTGATGCACTTTTGAGGGTTTGCGCAGTCGTTTCTTAATCGCAGTTACATGTGACATTTGCGAGATTGATGCGACATACTAAGCTGACAGTGACAAAGGACAAAAAACACCTCGCGACCCTCCAAAGTTGGTTTCCCATGGTTCTCGAGTAGTTACATGTGTCTAGAGTAGGTCCTCAGCGTGCCCTAACCCATTCCAAGCACCCCAGTCCAAGAAGATCTTGTGGTTGCATGATTTTTTGAGCTTTTGTGTGACACTTTCTCGTTTTTGTTCATTAGTTCGTCTCTTTGGCACAGTCTAGGATTATTTGCGAATCAATTAAGTCCTTTTATCTCTTCTTTTTAGCTAAGGTTTCATAATTTATAGCTTATCTTGTTTGTGTCAAATATGTATTTCATTGCATATTTAATTTACAACACTATTACATATTTAGGTTAGGAATTTATTTGTTTATTCAATATTTTTTTAACCACTATGTATGAGCCTGAGAAGATTCAAATTTTTACAAAATAAGTTATTCTTATTTTCAAGGCTTGATAATTGGCCTCAAGGTCTGTTTGAACTTTCTCCTCGACCATGGGTTACTAGTGAGCTATGACAATGAGATTAAAGACACTAACAACTAGAAAAATTACATGCATGTATGTAGGCACAAGTTACAAGAAATCCTCTTAGTTAACAAATTGAAGAATCTAAGTCTTATTCGAAGGAAGAGATTCTCCTTTACGTATGACATTCATTACACCACAATTTTCTTGAGTACATCATATATCCCATACACCATTTCAATGATAATAAGCCTAGGTTTTTTCCAATTATAAGACACAATCACAATCTCTTTTTAGATTTCCAAACATGCAATGAGAAATGTCATAATATTCAACTCCCAAACCTTGAAATGTCTCTACAAATACCATTACAACGTGATATTGTAAATAATAGGTTTAATCATCAAGTTCTTACAAGGATTCACCCAAAAATCTACCCAAAATACAATTACACAGTCTCACTGATATACACTATCTTATATATTTAGCTTCTTGCTGAAACAGGGCATTCACCTTTCAAACCTTCACAATTCTTCTATGGAGTTAAAACATTTTCTCTATTGTAATTAATAAAATAAAATCAAGATCTTAAACCATAAACTCAAGCTCATTCATGTCAAAGACAAGAGATCAATACAAAATAGAGCTCATTTGTATCTTAAACTATGGTTTCTTACAAAAAACTCCATAATCCTCCATTCTCCATCTCCTTAGATCTTTGAGGAGTTCCTCTCTTCCTCTCCCTACCTCATTTAGGAGGATAACTAACTATTCATTTGAATCCTTCTTCTTTAATGTAACTCACTTCTTGAAAACCTTATTAATTCATATGACTCATGATGCCCATACAACACAATGAGGCATTTTACACCTTTTAAACATTTCATTGACTCATGCACATACTTTAAAACTCATTACCACATGTCTAGACTCCCTCACACACACTTTAAACCATCAAAACACCCATAACCTCACAATTAAATGCTTAGAATTTAAATTTACAATTTGGAGGGAAACTTGCAATTTGAAATATCAAACTTTGAAACTCCACCTCACACTTGCTTTTGCATCCTAAACCTCTCCTCATGACTTGAACATACCCTATCACACTCACTTTGAACTCTATAACCACAATTAAAGAAGAATTTACACTTTTATAGTTCTTTTGATGACGCCCGCATCAATAAAGTTCTATGCATGGTGAAAGGGCACACAGTGTACTCAAGTCAATGCCAAATATCCTCGAAATAGTGAGACATATTAAGGCGTAGACCATGTCATTGTAGTTTAACCAATCAATCTTCGCTTATAGTTATTTGGTTTAGGAACAAGTATAAAGAGATCGGGCATGAGACCACGTAAAATTTAGTGATCATATATCCCTTGTTTCTAGGAAAATGGTTTGCTAAATTTATTCGACAACAAAATTATGGAATTCAATACCAAAACTCACGATGAAACCCCCAAGTTTGGAACTTCATAATTTAGTGTGTGATGACAAAACCTTAAGATATAATAACACTTTAAAATTTAGTGATTTTTCTAAGGCCTAAAGTGTCACATACATGCCAAACAAGGAAATGAGAGTAGCATCAATGCTAAGAGATTAAAAAATACACACTTTAAAAAAATGGCACCTCAATAAGAACAACCGACAAAAAGTTATGACTCTTACAAGTTTCTTCTACTTCCAAATTTTAACACTTGCTCACATGCCTCAAATTTTGTTTTACATCCCTCGATCTTACTTGCTTGCTCATGTGCCTTCCAATTTTTTTACCTCTCTTGAGTTAATCCCCTTTGGGTTGGGCATGACAAGGGGCTAAAATCCATGTGACCAGGGGCTAGGGATAAGAAAAGTGGTCAAGTGGTCTTTCGTCCACCTACTTATCAATGTGCCTAGGGTTTGGTTAGGTCACATTGCCTCCAATGTTTCACCCACGCTGCACATACACTAAACACACATGCACAAAAACACAACAACACACAAATATGAGAAATCCCTACAATACCACAAAGGTACAATAAAACATGACCTACGGGATCATATACAAGCCCGCATAAATAGGATGAAGCCCAAAACTTTTCTCATTAGGAATTATTAATATTGCTCACATGAATTATTGTAATGAACTTATATCTAGATTGTTTTTGTGAGATATAATCTCACGTATTATGTAATTGTTAAAAATTTTGTGAGTTTTTTTAACAACTCACATATATAGGAGTTGTGGAGAGTTTGTAGGATCTTCAAAATATAATTTCTAAATCACACACACACATGTTATATATTCATCTGGAATAATTAATCAAGTAGTTTTTTATTGGATTCATCTTCCAATTCGATCCAAAACCCGCATTTGGTATTAGAGTAGACGAAGTCATGAGTATTGTATTTATCTATTCTATAGTTTTGAGATTTGACTAACTTGTGGCCGTTAGTATTCATGATTTGCAAGAACTGTAGAAATTCTTTTTGGTGGAAGCGTGGTGGTGGATTCTACTTATTTATTCTACGCCCTCAACCAGACATTTGATTATGCGGACTATAGATATAGTTGACACAATTTAAAAGTTGCATAGAAGATTGACATTTTCAATCTCACTTCATGGAAGTACAAAGCTTTGTAGAAGCATTGGTAGAATAATGAATTCATTAGCAATACAATGCATTTGTTGAGATCTACGCGTTATGATATATTACAATCCATTGGCGACAAAATGAATTCATTAGTAATACAATCCATATTTGATGTATATTAGCATGTTGAGACCCAATCATCAAAAATTTGAAGGAGTCTAAGTTACATGTTACACGTATGTGTAGTCCATTGCGTGGTCGATATGTATTCAATACATATACAATGATTACACCATATACGCGTTGGCAAATATGGATGTAACTCGTACTTGAAGATTACCTTGAGATGATTGAATTGACACCAAACTCTCCTTACTAATCAAATCAACCAAAATGAACAAGTGTGGTTTTAATTTTTAGTTAGTGTCAATAATTCGTTATTTATTCTTTTAGTCATTATATGTTGTCTCCACAATTTTAGTTTATTATGTATGACAAAATTGAGAATAAAGGTCTTTGTGTCAAAAATAATTGAATATTATTACGTCGTAAGGCATTTCCCGCTTGGATTTGGGCTTCCCAATTCTCGACACTTTTGTGATAAAATCGATGGTCGTGGTTATGGAGTTGAAAATCAAACAAAAAGGAGACAAAGATTTTCATATTTGGAAGCAATATTTTCGCAATGACGAATGAGGAGAGATGCCACAGATTGTGCTTTTAGAGGAGTGAATACAACAGTAGATGTATGCATGTAATTTCAACTATTGATTTGATTTGTATGAGAAATATTATGTATGACTCCTACAATGGCTCATCTTCAAACTTGCGTTGTGCTTCTACCATCTATGGGATTCGGCCACCCGATACCGCTCTTGGAGCTCTCAACCAGACCAGACGGCAAGAGGCTTTGCTGACAGCCTCCCGGTGCTCACTCCTCACCACACCCACTCTACCAACACTAAACCTGCTAACACCGACATGGATATTATAAGGGGTGTGTCTCCATGCTCATAGAGCGACCGCCTCCCCCAGGATGGGCAGACCCCATCCGAGCAAGGTAGTGCATGAGGCGCGCATCCGTGAGCCGAAGGACTCCCACCGAGGCAAACAGTTGGCCTCGCATGCGTTGGGGTTGACGACCTCACATGCGTTGGCCTACAGAAGATCTGGGCAAGTTGGGTGAGTTAAGCGCGTAGGCATAAAATGGGTGACCTCCCGGGAAGTTCCCGGTGGCGCACCAATGCAACTCTTGAGGGCTAGCTAGTGAGAAAGAGTTGTGCATGGGGGATTGAAAGGACCATGTTGTGAGCCCAAGGATGTCTCAGAATCAAGGTTAGCCAAGGCAGGTTGGTGAGCAAAGTTGGTTGCACTTAGGAACAGTGCAGGGTGTCTTGGAGCAAAGAACGCACCCAATGTACGCGGAGCGAGTTGGGCAACTCATGAGAGCAATGCAGATGGTAGAGCGAGTTGGTTTGAGCATGAAGACCTTGCATGATAGAGGCCTTGTGTTGAGAGTGCAGCGCAAGCCTAATGAGCCAGATGAGCATGGCAGACATTGAGACCAACGTGGTGAACTCACACCCACACCAAGTGGAGTGTGGAACACTTGGTGCACTTGGACATTCAGAGGATGGGGTGTTTAGGAGACCTTGGAGATATACTCTACCCTTGCGGAGTATGTCCATGCAGAGATGTGCATCGTGGATCAGCAGTGGGACTCCAGAGTTAAGTGATAGTGGACTTGGGGAGACCTTTGAGGTGGCAACGTCCTTAGAAGCAGAGTTCATGTGGGAAACAACCAAGAGGCATGATGGAGTGAGACTGGGATCCGGAGGTCGAAACGGAGGAGAATTAACTCGGACACGAGCGAGCCAAGTGTGGCGAGCTCCTCAACCTTGTAGAGGTTAAACAACACAAATGAGTTGAGTGCTCACATAGATGTATCGGAGGCGCAGCGGAAGCGTGGATGCGGAGTGGGTGCAGAAGCAGTGGCTGAGACTCATTGAAGTGGATAGAGGATGGTTCACATGGTGATGCGCGACATGGTGGGCTGAGTCAAGGACATCATGGATATGGTTATAGTGTGGTGAGCTGACAACTAAGGCAGAAGACTTGAGTAGGAGTCAATGCGGTCTAGATGTGGACGGGTGTCTCGAAGAGTAGGCACGGTGATGTCAGTGGCCATGGCATCGGGGTGAGATCAGAGGTTGGATCGAGCCGAGGGAAGAAGAGTACCTCACCCACATGTGATGCGGTCTACAAAGATGGCGAGCTTGCAGTGCTCCCGCAGGGATCTTTGGTGGTGTTGGACTTGGGTGACAGAATAGTCAGCAGGTCGGGGTGAGTAGAGGCTCACACCCGGGAAGGACTCACGAGGAGGACTTCCCCACTGGTGCACGCGTAGGTGACCAGCGTGGCAACTCAGGTAGACTCATGGATGGATGACAAAAAGGTGCATGCGATGTTCCTTAACGGCGTTGTGCAGAACAGTTGGGTGTTTAATAGTGAGGCCGGCCGGCCACGAGAGTTGGGTCAGTGATGAGTCATGGAGGCATGAGTTGTGCATTCCCTCAGGTGAACTAAGAAGGCATATTAAGAGCTCTCGTCGATTGTATGGGCATCTGTGGCATTTGGCGAATGGTCTTCGGAGCACAGTGTATGGGCACTGTGTGAAAGGTGTTGGAAGGGTTCACTTGTGCATAAGTTGGAGATGTGTGGGGAATGGGTGGTGGATGAAGGTGGATTGAAGGCGTAGTTTGGGACTACCGGAGTAGCTTGATCCTTTAAGGCAAGTGAAAAAGTAGTGTCTTAGTGTCACACGTTGGCTAGTGAAATCCGCTACATGCTTGACCCGCGATAAATGCATATCGAGCTTTTGGATGTGGATTGCTCTCTTTGATACTCAACGTGACAACTGGTATCGAAGCATTTGAGGTGATGCTCTCTCTGGTACGTAGAGCATTTGTGAGCATCGGTGCTTTGGAGTTGGGAACAAAGTGTAAACCAGCGTGAGTAGTTGGCGAAAGAGCTCTCAACTTCGTGCATGTGGGATGTTGATTGAAGAACGAGTTGGCAGACTAGGGAGCCAATGCAATCAACATCATTGGTGATCGGATGGGCGGGACACCAACGCGGTTGGGCAGCAGAAGTAGACTGGTGTGTGCTTGTGAAGCAACGTCAGATTGAAGTGCCCAACGTAATGTGTGGCTGAGCAGAGTCGTGCATGTTTGCGGGAGTTGGTTGTTGTATGAATTGGATCAGGAGTTGAGTCTTGTGAAGATTGGCAATCAACGGTGTTGGCGATCGGAAGGCGGGACACCAACACAACTGGATCAAGAGGAGCAATTCACGTTCCATGTAAGTAGAGGACTAGTGTGAACCAAAGGGCACGTCAATCGGTGTGATCCAAATGGAGTATCAGGGCTAAGTTGAGCCTTATTGATGTCACAGTGGAATGAATGAAGCCAGTGAACTTTCTCAGAGGTAGACCAGAGGGTTGATGAGGAAGGAGTCATGTAGTTGCGACGTGGTCGGCATGGCGTTCGGTGATAAGGGTATTTTAGACCCATGCAGGTGTCAAGAGTTGGCACTTGTGCAATGCAAGTAAGCCGAGTAGGTTGCTAGAGACTTTGTGGGAGAAGAAGGCCAGTGTTGATCAGAACTCAGATGTGGAGGAGGTGGAAGGGATGCATATAGTGTGGGCTGGGTAACGTCACTGAGGTGGACAGTTCATGTGAAGGCTGGTGCAGAACTAACTCCAAGCAGTGAAGAGTGAAGGGATAACACTTGGTAGAGTTCAGGTGCAGAGGCAGAGTAACTTGAAAACTCGGTAGGTGCGTAAGCACTGAGTAGCGTGATGACTCCCCAGAAGTTGTTGACAAAACTTGACATTGAGAACGGCTGAATTGCAGTGTTTGTGATGTGATATCAAGTTGATACTCGAGCCATGAAGTGGAAAAAGTGGCTCTCCCTTGAGTGGTGATTTTGCGAAACCTCGGAATTTCAGGTTGGCAACAGTGGCAGTGGCTACGTTTCCGGAGTAAAGCAAGTGTTGCATTTTCGAAGTGCTGGTTGGTTGAAAATGGTGGTGAGTAGATCAGTCAGGTTGCAGTGAAATGAGGTATTCCTGGTGAAGAGTTTGCCGGAAGATCAACATCAGAGGCACAATGGTGGTATGGTGTTGGTAGAAGTGTTGAACAAGGGCAGCATTGTGGTGAAATTGTGGTGAAGTAGGCCCCCAGATCAGGTGGAGAATTTCATGTTGCGGTTGGAAGCATGGTGTGACCAGTTCCAGTGGCAGTGAAACCTTGCAGTGGTTCATCAATCAGCGTGGAGGTTGTTGGCAGTTCTCCAGTTATGTAGTGATTGTTGTGCAAGAAGGGCTCAGAGCTTAGCAGGGCAGCTTGTACATCATGCAATTCCTAAGAGTTGGTAGGAATTGTAGAAGGGGTATCCCATCAGACATTGTGTTGGATGTTTGGTGAAGTGTAGTTCAGTGGAAGGAGCTACAACGACAAAAGTGTTGAGTGATTTGGCACTTTTTGTATCGAGCACAGGGAGTTAGTGCAGAGATGTTGAAGAGACTGAGTTGTGTTATGTCAGCAGTGACCGATGTGTTCCTTGTGTATTTGCATGTGAGTAGTGCATTTACATTTTGTCCCAGTGTTGCGAACACTGGTATCCTTTGTGCAGGCTTGTGAAGTCTAGCAATGGTATCGTGGGCGTCACCACTTTGAGTGGGGGAGAATATAAGGGGGCGCGTCTCCATGCTCATAGAGCGATCGCCTCCCCCAGGATGGGCAGACCCCATCCGAGCAGGGTAGTGCACGAGGCGCTATCCAAGGAGCCAGAGGGACTCCTGGCCGAGGCAAATGGTTGGCCTCGCATGGGTTGGGGTTAATACCTCACATGCGTTGGCCTACAGAAGATCTAGGTGAGTTGGGTGAGTTAAGCGCGTAGGCATAAAATGGGTGACCTCCTGGAAGTTCTCGGTGGCACACCAATGCAACTCTTGAGGGCTGGCTAGTGAGAAAGAGTTGTGTATGGGGGATTGAAAGGACCATGCTGTGAGCCCAAGGATGTCTTAGAATCAAGGTTAGCTGAGGCGGGTTGGTGAGCAAAGTTGGTTGCACTTAGGAATAGTGCAAGGTGTCTTGGAGGAAAGAACGCACCCAATGTACGTGGAGCGAGTTAGTGTGCACACACATTTTTCTTGCTTTGTATTGATTTTCGATTTAAATTTGTGCATTATTTATTTTTGTATTTTTAATAAAAGAATAAAAACTACAAGTACTGTGCAAATACAAAAATAAATGAAGAGAATTCACCAATGACGTGGCGCGAGAATTGATAACGGA
This sequence comes from Taxus wallichiana var. yunnanensis, assembly GCA_018340775.1. Classification (NCBI taxonomy): domain Eukaryota; kingdom Viridiplantae; phylum Streptophyta; class Pinopsida; order Cupressales; family Taxaceae; genus Taxus; species Taxus wallichiana. Next base: position 767,660,242 of record CM031239.1, on the reverse strand, counting down.
GTTCGTCGCTTGAGGCCTACGTCTCCGGGTCCGGTTGAATGGGACCGATCTATTAAAATCTTGAAAATAATCCTTTACAAAGAATTCTACAAAATTTAGACCTTCTCACAGTCTTCCTCTGTCGAAAATAACAGGGGTTGCCTTTTACATCTCCTTCAAATTCCACCGTTAGCTCAAGATATGAGCAATACAATATTTCTTACACAGTCCGAATGCCATTACAAATAAAATATTACCCTTTTTATACTGTTTGTGCACCTCCTGGTCTGATGGCTGGGCGCATATCCTTTTACCACCTCCACCCGAGTTCCATTCCCCTTGGCTGATCCTTTTGGGAATAAAATCCCACATTGGGCGCTTGGGAGCATATCTCATGGTTTAAAAATAGGTGGAGGGGCGCATTTAAAGTGGCAAGTAAGCCACCTAAGCCTATATAATAGGCGCTTTGACCATGGGGCGCATTGGGTGGCGCATTGCATTTATTTTAGGCGCCTAAATCCCTAAAATGGTGGGCAGTTTCAAATGTGGCGTGGATAGTTTAATGTTTGTTTGGACAGTTTGAAATAATGCGTGGAAAATTTAATATATGCTTGGAAATGATTAAATATAGGCGTGGAAAAAGCAAGGAAGTTAAAAGGGCGTGGATAATTTAAGTCAAGCATGCCCAATATCCCACATGCATGGCGCAATAGAAAATATAGAGGTTTATATACACAGTTGGTTGAATGTTTAAATGAGAAGGAGGCCAAGGCACCCCTCCTAAATCGAGTGTGTCGAACCTGGCTGAGGGCCCCCAGCCAGAAAATAGCGGGGTCCATTTGTCTGAGATCGAGTGTCCAAGACCGGCGTTCCAAAACCCATTATTTTTAATACGTCACACAATTTGTCCATGTGTCGCAATACGATCGCAACACTTGGCGAGCGTGCACACGTCCACCCTGCACAAAAACCCCAAAATTCGCCAGTTGCCCAAAAATTTCAGCGGGCTATAACTTTTGCAAACGAGCTCCGTTTCCTGCAAACAAGCTGTCGTTGGAGTCGTATAATTTTTCCCCACGTTTTAAAAATGACTGCAACAATTTCTGAGAAGATCTTAGATCGGTGTTTCTCTGTGAGGATCCTCTGGATCATTCCTCCCCACTGAGAAACTTTTGGACCCCAAAAGTCAACCTAATTGGTGAATAGGTGAGGGTATTTCTCCCTCACCTTTCCGGTTTCCATCCATTTTGCCTTGTTCGGATGCATGCCTTTGAACCCAACACGAAGATACTCAATATCACCTCTTCGCGAAGTTCTTTCTTTCCTGTCCAAAATGATGTCTTCCTGCAACTCATCAAGATACTCAGGAGCAAAATCATCAATGGAAGGCATTATGTTAGAATCATCATGATCAATAATCATAGGCGGTTCATACAACCTTAAATTCTCAACATTTACAACTGAGTAGATTTGCATATATGGAGGTAAATCTAACCGGAAAGCGTTGTTACCAATTTTTTCCAATATTTGGAACGGACCATACCGTATAGGTTTCAATTTTTTACCTTCACCTGTCAGTCTTTCTTTGCTGATGTGAAGCCAAACTGAATCACCAACTTTGAACTTGTGATCAGTTCTATGTTTATCATGCCTAGCTTTGTACTTAGCCTGGCTTTTCTCCAATTGTTCATGGACATACTGATGAACTGTTGTATTCTCTGCACAAATCTTTTAGCCTGTCGAATCACTTGCACCATTAACAACAGTTTCATGTCCATAATATATATCTAATGGAGAATTAGGCAGATAACCATAACAAGTCTCAAATGGAGACTTCGAAGTAGAAGAATGTAAGGCACGATTATAAGCATGTTGCACATAATAAAGATGTTCATCCCACAATTTAGGATGTTTGTTACTATAGCCCCTAAGTAATTGTACCACTGTGCGGTTTACAACCTCTGTTTGACCATCAGTTTGTGGATGAAAAGCAGTGCTTTTTTCAGTTTTGTGTCCATAAGCCCCCACAATGCTGACCAAAATTCCCCAAGAAATCTAGAATCCCGATCAGATATGATTGAAGTAGGTAACCCAAAATGAACCCAAACAAACTGAAAGAATAAATGTGCAGTTCCCTCACCAGTTATTTGTTTAGTACATGGAACCAACACACACATTTTGCTAAATCTGTCCACTACCACATATAAGTAATCATGTTTTCTCCGTGTCATGGGCAAGCCTCCTACAAAGTCCATGGAAACACTTTCCCAAGGCCGTGTTGGAACAGGAAGAGGAGTGTAAAGTCCTAATTTCCTGTTACTTGGCTTGCTTGTGGCACAAAGAACACACCCCTTAATATAGCGGTTTACCTGTTCATGCATTCTAGGCCAATAGCAATATTTTTGTAAATGTGCAACTGTTTTACTTACACCAAAATGCCCTGAAATAAGAGAAGTATGTGCTTCCCTAATCATATGCACACGCTCATTTTCTGGAATACAAAGTTTTCCAGAATGATATAACAATCCTTCATGCAAATGATAATCTTTTTCTCCTACTTGTTTCCCACTTACTAAATCCTCATACACTTCTCTAAAATCAACATCATTTGCATATTGTTCCTTGTAACTAACATGAGCCAAAGAACTATCTTTGTAAAAGGATAGATCTACTACCAGCGGTGAATCTGGACAACATGTCGGCAACCTTGTTTTGAATACCTTTTTTATACCTGATTACAAGATGAAATTGTTGCAAAAATCCCATCCACCTGAAATGTCTAGACTGCTGCAATTTGGTTTGTGTTTGTAAATATTGAAGCGGTTGATGGTCAGTATGGATTATTGTTTCTTTTCCCATTAAATAATGCTTCCATTTTTTAACACTTTGAACCAAAGCATACAACTCTTTATCATAAGTTGGATAGTTTCTTACCGCACTTGTAAAGGTTTCTGAATGGTAACACACTGGTCGTTTGTTCTGCATCAAAACTGCCCCCATTGCGTAGTCACTAGCATCCGTCTCAATCTCAAATGAATGTTGTAAATCCGGAAGTGCCAAGATCGGAGCGGTACTTATCTTTTCTTTCAGTGTGTCAAATGCTTTTTGTTGTTTTCCTCCCCACTGAAAGACCTGTTTAATACTTGTCAAAGCATGCAACGAAGATGCAATATATGAGAAGTTAGCAATAAATTTCCTCCAGTATTGAACTGCACCTAGAAAACTTCTAACTTCCGTCACATTTGTGGGTCTAGGCCATTTCACAATAACCTCTATTTTTGCAGGATCAATTTTCAATTCTCCATTTCCTACAATATACCCCAAGTAAATTAAAGATGTTTTTCCAAATTCACATTTTGACATCTTCAAATACAATTTCTCTCTCCTTAGTGCATCTAAGACTTTCTGGATGTGTTTAATATGTTCATCCCATGATTTACTGAAAATAAGAATATCATCTAAGTAGATAATAACGAAATTATCAATGAATGGTCTAAAAATTTCATTCATAACCCTCATGAATGTTGCCGGTGCATTGCACAAACCAAAAGGCATCACTAACCATTCAAACAATCCCTGTTTCGTTTTAAAAGCAGTTTTCCAAACATCACCTTCTGCAATTCTTACTTGGTGATAACCACTTCTTAAGTCTAACTTAGTGAAATAAATTGCATTTCTTAATTGATCCAGTAAATCATCTATTCTAGGAAGAGGGTAACGATTCTTTATAGTAATCTTGTTTAAAGCACGGAAATCAACACACATTCGCCAAGTGCCATCCTTCTTGGGAACCAATATAATTGGTGAACCACATGGGGATGTACTTGGACGAATTATACCTTGAGCCAAAAGTTCCATTACCTGTCTCTTGATTTCCTCGTTCTCTACTACTGACAACCTGTACATTCCGATATTGGGAAGAGGTGCATCCTGAAGCAACTGTATCTCATGTTGAACCCCTCTTTTGGGAGGTAGACCTTGTGGATCCTGAAAAACATCATCAAATTGAGAAACAATTTTTACCAATTCATCCTTATGTTTTAGATCGCAAGTCTCAAAAGCCATTTCATTTTCTTTTTCCTTGGCTTTGACCACCATGAGCACAAAACTTTTGCTTGAATTTACAAGCCTTTTCATTTGACCTGCAGTCACCAAGGATAGATTATTCTTTTCACGGTGAGCTCTAATAATAAACTCAATTCCATCCTTGACAAGCAAATATTTATTTTCTTCCCTATAGAAGATTGCTTTACGATCATACAAATAAGGACTTCCCAAAACCACCCCACAAATATCCAAAGGAACTACATCCAATTCAACCTCATCAATAAACTTGTCTGTAATGGCAAATCTGAAAGTACAAGTTTTAGTTACCTGCAGCTTTGCATCATCACAAACCCAGCCCAAAGGATAAGGCTTAGGATGTGGTGTAGTTTTGAGTCCTAGTTTTTTAACAACCTCCTCTGAAATCAAATTAGCTTGAGATCCACTATCAAAAAGAGTATCAATTTTTGTATGCTTTGAAATTACTCTAATGTGGAAAAGCTCATTTCTTTTCTTATCGTCCGGTGTACTTTGTTTACTAGAAGAAGATGCAACATCTGAAACGCTATTGTTGGAAATTGAAAGAGTGGACTTACCTTGTAAACCCATAGCTGTGATTTTGGTTTCATCACCTGAATCAGAACCAAGATCATGCACTATAGTGTTTGTTTTCTTTTCCTTTCTTTTCTTAACCATCCATTTGGGCTTCTTTTCAGGATGTAATTTCCAACATTTAGACTCATCATGGTTTTTTTTACAATGATTGCAAAATGGTTTTTCATCTTCCTTCTTAACAGTAGAGTTTGTTTTATGCTTACCCTTTCCTTTTCCTTGTTCTTTCGAACCTTTTCCTTGATTGCTTGTTCTTGATTGAAAGAAGAAAGAGGACTCCTTTGTCATTTTCCCTCGTGCTTCCGGATGGGTTGCTTGAACACATCTTTGCATCAAGATTAGTAGTACCTAAAACAAGTATCATATGCCTTAGATAACTATACGATCCACCAATATATTTGAGCAGTGTTTCTTCTGTGTTCAGGGAAATTCCCAGAGTTAGAGCCCTTTTCCTAAATTCTTGTGTGTATTCTTGAACACTTTGTCCCTTAGTTTGTCTTAATGTTTGCCAATCCATCATAGCTTGTTGCTTATAACCAAGAGGATAAAATTGTTGCCTAAGATTTGAAACAAATTCGGACCAAGAAGTGATTTCTTTACCTTTGTTTTCTTCCACTTCCTGAAGCTTACTCTCCCACCAAATGAGTGCGGTTCCACCCATCCGAAGAGTTGCCAGATGAATCTTTGCTTCATCATCAACAATTTTCTGAACCCTGCAATATACTTCTATTTGCTTGACCCAGTTATCCAATTTTTCTGCATTTAGCTCTCCAGTATACATAGGCAATTCAAACTTGATATCTAACTTTAATGAAAGAAAATCAGATTTTAAGGAGTCTCTTTTTGGAATGTCAGAACTAGAGCTTTCTTCTTTCTTACCTTCTCTAGTCCCCTTTTCCCTTTTCCTTTCTTGGTACATTTCTTCCACCATTTCCTTCATCTGTTGAAAGGATTGACGAAAATTTTGTTCCACTTCCTCTCGATCCTCCATTGTCGGACTTCGAGATCGTCTGGTACCAATTTTGGGATCTCCTTCAACTAATTCTCCTTCACCCTTCTTAGATCGAGACCTTGTTATCATCCAAAACACACAACTTGCAATCCAAAACACGTTAGACTGAACCAAAAATCAGTCAAAACCAGCTCTGATACCAATGATCTGAAAACCAAATTTAACTAGCAATTGTGCACACACACTTTTCTTGCTTTGTATTGATTTTCGATTTAAATTTGTGCATTATTTCTTTTTGTATTTTTAATAAAAGAATAAAAACTGCAAGTACTGTGCAAATACAGAAATAAATGAAGAGAATTCACCAGCAACGTGACGCGAGAATTGATAACGGAGTTCGGCGCTTGAGGCCTACGTCTCCGGGTCCGGTTGAATGGGACCGATCTATTAAAATCTTGAAAATAATCCTTTACAAAGAATTCTACAAAATTTAGACCTTCTCACAGTCTTCCTCTGTCGAAAATAACAGGGGTTGCCTTTTACATCTCCTTCAAATTCCTCCGTTAGCTCAAGATATGAGCAATACAATATTTCTTACACAGTCCGAATGCCATTACAAATAAAATATTACCCTTTATATACTGTTTGTGCACCTCCTGGTTTGATGGCTGGGCGCATATCCTTTTACCACCTCCACCCGAGTTCCATTCCCCTTGGCTGATCCTTTTTGGGAATAAAATCCCACATTGGGCGCTTGGGAGTATATCTTATGCTTTAAAATAGGCAAAGAGGGCGCATTTAAAGTGGCAAGTAAGCCACCTAAGCCTATATACTAGGCGCTTTGACCATGGGGCGCATTGGGTGGCGCATTGCATTTGTTTTAGGCGCCTAAATCCCTAAAATGGTGGGCAGTTTCAAATGTGGCGTGGATAGTTTAATGTTTGTTTGGACAGTTTGAAATAATGCGTGGAAAATTTAGTATATGCTTGGAAATGATTAAATAAAGGCGTGGAAAAAGCAAGGAAGTTAAAAGGGCGTGGAAAATTTAAGTCAAGCATGCCCATTATCCCACATGCATGGCGCAATAGAAAATATAGAGGTTTATATGCACGAGTTGGTTGAATGTTTAAATGAGAAGGAGGCGAGGCACCCCTCTAAATCGAGTGTGTCGAACTGGTGAGGCCCCAGACCGAGAAAATAGCGAGGTCCATTTGTCCGAGATCGAGTGTCAAGACCGGCGTTCCAAAACCCATTATTTTTAATACGTCACACAATTTGTCCATGTGTGTGTCTGATCGCAACACTTGGCGAGCGTGCACACGTCCACCCTGCACAAAAAAAACCCAAAATTCGCCAGTTGCCCAAAAATTTCAGCGGGCTATAACTTTTTTGCAAACGAGCTCCGTTTCTGCAAACAAGTATCGTTGGAGTCGTATAATTTTTCCCCACGTTTTAAAAATGATTGCAATGACAATTTACGAGAAGATCTTAGATCGGTGTTTCTCTGTTGTGATGTTCCTTAGCGGCGTTATGCATGAACAATTGGGTGTTCGGCAGTGAGCCGGCCAATGCAGCAGAGCTGGTGATGATTCATGGAGGCATGAGTTTCAGCATTCCCTCAGGTGAACTAAGAAGGCATATTAAGAGCTCCCAGCGGTTGTATGGGCAAGTGGCACTTGGTGAGTGGTCTTCTGGAGTAGTTATATGGGCAGCTGTGAAAGGTGTTGGAAGGGTTCACTTGTGCATAAGTTAGAGATGCGTTGGGAATGGGTGGTGGATGAAGGTGGATTGAAGGCATAGTCTGGGACTACCAGAGTAGCTTGATCCTCTAAGGCAAGCGAAAAAAGTAGTGTCTCAGTGTCGCAAGTTGGCTAGTGAAATCTGTTGCATAGCTAGCCCCGTGACAAATATCCTATAACGTAACAACAACGCTAAAGTAAACGTCATCACCCCTATCGTGGCTCGAGCTAGATGTTTCTCCAAAACCCCATTTGAAAATATTTTGGAAAGAATATTTCGTAAGGGCATGGATGGATTGTCACCACCTTTGTGTATTATCTCGACTTTATCTTGGCTTGAGCGATCGAAGTTGCGGCGATTTGGGATCCCGAGAATAAACGTGGAATCCTTTCCGGTGCGTCTGATGAACCAGGTAGAACCCTAGTAGACATGCCTCCCCATAACTTTGAGCAGACCGCGTCCAACCGCTACATCGTCGGGGTTAAACATTTCGAGGTTGTTCGAGAAGGAGAATGTGAAGAAGGTCGAGTCGCGCTTCACATTTACTCAATCAATTAAATCGTCAACATAATTTCCAAGATGGAGGAAATTGCGAGGTTGTTGAGGTTTAGTGTAAAGAAAAGGGAAGACTAGAAGATGAAGATTCAGGGGTCTAAGAAGAGGAGGAAGGGAGACTGTTAATTGCGTGATATTTTGAGGTGACTCTACCATGTTTATTGTTGAGTTGATCAAAGCGGGAGGCAACACAATGGAGTACAATAATTTACGTAGCCAAGAGCTCAGTGGGGCTCAAGGACATTGTCGGGCGTGGCCCGGATGAATAATGTGCTCATCCTGGTTCAATTTTCCAATTTTACTTTAGTTTTACATTAAAAAATATCATTGAAATCTTGTTTGAATTCGAAGCTTACGTGAATACATGTTTTTGCTCAATTTGTGAATACTTACATTTCGGACATGGAGATAACCGTGTGGTTCTCTCCGCGTCTGAAATGTCACCTCGCTACCCGAGGTGGACAAGTGGTACCCCAAGCACCTCCTCTACAAACGTATGCCCCCATCAACCAACAGGCAACCGAAAACGTTTGCCACAAATATAGAAGATCTACATCCCGTTGGTTTATAACTCTTGCTTCCTTTTCGTTGAAAAACTCTAGAATCTCGTTGTCAGGACTGGAAGTGGAATTAGCATTTTCAGGGTTGGATCCAATGTATAGAAACAAGTGCTCTCTGCTGATAGGGATGCCGTCATACTGCATTACATTTAGAGGTTTGATTATAAGAGAAACTCCATTGATAGTTGCACGTGTGATACTAAGACAGTGACCTCCATAGAAGTCCTTGTGGTTCACCCTTGTATCACTTAAGTGCAATGAGTGCCAAGTGGAGTGTTCATGCTCATAAGAGATATGTTCTTGTGAAGCACTACTTATGAAATATAGATCAATGTAGATTGACTATAAACTATACAGCTGATTCCCAAAAAAATATATCACATAGTTTTTAGTTTAGTATTGCCGTTAAAATTAATAAATTAATTAATTTTCTAATAGATTTTCTAATTTCAACCAATACTAAAACTCCTCATAACATGAATGCAATAAAAATCATAAGAAAACATAAAAGACCGATTCTAAATCTCAAAAGAACATGGCTCCTGATAGCCATCTTATAATCTGAAAGAAAAATGAAGTCTTTCTAACTGGTGTTTTCTTTGTTCAAGCTCCCATATTATTAAGTGTTCACACTAAAGTCTGAGAAGAAAATTCTCATAGCATCTAACATAAATCAAGTCTATCAAATTGTAACAGTAATGTTCTTATCAAAGGGAAGCCAGGTTGATGAAACCTTTTTACATTCCAAGCCACTTACCAATTGGTACTGTTGCTTTATTGTTTCTATCTCCAAATTGTGCATCTCACTGCAAATAAATCATCATGAGGATTTATGAGAATACTTGTTTTGAGACTATTCATCATCGCCACTATTATGAGTTAATAATTTATGTTGAACCAAGATAATTTTTGGTCCGTAAGTTTGGGAAAATAAAATACTACATGGCATTTATGATTCATATAATGTTATCATGTTGCTTGCAAATGAAAATAGCGAAGATATTGAATTTTTTTTTGTTTCATTTTTATGGAGTAGATGAACAAATGTCGACCTATAGTGTCGACCGAGCATGAGAATGTGGGTTTTCGAAAATATCATTGTTACAAAATCGTCCAAAGTTTTGCGTTGGGTTTTTGCCACTTGTGCGGCACATAATGTCCATGGTTATTGACTACGGTTTGCTCACACCTACAATTTTTGGTAAGAATTGATTTGTTTTTGGGTTGGTTATTTGTAAAATAATTTACATTGTGCGGGCACAATCAATGGTTCTTTTTGGGCATCATGGCAACCATTTTGTCAATTTTAGGAGCCTCTTAACCGTAATAAACACACACATTATCCTTGATCTTTCGAAAAATGAAAACCTATATGGCTAAAAAAGCATATTTGAGTGTCAAAAATCATATTTAAAAATCTAATCTCAACTATTTTGTATGGTGGGTGTAAAGTGCAAGGATGGTTTTGGCACTGCAAGTATAACAGTAAAAATAAAAAGAACAAGAGTTGCAGTGGCTTGGATCTGCATTTTGTTATATTTGTTGTTTAGTTGTAAGGTCGTATATTTATTCATACACAGTGTGTGAGGTTTCCAGAGAGGGCACTATAGCATATAGTGTTGCTCAGGGTTTCTATCAACATGATGTATGTTGACTAATGTTCAACTCCATCCTTTTCTCGATTTCACCCCTAACATTTAAAACCTTGGTTTTAGAGTAGGAAATGGATTGTTATCTTTGGATTTGTTTAGGGACTCACTAGAAATAGTTTGACAGGGTACATTTTTGTAATTCCCCATGTGATCTTGGTGTCCCTCTTTGCACTCCAACATTTTGGGACATAGGTTGTTGCCTTTGCACCCATTCAAATGTGGTGATAGTTTGCACATCTCATGGCATTGGTGTTTACAACATTATTCAATGGAACCCTTTCCCCACTTTCCCCACTTTTAGGGGTGGTTCCAAGTTCATTATTTAATGTTTTCTATTTTAGTCTTGCACATCCTGTACAACATATTAGCAAGGAAAATCCTGGGCACAAACTTATTTCAGTGTAGAAAGTGATGTTGAGTTAAGGCTCTTTTGTTTATCCAACCAAAGGCTCCTCATGATCTATATGCAAGTTTTGTGCCAACAACGTAAACCTCAACTATTTGTTATGTGTCTCTTCATTTCTGACGAGTTTGAAGAACTTATTCTGAAGTATCTTCCTTTCTTGAAGGTCAGTGTTTTGTCATTGTTAATCTTTCTCAACTTTTTAATTTCTTATATTTAGGCCTCAAATAGATATTGCAATGTAGGTAATTATTTTTTATGTTAATTTGCATGGTACTGTGTATTCAAACACTTTGTCACTCAATGTATCTCCAAAAATGCTTCAGAGCACAACGGTTTGAGGATAACAAAGAAGAAAACTGTAAAGAAGTGCATTGTAGGCAATTGGAATGTGATTTTTTATTTGTGATTCAACATTGTTTTCTATTTCAAGTCTCCTTACATTATCTTGAGTTTTATGTTTGTACTTATAAGAGTTATATTGATCATTTATTATTAAAGGGGAAACATTAAGATTCATTTAAGTTGGATTTTCCTTTTTTATTTTTCACCTTTAGCGTGAATACACACTACCTTGATCATTAACATGATAGTTGGACAAAAACACCAACCTGAAATTTGCATGATATCGGTACCTGAGTGTTCGAGGTACACTCCACATCTTCAAGTCCTAACATGACTGTGAAACATGCATTCGATTCCCCTTACATTTACATTTTTTCTAACAACCCAATAAACTCAAGACCTACAAATTCAAACAAGTATTCACCTTCGCAACATTTTCCATCCACTACATGCATTTTTTGATATCTCCCTCAATAGTTTCATTGACATCTTCCAACACGAGCTCTCCTTACGATTAACATACATGTGCTCTTTGTAGAGGGTATTTTTTCAAATAGCTTGCTCTATTCCTCTTTCCTTTCCTATGCACTTCTCCACCCTCATATGCCATTTTCTACTCCATGTTCCTTTCCCATTATTCCTCTTAATTTTGTTTCACTTCTTCCCTATATCCCTTTTGGTTCACATCGTACACTTCACGTATTTATTAGTTTTTAATTATCGCTTTGTTCAAGAAGTGTCAAGTCAAACAATTTGGGTCCATTGTGAAAGAGTCATATATTGTAAAAAGGGCACATTCTCGAATAAAATTGATGTTCTTAATCAAAGTCAAAATTGTGAAAGTTTCATTTAGGTGATTATTAGGAATATTGTATCATCGATTTTTGGTCAATATCATCATGGATAAGGATAAATTAAGGTATATTCAAACATTTGATGGAAAGGATTTCCACACATGGAAAGTTTGAACACAATTATTTATAATTAATAAAGACATGTGGGATATCATTGATGGACAAGCAAAGAAACCAACATATGCAAATGAAGCAACAAAATGGGAGAGCAAAGATCAAAAAGCTACAATGATTATTGGATTGGGGTTATTTGATACCTATTTGCATCATATAGATTCGTCCAAATCCTTTAATACAATTTGGTAAGCACTAAACAAATTGTTTGGTACACAAGCTAGAAGCGCAACAATAGCTTTGAAGCAAAAGTTGTTCAGAATGAAAATGCAGGAAGGAGAAAACATGGTACAACACATCAATAATTTTGTTCCATTTTAAATCAACTAGCTAAAATAGATTTTGAAATAAAATATGATGATGCAAAAGCGGTTTTATTGAATAATATGTCATCTCACTATTCAAACATTGTTTTCACTTTAAGAAAAATCAATCCCAGTCTAGAAGATCTCATTTCTTCCTTGATAGATGAAGATAAAACTAAGAATATTGACACAAAGGAAAGTGCAATGTATGGGAAAAACATATCATATGCTAAAGGAAGATCCAAACCTTCTTTTAAGCAAGGATCAACCTCCCAAGATGCGCAAAAGAAATTTCTTTGTCACTATTGTAATACTCCTAGACATGGAATTATGTATTGTAAACAAAGAGCAAAGGATCTACTTGATGGAAAATTGAAGGATAAAGCTTTCATTTATGAAAACAGAGACGAAGAATGTGATTGGGATATGAAATCTACCCATTCTGATAATGAGGAAGCAAATGCTCAACACAGTGATGAAGACTTCTTGTATTAACTAATTTCCATTGGAGAACAAAGGCACATGAGGTTGGAGGTCGATCAACAACCTCTCGTAAGTCACCAATGACGGGGCCACATCAATATTTAGTGGTATTTTGTTTCAGATTGTGTGCAATGTGATTCTATTTTAGAGTTCTTGTTTTGTGTTGAATAAGTGGAAAATTCACATTGAGGGGGAACATGATCTCAATGTTCCATTTCCATTTCTGCCTATTTTTTCAAATTTGTATTTAGTGAGCAATAATTCCTATGTACTTCCTTGATGTAATAACATAGTGGAAAATATGAAAGCACAATGAAAAAACAACATCATGATAGTTGGGTTGTTGGTTGTCTTTTAAACCATCCTTTGTTGTGGTTGTTGGTAAGCCACTTGAAAAACTATCCTTGTTAAGGTTGTTGGATGTCCTGAAAAACCATCCTTGTTGGTTGGTGGTTGTCTAGTAAAACCATCCTTGAAGGTTGTTGGCTATCCTGAAAAACCATCCAGATCATGAGCACACAGAGGTGACAAGTGCATAAAAAGTGCGATTGTTTTTCTCCCATGTTCACACTAAAAGGGGAAAGGTTAGGAATTATTAATGTAGCTCACATGAATTATTGTAATGTTTATATTTAGATTGTTTGTTGTGAGGTATAATCTCACGTATTATGTAATTGTTGGAGTTGTTGTGAGTTGTTTCAACAACTCACGTATATATGAGTTGTGGAGAGTTTGTAGGATTTTCAAAATAGGATTTCTAAATCCTATGTGTTATGTATTCATTTGGAATAATTAATCAAGTGGTTTTTTTATTGGTTTCATGCTCTGAATTATGATCCAAAACATGCATTTTCCACCCACTAGAACAATCACCCACATGTACAATGGAAGATTAAATAGACACGTCCACTAACAAACCCACCGACAAATCAAGTACAATAACCACGTCCAAATCCAACACAAAGACTAGGCATGTAAATATATACATAAACCAAATACGAGAACCGGAAAATACCCATTAATAACCCAAAAACTCAAGCTTGATGCGGTATAAAAATACCACCAAATAGCCCATGGATGACCACAAAACTGAAAAGATCATATATGGCTTACATCACATCATACTAGAGTTATTGTCGATCCTAGGGTTTTGACATGATCTAAACTCAATGGTGCGATCCATTTCTCTACAAAAATGTATGAATTGAATACTTTTCTACAAAACCATTATTTCGTTCATATTTTTAAATTATTTATAGATCATCCACGATCATAAGAGAAGATCATACTTAGAGATAAAATACGAATGCACAAAAATAATAATGTTGTGAGTGAGAGGAACCAAACATGAGCCAAAAGATAGCTTGTATTTCAAAATGTGTGAAAAAGCTTTACAAAAGGTACATAAATATAAAGTGGATAAGTGTAACAACCACCTAAAAAGGTGGAGAAGTGTAATTCTCATCTATCCCGATGACACCTAAACAAACTAAAGACATGTGTAGTAAAAATCATAATATGGAATTACAAACTTACGCTAACATCCACTCCCTTGATGATCTGTCAGTTCCACCGCCTTCTTCATTCCAACGCTTCTCAAAGATAACTTTGGGTTTGTCTGTCACATTCAAATAATAGATGAGGCACACCTACAAATGCCCCAACATTTCTTCGTCAACTACACGCTCACAACTCGCATCCGCTCAAAGATAACTTCTCTCGAATCTTCACATTTCTCTTTTACATCTTCTTCCACTTCCTAACACTCATTGTTATCCCTATCGAGCGTCTCCATCACATCGCTCATATGATTGCTAGTTCAATTCCTTGTGAGTTGTGATTAGGTTAGATAATTATAAGACAAATGTGATTTATTAAGCATTACACTTTACAAATCCCATATTGGTAATAATTGTAAAACCATGGTGATTTATTAAGCTTTGTGAGTGATTTACGAATAGCCATAAGTTTTTGGCTAGGCTCAAAATTCAAAATTTATTCGACAACTAAATTTACCTATTTCTTCCTTCCTAAAACTTCACTTTTATCATTGGAAAATCAATGTTCTTCCTCCTAACCCTAATGAGAGTGTAGACAAGCAAACCATAGTTTTTTTTTTTGGATTTATGTTCCACTTAATAAAGTATAAAAATCAATTAAAAAAATTGGAAGTAATTTTTTTATCAACAATATAATCGTAATTACCTTGATAGACATATAAAGAAAATATGTAAATAAACACAAAAGACAAATTATTTGACAAAATACCATGTATTTTTTTAATTGATAAATGCTTTTGACCGGAGCTATGAACCGGTGGGGAAGGGACCCCAACCCAACAACAAGAAGAAATGAAAGGAGACAGTGGAGTGAAGAAGAGAAAGGCGAAGAGAAGGAGAAGGAGGAAGAGGAAACGACGAGCAAAGAAATGAACGTCGATCAGGAGTAGGACTGCATCCGAACCCGAAGGACAACTGAAGCATGAACCGATTAACCCAGTGAAGAGCTAGCACGCGAATTGGCCGCCTGAAGTAGAAGATGGAAGGCGGAACTGGGTCTGTCTTTAAGTGTGTTCAGGTGATCAACCGCGGAGTGTACTGGGAAAAGAGCCGCATCTACGCGACCGGAGGGAGGAAGTGCTGATCCAGAGTGGGATGGAAATTTTGAGCGAATGTCACTAAATCTCGGTATTGACCGCAAAGCCACCGAATGTCGCGTCCAGAGCCGAGAGCAAGCTCATCGACTTCCTCCACCCACAGGAGGGGATCCGGGGGAGAGAAGTCGACCAATTGGTCGTGTAAGCCGACCGGTGGACAGCATAAATTTGGTTGATGGCCACTCATTCAACATCAGCAGTATCCGAGTGAAGAAGAAGGCAGAAGGAGACAAATGCAGAGGCAATGTCGGAGTCAGTGCGTGGGCGACGGGCACGAAAACGAAAGGAATCTCCTAGAATCACTTCAATAGCTTCGGCTTCCTCCTGCGAGGAGAATTTGAAAACCATAGCAAGGCAACGCCGGTCGATAGCAGAGGAATCGGCCAATTCCCAAAATTGGCCGCGAAGCACCACGAAAGGAAAGCCAACGAAAGACATGAGGGCAGAGAAGTTTACACAGAGCAAGGAACCAGTCAAGAGATGACGCCGAGAAAGGAGGAAACAACATAAAAGAATGCAAAACCGTCATGCGAAAATTGAATGTTATAAACTTTTTCCAACGTACCTTCTAGCGAGTGCTATAAGTAGTGGGAGTTTTGAAACAAAGATTGATGTATGATATCATTGTAAACAATTTTAAAAACATGTATGCAAAATAGGCAACTGAATTGTAAATTAGCACTAAAAACTAACCCATTGAAAGGATTTTTGTTTTTTAAATGCAGATATAAATTAGCAAATTAAACATACTTACTTTGCAACCTCCTGCAGTCGAGATCAATTTGTGGTTGCTTCATGTACAAGAAATCATATCAAACCCTAGCGGCTTTAAGAAAACCCTAAAATAATTCTATATAACAAGCCCGTATGATAAAATAGCATAGAGCACAATAGCACGGAGGCGATGTAAAGCGCGTGCGAGAACCAGTTCTGTATTTGATAGGGTTATTTTGTTTTCAAACCTTTGGTTTTGCTAATTGTTTTTGGGTCAATGATTTAATGAATGAATGGATGGAGACGAGGATTCTTTCCCCGAATGATCGACAATGATTCCAATCTACTGCACGATCTCTTTGGAGATAAGCCAGATTACCTGATCCAATCTCTACTATTCTGGTTTTTACTTTTCTAAATAGCGGCACTGTAGGTCTAATAGGTTTTGAGAATGTTTTTTTAATTTTTAATAGGTTTGAGAATAAGTTTTTGTGACGGGGATACTTGTCCTCACGTCTTGGAGCGACTGATGAGTGTGTCGTAGATTCCATCGTGAACGTCACACAGCGAAATCTGCTCGTTGATGGTGTTTTCTTCCATTATATGTACTTAACTGTACATGTAATGCAAAAAAGCGATTCCGAGTGGTAGAAAGTTATATTCTATGGCCCTGGGTAATGCGGCGTTGCTGCTATGATCCTTTGGGACAGGCCATAACTTTTACATTTATTTAGGTATTATGTGTCGATAAATTTTTAAATTGGGACAGGCCATAACTTTTACAGTCTTGTTTAGTTTTCATAGATATTAAATTTACCCTTGTTCTTAAGATCCTTCTTCATTCTCTGATATCATATGATCTTACACACCTATTAAACGTTCCCCAACGCATATATTATGTGTAGTTAGGTTTCTATTTTCTAAAACTTTAAGAAGCTCAAAACATGACCCACCCTTCTAGGTTTTGAGCTAGAACTGTAGAGTGATATTCAACTTCAATTATTTTTTTACAACCTCAAAAAATTTATAGACTTCTCAAGAATGATCAATACACCTTATTCGTACCATTCTTGATTTTTGAAACATCAAAAGTGACCAAATTTTTCTGAAACTATCTGCCCGACTGTCACTTTGTTTTCTCTTATCTTCCTTGAATTCTGTCATGAACATATTAAAAACACGTATCCAGTTGCCCTGAAATTTTGCACACTTCTCTTTTTTCCTGGGCAGAAATTTCATGAAAGTTTGGGCGAGTTTTGCCGGGTGAAAAAGAAATTGTGTGATGCCCTAGTTAGAGGTCGTGGCCCCTTCAAAAGCTCATAAAACCCATAAAACTGACTTTCATCAACTCTAATAAATTTGTATCTATTTGCCAACTCCTCCTCGTCCTTTACGTTGTGACAGTGGAATAATTTAGTGATGATTTTCAAGCTATCGGGTTTCTAAGCTACTTCCACTTCATAAACCTTCTGTACAGTCGAGCAAGATGCTCATGCGAACAAACTATAATATCATTATTCAACCTTAAGCAACATTACATTGTCCCTGAATAGCGTAATTCTATTCTCCTTCACATCAAATTATTGATCAAATAATGAAAACCGGCCAACTTAACTCCTCTATTTGCTCCCTAGGAAGCTCAACAAGTTCCCAAAATGACTCAAACTTCCCTACTGAAGTTCAACCATATCCTAAACTGAGGGAATTTGTTTACAGTCCTCATTTTATGGTCTTCATGACCTTATCAGACTCGTCAACTCATTGACACCCAATTAAACCTAATTTACTCGATCAATTTTTGACCATTTACAACTTGTTACAAGATTTTCACTTTTACAATTACACTTACACAATTTTTAGATCTGAATCATGAATATAATGGGGAAACCACTAAATATCACTCTAACCCATATGACCTCCTAAGATACTTCCTCTCTCATTCAAAGATGTTCCTGCATCAGGTTACCCAGCTTGAAAGTTTTCCATGAGCTCCACCTTCTTGAACTTTTTGTTTTTGTCAATGAATTATCCATCTTTGTCACTCATAGATTGAAAAATTCTTGATCTCAATGTTGGTACAAACCTCATGGTGTCACTTAATGATAGAAATTTTCTTGCTTTGTCATGCTCTTCAAGTGAGCAATATTCTTTGTTTTGGTAGTTCTCATTCCTCCTTGAGTTATACCTGCACATGAAACAAACATATTAGAAGAAAACAACTCTCCTTCATGCTCCTTACCACATCCATCTGCAATATCTTCTCTCCCTTGCATGCTCATAAGCTTCATGTACTTGGTTCACTCCTTTTTCCTTTTTCTTGCATTCCTAAAATTATTTTTTCTTTCTTCATCTATGTCAAGGACAACTCTTGACCTTTTTCCATTTCGAATTATCTCTATCACAAAAACACCATGTTTTCCATTCCTTATGCTAAGGTTTTCTCTAGTTTTTGCATTAGTTTTCTTAGCACATTCTTGGTTTCATTACTGAATACCTTAATTTCTCTCTGAATTCCAAGTCCTAGAGATATTTTTGCAAAAACTTATCTTGCATCCTTCTTAATTTGTTCACTTTATCTGAATTGCCTTTGAGCTATTTCAATATGCTTGCCTAAATATGAATTTATTTCATGGCCTTTGGTACTAAAAACTTGTTTCTTGACTGAAATGTCTTCGTTATTGATCTTAGAAGCTTTCTTTTGAATTGAATCTTTCCATTCAATGGCTGAGTTTTTATTTTCCATATTCTTAGTCTTGTCTTTAATTTTTCTTAGATATATCCTCCTTATAATTGGTCATATACTTTTCCAACTTATCCTTGTTAACTATTTTCTTACCTTCCTCCATAGCTTTAAACCCATCATCATCCACCATACCTGCTCTTAGATACTTTCTGATTTCATCAAATATTTTTAGGTTTTGAAGACATTGAAAATTGAATTTATTATCACATTGTAGGCGGAGACTTCTTCAAATATTTTCTTTAAGATTAGTTTCCATTCACATGACACTATCATATTGATTTGTTTGCATTGAAGGAATGTAAAAACCTCTTTTCTTTATCACTTTAGTACACAGGGCTTCTCAAGGCCAATTCATACCATCTTATTTTCCAATCATTCAAAACAACTTCAAAAGGTCCTTGTTTATTTGAAGTCATTGCCTCAAGTATCTATTTTGAACAAACATTGGAAATAAAAATTCTTTCTCATGGGAATTGAATGAGAACATATGTGGTAAACATGCCTTACCTCCAAGTTGATAACATGGTCTAAAGGCTTGTGGAATCCAACATATCATGGTGGAATGAAGATCAATTAAATTAGTTCTGTTATCCAAAATGTGCCCCGCTCATTTTTGTGGCTAACTCCTTGTGTTCTTATCTCTCTTGTGCCTCGGTCTCTATTTTTATTTTTAGGCACTCAAATCTTTCTAAAAATGGCACCATTGGATAGAGTTCTCTCTCAACTTTCCATAAAGGTAAAGTTTTCCTCCTAACTCCTCATATTTTTCAAGTTATGGTTCGACGGAGTTTTTGTGGGAAATTTTCCCTTAGGAGGCCCGCGGCCAATAGGAAGCCACCACGTGGCACCTGGAGTGGCGGAGCGCGGGGAAAATTTGAAATTTTTTCCAAAGACCAAACGGGTAAAAATTCAAACTTTTGCCCGCCGATCCGATTTTGCCCTCGTTTTTGCTCTAAATTTTCAAATCACCATATCTTTCGATCCAGAGTTCGATTTTCACGTTCTTTATATCAATGGAAAGCTGGTGAAATTCTCTACATGATTCTGGGGTCAATTTTGCATTTTGGTTGAGTTTGGAGAGAGAAAATCAAGAAACGCCTCTGGCACGTGGTAATGGCCAGAAATGACGTTTCAAAGAACCAAAGTGTTAATGCAAAATGGGTGCATTCTTCTTCAAAGATGGCCTAAAATGTCGGGGCATGGGTCCAGCCAAGGACGCCCATGTCTTTGTTTTAATGCATCTTCATTCAATGGGGAATGACTTCCACGTTTTTTACACGTTTTCTCTCTCCTAGGCTCGACCCATGCATTGTAAAAGCCAGATTTGGCTCATTTTTTGAGGTGGAACATTTTTTTGGATAGCAAGCTTCTTCTTTCACCTTCAACAAGTGATTTTTGCAAGTATCAGACCTTCTTCATGATTGTAACATGTTTCGCTTTTTTTGATGTTGCAAATGCAAGGATTTTGTGATGAAAAAAATGTCAAAGCACTCTGTGATCAATTTTCAGGTCATTTGTTTGTATTGTCTTGCTTCATTTTAGACCTCTAATTGCATCTTATCGCTGTGTATGATTTTTCATGTTGCATTTTATGAAATTGTGTCAATTTGCATGAACAAGAAGTGTTCACCACTCTTTTGGTGTATCACCTATTAGTTTAGTTTCAATTTTTGCACTTTCTATCTTTGTCTCCTTGGAATTTAGAGTAGGATTAGGATTCAAACCTCTACAATTGTGTAAATAACGAGATCCGATCGAGAGGAGTTTGAGGAACCAACCTCTAATCTGGAGATTCTTCTCTCATTTTACAAGTCCCACACTTGGAGAGAGGTTTCAATGTTGTGCAATCACACCGGATGCACGAAACATCAACTTAGAAACTGATTTGCATCCGTGGTGCCGCTGATTTGTAACAACAGTTCCTTTACCATCTTTATTTCACCATAAATGCAAAATTTCTTCTTGTTTTGGAATTCTTTACTAATTCATTTTCCTAGATTGAACTGAAATGTTCTTATTCTTCTTTTCTCATCTTCCATATAATATTCTTGTCTTTCAACCTTTATACTGCATATCCATAATTAAAATAACATTTTAAGATGAAAATTTGAAATAGTACAGGTCTTCATTAGAATATTGTCTTCTTGTTCCATGTATCTTTCACCCTTCTATTCATTCTTAACTGATTTCCTTCTCTTTGGTGGCTCTTCAAAGCTTCTCTAACCTGATATATGACCTTTTGAAGGTCCATCATATCTTCATTTTTCTCAAAACTTGTAATATGTTGTCCTAATTATGAAAACCTCACCTTTTCTTTGTCCTTCTTCCTACCTTTTCTCCCTTGTATGACTTGTACCCATAGAAACTTTCTCATGTTCTTGTCAATATCATCATTTGTCTTTTCCTTGAATAAATCTTTCATCATCTCCATCAGTATTTCATGTTTATCCTCTATCATATTGCCACCAATTTTCCTTCTTATAGGTGTAGGATACTCGAATTTTCAATCCTTCTTGTTATCACTCTCATATAGATCATACCATTTCTCAAAATGTATTGCTTGTTTTTGAATTCTTGCTCCTTTAACACCTACAAATTCACCTTATTTAAATGTTACTACAAGTAATCCATACCTGTCACATGAAACTTTCGCTCTTCCATCTTCTTGTGGGCTGATTTTTGTCTCTCTTAGGCCTGTTTTAGGACTGATTTCTTGATTGCCCTCTTCTCTATCCTGGAGAATCTTGAATTCCTCCTTGTTTTTTATCCTTCATCTATTCTTCTTGAGATCCTTGAATTTCATTTGTTTTTCCTTTTGCTCAAGAGACATATATGCTTTTCCTTCTTCCATATCATGTTCATCTTCTTGCTCACCAAGACCTGCAAACACACACTTGAAGCATAGTTATATTGAAAAATTAGAGGCTCATTTTCCTCTCTCGGTGTCTCGAAACTTTGTATCTCTTCTTCACCAATAATTCTAGTTCACATATGAAGACTTCTTCTACTTCTAAGGACTGATTTTCGTACCTCTTTACGCCTCTAGCCTCTTCTTCTCTCTTTTCTATGATATTTGAGTTTCTTGTTCTTCCTTTATGAAGACCATCATATTATGCCTCATCCTTCTTACACTAAATTTCTCTAAGGACCATTTGACCTTATTTTTCATTTTCCAACCGCTTCCTTGATTTTGTAACAACGTCATTAGGTAGTCTAACCTTTCACTTATCGTCTTTGTCTAATTTTCTATTCCCAAATTGCTCTTTTGGACATCTCTCATCATCTTCTTGTGATAATTTTATTCTATCAAACCCTTCATTTTAATTCTCTAGTAGGTACTCTATCACTTTCAACCGGACACCTCACCTAAGCTACTTCCTTAGTCTTTTGGTACCTCTATAATTATCTCACCCAAGCTCTCTCTTTGCTTGGTCTATTGACAATCTTAGATCTTCACCTAGGTCTATTGCACCCTAGTCTCTTGATCTCCTTGCTCAATGCTTCAATGAGCTTCACTTGCAATCACCTTTTCTTTAATGAACTCAACAAGATACATTAATTTATCACCTTATATCTTGTGTATGCCTATCTTCACCAAGTATGTTACACCTTGGGTCACCTTTCTCAAGACTTCTTTCAAGCCTTCAAAGGATTTCAGGTATTCTTCTTGTTAGTTAAAAATTTATCCAAGAACCTTCCTTTGTCTTCTTGGCTTAACTCTTCTTCCTTCTTCTTCCTTCTTCTTTTGTTGTTATCTTCATCCACACAAACTTATATGTTTCTTCCTACAAAAATAAACATTCTTCACAATAACATCAACAAAAATATTGGTTCAAGAGCACCACACCGTGATACCAAAAGTGATGCCAATCTTGGCTTGATTTTTAACTAAATGCAACTTTGATCTTTTGACATGATCCTTCCTCTTTGACTCTATAACAACATGCATAGACATATATGTGGCTTCCTTTCTTAGTGACTCATATCTCCTCAAAGTTTAGCTCACCTCATCTCAATAACCACTAGATTCTTGAAACATAATATTTCTTGTGTATTGTTACACTTGTTTTGGTTTCCACATGGCCCACACATTGATATCAAATATAACTCTATTTTCCATTCACTACTAGATCATATAATCTGGTCTTAGTAAGCCCATACCTTAATGTTCTCACTAATCATTACCATACCTCTATAGGCATTATTCTTGTCACCATTTAATCTTAAGGTATCATTTGGTTTTAGTTGTTCTCTTGGATTTTTATAGTTTTTAGGATAGTTATTTGACTCTATCCTTTTGTGGGACAAGAATTAGAGAACCTTACAATTAATTCCAACACCCTATTCTAATCTTTTGAAACCCCTTGTTCTTAAGACTATCTTCATTATCGAAATCATATGATCTTACACACCTCTTAATGTACCCCAAAGCATATATTAAGTGTACTTAGGTTTTTATTTGATATAGATTTAAGAAACTCAAAACATGATTGTTCCTTCTAGGTTTTGAGCTAGGACTATATAGTGAGAGCCAACTCGAATTATATTTTTACAACCTCAAAAATTTATAGATGTATCAATAATGATCAAGACACTTTATTTGTACCATTCTTGATCTTTGAAACATCAAAAATGACCAAAATTTACTTAAATTACCTCCTCACTGTCACTATGTTTTCTCCCCTGTTCCTCAAATCTTCTATCATGAACATATTCAAGCACACGTATCCATCAAATTTTCTATCATGAACATATTCAAGCACACGTATCCATCAAATTTTCTATCATGAACATATTCAAGCACATGTATCCATTTGCCCTAAAGTTTTGCACACTTCTCCTTCGTGAAAAGAAATTGGATGATGCCCTAGTTAGAGCCTCGTGGCCTTTCAAAAGCTTATAAAACCCATAAAACTCACTTTCATATACTCTAATAAATTTGTATCTATTTGCCAAATCCTCGTCCTTTACGTTGTGACAAAGGAGTAATTTAGTGATGATTTTCAAATCATGGGATTTCTATGTTATTGCCCTCGCATAACCCTTATGTATAGTCAAGCAAGATACTCATGCAAATAAAAATATAATATCATTATTCAACTTTCAAACACATTACATTGCTTCTAAATACCTTATACTAATTTCCTTTACATTGAATTCTGGATCAAATAATAAAAATTGACCAAGTTAGCTCCTCTATTTGCTCCCTAAGAAGCTCAACAAGTTCCCAAAATGACTCAAATTTCCCTATTGAAGTTCAACCATATCCTAAACCGAGAGAATTTGTTTACAATCCTCATTTTATGGTCTTCACGACCGAGAATTTGTTTACAATCCTCATTTTATGGTCTTCGCGACCTTATCAAACTTGACAACTCACTTACACCCAATTAAACCTCTTTTACTTGGTAAAATTTTGACCATTTACAACTTGTTACAAGATTTTCACTTCTACAATTACACTTACGCATAATTTTGATATTTGAATCATGAATATAATGGGGAAACCACTACATATCACTCTAACCCATATGACCTCGTAAGATACTTCCTCTCTCATGAAAAGATAATCCTGCATCACAAGCCCAAAAACCATCATCTATTGACCAACAACTTGCTTCCCATGAGCAATCTAATGATGAGTCCGCTCCCTTAATTGAGCCTCATCCCAAAATCATTTTGCCCTTGCTTCCCAAGATGCTAAGTCTACAGCTTATAAAATTTCCGTGAATGATATGATTAATGATAACATCTTGTTATGTGTCGATGATCCTTCCCTTCTTATTAGTGTTGTAAATCACAATTCCAAAGTAATAAGAGTCTTAATTGATGAGGGCTCAAAAATCAATTCCGCTTCTTTCTCTCTCATTAGAAACCTAAGTTTTCCCACCGATGGCCTTAAGCATACACGATTAACATGTCGTGAATTAGTAAAAACCCATCAAACATCACTTGGTTGTATTTGGTGCCTAAAATCAGGAGCCAAGACCATTTGCTCCAATCTCATGGTTTTTGATATACATATTTCTTACAATATTTTACTAGGTAGACCTTAGAGAAACCGCATGTGCGTAGTCACATCATCTAGGTACAAATGCCTTAAATTTATTCATAATAACCAACGGAATAAGCATGATGTTTATCCTAATCTATGGGACATAATTATAACCTTCCCCCATAATATCTTTTGCATTCCTAATACTCCTACGATGTGTAATATTTCATATCCGGAGTTCTATGATTACTGAGACCCAATCTTATTGTCACTCTTTTGAACTTAGATTATGATGAACCTAATGAACTAAAAACATGCTCAACAAGAATTGGCTACCACAATCCATCACCAATTGGCTTCCTCTGGTTCTTTTATCTCGGGACTAGTTTCCACCCGTATTAGAATATGAGGAACCTCCTTGTAATGAGACCGACACCTCCTATAACCTTAAAGAGGATATCTTTGAATGCAATGAATTCAAAATTTCCAAAATATTCTAAAATCATCTACCTCTCTCCCCCAATCTTTCAATAAATTGGGCATCTTTTCCAAATAATCTCCTTTCGACACTATTACTTATAATGACACTAACATACCTACATCCACCATTATTCCCTCCTATAATGAGGATTACATCATATCACAAGCACAATATAGACACCTCAATGTACTCATTAATCAAAATATCTTGGTTAGAATGCATACCTTCAACCAAAATACCAACACAATCGACACTTCTTTTGAAGAAGTTGATGATGTCGCTTCTTTCACCATACTAAATTTTAGGGCACCTCATGGTGCCCACCTTCCATTAAAATAACAAATACAACTCCAAGAAATATTAAAAGACTAACACCTTTTCTTTGAGAGCATGCCCAGATCCACAAATATACTCTACTTGAATACTTAGATACCTAACACCAAACAAACAACAACACTCTCCAACTTAACTACTTCACGAACTTTCTATTTTACTTTATTTTTATCATGCATGGGTCCCTATGGCCATTGTCTCCTACCTTGGGCTTGGATACTTTGGTAATCTACTTATATTTACCTCTGATCTCACTAACTCCAAAACATCACGCCATGGTTAGTGTTTTATATCTCACTTTATCATTATTATAATATGTACACATTAGTTTTTACCTCTTGAATGTTGTTATCAGCCATCGATCTATCATCCTCTTTATCCACATATTATCTTCATGATGACACTCTTGTATATCCTTCCTTTGGCCTCCTAGCTAGGTGATCTATGTCTTATTTTACTAGTTATCTTCTAGTATTGCTTTTCATTCTTGTCTCTTCAGGTTACAAGTAACCATTACACCCAACATAGGCAAGCCAAACGACACCGACAAGTAGGTATGAGGTAGGTATATTTCATTTGGTGGAGTTCATTATTTATTTTTGCACTTACATTATTATTTCATTTCTAGCATCTACTTTTTATTTTAGGCATTGTATCATTCTTTTTATAAATACCCTCTCGTGTTTCACTATTGTGACACATGATGATATTTGGTTGAGGCATATGTATACACCTCATTTTTACAATTTCTAAACTTTTTTTCTTGTGTAGGGGTTGATGATGCATTATCCTCTTGAGCGGAGTTCCTCAAGAGTCTTATTGAGAATGGGATGTGATCGGACTTGGTCATGTGGGATAAACCACATCATTTGAGAGATATCAATACATTTTCCTTTATACCATAGTTATCGTATCCTCATTTTGTTTCCTCTCTTGTTCACACGTTTCAATCATTATGTTCACTTGTTCTCACTCATTCATGGTCTTCCCATCAAATTTGGTCATCTTGGTTCTTCATTATGAATTTTCCCTCCATTCCCGTTGTTTTACACCTTTGACCTTAAGATCTCCCCCAAGTCGAGAAGATTGACCATGGTCGATCTTTTCGAGTTTTCGATCTTTATTACCAACAAGATCTACCAAGGCAAATCTTGTCGATTCTTTACCGATAAGATTAATCATGGTCGATATTGTCAAACATATATACATACACCATGTATTTCAATTTTATTGATCATCACTCAATCATTACTCCAAACACTTCACTTTACTTGCACATTTGACATTTACCCATATATTTACATCTAGTGAGAATTGAGGTTTTGGAGCTCGCCCTTTTACACTTGGGTCACCATAAAGAGCTAGGTATGGAAGTATTCTTCTTGAGATTTCCTTTCTCCACCCATATTGATTCTCTGTTGGTTTTTTTTTCATCGGGAAGATCAATGCATCAACATTCACACCACATGTAAGTATCTCTAACCCTTATTTGTACTTTGTTTTATGTCTATTGTTGAGTGGATGGTTGATCATTCATTACTATAGATTAGGGTAGAGGTATGTTTGTTTTATTTTATTGTTTTGTCTTATGTCATTATGCCCTTTGCATTTATCCATATCTCGATCTACCCTTATTCTGAATCCTACTAGGATACCTTGTTTTGTTTTAGGTACATGCCTTGGAAACCTATAACTATCTTAGGGTTAGGGATATTATCTTGTAGAATTGTGGAACTTACACTCATTGAGCGCCTTTGGTATCTACATCTTGTGTGCATGCCTAGAATTGATTGCCCAATATTTGAAAACAAAGGCGGGGATCCATATTAGCCCATCATACGGGGGAAACCAATCCAAGGAAAAGTTTCCCCTTCGGAGTGGGTTGTCATATTTTCCCAAGGAAGGATCTTGACCTCTCCACCATTCAAATCTAGGTGGATGAATTGTTGCATCATTTAAAATGGTTTCCCCATCCACAATATCTTGTGGATTTGTGTGAGGTCCATGAAGTTATCTTGTAAGATAACATCTTCATTTAATGTTTTCCCATGTAACCCTTTGTTTTCTCGTTTTTGTTATTACTAGGGAAATATATATATATATATATATATATATATATATATATATATATTCTAAAACAATATTTATGTAAGTTCTTGGGGTAGTGAATATGTGTACACATGTTTTTCCTTTTGGACCTTTGTATAATTCCACTATCTTTATGATATATATATATATATATATATATATATATATATATATAGGTGGTGGTGGCTATGATGGAGATGATGATGTTGGTGGTGGTGGTGGGGTTAGTTGTTTTGGTAATAATAGTTGTAGGGCACATTATGGTGTTGCAAACTAGCTCTAACAAGAGTTAACTTTGACCTTGGTTGGGGATATATGAATTCTTAAGTCATTAAAGTTTTGTCAATGATCAATTTGACTACTTGGTGCACATCCTTGGGATTTGATTCATGTATTTCCAATTTCTTCTCAATTTGTATTTGGTTACTATTAGCCTCTCTTCCTTATGGAAGATATATATGTGGGGACTCTATCTATTATGGAGTGGAAAACCTTTAGATCATGTGATTGTTGTGATTTTAAAACTAAAGATATATGTTAAGTGGGGTTTTGTAAAGTGGGATTCTAACTCGCTCTAAATGTTTTTCACCTTTAAATTAAAGGATGTTGTCGATTATAGACACAAAATTATGCACTTTACGCATTATTTACCCCCGGTCTTATACTATTATTTAGAAGTTTCTCAAGTGGATGAAGTATTAATTAATCCCACCTTTTGGCCATCTTTATTTTATATTTTGTTTCGTCATTCTGCATATTTTATTGCACTTATCCGCCCATTTCGCAATTACCTCGTCATTCTACCCCAAAATCGGGGTGCCCAGGTTTATCTTGGGGTGCCTTGGGTGTCCTGGTCCCACCTTGGGCGCCCGATCTATGCACATCCTTTTCCACTTCTTTTTAGGGCCTTTATAGCCATTTGTTTTCTTTATCTTTTTCTCAGTCGACCTTGTCGAGATTAATTACAAAATTAAGCTTGAGAGCCCTATAAATATAAAGTTATAAGACCATAATAAGGGTCCTAGGTCATAACATCACATACTACTATCACTCCATCTAGAGTTGCATCCTCATAGTGTCATGCATCAAGGCTAGGAGATCCGAATCACACACACTTTGCATATGGGGAGGGATTCTATTCTATTCCATGCACACATGTTATTTACATTTTCTATAGTTATTATTGCTCGCTACTTCACAAAGTGTGACTGACACAAGAGCACCTAGGGCACGACATGCACACACACACCAAAACTACATTCGGGTCTAAAATGTAGTGCAATGCTTAGTGATAAGACCACTAGTTTGGTGGTTGAGGTTAGTCCGACCCATTCATTTGCATCTTTTATTTTTCTAGGGTTTGATACTTCCTTTTGCATTGCAGGTCATTTTATAGCTCATCCAACATATCCATCATGACAGACATGGGAAGCACTCGAAGACACCTTGTAACCATACCAGATTTAGGTTTTGAGCATTTACACAAATCAGAGCACCCAAACTACAGACTAGGGCCACTGGGCGCCCTAACACACTCCCAAGCACACTAGTCATTTCAAATCTTCTAGATTTGCCCTTCGTAAGGTCCCTGAGTGTTCGTCTGCACTTCTTGATTTCATTTCCAGATCTGTGACAATCACTTCCAATCAGCTAAGCCATTTCTTTCCTTTCTCTTACATATTAGGGTTTTATTTCACTTAGAATAATTTACTTGCATTTATTCCATATTGTTTTTAGTCTATTTACTACAATGTTTTAGTCCTCCTAATTAGATTAACATTAATACCCTAGTATCCCCTTTTAGGCCACTAGATCATCATTTTTGTTAATCATTTTGGTGAACCCGACCGTATACATTTTCCCCTTTTCTCTCTCACTTTGATAGGGTTTTCACCCCTTTTTCATGGCTCGATCTCATGAGGAATTCACCAAGCTCGCCTTAAAGCCATCAAAGATCACCTTTCCAACACCCATAGGATTTAGATTTACTCTTGCATGTGGCTCGTGAAGAGGCTATGTTGGCTAGATTTTCTACATCGGCTGAAAACCTAGGCATAAAGTCATGAGATAAATCTCCCTCATTTACCGGTGAGGCTCCCGTGTGTGATTTTTATCAATTGTAGCTACGAGTAACTTGTTTATGGGTATTACTTTAATTGCAAATTTCATGAGCTATAGCTAGGCAATTCTGCAGGCAAAGTAAGCAATCAGAAAGAAATGTGTGTAGGAAAGGAAATAATTAAATATGAGAAGAAGGAAAGGAGATGTGCAACCTAACCAATAGTTGTGAGTTGGTCACATGCACATAGACGAAACAAATAGATCTTGAAATACAAAATTTCAAGCCAAGGAAGTTTTAGATCTAGATATAAGATAACACAAAGTTTATGCATAGATCTAAAAGGAAATAAGAAACAAATGCACCGTTGACCCAAAGTTCTTCGGAAATCTATCTCTTCTCTATTCCTCATCTTTGAAAGCTATCAAGGGTTTCATCTCAAAGTTTGGAACATAAGAATGTTAATTACCAATTTTGATTCTCTAACTTTGTAGGTTCTTCCTCTATTTATAGTGTATAGAGGGAAATTACAAATAGGAAGCTTTAAATGAATTCCCACATGTGGAAGCTATGAAAAGGGAAGCAACTAGCAATCTTCCTCCTGGAATTCCTCTTTACATGACATGCATGATTTATAACTAAAAATAGAACCTTCTATTTTACATGTCTACCACCTATTTCCAAGTAATTGAATTCTTCCAGTAACTTGAAGTAACATCTTTTAAACCAATCACTTAAGTTTTACAATTTAATTGATTACTCAATTACTTTGTCGGAGAAAATAAGAGAAATAAGAAGAAAGAGAAGAAATTAGAAGAAAGCCGCTTCAACACTCCTAATCTTGTTCTTCTTCCGTAATCTGCATGTTGATCCAACCGGTATTGCACTTCTGTTTCATTCACTCTAGCAATGAATGATCTTAATGAGATTTTTCATCAAATGAATCTAGAAGCGGTGATTGTGATTTCTTTGCGGGTGTTTCCTTTGACTTGTCTTCCTCTTATCCTTGAAGCTTTTGCAATTATTCTTCAATGCATGCACCAATCTGATGTTTTCCGTAAATAATTCAAACGAGACTCATCATTTTTATTTTTAATTACATATGAGCAATTTTAAATTTTGGAAAGCACTCTAGGTGAATGCAAATACAAGTAAATTCAATGAAGGCTTCAACTGGAAGATTGGGAGCACATGCACAAGATCCTGAAAGGAATTTTCCATGCCGACTTCTACATAAGCTACGTTAGAAACATGAGGATGAATATTTGCCGGAAGCCTTTGCAATTATGAGATATGAAGGCTTTGTTAATTAAAATGGTGATAGGTTCAAGGCCTATGTACGTATCATTGACTTTAGCAAATCTGGAAGTTATACATGATTCTGCGATCCTTTACTTTCATCATGTTTCATCATGGTTGGAACAATCTTTGTCTGAGCTCTTTTTCTTTTAATTCTACCGGAATCCCTTGCAATTGGATCAATTTGTGTAGATCTAGCAACTTATTCAGATTTAGAAGATATATTCAATGTACCTGACATTAATTTGAGCACCTGTGATGAATACCTACGGTTTATTCGACAAAGATGGATTATATGGCATGAATACTTGATTTTTATCACCAAAATCTGCATATAAAAGTCTCATTTGCCCTAAAATTTGAGGTTTTTCTTGCATGCAAAGCAAACAAAAATATTATTCAATTCACCTGGGCACATATACCAACATGCAGATACTCAAAATGACAAAAATTAGGCTATTCCAACCCTAGGCACCAAAACTGGAAGCTTCCCAAATGGAAAATATTTATTAATGCAACATCCTCCTTTTGGCGCCAAAACCTGTCTGGGCTGCAATCTTCATAAAAAGAAATAAGTTCTTCTCCTTTATGGCATCCCATGCTTATATAACCTCCAACATGTTATTTTTAATAATTGCCTCTTCCTATTTCTAGCAATTTAATTAATTAATAGTCATGTCTATTCATCCAATTTGGGCACCCAATTATGCATGTTGTTGGTTGCTTTTTAAATAATTTATTTTTGTTGGCTAGATTTTCTGCATAGCTTAAAACCTAGGCAATCATGAGATAAATCTCCCTCATTTACCGGTGAGACTCCCGTGTCAGATTTGTCAATAAAAATATGCTAGTATCTATATGGGGTTTTACTTTAACTATTCACTCATGAACCATAGTTGTATAGCTCTGCAGCAAGTAAGCAACTGTTTAAGAAAGGAAATATTTATAGAAGAAGGAAATAAGAAAACACGGGAAGAAATGAGGAAGATGTGCAACCCAATCAATAGATAATAGAGTTGATTGCATGCACATAGAAGAAACCAATATATATCAAGACAAAGAATTATAAACAAAGACAACTCCAGATCTAGATCTAAAATAACACAAAGTTTATTACAAAATCTAAGATAGAAAGCTAGAAACAAAATGCCTTTGTGACACAAAGTTCTTCGAAAACCTGCTCCTTTATATTCCTTTGTTTCAAGTGGCTATCAGGGGTTTTAGCACAAAGTCTGGGAACACAAGAATGCTGCTTACAAATTCTGATCATTAACCCGAAGGTTCTTCTTCTACTTATAGAATGTAGAAGGGAAAGTACAAATGGGAAACTCAACTGAACTGAAACATAAACAAGAAGTAAAGATGACATCTGGCAATCATCCTCCTCTAACTTCTCCTCAAGTGACACATCTATCACTTAACTAATAGAATCGTTCCACATAACTTAAAGCAATGGTTTCAAAACCAATAACTTTAAAGTTTTACAATTTCATCCGGAACATGGAAAATAGAAGAAGAAAGAATAGAAGAAGAAAGTCCTGCCAGCTGTAACATTTATATCTTCTTTTTGTTCTGATACTGAATATACTTGTCGAACATATAATTCAACATCTTCCCATCTGTCTTAGCCACAACTTCCTTTTCTGTCCTGAACTGCAACAAGCCTTCATTCAATACCCTGATACATGCTTCCACATCCTCCAAGCTTGGCCCGAACTTCACAATATCTGACTGCAGTGCCACCAGTCTGCTGATGGAATTCATCGTGAAAGGCTTAGTAGCTCCATCAATTCTCCCTGCACCATCAGAAGAGACCCTTCCAGGGAATTAGGCACTCTGCTAGGAATGATCCATGTGTATGAAGTAACATTTCTGACCACTTCCTCATGAGTGAAAGCAATGATATTGTCTGCAAAGATGATGCCATACTCTCAAGTGCCTGCATCCTCTGCAGCATAATTCTGCAGATCTCCAAACGGAAAGATACTGCAAACTCCAACTGCTTCCCCTTCTCAACTGATCCGTCAGGCACAATCTATTCTACAACCAACACTTCTCTCGGTAGCTTATTGATTTCGGCCAAAGTACTCAGGTTACTCTCTAAGAACTGTGTTCATATCTACTATGCTTGTCACCAGTTGCTTCAGCTGATCTGTTGCATCTTTCATAACCTTCAGGTGGGTTGGCACCTCTCCAAGTTGTACAGAAGCTTGACGAATGATCAGACTTTTCCATTCGTCGATAGCTTTCACCTGGTTGCTTGCATCTTCCATTTCCTGCATCAGATGATCACTCACCTGCTTCTGCGTTGAAATGGGTTGAGTGGAAGATTTAGCACCTTCACAATATTTCGCACAACTAAGATACACCTTTTGACGAGTTTAATTTTCTTTGCCTTTTCTCAGTTAAGCCTAAGGAATAGAGCATCTATCAATATGTCTGTATATCCCGCTTCATCCTTCGTGGTGGCTTGACCTATGGGTACTCTGGTTACTGTTATGTCTTCTACCGTGAGCTCATCCTCTTTCTTCCCTTTGCTGGAACTGACATCTCAACAAATTTCTGCCCTGACTCTTCGATGATCAACCTTGAAGTTACCTTAGCAACTTTAGGTTTTCTGTCTTTTCCGCCTAGACTCAGAAGCAGTTGCAAGTCGTGTTCCTCCAAGCTCATTTCCACTCTAGCCTCTGGAACCAATTGTGAAGTCAACCATTCTGAGAAATTACTTCTCGGAGAATGAGAAGTTGTCGAGTGTACCACTATCTCCCACTCTGATTCCTCTCCATCAGAAACCGCTACAGTGTTGTGGCTGCCATCCTCTGAATCATCCAAAGACAAAGCTCTTTCAAACTCTGCCATCTGCAGCTTCAACGTTTCTTCAGGAACAGGTGCTGAATGGAGTGGCTGAGGAGAGAAGATGAATGTTGCCGGATTCAACTGAGGAATGATAGTGTCCTGCTGAGGTGCAACAGTGGGTGAAGTACTAGATGCTGGAGAAGCCGGAACTAATGTCATAGCCGTGGAAGTGATCTTCTCCTTTGATTGAGACCTTCTGTGCACTTTCATCTTCTCGGGCCTTCTGTTGCTTTCTCCTCTATGCTTCCTCTTGAGGGAATCTCTGCGCTTGAAGTTTCCCATGACTTGATTCATCAATGCTTCATCAAGGTAGTATCCCTTCGTCAACAACCAGTTTGAAGTATTCACTAGAACGGTGGCAGACCTTTCCTCAATCGTATGGCAGCCCCTACGTTCTCCTAAAGTACTGACTCTATCTCCTCCCATTTGATGGTATGTATCAAGTAACACCATCCCATCATCTTTAAGATCCACAGGTATCCGTGCTAATCCAAAGTCAAACACTTGTCGTCTTTGTGCTTTGCTGAAATCTTTCTTTCTAACCTCGTACTCACTTTTGCACTTCATCCAGAAATCTTCTAATGAAGGCACATGTGCGTACTCCTGGGAGATCATCTTCCTGGCTACTCCAAATGGATCGAAGTTCAGCCATGCTGGGAAGAACTCTTGCTCGTACTCAGAGAACATCTCCGCTTCCACTCCTCGAGCTCTATGAATGCTTTGGCAACTATAATGGCCCACAGTGATCGGGAAGAAGCCCGTAGACTTGTGCCGTTTCGACTGAAGGTCATGCATCTCCACAAGTTGTCTGCTCAGCTCCATGGTGACCAATCTATCATTCGGATATCTGGGCAGCTTAACCGGTTCTCTAGAAAAGCCGGTGACCCTGAGGTATGTGAAATCTGCAAACTGAATGAAGAGACTACCAATTCTGGACACAACTTCCCACGCTTCCTTGCTCACCCTGTTGGCCTTTAGGTCCTGTCCTACTGCTATAAATGAATTCGTAGAAGAATCCATCATTGACCACTTTGAAATCTTTCTGCATGCAGGTACAGTAAGTTGTGGGTAGCACTCGAAAATGGGGTCCTTGGAAAGAACACCACATCTATCCAGCTTGGAGAAGATGCCTTGTGAGGCTGCTTTGCGTATACCAAATAGGAAGTCATTTTGAAGCTGAAAGTACACTTCACGTTCAGTTGCTCACCAATGTTGTCACTAATGATTTCTGACCAATTGATTATTGAATCTGCTTTGTTGATTTCAATGGTCCTGATGAAAGCATACATCCATGTGCGGAAGGTGTGAGTGTTTGCTTCACCATTTATCCTGCATAACAATTTGGCAATATCATCTACCTCTTGTACCAGATTAGACCGCAGAAGAGTTCTTAGGAACTTGGAAGGAGATCTGGGCTTCTTCATGTATCTGTTGTTCATTATGTTCACGCAATCAACTCTATGCTTCTCCCACTGCTTGCCGACATCTTGAATGCTAATAGAAGTCACCACCTTTCGTGTCGGAATCTTCAAACAATAATTGATGAATTGTGCGTCCAACCGGATTATTGTTTTCCCTATAGCATCTCGGACTGATCTAGATGATGGATGGTAAGACCTAGCACACTCCATAACGAACTCGCAACTAGGCTTTGTGTATGGAAATGCTGCAGCTTGAATAATTCCACTGCTTTTAACTGCATGCATGAGGGAAGTCTTTCCTGCTCTGGATCATCAATCAATTCGGAAAGAGGTTCCGACCTAGATCTGTGTCTCCAATGTCTACAAATTTAGAAGTGATGCATGATTCCATTGTGCTCTCTTTTTCATCCCTCTTTGCCATGGTTGTGTCTATCTTTGTCTGAATAATTCTTTTTCTCCTTATTCGGTCGAATTCTTCAAAACTGGTGCAGATCTGGATAATTCTTCAGATTCGAGGATATGTTCAATGTATTGGACATTGATTTAAGCTCCCTTTCTCTTATAAAAGCACCTGTAATGAATTCCTACAATTAATTCAGACAAAGATGGCAACTGGAACATGAACAGTGGATTTTAATCATAAAAATCTGCATAATTCAATCTTGTTGCCCCAAAATTTGATGTTTTATTTACATGCAAAGCAAGCATGAATTTTACCAATTTCACCTGAGCACCTATATCACTTATGCAAACAATTATCCAGACACAAATCAACCTCCTTCAACCTGTGCGCCAAAATTGGAAGCTTCCAACATTAATTACACCTTCTTTTGAGCAAAAATCCTCTTCAAATGGGGTGCACTTTTTGTCTGGGTTGCACTTCTCTGCTTTTGAATTAATTAATTCATCCTTATGGCAGCCCCTGCTTATATAATCCTCATAATTCTATAATTAATTAATGTCTTTCCTATTCCTGACAATTAATTAATTATTAAATAAGCTTTACTCTTCAAATGGGGTGCCTATTTTGTGCATGCTCATGGCTGCCATTAAATAAATTAAATTTATTTAATTTTAGACTTCTGCTTCCAGTTAACTCAAGCCTCACAGTATGCTTTGACCTTAGCCACTGAAAATAGGAATTAATTAAATCATTTAATACTTAAAAAAGTATTATTTCTCTCCCAAATATTATTCGACATGAAGGGGCTGCATTAAATAAATAATATTTATTTAATTTTAGAACTGTCTATTTCCAACTTCCTTTTGTCCACTTTCCTTTGTTGACTTTTCCACAAGCCTGGGCGCCAAAATTGGAGAAGAAATTAATTAAATTAATTAATTTAAGGCTGCCTTTCTTTCCCTAAAGGGGTCGCACTTTTTGGAATAAGGAATTTCTATTTTTAAAAGTCAATTGGCAATGGGATTATTTACCCTGCAAGGCAGCTCCAAAAATCTCATGATTCACTTAAGTTTTTGACTTTCATAATGGGATTATTTACCTGCTTGGCGAGCAATAAAATCCCATCAATACCTTAGTGATTTTTCTTTTATTTCACATGGGAATTTTTACCCTACTGAGGCGGTAAGAAATTCCCGTTTGCTCTAATTTTCCCATTGTGACTTAAGTGGCGTTGCTATGGGAAAATTCCCACACCTGCTACTTCCAAAATCCCATAATCCACTTCAAACCCCTTTTTCTAAAAATGCGGCCAGCCAGAAAGAAGCTTTTTGGTGCACGACTTCGTCTTTTCTAAGAGAACCAGTCCTCCGATGGCGAATTCCTTTTGGCACAACGTGCATAGGTGATCTCCAAATACTCCAAGCCAAGAATCGAAAAACCGACAAAGGAATTGATCCTAAAAATTTCACGAGAAAATGGAAAAACGGAAAACACAAAACGTTGATAGAAGTCACAAATAAAGCCCAAGATCCATTCCTGGTTAAAAACCCTACTGGTATATGAGAATAATGATATGTATGATCACAACAGGGTTAAACCGAACACAAATTGCCTCAAACGGGGCTCAAAATAATTAAATACAAATTTCCTACAGGCAAACCCCAACAACAGAATAAAACAATTTTGGGCATTTGGGTATTTGTCGAAAATGGCTTATATGGCTCCTTGGGAATATCTTGACACATTATAGGAACTTTCTGGCAATAAAAACACAAAACGACCCATTATTTTAAAAGTACGATTTTTTTAATAGGGTAGTCCCAAATTTTAGGGTGAAATCTGGGGACACCAATTTTATTTATTTATATCATACATCCTTGACTTCTCCTTAGCTCTTCCACTTTGGCATTGATTTTCCTTCTATTTATGGCACCAAAATTGGGTGAAAAAACCATTAATAAATATTATTAAATGTATTGTTATTCACCTAAAGTGGGTCACACTTTTTGGCAAGGGTAGTTGTTAAAAATAAAAAAGTCAACTTGATGGGGATTTCCACCATGCACTGCAGCTCCAAAAATCCTTTCTTCCACTTAAGTGATTTGACTTTCATCATGGGAATTTTTACCCTGCAAGGCAGGTAAGAAATTCTCGCCTGCCTGCCACCTCTAATATTCCCATTGCAGCTTAAGTGACTTTGACTTCATGGGAAAAAGTACCCTGAGGTAGGTAAGAAATTCATGACTACCTGCCACTACCAAAATTATCATTGCAACTTAGATCTATTTATTCCAAAAAGTGTGACTTGCGTAGGAGAGGCTTTTTGTGCTTGACTTCATCTTTTTTGTCAGAAGTTTACTTTCTGAGAGGTTGATTCTTTACAGTGCAGCGGCCGTAAAAGATCTCCATATGCTCCAAGCAATTAAACAAAATATACAGGACAAAGAATAGACCCAGGGGAATTAAACAAAAGACAATGGGAAAATCGGAGAAAAACGTAAAAGAAATAAATAAAAATGAAAAACGTTGTGGAGAGTTACAAACAAAGCTCAAATTCATTCTTGGTGAAAAACCTATTGAGATGTGTGAATACTTGACATGTAAAACTTCAACAGGATTCAACTGGAGCATAATTTACTTCAAACATTGCATTATTTATTTAATAAATAATTAAATAAAAAATTTCATGATTTAAACTTGGCGAGAGGATAAAATGAGTTTCGACATCCGGGTATTTGTCGAAATTGGCTCATATGATTCACTAGGAATATCTTAACGTAATACATACATCTTCTGGCAATAAAAACACAAAAGACCCATTATTTTAAAAGAACATTTTTTAAAAACACGAGGTAGTCTCAGTTTCGGGGTAAAATCTGGAGACACTAGGCTACTAACTTGGCCGAACTCAATCCTTCTATAGCTTTTCCCACTTCCGTCGCCACTCAACCCCTTGCTTCTACACTCCTACCTATTTTCATTATTCTCGTAATATTTCCCACTCCTACTAATCATTTCACACCTCCTTTGGTCTCGCATCAACAAAAACCTCTTTTGTTGGTAATCAAGATTTAACCTCTTTGTATCATGATCTCCAGGCTCAAATTCACAAATTACAACAGGCCACTACATCTCCTTCTTTAGATTCTACCATCTTGTTGCATACTCCATTCACACCTATCATTTCCACCTACCCCTCCCTCCTAACTTTGTCACCCCTAAATTTCCCTCTTTCAATGGACATGGTGACCCGTAGGTGCATCTCCGCGACTTCCACGTTGCTTGTCTCGATTTTGTTGATGAGCATTTCCTCTTAGCTAAACTCTTTCCTCGTAGTCTCCATGACTATGCCATGCATTGGTTCTATGATTTACCTGTTCATTCCATATCTTCTTTCACCCATTTAGCTGATGCCTTTCTCACACACTTCTCCATCAACATTGGTTCTAAAATGACCTATGCCCAGCTAGCGCAACTCAAGCAAGGAGCTAATGAGCAATTTTCCAATTATGTCTTACGATATAAGAATAATCTTGCTAAAATGACTAATGTCTGGCTCGATTCCAAACTGCAAGATTTGTTTATACAAAGTCTCTTACCACCTCTCCAAGAAAGTGTCCTCTTCGAGTCATTTTCTTCCTTTGATCAACTTTTTCATACTCTTAAACTCCGTGAATCTAAGCTCCTATCTGTTGGAAAACTTAAGTATCGGAACAACCTCCCTCCTCCACTCATTTTCCAAACAAGACACCATTTAAACCCTCTACATCTAAGCCAACCGACAATAAGATCACTTATTAACGCTATTACCCCTTCCAAGGAAATTCCATCCCAACCGCCTAGGCGTACATTCACCAACCTTCCTATGGCACCACATCTTATTTTAAAACAACTCCTCGACAACAATCTCATTACCCTTCCTCCACTTGAATTAGATCCATCACGACCTAAAGGACACAATTACAATGAAAATTTCTATTGTGATTATCATCGTTGTGTGGGCCACTCTACCAATCGGTGTCTAAAGCTTCGCACGATTATCCAAGATCTCCTTGACAATGAAAAGCTTGAATTTACTGGAACCTACTAGCCCTCCTCCCTCTAAGGATAAGGGTAAAATTAAACTTTTAACTCGATCCCCACCAACGCGACAAAAGACCACCGATTCTTTTGCTAATCATACATATCATGCCACACCACCTCTAGATGTGGATGCACTCGAATTCTTAGTTGCTAACACTGACACGACTCCACCCATTATCTCTTTTTCTCACACTGACTACCACGCTACATTCGTATCTAACCATTTACATATACAGGCATCTATTGGCTCAACCTTTATCAACAACACTAAAGTTGATCCATCTTCCCCTATTAGCACATGTTCCATGTCCTTCTTATGATCTATCGGTTACCCTCCATCACAAATCCACTACCCATTCAAGCCCGAACCTATGGTGTTGTTAAGTTACATATCACAGTTGGTCCTCTCACTCTTCTCCTCCCTTGCCTTGTAATTCAAATTGTTAATGACAAGACTTACTTCTCGGCCTCAATTGGATTCATAAAACCCAAGCTATTATTTCTATGAATCATTTACGCCTCAATTTTTTTACGACAACCAAGTTATTTCTATTAACGACATTCCTCCTTCACCTCCATTATCGATGCCTTCTCATTCCGATATTCGTGTGTCTTCCCCTCTTACTCATACAACTCCTTTGACATTTCCCACAACGCATCCGATTCCTAATTCACCACCTCGATTGGCCTCTACACAACCACACCACTCCATTAGTCCCACACGCCAACATAGGCCTATTCCTAAGACCATTACCGCATCCCGCCATCGATCACCGCCTCGCTTTATCCCACATGGATCATCCTCTCCTCCGCACAAGTTGGTGCCTCGATCTCCATCACCTACACATTTTACTATGGCATAAATTCGTCTTATATGCACCCATCGTATGCATATTGGATTCATTCTCCTGCACAGTGTTTTTCTACTATACCACCATTGCTCGAGCATCGCCCTCCTCTTTCATCATCTCGGGCACCGTTGATCGACCTTTTCCTTCGACCTTATCGGGTGATTTCTCCTTCATGACCGCTTGGGGGGGGATACCCACTACACACTCCCCCCTTCCCCATATTAGCATAGCTACATCTCCACTCTTTTCCTTTTCTTCACTCCTTCCTCTATATATAGGTATGTTTCTTACACGTCACAACACACCCTCGTTACCCGATGACACACTCTTGTGCTTCGGTTCACACTGGACTGTTGAGGGATTACCATTACACTGAACCCCACACACTACACTCTAGGTTATACACATTTACATTCTATCATCATTTCTATACATAGCCTACATCTTACATTATCTTATACATCCCTCATCTCTTAGTCATTTATACATCATTTATCTTATACATACTACACTAGTCGTCATCTCATCTGTGTCTAGTTTTGCATCTTGTTCTTACATTCTATATTTATGCTAGGTCACATTATATATGGATCTAGTTTTCCATCCCATCACTATATATTCTATCTACACCTACATCCACATCTTACATCATCTACATACCCTACATTTCCTACATTGTATGCTTTACATCACACATCTATCCATCATATACATTCTACTTACTACACTAGATTCCATTATATATGGGTCTAGTTTCATCTATCATCCTTACATATTCTATTTTTATATACGCCTATTAGTGCATTCCATACATTACACACGCTACACATCCTACATTGCATTGCTTACACCGCGCATTTACATCACATATTCATCCCTTGGTCGCTTAAACTACGTATTTTTCTCTACGCGTTGCACTCACCACCCTATGATGCACTTTAGTTCCTCAGTCCATACTCGACTACCAAGGGTTTACCAATCAAATGGACCTTACATTCACCAATGCGACATTTTCCTCATCCACCATTTCTTGCGTTAGTGACATACACCTTAGGTTAAATTGTCACCCCTTCTTATCATCTTGTAGTGGTATACACTTTAGGCTAAATCACCACCCCCATTCTATCATTTGGTAGTGGCCTACACCTTAGGGTACATCACCACTCCCTTCTTGTCCATCCCATAGTGACATACACTTTAGGATAAATCGTCACCCATTCTCACCTTTTCATTTCATAGTGATATACACTTAGGGCTAAATCATCACTTCGTCATTCAAACAAGTCATGGTATATGCTTCACATATAGCGTCCAGGCACATATTTCCATATGTCTCATCCCCATACACTCATCCTATAGTGATATACACTTAGGGATAAATCAACACTCATCTATTCAACAAATTCATGATATGTGCTTCTTATAGGGTTCACACACATCTTCTCCCCATGTTGCATTTCATCACCACTACATATACACACTCATCACAGCGTGTTAGATACAACCAACCCTACTTGACCATTTCCCAATGGCACACTCTCGTTCACAGTCCATTCTTGACTGTTGAGGGGGAAAAAAATGAGCCTCACTACATAAACTTCCATCCACTCACGGGTACGTCACTCTTATCATTCCATCTTGTAT
This sequence comes from Taxus wallichiana var. yunnanensis, assembly GCA_018340775.1. Lineage (NCBI taxonomy): Eukaryota > Viridiplantae > Streptophyta > Pinopsida > Cupressales > Taxaceae > Taxus > Taxus wallichiana. Next base: position 767,618,018 of record CM031239.1, on the reverse strand, counting down.
TCCATTCATCCATCCACAACATACTTGCATTGTCTTAGGGGCATTTACTCTTGCTTACTAGTGTTTTACATGATCACTTTACTACACATGTTAGATTGCTTTCTTATATGTCATTATCATACACACATGTGCGTTCACATATTTGTTTAGTGTGATCGTAGGTACAAGACATCTACACACGACATGGATGCTCGCCTTCTACCCTTACTATATTGGTCACTTTGGGATATCCAAACTCGTCTTATATAGTTGTTATTGTTTCATTTTGTACTTAGCATCTTATACTACTTGTTCATACACGCTTTAACATATTGGTTATCACTCTAACATGCTAACGGGTGTTCCATGTGCAGCACTTGTTTTGTAGGATTACATGTTTCCATGACTACTTGTTTGTTTCTACTTGTCTGCTTTGTTTGCCATTATATGTGGGATTTTCCCTTTGTTTGTGTGCACACTTGTTTGTTGTTTGTGGCCTTGATGGCCTTGCGTGTCTTGCAACATCGTGAGTGATGTCCCATGTTTGAAACTTGCTTTGTGCGGTCTCTTGTTTTCTTGCGTGTTTACACTACTTTGTTTGGTAGTTTCTACATTGTCTGCGTATTTTACATTTGTCTTATTGCATGCATGTGTTTTCGACTAACACTTGTATTGGCTAGCCATCCCCTTTTGTGTGCACCTTGGTATCTACCAAGTGTTTCCCTTTCTCCCTGCAGGAAAAGTTCTACAGGTTAGAGTGTGGTTAGTCCTCTTTTGGGGCCGCATTCTTCTTCCAGGTCGTCGCATGCACCCCCAAAGAGGGGGAACATTATTGTGAGTTTTATACTAACATAACATATTTACACCGGTTTAGACACAACGAGTGAGTTCAGACCAGTCTATGAAATCCATACACAATGGCCTTAACAGGACATGGTGTCCTACACAATCTGTGGAGTAGTTCTGAGCTTGGGGTTACAGTGGGTGTGCCTCTCTACACTTCTCCATCCAGTGGCGTCGAGATCACCCAAAAAACTAGGACAATACAAATATCTCTTCACACATTTTAGTAGAAGTGGTTAAAGTTGGAGGACACAATGTATTTCCTCCTATACTTCTTCAGCCAGGGTGGCGTGAGATCACCCAAAAAACTCACGACAATACAAGATATCCTTCTACACCCTTTTTATCGACATGGATTAGGTGCACATGTTCCATTTACACTTATTTTAATGTATTTTACATTTGCATACTTTACACATGCGTATTTTACATACATACATATTTGACTACTTGATCATTTTCTCCTTGTAGGTCCTCCGTATGAGAAACAAGCAATCAAATTGGGGGCAACAACAACAACAACAACAACAACCGCGACAACTATAACGATAACACACCGCTACAGAACTTGCCTTTACTAACCATGTAGGTACACTACACACACAATAATAACTACACACGTGTTCCGCCTAGGTTCACTCTCATCACTTTTTATGTGCATTTTTCATCTTTAGAATCCACGCTCCTCCACATTTTTATTTTTGTCATTCCACGCTTGAGTCTAGTCCATCAACACGTCTTCTTCTACACTCTACATGGATATCAGGTACGCATCTCTATCTACTTTATGTTACCGAGATTTCCGCTCACCAACATAAAGTGGGGGCAAATGTAGACACAAAATTATGCACTTTAGGAATTATTTAGCATAGTATTATACTACTATTTAGAAGGTTATCAAGTGGATAAAGTATTAATTAATCCCACCTTTTGGCCATCTTTATTTTATATTTTATTTCGTCATTCCCACATATTTTATTGCACTTATCTACCAATTTCTAGCCCAAAATCAAGGCACCCCAACTTGTACTTGGGGTGCCTTGCTCTGTCCCACTTTGGGTGCCACTATCTATGTAAATCCTTTCCCACTTCTTTTTGGGGCCTTTATAGCCATTTGTTGTCTTTATCTTTTTCCCATTCAGACCTTGTCGAGATTAATTACAAAATTAAGCTTGAGAGCCCTATAAATATAAAGTTATAAAACAATAATAAGGGTTCTAGGTCAAAACATCACATACTACCATCACTCCATATAAAGTTGCATCCATTGCATCACTTTCATCCACATAGTGCCATGCACTAAGGTTAGGAGATCTGCATCACACACACTTTGCATAGGGGGGATTCTATTATATTCCATGCACACATGCTATTTACATTTTCTATAGTTACTATTGCTTGCTACTTCACAAAGTGCGACTGACACAAGAGCACCTAGGGCACGACATGCACACACACACACACCAGAACTACATCTAGGTCCGAAATGTAGTGCAACGCTCAGTGATAGACCACTAGTTTGGCGGTTGAGGTCAGTCCGACCCATTCATTTGCATCTTTTATTTTTCTAGGGTTTGATACTTCCTTTTGCATTACAAGTCATTTTCCATCTCATCCGACAGATCCAACGCGACAGACAGGAAGCACATGAAGACACTTTATGACCATACCAAATTCATGTTTTCAACATTTACACGAATCAGGCACCAAAATCTGAGACCAAGGTGCCACAGGGTGCTGATACACTCCCATGCACCCAAGTCATTTCAGATCTTCTAGATCTACCCTTCACAGGGTCCCTGAGTGTTCGTCTGCACTTCTTGATTTTATTTCCATATATGCGACAACTGCGACAGTCACTTCCAATCAATGAAAGTCATTTCTTTCCTTTCTCTTGCATATTAGGGTTTTATTTCACTTAGAATAATTTATTTACATTTATTCCATATTGTTTTTAGTCTATTTACTACAATGTTTTAGTCCTCCTAATTAGATTAACATTAATACCCTAGTGTCCCCTTTAGGTCACTAGATCATCATTTTTATTAATCACCGATCTATAATAATTTATCTATAAATCAAGCCATTGAAGTGTGAGTGGACATTTAAGTCTGAATAGAAGAATCGGTCAAAGGGGCAAGGGTGAGGGGAGAATCTCACTCGCCATATCTGTGTTTTTCAAGGCTTTAATATTTTTCACTTTTATCCCCAATTTTTGAATCTTATTTTTATATCTTTGGATAATATTTACCGCTTCTTTTCTTGTTTCAAATGCATGCAATAATATATATTTGTCAAATTAATTTTGACCATCAATTCTTCCTAATATATTTGCTATTCTTTGAGTAGGTATGTTTTAGTTCCCCCTATCGGCGTTTTCGTTGTGCCTTTGAGGTGCGATTACTAGTTTTAGCAACCAATGAAATGTTTTCTTACAAAGGATGTATTAAGTTGTAGGTGTTTAGTGGAGAACAATTAGCAAAATGTATCAAGTGGTCACTAACTTCATTGAAGTATGAAAACATGTACTTTATGGTCACATGTACTTTATGAAAACAACAATAGTAATTATAACCCCAAAATTTGGCCCTTGCCAAAAATTAAATTAAATTTAGAGACAAAAATTCAAACTTTGTTGAGTTATAGTTTGTTGCCTTATACTTTAGATTCATAACTTCACCTTAGAGTCATAACTTTCTAAGGTGAGCTAGGCACCTTAAGTTTAGTCATTTTGATTAGCAAGTGAGATTAATTGCCTAGTTGATATGGACTTATTATGTTATGACCCAATTTAAATTAGTAAGAAGTTTTATGTAACCATAAAACTAAATACAAAAACTTTTCTATTGCCAAATTCCTTGTCCTATTACAAAATGTCTACAAATTAGATATATAAAAGAAGGAATTTATAATTTTTGGAATTTAATAAAACATTGGTATGATTCTACAAGCTTGTTTAATTTAAAGAACATTAAGAATAATCTTATTTCATCTCTCGTTTTCATAAGCTTGAGTGTTGTAAGTAATTTTGTATCACCTCTCATCATTATTATATTACAATTAACTCGCGCCATCTCTCATTATTATTATTATTATTATATAATATCAAAAATAACTCATTTTATATGTCATTATTCTTATTTTATATATTACAATTAGTCCATCTTATCTACTACAATCATTGTTGTAAATTTTGATGAGTTCAAGTTTAGTAAAAAAATTTAACTCACTTTCCAATTCCAACCACATTAAATTTATATTAATTAATTTAATCTTTAATAAATATTCTATGGGTGAAGTCATTATTTCAATCTAATGATGATTCTTTATATAAGCCATAAAATTTGACTCGAGTTTCATATCTTCTCATTAGTAATCCCATCATCTTCTTCCTTCATCATCGTAATAGTGTATAATGTGAGATTTGGTAGAAACAATCTAAAAGTTTTTCCTTTCTTACACTTTCCAAAGCCAACCACATTAGAAAACGAAATTATAGTGAATAAATTAATTCAATCTAGAGGTTCCTTATGGAATCCATAAATGTAGGCTTATGTTGTAGGTCTTTTCATATATTATTTTTATACAAAGTTATGTTTACGTGTTTAGAGTGGTGGTGCTACAAAATATAGATGCTCATAATGAGGCGGATACCTAGGCGGAGGAGGCAATTTTCATGTTGGCCATCATTTTAAACAAGGATTAGATGCTTTATGTACTGCAAAATTGTGTTGGCAGTGTGCCCCTCTAAGTGTGGGGGAACGAGCTCAAGGTCACCAACCCAAGACAAAGTTGCCCCTTTAAAGAAAGTTGTGTTGTGTTTTCCCATAAAAGTTATTCTCGTTTCCATTATTCACCTTTGGGTGGCTAAAATCTTCCATCAATTACAACAAATTCTCCATCTACATTATCCCATGGATTTGTTTGTGGTCCTCAAGTTGTCTTGTAAGATAACATCTTTGATTCATGCTTTCTCTTGTTATCCTCTTTTACGTGTTTCTATTAGTACTAGGGAAGAATATATATATATATAAGAATATATATATATATATATATATATATATATATATATATATATATATATAGCTTGTATTAAACATTATTTTCACACACATGTTTTCTTTTTGAATCTTTTTACATGTCTGCTACGTTCCGATCTATATGGAGGTGATGGCGGTGGCGGCACTAGTGATTTTGGTAATGACAGGGGCAGGGCACATGAGGTATTTTATGATGGTGTTATAGTTGGTGCTTATGAGAGTTTATACTAATCTTGGTTGGGGATAGATGGATTCTTGAGTCATTAAAGTTTTTTTGATGATTAATTTGACTAATTGGTGCACATCCTTCCTTGGGATTCGATTTATGTATTCCAATTTGTTTTTGGTTATTGTTAGCCTCTCTTCCTTATGGTAGATATATGTGGGAACTCTCTATCTATTATTAAGTGGAAAACCTTTAGATCCATTGAATGTTGTGATTTAAAGAACAAGTATAAATGGTATGTAAGGTTTTTAAAGTGGGATTTTATCCCTCTCCGAATACTTTTCACCTTTACATTCAAGGATGTTGTCAATTTATAATAATAAATATCTACATATCAAGTTAGTTAAATGCGAGTAGTTGTTTAAGTCTGAATAGAAGAAGCGGGAAAAGTGGGGAGGGGGGTGGAGGTGGGAGAATCCCACTTGCCATATCTATGATTTTTCAAAGGTGTATTATTTTTTTCTTGTCCCTAATTTTTAAAGCTTATTTTTATGGCTTTGGATAATATTTACCACTTATTTTCTTGTTTTTAATACATGCAATAATATTTATTTTTCATCTTCATTTCAACCATCAATTCTTCATGTTAGATTTACTCTTATATGAGGGGTATGTTTTAGCTTTTCCTATCAACGTTTCCATTATGCCTTTGAGGTGTGATTGCTAGTTTTAGCGACCAACCGAAATATTTTCTTGCAAGTGATTTATTAAGTTGTAGGTGTTTAGTGGAGAGCAATTGGGAAAATGTAGCAAGTGGTCACTAACTTCATTTAAGTTTGAGAACATGGTCACTCTCTTTCGAAACTATGTGCATATTGAATGTTGAATGAGGGAATCAAAACACTATAATATTGTAAGCTTCAACAACAATAGTAATTATAACCTTGAAATTTGGCCCTTGCAAAAATAAAATATAATTTAGAGAAAAAACATAAGAAAAGACAAAAATTGAAACTTGGTTGAGTTATAGTTTATTGTCTTATAGTTTAGAGCCATAGCTTCACCTTAGAGTCTGTTGGTGCTCGTTTTGATCTTGCACCTTGTTCTCAAATGTGCCTCCAAAAAAATTCTATCTAGCTTGCCAAAACTCTGTGATATGTGAAAAAGCTGTATACCTGTGAAAATAGTCAATGTTGAACTGAGAAAAGTAATCAGAACTATGCATGAAATCGGATGTATGATGTCCTCCCCAATCCAAGGAACCGTCATTATGTCTACACAAAGTAAATTTCTTATGAACCTTGAAAACTAATCGTGTAAATCCCTTGCCATTTTTTCTATGTGTTATTCTTTTAATTCCTTATGCAAAATACATTTCCTTCCCCACACAATATCCGATAAACGTGGTGTGTTTTGATTGGTTTCACATTATCGGGCCTTGTATGAACATTTGTAGAACTATATAAATGTGTAATGTGTGAAAGAACTCCCGAGGCCCGATGGAGGAATATTCGTGGTACAAGGTATAAAGCACAAATATACTCCTGCTCCCCAAAGAGAACACGTGTAAAAAGGTTATTGGAGCATGGGAGCGGGCATCTTATTCAATTTTGCATTTTAATCCCAATGAAGTGCAAAGTACAATCACAAGTCCGAAACCCGACTTGGGACACGTGTCTCTTCTCGAGTAAAGTCAACATCAGGTAAGTGGGTCAACATTGCATCTTTGCACCCCTTCGAAACATGAGCAAAGGTGCAAGAAAAATCCCAAGCCCCGTTTGTCTTCAGATAAAAACACATGGACAATCCACATTTAAAAAGGGGAAGGTAAATCTGACGGTTGAGGTTTAAAGCATTTAAGTATTTCATCATTAATGTAGTTTGCACTGAATTAAGGCGGGGTTTTTAAAATTATTTTCAAATCTTCACATTTGTATATTAAGGATTGGAAAGCCCTAGCTCTACAAATTTGTGCTACAAAGAATAGAGATCAATCGAGAAGAATATATTTGAATATGGGAATATGAAATTGTGGGTGCAAAGTGGAAACTCGAGAATCATGAAGAACGGGTAAGTTTTCATATATTGGAACATAACATTCATGTTTTCCTATTAATCAATTATACAATCCACGAAGTTTCGGGAAAATAAGTTAAATAGTAATATACAAAATGAAGACCATGGAATCAGGAACTCATGTAACTTCTAGTATCTCTAGTGATTTGGATAAAATAACAGACACAAATTTGATAAATGCTAACTTGGTTGATTTTCTGCGACGACACCATGCTCCTGATAGAAGTGAATTCATGGCATCCATTGATGCCATCCAAATTTCCTAGCCATTGGCTTCCTCCCTATGTGAATTGTCCGTAACTAGTAAGGCTCGTGTGGAAAATTACGATCCGGAAAAGAGGGAAGTTTTAGATGGAAGTGGTGAGAGAGTGTTAACCTTAACACCAAAAGCATTTAGACTAATGTTAGGGCTACCAAGAGTTGAGAAACCAATAACCATTGATGTAGAATCATCCTTAAGTGATTATGAAGCCAAACAGAGTGATTATGCCAAGCTTATGAATACTAAATGGTTGCTGACAAACAAAAGATCTGCCAAAAGAATCCCTAAGAAATTGCTCAAGTCACATTTTGTGGAAGAAGTTGAGGATATAATTGTGTTGTTAAGTAGAATTTTTGGTATGGATATAGCCTATGTATTCCAGAATGGATGTGTCCATATATATGGGTCATTTTGGAAGATAAAGGAAGAATTTCTTTGGGAAAACTTCATAGCCACATCAATCCACACCCAGCTCCTTGAGATGGCCACAAAAATTAGGATGGGCATCACTTACAATATTGAGTTTTATATGATGTCATACTTAATTTACAATATTGCAAGCCACAAGCTTTTTCCTAGCCTCCCACAAAAGGAAAACTTCAAAGATCACAGGGTATATGATGTTTATCCCCAGCTAAACCTGACCAATTGGAAAGGAAATGTGAGATAGATAAATGATGCATTTTTTACACCTGTAATATGTCTTTTCAAACCAAAATGGGAGCAATACAGGATTTCTACTGAAGCTAAGAGTGTAATAAAAGAATTTTTTTTTATGATTAAATTTTTTTGACCAGAGCTATGAACCGAGGGTTAATAGAACGCCACCCATTACAATAGATATATGCTATTAAGATCCAACACCGAACAAATCCGAGAAAATTGACGGCTCACCCTCAACTAAGACCGCCACACCCCTCACACATTACCCCCAAACTAGGCTCTCCCTCAACTAAGACAACCACCATGCCCCTCACACATTACCACCTCGAACGGGGATCATGCATGAGGGGCGGAAGAAGCAAATAGCAACCCGTGAGCCACCGATAGACCAATTTGGAGAAAGAAATACCCTTTGCGTCTTGGACGCTACTAAACAGATAAATCCCATGATAACAAAACTAATCCAAGCAAACAACCCCGACACCAACAACCAACAATGCCACTCACAAAGCCCAACACGATGGAGGAAAACCCCCACCCACTTGTAGCCTCGAAGCAAAAAAATAATGACATTAACCATGAACAACCCACCACCAAAAAAAATCCCATGCCACCACTTGAAATCAAGCGCTTAGATGGTAAGGAAAACAACCCGCTCGCACCCGGGAGAGCTTTCCACTCTATAACCACAAACACCCATGAAAACCAAAACCCATCAAACCTTAATCTCCCATTCATGAGCTATGGAAGCATCAAGCCAAAAGTAAAACCACTAAGGACAATTATTTCTTCCCGATTCGACACTTAGGAAACCAGGATGGTCGATCCTAAACAAGAATAAAAATGAAAGCAAAACAATCCCCACTAGATAGAAAACCGGATCCAACACGAAGCCCTTCAACCTAACCGCCGTCATCCCCCTCCAAAAAAATAAACCATTTGAGATCAATTCGATAGATGGGAAGGTCGGTCCCCATAACAGATTACTCCTTAATGGGAAAAAAACCCCCACCGATTCGACCCACTACCCAAATCAGTTTTGAATTGCTCAGGAACCCCATCAAGTTATAGATCTGAAAAACCAAGATAGGAGGAAGATTTGGAGCTTGATGTTTCTCCAACTCCGTAACCGAGCCTCCACCCCTGGTAGAACCCTAGAAACCTATGAAGCCCCTTCAAGCTAGGGCACAACATCCAACACATCTAGCCAATGATGTAAACATGAATAAAACTTAATGAAAGTTGACACTAAATCCCTGATTGGAAAAGGAGAAATCAAGATAGGGCCATAATCTCTCCCGAGAGCCGCCAAGAAGGCTTTCACATACCAACTAAGAAGGAACCCCGCATTCATTGAGATTACTCAAAAATCCTAGCAGTCAAGCTCTCCTCGAGTGGGCCAGAGTGAATCGAAAACCCTTCATGCAACACTCTGCCGGAAAGAGCTGATATATTCCAACTTAACCACCTCAATTAACATCTTCACCCACTCCCACCTCTCTGCTCCATTCCCCATGAAGCCCTCAAGGCTTGTTCGAAACAAAACCCTAGTGCCTCCATCCTCGCTCAACACCAAAACATTAATGTTAAAATTCCTAACAAGTGGATCAACACTTCCCTATTGGAGAAGTGATTATTATTCAATATGTTTGTTATTTTATTCAATATATGTTTTTACTTATATTAGAGTAAGTGGATTTAATGGACACCCATGCAAATTGCCCAGATACTTGGATGATAAATGGGCCCTTTGTGAACTTTCAAGGAAGTTGGCACCAATGCACAAATTGATTGCAGAAAGCACAAGACCAACATCAAACTTCCTATCAAAATTGGGAGATACTCATGCCCCTCAATTACAAAAGTTGGGCTATTAGAAGAAGAGATGGAAAGATTCAAGATGGAAAGATTTGAGCCTAGATCAAAGTATGATATCAAGTGGGTTGTAGGTTCAGTCTTAGGGAGATCATATGAGCATGAGCCTCACTTTGAAGATTATTAGATGAATTGCAGAGATGAAGAGGAGGTAAGGCTTAGAGATTTCTCTAGAATGACCCTTAGGCAAGTTATTGATTTCAAGATTGCATTTATAACTCGTGGGATTGACAGAGAGGACAAACAAATAATGAGTCAATATTATAATGACAATAATATTGAGTCACAACCAATTAAACCCATAGTCTGGGATAAGGTGGAATCAGATAGCCCACATAAAATAATAGCGGATGTAATGAGAAGAACACTGACTTGGCTGCAAAGAAAGGGTATGGACTTGTCCATCCAAAATACAAAAGTGTTGAATGAATTCATAGATTTGAAAATCTTGGAGGAATATCTTCCTCCTTTGAAGGAGGGAGTTGATAAGATGGATCCATTGAATGGAAAGGCTCCTCAAGTGCCAACCAGAAAACCAACTTCAAGGATTATTGATGAGTGGACTACTGCCACTAGCAAGACTGGCACTTCTATGTCGGTTTTGACCCAAAAGGATGAAGGGATATTCATGAAGAAATGCAAGATGCCCCCATCACTCAAGAAATACCATTACAGACCAAAGGGGTAGGTGTATCTAAACCCAGAACTCCATCAAGAAACTCTGCTGGATCATCTAGTACTAGGAAAAAGGATGAGAGGGTTTTTGGAAAACATTGATCCACAACTCAAAGTGCAAAGTGCCAAGGAAAAAGAAGGACCTAATTTCAAGTATTTTGAAAGAGTTGCTAAAAGGGGTAAAGTGATACCACCCTTGGTGAGAGACACTGGTGTTTCGATATGGAAGGTGTTCCTACCCCAAAGAAACATAAAAGCAAGGAACCAGAAGTAATTGATCCAGCCCATTAATCGAGGCCCATGAAAACTTTGTTGCAACATTGGCAGAACAAGATTTGGTACCACAGTTCCAAGCAAGTATTCTTATTTCTTCACTAGAACCACAAGAAGTTACAAATTCAACTTTATTTCCCACAGGGATAGTGGTAGATTTGATCAAGGAAGGAATGATTCATAGTGTCCCCATGTATAATCATCCCAGTGGCACCATAACAAATCAAGAACAGAAAGAGTTGGGTGTTATTTAATCGAAGAGAAAGATGTGGCCAAGAACAATCAACCACAAGAGAAAATGAAAGAACCAATTGAAGTGGTAGATATATATGCATTTGAAGAAATACCTACACTTGAAATTACTAATGTAACAGTTGAAATGCATACGGTAGGGGATAAAAGTGTTCCTCGGGAAGAAGTACAGATTGAGGAAACTTCCCAACCATCAAATGTTGAATCAAAGGTTCATATTCAAAGTGTTCAGACTGAGGGTACAATACCTTCAAGGGAAGAAGAATCAATGAATCAAAGGCTTGTAAGTGAACCATCTACAAAAGATATTGTCTCTATTAGAAGTCAACCTCAGATAGAATCATAAATTGCAAAGGGTGATGAATTACCTCAAAATGTAGACCTGCTAAAGAGGTTATGATGGAGACTACAGAAGAGGATACTAAACCAGATTGAAATCAATGATAAGGAGGATGTACCAATTAATGACAAAGATCATAAATCAGTCATTAGGTCCTAACCCATAGAACAACAAGAGGAATAACTAGTAAGACAAAAGGTCACTAGTGTACAATCCCAAGAGGGCCTTTCCACGAACATCAACTTTTGAAGGAGGTAGATAGTATAGAGAATAAGGAATCACCCAAGGCTGCAAGTCCAGTCAAGGAAGTTCCAAAAGAAACTACAGAGATGACTACCACTCTAGTGGAAAGCAGAGATAAGGAAGAAACACCAGTTGATGATAAGATTCAAGAAACAGTTAGTCAATCCCAAACTAAGGGAGAGGAGAAAGAGTAGTAGCGGAGGTAATTCACTCGAATGATGAATCCAAAAGGAAAACAATAGAAGTTGAAAAACCACATATAGAGTTGTCAATATTGCAAGAACCTCAAGATGCATCCAAACAATTGGTAGTTTTCTTTGAAACTCCAAACCCACATCACAAGGAGAAAGTGTGGGAAATACTCTCACAACTAGGTGGTTAGGAGCACTCCTTCCAAGGAAGGAGAAGGAGATAATTTAGGAGGAAACAATGGACATAAGAAGTATTGTATTCTCAAAGCCTACAAGAGCTCCTAAGAAGGCCATAATCCTAACTAAAACTCATGTAGATCAACAAGGATTCGAGGACTTTGGAAATAGCCACTCCATAGGGTGATAAATTAAAAGGTGAAATTACATTGAATGATTATACAATCACACATATCCCACCGGAAAACCTACTAGGGAGATCTTAAAGAAGGATGGTACGGTGGCTGTTTGGGGTCTGCTACAAAAAAATTGATGAGGAAAAGGTAACCAAGAAGCAGCTAAAGGAAAAAATCAAAACATTGTCCTCATATGTACAAAAATGGATACAACCTATGGATGAAGGGCAGGAAGTAACTACTACCATCACCCCAAAGGTCCTAAGTAAAGTTGAGAAATCTAGGGAAAAGGTTAATGTTGTGGATAAGTGGAAAGAAGAGTTGTCCAAAAAGGGAAACAAAATTATAGAAGACACAGTAAAGTGTTATGACCAATTGACTGAAAGAGTTAATGAAACAAAGGACCTACAAGAGAAGTGTGAAGATGAATTGCACTATTGGGAAGGAATTCTTCCCAAAATTGAGACACTAAATCAGCTAGATGATCAATTGATGGAAGAAGAGGGAATTATTTTACCTCAAGAAAGAGGAGTACAACACAAGTATGAAGGCTCCATCAGGCTTAGAATGAAAACCCTGAATCAGTTAATGAGAAAATGATTGAGGAAAGATACAAGATAGCAATATGCATCGATTATATAGACAATAAGCTAGGGAAGATGATGTCGATGAGGATAGATTTACCTGTGGAAATTTAACTTAATGTAGTATTTTGATCAATGTATCTCTGAGGAACCATTCACTCATGAAACTATTTAGAGGTTTGTTAGTGTGGAGCACATGATGGCCAAACTATCAAAGAATATCAAGAAGAGTAAAACTATAATGTGGGAATTTGATCAGATGATGAAAGGACAAGACTTGATATTCGAATACCATGTCGGTCCCAATGAAGATCACATCCTCCATATATTCCACAGATTTGACACATATTTTGAAAGGATATCTAAAGTACATAAGGATGATGATAAAGAACTTGGAGTTGGTCCCAGTGTGCTTGAACAAGTTTAAGGCTTGTTCCCTCAAAACTCTCTTTTCTTCATTATGTTTATCTTCATTTTTGAAGTTGTATATTCTTTAAGATTTGCAAATTCCAAACATGTATGTAGTATGATGTACTACAATATGATTTCATTTAGTTTTGATAAGAATTTAAATCCATTTCAAACATGAAACACATTGTAATATTTTTGAGTCCTTTGTACTTATGAGAAAATCAAAATGGGGATTCTATAGGGGCCCAACCCAGAACTATTTACATACATTTTTGATATCATGACAAAAAAGAAAGATACATTGTCATTTTGTAACTATAAAATCCTCCTTGAAATGAGGAATTCAATTCAAAAGCATATTCTCGCCTTAAAAACAAATGCTTGACAAATTTTGAACAAACAAAATATTTCCTGCCAAATCACGATACATATTCAAAACTATGAGCTCAGTAATACTTTCCCTAGGGTTTCCCAAGATTTGAATCAATTCTAATTTCTTATCATAAGAATAAACCCATTCCAAAATATTTAGGCCACCCTTTAGATAAGCCTTTTTTCCTGTAGCTTTTGAGGTTGAAAGCATCAAAGAAATACTTGTAGGAGTTGAAGGAGTAGTTGTGGCAAGTCCTAGAATTGGTTGGCCTAGGTGCTTTGAGTTGGATTCACCTCTCCTACACTTTCTCTGAAAAGATGGTGATGCTCCATAATCCTTTACGAAAAGGCTTTGATGGTTTGTTCTCCAGAAGAGAGACACGCTGCTCAAGTTCATTCATTCTGCAGAAAAGTGAGGACATGTTATCCACAAAAGCCTCCTCATGAAAAATGAATGCATCCGTGAGAATTTATTTCTCAGATAATTCCTCATTGAAAAAGAGAGGATATTCTTCATCGATCGTGGTATTATATATGGTAGGCCTAAATCAAAGTTAGAACATTTTCAGTTGTTCGGGAGTTTTCGATCTTCCAATCAAGCAGATAAAAATACATGACTTGAAAGGCGGAAAAAATTGGGTTTATCTTAATCAACCTCTGAATCAATATCACTCTAACAACATGAGATGTTAAGGGCCCATCACATTCTTCCTGGTCTACAATATCAAAAACATTCTCACGAATGCTTCATCAGGACCAGATAAGTCAAAAATTGAATGCAAAGTATCAGATGAAAGCTCTTTCAGACTAGCTGCCAACTCTACCTCTCCCATTTAACAAAAAGAAATCTGTACCAAGTCCTTGACGCTTAAGATTGAAGAAAAGATATGAGCTTATGAAGAAAATAGTGAGAATTTATAGAAGAAAAGGAGTCTGGGAGTAGCTACACAGGAAATCATATCTGAGTTAAATGCTAGATTGCTTTTGATACTCACACAAGATGATGAAGGTGAAATGGATTGGCGCTAATCAAAAGGGGTCATTTGGCTTGATGTAACATATCACATAGAAGGACATTCAATATGAAATAAAGTAAAAATGATTGTGTGCATCTCGAAATGGATTCCCAAAAGGATAAAATAGTTAGTGTCAAATCAGGCTACATTAGAAAATCAAAAATAATCATCAAAAGATTCTCAACTTGCTCAAAATGGAAAGAATTAAATTGATGTATAAAATAATGTTAGCAAAGGAGAATGACTACATGGTTCCCCAATCATCATAACAAGACAAGAGGATACAAATCACACCTAGCAATACCTATCCAACGGTTTCTCCACCTGGAAGTGTGGGAAATAAAATGATTCCAAAGGTGTAACAAAAAAATCAAATATTTCCATTTTGAACGTAGTATATCCTTATCTAATTTCTTTCAGTGAAATTTGAGAGAATATTCACTAAACATTTTGGGGGAAAATTAGTCACAAAGAAATACCAATATTGTATAAGTATGAGGGCATGTCCTCATATGAAGAGGGGTTTTTCTTAAGCTTTTGCAAAAAGAAAAATTGAAATATCTTGTTGTGACACTGCACAATTTTCTTGAAGAAATACATTATAAGTTTTTACTCTTTCAATTTTGATGTTGAGATGGTTAATGAAATATGTCTGATTATGAGCTTGGCTTACATATTTTGTTCTTTGTATGTTGAACATCTAGTTAATGAGTTACATTTTCTGTTGCAATTTTGTATTTCTTGCTTCTCTGAATTACACTAGGTCTGTCCTTAGTGATTAAGCTTTGGTTATTTGTTCAATATTGTGTTGTGAGTACTTACTTTACAATATTGAATGCAATTATAAAATCCTTACTGAAATCATTTTGTTGATGGATTTTTGTAAGCTTTTGAGTGAATCTTAAGCGTATGAGATCAGAAGCAAGAAATACTTCATTGAAATATTTGCATAAGCCTTTGTGTTAAGTATTTTAAAGGTTGTGTGGAACCTTTTCACTAATTGAGTATCAATGAATGCAAATCTTCCTTTAAATTGAAATTGTGATTAATTGATGAAGTGTTTTTCCTCGTCCAAGATGTTGTATTGTTTAAGTGAGTACTTTGCAAGCAGTGTCATTAGGAGATCCATTGTCATACAATCCCCCACCTCTAAAATTACATACATCTAGTTTTTATCACACAATATAGATCTTTAGTTAGTCATTCTGTTGTTTTGATTTTATAAATATAAATAGAAGGAACCTTTAATTCCAAGTTCTTTTATTAGAAAAATGCAACAACAATGCAACTTATCTGTCTAGAGTAACCTGAGTCCAGTTGGATTGACATATGCACCATTTAGTGTGACAACTTGTGAGAGTTAAATGTTGTATTCATTGGCCATGATCATCCAGGACTAACCTATGTACTTTGAGGGAATTAAGAAAACAAGACTCCATTCACCCCTCTACATTTTCGGTTACAAAGCATATCCTCTCACCCTGGTCATAGGCAGGACCAAAAGTAGCAAGGTTGGCCATTCCTTTTTGTACATGTCACCCGACCCCTCCAAATCCCGATCTCAATAATTTTTCTAGACATCTTTCCCCACTACAAACGACATAAATTTCTAAGTCTATCATTCTTAAAACACCCCACTTTACTTGTTGACACTGCCTAGCCCCAACAAGGTGTAAGATCGGTACCAACAGAGTCATAACTTTCTAAGTTAAGATAGGCATCTTTAGTCCTTTTGATTAGTAAGCGGATTAACCTGCCTAATTGGCGTGGACTTATTATGTTACGATCCAATTTAAACTAGTATGAGGTTTAATGTAACCATAAAACTAAATATACAAACTTTTTCTATTGCCAAATTCCTTATCCCATTAAAAATGTCTACAAATTCAATTTCTAAAAGAAATATATAAGTTATGGATTTTAATAAAACATTGGTATAATTCTACAAGCTAATGTAATTTAAAGAACATTAAGATTAATCTCATTTCATCTCCCATTATCATAAAATTTGAGTGTCGTAAGTAATTTTGTATCACCTCTCATTATTATTATTTAATATATATTACAAATAAGTCATCTCTCATTATCTTTATTTTATATATTACAAATAATCCATCTCATCTACTATGATTATTGATGTGAATTTTGATGGGTTAATTTTAATAAGAAAACACTAATACAAATAATCCATCTCATCTACTACGATCATTGATGAGAATTTTGATCAAAACACTATAATAGTGTAAGCTTCAACAAAAATATTTGTTATAACACCAAAATTGCTCTTGCAAAATCAAAATATAATTTGGAGACAAAACAAAACAAAAGATGAAAATTGAAACTTTGTGGAGTTATAGTTTGTTGTCTTATACTTTAGAGTCATAACTTCACCTTAGAGTCATAAATTTCTAAGGTAAGCCGGGCACCTTTAGTCATTATGATTAGTAAGTGGGATTAATTGCCTAATTGGCATGGACTTATTATGTTACGATCCAATTTAAATTAGTATGAGGTTTTATGTAACCATAAAACTAAATACAAAAACTTTTCGATTACCAAATTCCTTGTCATATTAAAAATGTCTATAAATTCAATTTCTAAAAGGAATTTATAATTTATGAAATTTAATAAAATATTTATATAATTCTACAAACAAATGTAATTTTAAGAACATTGAGAGTAATCTCATTTCATCTCCCATTATCATAAAATTTGAGTGTCGTAAGTAAATTTTGTATCACCTTCCATTATTATTATTTTATATCACAAATAACTCATGTCATCTTTCATTATTATTATATAATATATATTACAAATAACTTGTCTCTCACTCTTCGCTCGCTTCTCGACCTTCTCTTATGGCCGACTAGCTCTTGGGGCTTGGGTTTGAGCTTTAGCTTCCGGTCTCTATGGTTGGCCTTAATGGCATTCTCCTAGAGGTTGTTGAAATTCGATTGTTCGTATCAATGATGCGGATGTGGACTCTTCGATCACCATTCTTTCGGAGGGTGCCCTAATTTGCAAGTTCATTGGCTTCTGGCCTAAGGCGCAGGATCTTTTCAATTGGTTGCATAAGTCTTGGAAAATCTCCTCTCGGAGCTAGATTAAGCTCCTTCCATAAGGCTTCTTCCAAGTCTTATTCGACAATTCTACTGATCACGATGAAATATTTAGATCTGGACCCTGGTTCATGGGAAGAGCTGGTCTCTTCATGAAACCTTGGGTCAAAAACTTCAACCCTAATTCGGAAACCCTAATAAAAGTTCTGGTTTGGATCCGCCTATATGGCCTCCCTACTGAACTTTGGTGTGAAAGAACCTTTGAGTAGGTGGGAAACACGATGGGGGAATTCATTTGCACTACAAAACCAACGGAAATTGGGGTCCTTGCGGTGTATGTTAGGATCTATGTTAACTGGATATAACAAAACCCTTATCTAGTGTCATATGTCTCTAATCGGAAACCAAGAAATGGAAGCA
Source organism: Taxus wallichiana var. yunnanensis (assembly GCA_018340775.1). Taxonomy (NCBI): domain Eukaryota; kingdom Viridiplantae; phylum Streptophyta; class Pinopsida; order Cupressales; family Taxaceae; genus Taxus; species Taxus wallichiana. Next base: position 767,599,925 of record CM031239.1, on the reverse strand, counting down.
TGATCTGGACTACTAAAATGTATCATTCCATTGTAGGAAATGCCACAAACATGGTCACTTTGTGCGAAAATGCTCGGAAATGAAGAAATCAAATATTCCTGAAGATAATGACTTCTCCAAGCCTATAAAGAAGAAAAACAATAATGCTAAAAATAAATGAAACAAGGCGACTAACCTTGACTTGGCTAGAACCATTGCGGTCCCCACCAAAATGAGTTCAATGTCTTGATTCCCGAGGAATCCTCTCCGAGAAAGAACACCTCGCTCTATTCAAGCAGTTGGTCTAGTTGAGTTGGGTGCTAAAGATGAAGAAATTATGGAATCGAAGAGGAGGAGGGGCATTAGTGAAGAGGGAGATTTCACTCATGATCAACTTGTAAGCTATGAAAAAATACACTACTAACAATGAAGTAAAATACCAATAATCGTACCTCCTCCTTCGCGTTTAGTGAAACCTCGAGAATGGGCTAGGAAACTTGGATTGAGCCCGATTTTGTGATATGTAGGTGCTTTTCTTGAAGACGGAGCAAGACCTTCCCTACAACAACGATCCTCTTACTTTGCGGTAGATGGGAAAAAGGATTATGAGGCTATTTTGGCATTAGGATGAGGCAAAAGGATGTTCTTTGCTCAAAGGATGCAAGAACTTAAATATGGCATGTAAGCTTATTCTCCGTGTCTTTAGAGGGGAGGGGTAAGATTGTATTTATAGCTGAGGGAGTGATTAGCTTAGATTAATTTAAGTAATCATAGTTTGAAAATGTGGGCAAGATTAAGTGAATGGTTTGAAAATGTGGGCAATATTAGGTGAGTGGTTTGAAAATGTGAGCAAGATTAGATGAGTGGGGGCCACGAAGAATGGGTGAGGATTTGAATTATATTTTTAATTCATAAGTGGAGGATTTTAGGTGAGTGGGGACCACGAAGGGTGGGTGAGGATTTGAATTTGAATTTTTAATTCAATAGTGGAAAAACATGGAGAATAATGACATGTGGTGAGGATTGGGTTATTTTTTAGATTTTGAAATGGATAATTAATCAAGTTATATTTGATTAATTCGAAATGTATTTTTGTGGGAAATGAGGAAGGGGAATTAATTGATTTAGAATAGATGTGAAATTGGGGTGTCTACATTTGCCCCTCTTTGGAAGGGTACTATGAAAGTAGTGTCCTTTCAAAGAAAGTAGACGGTATGGGGAAGAATTCAATCTACTTTTTAAAAGGTAGAGTGAATGTTTGTTGGGGAGAATATAAAGTGGTGAGTGACGGATGTCATAAGTATCCTCCAAGACAAAAATGTCCCGAGAAGATGTGATTATGGATAGATGTGGTGATGCCCCTCGAGAGGACTGACGAGAATGGAATATATGACGAACTCTCGAAAAGAAGGAAATGGATTCTATGGAGAAGAAGACGATAATGAAGTGGAAGAGACTGGAATGACCGCACGACGCAAATGGAGAAAGGATTCAATCGACCTTGAATGCTAGGTGTGAGGGTGTGTGGGAAAGAGAAAAGGGAATGGATAGGATTGGGGGTTGATTACGAGAAGAGTAAGGGAGATAGGGGAGGAAAAAAAAGGAATGAAAGAGGTAGAAATAAGAGAGAGGGATGATAGGGGAAGAAGGGAATGATGAAGGACAAACAAGGAAAAATAGGAAAATGACAGAGTAGAGGGTGAAGGGATGAAATGGAGAGATGTGCAAAATGAAGGAAGCAACAGAGACGGTAAAGAGGGATGCGTGGAAGTGAAGTAAATGATAGAGTGAGAAAAGCAAGAAGCGGAAAGGATAAATAAGAAGGAGAAAATGAGGTGGGAGTAGGGGGTGAAATGGAGGAAAATGGAAAGAAGACGAAAGAAGAAGTAGAATGGAGAAAAAAAAATGAGGGCGAGGAAAGTGTGAAAAAGAGGAGAGAAAGGAAGAGAAACAGATACATAATGAATGAAAAGGTAGGGTGGTAGAGAAAAGAGAAGTGGTCGGAAAAACGTGAAAATTAGGGGAGAGGAAAGGAAGATAGAACAAATACAAGGAGAAGATTGAAGGAAGTGTGTCATTGCGAGGAAGACCAAGGCAAAGAATATGGAGCAGACCAGTATAGAGATGCATGTGGAGAGTGCTATGATAAAAAAAAGCAGGACAACGCCGAACAACCGAGGTTATCGATGGGGAAGTAAGGAGGAAACGTGATGGAAAAAGGGGAAGAAGATGATACGGGGAAGGAAAATGAGACGAGGGGTGGGAGAGAGAAGAGGATAACAAAGAAAATGATGTAGAAGGAAGGGAATACGAGAAGGGGGTAATAAGTGGAAAGTGAATGGTATAAGGAATGTTCGAAAGAAGAAAGAAAGGAGGAATGACATCGATTGGAAAAGATGTGGAGATGCATGAAATGAGGATACTAGGATGACGAGAAAATAGAAAAAGGATGTATGATGAAGACAATAAATATATTGAAGAGGGAAAAGAGGAGATGGAGAGATCGGTAAGAAGCGACAAAGAAAGGGTGGGAGTGAGGGAAAAGAATAGGGAGAAAAGAGAATGGGGATAGAAGAGGCAATGCCAATGAGGGGATGTTAGGAAAATCCCTTGACAATGAGTGGTGGGGAAGGGTGAGAGAAAAAATAAAGAAAAGGAGAAAGCGAATGAGGACTGGAAAGGGTAACGCCAACAAAGGGACGTTAGGGAAACCCTTTGACAATGAGTGGTGGGCTTAGAGGAGGGAAGGAATGAAGGGAAACTCTAGAAGGTCCAAGGAGTGAATGAGGTCGTGCGGAATGAGGATTGATGATTTTAGGAAAACCCGTTGACAATTATTAACTCGGGAAGAGAAGATGATGATGAAAGAATGATATAGGAGTGTTAACAATAATGGCGAATGTGTGTGTGGGTAGAAATGTGGGGAATTTGAGAAGATGAAGTGGAAAGAGGGAAGAAGATGAGAGGGATGAGTTGGGACTAAATGAAAGTGAGGAGAGGATGTGGGTGATGAGGATGAACGGGGTGATGATGAAAAACCAAGACATGAAAATAATGGGAAGAAACAATATGAAGGATGATGGATCAAGAAGGAGGAAATGGGGAAAAGAATGTGATTGTAGGCGAGAAGAGATTAGATGTATGGTGTAAGAGGATATGTGGAGAAAGGATAATAGTAGGAGGAAAAAGTGGGTAGTAGGAGATACCGAGGTGGAAGAAGCGATCAACAAAGTGAATGAAGAATGAGGCGGGGAGAAGTTCACGATGACAAGTTAAGTGTAGGGAGGACCACGACATAAGATTTTCATGTGACGGAAGTGGTTAAGTAAGATTGCCATGTGAGCAAAAAGCGGGAGGCGAAAAATGGTCAAGTGAGAAGTGGTGATTGCGAGAATTGAAAAGGAGGTGAAAAGATGTGATAATGGGGAATGCCGAGAAAAAATGAAGGGTGAAGGGTGTGTAGTGATGGGGAAAGGCAAGGAGACGAGATCATCCTTAAGAGGGACTCTTAAGTGAGATCGCCATGCTTAGGTGAGTGGTTAAGTAAGATTGCCAAGCAGAGGAGGGTGATAATGGTGGTAAAAAGGTGTGATGATGGGGAATGAAGAGGAAAGATGGATGGTGAGATTGTAGAGTGATGGGCGAGTGTAAGATGACATGTCATGATTAAGAGAATATCTTAAGTAAGACCATCATACTGCTGGAGAGGTTTCATAGGATCACCCAACCGACAGGGATGATATGCAAAGAGAAAGACAAGATGATATTGGGGACAGGGGTGGAATGGTAGGTTGAAGAAGATGATCGCGATGAGAGGCGGGAGAAATAAGATGGGGAAATATGATGGGATGGGGGAAGGCCATAGGGTAGATCAACCTTAAGTGGAAGTCTTAAGTAAGATTGCCATGCGGCTGGAATGATTAAGTAAGATCGCCAAGCTGAGGAAGAAGAAGGATGATGTTAGAGTTGGTGGGAATAGGGTATGACAAAATGGACTGAAGGGGAACCCTCAAGTGAATTTTCCATACTACGAAAGCGTGTAAGTAGGATGACCAAGCATAAGATGGATTTGGGGAAGGATGAGAAAAGAGTGAGTGAGGTATGCCTGAGTGGTATATGATATGGGATGAGGTGATAATAAGGAAGAAAGGAAACAAAGGAGTGTAACATGAATGGATGAAGGAATATATGTAGTGGAGGGCGGAGAGTGTGAGGGAAATCCTTAATTGGGACACCCGTGTGGTGAGAGTAATGATGCGGGAATGGGAAGTAGAAGAGGTGGAATGGGAAGATGTGTTTGGTGGTGATTGTTGTTTGATGAGAGGGGAGGTGGTGAAGAAGCTTCTACAACGGGAAGATCTTAGGGAGAGGGTAAACCTCCACCGAGGATTCCATATAGAAGGGGTTATTAAGTAAGATTGTCAAGTGGGAAGCAAAAGGGTGAAAGGAAAGAATACAAATGGGTGAGAGGGGACATGAATGGTGAGAAGGGTAATATGGGTATAAGCGGCGGAGGAGTAAAAATGAGGAGTGAGAATGAATGGATCAAATACATGGTGATCATGGTGGGGGAGAAGGAGCTGCTGGATAGTGAATGCTACTTGAGAAAGATCGTCAAGTAGGATTCGCAAACTATGTGATGATCAAGTAGGATTCCCAAACTGGAGAATGCATTAGTATGGGTGAATGGATGGGGTGCAAAAATAAGATGTTGATCATGCATGAAGATACTCACATGACGAAGAGCATCTTAATTTTAATATAGCACATAACGAGATGCATCATGATATAAAAGATCAGGATGACTAGACTGTAATATGCATGATAGCATAGACAAGGGCCATCAAAAAGGTTTGATGCCCAAAGACGATATGTAAATGGAAGAAAGCATGAGACAGAGACCATCGAAAAGTATGATGCCCCAAGAGATGACATGCAATCGAGATAACATAAGAATATTACAGAGAACACCAGTATACATAAAATTAAGATGCCCCTATAATATAGCAAGATGCGAAAGTAGTTAATAATTTATAACTAATAATGCAACACAAGAACCAATAAACATGTCCCTAACGTGTTCCACAATGAGGATTGATCGGATGTGCCCCCAAGCAGGGGCACGAGGACATAGTAAAATATTGGGTCATTGTCCTCAAACAAAGAAGCAATGAGAGACGGATTTGCCCCAAGCGAGGATTCACGCAAGGAGAAGTGGTTTGAATTTGGTAGTCATAAGGTGATTGGATCATTCGTTGGAGATATAGTCCAAAGGTTGAATTGTGTTGTTATTTTAAAGTTTTTACGATTTTGTGGAGTTTACAATATTTTTATTTTTGTTTATTATATATATATATATATATATATATATATATATATTTATTTATTTTATTTATTTTCTAATGTTTTTAGATTTTTGACGATTTTTTAAATGTTTTTGACTTTTTGATGATTTTTAAATGTTTTTGGATTTTTGACGATTCTATGTAATGTTTTTAGATTTTTGACGAGTTCTAATTTTTTTTAGATTTTGGACGATGGTTTCTAATGTTTTTATATTTTTGAGTTCTAATTTTTTTGTTGGATTTTGGATGATTGTTTCTAATGTTTTGGGTTTCGACAATTTTCAAATGTTTTTAGATTTTTATATTTTTACACTTCGTTTTAGATTTTTGACGATTTTCAAATGTTTTTGGATTTTGGATTTTACAATATTTTTAAATTTTTGACGATTTTCAAATGTTTTTGGATTTTTACATTGTGATTGATAATTTATGGACCAGTGCGAGACTTATTTTTAAGAGGCGATAAACATAGATATTATCTATATGTACCGTGTTCCGTGTTGTAACTTATGCTTAGAATAACACAAAATCTCTTTCCATTGGCAGGATATGGTGGTGATGATATGATGAAAAGAATTCCAACTCCATTCTTGACTCCACACAACTAGTAAGATGTGTGAGCTCATCACCAAGAATCAAGAAGGACGCAGGAGGTAGATAATGAATATAGAGACAAATGCTAACAACAATCCCTTTGAGAAATTGTGACTCCATTCTTCATAACGGTACTAAACCAGTTTCAAAAATGGATTTCACTTTATGAGTCACGTCTTTAGACTTAGACAGGTTATGTGGCTTTCTGATTGGTAAGATATGAGGTTAAGGGATAGTTCTCTCTTCACTTAGGCATCTAAATTACATGTTTGGGGATTCTATAATTTGTAAGCACTACAAGATTTTGTATTTTTGAAATGACTCCCTATGCCTTGCCCCATGCTACTAGTGAGAAGCGGGGCTCATCACCGAAGGTAAAATATAAAGCGAGTGAATTCCCTTTTTGTCTTTTTTCGAATATTTTGCAATGTTTTTATGCTTGTATGAGAATGACCCTCTACGCTTTGCCCCATGCCACTTGTAAGAGGCAAGGGTTTATCATCAAGACAAGACGTAAACGAGTAAGGGCACCTTCCTCCATTCCCGATCTCACACTACCAAGAAGAAGTGTGGGCTCAACACCAAAGACTATGAAGGACGAAAGATGTGACAATGAATTATTCATAAATTATTGAATTGATGGATTTTTTTACAATAGTGCTTTCTATTTGGGAAGAAACGTCACCCCCAATCTCACCCCACCACGACTAGTAGGGCGAGGTTCAACACCGAAGACCGAGATGGACGACCAAACGAACTAGGTAACGAAGTTTAGAGCTTTGTTATGAAAGAGAGAATGTCTTTGAAAGGAATATATTACCATCAGTAAGCTTCTAGGTATGACCATAGAGGAAAGCGGCGAGAAAATGAAAGAAGTATGACACTCACAAACTTTATAGGATTTATACTAGCACTTGTCTCATGATGATAAATATGAAGATGCGATTTTGATAAAGAAAATATCGCAATGAAAATGAATAAATTTAAATTATTTGGAGATAAGAAAGACAAAAGGAACAATGTACACGTTGTATCCTGGAATAGTGAACATCTCAAGGATAAAATTTCTTTGAATGGAATGCATTTATGGGTTTTTCAAGGACTTTGCCTATGTCAATGGCCAATTTATAAGCTCCAAACCCAAAATTATCTATGATTTCGTTGGGCTCAAATTTGTCTTGTTTGTCTCGTTCTTTGGGTGTGTTCTTTTGATTTTCTTTGAGAATGAAATGATTGACCTTAAATTTTCTAGGTTTGAATTTTTTATGGTAGCTATGCCGTAGCCGATTTTGATATACTTGAAGATGATCTAGGGCATTAAGTCATTTTTCATCAAGAAGCTCGAGTTCATTAAGGCGTGACTGTTGATAATAATCTTTATTGATTACATCTTTGAAGGATATTATGAAGGATGAAAATTCAACCTTGACATGTAAAATAGCTTCCCAACCATAAATAAAGTAGAAGGGAGTGGCTCCAATAGGTGTGTGATAAGATGTGCAAGCCCAAAGAGTGGGATAGATTTGGTTAAGCCAATAGCTTCCATGTGTGTTGACAATGATGGTTTGTATTATTTGGTTTGTTGCTTCTGTTTGTCCATTAATTGATTGATTTGAGGATAGATTCACGATTAAAGATGGAAAAGGTGGCATAAAGATATTCCTGGGTATACGTACCTCGTAGAATGTATGCACATAGAAGTCTTGATAGGTGAGAATCATTAGTGATGAGATGCCTGCAAGATCGATCGTTGAAAGCATGATGGACATGACAGGTTGCATTGTTGCAAGTGTCCAAACTTGATGTGGTTGTGTTTTGACAACAAGGCTAGAGATGTTAGGCATAAGAGCCAATATTGGAATAATAGAATCAAACTTAATGGTACCTATTGATGGAACCTCTTCTGTAGTGTCTACAGTAATATCAAGGTTTAAAAGGGAGTCTTGAAACGAGGTCAAGGTCTCATTAGATGTTGGAAGAATGTGGTTGCCCAAAACAGGTTCAATATATGTTTGGGTTAAAAGAGAGTCTTGAAATAAGTTCAAGTGCTCAGTAGATGTTGGAAGAATGTTGTTGTCCAAAACAGGTTCAATGTATGTTTGAACTAATGGAAGGAAATTTGAAGAAGATATGGATTGGTTTGGAATTAGAGAGGCTTGACTTTCATCATGATCTCGTGGAATTTCGGTATATATAGGAGTTTTGACAATGATCGCTCTTCTTCATGGAAATTTGTGGTATTGGATGTGTTGTTGGTTGCGAAGAGCGTTGTCATCAAGTTCTACAGAGATGATGTCATCATCAATTAAGTCTTGGGCGTAATTCTTAAATCGCAGCATTTATCTATGTGATGACCATCAATCTGAATGAAAGTCACAATATGTGTTAGGTTTGTACCAACAGGGCTTAGCTTCCCCTTTGTGAAAGGGTTTTATAATTGGATATCTTATCGGTTTAGCCTTTTTTAGTTGATGAAAAACACTAGAGAGACTTTCTCGAGGGGGTAAACCGACATTGGACTTTACGTGAACCGATTTCTTCATGAGGTTGTATGATTGGCTTTTTGGGTGATCGCTCACCGATTTGGTAGCCATATGAGAGAGTTGTGTTGTCATCTTATTAATTTGTTCTAATAGCTCATTGCGTGATGTTTTTCGTGAATTCATCATGTTTGAAAGAGAGGGAAAACGAAGAAAGGTGTAATGAAGAACTCGACCTATTTATTGTGATCTTTGTTTTGGCTCAATCAATTTTTAACAAGGCTATAAGGAGTAAGCTCAAACAAGCTACTTGGGATACAAGTGGGATATAGCTCAAACAAGCTATGATGAATATGTTGATGGGTTTGGCTTAAACAAGCTTAGCAGACGAAAATGTAAGGAGTACACTCAAACAAGGTACTCGATACAAGTGGGATATAGCTCAAACAAGCTATGATGAATATGTTGATTGGTTTGGCTTAAACAAGCTTTGGTTGTTGAGGGGGGAGAGTAACTCAAACAAGTTAATCTCAATATGATTGTGAACTCAAAATGAGCTTTGAAGGGATTTGTGTCGGATGGGATTTTGTTAAACTCGATAGTTGATGAAATAATGAGTGAACTCAAACAAGTCACCCAATGTCATTTTGATATAGCTTGAAACAGGCTATAAAGGATGTTCTGACAATTGATGAGATAAGGAGTGAACGCAAGTCACTCAATATCTATTGGATATAGCTGAAAACAAGCTATGGTGGATTTGTTGTTGGCTGAAGTAGGCTAATGAAATCAGTGTGACGTTTTGATCTTTATTGTGAGATTGCTTGAATGTTTTGCTTGGTATTGAATCGGTCGAGAAATGGTGTTGTGGAACACGAATAGGATTTGAATTTTACAATAAACACATTGATATTAGCCAAGTTTTATGATAAAAACAATACTAAACTATTTTGTTTACAAACAGCAAGTAGTCATGTGTATCAAATTATTTTGGCTAAAGAGGTATATCCTTTGGAAATGATCATTGTTTAATGGAATCATATAAGTATGTCATTGAATGATGGATGCAGACTCTTATTTCGCAAAAAAGATGCGTCCTTCGATATACCATAGTCCTGATATACCTAATTTTGTACGGGGATAGAATTGGTACGGGGAGCCCTTAGAGTACTAGAGGAGACTCACCAATTCTTACTTACCTGTTTCAGAGTGAATCACCACGTCCATAACAGGTTTTGTGAAAAGGTGGAAGGTGATGGAGAGATGAATGTGTATGGTGTCTTTATAACTCCCCGAAGATTTACAAGGACGATGCCCAGGCTTCGTTGTTATAGCTATTTAGGCATGACTCACATGCGCTACATGACAACATTACCTGTAAGTGAAGAGCAGCGGCAAGGTAAATACCGAACGCTGTGATGAGACTAGGTCTGAAAGTGCAATGCAGATGCAAATGCACGTTGGTGCATGGTAGTCAAGTCCACATCACCGATGTAGCTTTAGTGGTGATGAAATCCACCTCGCCCGAGCGTTATTTTTTTTTGTTTCAAAGAATTTTCTTTGAATGGTGGTATTTTTACGGGATTTTGTTGTTTTTGTTTTTATTTTTGTTTTTGACAATATTCCAAAGAACGTGGTTCTTTCCGTTAAAAAAATAAAGTCATTTCGAGTTCGGGAGCAAAAGTTATGGCGTCCTAAGATGGGCTACTGTAGCACTCTGAATAAAAATTTTGAACGTGAGAAAAATGTCCCAGAGCTAGTTTTTTTATTTTTCACTTCGTACTTTACCCGAGAAGCTAAAATTTTGTGTGAGTTAAAAAAGAACAATAAACGAAAAGAAAGAGTTAGATCGCAAAATGATTGACTAAAATAAAAGAAAAAAATGATTAACTTCCTACAAAGCGATTTTTTTAGCAAAAGTAAATAAATAAATGCGTTTTCCTGACCGGTTGTCCCATGATAGTAAAATGATAAACTAATGGCTAGTTCATGTGTTTCTACGGATGACGAGTAAATAACAAAATCAAAGCTGGGAACTAAACACCAAATACAGGGGATCAAAGACAGATGAGCTTCGAGTTTCATTGTTGCTTTATAACTGCGCAGATACACCATAAGACACTACACAACAAAAACACTACCCAAAGCGTGAAGGTTAACCAAAGAAGACCATAAGAAATGCAGAAAATGAAATAATAATGAACAATAATAAACAAAGAATGATAAAACCACTAATTGGGAAATTAGTGGTAACAGATCGAAAATAACCAAAGCAAAAATGTGTAAGCTAGGAAAAATACACTACTAACAAGAGAAGTAAAATACCAATAATCGTACCTCCTCCTTCGCATTCCGTAGCAAACCTCAGAATGGGCTAGGAAACTTGGATTGAGCCCCGATTTTGTGATATGTAGGTACTTTTCTTCACGACGAGCAAGACCTTCCCCGCAACAACGATCCTCTTATTTTGCACTAGATGGGAAAAAGGATTATGAGGCTATTTTGGCATTAGGATGAGGCAAAAGGATGTTCTTTGCTCAAAGGATGCAAAAACTTAGATATGGCATGCAAGCTTATTCTCCGTGTCTTTAGAGGGGAGGGGTAAGATTGTATTTATAACTGAGGAGTGATTAACTTAGATTAATTTAAGTAATCATAGTTTAAAAATGTGGGCAAAATTAAGTGAGTGGTTTGAAAATATGGGCAAGATTAGGTGAGTGGTTTGAAAATGTGAGCAAGATTAGATGAGTGGGGGCCACGAAGAATGGGTGAGGATTTGAATTATATTTTTAATTCATAAGTGGAAGATTTTAGGTGAGTGGGGACCACGAAGGGTGGGTGAGGATTTGAATTTGAATTTTTAATTCAATAGTGGAAAAACATGGAGAATAATGACATGTGGTGAGGATTGGGTTATTTTTTAGATTTTGAAATGGATAATTAATCAAGTTATATTTGATTAATTCAAATGTATTTTTGTGGGAAATGAAGAAGGGGAATTAATTGATTTAGAATAGATGTGAAATTGGCGTGTCTACACAAATTGAAAGACATTCTAAACAACCAAGATCAAAGCAAAATAGAGGAATATGATATTGTCATTAAAGTTGTTAAAATCGGAAAGGCAAACCGGCGCCCTCCCTCTCAAATTCTCGAATCAGGAATCCCAAATCAACATTAGAAAAGGTAGCTGGAAGCAAATCTCGGACATGCTTTTGAAATCTCCTACAATGGACAAAGAAAATAAAATACGAAGGAGTTAACCCTTGAGGAAAAAGGACACAATAAAGAAGGTCCTTCTTTGAAAATAGGTAAGAAAACTCAATCGGGCGGTCACCCACAAAGGTGGGTCTAAACCTTCTCAATGTTAATTCTCTCTTAGAATTTGCATGGGCTCAATGTCTGCACAAAAACAAATATTGTTAAAACAATTAATTAGTGACAAAAACCCAGTTATTCTCCTCTCCAAGAAATGAAGAGGGAGGCTTCTTAGTTCAGCTCTATTTCTCAGAATTTGTGGAAAAATAACAAACATGTCTCTAGGGATGCCATAGGTGCTTTGGGAGGTTTGGTCGTCCTCTGGAACCCTACCAAAGTCTCTGGCCAATTGATCGATGATTATGTCAATTGGCAAACTATTGAATTTCAAGTTTTTGTTCAACCGCTGAACTTCATTTGGTCTAATGTTTATGGAACTCAAAGTAGGGCGACTAAGGAAACTTGTTGGTTATCCTTAAAAAGTCTCAAATCTTTGTACCCTGATTTTCTCTAAATTTTCATAGGAGACATCAATTCAATCATTTCCCCTTTCAGCGATCGGTGGATTGGGCGTCATCACCCAATCTACCTCCAAATTTTCCCAATTTATTGAGGACTGTGAGTTGGTTGACATCTTTCCCAAAATTGGAAATTCACTTGGACGAATAGAAGACTTGGAGGAAACTATGTACTTGAATGCTTGGATAGATTCCTCCTCAGTGAGGAATCGATTCAACAAAGTATTTTGATCATATCCAAAATCTCTTAGGTAACGGACTCGATCATTGACCTCTTCAATTGACAATCTCTCCGTCTGCTTCTCCGAAAAGAAGACCTTTCAAATTTGAACTAATGTGGCTTAAAGATCCTTCTCTGAAATCTCTCATGGTTGAATGGTGGAATACTCATATTAATGGCTCCAAAATGTACAAGCTTGTTGGCAAGCTAAGGAAAGTGAAATTCAAGTTAAAAAAATGGAATAAACTCACTTTTGGGAACATCTTTAATAAAAAAGAGATTCAAGCCAAGATTGCTACGGTTGAGAAGGATATCCAAGAGGATGGGTTACATGAAGAACTAAAAGAGGAAGAACAATCTTTAGTCAACTTGTTAAATCGATTCTCCTTCAGGAAGAAATTCACTAGAAGCAACAATCTAGAATAAAATGGCTCAAGGAAGGGGTTCTTCCATAAAACAACCATAACAAGAAGAAATCTAAATAGGATTTCCAGTATCTCTCTCCCCTCGGGAGAAATTGTGTCGACTCCAAAAGAATTGGGGAAGAAGGCTAAAGGTTTTTAAAGATCTCCTTTCTGATTCTAGACTTGAAAAATCTGTGGCCAGACTCCAAATTGTCAATCAAATTCCCAGGCTAATTAATGATGATGAAAATCTTATGCTTATAGCTCCAGTCTCTAAGGAAGAGATTAAATCATTGTTTTTCTTTCAAATCGACAAAGCTTACGCTTGAGGATGGATTTCTTGTTGGCTTCTATCAAGCCTTATGGGATATTGTGGGATTTGATGTGGTCGAAGTTGTTCAAGAATTCTACTCCTCGAAGGATATTCTCAAGCAGCTCAATACCACTTTCATAGCTCTCATTCCTAAGTCGGAAAATTCAAGGTACTTTGATTCCTATAGACCTATTTCCCTTTGTAACGTATCTTACAAAATCATTGCAAAAGTCATGATTAATCGTCTCAAAAGGATCCTTCCCAGGATCATCTCGCCCGAGCAAGGGGGGTTTGTGGTCGAAGGCAAATTCTTGATGGGATCATCAGTTCCCATGAACTCATTCACTCAGCTAAAAGGCAAAACTCTAGGAACATGCTCATATAGCTCGACATGACAAAGGCTTTTGATAGAGCCAATTGGGATTTTATTATGGAAATTCTAGAAAATTTTAGTTTTGCCTCTTCTTGAAGGGATTAGATCTACGCTTACATTAGCTTGCCTAAATTCTCTTTCCTCATTAATTGTGAACCGACTGGTATCTTCACTCCTCAAGGGGTATTCACCAGGGTGACCCTCTTTCTCCTTATCCCTTCATTATTATGGCAAATTCTTTAAGTAGATGGCTTGCACACCTTCGAAATTCGAGAGCTTTGTCTGGTGTGCTTATAGCCAATATTGCTCTTTGAATCACTCACCTCAAGTTTGCAGATGACACTAGTCTTGTCGCGATAGCTTCCATAGAAGAGGCTCAAACTTTCAAGCAAGCTTTAGACCTGTATGAAGCTACCTCAGATCAATTGGTGAATAAAAGAAGATCGAAAATTTTCTTCTTTAACTCTAGCAAAGCCTCTCAAATCATGATATGCAAAATTTTGGATATCAACTCGCAGTTCTCTGCCATGTTCCTATCTGGGCATCCCGATTTTCAAAGGCAGAATCTCCTCGAACCTCTAGAAGTCCACCATTGATAAAATCTTAAGGAAGCTGGATAGTTGGAAAGGTAAGTGGCTCTCCTTTCTTTGGAAAGAATTCCACCGATTTCTTCTTGCACCCAAGCCATTCGATTTACACGATGTCAGTTCTTTTGATGCCCTCTAAAGTTGCGAATTGTATAAAGTCAATCCAAACTAAATTTATGTGGAGTGGAACAAGTGATACTAAGAAGGTCCCTCTTGTTAAATGGGAAAACCTCTTCCTGCCAAAAGCCTAGGGAGGTCTTGGTTTAAATAAATAAACGAATAAAGCGTGCTCTTGGGGCTAAACTTGTTTGGAGACTTTACAAAGAAAAGGACGCCCTCTGGAGTATTATTCTCAAGAGAAAATAATTGGATAATATGAAACGTGAACAGATCTTCAGCACTTAAAACACATTATTAGTTCCCATATCTGGAACTTCATGACTAGGTCTTTGGGAATTATCAAACAGTTGCTAAGATGGAATGTTGGAAAAGGCAGTTTGACTCACTTTTGGACGAATGCTTGGATTCTGAACAAGCCTCTGGCTAATAGCAATCTTAGAAATTTAATGGACTAGTGTAAGAGCAATATTGGTGTCATGGTCATAGATTATTTTAATCCCTCCGAGGATGGGTGGCAGGACTTTCGGATCTTGCCCATGTGGTGGGGACAAGCGAGTGTTCGATGGATCTCCTCTTGCCTTTCCACTTCAACAACAGATGTGATGAGTTGATTTGGATGGGCGCTAAACTGAAACTATAGTGTCGAGAGATGGCTACGTTGTTGCTCGATTGCCAATAGGATTGGTCCTACCTCTCTCCCTTATGAACAAGTTTGGTTTAAACATGGCCTCCCAAAGCTAATGCTTTCCTTTGGATTGCATACTGGGATAAAATTTTGACTCAAAATAATTTGCGAAAAAGAGGCTTTCAAGGACCTTCTTGGTGTGTTCTATGTCTAAAGGCGGAGGAAGACATCAGTCATCTTTTGATTCATTGTGACTTTGTTAGCCAAATTTGGAGACATCTTCTCTACAAATTCAACCTCAACTTTGTCTTGCCTGAATCCCTCAAGGATCTTTTGGCTTGTTGGTTTTGATGCTCACAATCAAAACCTCTTATTCAAATTTGGCAATCTTTCCCCGCTTCTATCTATTGGAATGTTTGGCTTGAAAGAAATCGTAGAATTTTCACTAAGAGAAAAGAGGCTCGAGACATTGTCCTATCCCGAGACTCTCTCTCTTTACTCGGGGAGCTTCTTCATTTTGGCCTCCTAAATCAAGTAAGATTTTCCCTGCTTGACAACATTGTTCTTCTCAATTGGAATAATACGTTGGTTGGCATCCCTAATAAAGGGGTTGGACTCAAAAGCAACAATCACAAAACCTCTTCTTGGGAGGCTCCTAATGGTGAGTATATCAAGCTAAATTTTGATGGGGCTGCCAAGAACAACCTTGGTTGTACTAGGGTTTTATGAGAATTTTTGAAACTTTTCTGTCAGGCCTATCTTGGGCTTCGTTGAAGCCCTCGAGAAATGCTCTAACAATTATGCTTGAGGCCAAAGCTCTTTGGCATGGCCTCTCAATTGTGAAACAAAGAAAGTGGGAGAAAGTCCTTGTCGAAGGTGACTCGCAGGTCATCATTAATGTGGTTCAAAGGTCAGTTCGAAATTGGCAACTTTCTGGAATCGTGAATGATTGTCGTGCTCTCTGTGAGCCCCTCCTGATTTCACACATTTTTCGTACCACCAATAAAGTGGCGGACAAACTAGCTAACATTGGAGTGGATAGAAGCATTAAGAAAGATCCCCAAAGACTCATTATTTTTCAACCCAAAGATTTAATTGATTTAATGGGTGATTTACTTAATCAAGAAAATAGTAAGTGGCAATCGGTGGTGGCTTTGAAAGGACAACCCAGCTGTCCTCGTTAACTCCCCTCACCTCATGATTTTTGGCATGCTGCCAGCTAGTTTCACACGCTCTTCCTTTATGGTATTCACATGCGAGAAGGGTTATAAGGAAATTTAGGGCATTTGGTGGAGTTTGTCTAACATTTCTGCGAAGAAATCTCTGGTATGTTCAGTCCCATGGAGAAAGGTAAGGGGATTATTGGTCCGACTAAGCGCACAAGGTAGAGTGGGGAAAAAAGACTACGAAGAATATTATCAAAGAAATGGATGATCATCTGATCCACCGTTTCTCTCTGGATGATGTGCACTTTTCTTTTTTGGGTCTGGTTAATGATTTGAAATTGCATGAGTTGTTGAATGTTGGTCACCTGCTGGACAAAGGCACTCGAATAACTACAAAAGAGGCCATGGAATTACGCAAAACACTCTCATTGAAGGTGTGGAGGACCCTCGTCTTCTGCGTTGGATGGCTACAAACTTGTTACGTGCCCAACTCTCTGCTAGACTTGGGGAAAACCCGGTGGAAGAAGTAATTCGGGTGATGGGTGACACTAGCCAATCTACTTCTCGACTTGACACCCTGAAGGTTGCGCAAATTATTGGTGTGCAAACTATGCTACTTGGGGCAAGCAATTCCTTTTCTTTACACGAGGATCTTGAGTAAATGGGTTTCGATGTGAGCCTGGCATTGGAGCAGATTTGGACTTTGTCTAAAGCTCAAGCCATGGAAAGTATCAACCAAGGTCGCACGCTGGACTCCATCTGCTTTGTTCTAGGTATACCAGCTAACAAATTTGAAAACTCTCAATTAGAAGAATCACTTGTTACGTTGGTCCTGGAGGAGAAAGCTCGAGCCATAGTGGATCCTGAGGTGGTGATCTCCAGCTCCTCTGAGGAGGATACTTTGTTTTTTATGGGTTTGTCTTTGCTTCGATATAATGTAATTTTGGTATAATGATAGCAACACCAACAAGGTTGCTAAAACCCGTAACTCTAAATTGTTCTCATGTCTTTTTTGTTAAGTATTAATATAATCTAGAGCTACAAGCCCTTTTTTCCCTATCAAAAAGAAATCATCTCTCATTATTTTTATTTTACATATTACATATAATCCATCTCATCTACTACAATTATTAATGTGAATTTTGATAAATTAATTTTGATAATAAAATCTTTACACACTTTCTAATTCCAAACATGTTTAATTCATAATAATTAATTTAATCTTTAATAACTCTAATATGGGAGAAGTTATTTCAATCTAATGATAATTCTTTATAAAAGCCACAAAATCTGATTTGAGTGCTATATCTTTTCATTGCTAATCCCATCCCATTTACCATCATCTTCTCCCTCATCATCATAATCATGTGCAATTTTTGGTAAAAACAATCTAAAAGTTTGTCCTTTCCTACACTTTCCAATTCCAATCATTTTGGAAGGTTCCTTCTAAAATTGATAGCTACTTTAATAACTACATTATAGGGGAAAAATTGGTTCAATCGAAAGGTTCCGTATGGGTCATAAATTTAGGCTTGGGTGATAGTTTTTTTGTATATTATTTTAATACAAAATTATGTTATAAATTATAAATAAAAAAATTTTGGTTAAATTTAGGCTCGGTTGGTAGGTTTTTTCTTATATAATTTGAATACAAAGTTATGTTATAAATTATAAATTATAAAAATTTAGCTCGTGGGAATGGCATACCTCATTTCACTCACATAAAATTTACCATACACTCCCTCACACATCTTTGACCATTTTAAATAATTGAACAAATTCACAACATATATATAACTGCATCAAACCATTAAAAAGAGTCAAACTAAGGCATGCATCAAAAGTGAGCCCAAAGGATTAAACTCAATACAATGAAGGTCCACAATGCGAAAATAACAACTAATTAAAAAGAATATAACAAAGATAGCTAAGAACAAGATATGAAATACAAAAAAAGACCCAAAGTTTGAATACGTATAACTTGCAAAAAAACCAGAAATCTATTAAGATAAGGGTAGCTGAGTCTCAAACAATAACTAAATCATTCCAACTATTTGGTTGTGTGAACAACTAGGGTGAATCCACATCACATTTATTGTTCCTTAAGTTTATGTCTAATGAATTATTATCAAGAAAAACACATGCATGTATGACAAGAAAATCTTAGTATTGCTTATTTATGGAGAAGCATCCGAGTTCACAAGCAATGCACATCATCCAAAAACAGTTGAGGGTAGGCAAAAGTCGTTTATATGTTTTGTACTTATTTTGCTTGCACCATTAGCAAAATGATTAAAAAGGCCCATAATAACTTGCAGAGCCCAAAATGTCTCTCATAAATTGAAGGAACATGCATCTCTTGGCACAACGCAGGAATGATGCTACAACAGTTGTAAGCCTTAAGGCTTTGCATAGTGAAGGAACATTTAGAGTGCATTGCAGCACCTCCAAAATGTGCATACTTCCTTGGGTAAGCCTTAAGTGTTGGTACACTTGTGTGCGTAGCGTAGGGTGGAACATCGTGTAGGTTGTTGAAATCTTTACATAAGACTAGGAATATTTCATTAGGTGCAGTAACACATTCTTCTTTCTTAGAGATTCACAATATGTCAGTAAGATTGTCTTGGTGGCACACAACTATCTATGAAGCCATGAATCATTGGAGCTTTCATGCAGGAGATAAGTCTGAAACTTTAAGCATGGATTCTTTGAACAGATGTGCATCGTGCACACATGGTCTCAGGATGCACAGGAGTTTGTAATAACTTGATCAGCAACATAGGGAATGTAACGAAAGGAGCTGACAAAGATGATCTACCGAACCCATTATTGAGTTGACTTGTGTTTCTTTGAGTTGTATTATGTTCGTTATGTGTTATGGGGCATTTGGGCCTTACATTGCATTTAATAATTGTAACCTGTTTAATATGTCTGGCATGGGTCAGAAGATTCGTTTAATGTTTATATGGGTAGGATATAGCTAAGAGCAATATTGTAACTAGGCGGTGCTACGTTTTTATAAGAACTTACCCTTATGTTTGAGAGAAATGAGAATTTTTGGAGTTCTCTAATTAAAGAACAGCAATTGGGTGTGGGATTCTCTAATTAGAGATTGCAATTGGGTGTAGAAGTTGAAGTCGTAATGCACCTCATTATAAATTGTTAAAAACTATTTGTTTGCTATCAATCTAGTGCATGTGCCAGTTGTATTCCTCATTCAAAATCAATATAGTGTTGTTTGTGTATTTTTGCTTCCCTGCACTAGGCTGCATGATCTAAGGCTGTCCTTGATTGGATTCTCTGACTGCATTTGCATTTACTTGTGGTTTTAAGTCTTTGGAAGAATTGCCGACTCTTAGGTATCTGAACTGACCTTAAATTCACCTAATTCCTTTGTGCCAAATTTCAATCCCACCACCATGTGGGATTTTGAACTCAACGCATATAACTTGTAGATGTAAATCCTTGCGAAAGTACCAAACCAGGCATCTTAAATGGGGCACTTAACTTCAGACGAAACAAATACCAAGTCAAACCATATAAATTCTAACTAAAACATAATCCAACTTTTAACTAAAATGCAACCCCAATTAAAGCTGAGGTTATCAAGTAAATCTTCCCTTAGCGTCCAATGATTGACCTGCAACACTTGTGTTAGCTTTTCATTTGATCCTCTCCTACTCCCAGAAAACGAGGGTAACTATTTAACAGCTAGATCTTAGCTTCGATCCCAAATCCCTCTCTGAAAGGGTATGCAAAAGCCTTTGGTTTCCATGTTCTATCGAATATACAAATATCTCCTATATTAACTAACTTCACCATACACATTTGAAGCATATACTATCAAATGAATAGCATGTTTGCATTGTGTATAATATTGGAACTTCGTTCTTTAAGATATGCATGATAAATAGATAAATACAAGGATTAAATGCCTGCCAATTGCATAAAATCGTTTATAGCATTTTTAAGCTGTTGCATCCTATCAATATTGTTCCAGAATATACTGAAATTGGACCTCCCTTAATTGTCTTAAATATGTACATAGGAAAAAATAATAAATGAAAAAACAAACTTGAAGCAACAAAATCTAGAAAAAGTTCAATTCTTAACAAACATGCATCAAGATCTCAGGTGGAATCATTTCAAGTCCTTAGAAACAATACAAAGATGTGTAGAGATAACTGCAATCAAAGGCAATAACATCACTGTTATCATCTGCACAAAACTTTGTGGAAAGAACTACGATACATGAAAGCAAGCAATACCAAAACTCAAGGGAGGAAGTAACCTCAAATTCAAACATACCAGACCTTAGGCATGGAAATGATGGCACCGAATTTTTTTCAGAATTAAAATAAATAAATAAACATTCCCACCTTGCCATTCATTGACTTGTTTTGTAGATAGGGTACTCAGGAAATCATTTGCAAAATAAGTTACAAAAATGAACAAAGACATTTGTGAACTAGATAAGACGATATACTGTCCAAATGCTTAAAAAGAGGGTTTTTCAGATGGAATGGTATTGAAGCATGGACAAGGACCAAACAGCCAATGCAAACTTCAGACCACAAAATGCTCCAGAATTAAATGATAACGGTTCTTGAAAAATGTTAAGTCACCCCAAAGCTAGCATTGATCTGTCTTCAATAAAACCATGCCTTCACCATACTTCTTAAATATGGCAACAACAGTCTCTAATTTTGTGCATATGATGTTCATTTACAGTGTTATTGTCATCAAACCATACAAAGTTATTTCAAAACTGATGAACAGATATGTGTACGGATAAAATAGGCAGTAATGTGCTGTACTTCACATGATTCTAGGATAAGTTAATGGTACCCGTCTCTTCTCAACAAACTTTAAAAAGTACCTTACTTGTGGTTCTTTGGTCAATTTTAATGTCCTCAGCAAAGAATCTACAACAATGATTGATAAAGTACTTTACAAATAATGTATAATATCTTTGAATAGAATTAAACAGGACTCTGTATACAAAAATGAGAGTAGAATTTGACCATCATTTACTCCGATATCTTGACTAGTTCACTTTTAGGTAGCTTACAATGCATTTGTACATTCAATTGAAACAGATAACACCTTACCCAATTCTTCCCCTTTAAATATCAATTTTCAGTCAGTCACTCGGGCTCGCATCCATAGGGTAGCTTCCAAGCACTCTCATGAACATAGCAAACTTCTGCACAGTACAACATATTTGTCTAAATATTATAATAAGATTGATCATAAGATCATTACTATAAGACAAAGGGGCACCAAGATTTCGACATGTGGAAACATCCTTTCCAAGGTTTGTTAACAATCTGCGATGTGTCGTGACAAATTAGGAAAAACTTGTCACAGTTTAAGATACAAGTCAGTTTTCCAAATAAAAGCTCTTATGCAGGCAAAAACAGAATTGGCAATTCCACTTTCACCAAAAATGCACTACAACTTCCAGTTAAAGAACAAGCATAAAAAATTTTGCAGTTACACATGAACTGCCCTAAAAATAAAGCGCATCACTCAAACAAATAAAGCAGCCTTGCTCTTATGGATAGCAGATAAGGCTCTATTTATAATTTATCTAAGTTGCTGAGCTTTTATGAGGACATTATTCTCAAATATCAAACAAAAGCTACATGAACTAGCTAAAGAAAAAGAGGGAACCATGACATCGAATTGGAGTTCAAGTTCTGAAATACTGTTTCACAGGGAGGAGTGGAGGTGGGAAACAGAAAGTACATAAAATATAGACACATATATGTAAAGTATTATGACATAAAAATATGTCGATTTTTTTTTTTTAAATTTTAAAAATGCCTTATATATATAAAAGAACTATTTACAGCTGTACCCACGTTGGGTTTGAACCCGGGTCTTTATGTTAATACAAGCCTGATCACCTCAGTGCTTGCTGATAGACTATAAAAATAAGTCGAATTTTAATAGTCAGGCTGACCAGATCAAGCCCGGATAGGACATGGGTTTGCAAAGAAAGAAAATTTATTTTTATAAAAGAAAATTTATTTTTATAAGATAAGATATGTAAATATGACTTATAGATCTGATCTGACTGATTCGGTATCTCTGAAAATTCCAGATCCGACAGGATTTGGGGCAGATCCAGCAGGACTTGATAATTATGCATAAAATACCTCCAGAACTCAACTAATGGCGATCTACTCATTACATTAAAAATATTAGAGTATGTATAATGTAATACTTCACATGGAACGCACCACTTAGAGAAAATTTCTGATTGCATTTTGGTCTAACCCTATTTACATAGACCACATTCCACTACTAGAACCTGATTAGATTAAAGAAGCAACAAATATAAATAAACACCTGTAGGTGCCCAAGAGCATTTTGTACCCGTGCATCAGCCATTGAAGCTTCAAAATCGACATAGAAAAGGCAATCAAAATACCTGCAGAATGAAAATAGATATATAATATGATTAAAAGGTGATCCCAACTCATCAATAACTTCAATTACAATTACGTTTTTGATGTTTTATTGATATTGTGTCCATTAGAATGAAGAAACTTGTGGATAAGGATTTAATTAGAAGCTTTTAATGACCTCCTTTGAGAGTAATATTAGAAATAAATCTCAGAAACAAGACAATAAATATAGTTATACTGACATGGCAGAACCATTGTTGCAACCATCCGTTACTCGTAGTGGCCGTTTTCTTTGGGGAAGACTCTCAATCTGAAATAATTAACAAAATCAATGTCAATGATATGAGTTACAACTCATAGCTGCTTCCAAGATTTATTTACAAGTAACAAAATTATCTTATTATCCAGACATCTATAAAGCAAAGCATGCACCAAAAATGATATTAACATTTCTCATTTCATACTTGAGAGTGAAAGCCTTCTATAAAATTTAGATCAGGGTGTATTTTGTAAAACGGTCTCTAGAGAAAGGAGGAAATCTGCTTAATTGCCAATGCATTATTAGATAAGGTACAATCCCAGTAGTTTACTAGCCTTCCTGTTTCTTGGAAAGCTTTCCAGAACTGTCTCCATCATTGTCTTTTTAATTTTATTGGGAAGATGTTTAAGCGTTCAGGGGCACCTCTAGCACTAAGGTGGGGACACTACTGTGTGATGATGATGGGTTCAACCCCAGCTGGGCTGTCCACTACCCACCCTGATTATGCTCCCTGTAATTAAAGAAGGCCAAAACCAGAACGAGGCCACATGTGATTCCCAGGTGGATTTTGTCCGAATAGATACATGCTCTAATATCCTTCTTCAATGTAAAATTCAATTGCTATAAGTTGTGTTCTAAAGGTATTTCATGTCATGGTTCCCTCTTTTTTGTTTTGCAAGTTCAAGTAGTGTTGGTTTGAAACTTGAAAATAATGTCCTCATAAAAACATAGAAACTAGGATAAAAATTACTTTATCCGCTAGCAATGACAGAAAGGGTGTTTAATTTGTTTATGACATTAAGCAATGGGCATTTTATTAGCTTAGCGACACTCATCCTCCATCGGGTTTTGGCCCTATTGAATTATCGGATGCATAGTTAGGGTCAGTAGGGAACAAGGGTGCAGCAGGGCTTGAAACATCATCATAATAATGTTCCCATCTTATTGCTAGACTAGGCCCACTGGACACTGTCTCCATCATTGTTGTTTCAGAATACAGCCCTCGTGGATATTAAAAGAAGCTTCATAAATGTCTCTAATCTCTATTTTTATTGGAACTTAATGCCTAGAGCTATTTTCAATTGATGCCCACTAGTTTTATCTAATGCATTATAATTAATCAGTCTAAAATAGGCATACCTGCTGCTAGTCGAAAAGGAGAAAAGTGTTTTGGGCTTTTAATTGACATTTTGTATGAAATTCCTTTCTGTTGCAAGATAGTCCTAAAACATTATACAATGCTCCAATTTTGGGAAATGAAGGGACGAGTTTAAGGGATGGCTGGAGAGACCCCCTTAATTTTAGAGGACGGCACAGGGAACATTTAGGACTAGAATTAGGAATACCCACACATATAGAAAATATATTGAAAATAAAAAACATTGTATCTTAGTTAATGACACATCACATATCATTATAATCAAATATATATTATCTAGCATCTATTTGGAAATTACCAAATAATAGATCGTTAAGCTCTTCCTAACTTCAAGCTATCATAATAAATTTTATTATTGTTCATATCTACAATAAGTTGTCAGAGACATCTGCATTCCGGGTTGAGGAAGAAACCTACAATAAAAGAGGTCAAAATCTGGGAATCAGGACACAGCCAAGAGCTCCAAGATGTGCACCCTACTTGGTTTACACAGATTTGTTAAGAAAGATATATATATTTCAGTAGGCTTGGTAAATATCTAGTGTCGTACAGATCATTAGCATCTTGGGATGGAGTGTCTTTTACCCCACCTTTGAATTATCTGGCTTAAGGAAGGAATAATGTCTCACTCACCAATGAAGTAGCCATATGGTTTTTCAAAATAGATGAAGTCAAAGATAAAAATATGAATGTTAGTCACCACATGGGTTGAAAAAATCAGGATGTACTTCATTATGCATCAATAATCAAAAGAAAAATCATACATAACCATACACAAAATGAAAAAGAGAAAAAAAAAATGTTTTGTCTCTGATTTTTAGTGTTCTTTTCCCTCAAAGTGGTAAGACCTTTATTTTCGGAATAGGGTAATCACAAAATATCTAGTGCGGTGGAAAGACTTACCACTAGAGGATGCCACTTGGGAGGGAGAGCAGATTTTACAGCACCCTAGTTTACGTTCGCTTGAGGACAAGCAAATTTTGGGAAGGGCAGACTGTAATGTCCCCATTCCTACCTCCACGGTCTAGCGACTGGTTTTCCATCTTAGCCTTGGTCATACCCAAGGGGCTAGCAGCGTAGATGGTTGTTGGGTATGGTTTTCACCTACATTTCACTTATATGTTATGTTTTGGCATTATGCATGTACTTTATGATGACTTAAGTGAAAAAGGTGGGGTAATGTTCTATTTCTTCGTTGGGGTCACTTAAGTGGACCTTTTTTTGGCCTAGGAGAAATAAAGTCACTTTAAGTGACGATTAAAACATGACATATCTCCAAGGGGGTCGAATTAGGGTTTTATGGGCACTTTTATGATGGAAAAAGTTATAAAAGGTGGTGTTTGGGGAGGAAAAAGGATCTGGGATCATTTTGCCATCTTATGTTGGAGCTTTCAGCTTGCTTTCCTTGCTTGTGGAGGTGAAATTCTACAGGAACCCTAGCTTCGGTAGTGAAAGATCTACCCCTAGCTAGTAGAGCACTCTTCGGTGGTGAAAGATCCAACCCTAGTTTGCTATTGTGGAGTTTATTCAGATCGGGTTGTCAGATTCAGAGTTTTAGAGGCTTGCTGATCCAGTTTCAAGTCCAGAAAGAGAAGACAACCATATTCAGTAAGAGAGATCATCTATTTTATCAGTGGAAACTTCTTGTTATTGCATGTCATTGCATGTTACTTGCATGTTGTTGCATGTTAGTTTAATTGCAATAAAAGTGAAGATATTGGTTATTTTCTGATTTTATACCATGTTGCCAGAGCTATACTTTGTTATCATATTTTTCTATATACTGCTGTCATAAAAATCAGATTGTTATTTGTGAAAATTTGGTTGGAAATCTTGAATAAAAAAATCCGGAAAAAGGATATTGCACATTACTAGATTGAATGCACACTTGTTGCACATCTCAAGGAAAGGTGTTGGCCTTTGTCAACAATTATCACTTAATGAGAGGAAAAGATAGTGAGATTGCTAATGGAGATGCCACAAAAGAACGTTCCAACACTTTGTGGCATTGGTGGCACCCACTCTAGTTCTCAAAGAACTGTAAGAGTGTTTTCCTAAATATTGCAACCAGTTATGAGATGATTGGAATGAATGCTTTTGGTAGTAAGGGGAAGAGGAAGGTCGCAGCCCCCAATCCACTTGTGGATATGTACGATACAAAGGCTAGGGAAGATGTTGACGATGCCATAAGAAAAGTTTTCTATTTTGCTAGCATCCCATTTCACATTGATCACTTTCCTTATTATAAGGAGTCCATGGCTAAGGAAGCCAAAGCAAGTGTAGCTTATGTGCCCCAAGGAGACACAAAGTTGAGTATGACAATCTTGGATACAAACTATTCCAAGGTTAACATATTGATGGAAGAGATGAGGTACACATGGGTCTCTCATGGTTGTAGCCTCATCATGGATAGGTGGACAGATATTAGAGACCACCCCACTCATCAATATCATTGTCTCATGTAAAGAGGGTCCTTCCTTCTTGAGGGTCATTGACTGTTCAAGAAAGAAGAAGGATGTTGAGTTCCAATTTTCTATTTTGTAAGATGTCATTGCAAAGTAGTAGGTAAGCTTGTTGAAGCTCACTACCAACGTATATTTTGGACCCTATGTTGCATGCATACCATGAACAATGTATTGAAAGACATTAAAAGTTTGATGGCAAAGGCTAAAGAGATGTAGACTTTCATCTACAACCACCATACATCATTTACACTCTTTTGATACTTTTCGAGGAAGGAATGCCTCAAAATGGTGGACACACGTATTGCATCCTACTTTAATTTTTTGGATAGGATGCTTGAGTTGTATCTGAGTTATTACAACTTATGATCATGACACAAGAGTGGACTCAGTGGGGGGAGTCCAAGACAAAGCAAAGGAAGAGGGTGAAAGCAATGGTGGTGAGCGAGACATTATGAGCGAGACATGAGATACATCATATCAATTGTACCTCTAATTTTAAGTGTGATAAATATGGGAATTTTGTGTATTGCAAGTATGCTTGGCCAAATGAAGGTCGTTACTTAGATAAGGAACCCCTCCTTAGAGTTCTACCATCTGCATATTCAGCTCATCGTTGAGAGATAGGAGAAGCTAAACACAGCTGCAAATGCAATAAATCCCGGATGGGATATGGTGAGGCTTAGCGGGGGTTGTCCACATAGTTGACGAGGAAGTGAGAAAGGGTTTCTTGCAAGCCCGAAAAAATGTATAATGCGAAGATGCTTCACAAAGCAAGATGATTGGCTCAAGTTTGCTTATCTTGAGGGTACAAAACTTTGGCTAAGATAAATAGGAGTACATTGGTACTAGACAATCTAGTGAGTTGGGGGCAACTATACAGCCTCCAGATTGTTATGTACACTTGCCATTCACCTACTTTCTCAGGTTTCTAGTTCCTCTACTTTTGAGAGGAATTGGTCGACATATGGGTGGATCCACTCTCTTAAGAGGAATAGACTTACCTCTAAGAGAATAGAGAAGCTTGTTGTATGCAATGCCTTGCATCTCATGGATCAAAAGACAACTCAATACAAGGAGATACTAACGTTACGATGGAATGTAGACCTTGAGAATTTGAGGTAGATTGACAAAGATCGGGAGCAACAAGGATCAGTCGGGATCCCCTTCTAGGATGAAGATGATGTTGATAGTTCTAACGGGAGAAGTCATTAGTGACTATTCCTTCAGGAGGAAGTTGATTACTTGAGTGGCGGACCATGATTTAGACTTTAGTTTTTGCCATTTTGGTTATGACATATGTACTCTTCTCATGTTGATTAATAATTATTTTTGTTTTTCATTGTCATGACTTCCAACTTTGAGGTTGTGATATGCATGTTTATTCATATTGTTGATGTATCATTGTATCACTATCAATATCAATGGATTTCAATTTTGTGTTCATGACTCAATATGAATAATACATATCGCATTTTGGCTTATGTGATGAACAACTAGCCTTCGTGTTTTCAGCTTTAAGCCTTAGTTTATTTATGTTATATTTGTAATGATATAAATTCTATAGATTATTTAATAGTTGTCCCCTCAATTTGAGGAATTTTTCCCATTCCAAAACGTTGTCCCGTTGTCCTAGAGTCTTAGGTTACATGAGGAAACAATGTCAATATGTTTCTTGGCTAGATTTTCTGCACAGCTGAAAACCTAGGCAGTCATGAGATAAATCTCCCTCATTTACCGGTGAGGCTCTGTGAAAGATTTTGTCAATTATATTTTCTAATATCTATCTGTTGGTTTTACTTTAACCGCATAGCTCATGCACCATAGCTAGGTAGTTTTGCAACAACTAAGCAGCTGTAAGAAATTAATATATGCAGAAGAGGGAAATAATTGAATGCAAGCAGAAAAGAAAGAAGATGTGCAACCTGACCAATAGTTAACAAAGTTGGTCACATGCACATAGACGAAACAAACAAATCTAGAAATGTAGAATTCAAAGCAAAGGAAAGTTTCAAATCCAAATCTAAGATAACACAAAGTTTATGCAAAGATCTAAAAAGAAATAAGAAACAAATGCACCGTTGACACAAAGTTCTTCGAAATCTGCCTCCTCTCTATTCCTTAGCTTTCAGAAAGATATCAAGGGTTTCAGCTCAAAGTCTGGAACACAAAAATGTTGATTACAAATTCTAATACTTTAACCC
The DNA here is from genome assembly GCA_018340775.1 of Taxus wallichiana var. yunnanensis. Lineage (NCBI taxonomy): Eukaryota > Viridiplantae > Streptophyta > Pinopsida > Cupressales > Taxaceae > Taxus > Taxus wallichiana. The sequence goes on along the minus strand of CM031239.1, from coordinate 767,571,443 downwards.
GTAGGCTCTTCCTCTATTTATAGTGTATAGAGGGGAAATTACAAATGGAAACTACAACTGAACTAGAACATGCGGGAAGTTGTAAAGGAAACATCTGGAAATCTTTCTCCTAGAATTCCTCTCTAAGTGACATGCATCTGGAGGTTAAGCCAAAGTTGTGCACATCTACCACTTATCTTAGAGAAATTTTCCAAATAAATTAAAGTAATGGCTTTTAAACCAATAACTTTAATCTTACAATTTCATCCGAGAACATAAGGAATAAGAGAAAGAAGAGAAGAAAGAAAATTTGTCAGATGTTACACCCTACATTTTCTTCTTGTTCTGATATTGAATATACTTGTCAAACATATAATTCAACAATTTCCAATCTGTTTTAGCAACAACCTCTTTCGCGGTCTTGAATCGCAGCAATCCTTTAGACATGAATGTCAATGCTTACTTCCACTTCCTTCAAACTAGGTCCGAACTCTTTAATGTTCGATTTAAGTGTTATCGACTTGTTGATTGAATTCAACGTGAAAGTCTTGACACTTCATCAATCCTCTTGAATCATCAAAGCTGACCCTTCAAGAGAAACAAACACCTTGTTTGGAATAGCTCTTCTGTAGGAAGAAACATCCCCAACTACTTCCTCCTCGGTGAAAGCAACTATATTGCCCGGTAATGACAATATCCTATCCTCGAGCAACTGCATTCTTTTCAGCATAAGCTTGAGAATCTCCATGTGGAAAGAAATTGCAAACTCAAGCTGCTTACCCTTTTCAATCAGTCCATCAGGCACAAGTTGCTCCGCAATCAAAACCTCCTCTGGCAGCTTATTTATTTTAACCAAAATGTCCAGTTACCTTCAGCCACTGCATTCTCATCCACTATGCCTGTCATCAATTGCTTAACCTGAGATAATGCATCTTTCATAACTTCTAGACTAGTTGGTACCTCTTTGAGCTATTTTGAAGCTTGGTGAATGATCTGGCTTTTCCATTCATTGATAGTCGTGACTTGATTACCTGCATCCTCCACCTCCTTGATCAGATGGTTGCTCACCTGCTCATGTGCTAAAACTAGCTGAGAGGAAGGTTTGGCAACCTTAGCAATGATTTCACACAACTGGGAAACCTACTCTTGAAGTTTGATTTTCTCTACCTTCTCTTTATCCAACTTGAGGAATAAAGTTGTTGGCTAGATTTTCTGCATAGCACAAAACCTAGGCAATCATGAGATAAATCTCCCTCATTTACTTGGTGAGGCTTCCGTGTCGATTTGTCAATTAAAGTATGCTAATATCTAAATGGGGTTTTACTTTAACTACTCGGTTTATGAACCATAATCGAATGCAGCTTCTACAAAGCAAGTAAGCAAATGTTTAAAAGAAAAAGAAATATTTATAGAAGGGAAAAAGAATTATATAAACACAGAGAAGAAATGGGAAGATGTGCATCCCAATCAATAGATAACAGAGTTGATTGCATGCACATAGAAGAAACCAATAGATATAAACACAGAATTCTAAGCAAAGGTAGCTCTAGATCTAGATCTGAAATAACACAAAGTCTATTAAAAGATCTAAGATAAAAAGCAAGAAACACAATACACTATGACACAAAGTTCTCCGAAATCTGCTCCTGTATATTCCTTTGCTTCAAGTGGCTCTCAAGGGTTTCAACACAAAGTCTGGAACACAAGGTTGCTGCTTACAAATTCTGATCATTAACCCGGAGGTTCTTCTCCTACTTATAGAATGTAGGAGGGAAAGTACAAATGGGAAATCTAACTGAACTAAAACACAAACAACAAGTAAAGATGACATTTGGCAATCATCCTCCACTAACTTCTCCTTAAGTGACACATGTATCACTTAACTAATAGAATTGTTCCACATGACTTTAAGTAATGGTTTCAAAACCAATAACTTTGAAGTCTTACAATTTCATCCGGGAACGTGGAAAATAGAAGAAGAAAGAATAGAAGAAGTCAAGCCAACTGTAACATTTATGTCTTCTTTTTGTTCTGATATTGGATATACTTGTCGAACATGTGATTCAACATCTTCCCATCTGTTTTAGCCACTGCTTCCTTCTCTGTCCTGAACTGCAGCAATCCTTCATTCAACACCTTGATGCACGCTTCCACATCTTCCAAGCTCGGCCCGAACCTCGCAATATCCGCCTGCAGTGCCACCAGTCTGCTAATGGAATTCATCATGAAAGGTTTAGTAGCTCTATCAATTCTCTTTTGTACCATCAGAAGAGACCCTTCCAGGGAATTAGGCACTTTGGTCGGAACAATCCGTATGTATGAAGTAACATCTCCGACCACTTCCTCCTCAGTGAAAGAAATAATACTGTCTGGTAAGGACGATGTCTTACTCTCAAGTGCCTGCATCCTCTTCAGCAAAACTCTGCAGATCTCCAAACGGAAAGATACTGCAAACTCCAAGTTCTTCCCTTCTCAACTGATCCATCCGGTACAATCTGCTCTGCAACCAATACATCTCTCGACAGCTTGTTGATTTCGGCCAAAGTACTCAGGTTACTCTCAGCAACTGTGTTCATATCCACTATGCTCGTCACCAGTTGCTTTAGCTGATTTGTTGCATCATTCATAACCTTTAAAGCGGTGGCACCTCTCCAAGTTGCATGTGCTTGACAAATAATCGATTCTTCTATTCATCAATGGCTTTCACCGATTGCTTGCATCTTCCATCTCCTGCATAAGATTACTCACCTGTTCGAAATGGGCTGAGTGGAAAGTTTAGCAACCTTGGCTATGATCTCGCACAATTGAGATACTTGCTTCTGAAGCTCGTCTTTCTCCGCCTTTTCATTGTCAAGCCTAAGGAATAGAGCATCTATCAATGTCTGTGTGTCCTGCTTCAATTCTTCTGTGGTGGCTTGACCAGGGGGTACTCAGTTCTTTGTTACATCTTATGCCGTGAGCTCATCCTCATTCTTTCCTTCCGCCGGAACTGACATCTCAGCAAACTTCTGCCCCGACTCCTCGATGATCAGCCTTGAAGTTACCTAAGCAACTTTAGGCCTTCTATCTTTTCCGCCTAGACTCCGAGTAGTCTGCAAGTCGTGTTCTTCCAAGTTCATCTCCACTCTCGCTTCTAGAACCAACTGCGAAGCCAACCATTCTGAGAAGTTACTTCTCGGAGAATGAGAAGTCGCTGAGTGCACTAGTATTTCCCGCTCCATTTCCTCTCCATCAGAAAGTGCTACAGTGTTATGGCTACCATCTTCCGAATCATCCAAGGACAAAGCTCTTTCGAACTCCGCCATCTCGCAACTTCAACGTCTCCTCTCTAAGGGGCGGGCGAACGAGCGGTGGCTGAGAGAGAAGATGAATGTTGCCGGATTCAGTGGAGGCATGGAAGTGTCCTGCTGAGGTGCAACAGTTGGTGAAGTACTGGATGTTGGAGAAGCCGGAACTAAAGTCATGGCCATAGAAGTGATCTTCTCCTTTGATTGAGATCTTTTGTGTACTTTCAACTTCTCGGACCTTCTGCTGCTTTCTCCTCCGTGCTTCCTCTTGAGGGAATCTCCTGCACCAAAGTTGCCTCGTGACTTGATTCATCAATGCTTCATCAAGGCAATATCCTTTCGTCAGCAACCAGTTTGAAGTATTCACCAAAACAACGCCAAACCTTTCTTCAATTGTATGGCAGCCCCTACGTTATCCTAAAGTACAGCTCTATCTCCTCCCATTTGATGGTAAGTGTCAAGTAACACATTCCCATCATCTTTAAGATCCGCAGGTATCCGCGCTAGTCCGAAGTCGAACACTTGCCGTGTTGATAGTCTGTTGAAATCCCTCTTTCTAACCTCGTACTCACTTTTGCACTTCATCCAGAAATCCTCTAATGAAGGCACATGTGCGTACTCCTGGGAGATCGTCTTCCTGGCTACTCCAAATGGATCGAAGTTCAGTTGTGTAGGGAAGAACTCTTGCTCATACTCGGATAACATCTCTGTCTCCATCCCTCGAGCTCTATGAATGCTCTGGCAACTATAATGTCCAATACTGATCGGGAAGAAGCCCGTAGACTTGTGCCGTTTCGACTGAAGGTCGTGGATCTCCACAAGTTGTCTACTCAGCTCCATGGTGATCAATCTATCATTCGAATATCTGGGTAGCTTAACCGGTTCTCCAGAAAAGCCAGTAACCCTGAGGTATGTGAAATCTGCAAACTGAATGATTGCGCTAATTTTGGATACGGCTTCCCACGCTTCCTTGCTCACCCTATTGGCCTTTAGGTCATTGTCTAGCCTGCAAATGAATTCGTAGAAGAATTCATCATTGACCACTTTGAAATCTTTCTCGCACGCAGAATACAAGAGAAGTCATGGGTAGCACTCGAAAATGGGGTCCTTAGAAAGAACGCCACATCTATCCAGCTTGGAGAAGACGCCTTGTGAAGCTGCAGCATACACCAAGTAGGAAGTCATTTTGAAGCTGAAAGTACGCTTCACGTTCCGGAGCTGCTCACCAATGTTGTCGCTAATGATTTCCGACCAATTGATTATGGAATCAACCTTGTTGACTTCAATGGTCCTGATGAAAGCATACATCCATGTACGGAAAGTGTGAGCATTCGCCTCGCCATTAATCCTGCATAGCAATTTGACAATATCATCTACCTCCTGCACGAGATTGGACTGCGGAAGAGTTTTTGGGAACTTAGAAGGAGATCTGGGCTTCTTCATGTATCTGTTGTTCATTATATTCACGCAGTCAACTCTATGCTTCTCCCACTGCTGCCAGAGATCATCCTGAATGCTAATGGAAGTCACCACCTTTCACACCGGAATCTTCAAACAATAATTGATGAACTCCGCGTCCGGCAAATTAATTATTGTTTTCCCGTAGCATTCCGCACCGATCTGGATAAAAGATGGTAAGATCTAGCGAACTCCATAACAAACTCGCAAATCGGGCTATGTATGGAAAGGTCAGTAGCTCGAATAGTTCCACTGCTTTTAACCGCACGCATGAGTGAAGTCTTTCCCGCTCTGGATCTATCAATCAATTCGAAAGAGGTTCCGGACCTAGATCTGTGTCTCTTATGTCTGCAAATTTGGAAGTGATGCATGACTCCGTTGTGCTTTCTTTTTCGTCCCTCTTTGCCATGGCTTTGTCTATCTTTGTCTGAATAATTCTTTTTCTTCTTATTTGGCCGGATTTCTTCAAAACTGGTGCAGATCTGGATAATTCTTCAGATTCGGAGGATATATTCAATGTATTGGACATTGATTAAAGCTCCTTTTCTTTTGTAAAGCACCTGTAATGAATTCCTGCAAGTAATTCAGACAAAGATGGCAACCGGAACATGAACAATGAATTTTAATAATAAAAATCTGCACTTTTCAAGCCTGCTACCCCAAAAATTGATGTTTTATTTGCATGCAAAGTGAGCATGAATTTTTCCAACTTCACCTGAGCACCTGTATCACCTATGCAAACAATTATGCAAACACAAATCAGCCTCCTTCAATGCATGCGCCAAAATTGGAAGCTTTTAGCATTGATTTGATCTTCTTCTGGGCAAAATCCTCTTCAATATGGGGTGCACTTTTCCTCTGGGCTGCACTTCTTCACCTGTGAATTAATTAATTCACCCTTATGGCAGCCCATGCTTATATAACCCTCATAATTCTATAATTAATAATTGCCCTTCCTATTCCTGGCAATTAATTAATTAAAAATCATGCTCTTCTCTTTAACTAATGTGCTAAATTTGCATGTTTAAGGACAGCCATCCATTAAATTAAATTTAATCAATTTAATCATCCACTCTTCACTTCACTTAAGCTTCACAGTGTGCTTTAACCTTAGCCACTGAAAATAGAATTTAATTTAATCATTTAATGCTTCAAAAAGCATTAAATATATTCCAAATGGGGCGCACTTTTTGTCATGAAGGGGCTGCCATTAAATAAATAAATTTATTTAATTTTAGACAATCTATTTCCAATTGATTTATTCCCCTTTGCTTTGTTGACTTTCTTCCATGCTTGGGCGCCAATTTTAGGAGAAGAATTAATTAATTAAATCACTTTAAAGGCTGCCATGTTCTCCTTGAAGGGGTCGCACTTTTTGGGCAAAAAGAATTCTATTTTTAAAAACACATGGCAATGGGAATTTTTACCTTGCAAGGCAGCCCCGAAAATCCCATTGTCACTCAAGTCATTTGACTTTCATAATGGGATTATTCACCTGAGGCAAGCAAGGCGGTAAAAAAATCCCATGATTTACTTAAGTGAATTTCTTTTATTCCACCATGGGAATTTTTACCTGCAAGGCAAATAAAATCCCTTTGCCGCCCGCTCGCGCCTATAATTTTCCCACTGCAACTTAAGTGACTTTTCTATCATGGGAAAAAGTACCCTGCAAGATAGGTACAAAAATCCCACCGCCTTGCTGCTTCTAATTTTCCCATTATCCACTCTAATTCTTTGCTTTCCAAAATGTGGCCAGCCCGAGAAGAGGCTTTTTGGTACACAACTTCGTCTTTTCCCATGAACCGAACTCCAATGACGACTTCCTTCTCGCATAACGTGCGTATATGTTTCCTAGTTACTCCAAAGCCAAGAATCGTGCCAAACCGACAAAGCAATTGATCTAAAGAAATTTCACAGAAAACGAAACGGAAAACACAAACACAAAATTGTCAAAAGTCACAAATAAAGCCCAAAACTTATTTCAAGCTAAAACCCTTCTCGTACATAGGAATAATGATATGTTCGATCACAATAGGGTTAAATCGGAGCGCAAATTGCCTCAAATGGGGCTCAAAAAATTAAATACAAAATTCCACGAGAAATCCCGACGACAAAATATAACAATTTTGGGCATCTGGGTATTTGGCGAAAATGGCTAATATGGCTCTTTGGGAATATTTTGACGCAATACAAAAACTTTCAGGCAATAAAAACACAAAACGACCCATTATTTTAAAAGTACAAAAAAAATTCGGATAGGGTAGTCACAGATTTCAGGATGAAATCTGGGACACCAAAAGTCTTTATTAGCGTCTGTGTATCTTGATTTAAACCTTCCGTGGTAATCTGACCTAGTGGCACTTTGGTTACTGAGATATCTGCCGCTGTGAGTTCTCCCTTCTGTTTTCCCTCTGCTAGAACTATCAACTCGACGAACTTATGTCCTGATTCTTCAATAATCAACCTTGAAGTTACCTTGGCAACTTTAGTTCTTCTATCCTTTCCGCCCAAACTCAGGAGTAGCTGCAAGTCATGCTCTTCCAAGTTGATCTCCTCTCTGGCTTCTGGAACCGTCTACAAAGCCAACCATGATGAAAAATTGCTTCTCGGGGAATGAGAAGTCACTGAGTGTACCACCTTCTCATGTTCAGACTCTGCTGCATCCAAATTTGCCACAATGTTGTGGCTGCCATCCTCTGAATTGTCCAAAGACAATACTTTTTCAAACTCTGCCATTTGAGCTTTCAGCTTCTCTGCAGGGGAGGTGAAGATCTGAGTGGTGAGGAGAAAATACAAATGACGCTGGATTCAACGGAGGAACCACAACATCTGCCTGGGGTTCAGGGGCTGCCGAAGTGCTATGAGTTGACATAGGAGAAGCTTCGTTTGAAAGTGGTACTAGCACGATAGCTGTAGAATTGGCCTTCTCCAATATCTGAGACTTCTTGTATACTTTAAGCTTCTCTAGCCTCCTGCTACTTTCACCTTCGTGCTTTCTTTTGCTGGAGTCTCCTGCAATAAAGTTACATGTGATCTGATTCATCAAAGCTTCATCCAAGTAATACCCCTTTGTCAACAACCAATTTGAGGTGTTAACCAGAACTGAAGACCTTTCCTCAATCGTCTGACAACCACTTATGCTTTCCTGAAGAGCAGCTCTATCTCCTCCCATCTGATGGTATGTGTCAAGTATCACATGTCCATCATCCATGCAAGATTTGCAGGTATCCGTGCTAAACCATAATCAGATACTTGTTGCGTTGATAACCTGCTGAAATCTTTCTTTCTGACTTCATACTCGCTTCTGCACTTCATCCAAAAGTCTTCCAATGAAGGTACATGTGCATACTCCTGGGAGATTGTCTTCCTCGCTATCCCATATGGATCATAGTTCAATTGTGCTGGGAAGAACTCATGCTCATATCCGGAAAACATTTCGGCTTTGATTCCCCTTGCCTTATGGATGCTCAAACAACTGTAATAACCCATCGTGACCGAAAAGCAACCTGTAGGTTTGTGCCGCTTTGATTGTAAGTCATGCATTTCCACGAGCTGCCTGCACAAATCCATGATGACCCATTTGTCGCTTATATACCTTGGCAACTTGACCGTGGTTCTCCTGAAAAGCCACCGACCTTGAGATATGTGAAGTCTCGCAAAGCCGACGAGGATCACAACCATATTGGGATACAACTTCCCAAGCTTCTTTGCTCACCATGTTGGTCTTTAGATCACTATTCAATTTACAGATGAATTCGTAGAAGAACCCATCATTGACCACCACCTGTAATCTTTGTCGCACTCGAGAATCAATTGGGAAAGGACTCGAAAATAGGATCTTTCGACAAAACTCCTCGTCTATCTAATTTGGAAAATACACCTTGCGAGACTGCTGCATATACCAGGTATGAAGTCATTTTGAAGCTAAATGTCCGCCTCACACTTCGGAGCTGCTCGCCGATGTTGTCACTGATGATCTCTGCCCAATTGACGATCGAATCAGCTCTGTTGATCTCAATGGTTCTCACAAAAGCATACATCCATGAGCGGAAGTTATGAGTATTAGCTTTTCCATTTAACCTGCAAAGCGATTTAGTAATATCATCAACTTCCTGCACCAAATTGGATCGTGGAAGAGTCCTCTAGAACTTTGATGGAGATCTAGGCTTCTTCATGTATCTGTTATTCATTATGCCCACGCAATTTGCTTTGTGTTTCTCCCATCTATTGTCAGCATCCAGCATGCTAATTGCAATCACCACAGGCCGTGTCGGAATCCTTAGACAATAATTAATAAATTGTGCATCCAGCCTGATTATTGGCCTTTCCCGCATGATCTCGAATTGTTATGGAAAGGGGATGATATGACCTTGCACACTCCATAAAAATTCAGGTAATCGAGCTATGACTTGAAAGGCTAAAGCTTGAATAATTCCGCTACTTTTAATTGCCCACATGAGAGATGTCCTTTCGGCTCTAGATCTGTCAATTAAATCGGAGATGGGCTTAGGGCCTATGTCTATATCATTGATGTCAACAAATCTAGAAGTTATGCATGATTCAGTTGATCATTTTCTTTCATCATGCTTCATCTGGTACGGAACAATCTTTGTCTGGGCTCTTTTTCTTTTAATTCTCCGAATCCCTTGTAATTGGCTCAATTTGTGCAGATCTGGCAATTTCTTCTGATTCGAAGAGATATTCAATGTATCTGACATTGATTTGAACTTCCTTTCACTAATATGAGCACCTGTGATGAATACCTGCAATTAATTCAGACAAAGATGGAGTCCATGGCATGAATACTTGATTTTTATCACCAAAATCTGCATATAAAGCTTGCTGCCCTAAAATTTGAGGTTTTGCTTGCATGCAAAGCAAGCAAAAATATTATTTAATTCACTTGGGCACATATACCAACATGCAGATGCTCATAATGACAAAAATTAGGCTATCCTAACCCTAGGCGCCAAAACTGGAAGCTTCCCGGCAGTGGAAAATAAACTTTAATGCAAAATCCTGCTTTTGGCGCCAAAACCTGCCTGGGCTACAATCTTCATCAAAAAGAATTAACTGTCTCTCCCTTATGACATCTCATGCTTATATAACCTCTAGCATGCTATTTTAAACAATTGCCTCTTCCTATTTCGTAATTTAATTAATTAATAGCCATGTCTATTCATCCAATTTGGGTGCCCAAGTATGCATGCTTTGCTGGTTGCTTTTTATAAATTTATTTTATTTATTTTTAGCATGCATCCTTGACTTCTCTTTAGCTTGTCCTTTTGCATTGACTTTCCTTCCATACATGGCGCCAAAATTAGATAAAAAAGCCATTAATAAATAACATTAAATGCATTGTTTAATGCCAAGGTGGGTCGCACTTTTTGCAAGGGGTAGATGCTAAAAATAGGAAGTCAACTTGATGGGAATTTCCACCCTGCACTGCAGCTCCAAAAATCCCCTCTTCCACTTAAGTGATTTGACTTTCATAATGAGAATTTTTACCCTGCAAGGCAAGTAAGAAATTCCCGCCGGTGCTTTAAGTGATTTTTCTTTTATAATGGGAATTTTTACCCTACAAGGCAGGTAAGAAATTCCCATCTGCCTGCCACCTCTAATATTCCCATTGCAACTTAAGTGATTTTGACTTCATGGGAAAAAGTACTTCTAGAGGCGGTTAAGAAATTCCCGCTTTGCTCGCCAAAGGTGCTAAAATTCCCATTGCAACTTAGATCTTTTTTTTCCAAAAAGTGCGACTTGCCTAGGAAAGGCTTTTTCTGCTTGACTTATCTTTTTTTGGTCATAAATTTGCCTTCTGAGGCTGATTCCTTCTGCTGTTGAGGCCATAAATGATCTACAGACGTTCCAGGCAATTAAACAAACTATACAGAACAAAGACCGGATCGAGGGGAATTTAACAGACAGACTACGGAGAAAACCAAAAACAAACGCAAAAGAAATAAATAAAAATGAAAAACATTCCCAGAAGTAGCAGATAATGCTTTGAATTCATTCCTGGTGAAAATCCTATTGAGATGTGTGAATACTGGACATGCAAAATTTCAACAGATTTAACCGGAGCACAATTTACCTCAAACGGGCTTTATTTATTTAATAAATAATTAAATAAAAATTTCCCGAAAGTAAAATTTGACGGAGGGATAAAATGAGTTTCAACATCTGGGTATTTGTCGAAATTGCCTCATATGATTCACTAGGAATATCTTAACGTAATAGAGATATCTTCCTGGCAATAAAAACACAAAAAGACCCGTTATTTTAAAAAGAACGAAAAACAAATTTAAATGGGTAGTCCCAGATTTCAAGGTGAAATCTAGGGACACCAACGTTAGTGACTACTCGTGGTGGTCATCTTGAGATAAATTAGATACACAATAGTAAAAATCCCTCAACAAATTAATAATCTAACGAATATGATATTCTTTAACTTTATGAGGGAAACAATAGAATTCCTATTTATTGTTGTTAAGAAGTCTTATGCTTGTGCTCATGCATTCAATTGATTATTATTCCCTCTTGTATGTTTGAAATAGTAGACTAGTTGCAAGAATTAGACTATGCAAACAATGAATCAAACATAGCACAAAAGAGGGACATACACAAGGAATTACCTTGGAGAAACTCAATGTGTAAAAACTCTAGACAAGTAAACCCCCACTTCTTCTTATGCTCTATCTTCATGCAGTTTTACAAACACACTACCTTCTTGAGGCCTATAAGGATACCACATCATTCAGCTATATCCTAACACTTGCAAATGCTCTCTCAATCTTCTGTGGATCACTTGCTTCCTCATTTAAACATAACTATTGCACTCAACCCTCACATGCGTAGCCTTCTTCATTCAATCTATGCCATGTATGTGAACATATGGATAAATTCCCTTCAACTCATCCCATTTATCTTTCCTTTTACTGCATTCATTTCTTTCCTTGAACCTCTAGAGGTTCATTTATACTGTTGCAACATTCCTTGGGCTCGAACAAGAATCCCAAAAGTTAGAAAACTCAAGAGAAACCATCTATGGTATTTACTATTCATGTGTGTTGCATTTGAGCAAAACCAACACTTTAGACAGCCCGACAATGTACATGATCCAATTTCAGATCCCATCTCCAATTTGAAGGAGTTTGGTCCCACAAAAGCTCTACACTAAAAAGATAAGGACTTGCATTCTATCTTCAAAAGGGATACCTATTCATCATCTCTTGGACTTTATTGTTCCTCTCTCTTGGAGGGTGAATTCCCAACCTGAAAATTGCAAAACCAAATTAGTTATGAGTAGACTCCTTCAAATCTCTACCAACTGGCCCTCTTGTGCTCTCGAAAGTCTCGGTCTTCATCTTGGCTTGCTCTTTATATTCTCGATGCCTTGTCTTTTTCTCTGGCTATTCCTGTTAACCCCTTAGCTGCAATAGACATGTTAGTAGGCTACGGTGAAGCTCCCGCTTTAGTGATACTTGCTACAACATCTTTCTGAATGTTCAAATTCTTACAAGTGAAGAAAATATTTTATCATGTAAGTGGCTTATAAGAAATCACCTCTTTAACAAAATTAACCTTATCTCGAGTCATATAATTCAATGTTTGCATTGACAACAAATGCACCATACATGGAAGGAAGATACCATACCATCTACAAAGTTACCCTTATTTTGGGTCGTACATTTCAATTTTGCATCAACAACAAATGCAACATGAATATACAATTTGCATTCAGTAAAGTTGTCCCTATATTGCAATTCAAAGTTTGCATCATGAAATATGCAACATGTATATAATGAAATGTATTTGATGAAGGAAACATGGATATCAAATCACACATCCAGCAATGTTCTTGTAGAGAGCTACTCACCATGGGTGTACCTTCTCTTGTACCAATGACTTGATGGAATGCCACTTCTCCCATTCTAGAAGAACACTTGGGCATCTTGAGCATGCTTCTAGATGCCCGTCAATGTGCTTTTATCAATTGATGTCATACCAAAATCTGTTTTGGAGAACCAGCTCCAACCTCATCCCATGTGCATACAACTCAAAATATATGTTACAAACTTGCTACAACTCGTGTGAATTTACCACAACCATCATCAGCATGCTACAATATTGATACGTAAAAAGACGTGTTACAATTGATGTAATTTGAATTTGCATGAAGAAACATGAAAACTAAAATATTGTCACCTTTGTGATGCTTTAGCGTTCAACTTGAGCTTGGAACTCTCTTAACTTAGAGTTCCTCTTCGAACCATCTTGTCATGTGCTGCAAGGAGTGTTAAGGAAATCATGCTAACTCTATCAACATGAACATGAGAATGCTACAAATGGTACAACCTCTTTGTGCAATGGGCCACTAGTACATGCGCTTCTCAACCAGATCGATGATCTGCTCCATATTCACCCTTAATGAGTGACATTCCTCCCTACTTTCTTGTTGGCTAGATTTTCTGCACAGTTGAAAACCAAGGCAGTCATGAGATAAATCTCCCTCATTTACCGGTGAGGCTCCCATGTAAGATTTTGTCAGTTATATTTTATAATATCTATCTGTTGGTTTTACTTTAACCGCGTAGCTCATGGACCATAGCTAGGCAATTTTGCAACAATTAAGCAGCTGTAAGAAATGTATATATGCAGAAGAGGGAAATAATTGAATGCAAGTAGAAAGGAAATAAGATGTGCAGCCTAACCAATAGTTGTCAAAGTTGGTCGCATGCACATTGGTGTCCCCAGCATTTCACCCCGAAATGCTGGGAGTACTCGTTAGAAAAAAAAATCTTTTTAAAATAACGGTTTTTTTGTGTTTTTATTGCCGAGAAGATGTCTCTATTACATTAAAATATTCCCAATGAATCATATCAGCCAATTTCGACAAATACCCAGATGTTGAAACTCATTTTATCCCTCTGCCAAGTTTTGTCTGCAAGAAAAATTTTTATTTAATTATTTATTAAATAAATAAAGCCCCATTTGAAGTAAATTGTGCTCCGGTTGAATCCTGTTAAAGTTTTGCATGCCAATATTCACACATCTCAATAGGATTTTCACCAGAATGAATTCAGAGCATTGTCTGCAACTTCTGGCAACGTTTTTTGTTTTTATTTATTTCTTTTGCATTTGTTTTCGGTTTTCTTGCGCATCATCATTAAATTCCCCTAATCTTGTCTTTGTTTTGTATAGTCTGTTTAATTGCCTGGAACATCTGGAGATCATTTATGGCCTCAACACCAGAAGGAATCAGTCTCAGAAGGAAAACTTCTGACCCAAAAAGATGAAGTTAAGCAGAAAAAGCCTCTCCTAGGCAAGTCGCACTTTTTGGAATAAATAGATCTAAGCTGCAATGAGAATTTTGGCAGTGGCGCAGATCGAATTTCTTACCTACTTTGCAGGTACTTTTTCCCATAAAATCATAATCACTTAAGCTGCAATGGGAATATTAGAGGTGGCAAGTTGCACAAAAGTGCAACCCACCTTGGCATTAAACAATGCATTTAATAATATTTATTAATGGTCTTTCTACCTAATTTTGGCGTCATGAATGGAAGGAAAGTCAATGCAAAAAGATAAGCTAAAGAGAAGTCAAGGATGCATGCTAAAAATAAATAAAATAAATTTATAAAAAGCAACCAGCAGCATGCATAATTGGGCGCCCAATTTGGATGAATAGATGTGGCTTTTAATTAATTAAATTGCCAGAAATAGAGAAGACAATTATTAAAAATAGCATGCACAAGGCTATATAAGCATGGGACGCCATAAGGGAGAAGCAGTTGATTCTTTTTGATGAAGTTTGCAGCCCAGACAGTTTTGGCACCAAAAGAAGAAGGATTTTGCATTAAAAATTATTTTCCACTGTCGGAAGCTTCCAGTTTTGGCGCCTAGGGTTGGAATAGCCTAATTTTTATCATTCTAAGTGTTTGCATGTTGGTATATGTGCCTAGGTGAATTAAATAATATTTTTTTCTTGCTTTGCATGCAAGCAAAACCTCAAATTTTAGGGCAGCAGGCTTTATATGCAGATTTTGGTGATAAAAATCAAGTATTCATGCCATGGACTCCATCTTTGTCTAAATTAATTGCAATTATTCATCACAGGTGCTCGTATTAGTGAAAGGAACTTCAAATCAATGTCAGATACATTGAATATCTCTTCCAAATCAGAAGAAATTTCCAGATCTGCACAAATTGAGCCAATTACAAGGGATTCCGGCAATTAAAAGAAAAAGAGCCCAGACAAAGATTGTTCCATACCAGATGAAGCATGATGAAAGAGAAGGATCAGCTGAATCATGCATAGCTTCCAGATTTGCTTGACATCAATGATACAGACATAGGCCCTAAACCCATCTCCGATTTAATTGACAGATCTAGAGCCGGAAGGACCTCTCTCATGCGGGCAATTAAAAGCGGTAAATTATTCAAGCTTCAGCGTTTCCAATCACAACTCAGTTGCCTGAATTTGTTATGGAGTGTGCAAGGTCATATCATCCTCTTTCCATAACAATTCGGGATCATGCGGAAATACCAATAATCAGGCTAGATGCACAATTTATTAATTATTGTCTAAAGATTCCGACACGACCTATGGTGATTGCATTAGCATGCTAGATGTTGATAATAGATGGGAGAAGCACAAAGCGATCAAGTGGGCATAATGAATAAGCATATACATGAAGAAGAAGCCCAAATCTCCCTCAAAGTTCTGAGGACTCTTCCACGATCCAATTTGGTGCGAAGTTGATGATATTACTAAATTGCTTTGCAGGTTAAATGGAGAAGCTAATACTCATAACTTCCGCTCATGGATGTATGCTTTTGTGAGAACCATTGAGATCAACAAAGTTGATTCAATTATCAATTGGGCGGAGATCATCAGTGACAACATCATTGGCGAGCAAATCTGAAATGTGAGGCGGACATTCAGCTTCAAAATGACTTCATACCTGGTATATGTAGCAACCTCGCAAGGTATATTTTCCAAATTGGATAGACGAGGGGTTTTGTCGAAAGATCCTATTTTTGAGTACTTCCCACAGTTAATAGTTCCTGAGTGCAAAAAAGATTACAAGGTGGTCAACGCTGGGTTCTTCTATGAATTCATCTCGCAAATTGAATAGTGAGCTAAAGACCAACAGGGTGAGCAAAGAAGCTTGGGAAGCTATATCCCAGTATGGCTGCATCTTCATCTAGTTTGCAGACTTCACGTATCTCAGGGTCAGTGGCTTTTTAGGAGAAACAATCAAGTTGCCGAGGTATCCAAGCGACAAATGTGTCATCATGGAGTTGTCAGGGCAGCTCATGGAAATGCATGACTTACAATCAAAGCAAGCATAAACCTACAAAGTTGTTTTCCATCGCGGTGGGTTATCACAATTGCCAAAGCATCCATAAGGCCAGGGGAATCGAAGCCGAAATGTTTTCCGGATATGAGCATGAGTTCTTCCCAGCACGATTGAAATATGATCCATATGGGATAGCGAGGAAGACAATCTCCCAGAATATGCGCACGTACCTTCATTGGAATACTTTTGGATGAAGTGCAGAAGCGAGTATGAAGTCAGGAAGAAAGATTTCAGCAGGTTATCAGCGCAACAAGTATCTGATTATGGTTTAGCACAAATACTTGCAAATCTCGCGGATGATGGACATGTGATACTTGACACATACCATCAAATGGGAGGAGATAGAGCTGCTCTTCAGAAAAGCATAAGTGGTTGTCAAACGATTGAGGAAAGGTCTTCCACGGTTCTGGTTAACACCTCAAACCGGTTTGTTGATTGAAGGGGTATTGCCTAAACGAAGCTTTGATGAATCAGATCACAAGTAACTTTATTGTAGGAGACTCCAGCAAAAGAAAGCACAAAGGTGAAAGTAGCAGAGGCCAAAGAAGCTTAAAGTATACAAGAAGTCTCGAATCTTGAAGAAGGCCAACTCTACAAATGATCGTGCTAGTACCACTTTCAAACGAAGCTTCTCCTATGTCAACTCATAGCACTTCGGCAGCCCCTGAACTCCAAATGATGTTGTTCCTCCGTTGAATCCAACGTCATTTGTATTTGCTCCTCAGCCACTCAAGTCTTCACCTCCCCTACAGAGAAATTGAAAGCACAGATGGTGGAAATTGAAAAAGCATTGTCTTTGGACAATTCAGAGGATGGCAGCCACAACACTGTGGCAAATTCGGATGCAGCAGAGTCTAAGAATGAGAAGGTGGTACACTCAGTAACTTCTCATTCCCCGAGAAGCAATTTTTCATCATGGTTGGCTTTGCAGATGGTTCCGTGAAGCCGAGAAGAGATTAACCTAGAAGAGCATGACTTACAAATTGGTGTCCCCGAGATTTCACCCTGAAATCTGGGACAACCCCTTTTTAAAAAAATATTTTTTTCAATGTAGCGGTTCGTTTGTGTTTGTTTTGCTTGTAGTTGTTTGCATTGTTCTAAGGTATCCCCAGAGAGTCATAAAAGCCAAATTCCCCAAATACCCACATGCTAAAACTCACTCTATCCCTTCATCAAGTTTTGTCTCAAAGAATTTTATTTGTTTATTTATTAAATAAATAAAGTTCTTTTAAAAATAGATTGAGTTAAAATTGAAGGATTTAGGTTATATAAAGCACTTCACCCCATCATTATTACCATAGAACATTCACCTGGGGGGAAGAAATTTTGCAGATCAACTAATTGGAGAAATTTTCGAATAATTGCCTCATGAGCTTCTTTTGTTTTGTTTTATTTCGTATGCTGTTTTGGTTTGTTTTCTCCGAGAATTCCTGTAGCCTATTCATTCTTCCTACCAAATCTTTCCCCAGGCACAGGGTTTTGAAAAGCTATCCAGTATTTTTAATTACTAATTTGTCTACAGGCGATCATAGCTCGGATTCTTTCGGAAGATTTGCTAGAAGTTGCTTGGTCCAAAAAGGTGCAAAAATGGATTTTATGAAAATAAGAAAAATATTGTCATCAATGCGTAGAGCTCGAGAAAATATGCACTTTTAGAGAAAACGACACCTAAAACGGAGCCACGAATAAAAGTTATGGCACATGCAAGTTTTTGTTGCTACATCTTCCCGACCCTTTCCAAAAATGGCAAATTTTATTCTATACTTGTGTTTTCTTCACCAAAAATCCAAAAAGGAAAGAAATGATGTCTTCATGTCAGTCACAATTTTCAAGGCTGCCTTCCACGTCTAATTTTCACGCTACCTTCAGTGACAAATTTTCACGCAATTTTAAATGCAGAAGTCACAATGCAAGTCGCACTTTTGGAAAAGAGCTATCTTTCATGCAAGTCGCACTTTTTGTAAGGAAGACTTTAAGCTGCCAGTGGGAATTTTGGCAGTGGCAGGCAGGCGGGAATTTTTTGCTGCATAAGAGTTACTTTTTCCCATCAAGTCAAAGTCACTTAAGCTGCAATGGGAATTTTAGAGGTGGCAGGCAGGCGGGAATTTCTTACCTGCAATGCAGGATGAAAATTCTCATTATAAAATAAAATCACTTAAAGCACCGGCGGGAATTTCTTACCTGCAACGCAGGGTGAAAATTCTCATTATGAAAGTCAAATCACTTAAGTGAAAGATGGATTTTTGGAGCTGCAATGCAGGTTGGAAATTCCCATCACTTTGACTTTCTATTTTTAACAAATACCCCTGCCAAAAAGTGCGACCCACCTTGGCATTAATGCATGTGATTAATGGTATTTCTAGCTAAGTTTGGCGCCATAAATAGGAAGAAAGTCAATGCAAGTGGATGAGCTAAAGAGAAGTCAAGGATGCATGCTAAAAATAAATAAAATAAATTCATTAAAAAGCAATCAGAAGCATGCAGAATTGGGCGCCCAAATTGGATGAAGAGGCATGACTTTTAATTAATTAAATTGCCAAAAATAGGAAAGGGCAATTATTAAAAATAGCATGCAGATGGCTATATAAGCATGGGACACCATAATTGAGAAGCAGTTAATTCTTTTTGATGAAGTTTGCAGCCCGACAAGTTTTGGCACCAAGGGAAGGAGGATTTTGCATTAAAGAGTGTTTTCCATTGTCGGGAAGCTTCCAGTTTTGGCGCATTGGGTTGGAATAGCCTGATTTTTGTTATTCTGATTGTCTACATGTTGGTATAAGTGCCCAAGTGCTCATATTAGTGAAAAGAAGTTCAAATCAATGTCAGATACATTGAATATCTCTTCTGAATCAGAAAGAAATTGCCAGATCTGCACAAATTGATCCAATTACAAGGGATTCCGGCAGAATTAAAAGAAAAAGAGCTCAGACAAAGATTGTTCCAGCCATGTTGAAGCATGATGAAAGAGAAGGATCAATTGAATCATGCATAGCTTCCAGATTTGTTGAAGTCAATGATACAGACATAGGCCCTGAACCCATCACTGATTTAATTGACAGATCCAGTCGGAAGGACATCTCTCATGCGGGCAATTAAAAGTAGCGGGATTATTCAAGCTTCACGGTTTCCAGTCACAGCTCAATTGCCTGAATTTGTTATGGAGTGTGCATGAATTTGTTATGGAGTGTGCAAGGTCTTACCATCCTCTTTCCCGAACAATTCAAGATGTTGCAGAAAGACAATAATCAGGTTGGATGCACAATTCATTAATTATTGCCTGAAGATTCCAACACGACCAGTGGTGATTGCAATTAGCATGCA
Organism: Taxus wallichiana var. yunnanensis; assembly: GCA_018340775.1. Lineage (NCBI taxonomy): Eukaryota > Viridiplantae > Streptophyta > Pinopsida > Cupressales > Taxaceae > Taxus > Taxus wallichiana. The sequence continues at coordinate 767,552,032 of CM031239.1, read as the reverse complement.
GGATGCTGGCGACAGATGGGAAAATGCTGAATTAACATGTTCGACAAGTATATTCAATATCAGAACAAAAAGAAAGCGTAGGGTTTTACAACTAGCAAATCTTCTTTCTTCTCTTCTTTCTTCTCTTATTTCTTATGTTCTCGGGTGAAAGTATAAGATTAAAGTTATTGGTCTAAATGCCATTACTTTAAGTTATTTGAAAAGGTTCTCTAAGATAAGTGGCAGATGTGCACAACTTTGACTTAATCTCCAGATGCATGTCACTTAGAGAGGAATTCTAGGAGAAAGATTGTCAGATGTTTCCTTTACAACTTCCACATGTTCTAGTTCATTACAGAGTTTCCTATTTGTAATTTCCCCTTTATACACTATAAATAGAGGAAGAGCCTATGGGTTAAAGGATTAGAATTTGTAATCAGCATTCTTGTGTTCCAGACTTTGAGCTGAAACCCTTGATATCTTTCTGAAAGCTAAGGAATTGAAAGGAGACAAATTTCCAGAGAACTTTGCGTCAACGGTGCATTTTGTTTCTTATTTCTTTTTAGATCTTTGCATAAACTTTGTGTTATCTCAGATCTGAATCTGAAACTTTCCTTTTCTTTAAATTCTGTATTTCAAGATCTATTTGTTTATCTATGTGCATGAGATCAACTCTGTGAACTATTGGTTAGATTGCACATCTTCTTTCCTTTCTTCCCGTACTCAATTATTTCCCTCTTCTACGCACATATTTCTTTACAACTGCTTACTTGCTGCAAAATTGCCTAGCTATGGTGCATGAGCTACGCGGTTAAAGTAAAACCAACAGATAGATATTAGAAAATATAATTGACAAAATCTTACACGGAGCCTCACCGGTAAATGAGGAGATAAATCTCATGACCGCATAGGTTTTCAGTGTGTGCAAAAATCTAGCCAATCATCCAGTGGTGGATGTATTCGGAGGAGCATCCAACTTAGCATCTCAAATCATGTTTGTATACCACTTGGGCATATGATGTACTGTTCCCATGGGTTGTGGTCCTATCTGATCATCCCCATCATCATTATCATCATCAGTGGGAACATTTGCTTTTGTTTTCACAACAGTGTGTTATCTACATCAGGTGAGTCTGTGGAAGGAGTCTCAACTTCCTTCTTCTCAAAGAACTCAACATCTCTGTTGGTGTAAACTTTCCTGGTCTTTGGATCCATCAATCTGTACCCAAGAGCCTCTTCATTATAGCCAATGAAGATGAGTTTCTCTGATTTCATATCCAACTTCTTTCTTTTCTGCTTGGGTATGTGTATGCTGGCTTTGCACCCGAATACTCGAGTTGTGAGATGGATGGCTTTCATTCGACCATGTTTCATGTGGTCTTACTCCATCAAAAGCAATTGTGGGCACTTTGTTCAGCAAATATATTACAATCTTCGTTGCTTCAGCCCAAAATGTCTTTGCCGGTCAAGAAATGTGTGGAGGGATCTGTCGACGAATCCCGTGAGCTTCTAGGTAGGCTTTGAACTCAATACTAGTGAATTCCCCCTCGATCTGAGCGGAGAGATATAATATGGCAACCAGTCTCGTTCTCAATAACCACTTTGAACTTCTTGAAGTTCTCAAAAGCTTCACTTTTGTTACGAAGACAAAAAATCCACATTTTTCTAGAATAATCATCAACACATAGCATGAAATACTGAAATCCAGAATGACTAGGTTGCATCGGACCGCAAAGATCGGTATGAACCAAATCAAGCTTACCTAGAGCTCAATAAGTACTCTTCTGGAATGAAGCTCTGTGTTGTTTTCCTATGAGGCAATTAGGACACTTGTTTGTATCCTTTTTGAGAGATGGCAAGCCTCTCACCATATTGTACCGACGAAGTGTATCAAGATATCCAAAACTAATGTGACCAAGTCTCTGATGCCACAACTATGCAGAGGAAGTATTCTTAGCCACTAGTGCTTGATCATCCTTGTGAACAAAATCAAGTTGGAACATTAAGTCGCACATTTGAGGTTTTGCCAACAATTTTCGATCCTTTGGATTTATCTCGAATCAAACACATTTTATTCGGGATGACTATCAAAATCAATCTTCGTATTATGATCTAGAAGCTAATTAATTGATAGTAAATTCTTCGTCAAACCAGGGACATACAGACATCTAATAACCTACAATTTCATGAACCAAAAGGTAGAGTGATATTTCCAATACCTTGGATTGTGTAGGAAGAGTCATCACCTAACGAAACATGATTTTTCGAAGGTGTGTCTCTCATGGTGGTGAACCAATCTCTACGTCCGATCATGTTTGAGTGCCTCCCAAATCAACGTGCTCGATAGCAATAGATGGCGTGGATGGTTCACTAGAATGGGTAGTGTACAAGAAGTCCTCATCATCCAAATGATCTTCTTGCTCAGCTACATTGCCTTGTTGATGGGGTTTCTTTCTCCAGTTCCCCTTCTTCCCTTGCTTGAAATGTGACTGACCCTGTTGATTGCTGATTTTGAGGTCCGAAATTGCTCGATGAACCTTTCTTGTACGTGTTGTACCAACAATCTTTCAACTCATGTCCTCGTTTGCAGATAGGACATTTCTTCTTTTGTTTGTCCCCTTGCTGATGTTATTTTTGGGACTTTTGGGAAGATTGTGCTTTGCCCTTCCCTTTCTGATGAGAAGATAGTGTCTACTCTTCTTCTTCATCTTTGTTGTATAGTGCCTCTTCTTGCTGCAACAAATTCACTAGCTTCTCAAAACTGATGGTTTAATCTAACAAGTTGATTGTCGTCACAAAAATGTGGTAAGAGGGAGGAAGTGCTCTCAAAACAATGGGCACAAGAGCTACATCAAACCTCCTCTCCCAGGGCTAGAAGTGAAGCCCTCAATGTTGCAACTCTCCGCAAGAAAGCCTCCACTTTCTCGTTTGGCTTGAATTTCAGTGTAAGCAACTGACTCTACAAATTCAATATTGTGTTCTTGTTTCGGGCCTTATACATTGTGCTCTTATTATGAACATTTCATCTTCCGATGCCCCATCTATTATGAGATCAGAGGGAGGTTTCATTGTCTCTTCCGTGAACATCCTACGTTCACGACCTTCTTCAGGTATTATGATCAGAGGTGTCTTGCTCTCTATTTACAGGAAGCCATTAAGCTCCGTGACAAGGCCCTTCATCCTCCATCCAGGGAGGCTACTATTCGACAGATCACATCTTTCTTTGATTTGCTCCCGGGTGTGAGGGGCACTAAGCGGGGGCATGACCCTAGTGGAGATCTCCTGGCTAGGTCTGTCAGGATTAGAGGAGCTTCTTCCTTGACCAGAGACTTCCGGATTCGTGCACAGCCAAGAGCCCCCTCTTTTAGACGACAGACCACTAGGTCCACCCAGAGAGCTCGACATTCCACGGAACATGGGCATCTCCAACAGCTTCCAGTCCCTGATACCAAACAGCAGCACATCACCAATTTCTTTACAGTTGACCTTGGGTGACAGTCGTGAGGGTTGGTGTCGAGGCCTTTCCCTCCACCTTCCTCTCATCCCTTGTGCTCTCTTCTTCTTTTTCTTCTTCTTTTGTTGTTTTCGGAGACCCTCTTGGGTTTTCCCTGTTGTTTCTGCTTTGCTTTGTATTGTACAATCCCATTGACCTATCTTTGTGGTCACTTGTTGGACATTTAATATAATTATCTTATCTTATCTTATCTACTTGTCCCACGCTTGCTTTGGTTGTTTTGGCATCTTGAATGTGGGGTTGCACATCATCGGACACTCCAAACAAGATTATCAACTTGGCCTTCTAATTGGCCCTATTAAATTGACATTGTTGGGTTGAATCATTTGTCGATCTAGTTATTGAACCATTTACAACTTGCCAGATTTCTTCAAACTCAAGTTGAGTTCGAATTTTGGTCTTCCATGCAGCGTAATTATCACCACATAGCGATTCTGCGAGTCGAGCAAGCGAAATTACGGAGCATTGTTTGCCATAGTGGGTGGTTAGACTATTCCTAACTAGAGGGCACGTTAGAACAAAGAAATACAACAATACACTTTGAAAATATGATATTACAATCATTATGCGGAAAAATTGAATGGCAGGGAAAAAAAAAGCTGTTTTGAAGGCCCTAGTGACCTCTGGAGCTCAAACGACTCAAAATGCGAAAAACCACAAAACTCTCTTGAAAAATAGCTAGAAACAGTGCTTTGAGCACCCCTCCTTTTACAAAAGTTGCCCGGAATCAATTTTTAGGGTCCACAGGAGAAAACAAATTGCCGAAATAGTGTTTTTGACGTTAAATTTAGGGAGGTTTGTTAGTCACTAAGTGATTTAGCAACGGTTTTCCACCGCTATCTCTCGGAGGTTCGCTAAAACCCTCTCCAAATTTCAATATTAAAAAGGTTTGGCGGGGGGTGGGGGGTGGGGATCAACCTCCCGACTTGCTCTCTCCTAATGACCTAACACCCTTTCAACTAGCCACTAGCTCATTATGCGCATGGCAATTGAATTGAAGGTAATGGTATTCAAACAAGATTTCAAAAAAGACTAACCTTTCAAAAACGTCATGGCAAGTTCTTGGTTTCACAAAAACCGGATCTCCGTTTGTGTTTTGCTTTAGATTCTCCTCCTTCACTTTTGATATAGCTTTTGCAAATGAGTTTATTGTTTTTCTTCGCCGTTTTTCTTGTTTTTATGCGCCACTTAGGTATTTTTACCCTCTGTTTGCTTTGCTTTCGGGACTCGATAACAAGCTGTTGTCGGAAAGGAGTAGCACTGTAGTATTTTATTAATCTGGAATATAATCATATTACAATGCAAATGGTAGGGCTGCAATATATAAGTATTGCATAGCCACATACAAACAAATACACAATTGCACAGGTTGAACAAACCTACGTGTTGTTAAAACAAACATCCGGGAATACTATTCCCAATACAAATAATAATGGTTATAACAACATAACAATAAAATAACAAATTACCTAAGTAAAAACTATTTACCTAAGTAATAATGCATAATTACTATATACAAAGGTTTTACCTAACACTTCTTTGAGGGATACCATCAAGAAAGTTGCAGTTCAATATAATTTGTAGATAGATAAAGTTTGCAGCCTAAAGGTAAAAGGACAATTCGACACAAGTCGCTTTAGGTATTTTAGATTTCATTCTAAAAGATGTCCTATACCTTCCTCAACCAGAAAGAAACCTCTTGTCATTGGTGTTGATTCGAGAACAAGGCCACTTCATTTTACTCGATGATAGAGAAGTAAAAATCACAAGAAAATGTGACAAAGCAGTTGTAATGACTACATTTGACGAAGAAAAGTTGCTAAAACTCGGGTGAGCCTTCAATCTTGAGAAATTGTTCTCGTCTCATAGAAGAAGGGATGTCACCAAGTGTTTTGTGACATGTCAGATTTGGGCACACAAACTATGACAACATTCGCACAATGCAAAAGAATGGTGTTGTAGGATTGCCAACTCTACCCAAGAAAATTGAAAAATGTGAAGCCTGCATTTTGGCTAAACACTCGAGGGAACCATTTCAAACATCAGAATGAAAAGATGACAAAAATTGTACATTGTTCGCTTTGATTTGTGTTTTCTACCAATTCTTTCCACTTTGATTTGTGTTTTCTACCAATTCTTTCTAGTAATGGTTACAAGTACTTCATGTTCGTTGATCATTACAATAGGATGGCATGAATCTACTTTCTGAAATAAAAATCAGATTTCTTCAAAACTTTTCAAAGGTTTTGAATAATGATTGAAAATGAAGCGCGATCCCGCATTGGAACGCTCAAGACTGACAATGATGGTGAATTCACTTCAAATATGTTTGAGAGCTATCTAAAGCAAAATGGATCAAACATCATCTAATAGTTGTTCGCAATCCTCAACAAAATGAAGTAGTTGAGAGAATGAATAGAACTATGATGAGCATGGTTCATGTGATGCTGAATTTCAAGGAGTTGATCTGCATTTCTAGGAGAAGCAACTCAAACAGCCATGTATCTCCACAACAAGTCACCATCAACAGCCCTTCAAATTAAGACTCCATATGAAGTCTGGTGCAGTCATTTTCCTTTAATGCAACATCTTCAAGTTTCAAATCCATATGCTACACATTAATTCCAAATGAGAAAATGAACAAGTTGGACCACATGAGTCAAAAATGCATCCTTTGGGATATTCAGAGTCCTCAAAGGCATACAAATTATATGATGAAAAGACCAAGAAATTTCTCATCGCAAGGGATGTTTTTTGCGAAACTATAAAGGACATAGCCAACATAGATCAACAATTGAGTCAACCTAAGAATTTTTCCAAATTTGATGTTTATAAAGAGATAGATAAAGCAATCCCAAACAATGAGGGGGGGACATGTAATTGGGAATCATTTGAATCTGTATTATCTCCTATAATTGAAAACGAAACACCTCCTGTAGCAAAAATTCAAAATTCATCAAATAATGAGCAAGGGTTTCCGGAGAAGTTGTCAGATAAATGGAGCTTTAGAACAAGAAATTGAGGCACTAATTATTCCACAAGAGACATAGAAAAAGATGCTTAAATACCTCACACAAACACTCGCAGATGTCAGACTTGATGAAGTTGGTAAACAAGCACAAGAACACATAAAACAAATTAAAAATAGATAAAATACTTGAAGAAATTCAAGAAAAAATGGGACAATGGGCCTTGGAGGGTGCACCCAGGTACAACCCAGTATTTGACCACTCAAAAGAAAAAGTCAATATTGCTTTTGAATCTAAACCAACCTCCTTCAAACAAGTGGAAAAGTTGGATGTGTGGAGAAAAGTGTTGAAAATTGAATGTGATGCCTTGATCAAAAATGGAACTTGGAAGTTGGTTAATCCTCCAATCAACTGTAAACCAATTGGTTGCAAGTGGGTCTTTCGCAACAAGAACAAAGCACGTGGCTCACTTGACAAACACAAATCATGGTTTGTAGCACAAAAGGAAGGGATAGACTATAATGAGACCTTTGCACCTATAGCGAAATGAGCTACTATTCGGACTTTGGCTTTGTTGACTTTGGCAGCACAGAACCGATGGAGAGTTCATCAAATGGCCGTAAAAACTTCTTTTTTGAATGATAATCTCAAAGAAATGGTGTACACAACTCGGACGAAAGGATTTTCAGTTGAGGGCCAAGAGCATAAAGTGTGCAAGTTGGAGAAATCGTTGTATGGGTTGAAACAAGCCCCCAGAGCATGGTATGAAAATCTCACTAAGCACCTCCTAAACATGAACTTTCAGCATTTTGAATTTGAAGATGCAACTCTATTTGTCAAAACAGTTGACAAAACAATTGTATTTTTGGTTGTATATGTGGATGATCTGCTCCTCATAGGAAACAATGAAAGATACACTGCAAAAATCAAAGCAAAATTGATGAAAGGCTTTGAAATGATAGATTTGGGATACCTTCATTACTATTTGGGTATTGAAGTGATTCAAAATCAAAGTACATCTTCATCACACAACAGAAATACATTGGTGAAATTCTGAGCAAATTTGGAATGACAGACTGTAAACCACTCAACACGCCCATGGAACAGAATTTGAAGCTAACATCAGATGATACTTCAGAGCTTGTAGATGCAACTAAGTACAAACAACTCATTGGAAGTCTGATCTATGTAACCACAACTAGACCAGACATTTCTTTTGCAGTTGGTGTTCTTTCTAGATTCATGCAACAACCTAGGGAAAGTCATTGGGTAGCAGCAAAGAGAGTGCTTCAATATCTAAAGGAACACAAAATTTTGGGCTCAAATACTCCAAGGCAGCGGATTTCAAATTGGTTGGATATTCAAATTCTGACTATGGAGGTGATTTTGATGATGGGAAATCAACTACAGGTTTCCTAATGAGCTTTTCATCTCTTAGATCTCAAAGTAGTCAGTGCCAAAAATTTCTTCAGCAGAAGCAGAACTGTTAGGAATAGTTCTCACATGAGTGCTTAGGTTAGGTTAGTGCTCTACAGTATTATTTGATTTGTGTACAAAAATAATGTGGAGAGTATATTTCTATCATTGTAAAGTGAGTTGTTAATACAATTCATGTAGATGTTTTAGGAATGATTATAAAGGGAATATTAGTGATATTAATATGGACATATATTTGTTATGTCCAATATGGAAGTGATTTGTTAGGACGTTGAACCAACTCACGTAAATAGGAGACTAGGATAGATTTGCGGGGGACCAAGTAGTTCAGACAATTTCCCTAAACATATGAGATAAACTCCTATATAAGTGTATTGTGTTTCAATTAATACATGTTGATTGAATCCTTATTGACCTTATTCTCGTTCCAGGTATGGAGTAAAACCCACAAGAATACATGGCAGTTATAAAGCTGAACTGGGAAATACTATGGCCCAAAACGTTTCTTGCAGATTTACAGGTAAAACATGTTTTCTTCTACATCATTCATGGTTAATAACACTTCAGCATTCGCAATGGCCGAGATTTCAATATTTTATGACCGAACCTTGCCCATAAACACCAAATATCATTTGATTCAGCATTATGTGAAAGACGGCAGTGTCAAATTGCTACATTGTTCAACTGCAAAGCAACCAACAGATATCCTGACAAAGGCATTTGGAAGAGAAAAATTTGAAAAGTTCACATGTGCACTTGTTCTCATATAAACACCTACGGATTAAGGGAGAAATGTAATATTATTGTACACAATATTTATTGAGTAGGCATTCATCTTCTTGCAGGATCTCAAGAGATATCTGATAGATATGAACAGTCATCTTAGAGGCTGAATTGAACAGCCACAAGCATGGTCCTTTTATTGTAAAATTTTCTCTCATTCAAGTGAATGAATACAAGTTTGGTTTGCACAAATATAATTTGTTTTCACAGTCTAATTACCTGGCCTGCCAAGCTGTTCTTGGAAAACTAGAAAGAGAATATAGCATAAACCCATTCTAGAAAATAGAATAAAGCAATGACAAGGCTATAGATTGTTTTAGGAAGTAAAGCAAAAAGATTGCTTTGTGAGGATAAATCAAGGACAGGTTTATTTATGGAAAGGCTTCCTTGTTTATAAGTATGGCAAGACTTATTGCAATAAGGGGATGATTCTTTATGAAAAATGTGTGATCTAGCTGAACCAAGACTTCAAAAATTGGAGATTAGTTGTATTCGCAATTAAGAGTAACTCACTTGAGCTTTTGACTAATTTGTAGATTGGTGGTATCAGAATAGGATTCCATTGCTTTTTATGATAGATTTCTTTTATTAATCAATTTTCTTTCAGATTATAATTTTGTTTGCAGATTTTTATTTTTATTTTTATTTTTTATAATATGGGTTCATAACAGTGGTATTAGAGAAACTTGGTTCATTTAAGTGGTATCAGAGCACTTTCATGGCCTCGGCAGAGAATCCCTAACAGCAATAGGCTGTTTCAAAGTAGTAGTGAGGTTGTTGACCCTTGTTGATCAAAGTAGAGGCTTATGGGAAGCTTATTAACAAGAATTTCCTATGTGCCTTTTTAAGAGTATGTTAAGTTGTATGATGATCACCAAACGAGCTGGTTACTGGAGTAATGATGGTGATAGTTCCATCAATGACATTGTTGGAAAAATACTTGGACCTGTGACAGTTTTAATGGAAAGGAGGACAACAATAAATTTGTGGTTGACAACTTTCTCAATCATTGTGATCATCAACCTTTGACAATTGTTGTTGTTCAAGAAGAAACTAAGTGATTGGTAGCCATAAAAAGTGATTAAACACCCCTTGAGGACCACATTGGGAATAAGAAGACAGACCATAAAATGATAAAGATTAGACATCCACCCTTAGGTGCAAACCAAGCGGAACTCTGCACACAAAATGGGGAAGCGGAATTATGTTTAAATTCATTTCCATGAAGGAATTGCATGTCAAGGCCAAAGCACAACAGCCAACAAGACAAAAGGAAGTGTGTGTCATTTAATTAATAAGTTTGCAAGGAAGTTGCCTCATTAGTTTCCATCAAACAGAGGCAAAGAAATCACTCCAATTGTTTTGAGGCCAAAACAATTTAGGAGGTTTGCCTCATGAGTTTCCATCAAACAGAGGCAAAGAAATCACTCCCATTGCTTTGAGGCCAAAACAATTTAGGAGGTGTAGGGATGTAATGAGCCCAATATTGCATAAGGATTAAGATAGGAATAAGATTGGAATAAATTTACTCTAGGCAATAGGATGAGAACAAAACAAAGGTATTCTATGAAGTAGGATGAGAATAAAGCATAAAGCTATTCTAGGAAAAATAGAAAGAGAATAAAGCATAAGTCTATTTTATGTAAATAGAAAAAAGCAAATATAGACATGGAAAGACAATAGATTGTTTTTAAAGAATAACATTACAAGATTGCTTTCAAAAACTAAATCAAGGATAGAGTTATTTTTAAAGAGGCTTCCTTGTCTATAAGTATGGCAAGGCTTATTCTATTCAGAGACGATCCTTTAAAAAATCGTGACCTGGTTGAACAAGCACATTACTACATCAAAGATCGATTAACTTTGCAATTGAAGTTTTTATATATCAGAACAGAGTTTTATTGCTTTTATAGTATATAATTCTTTTATGAATCAATTTTTTAAAATCTCAGATATATTGTTTGAAGGAATTTTTTCAGAATTTGAGTTCATAACAATTATATCAGAACAAGTGGGTTCGTATGACTTCTACAAATGGCTAGTTGTGACTATCACGATGGTATTAGAGCAAGCAGAGAATTTTCTCACCAGAAGTTAGAGCCATAAATTCTCACCACATTTGAAAACATTGAGGAGCACACATGAACCACCTAAGGAGAAACATTGAGAAGCTCCAACAAAGAAACATATGCTCAAATCCTTAATGCAATACAAGAACAGTCGAGTGTAAGAGATCGGCTAATCATCTTGTTCAAGATTTAAAACCACATCTTAAGAATTCAATGGCAACTTCAAAATCCACTACCAAGGGATATGGACTGCATTGCAAGCAGAAGGCACAACCGAACTCAAACGTTTCTGCAAATGCTTGGAGTCTATGTTGCCAGGAAACGGAAACGGAAACGAAACGGGTACGAAACGCGGAAACGGCAATTTTCAAAAAACCTTGGATACGAAACGTCGACGGAAACGTCCGTACAATATATTATTAAAAAAATAAAATATATATATATATATATATATGCATAATACTCATTTTATAATTGTAAATTTGTAGACCATAAGAGATAATTGATAAAGCACTCAAAATATTTTGTATTCATTGAAATTTGAACTTCTAAAGAGTCATAACTCATCATTCAACATAGTTACAATTTCAATGATTCACATATACATGATAATAATCTAGATAAGTTAGACGTTTTAAAAAAAAAAAAAAAATCGGAAACGTTTCGTACCCGTTTCGCGTTTCCGAAACGTTTCCAGGCAGAAACGTGGGCCCCTTAGGCGTTTCCTGGCTACATAGCTTGGAGTTAGAATGATGCTAGCAACCTCAATTACTGATAATCAGTTGCCCCTTCATGATAAGCATAAAATGCAACAAAAAGAAACACTAAAGCCGGTAGAACACAAGAAGAGGTTACAATGTTTGAGAAATTAGTAACTACCTTTGTCAGATTGATCTCTCGCATGGCAAAGACAGCAAGTGCCTTGAAAAGAACTCCAGGTGGTCCTTCTTCTAGAGTAAAAACTATGCTTGTCTGGCAACATTGCACAAAGAAAACCATGAGCATAAGCATGCTCAGTTACTATTGCATAAGATAATTCATCCAAACAGAAAAGTGTAATGGTTGCTAGATTTTCTTTTGCATTATAATGGTTCCTACTGGCCAGTTTCTTGGTTCCTTCTCTGAAGCAATGCCACTTCATTTACATTTGTTAAAATACTGCAGAATTTTCTCAAACAAGATATATCTTACAGATGCATCCAGATATTCTTACCTTAAAAGGCCTATCTACTCGCGGTATTATGGGTTCCCTTGCTAACATGAGAAAACGAGTAACATTGCCAGACACATCCTGCCAGTAGAAAGTGATGAACAAATCATTGAATGGTGTTATTATCGAAGGCCCGGGCAGAACCAAAACAAATCTCTGTTTAGACAAGGAACAATATCATAGAAGAACCCAGACCTGTATATCCTTAGCAAGTATATCCAAACCATAAATTTTGGCAGCTCTTGCACTAGCAACTGCTCCCATATCATAAAGTTTGTGAAGCGCAACAAACTGCAGATTGCCAACAAGTCTTTTTGTGAGTTTAAACTAAAAACTTGAAAATAAAGATTACCTATAAAGGAGAATGTCTTCAATCTATCAGTGGCAAAGTCACAGACATGGTCTGACATACCATAATACTCATAATAGCAAACAATAGAAACAACATACACCAACAAACCTGTGCTGCACCTGCAGTGTCATCAACAGCATCCCTGATAACACCCAACCTTGATAATGTGTGCTCACATTGTGAGAGAGCCTGAAAATGTAGCAGGAATCAGAAAAGATGCAGAAACATGGACATAAAACACAAAACTAATCTAAATCCAGAACTAATGTTTTTAGTTGCCTGTGGATGACTAAGGACTCGCGAAGCTCCTCCTTCACTCCACGAACTCCTAACAAGCAGTGGTGCACTGGAAATTGCACTTCGCCGACAATATGCAATTTAGGCCTGAGTAATAGGTCATAATTGCGATGAACACTCCCCCAAGCGAATTTTCAATAGGCAAAACAGCTCTATCAACCAGCCCGAGCTCCACAGCCTACACAAAAAGGTAAAAAATATGAGTTAAAATTTCATACACACACACACATGTTAATTTCTACCAAGCAAGTGAAAATTTGTGTTGATACTCTAAAGGTAAAGCATGTATACGCCCATTTCATATCAATTAATCAGTATTCTGATTTCTATGTTGACAAGGACCTTATCAGAATGTCCAATTATGCAAGAAAAGAATATGATTAATGCAGGCACTAAAACAGGTGTCAGTTCTGTAATAAGTTAGAAACAATACTTTTTATAGTTTGTTCATGTTGTATATAAAAATGACCAGACAAAGGACATAATGAATGAACATGTTTATCTGATTATGTGTTGTATGTTCTGACACACTTAGTTTGTTTTTTATTAATTGGTCAGTTTCTAGTTTATTTTTTATTAGTTGGTCAGTACATTGTGTGGTTATAGACCATTAATTGACACATCTTCTGGTCAGAACTTGCAGTCTTATATTGATCTGTCTGAGGATAATTCAGAGAGCTCTCAATACGTTTCTCCTGGTGATATTGCTGTAAATTTTACATATGAGTATATAATAAAACGCCAAGCGTTTTCTAATGCTCTGTATATAATACTTTCTCATTTGGTTATGCATACTTTATTCCTATTTTCTATACTACAACTAATGCAATAATATAGTCATAGTAATTACAGAAACTACCTTGAAGAAAAACAAGTCTACACATATTGGTCTAGTGCTTTGGGAAAAACCAACAGACCAAGTATTCAGCATAGAAAAGTACAAACAAGTGGTCAACCAACAGAAAGGTAAAGTTAGAAACTGACGTTGGATCTTTGCCTTTTAAGAAAAAGGGAAAAATTTATTTCCAGAAAGTTCCGGATAGAGGAGGAAAATAATTTTTTCTTCAAATCCTACTTCTTATAATTATAATATAATCAAATAATGACCTTCCCAATCGGGAAGGTCATTATTTCAACTAGTCCTCATGCTCTTCAAAATCAAATGATAAAAGAAGATACTTCTAAGCCTAGTAACATGACTCTACTCTTAATCCCGAGTCTGAGTCAAGTTTTCAAGTTTTCCGATTCTGGCCCAAAACAAATAGTTGGAATGACTCTTTTTTCAAATCTGGCCTGGGAATTCTCTAGTGCCCTATTTAAGAGCAGCATTAACAAGAAAAATTATTTTCACTTCACAGGTGCCATGAGCAGATTTGACAAGCAAGAAACTTGGGGACCAGAATCCATTGACAGTTCAAATGTCCAACTTTCATTAACCCTGTCAAAAAAAAAAGATGATTACCTCAAAAGCAGTTTCAAACTGTTCACAAGGACCTGCTTCACATTTGGGATAAGCTTTAGCAGCAGCATCCTCACTAAACGCTCCAGGAACACCCTGCAATTCTCAATCAGAATATTAGGTCAGAGGCCAAACAAGATTTTCTTACAACTGCCTTTGAGACAATATTAATATCCAACCTTTAATATGAACCAGCAAATCTATACCTGGTAGGCAACACGTAGTTGTGATCTCTGATTCACTGGAACTGATAAATCCAATATTGACAAAGACCCTAAACACATTCACAGCAGATATACAAATCGCAAGTAAACTTCAATCACCCAAAATGAAAGCTCTTAGATATTGGACAATAAGACACTCTAAAAGCATAAGAATTCAGACCATAGCTCACAGACAATTTAACAATCATGCATAGGAGGTATCCTATCAAACTTTGATGCAAGACTCATTCCACTGTATACTCAGTTGAATTAATTAAATCAATATAAATGTCTATGAAGAACCACAAATAGTCAATAGGAACAGAAAAAGATTAAAATGAATGTGAAGCATAGGAAATGTCTAATAAGTCTCCAATATGCCTAATGAGTGAAAGAAAGAGTAGCTTAGGTCATGTAGGAGGACAAAACGCATGGAGGTAACATGGCTAAAACCTTAGGATTTTATGTCTTTCAAAAATCTATTGATTTATTTGTCAACCATGCACTTTCCTGACATACAAGGCCAAGAAAAGCTCATAATAAGCTGTGTCAACTGTGTACTGCCTTATCTATTTAACTTGGGAGGGCACAAGGGACAACTGAAGCCTATGTTGAGGCACTTCGTCATAAGTGTTAAATTCAGTATGGCATGGAACTCCATACGAAGTGTTACCTCCCTCCCTCTCTTGACATGTGTCCCAGGTCAATCAGCATTGCATTACACCTCTTAAATTCTTATAGCAAAATGTAATGTGAAGACCCTATTATGCAGAACAGCTCCCATAAACATACTTAATGCACAAATCTCAATCTCAAATAGCTGGGTAAAATATAAAATAGTGAGTGCTGAGCCTGAAAAGATGTGCTTCTTAGTTTCTTCAAAAGAATGTTCCTTTACCCATGACAGTTTTTGCAGAACCCTAAGAATTTTGTTGGAAGGCCGTGCATGTTGAGAAAAGCGTAGCAAAAATTGAATAAAAAATTGGCAAGATCAAGAAAGAAGCATTACTTTCAAGGCCTCGAGGTAGAGGTCAATCCTTAATGACTTAAATCTTTTCTTGGTGTAAATGAACACCTTATCATCAACACTCAGCCAAGATATTGAACCTACTTTGTCATATTTGGGGCTGTTTTAGCATCCACAACAGCAAGTACAGCTAGGATGCCTCCCTTTGGGAACAAAATTCAGCGCTCGCACCACCTCGGGGCAGATTTCAGTCAAATCAGTTTGCACGCTTTTATCTTATGTTCATCTTTCCATTTGGTTCAATGGTTGTAAAAATTAATTGTATTCAGACATTCTGTTATTTTCATTAAATTTGATTTGAAATAATATTGGGTTTCGCTGTTTTTTTATAAAAATTCAGTTTATTGTTGCTGTCATAAAAGTTCAAATTTTTATATTGCTGCCCTAGGGTTTGATAAAATATCCAGATTTGTTAGAAATTATTTATCAAGGATATTACAGTGGTATATGAGCAAATTTCCTCCCAACTTGTAGAAGAGTGAAAAGAAATTGTGGTTTCAAACATTATGCAAGGTAGTGACCAATGTTTTAAAAATCAGAACCGGACTCGGAACCGGTCGAGGTTGGACCAGACCGGAACCGGATAGGAATCGGACCGAACCGGACAAGAATCGAACCGGAACCAGACAGAGGAATCGGACCAGGACAAACTTTATGAACTGGTTTACTAAAAAACACATAAAAATTACATTTTTAATGAAAACAATATATTTGAAAGATTAGAAACCATGATTCCAACAATTACACACAAAATATGCAAAGTTTGCTCATGTATATACTATATAACATGTAAGAAAGGTGTTTATAGCAAAATGGCACGAACTCCAAGTCCAATACACAATACATATATCAGATTCCGAAACAAAATACATAAATAATGAGGCTCTAAATGGCCTCTATAGTCCAAGACTCAAAAAACAGCATGCTATGATGCTACAAGTTACAAAACTCTAGAAGATACTAGATGACACCAATAATCAATCATCAAACTCGCACCATTACGGAGAATGGGATCCTCAAGCTCATGCTCGTCAATATCATCACGTTCCTCTGACAAATGCTCAATGAGAAAGGTGTGAAGTGAATGGGGGAGCTCAATATAGCAAAAAATTAGGGTTTAGATCAGCTAAAAACTATAGTTTTAATTAAAATTTTGATTTTTTCAACTTTATCGTCGTATAAAAGTGCTTTCTTCCAACTCATCCGGTTCAAAATGGAAGCGTGCGGTTGGACCGGTTTGGTACCGAACCGGTCCGGTTTTAATGTCGGATTGTGCCAAAAATAATGAACCGGTCGAACCGTCCGGTTCCGGTTCAACCGGTTTTAAAAACACTTGTAATGACAGAGAAGTCAAGTACCAATAAAGGGGGAAAAAGCTACAGAACAGCCAAAAGTCATGGGTAACGAGACCCGGATGATGTACATTTCAACATGCTTACGCGAGGACAGGAATGTTTAGCAAATATGATGGCTCAGTTAGTCCACACCATGCAAAACATGAATGTGCAAAGAGTTCCAAATGGTGAGGGAAGTTCTTCAGGGGTGAACAATAACCAACACACTCAAGCAGTCACACTGGTTCTATTGCTAGGCCCTTCCAGCCTAATTTCCTTCGTAGGGAGGAAGCAATTCCGAGGTGAAAATTCAGCCATCTATAACGGATGACATTGTTGACACTATAAGAAGTACAGGGTACTTCCAGATGAAATTAAAGATGCCATATCACTCACCAATTTTATAAATTTGAAAAAGGAGTGGACCAAGAGCTGATCCTAGGCCACAAACTAATCAGAGAGACCTATAACAAGCATTAGGGAAGTTGTCACTCCCTACTTTTGATGGCTCTGGTAAGAGTACAACTCATGCATGGATACAAAAGTTGGATACCTTTTTATCACTTAGGCCCATGTTGGAGGAGGAAGCCATCAAATTTGCAACCCTTCATCTGGAAGGTATAGCACATGAGTGGTGGTACCATGGGCTAATCACACAAGGACACAATCACATCCACTCATATGGTGAGTTCAATGACAGTTGATAGAGAGATTTGATAGAGTTGATCCAGAAATTCATTTCCGGGAATTAGCTCAACTCAAACAACTACATTCAATAAGTGACTATGTAGCTGAATTTCAGAAGATTTACGTGTTGGTACACGATGTGACGAAAAGAGACTCGTTGTTTTGTTCAGGTTTAATCTTGAATCTCGAGGGGTTTAGCGAAAGCTTTCAACCCTATCTCTCTACAAGGAACCATCAAAAAGGTTTTGGATTTGGAGACTTCAGCCCCAAAAGGGAGATATCAGCCTATAGGACAGCATACAACACAGTGTAAAACCAACACCTCATGGGCAACAAAAAACCTTTTCACCAGGGTGGTTTTCAATAAAAGGAGTTGCCTAAAACCAGCAAGGAGATAGAAACAAGAAATGAACTCGAAGGAAGAAATTGTGTTTCACTTGTAGAGATCCTTGGGGACCGGGTCATAGATGTCTTCCCAAAGGATAGGTGCACTATATAAAGGTGATATCATATGATGAAGGGGAAGAAGAGGAACTGAAAGTGGAAAAAGAAGAGGAAGAACCGATAGCTGAAAATAAAAGAGAAGAAAAGACTCCAAATGGTACTCTTGCTACACTTTCAGGTGCTCTCGGTATCATCTTTTCGAGTTCGTGGAGTACTTCATGGGCATAAGTTAACCATTTTGATTAATAGTAGGGCAAATCACAAATTTATTGATGAGGGTTTGGTAGCCCAAAGAGGATTGAAAACAAAGGATTTTCAAGGTGTTAATGTTATTGTAGTTGATGGCTTTATTATTCCATGCACCTAAAGGGTGACGAGGATTAGAGACTACTTTGAGTAAGCACAAGGTTTGTGATGATTTCTATGTGGTAGGCATAGGCGAAACCAATGCAGTTTTGGCGGTGCAATGGTTACATTCAATTGGGAATACACACAAATTACCAAACTATGGAGCTAAGATTCAAAACCAATGGATAAGAGGTTATACTTCATGGTATGGCCAATGGAGCACCTAGCCCTATCACAGTAGCGAATGGTTTCCGTAAGGGACAAGTAGCTTGGGCAGCCCATTATTTGGTGAGTATTTCCACTTCTAATATTAATGATAGATCTTATCATGTGGATATAAAATCTATTTTGACGGGCACAATATAGTATTCATTGATTTACCATCGAGTGCTTTACCGAATGGAGGATTCCAACACATCATAGAGTTGGAAATAGGTTCTAAACCTATCATGATTACTCCTTACCGCCATCCTACCATTTACAAAGAGTAGATTGGGAAGACAATCAAAGAGCTTTTGAAGATGGGGCATATCCAGTCTATTTCTAGCCCTTTTGCTTTTTTCGTTGTTTTGGTGAAGAAGGATGGGACAATGAGGATGTGCATCGATTATCGTGCTTTGAATAAGAAGACTATCAAAATAGGTACCCAACACCCAGGATCGATGAATTGCATGGAGAGGTGTATTTATCCAAAATTGATTTCAAATCCGGCTATCATCAAATCAAGGTAAGCGATGAAAATGTGCACAAAACAACTTTTGGTTGTCATTTTGAATTCCTAGCAATGCCTTTTGGTCTATCCAATGCTCCAACTACTTTCCTATCACGCATGAACCATGGTTTTAGTGAGCACTAGGAAATTTGTTCTAGTATTCTTTGATGACATTTTGGTATACAATAAGACACGGAAGAGCACCTAAAACACTTGGATACAATGCTGAAAATTCTGGAACAACAAGCTCTTTTTGCAAAGGAATCTAAGTGTGAGTTGGTGACTGAAATTTTATACTTAGGACATGTCATTAGTGCCCAAGGAGTACAAGTTGATCAAGAGAAGATCCAAGCAATATTAGACCGGCCTCCACCCACCACTTTGACACGATTGAGGGATTGTTTTGTCTTTGCGATTACTACGGTGGTTTGTGAGAGGGTTTTCACAACTTCTTGTCCCATTGACTAATTTGACAAAGAAAGGATCTTTCAGCTGATCCAAAACAGCCCAAACAACCTTCAATAAACTCAAAGAGGTAATGAGTTTTTGCCCAATATTGGTTGTTCTGATTTCTATATTCCTTTTGTGTTAGAATGTGATGTATCGAGGAAGGAGTTGGGGCTGTTTTGATGCAAAGGGGCACCCCATAACCTTTGAGAGCCAAAACTTAGTGAGGTAGAGCGTCGATTTTTTTATTAATGACAAAACAATGTTGGCCATCATGCATGCATTGGCAAAATTCCAGCAATATTGGGTTTTACTAGCAAGTGGTCAAGACTGATCACAATAGTTTGAAGTTCTTTCTTGGCCAAAAGGACTTGAATAAGAGGCAACAAAAGTGGGTGAGTAAGCTCCAAGCTTATAATTTTGACATAGAGTATGTTAGAGGGAAGAATAACGTTGTAACAAATGCTTTATCTAGGAAATCTTTTCTATGCTCTATATGAGTAATCTCCATCTCCCCATTCCCCTTGCCGACCATGCAACCCTTTCATTCTCCTTGGAAACTACTCCCCCAAACCCCTAGCCCTTCTCACTGCCCTCCACACACCACTCTGAGACTTGCTGAGGGTGACCCCATAACCTTCTCCTTTCATCTTCGCCAGCTTCTCCCCCCTTGCCCCAATTCACTATGTACCCTACTGACAAGATGTACAACCTTCTTGCCACGGCTATCCATGAGGCTGCCTTGTTTTTACCCCCATTCCACTTTCAAGCCCCATAGTACACATGTTGGCTAGATTTTCTGCATAGCATAAAACCTAGCGATCATGAGATAAATCTCCCTTATTTACTGGTGAGGCACCCGTGTCAGATTTGTCAATTAAAATATGCTAGTATCTATATGGGGTTTTACTTTAACTGTTCAGCTCATGAACCATAGTCATGTGCAATTCTACAGCAAGTAAGCGATTGTTTAAAGAAAGGAATAAATAAAGGAATTATATAAACACGAGGGAAGAAAATGGGGAAAATGTGCATCCCAATCAATAGATAGTAGAGTTGATTGCATGCACATAGAAGAAACCAATAAATATAAACACAGAATTATAAGCAAAGGCAGCTCTAGATCTAGATCTAAAATAACACAAAGTTTATTCAAAGATCTAAGATAGAAAGCTACAAACAAAATGCACTTTGTGACACAAAGTTCTCCGGAAATCTACACTGTATATTCCTTTGCTTGAAGTGGCTCTCAAAGGTTTCAAAGACAAAATGTCTGGAACATAAGAATGTTGCTTACAAATTCTCATCTTTTAACCCATAGGTTCTTCCTCTACTTATAGAATGTAGAGGGCAATTACAAGTCGGAAGCTTTTAGCGGACTGACACATGTGGAAGTCGGAAAGGAAACAACCGGCAATCTCCCTCCTGGAATTCCTCTTTGCATGACATGTATGATTTGCAACTGAAAATAGAACCTTATATTTTGCACGTCTGCCACCTATCTCCAAGTAGTTGACTTCTTCAAGTAATGGCTTTTAAACCAATCAATTAAGTTGTATAATTTAATTGATCACTCAATTACTTTGTCGGAGAAAATAAGAGAAAGAAGAAGAAAGAGGAAAGTCTGCAGTCTTGTCCTTTTTCATATTCTACATGCAGTGATTCTTTTGCCTTTGATTCTCACCAAGCTGGATCTGGGAGCAAATTAATCTGAAGCAGTGGATTTGGAAACAAGTTGGATGAAGCCTTTGCGATTATGGATCGGAAACAAGCTGGATCTGGAAACTTGCTTACGGGTGTTGCCTTTGCCTTGTCTTCCCTCTTATCCTTGAAGCTTTTGCAGTTCTTCTCTAGTACATGCATCAGTGTAATGTTTTCCGTAATTAACTCATTATTTTTATTTTTAATTGCATATGAGCAATTAAAAATTCTGGAAAAAAAGCACTCGAGTGAATCCAACTTCAATGAAGATTTCAACTAGAAGATTGGGAGCACATGCACAAGATCCTGGAAGAAATTTTCCATGTACTGACTTCTACAGGTTGCATCAGAAACAAGAGAATGAATTTTTGCCAGAAGCTTTTGCAATTATGAGATCTGGATCTAAATCTGGATCTGGATCTGGGCTTGGATTTGTGTCTCCGATGTCAGCAAATCTGGAAGTAATGCATGATTCCGTTGAGCTTTCTCGTTCATCCCGCTTTGCCATGGCTGAAGCAATCTTTGTCTGAACAATTATTTTCCTCTTTATTCGGTCGGAATTCTTCACAACCGATGCAGATCTGGATAATTCTTTAGATTCGGAGGATATATTCAATGTATTGGACATTGATTTAAGCTCCCTTTCTCTTATAAAGCACCTGTAATGAATTCCTGCAATTAATTCAGACAAAGATGGCAGCCGGAACATGAACAATGGATTTTAATCATAAAAATCTGCATAATTCAAACCCACTGCCCCAAATTTGATGTTTTATTTGCATGCAAAGCAAGCATGAATTTTACCAACTTCACCTGAGCACCTGTATCACTTATGCAAACAATTATCCAGACACAAATCAACCTCCTTCAACCTGTGCGCCAAAATTGGAAGCTTTCAGCATTAATTTCACCTTCTTCTAAGCAAAAATCCTCTTCAAATGGGATGCACTTTTCCTCTGGGCTGCACTTTTACGCCTTTGAATTAATTAATTCATCTTTATGGCAACCCACGCTTATATAATCTTCACAATTCTATAATTAATTAATGTCTTTCCTATTCCTAGCAATTAATTAATTAATTAATAAATTTTACTCTTCAAATGGGGCACCTATTTTGTGCATGCTCATGGCTGCCATTAAATAAATTAAATTTATTTAATTTTAAACTTTTGCTTCCAGTTAACTCAAGCCTCACAGTATGCTTTGACTTTAGCCACTGAAAATAGGAATTGATTAATTCATTTAATACTTTAAAAAAGTATTATTTCTCTCTCAAATGGAGCGCACTTTTTGACATGAAGGGGCTACATTAAATAAATAATATTTATTTAATTTTAGAACTGTCTATTTCCAACTTTCTTTTGTCCACTTCCTTTGTTGACTTTTCCACAAGCTTGGGCGCCAAAATTAGGTGAATATTAATAAATATTTATTTAATGCATTATTATTCACCCAAGGTGGGTCGCACTTTTTGGCACGGGTGAATTCTATTTTTAAAAGTCAGATGACAATGGGATTATTTACCCTGCAAGGCAGCCCTGAAAATCCCATGATTCACTTAAGTCGTTTGACTTTCATAATGGGATTATTTACCCTACAAGGCAAGCAATAAAATCCCATGATTCACTTAAGTGATTTTTCTTTTATTCCACAATGGGAATTTTTACCTGCAAGCGGTAAGAAATTCTGCCACTCTTTGCCTCTAATTTTCCCAAAGGTGACTTAAGTGGTGTTGCTTCCATGGGAAAAATACCTGCTTAGGCGAGTACAAAATTCCCACACTGCTGCTGCTTCCAAAATCCCATGATCCACTTTAAACCTTCTTTTTCTAAAAATGTGGTCACTCGAAGAAGAGGCTTTTAGTGCGACTTCGTCTTTTCCAAGAGAACCAGACCTCCGATGGCGAATTCCTTCTGGCACAACGTGCGTATGTGATCTCCAAATACTCCAAGCCAAGAATCAGGCCAAACCGGCAAAGGAATTGATCTAGAGAAATTTCACAGAAAACAAAACAGGAAAACACAAAAAACACAAAACGTTGCCAGAAGTCACAAATAAAGTCCAGAATGCATTCCTGGTTAAAACCCTACTGGTATATGGGAATAATGATATGTACGATCACAACAGAGTTAAACCGGAGCACAAATTGCCTCAAACGGGGCTCAAAATAATTAAATACAAATTTCCCGCAGGCAAATCCCGACGACAGAATATAACAATTTTGGGCATCTAGGTATTTGGCGAAAATGGCTAATATGGCTCTTTGGGAATATCTTGACACAATATAAGAACTTTCTGGCAATAAAAACACAAAATGACCCATTATTTTAAAAGTATGAAATTTTTTCGGATAGGGTAGTCTCAGATTTTAGGATGAAATCTAGGGACACCAGTCGGCTCCGTTTGTGGACATCTTTTTCTCTGTCAGAATGACAAGGGAAAAGATGAGATCCTAGCATCTCGATTTCATATCTTGTCTTTTGGGCACGAGGTCAGGCAAACAAAAATAACACAACACAAAAACAAAACAAGGAAAAACAAACAAAGTTTTATTTATGTACATACAGGTTTTACCCTACTTTTCATGTCCGGAACAGCTTCAGATGTTGCCCGTTGAAAGGAAATGGTAACTCAATTCCATCTCGGTAGGCAAGGAAGAAGGTATCCATTCCTTCAACTCTTTTGATCACGAAGGGCCCTTTCCAGAGTGAATTAGATTTGTCGTGCATGCCCTTCGGTTCATGTCTCATTTCCCACCAGAGTACCCAGTCTCCGGTCTCGAACTTCCTTTCTTTGGCCTTCTTGTCAAATATTCTGGGCAAGTCTTTATCAACTTCATCTGGTGGTGGCTCATCCTTTCTTCTCTCCGTGGCGGGTAAGTCTGCATCAACTTGCTCTGTTCCCGTTTTATTTCTTGCATTTACGAGTAAGAACTATCACCATATTCTTTGTTCTTCTTCGAGTACTAATCATGCATGCTTTGAAAGTCTCCACTAAGAAAACCAAACCCTTGGGGATTTTGTTACCTTTTGGTTGGATTGCTCCACTATTGTCATCATAACATGGATCGGCTTTTCCTGTGACTGTTTGTCGTGTTGGTGATTCACTCCCTTCAACGTGCAGACATGCAGAAGTTTGTTCAGGGACTCTGGGGTGGTAGACCATCTCCACTTTATAGTTTCCTTATCTGAATATGGACGGTGGTCTATCCGGATTCAATAGTGCAGTTGTGACTGACCAAAGAGTCTACCTTAGAATTCTGATTCATTGGAATGAAGTCAATAGAGAAGGCTGCAAAATCGAATGTGGCAAAAAGCACTTTATCTTTGTAATGCTCCAGCTTATCTCTTTTGACTTGACTTTGCCCTTGAACTGCTTTACTAGAAGTTCAAGCATCTCCTTGGGCTTTGAGGAGTTTTACTCCTTTCTTTTTAGCTTGCTCCATTCCTAGAAACAATGCTTCATACTCCGCCATATGATTGGTGTTCTCGAACATCAGCTTGTGGGAGTATGGAAATATCTCATGATCTGGAGATATTAGTAGAGCGTCAACTCCTGATCCAAAAGAACATGTGCCTTTAAACTCCAGAGTCCAAACTTTTTCTTCTTTTCTTTGCTCTGGCTCTGGTCGAAGTTCTGGCTCTAGAATGTCTTTATCCATTTCCAAGAAATAGACCCCACGGTCAGATTCCTGAAAAAGAATCTGAGATCTAGGATCCTCATATTTTGTAACCGTGTACCTGGACTTCTTTTCCGGCTCCAACTTATGGTTAAGCCCTTTGATAGGAATATGTGCATAGGACCAATCCATCTTTACTTCTCCTCCCAGCTCTTTGCAAAAGTTTCTACTCAGCAACATCCCGTAGGAGACAGGAATATCTGCAACTAAGATTGTCATCTTTAATCTCTTGTCAAGAAAAGCTGCCAGAACAGCTTGTGCATCTTTGATTTGTCCGATTAAAGGGACTTGTCTCTCCATGGAGTAGCACCTTTTTATGGTCTTCTTCAGGGTAAGCCCAAGAGCATCTGCAACTTTCGCTGGCATGACATTGTCAGAAACCCCGAATCTAAAATGCAGTTGCTTAACTTGAAACCATTAAACAATAAGGAAACATAGAACGGTTCCACTATTTCAGAAGATGGTGAGGAAATAACAACTGCAGTGTTGTTTTGTGGAGGAGTATCTTTAGGCTTAGGCAAAAGGCCTTTTGATGTATTGGATTGTCCTGGTGATTGTACATATTTGACTAGCCTATTTAACTGCTCAGGAAAGGCTCTCAAGTATTTAGCTTCTGACATTTGAACTCTGGTTTTCTTAACATGATCAATAATGTCAAAAGAAGAAATAGATTCAAATACATGAGCCGCTTTCCATGGTTGGGATAAAGAACTTGCATGCTTACTTCCGGGAGCTAAGGAAGAAGGAAAAGGGATGCCCCTTCTTTTCTCTCTGTAATGCTTGACTTAGCGAGTTTGTGATCTTGTAAGTACTGCATATGTATGACCATGATCATCTTCATGAAGTTTCTCATCGTCATGTTCAAATTTGTAGTTCAGGTAATTAATGTTGGAGTCGCCAGCAGGTCCTATAAAATCATCATCCTTGAGCTAATCAGCGTCAACTTCCTGGTCTTCTTCATTCATCTCCACGTTGTTTCTGGGAGCAGCTTCAATTGCTAATCTTTGGGAACCAGCAATGCGGTTCCGGTTGTTAAAATTCCAAGCAGGGGCAGTATTGTTGCCTTGAGCCATTTGTTTCTTTATCTACATCATCTCATTTGCTAACTTTTGCAATAGTGAATCGGATGTAGTAGCAGAAGATGAACTTTCAGCTCTATAAGTGTTGCTCTTTATCTTTCCAGCCATGATGAGGTCATCTTCAATTTCAACCGCCATGTTTTGAGCTGCTAACAAGTCAACAGGACGTGCTCTTCGCAGTTGATAGCTTACTTCAGGAAGTAAAGCATTGATGAAGAATACTTTTTGATTCTCATCATTCAAAGAAGCAGAAGCCGGAATTTTGTATAGTAATCTTTGGAATTTTGCAATAAAATCCCGCATGTGCTCATGTGGTTCCTTCTTCAACTGAGTCAGTTGGGTTATCAAGGTGCTGGAATCTTCGGCTGCCTTGAATCTTTTCAGGAATGCATCCCGCATAGTAGCCCAGTTGGTTATGGTGCCAGGAGCTAGCCGGTAGAACCATTCTCCAGCCAAGTCATGTAGAGTCTCTATGAAGAGTCTAACAGATACATCTTCATGTTCGACTGCAAGCACTCCACAGGATATGAAAAACACAGCCAAGTGGTCATCTAGATTCTTACCATCTCCAAAGAATTTTGGAAAATTCTTTCTCGTCCCTTTAGGTAGATCATGCACAGGAGTCAGATTCAGAGGTCCAAACGTTGCACCCCATGAAACAGTAGCTGCAGCGCAAATGGCTACATCATGAAAGGAGCACGTCTTCTTTCAGAATAGACTTGATGAATAATTCCAGCTGTCGGATTATGCTAAAGATGATCCGGATCTGGATGCGTTTGAACTCTTCTTCCTGGTGAAATACTGGATCTGCGGCTTCTAACTTGAGGAGGATGATTGAAATTGAATTGCTCCTGCAATTGCTAGAAATGATCAGTCCTTCCTTGTGCCTTCACAGATTGGGTGAATGGACGTTCAGCCAAGTTGAAAGTTGAATGAGAAACACTCGATCTTCACCAAATAAGCCTTGATCTGCAAATATAGTTGTTCCCAAATGTAGTCGCCAAAAAGCGTGACTAGATTTTCTGCGCATAGCATAAAAGCTAGGCAGCCATGAGATAAATCTCTCTCATTTACTAGTGGGGCTCCCGTGTCGGATTTATCAATTAAAATATGCTAGTATCTATATGGGGTTTTACTTTAACTGTTCAACTCACGAACCATAGTTTGCATGATTCTCGCAACAAGTAGCGATTGTTTAAAGAAAGGAAATATTTATAGAAGAAGGGAATTATAGAAACACAGGGAAGAAATGGGGAAAATGTGCATCCCAATCAATAGATAGCAGAGTTGATTGCATGCACATAGAAGAAACCAATAGATATAAACACAGAATTATAAGCAAAGGCAGCTCTAGATCTAGATCTAAAATAACAAAGTTTATTCAAAGATCTAAGATAGAAAGCTAGAAACAAAATACACCGTGACACAAAGTTCTCCGGAAATCTACTCCTGTATATTCCTTTGCTTCAAGTGGCTCTCAAGGGTTTCAGCACAAAGTCTGGAACACAAGAATGTTGCTTACAAATTCTCATCTTTTAACCCAGTAGGTTCTTCCTCTACTTATAGAATGTAGAGGGGCAATTACAAGTCGGAAGCTTTTAGCGAATTGGCACATGTGGAAGTCGAAAAGGAAACAACTGCAATCTCCCTCCCGGAATTCCTTTTCGCATGACATGTATGATTTGCAACTGAAAATAGAACCTTCTATTTTGCACGTCTGCCACCTATCTCCAAGTAGTTGACTTCTTCAAGTAATGGCTTTTAAACCAATCACTTAAGTTGTATAATTTAATTGATCACTCAATTACTTTGTTGGAGGAAATAAGAGAAAGAAGAAGAAAGAGGAAAGCTGCAGTCTTGTCCTTTTTCATATTCTGCATGCAGCTGATTCTTTTGCCTTTGATTCTCACCAAGCTGGATCTGGGAGCAGCTGGATCTGGAAGCAGCTGGATCTAGAAACAAGCTGGATGAAGCCTTTGCAATTATAGATCTAGAAACAAGCTAGATCTGGAAACTTGCTTATGGGTGTTGCCTTTGCCTTGTCTTCCCTCTTATCCTTGAAGTTTTTGCAGTTCTTCTCCAGTACATGCATCAATGCAATGTTTGCCGTAAATAACTCATCATTTTTATTTTTAATTGCATATGAGCAATTAAAAATTCTAGAAAGCACTCCGGTGAATGCAACTTCAATGAAGACTTCAACTGGAAGATTGGGAGCACATGCACAAGATCCTGGAAGAAATTTTCCACGTACTGACTTCTACACGGGCTGCATCAGAAACAAGAGGATGATTTTTTGCGAAAGCTTTTGCAATTATGAGATCTGGATCTGGATCTGGGCCTGGATTTGTGTCTCCGATGTCAGCAAATCTGGAAGTAATGCATGATTCCGCTGAGCTTTCTCGTTCATCCCGCTTTGCCATGGCTGAAGCAATCTTTGTCTAAACAATTATTTTCCTCTTTATTCGGTCGGAATTCTTCACAACCGATGCGAGATCTGACAATTCTTCGATTCGGAGGATATATTCAATGTGTAGTGCCCAATTTCCTTGGACACTTCGAGATCTCGATCCTGACACTATTGGTCACATTTTGGATATTATTATGTTTTGATGTAGTATGATGTATCAGGGATTATTATGGACATTATTATGTTTTTATTAGTATGATGGTTAGATGTTAGATCCTGGATTAATATTGATCTGGATTCAGATGTTTTGCTTGAGGATCATTGAGACATTTTTATTGTTATGTGGATGATGATATACTAGTTGACATGGACAGGTTATTGATGTTAATTTTAGACATGTGACATTGATTATTATGAATAGCTCTAGTATAGAAATCTATTGGATGATGATATAGTTACAAATTGAATTTTAATGATAAATATTGAATCTTGATATTGTTGTGATTTGGATCTAATGTTTATATATCATTTAGATGTTCTGATATGGCCACGAGGCCGAAGGAGGTATTTTGCATTTTGCAGGTTAAAATCACAACAATGTTGGGGGACTGGAGACTAACCATATTGGAATTCAGTGTGAAATCAACAAGGTCACCATGGCAACTGTGTTTGATTGTGTGTTTAGTTAGGATTTCCCATGGGGGGGATTTCCATTATTGTGACCATAGGGGCATATGTGTGTTTTTATTATGTGTTCCCTTTTTAATTATTGTTGTGTGTATTTTATTTGTAATGTGCTTTTGTTTTAATTATTTAAAAGTGATAGTATGATGTGAGAGTCATATAGTTAAAATTTAATTAAATTAAATAGGATGTGGAAGGTGAAATTAAATGTTATTGTCTTGGTTGAAAATGAAATTTATTTATATATTTTATAACCATATGGTAATTAAATATATGGTTGTGTCTAAGTTTGTAATAAATAAATGTCATAGAAATAAATGCATTTTAAAAGAGTGTGTAAGTTACCAAGTATGGGTTGTGTAAGTGAAGTGATAGATTGTGTAAGGCTGATTTTGGAAGGTCAAACACTCCATCCTCTTTGAAACTCGGATTTGGCCTTGGGAGCCTAAATTGGAGGCTTGTGGGACAAGTTAAACTTGTCCCACACCTCTCAAAAACCTCCACCAACCATGATTAATATTTAGGAATCAAAATCAATTTATTTTATTGCATTTTGACATGATTTTGTGTGAGATTTGATTGCACTTGTCTTACAAATTTTAATGCATTCTCCTTTTGGGTATGGGTTGAGTTTGTGTATGTAAGTAATTTTGCCTTTCACTTTTATTGTGATTTTATTGTTTTGATGTTGACTGATTTTTGGATGAGGAAAAATGATGTGGCATCCCACTTGGAATCCACATCATCCTCTTCCACCCTCTCCCTTTAAAAATTGGAATTCCTCCTCATTTTGAGGTTGTTGAAGGTTGGAAATTTGATTCTTGGGTCAAATTTCTCTTGCATTTTGGAGCTTTCTTGGTGGAAGAAGAGGATTTGATTGTGCATACATTTACCTTGCTGATTTGGGACTGGGTTTTGATGTAATAAAGACTGTTGTTTTGGAAGCAAGTCTCCATCATGGAGAGGTAGGCTCTCACTTTTTAATATTGCTGTTGTTTCCTCTTTTAGCATGAAATTTGAATGTATTTGTGTTTGCAATTCTTAGAGGGATGGGTAGAATGCTTAGGGCATGGTGTGGAGAGAAGACTATGAGGTTTATCAGAGGAGGGATAAGGGATTTACCATTGGCACTTGTCTTGTGGAGGGAGTGTTGGTTGGGATCCACCAAGGGAAAAGAATATGCTTGCATTTCTTACTTTGGGGAGGTATAAGGGATAAATTTGGAGAAGGGATAAGGAGGGGTTGAGGAGGGATAAGGTTTATGGGATGGTTATGTTTTGGCGGTTTGTTTTAAGTGGATGCCCAATTTCAACATGGGAGGCATAAGGAGACCTCCATAGTTCTTGCTCTTGTTTGGCTTGCTTGCTCAAGCCTTTGTGATTTTATGATTGTTTTCTAATGCAGTTGAGAACTGCTGCCTTGTTTTGATTTGTGTCTTCTTTGATTTTTATGATACATGAGTGTTGCTTGCATGTGAAAGAAGTCCATGTTGCCATGAGTTGAATTATCATGCTCCATTTCAATATGGTTGGGGCTCGGGGCCAATGGGGAAAGATGGCTTCTATTTTCCCATTGGGTATCTTGGTTGGGTGGAGAGTGTTGCCTTTCCCCCTTCCTTGTTGTGATTCAAAGATGAATAAAGAAGAAGAAAACAGCAAGCTGCTGTTTGGGGAAAGAATAAAACAGTTTGACAGTCCTCTTTTCTTGAGAAAATTGAATGTAACCCTTCCCACTTAGAGTGGATGAATGTAATTGATGTTGAAATGTGAGATGTTACCTTGTAATTGGAAGTTGTAATTGAATTGAGAAATGTATTCTCTGTTTTACCTTGGGAAGATAATGTAATTGATATCCATACTTGTAATTTTGAAATTTGAAATCAAATCAAATTGGAAAGGAGTTCGGTTGTAAAGCTATTTGACCTCTCAATAAAGGATGGCATTGATTCTTTTAATTCTGTTGGAATGTGCATACTGGATTGTATTGAATGTTTTGAATTACATTTGTTGTTTGAAATGGTATCCTTGTCAAAAAAATGCGTGAAGAATAAACGACAACATTCTGTTTCCTTGTTTTATTGTCAAATTTAGATATCAAAATGGTGCCATGTACTTTAAGTAATAAATTAGAGCAATAGGATGTTACAGATCAGAAATGAAAATGCTTCCACTTTGGAAATTGTAAATTGACCTTTAAATTGTTAGTAATTGAATTATGTTTTCTTTGGAATTTGGCACCGAATTAATTCATTAAATGCACAGTTCAGATTCATAACTAAAATTAAGGAACAAGATAAGAAAATTTAGATGTATTAAGGTTTATAAACCTTGTGGAAACGCAACAATTAAAATGATCATCAAGAACTGCATCAAACTAGATTTTGAACTTGCATAATAGATTTCCTATCAAAAGATGCAAAATATATCAATTACAACCCAATACATAATTTGAACCTGGAAAACACTCTTTAACACACCCATGATCATCCCTCCATGTTCAATTTACATGTTGAGGAGAAAGGGAATCAAAATTGAACGAAACTTGCAAGTTGAAAAAACTGCCAGTTTTAAAATTATAATTCCCTGCAGATCGATTTCTTAAAATTGACCCTCTAAACTTCACCAAATTCTAAAATTGATGAATGTTGTGCAAAGAGGACTCCGAGAGCTTTCCGGAAAGTCCTCGTTTGCCTAAAATGGAGTTTCCTATCAAAAGTTGTGGCCATTTGAAGTTTTACTTCAAAATGGCCATCCCAAACCAAAAATAAATTAATTCGACCTTAGAAAAATTTAAATTTTGAACTTTGGAAAAATTTCCTAAAAATTTCCACGGCCCCGCCAACCTCTCATCCTATCAGAAGTTGCCACGTGGCACCTTGGAGGGGCATGCCCTTAATAAAAACTTAACTTTTTGAAAATTTTGCCTTGGGAAAATTTTCACAAATTCCCCCGCAACCCCGCGGACCCCAACCAATCACGTGCTGACACGTGGCAGGGGGGTGCGCGGATCAAAATGGAAAACTTAACCCTTTTTGCCCTTTTGGAAAAATTTCTCTTTTTCCTCCGCCGGCCCGCGGCGAATCACAAAGCGCCACGTGGCCATTTGAGCAAGTGCGGAGGCATGGAGGAAAATTTTCCTTTGGAAAATTGAGACTTTGGTTTTGGAAAAATTTCAAATGTTTCCCCACGACCCGCCGGCCCGAACGAATCACGTGATGACACGTGGCGTTTGGGAAAATTTTCCCAATTTTCTCCCTATCCCCGCGGACCTCTAAGGGAAAATTTTCCCCTAAAACTCCGCCCGGCCATAACTTAAGTTTTACAAGGAGTTAGGAGGACTTCTTTATATGGTTGGAAAGGTGAGGAAATTTCCTATCCAATGAGCCTAGTTTAGGAAAGTTTTGATAATTCTAAGTGTGTGAAAAATCTAGTTGAATTTCAGGGCTTGATAGAGAGCATGCCTGGCGATAAATTTCTCCCTGAACCTTAGTAAAACTTGTAACCCCCAAATTGGAACCTTGTAAACTTGTTATAAGATAAAGATGGAAATCTTGTGTTTGGTTAATTAGAATCTATTCCGGAACCTATTGGTTTCAAACTAGTATCTTGCTACTTGTTTGTAGACCCTTCTTACAAAAAGAAAATTATTCCATAATTTTCCTAGTTTGTTTCTTGGTCTCAAGTGGTAGTTGAAGCAGGCATTACACAATGTATTGAACATTGATTTAAGCTCCCTTTCTCTTATAAAGCACTGTAATGAATTCCTGCAATTAATTGGACAAAGATGACAATGACACATGAACAAAGGATTTTAATCATAAAAATCTGCATAATTCAAACCCATTGCCCCAAATTTGATGTTTTATTTGCATGCAAAGCAAGCATGAATTTTACCAACTTCACTTGAGCACCTGTATCACTTACGCAAACAATTATCCAGACACAAATCAACCTCCTTCAACCTGTGCACCAAAATTGGAAGCTTTCAGCATTAATTTCACCTTCTTCTAAGCAAAAATCCTCTTCAAATGGAACGCACTTTTCCTCTGGGTTGCACTTTTCTGCCTGTGAATTAATTAATTCATCCTTATGGCAGCCCCTGCTTATATAATCTTCACAATTCTATAATTAATTAATGTCTTTCTTATTCCTGGCAATTAATTAATTAATTAATAAGTTTTACTCTTCAAATGGGCGCCTATTTTGTGCATGCTCATGGCTGCCATTAAATAAATTAAATTTATTTAATTTTAGACTTCTGCTTCCAGTTAACTCAAGTCTCACAGTATGCTTTGACCTTAGCCACTGAAAATAGGAATTAATTAATTCATTTAATACTTTAAAAAGTATTATTTCTCTCTCAAATGGGGCGCACTTTTTGACATGAAGGGGCTGCATTAAATAAATAATATTTATTTAATTTTAGAACTATCTATTTCCAACTTCCTTTTGTCCACTTTCCTTTGTTGACTTTTCCACAAGCTTGGCGTCAAAATTGGGTGAATAAATATTAATAAATATTTATTTAATGCATTATTATTCACTCAAGGTGGGTCGCACTTTTTGCACAGCAGTGAATTCTATTTTTAAAAGTCAGATGACAACGGGATTATTTACCCTGCAAGGCATCCCTGAAAAATCCCATGATTCACTTAAGTCGTTTGACTTTCATAATGGGATTATTTACCCTGCAAGGCAAGTAATAAAATCTCATGATTCACTTAAGTGATTTTTCTTATATTCCACATAGGGAATTTTTACCTGCAAGGCGGGTAAGAAATTCCCGCCTACCTCTTTGCCTCTCTAATTTTCCCATTGTGACTTAAGTGGCGTTGCTTCCATGGGAAAAAATACCTGCTTTAGCGATTCTGAAAATTCCCACCTGCCTGCTTGCTTCCAAAATCCCATGATCCACTTCAAACCTTCTTTTTCCAAAAATGCGGCCAGCCCAGAAGAGGCTTTTTAGTGCACGACTTCGTCTTTTCCAAGAGAACCAGACCTCCGATGGCAAATTCCTTCTGGCACGACATGCGTATGTGATCTCCAAATACTTCAAGCCAAGAATCAGGCCAAACCGGCAAAGGAATTGATCCAGAGAAATTTCACAGAAAATGAAACGGGAAAACACAAAACGTTGTCAGAAGTCACAAATAAAGTCCAGAATGCATTCCTGGTTAAAACTCTATTGGTATATGGGAATAATGATATGTACGATCACAACAAAGTTAAACCGGAGCACAAATTGCCTCAAACGAGGCTCAAAATAATTAAATACAAATTTCCCGCAGGCAAATCCTGACGATAGAATATAACAATTTTGGGCATCTGGGTATTTGGCGAAAATGGCTAATATGGCTCTTTGGGAATATCTTGACACAATACAAGAACTTTCTGGCAATAAAAACACAAAACGACCCATTATTTTAAAAGTACGAAATTTTTTCGGATAGGGTAGTCTCAGATTTCAGGATGAAATCTGGGGACACCAACACGTATATGCCCCATGAACCAATGGTATGATGAAGACTGCAAAAACCTCCACCGTCAGCTCCGCATGGCCTTTACCCATGACCTCCCATCCTTCCCCCTCAAAATTGCCTATCGTAATCTCCTTCGCCACAAGAAACACACCTTTATTGCCCACAAAAGAAGGGATCTCCACACCTCACTTTCACATTCCCCAAACGCTTTTGGCATACCATCATTCCCGACGCTCTCCCTTACCCCTGGACCTTGACCCCCATACTATGTTCACTCACACGTCCACCCTTTATGACATCCCCGGTCAGCCCCAGACCCAAGTTATATCCCCACCCTCCACCTGCCACATCTTCACCCACACAAATGTCAAGAAGGCCATATCGGTGATGAATTGTAGCAAAGCAACAGATGAGGAAGGCTTCTAGGCAGAATTTTTCAAGCATGGGATCAACACCATCAACAGTTATTTGGTAGACCTCTTCAATCAGGTGGTGTGTACTGGCTTCCCGCAATCTTGGTCCCACCATATTATCCACCCTATTCACAAATCCAGTCCTACTTCTAATCCTAATAATTACAAGACAATTATGGTGGGCCACACTTTCTCTAAGTTATACGCCACTGTCCTTCATTTGCAGCTTTTTGAGTTTCTTGAGCAATACGGTGCAGAGCCGGAGAATAGGGCGGCTTGAGAGACAAGGTACCGGACTCACGATCACATTCTTACCCTCTGTGCTATCATCGAGGAAGCACATCACCGTTCTAGCTATTCAACCCCGCATCAACAAGGGGTATGGTTCCCTCGCGATCTTGGATAGACAGTGCTTCCGCCATCACTTTCAAGACACGTTGTCCAAGATGTCTCTCTCGGACTCTCTTGTGAGACCCATTGTTCTTTATGGTTCTGAGGTTTGGGGCCCCTCCCTGCTCGAGTCGGATTGGGCCTCTATTGAGCGAGTTCAGATCCTTTTGCTTAGACGGATCATCAAATGCAAAGAGACTGTTCCTCATCATATCATCCTTGTCGAGTTTGGGGCTCGTCCTTTCAGACTAGAGGTCATCTTTGGTCTCATCTCACTCTTGCACCACATCCAGGGACTTTCGGACTCCTCCACTGGCAAGGATAGATACATCTACCTTGCCTACCGTTCTTCTGAGGCCATTACTCTCTCCAATCGTAGTGGTCGTGTTCGGTCTTGGTATGTCGGGACCTCTCGTCTTCTTGGATCTCTTGGGATCAACATGGACCGTCTCCCCCTTTTAGGTACTCCATGGATGCTCCTGCTCACCTCCTTCCGAGCACGCAAGACTTGCACAGAATTATCAGAGACGACATATACAGACTATTCACTCAAATTACGTGGACCAACCCCGGGAGGAGCTACACCCGAAAATGGCCTTCTACGCCAATCACTTCCTGGAAGTCAAGCAATGGACTCATCATTCGGCCCACCTATATCTCCCGTCATTGGATGCATGCTCTTCGCATATCTTTGGGCCAGTTCAGAGTTGGATCCCACAGGCTTCGGGTCGAGAGTGATCACCATTTGGTTCGGTCTGAGAGGATCTGCCAACTTTGCTCCCTCCAGGAGGTTGAGACAGAGGAACACTTCATCTTCCGATGCCCCATCTATTATGAGATCAGAGGGAGGTTTCATTGTCTTTTCCGTGAACATCCTACGTTCACGACCTTCTTCAGGTATTATGATCAGAGGTGTCTCGCTCTCTATTTACAGGAAGCTATTAAGCTCCGTGACAGGGCCCTCCATCCTCCTTCCAGGGAGGCTACTACTCGACGGATCACATCTTTCTTTGATTTGCTCCTGGGTGTGAGGGGCACTAAGTGGGGACATGATCCTAGTGGAGATCTTCTGGCTAGATCTGTCAAGATTAGAGGAGCTTCTTCCTTGACCAGAGATATCCAGATTCATGCACAGCCAAGGGCCCCCTCTTTTAGACAACAGACCACTAGGTCCACCCAGAGAGCTCGACATTCCATGGAACATGGGCATCTCAAACAGTTTCCAGTCCCTGACACCAGACAACAACACATCACCAGTTTCTTTTCAGCTGACCTTGGGCGATAGTCATGAGGGTTGGTGTCGAGGCCTTTCCCTCCACCTCCCTCTCTTTCCTTGTGCTCTCTTTCTTCTTCTTCTTCTTCTTTTGTTGTTCTTGAGACCCTCTTGGGTTTTCCCTGTTGTCTCTGCTTTGCTTTGTATGGTGCAATCCCATTGACCTATTTTTGTGGTCACTTGTTGGACATTTAATATAATTATCTTATCTTATCTATATCTGAAATCTTTGTTGATTGGAAAGTTTTAATAATAGTAGAGTATGTAAAGAATGGTTACACTAATGAGATCCTTGAGGGAAAAATATAGGATTATACGTACATAGTGGTTGATGATCTTATCCTCTACAAGAATAAAATCTATTTGGTATCTGAATCCAAGGTAAAAGCAAAATCTTAAGGGTAGTCCATGATACACCTTTGGCCGATCACCCAGGTATTTCAAGACCTCTGAAGCAGGCCGGGGACAAATTCTTTTGGAAAGGACTCAAGGAAGAGGTCCTCCAATACATTAGAGAGTATATTGTGTGCCAACACTACAAGGAAGAGCATGTTTTCCAGTGGGTTTATTGTAGCCCTTACCTATTCCGAACCAAAAATGGGAATGTATATCAATGGATTTCATCACAGGTCTTCCCAATGTTCATGGTAAGAATTGAATTTATGCAGTGGTCGATCAACTTGCTAAATATGCTCACTTCTTCGCTATACCTTTTGAAATTTAAGGTTCCACAAATTGCTGATTTATTTTTCAGAGAGGTTTTTAGGCTACATGGATTGCCTAAAAATATTGTGAGTGACAAAGATGGCAAGTTCCTTAGTTTGTTTTGGCGGGAGCTCTTCCACTTGACAAGGACGGAGTTAACTCCAAGTACCAGCAATCATCCACAGAGAGATGGGCAAACAGAGATTGTGAATAAGTGGATTGAGGGATATTTGAGGAATTATGTGGCAGGGCAGCAATCAGCTTGGGTCAAATGGCTTTACATGGGAGAGCATTGCTACAATACCATTCATCACATGTCCATTAGTATGACACCTTTCGAAGCTTTGTATGGTTATGATGCTCTTTCCTTTGTGGATTTGTTATTTGCAGATAGTACGGTGCTGCTTGGGAGGCAAGAGACTTGGTTGCCATGAAAAAGATATATTGGGGATACTCAAACAAAATATCCAACATGCACAAAACCCATAGAAATTTTATGCGGACCAACACCAAATTGAGAGGACTTTTGAGGTTGATGACATGCTTTTTTGAGGTTAACCTTATAGATAGTCTTATCTCGAAGAAAAGTGGAGCTGAAAAGCTCAAACCTCATTTCTATGGACCATACGGGATTAAGAAGAGAATAAGAGAAGCTGCCTATGAGTTGGATTTTCCATAGCAGAGTAAGATATATAATGTTTTCCATGTCTCATGCATGACAAATTATTTGGGACAGCATATTGTTCCTTCCATTGAGTTTCCTCCTTTGGATGATGAAGGCAAACTTGTTTTGGTTTCTAAAGTAATTTTGGATTTCGGGAAAACAAGTTAAGAAACAAGATTATCATAGAGTATCTAGTACGTTGGAAGGCTTTACCTACGAGGATGCTACTTGAGAGGGCATTTGAAATTCTTAAGCATCCCAACTTGCAATTATTTGAGGGCAAGCAATTCTAGGAAGGGTGGACTGTAATGTCCCCTTTTCAAAATTAATTGATTTTGGATACCTGAAGCCTATTCTTATTATTTTCCATAGGCTAAGGGGAAATTAAAGAGAGAAATAAATTAATTTAAGTGGTCCAAGGGTACTTTTATATTTTAATTAGAAAAAGGACACTTAATTTATATTTTTAATAAGTGGGAGCCCAAAAAACATAAATAGAATAAAATAATAATAGAAAGATGAACTTTTATTATGGGGCGACAAAGATAGAATAATAATTAAATAAAGAATTCTATTTTGGGGGCACTAAAGATAGAATGGGTTGCATGAGCATCAAACTGATAAAGTAATTTAATATTGTTTATTGAGCATGCATGTAACCTCCAAAGGGGGCACCAATTTCGGAAGAAGGCCTTAGAAGTTATAAAAGCAATTTTTGGGGATTATTGTGATACATCTTGAAAATTTATCAACTACTTCATTGTCTACAAGTAGCTTTTGCTTCTGCATCAGTAATATAAGACGAAAAACCCTCATTTACACACAAATTTGAGAACGAAAACCCTCATATCTAAGCTTGGCAATTCCATTCAAGGGTTGCAATGATCATTCAAAGTGCAAATATTCATCTAGTTCAATTAGGGCATCATATTCAAGGTTGTTTTAACATCCAGAACAGCAAGTACAACTAGGACATCCCCTTTGGGAACAAAATACAATGTTGGTGCCACGTTTGGGGGCAGATTTCAGTCAAATCAATTTGCATGCTTTTATCTTATGTTGATCTTTCCATTTGGTTCAACACTTGTAAATAAAAATTGTATTCAGACATTATGGTATTTTCATTAAAGCTGATTTGAAATAATATTGGAGTTCGTTGTTTTTAATAAAAAAATCAGTTTATTCAAATTTTTATCTTTGTTGCCCTAGGGTTTGATAAAATACCCAGATTTGTTAGAAATTATTTATTAGGGATATTACAAATACTAAATGACACTCATCTTTGGATGGAATTCTAGAGATGTATATGGGGCAAAAAACTTGAATAAACAATCTCCCGTTGTGGTTCTCAAACAACATATCTTGTCCAAACGTATGGATGACAAAATAGAATCGTAGATGTCCAAACGTATGGATGACAAAGTAGAGCGTCATAAATTTTGAAAAATGTCATGTAATCACAATGTCATAAACTAAAAAAACTTTACTTGATAGATTGATACAATTTTTGAACTATGCACTAATAAGTGACTCCTAAGTTGCATCTCAATAGCCAAGAGAATATGGATTAGGATGGGGTAGTTACTCAACAAAAATCACTTAGTTGTGTCTATTGCAATCCAATTCTTATAGCTATCACTGCCAATAATAGGTGCAAGAAGTTATCGTCAACTCAAATGTAATGTCCCCATTTTTAATTAAAAATTAAAAAGAAGAGAAAATCGATTTGCACATGTAAATTTAAAAATAAAATATATTTTATTGTGCAAATCAAAAATAAAAGAGAAATTCGATTTCACCTTGGGATAATAATTACTTATTTTTAAGGTGAATTAAGTGACTAAACAAGTCGCATTTTTCTAGGAATTATTTAATGTTTAGTATTTGAAATAAATCGATTTCTTCTAGGCATGGGTCGATTCATATGGGCCCCATTTGATTTAATTTCCCTATGCATTTAATATTTTCTTTGAGTGTGATTTCCAGACACTTTTTAAAATGATATTCCCTCCTAGCTTTTGGCGCCAAAGATGGAGAGAGAACTTTGGAGGATGTGCAAGGCAAAAGATATAAAAGATGTGGGTACTCCTTTTTTAGCATGTTGACGGTTTATTAAACTTATCTTCATGCTTGAAGAAGGGATGTATGCCCACTAATGATCTAAAACAAAAGGTGTTCTTCAACACCACCTTTGAGTGAAGTGTGTATGCCCTTTGAGCTTGAGTTGATAAGTTATTTGCATTTCTATTCAATCTAAGTAAAGTCGTCATTATTGTGAGAGCTTGTGAGGTTATTTGGAGAGTTTTTGGGCCACTACTTGATCAATAAATTTTGAAAATTGCTGTTGGTTTTGTCATTATATAAATCAACTTGTGGAGGGAGATTTATGGTGTTTCTTAGTGGTATTTTGCAAGGATAAAATCTGAATTGTTCTTGCTTATTATTCTATTGCAAATGCACTTGTTTCATGATATTTGGAGCTGCTAACCTTGCTGGAATTTATGATAAATAAATCGACTAGGTTATGTGATTTTCTATCATATTTTGGAAGGGTTTGAAGTCTTTTTCAATCTGTTGTTACAGATCTATTAATGCAGATCTGAAAGTGATAATTTTGAGTGTGGAGAGGTGTATGTTTGAGCTGGAATCAATTTTATAATTTTCCCTAACCCTAGCGACTTGAACTGCAGTTTCGGGGGCTGTTTTGAGTGGGTTTTTGTGATCAGAAAATTTAGATTGTTAGTTCATTGAAAGTGCATAATTTTATCTTCCTTCTGCAATTTATTTCATTCAAAAAGGATAAATATTGAGGGAGATATTAATTATTAAAGTTTGCAGTCATTTTCAGCTATTTCCAGGCATATTAATTTATTTTTCTACTTCTACAAGTTTATTGGTTAAAAGAGTGCAAATTCCAACTAGATAGCCCATCTGAACCCTTACCTTGGCTCACTCCAACCCCATTTGGGTTGTATTGAAGCCGACACTAGGTTAGTTGAGGTGAACCTAGAAGGGTTTCTCTTCTAAGTTTGCTTCTTTTGCAAGTAGATTAATAATAATTAATTAATAACAATCAACATCTCTATTGAAGACTTGGAACAAAGTGAGTGACTCTTCTACATCAAATATTTGTGTAGAAGAGTCACTCACTTTGTTCCAAGTCTTCAATAGAGATGTTGATTGTTGAGACAAGTTGTTATAACATTGTCAAATTTTGAATCGGCGACAACTTTTACAACTTTGCCCCATACTACCT
This sequence comes from Taxus wallichiana var. yunnanensis, assembly GCA_018340775.1. Classification (NCBI taxonomy): domain Eukaryota; kingdom Viridiplantae; phylum Streptophyta; class Pinopsida; order Cupressales; family Taxaceae; genus Taxus; species Taxus wallichiana. The sequence goes on along the minus strand of CM031239.1, from coordinate 767,511,028 downwards.
CAACAAGAGCATCATATTCAGCCATGTCTTGATTAAAACTACAAGAATAGTGATGATGTTTACTCTACTCATTGTATTGGAGGGTGAGGTCCTCTACATGAGCCTAATTTTAATGCGATCTTTGCTGCCTGTTGGTTTTTGGTGTACATCCTAGGTTTCTTCAATGAGTAAATTGTTGGTGTTTCCATTAAGATTTTTGCCTCGCATCACATTGATCATTTGCAGCTGAATTTCGTTGTGGGAATGCTTAATTCTACTTTTCCCTTTATAGTTCTCTTAGGAAACCGATATACAACATTATAATTTTTCTAAAACTTCTCTTCGACTTTGGTAGCTACCCTACAAGCATTGTCTTGTGTCTTAATTGTCATAAATTTGAGTCCAACCTTGATGTGCTTGTTTAGGTTAAACTTGTATTTTGAATCTTGTTGTGTTGTGTCATGTGTATCTATGTTGATTAGTACCATGCAGAATTTGTAGGCACATTATGGCATATAGTCCAATTGGCTTTTTAGAGGAGGCATTGCCATTAGATATTATTACCATCAACAAAATCAATTAGATAGAAACTATGTTGAGAACTTATTTTAACTCATCCCAAAGGGTAAGTGGTATGTGGTGATCTTCTTATCACAATTGCAAGGAGGATTCCTGCTGGCAAAAATGTGGTACACAAACTTCAACATCGTCATCAAATTAGTCGATGGAAAGATGTCTCTAACTATTGTAGCTAATCTTTAAGGGCTTTTACATCAACATCTCTTTAGTCACTATTAATAATACATGTACATATGCACATTCAAATACACACCCAAATATGTGTGTGTACTTTGTATGTAGGTGAATTAGCGGGGGTTTGGATACCCTTGAGCTTGTCTATGAGGTCAAAACCTAGGGGTACAAAACTTTGAACATTATATAAGGTAAATGAAGGAAATCTCCATGTGGAAGGCCAAAAGGGTGTCTCATATGCCTATTTAGCATTTGGATAGGCCATGACCTAAAAATAACATTTATGATATCTATATATCAATATAATATGAAATGAAATGACTTATGACACTCATTTGATGCAGGAGCATCATTACATGTAAATAAGCACATTTTGGTTTTCTTAGGTGTCTTCGGTTGTTGGAGGTCCTAATGGATGTCATAACATGTTTCAAGTCCATTTAGAATCTTCTTGCATTGTATCAGAAGAAGTGGTATTTGGAATTTCCCTCCATAATCACAATTCAAATATTTGAATTAGCCTATAGTGTGTTTTGAGGTCTAGGAGTTAAGTTAGGTGGAATAAGTGTCATAAATGGGCTCATGGGACATTAATGCACTTAAACCATTAGTATACCTTACCCTAACTTGGCTTGGTTCACTACGGTCATTCTTACCATAGTTGAGTTAGTTAGATTAGAAACATAACTACTTCTTTTCCTTCATTATTGTGATGAGCATTCGAATGGAAGGGAAGAGAGTTGATTGAAATAGGTTTTGGAGGAAGGAGATAGAAAATACAAAGGCGAGGGCTCAAAAGTCATGTACCTTCTTGGATTTTTTAAATAAAGAGGCTTTCTTGAACATTAAATATGTGTATTGAATGAATGATTATGAAATTGTGTTTGATTCTTGCTTACATATGGATATGAATGTTATCATAGGTTTAGAAGGTTTATACAGGTTTAAGAATGGGCATAAAGTGCTTGAAGAAAGTGAAACATCTTTAAAGTCTCGGATTCATAGAAGGATGAAAAGAACAAAGTCTTCATAAGGTAAGGACAATCATTAATGTATCTATGAGCATGGAATGAATGACCTTGGAGTTTAAAGGGATTAGCCCAGTAGTAGAGTCAATTACATTGTCATAAAGGTAAGTGTTGTCCAAAATAACCCCTTGGTTATTTTAGCAACTTGCAGTTCCATTCCGGCTCTAGTTCATGTTTCCGTGTTTCGTGCCTTGTTGGTTTCCTTCCTTGGTGCATTTCCTTGGCCGCGGCTTCTTGCGCACACCCTCGCGCACTCTCCTTGTTTTTCCCTTTTCCTTTGTTTTCTTTTGTGCAGCTTTTTGCACGCTCCTGCTTTCCTCCCTTGTATTCTGCTCTCTTTCATTTTTTATTTGCGCACATTCCTCTGCACATTCACCTCTTCTCCCCAGCCTACGTGCACTCCATCACACACACCTTCGAGCTTGCCTTCTATTTTTGCAAGTCCCAGCATCTGCATGCAAACTTCCATGCACATGTCATCCTTCCCGAATCTCGCACATCGCTCCACACGCACTCATTCCCCTTTGAGTTCTTCTCTTCTTGCAAGGCTTGCATTTCCTTCTGCACAACCTTATGTTGTGCCCCGTTGTTTCCTCTTGGCATGCTTCCCGTGCCACCTTCCTCTAAACTCCCGCGCATTCCCTTGGTTGGATCCTCACACCTCCTTGCGTATTTGTATGCTTTAGCAATTGTGCAATTCCTTTCCTATCCCCGCGCACTTTTCGTGCGCGTTGGTGGATTTCCCTACATCCTTATGGGAACTTACTCCTCTCCCTTGCTCCCGCACATGTTTCCAAGGCTACAACCTCCGCGTGCCAATCCTTGTCGACAACCTCACAGGGAAAATAGAAAAGCGACAATTGTGCACCGAATCCTTATGGCGAATGAATGCGTGACACATGGAAGAGACAAAACCAGCGACAATCAACCAACTCTCACAACCAATCAAATCGTGCCACGTGTCTTGCGTGTTCCTCGCACTACAAAACTTCAAATCGTCATAACTTGTTCCACAGAGCTCAAAATCATGCGCACTTGGTCTCATTGGAAAGTTGTTGAGGTGGGCTACATTCTAGGATGTTCAAAATCGGATTTTGGTGGGATTTGGTAGGTGAAAATTGGAAAATGCGATTCGGGTCATTAATGCACACTTCCAGTCAACTCAACCACCTAGATTTCATGGGATTTTCCTCTTTCCTTCTTCCATGCGAACCGGCGTGGAAGAGGCAGATTTGACAGAGCTACAAGCATATTTGTAGGCATTTATTGCATGTTGTTGGTGGTTGTGATTGAAAATTCGAGTTTTCCCTTTCCCTCCTCTTCTCTCCCATTCTTCTATATATTGTTGAATAATGCTCATTTGTAAAGGTTAGACCCTCTTGGATTGCAAGAGCATTATTCATAGTAGTGTTCCTTTGCATTTTGAGTTGCAGGCCTAAGATCGGCTCACTGCATGTGGATTCTTGCCTTCTCCTCTCATTGTAATCGATTGTGCATACTTTGGAAGCAATAAAAGTTTGTTTTGTGGCTATTTTCTGCCCTAGCTCACGTTTTATTGCATTTACTTGCCTTTCCTTTGCAATATTGGTATGTTGTGCATGTTTTATGTCCCTTGCAAGGTTTCTTTTTTGTTGTGCTCCATGAAAATGAGCTCTTGAATGTTGTTTTAGACTGTGGCACGCATGTCTGCCCTCCTTTTACACATTTTCTCTCATTTTCACTCATATGAGAGTGTTCATCCCCTTCTTTCTGGTGCTATCACTTCCCTTTAGCTTAGGATTTCGTTTTATGCGTCTCCTTCTCACCCTGGCCCCTTGAAATCAAATAGTAGAGTTAGATAGTTGCATTTCCCTTCCTAGGAATAGTTGTAACAGTAGAAATAAGCAAAGGAAGCCGGCCTTCTTTAGAGGTTTGTCTCAAGCACAAGGTCCCACAACTTGGAGACAGTCCCATGTTGCCTCAAAGCCTGGATCATCCTGATTCAAGACGGGTGCAATTTTGAGCTCCAACAGTAAGGAATGCCAATCAAGTGTCCATTTGGCTGAAGATTTGGTAAAAAGAGTCTAAAGTTGATGAAGCTGTGTAGTATTGTTTTGTGAAGGACTATATGGTCAAAATTTGTGATCGTAAACATTGTCATAAGGATATTTGTGGGTGAATGAAGTTTGAAATGTAATGGAGGTCCTGTAGAAGCCATAGGAGCTTTGACAGAGGTTGAAAAGCAAAAAAAATAAAAATTAGGACTAAATATGCTCTCTCGGGCCTGTATACTGTCATAGGGTCTTAGAAGAGAAAAAAATGCATATCTTGAAAAATATACATCGAAACTTGATGAAATTTTGTGAGCAAGGACTGATAGGGATACTAAAGATGTGTGATAAGTTTCATGAAGATTGGAATAAATTTGATAGGGTAAAAAGTTTAAACTCAGTCCAGATTGTGTGCAAGTAAACCCCAGTTTTGAGAATCAAAAATCAACCATAACTTAAAATTTACCTTGTGGGAAAGGCTAAAAATTGGTGAGTAGCAATTTTAAGGGATATTTAAGTGTCCATAAAGTTTCAAAATGATTGGAGAAGGTTTCATGGGTCAAATGGTCAAAACTCAGTCTGACTGTGCATGGTATAACTCAGTTTGGAGGGTTTAGAGAACAAAAAAACACTATATCTTTGCCATAAGAAAGAGTTAAGGGCTGAAATTTGGAAGAAATCATCTAGAAGGTGTCCTCATTAAGATACAAAAGGATTTATGAATTTTCATGGTCGTACGAGAGAGATATTTAAATCAGTTTGGAAGATACAGTCCTCTTCCATGACATTCTTGACAAGTCAAGTTATGAAAGATGAGGAGTGAAACTCTTAAAAAGCCACAAGTGTTAAGAACAAGTCTAGAAAAATGTTTGGTTAGGTAAAGTGAGGTGGAAACCATCTTGAAGAAGTTGTAAATAAGAAGAATCCAAGGTATTTGGTAAGAAACCATAAGAGTATAGTCAAGACCAACTAAACAAGGACAGTCAAGAAGACAAGAAAGGTGGATTTAGGGTTGAAATCACAAACTTGTGACCTGATAAAGGAAGGGTATGAAGATATAGGTTTGTATAAAGGTGTATACGGTGATTTGATAAGTTAGAAACAGAGGAAAACATCCAAACCCTCAAAAACTAATCCGAAGACCTAATTGTGACCTATAGGGCTGATTGAAAAGGAGAAAGTTGTGTTGGGAGAATTTTATGAAGAGATGGTGCATGAAACTTTCCATGAAGTTAAAACAAGATAAAAGGGTACCTAAAAATGTGATTAGTTTCTCAAAGAAGTCAAGTGGAATGTTTTGTACCACGGGCTACCAGAAAGCTAGTGAAGAAAACGGTAAAAGGAGAATAACTTTAGTTGGGTTGAGAGTTGAGTTCTAAAACTTTGGGAGAAGTTAAAAATCCTTAATGGGTACCAGAAAAAATTGACAATAAGCTTTAACTCCTTGTGGTGTGCTCTAGATAGTAGGATTTGCAATTGAGAAGGGCTAGAAGCAAGTGAAATAGGTCTATATGGTGAGTGGTAACAAATGATGTTTTGAATCTTCTTGAAGGTGTCAAACATGTTTGAATGGTGATTTTAAGCAGGTATGAAGTGAATATAGCCCTTGTTTCAGTTAGAAAGGTAATTTGGTACTTATAAGCAAAGTTAGCCTTCTTGAATAATGCATGTTTTGGTGATGTTTCTTGATGATCTTGTTTACTAACTGGGTTGATTGGTTAATAACTTGACCCTCAGTTATCACCTTTAGGCCAAATTCATCTATAGGAATATTTGATGGATTAAGATATAGTCGCAAATATTTGCATAATTATGTCTAATGTTGTTATGTTAGAAAAAAACATAATTTATCTTCTACTTCATTGAAGATGTTCTTACAAATTATTTGTTCCCAAGGTGTCTTTGGAAGCATGTTTGTGTGTAGACATACATGCATCTGTATGCATAGTAGCATTCCATTTACATGGTGTGGCAAAAGTATAAGTGTATGTCAATTAAACGGGTTTAGAACTGGAAAAACATAGCATAATAAAAATAACTAATAATGATAAAATATTAATAAAACTAGCAAAAAAATGTTTTTGTTATTTCATGCCAACTACAATGCATAGACATCAAAATAAACATATAACATGTATTAAATATGAGAATTATAACTATGATGAACATGTCATTAAGCAATTCAAAAGAATAAAAACATTTCAATTTTCAATACCATCAAAGTTTAAAATGTCAATCCCAAAAAGATTTTGACAGCCTTTTTCACAAAAATCCTTGGCATTTTTCAAATGAATTGCGCTTTTTTGTTTGCATGCAATTAACAAAAAACCTTGGTGATTTTTGAATAAATTGTGATTTTTCGGTTGTGCTCATTAATAACAAGATTCTTTTAAATCGTATGGTAATTTTTTTAAAAATTTGTGTTTAACTGGATAAATTCCGAGTTTGAATGATATATTGGACAACAAAGAAAAAAGTCAATTGATGATTACTCGCATTTTTTTGCCAAGTAATGCTACTATATACATACATGCATAGGTATGTATGTATGAATGTTTATGCATGTCTATGCATATATACATTCATAACTATGAACATACAAGTATACACATATGTATAGATACATTTATATCCATGCCCTTTGTTCGAAATGGCCTCTCAATCCCATACAAGATACTTCAAGATTAGAGTGTCAATCTCATGTGAGATACTCCTAGCAGAAACAAACACTTTTCCAATAGAAGCAACATCTATGATACATCTCCTTGGCTATATAAAAATAAATAAAGGACATAGCGGAGAATAAGTGGCCAAGGGCAGTAATGAGAGAAGAGAAGAACAAAAGAAAGAGAACATGGATGAAACAAAACAAATTATGGATGAATAAATGGGGCATCAACCTACAAGAATCCCTAGTCATCAATCAAGAGATCAAAAATTATGCGAAAAGTTTAAAAAGCATGTGGACAAAGCAACTAGGAAGAAAAAGCAATGGTACATAACTGAGTTTAACACTACTTATTAGCATGGCCAAACAAATTACATAGAGATAAAAACCAAGTAGAAAAAAAGATGCTCATATACCAATTGAGAACCGAATCACACCAACTAATATGCGAGACACATAGGTGGAAGATTCTAAAAGAAAGGTGGGAATAGAGAATATTTTTTTCTACAAATCAAATAGAGTTGAGACGGAATAGCACTATATCATGGAATGTCCCACATATAACATCATTTGAGCTAGCTACTTGGACAACCTCCTGAAGACTTCCATGTCCATCACACTCAAAAAGAAAACATCAAAAAGGGGGAACTTCTGAGTAAAATCCACGGCAGGAAAATAAAACTCGTTGAACTAGGACCCGGCTGCACAAATGTTCTCTTTTCGGACAGCTTCTCACTCCTCAGGTTATGTTCCTATTCTTAAGGTCCCATAGACTGTTCTGGTTTATGGACTTCAATAAAATCTTTACGTCTGAGGGGTGTAATTTCTAAAACCCTCGTCAAGCATAAATTGAAACGTGTGATACAATGGATTTCCTGATCTTAATATGTCTGATATTTTCCTTATGTATTCAAAATCTGCCTTCTAAATTAGTTTCGGAATATATCTCAAACAGTCAACATAATTTTCGCACAAATAAAGTCCAATTCATGTTTCCAATGGATGTAAAAGGCTTACTAGGAAGTGTGTTCGAATCTCTGGCCGTCAATTCGAAATTGCCATTTTCTGAGACCCCTTTGAATTCATCTAAAGCCTGTATATTTTGCATGTCATCGCCAGAACCCAGCGCACACCTGACATGCTTATACTTGATAGAAATTTTGTCGTGTAAATTACGGCTGTTGCATAAGATATATCTGCTTAAATTTAAATCATGCGTTGGAATATGGGTGTACGTTGCAGACATAAACAAAGTAGCCATTTTTATTAAAGAAGCTTGTCCGCAATCATTCCCTGTTTGCTGCTTGTGATTAAAAGCCCTGTATGCTACAAATTACACTGCACATTGGAAACGGTGAAGAAAGGACGCTAGGTCAATTTGAATTTTGAATAAATGGGAAAACTGTCTATTCATGTTCTTAAATACTTACCCTCCGCCGAATATCTTGGCGGTTTTTCTTTTTCTTAAACTTGATGTTCTTAAAAAGTTATCCAGTACGAACTTTCTGCGGTTGGAACCAAATTAAATGATTTTTATTTAGTTTTATTTATTTATATATATGTAGTATATTAGGCCATTAAATGAATATTTTTTAATTAGGTTCATGAGATTAAATAGTGTATGGAATTAAAGGATAGCAATAAAGTTTTTTTGGTACACAAACATTCTTATTAAGGTTGTCTAAAAACTATATTTGTGTGAAATTCATTTTCATTTATAATATTTTATTTTTGTCATGAATTTTGATCAAAAATTTATTATTTTTGTGGATCTTTTCTATTCAAATGGGATAGTCAAAGAGTTAACGTTTAAGAATTTTGTCCACATGATTCGAATATTTTTGTGAGTTATACGCTCCATGATGTAGTGTCATTCCATTCCATCTCTCGTTAATCTCAAAGTACAAAAACAACATATTTTATCTTTCTAATCTTCTTTAGACATTGTCTACCTACCAATCTTACACCCAAGATAATGTGAGCTTGTTATTAAGTGAGTTATCAACATTTTTACCTTCTACTTTATTTTTTCTCTCATATATGTTTTTTATTTGTGGTCGCAAGTGGGATTGATTTCTCTAACATAATGTTTTCTCTTTCACATGAACAGCTTTTGCCCACATGGTTGCCTTGACTTTTTCTCTCACACGCATTTTTATCTCCTCATTGATGTTTGGACACTCTTGCATGCTAATATCCCTTTTATTCATCCACTTGATATTTTGTTTCATCCACGTGTTTTTCTTTTGGTTAATTGTTCCTCCACTACCATTTTGGGCTAGCAGTGAGACTCCATGCTCTATGTTCTCTTTGGGTATCTAAGAATCTAAATCAAAGTTGATGTCTCCAATGGGAAAGCTCCTACTTTAGCTAATAAGATCTCATATGGAACTGATGTTTTAATGTTGAGACGACTTGTGACTAGATGCTTTTGAATCCTATCTATATGTCTCCATTTCAGTTCTAACTTGTCGCTACCCCAAACTTCACACCAATAGAGCATCGATGGTGTTACAAGCAACCTAAGCAAGGTCCTCTTGATTATCCAATCCCATAATTTTACATTCATGTATCTATTTTGTATGGGGTGTAAATCCTTCCAACCTCCTTGTATTCTTTTGTCCTACGTATCTCCCAACTCAGTATGTTGTGGAAATCAAGACTTATAAGGTACTTATATTCATCAACCACTTGCAAACGGATTCCTTTAAATAGAAAGATTACGACCTTGGTTTTTTTGGTGTTCACTTGCATCTGTTGTCCCCAAGATTTCACCCTGAAATTTGGGACTACCCCTTTTTAAATTTTTCATTCTTTTTAAAGTAAAGGGTCATGTTTTTGTTTTGTTTTGTCTTCAGTTGCTCGCATTGCTCAAAGGTATCTCCAGGAAGTCATAGAGCCACATTCGCCAAATACCCACATGCTAAAGCTCACTCAATTCCTTTGTCAGACTTTGTCTGAAAGCGTTTTATTTATTTTTATATTAAATAAATAAAGTTCTTTTAAAAATAGATTGAGCTAAAATTAGAGAATTTGGGTTATATAAAGCACTTCACCCCATCATTGTTACCACACCAGTATTACTTTCACCTCAAAGTGGAGCATTCACTCGGGGAAGAGTTTTACAGATTAGCTAAATTGGAGAATTCTTTTCGAGCAATTGCCCGTAGCTTCTTTCAGGTATTTTGTTTTTATTTATTTCTTTTATGTTCTGGTTTTGGTTTTTCTTTGTTTTTCACCTGGCAATCACCGTAGCCTTCTCTTTCTTCCTATGCCTTGGGTTTTTATGAGCTCCCCATTGTTTTTATTGCAAGTCGACTTGTCCCAGCTGTAATTAATTGTATTCCCGCAAGCATTCAGGCCAAGTCATGGTTTTTCAAGCATGTGCAAAGTCTAGTTGCAGTTTTTAAGAGGCAGAGGTTTTCTTTAATGCAAGTCGTGGATTTCCAGTGCTTTGTCTACCAATTGCAAGCTATTGTCACCCTCCAAAATTCACGATGGTCTTTTAAGTGCAAATCATGGAAATACAAGTTGCCTTCCACCTTGGAAATTCACACAAATACAAGTTGCCTTCCACCTTATAAATTCACGCAAATATTAAAAAGAGAAGTTACAAATTCAAAGCAAAAGTCACTTGGCTAAAGCGTGAATTTTAGCTGCCTTCCATCTCTATTTTCATGTTGCCTTGTCTTATCAATTTCCACACAAAAATTAGAAGGAATTTGCAAACCAAGTCGTAGCCTTAGCTGCCTTCCATCTCTTATTTCCACATTGCCTTGTCTTGTGAATTTCCACACAAAAATTAGAAGACGTTTTCAAGAAAATCGTGATTTTGGAGCTGCCCTTCCACTTGAATTTCATGCTTCCCTTCCACTTGAATTTCCACGTCCTTCCATTCTATTTTCCACGCAAATATTAAAGGGAGTTTGCAAGTTAAAATCGTGGTTTTTACAAGTTGCCTCTCCTTTCAAAATCCACGCAGCCTCTTGTAATGAGTTGAAAATATTTAAAAGAGACTTGCGTGAATGATCGCTGCTTTCCTCCTTCAATTTCCACGCAACCCTTTTGCTATAAGTGAAAATTCACTTAAGTTTTGTCGGAAATTTTAAAAGCTTACCTCCTATATTCCAAACGCAACCCATGTGGAAAATACTCATAAAATGCATGTTAATCCCTTTCAAAACCCATGCATGTTATTCCCAATCTCCCAGTTAAGCCCACAATGAACCTACTTCTCTTTACTTGCACCCGGATTAATTCCCAGACTTTATGGGTGCCTATATGTGAGTGTGTGTGTGTGTGTGTGTGTGTGTGTGTGTGTGTGTGTGTGTGTGTGTGTGTGTGTGTGTGTGTGTGTGTGTGAATAAGAGGGTGATGAGTTGCATATTTTTCTGAATTGTTTACAGGAGTATTTCACTTGTGCACATACTTGTGAAAATTAAGTTGAGGTTAATGTCAAATACATTGGATATATCTTCAGAATCAGGGGAAGCCATTGCAGCTTCTGCACAAATAGATCTAGCTCTCACAATTGCAAAAGCTTCTAGTAAAAGTGAAAAAGGAGATCTCGAGATAAAAATCTGTTCGAGCGTAATGAAGGGTGATGACAAAGATAATCCAAAGATAACCATGCATAGTGTCCAGGTTTGTTGAGATTAATGATACAAACATGGGGCATGTGTCTATCAGTGAATTAATTGACAGATCAAGGGCAAGAATGAAGTGTTGCAGCTGGAATGACTTCTTTCTTCTCCTTTTTTCTTCTCCTTCTTATTTTCTCGACAAAAATTGTAAAACTAAAGTAATTGGTTAAAAGCCATTACTTCAAGTTGTTTGAAAAGGTCCTTTAATTAAGAATAGGTGGCAGACATGCAAGGCATTGATTTAGTCTTCAGTTGTAAATCATGCATGTCATGCAAAGAGGAATTCCAGGAGGAAGATTGTCAATTGTTCCCTTTTTATAGTTGTCGCATGTGGGAAATCATTGAGAGTTTCCTATTTGTAATTTCCCTCTATGCATTATAAATAGAGGAAGAGCCTACGGGTTAAAGGATCATAATTTTGTTCATCAGAACCTGTTTGCAAAGGCTTTTGTAATTGGAGCATTCTTGAGTTCTCAGACTTTGTGTTGGAACCCTTGATGTGATTTCTGTGAAAGCTGGGGATTGAATAAAAGGTGGATTTCTAGAGAACTTTGTGTCTACAGTGCTTTGTTGAGTACTTATATTCAAAGGTTTTAGATAAACTTTGTGTTATCTTAGATCTAGGTTAGAAGTTATTTCTTTCCCTCTTTGCTGAATGTTGTGATTTATTTGTTTATTTAATTTGTGTGGATGAGACCAACTCTGATAACTATTGGTTGAGTCAACACATCTTCCTTTCTTCTTTCCCTACTTCTATTTTTCTCCCTTCTGCAAATATTCCCATCACAGCTGCTTACTTGTTGCCAAATTACCTAGCTGTGGTTCACGAGCTGAGGGAATTAAAGTAAAACCCCGTGTTGGCGAAAAATTGTCTTGTGGGAAATTTGGTGGGTTTCAAGCCAACGCTATGGGAATCTAAGTCCCTCTACTTGAATGGTGCAGCTTTCGTATGTGCATGCATGAAAAAGTGGATTTCAATGGTGGCCTTTCAACTAGAGATCCAACAGGGGCACTCCACTGACCCTGTGGCAAAGCTAGCAATTTCTCACTAGAGAAGAACTTTTTCTAAGAAGGGGAAAGGGAGTGAGAATGGAGATAGGAGAAACTAATGTTGTGAGTAGAATATCAGATGCCCACACACATTAATTAGAAATTTCATTTACATGCATTTATAATCAGAAGAAAAACAAATCCATAGGAGAAGCTACAAGACCGAATGAAACTCATTGGTCGCAAAGTACCAATCAATTCCTCAATCAAAGAGGCAATAATTCCTTATTTTTATTATTGAAGCTCGAGCAGAGTTTGTACATAGCTTGAGAATGGAAGAAATTCGAGGAAGAAGAGAAAATAGAAGAAGAATGGCATTTTTGTCTTTTCCAGGTACAAAGCACTCTGGTCTTTTCGAAAATCAATCACCAACCTTGGAATGACGTCGAGAAGCCATTATATCCTTTGCCAAAATGGTTACAATCTTTACAAATCCTCGACGCCTTTTCAAATTCCTTTGTTGTGAAGAAAATGCTCATGGCGGGTTAAAAACCAGATCTTGCAAAGCAAATTACATTTGATTTGCCAGTTTAAATATAGACCATTTGATTTGCTCCTATAGCTTTGAAATCGGGCCATCCATGTGGTAGGAAGGGATTAGAGCGGTTACAGGGAAAGCCCTTTGCATTTTGAGATTTTTTAGAGATTTGGCAATTTGGAAAAAATTGGCCCGCACCTCGCTTTGACTTTTCAACTTAGACACGTGGCACCTTCTAATTGGAAATGGGGTCGCGGCCCTTTTCTCAACATTTTAACCTTTTTGGAAAAAGGCTCAAAACTCAATGTCCTCCGCCGCCCGCTGCTCCGATTTGAATTTTTCAACCAATTCAGCTTTTCGGGTCCCAAGTGTCCCTCGTGAACTTGTGCAGCCTGGGACAAAAACTTCCACTTTTTCCACAATCGAAAATTTCAGATTTTTGGGTCCCAAGTGTCCCTCGTGAACTTATACAGCCTGGGACAAAAACTTTCACTTTTTCTCGCAATCGGCAATTTTGGCTTTTCAGGTCCCAAGTGTCCCTCGTGAACTTGTGCAGCCTGAGACAAAAACTTCCGCTTTTTCCGCAATCAACAATTTCATATTTTCAGTCCCAAGTGTCCCTCGTGAACTTGTGCAACCTAGGACAAAAACTTCCACTTTTTCCGCAATCAGCAATTTTGGCTTTTCAGGTCCCAAGTGTCCCTCATGAACTTGTGTAGCCTAGGACAAAAACTTTCACTTTTTTCGCAATGAGCCAAAATCAACAACTTCAAATAGCTCCAGGGCACGACTTTGCTAATTTCTTGAATCTCTGACTTGGTTTAAACACCAACGAAGGGCATAAGCTCAAAAATTTGAATTTGGCTATGAAAACGCAAAGTAGTTTTCGGGAGACAACAATTGGCTCTAGCTTGGGGACATGGCATGAACTGGGCATGGCTAGGGCACGACATGAGGATCTAGAATCTCAAGTTTCAAAACATATTACGTTGACCAGTGCCTTATCCATTGGGCCTTGCAGAGTCATGTACAATTCTGAGAAATAATGGAAGAAGGAGAAAACACACAACAAACCAAACAAAACTAAACCAAAACCACACAACAAAAAAAGGGAAAAACACACCTACAAAAATCACCTATGGTACAAGACGGGGGACAACCCGCTTTCATTGATGATCTGTTTCAAGTATTGCCCACTTCGAGGCAATTCCAATGGTGTTCCATCCAAGTATGAGAGGAGAAAAACATTCTCACCACAAGTTCCATGAATTTGGAATGGGCCGAGCCATAATGAATCAAACTTTCCATGGCTGCCCTTTGGTTCTCTTCTCTTGTCCCATAGCAAAACAAAATCTCCAATCTTGAATTGTCTTGCCTTTTCTTTCTTGTCAAAGATCTTCTTCACTTTCAATTGGTGTTCTTTAATTCTATCCACCACTTGGCATTTGCTTTCTTCCAGCTTTTCCAAGAAGAGGATCCTCTTGTTAATGGAGTCTTTGTATTGACCATCTTCTATTTCTTGCAGCAACTTGAGAGCTGGCATTTCAATTGTGAGGGGAATCTTTGCCTCGACTCCATACAACATTTAGAAAGGTGACATACATATTGCCTTCTTAGGAGTGATCCTATCAACTCACAATGCATCATATAACTTATTGTGCCAGTTCCTTTGATTCTCATCTACCAGCTTTGTGGACAATGGTCACAATGTTCTTGTTTCTTGACTCAACCTGCCCATTTCCCTGTGGGTAGTATTCAGAAGATTGAGATAAGGAGATTCCAAAGCCATAACAAAACTCTGTGAGCTCCTTGGAAGAGAAATAGGTGGCATTGTCTACAACAATTTTCTGTGGTATTCCAAAACAAACAATGATATTCTCCTTGATGAAGTTGTAGACTGTTTTAGAGTTGTCCATTTAGTGAAGTAATCAGTTGCAGTGAGTACATAAGTATGTCCTGCACTAGAATGAGGATCCAGAACACCAATAAAATCTAGCCCCCATTGCTGAAATGGTTCTTCAATCACCACAGGCCTAAGTGGTAGCACAACTAGTCGTGGCTTTCCAACAAATTGTTGACATACTTTGCATTTGGAAACCCACTCATGAGTGTCTACAAAGATGGAGCGCCAATAATATCTCCCTCTCGAGGATATTATGTGCAAAGTGGCCATTCACGAGAAATGTCCACCACAAGCTTGATCATGATATGCTCTAAGCAACTTTTCTCGCCGCTCTTTATCTACACACCTGAGGAAACAACCATCCATGCCTCTCTTGTAAAGTGCATGATACCAGATCACAAACTTGGTTGTCTTTAGCTTGAGTGTCCTTCTTTGTTTGTAATCAAGATGAGGAGGGCATTCTCCATAAGTGAGATAGTAAGCAATGTCAGCAGACCACTCATCGCTGGTGGTGACAAAGAGCACTGTGGACTGTCTCTCAAAGCAGGTTGAGAAAACACCATCTTTTTCTCCCGACTGAGCTTTAAGAGCTTCATCTTTAGCAATCAGCTTGCACAAACCATTTTCTCTTACTAGATTAGAGGGTCTAATCTCCAAATCATACTCTTGGGTTTTTGATCCAAATTTCCTCTTAGCCCCGGATCTTGTTGAGTCAAAATGGACTTGATTGCACTTTCAGGGACCATCACCACTGTATGGGAATTGAGAATGTAAAATCTAAAACTTTTAATAGCTTTGACCACTGCGTAGGCATGTTTCTCCAATAGGTTATACTTTAGCTCATGATTTTTCAAAGGACAACTCATGAAAGCAATGGGTGCTTCTAAACCTTCATCATTTTTCTGAACAAGGATAGTAGAGAGTGTATGTGTTGATGCATAGCAATACATGATGAACTCCTTGTTGAAATATGGGGATACAAGAGTTGGAGCTTTGTCAATGGCTTTCTTGATCTCCTCAAATGTTGTTTTTTCCTTCCTTGTTCCACTTGAAACTTGCTTGAGGCTTCATCATGGAAGTTATATGCTTAGTCGGTTCGTAAAACTCAAGCAAAAACGACGAAGGAAGTTTACCTTTATAAAGAATGAATGAACTCCCTTCTTGCTGGTTGGTAAGGCTAGTGTTTGGATAGATCTCGACCCTCTCGGGATCAATGTGTGCTCCATGTTCGTTCACAATGTGTCCCAACAACTTGCCTCTTGTGACTCCAAAGATGCACTTCTTTGGATTTAGAGAAATGTCATGTTTCATACACCTTGCAAGGACTTGCTCCAAATGACTGATATGATCTCCCCTCCTTGAAAAAATCGTGAGGTTGTCAAGGTAAATTACAATGCAGTGTTTCAAATCTTTGAAGGCCAAGTCCATTTCTCTCTGGAAAGTGACTCCGGCATTGATCAAGCCAAAAGGCATTTTCTTTGTAGGAAAAAGTGCCCCAAGGTTTTGTGAAGGTTGTTTTTTTGCAATCCTCTTCTGCCACCTTGATTTGGTTGTACCCTGAGAATCCATCAAGCAAAGAGAGCATCTCAGATCCAGTGACTACTTGCAAAATATGATCCATGATTGGAAGAGGGTAGTTGTCCTTGAGAGATTCCTGATTCAGATTTCGGAAGTCTACACAAATCCTTATTTCCCCATTCTTCTTCCTTACTGGCACAATGTTAGCCACCCATGTTGAATGGTGGATGGGGAAAATGATTCTAGCATTGAGCATATTTGTCACCTCTTCTTTGATAACATCAGCAATCTTTGGATTGTAGGGCCTTTGTTTTTCCTGAAGGGCTTGGATCCTTGCTTCAAAGGAATGGAGTGATGCATTTCCTTTGGCTGAAAAGATTTGAGTTCATCATAGGAGTAGGCCAGGACATATGAGTACTTTTTAAGAGGCAACAAACTTTCTCTTCTCTTCTAGTGAGCAACATTTACCAATGTTAACCATCCTTGGATTCTTTGAAGTGCCAATGTTTTCTTGATCAAAATCAGATGGACACCGAGAAGACTATTTTTCTTTCTCTTGGATGAACCTATCATGCTTGTCAAAGAGGTCTTCCAAAGAAACTAGGCCTTTGGGGATTTTGTTTCCTTTCAGTTTGATTACTCCCTCTTCATCAATTCCCTCAATTCCTTCCTTCTCTTCTTTGGGGATTGATTCACGGTGTGGGTTTTCACTTCCTTCAAAGAACAGATTATTGAAGTTATCCCTTTGTTCTAAGAAGGCTAGGATCTGATTATCATCATTGAAGACTTGCCAGTGATTTGCATTGTTTGGTATGTTGGGTCTGAACACCATCTCAATGGTCACTTTATCTTTGCCAAAAGAAGGATGAGGTGTCACTAAGGAAGTTGACACTACTAGAGAATCAACCCTTTCATTCGATCCTTAAGGATAACTTCATGGAGAATGCATCAAAAGATTCGATGCGAGTCCCACACTTTATTTCTATAGTGCCTAAGCCTTGGATTTTTCACCCGATATTCTTTGGCGGACTGCTTCACCACAATCTCAAAGCATCACCTTTCGCATCTCGATTCTTGATTCCCATGTCCTCTCGATGCATTCATGCCTAAGAGCAATGCTTCATACTACTGTAGCATTGTTTGTATTATCAAATTGCAGCTTGTAAGCAAAATGATATATCTCACTTTGGAGGGAGAATATAAGACTACACCACTCCGGACCTACTTATGGAATGACCGCCATCAAACTCCACTATCCAAATTTGATCTTCTTCTTCCTCCATGAGGAGTGGCAAGTTCTTTTCCTTTTATGATGTAAGGAAGTAGTTTCCTTGCCCACAATATTGAAAAAGGATGTTAGCTCTTGGATCATTAGATTTCCTTACTGTGAATTTCATTTTCCTGACTAGTAGCAGCTTCTTCATTTCTCCTTTCACTGGGATAGTTGCAGATGACCAATCCATTTTTATTTCTCCACCTAGGTCTCTCGTAAAAACTTCTACTCAAAAGCATACCAAAAGATGTTGGGATATCTACCACCAAAATGGTCAAGAGTATCTTCTTGTCAAGGTAATCAGCTAGTGCAACTTGAGCATCCTTGATTCTTCCTACCAATGGAACTTGTTTGGATTCCATTGAATAGCATGTGCCATTTACCCGGTTAAAGTGAGGCTAAGATCATTAACAAATTTTGTTGGCATCACATTATCTGAGGCTCCAGATTCTATAATGCAATTTGGTGTACCCAAATTTCATCATGAAATCTATGACTACCCTATTCGAAAAAAATTCGTACTTTTAAAATAATGGGTCGTTTTGTGTTTTTATTGCCTGAAATTTCTTGTATTGCGTCAAGATATTCCCAAAGAGCCATATTAGCCTTTTTCGCCAAATACCTAGATGCCCAAAATTGTTATATTTTGTCGTCGGATTTGTCTGCGTGGAAATTTGTATTTAATTATTTTGAGCCCCATATGAGGCTATTTGCCCTCCGTTTAACTCATTATGATCGAACATGTCCATTCTTCCTATGTACTAGAAGGGTTTTAACTAAAAATAAGTTTTGGGCTTTATTTGTGACTTTTAGCAATTTTTCATGTTTTTATGTTTTCTGCTTTGCTTTTTACGTGTGAAATTTCTCTAGAACAATTCCTTTACCGGTAAGTAAGCCGATTTTTGGCTCGAGCAGCTGGAAAACATATACGCACGTTATGCCCGGAGGAAGTCGCCATCGAGGTCTGGATCACTGGGAAAAAGTGAAGTCGCAGATAGAAAAGCCCTCGGGGTTAGGTGCATTTTTGGAAAACAAAGGATTTAAGTTGCAATGGGTACAAGTAGCGGGGCAAGGTGGGAATTTTGTACCGCTGAAGGTAGGTACTTTTCCCGTGATATAAAATTCACTTAAGCTACAGTGGGAAAGTTAGAGGCCACAGGTGCGAGAATTTATTCCCTGCCTTGCAGGGTAAAAATTCCCATGGTGAAATAAAAGAAAAGTGACTTAAGTGAAATCATGGGATTTTATTGCTTGCCTTGCAGGGTAAATAATCTCATTGTCAGAGTCAAATCACTTAAGTGGATCATGAGATTTCCATGGCTGCCTTGCAGGGTAAAGAATCCCATTGTGAAAAATTCTTAAAAATAGAATTCTATTATGCAAAAAAGTGCGACCCACCTTGGGTGACTAATAATGCATTAAATAAATATTTGTTAATATTTATTCACCCAATTTTTCGCACTTGTGGAAAAGTCAACAAAGGGAAGTGGACATAAGGAATTTAAAAATAGAATTCTAAAATTAAATAAATTTAATTTATTTAATGCAGCCCCTTTTGAGAAGGAATTAATACTTTTAAAGTATTAAAAGGTTATATTAAATTCTATTTTCAGTGGCTATGGTCAAGGCACATTGTGGAGCTTAAGTGAAGTGAAGTGTGAAGGATTAAATTGGATTAATTTAATTTATTGGATGGTTGTCCTTAAACATGCTATATTTAAAAGAGAAGAGTTTGATTTTTAATTAATTAATTGTCTTTAATTGTTAGGGCAATTATTAATTATAGAATTGTGAGGGTTATATAAGTATGGGCAGCGATATGGGTGAATTATTTAATTCACATGTAAAGAATTGCAGCCAAGAGAAAAAGTGCGCCCTCATTTGAAGAAGGATTTTGCTCAGGCAAGGTGGAAACAAGGCATTTGAAGAAGGATTTTGCTCAGGCAAGGTGGCAACAAGGCTAAAAGCTTCCAAATTTGGCGCATGCTTTGAAGGAGGTTGATCTTTGTCTACATAATTGTTTGCATAAGTGTTACAGGTGCTAAGGAATTCATTACAGGTGTTTTTCAAAAGAAAAGGAACTTATATCAATGTCCAATACATTGAATATTTCCTCCGAATCTGAAGGATTATCCAGATCTGCACCAGTTTTGAAGAATTCCAGTCAAATAAGAAGAAAAAGAATTGTTCAGACAAAGATAGACAAAGCTATGGCGAAGAAAGATGAAAAAGAAAGCACAACGAGTCATGCATCACTTCTAAATTTGCAGATATTGGAGACACGGATCTAGGCTCTAACCTCTTCTAATTGATAGACAGATCCGAGCGGAAAAACTTCACTCATGCGTGCGAGTTAAAAGCTGAAAGTGGAGTTATTCGAGCTGCAACCTTTCCATCCACAAATTTGGGATTGCGAGTTTGTTATACAGTGCAGATCCATATCCAGATGCGAGATGCGAGATGCGAGATCCGATCTCATAGTTGCAAAAGCTTCGACACAAAGGTTTCATCCTCTTGTTTCGAATACAGCCCGTGAAGAAATCAGTGCATGGAAAAGTCCTTCCAAGATCTTGTGCATATGCTCTCATCTTCCAGTTGAAGCCTTCATTGAATTTGCATTCACCCGGAGTGCTTTCCAGAATTTTTAATTGCTCATATGCAGTTAAAAACGAAGATGTTAAAAACGAAGATGATGAGTTATCTACGAGAAAACATTGACCGATGCATGTACAATGGAAGAACTGCAAAAGCTTCAAGGATAAAAGAGAAGACAAGGCGAAGGCAAAATTCCAACCACTTCTAGATCCAACTTGCTTGTTGTTTCCAATTCCAGCCGTTTCCAATTCCAACTCCAGCTACTCCCAGATCCAGTTTGGTGAGAATCAAAGGCAAAAGAATCAGCTGCATGCGGACATGAAAATGACAAGATTGCAGTTTTCCCTCTTCTTTCTTCTTTCCTTCGACAAAGCAATTGAGCGATCAATTAAATTATACAACTTAAGTGATTGGTTTAAAAGCCATTACTTGAAGAAGTCAACTACTTGGAAATAGGTGACAGGCATGCAAAATAGAAGGTTCTATTTTCATTGCAAAGTCATACATGTCATGTAAAGAGGAATTCCGTAAAGGAGATTCCATTGTTTCTTTTCTCGACTTCCACATGTGTCATTTCAACTAAAGCTTCCAACTTGTAATTGCCCCTCTACATTCTATAAGTAGAGGAAGAACCTTCTGTTAATCATCGAATTTGTAAGAACAATCTTGTGTTCTAGACTTTGTGTTGAACCCCGAGAGCCACTTGGAGCAAAGGAATACAAAGGAGCAGGTTTTGAGAGAACTTTGTGTCACGGTGTCTTGTGTTTCTTACTTTTAATCAATGTCACCTAGATTTCACCACAAATCTGTGACTACCCTATCCAAATTTTTTTCATACTTTTAAAATAATGGGTCGTTTTGTGTTTTTATTACCTGAAAGTTCTTGTATTGCATCAAGATAATCCCAAAGAGCCATATTAGTCTTTTTCGCCAAATACCCAGATGCCCAAAGTTGTTATATTCTCGTGCTTGGGATTTGTCTCATGGAAAATTTGTATTTAATTATTTTGAGCCCCGTATGAGGCTATTTGCGCCCTGTTTTAACTCTGTTATGATCGAATATGTCATTACTCTTATGTACTATAAGGGTTTTAACTTGGAATAAGTTTTGGGCTTTATTTGTAACTTTTGGCAATTTTTCGTGTTTTTGTGTTGTCCCGTTTCGTTTTCTGTGAAATTTCTCTAGAACAATTCCTTTGTCGGGTAAGCCCGATTTTTGGTCTGGAGCAGTTGGAAAACATATACGCACATTATGCCGGAGGAAGTCGCCATCAGAGGTCTGGATCACTGGGAAAAATCAAAGTCAAGCACGGAAAAGCCCTCATGGGATGGGCGCATTTTTGGAAAACAAAGGATTTAAGCTGCAATGGGAAAAATAGAAGCCGCAGGCAGGGTGGGAATTTTGTACTTGCCTAGCAGGTACTTTTTCCCGTGTTATAAAATTCACTTAAGCTGCAGTGGGAAAAATAGAGGCTGCAGGCAGACGGGAATTTATTACCTGCCTTGCAGGGTAAAAATTCCCATGATAAAATAAAAGGAAAGTGACTTAAGTGAAATCATGGGATTTTAGTGCCTACCTTGTAGGGTAAATAATCCCATTGTCAAAGTCAAATCATTTAAGTGGATCATGGGATTTTGGTGCTTGCTTGCAGGGTAAAGAATCCCATTGTGGAAAAATTCTTAAAAATAGAATTATATGTGCAAAAAAGTGCGCCCCCTTTGGTGAGATGATGGCAGCCTTTAAGTGATTATTTTAATTAATCTATCCTTTCAAAAAGTGCGCCCAAGCTTGGAGGAAGTCAACAAGTCAAAATTGGAATTAAAAAATGGATTAAATGCATTAAATTTAATTTATTTAGTGGTTGCCCCCTTCCTTTCAAAAAGTGTGCCCCATTTGGGAGTTATTTAATGATTTTAAAGGCATTAAAACATTAAATTAATTTCTATTTTCAGTGGCCATGGTCAAGGCACACCTTTGTGAAGCTTAAGTGAAGTGATGTGCGAAGGATTAAATTGGATTAATTTAATTTATTGGATGGTTGTCCTTAAAGATGCTATTTTAAAAAGAGGAGCATGATTTTTAATTAATTAATTGCCTTTAATTGTTAGGGCAATTATTAATTATAGAATTGTGAAGGTTATATAAGCATGGCGTAGTCATATGGGTGAATTATTTGATTCACAGGTAAAGAATTGCAGCCAAGAGGAAAAGTGTGCCCCCATTTGAAGAATGATTTTGCTCGAGTGCAAGGTGGCAACAAGGCTAAAAACTTCCAGTTTTGGCGCATGTTTTGAAGGAGGTTGATCTTTATGCGTAATTGTCTCGCACGGATGTTACAGAGCTCAAG
Organism: Taxus wallichiana var. yunnanensis; assembly: GCA_018340775.1. NCBI lineage: Eukaryota > Viridiplantae > Streptophyta > Pinopsida > Cupressales > Taxaceae > Taxus > Taxus wallichiana. The sequence goes on along the minus strand of CM031239.1, from coordinate 767,488,762 downwards.
TGTTGTTGAAAGGATTCATGCTCTCTTTATGTGCAAATTAAACACCATTTTTAGGTCAAGAGGCTTGAAAAGTTCAGATTTTTACAATTAAAATTCATTATTCATGCTCCAAAGTGGCCATTTTTGTCTCGAATAAATTGCAGGAATTCATTATAAAATCTTTACAAAGGAAAATGAGCTTTTATCAATGTCTAATACATTGCATATAGCCTCTCGAATCAAGAATTGTCCGAGATCTACACTAGTATTGAAGAAATCCGGCCAAGTAAGAAGAAAAAGAATTATTCGGATGAAGATAGATAAAGTTATGGCGAAGAGAGATGAAAAATAAAGCACAATAGAGTCATGCATTGCTTCCAAACTTGCAGACATAGGAGACATAGATCTAGGCCCTAACCTCTTTCCGATTTGGGATTGATAGATCCAGAGCGGAAAGACTTCACTCATGTGTGCGGTTAAAAGCTATGGAATTATCCGAGTCTGCAGCTTTTTCCATGTACTGACCCGATTGCTTAATTTGTTATGGAGTGCGCTAGATCTTACCACCCTTCATCCAGATCAGTGTGTGATGTTTCGGGAAAGACAATAATTTATTTGGACGCAGAGTCCATCAATTATTGTTTGAAGATTCCAATGCGAAAGGTGGTGACTTCCATTAGTCTTCAGGATGCCGATAGGAGGAGGGAAAAGCATAGAGCTGATTGCGTGAGTATAATGAATAGCCGATACATGAAGAAGCCTAGATCTCCTTCAAAGTTCCCGAGAACTCTTCCAAGGTCCAATTTGGTGCAGGAGGTAGATGATGTCGTTAAATTGCTATGCAAGATGAATGGCGAAGCGAATGCCTACACTTTCCGTACATGGATGTATGCTTTCATCGGGACCATTGAAATCAACAAGGTTGATTCTATAATCAATTGGTTAGAAATTATTAGCAACAACATTGGTGAGCAACTCCAGAACGTGAAGCGTACTTTCAGCTTCAAGATGACTTCATACTTGGTGTATATCCTTCTTCAAGGCGTCTTTTCTAAGCTGGATAGATGTGGTGTTCTTTCTAAGGACCCCATTTTCGAGTGCTACCCGCAGCTTACTGTACCTGCGTGCGAGAAAGATTTCAAAATGATCAATGATGAATTCTTCTATGATTTCATCTGCGAGGCTAGACAGATACTTGAAGGCCAACAGGGTAAGCAAGGAAGCGTGGGAAGATGTGTCCAAGATTGCGATCTATTCATTCAATTTGCATATTTCACATACCTCGTGGTTATGATCTTTTCTCGAGAACTAATAAAGATGCCGGGCATCCGAATGATAGATTGATCGCCATGGAGCTGAGCAGTCAACTTGTGGAGTTACATGACCTTCAGTCAAAGCGGCACAAGTCTATGGGCTTCTTCCCAATCACTGGGGTATTACAGCTACATTAGCATTCATAGAGCTCGGGGGATGGAGGCGCAAATGTTATCTAAGTATGAGCAAGAGTTCTTCCTTGCACGGCTGAACTTCGATCCATTTGGAGTAGCCAGGAAGACAATCTCCCAGGAGTACGCACATGTGCCTTCATTAGAAGATTTCTGGATGAAGTGCAAAAGTGAGTATGAGGTTAGAAAGAGAGATTTCAGCAGGCTATCAACAAAACAAGTGTTCAACTTTGGACTAGCACGGATACCTGCGGATCTTAAAGATGATGGGAATGTGGTACTTGACACTTACCATCAAATGGGAGGAGATAAAGCCATACTGCAAAATAACATAGGAGGCTGCAACACAATTGAAGAAAGGTCGGGAGCTGTGTGGTGAATACTTCAAACTGGTTGCTGATGAAGGGATATTGCCTTGATGAAGCATTGATGAATCAAGTCATGGGCAACTTCGGCGTAGGAGATTCCCTCAAGCGAAAGCATGGAGGAGAAAGCAGCAGAAAGTCGAGAAGTTGAAAGTGCATAGAAGATCTCAATCCAAGGAGAAGATCACTTCTACGACCATGACTTTAACTTCGTTTCTCTAGTACCCAATACTTCACCAACTATTGCGCCCAGAAGAACAGGACGTTTCCATGCCTCCACTGAATCCAGTGGCATTCATCTTCTCCCCTCAGCCACTTCGTTCAGTGCCTATTCCAAAGGATACGTTGAAGTTGCAGATGGTGAAATTCAAAAGGGCTTTGTCCTTGGATGACTCAGAAGATGGCAGCCATAACATCAGGTGGCACTTTCGACGGAGAGGATGCAGAGCGGAAGATGGTAGTTGCCTCAGCGACTTCTCATTCTCTGAGAAGTAACTTCTCGGAATGGTTGGCTTCATAGTTGGTTCCAGAAGTGAGAATGGAGATGAACTTAGAGGAGCACGACTTGCAGCTACTCGAATCTCAGGGTGGAAGAGACAGAAGGCCTAAAGTTGCCAAAGTAACTTCTAGGTTGATCATCAAGGATTCGGGAGAGAAGTTTGCTGAGATATCAATTCCGGCAGAAGGAAAGATAGAGGAGGAGCTCATGACAGAGGATGTGATAGTAACCAAAGTACCCCTCGGTCAAGCCACCACTGAAGGATTGAAGCAGGACACGCAAACATTGATGGATGCTTTATTCCTTAGGCTTGACAGTGAAAAGGCGGAGAAAAAAGAGTTACAGAAGCAAGTATCTCAATTATGTGAGAGCATAGTCAAGGTTGCTAAACCTTCCATTCAGCCCATTTCAGAGCAAGTGAGTGATCATATTATGCAGGAAATGGAGGACGCAAGCAATCAAGTAAAGGCTATTGATGAATGGAAGGATTTGATTATTCATCAAGCTTCTGTACAACTTGGAGAAGTGCCTGCTGCCTAAAGGTTATGGATGATGCAACAAATCAACTGAAGCAATTGATGGCAAATATAGAAGGCATGAATACAGTTGCAGAGAGTAACTTGAGTATTTTGGCCGAGATCAACAAGCTGCCAGGAAATGTATTGATTGCAAAAATGCAGATTACTGCAGACGGATCAGTCGAGAAGGGAAGTAGCTAGAGTTTGCAGTATCTTTCCGTTTGGAAATCTGCAGAGTTTTGCTGAAGAGGATGCAGGCACTTGAGAGTAGGACATCAGATTTACCAGATAGTGTCATTTCTTTCACTGAGGAGAGAGTGGACGGGAATGTCACTTCATACGTGCGGATCGTCTCAACTAAGGTGCCTAATTCCCTGGAAGGATCTCTTCTGATGATACAAAAGAGAATTGATAAAGCTACCAAGTCTTTCATGATGAATTCTATCAGTAGACTGGTGGCACTGCAGGAAGACATTGCGAGGTTTGGGCCGAGTTTGGAAGATGTGGAAGCGTGCATCAAAGTGTTGAATGAAGGGTTGCTGTAGTTCAGGACAGAGAAAGAAGCAGTGGCTAAAACAGATGGAAGGATGCTGAATTACATGTTCGACAAGATATCTAATATCAGAACAAGAAAAAGATATAAACATTATAACTGGCATGACTTCTTCTATTATTTCTTCTTCTATTTTCTATGTTCCCGGATGAAATTGTAAAACTTCTAAGTTATTGGTTTTGCAACCATTACTTAAAGTCATGTGGAACCATTCTATTAGTTAAGTGATACATGTGTCACTTAAGGAGAAGATAGTTGAAGATGATTGTCAAATGTCATCTTTACTTGTTTATGTTTCAGTTCAGTTTGAGTTTTCCATTTGTACTTTCCCTCCTACATTCTATAAGTAGGAGAAGAACCTCCGGGTTAATGATCGATCAAAATTTGTAAGCAGCAATCTTGTGTTCTAGACTTTGTGTTGAACCCCTGAGAGCAACTTGGAGCAAAGGAATACAAAGGAGCAGGTTTCCGGAGAACTTTGTGTCACAGTGTACTTTGTTTCTTGCTTTTAATCTTAGATCTCTTAATAAACTTTGTGTTATTTTAGATCTGGATATAGAGCTACCTTTGTTTTATAATTATGTGTGTTCATATCTATTAAGTTTCTTCTATGTGCATGCAATTAGCTCTGTTATCTACTAATTGGGATGCACATCTTCCCCATTTCTTCTCTCTGTGTTTCCTTTACTTCCTTCTTTTCCTTTCTTGAAAAGTCACTTCTTTACTTGCTGCAAAACTTCTTAGTTATGGTTCATGAACTAAGTGGTTAAAGTAAAACCCCGATAGATAATAACACATTTTTATTGACAAATCGACACGGGAGTCTCACCAGCTTAAATGAGGGAGATTTATCTCATGACTACCTAGGTTTGATGCTATGTAAAATCTAGCCAACATAATCTTAGATCTCTTAATAAACTTTGTGTTATTTTAGATCTGGATCTAGAGTTGCCTTTGTTTTAGAATTATGTGTTTATATCTATTGGATTCTTCTATGTGCATGCAATCACTCATGTCATCTACCGATTGGGATGCACATCTTCCCCATTTCTTCTATATGTTTATGTAATTATCTTCTTCTATAACTTTTCCTTTCTTAAACAAATACATTGTTACATAACTATTCGATTGGTTCATGAACCGAGTAGTTAAAGTAAAACCCCATTTAGATATTAACATACTTAAATTGACAAATCGACACTTGAGCCTCACCGCTTAGATGAGAGAGATTTTCTCATGACTGCTTAGGTTTTGTGCTATGCGTAAAATCTAGCCAACACAATTGTTCAACTAGAAGCCTTTGATGAGAAGTGACAGGTAGAAAGGCTCAACTTTGTTGATGTTGGAGGTACTTAGGGCTAACATGTTTTGAGAAGGTGGTATGGATGGTGTGGGAAGTAAGCCTTTATAATTAGAGATTTGGGATGTAGAGTTACCACCCCGGACTGCCTTGATGAATCTGTCAAATTGGGCAGGATGTGTTTGTAGGTATTCAATCTCAGGGAGCTGAACTTTGGTTTTGCTTGCATGCTTCACAAAGTCAAATGGAGTTATGGTAGACGAGGAAGAGGTTCCAACAATGGATGAGGAATTAAATGGTAGGGGTTTTGTTACTTTTGGTGCTGGGTTTTCAAAAGTAACAATTGTCTTGGAAGGAGGTGAGGGTGTAGCCTTTGATTGAAATTTAGATGTTCTTGCAGAACTAGCATTTAGAAGAGAATTGCCGTTAACAAATTTTGAGTTGGGAGAAGAATCAGATAACTTACTTGGCACATCAAGGTGTGATCCTTGACACTTATTGAATCTAATATCTCTCTAGCCGATTCCATGGAAGGTGGTAATGGTGATCCCCTGCTGATGATCTTGTTTAGTGGAGGCTTTGAAAATCTATCTTCTTTGTTCTTCCTACTCTCAGTTGCAACTGTTGAGGCTAAAACACCATTCTTGGATCGTGCATGAGTGAAAACAACACATGAAAAACTTGGAGATTCTTCATCACCCTCCTCCTCATCATCAATGTATTCAATCGGGCCATTGAGTGAGCCAATCTCTTCAATTTCAAGATAGTTTTTGTATCCATCCATGCTTTCTTCTTCAGTTTATTCAATGTTTGTTCCTTCTTTTGCTTCCCTAGTGTCACAGATGGCATTGATCGGTGGTGCTTCAAGAGTAAGCCTACGAGGAGGTGGATCAATTCTTGGTCTATCAAGAGGATTTGGTCTCCTTGGAGCATTCCTCATTGTGATTTATGACAGCTACTTCTTCAAAGCAACTAGGTCATTTTCCATTTTTTGGAACATTGGATCAGTGGTGACTGAATTTGAACTCTGACCTTTTTGCTTCCCATTTGGTCCTTTCACTTTGCCAGAAAGAATTAGATCATCATCGGTCCTCGATCAGTAAAGTCTTGAACCTCACTCAATGTTCTTAGTTGGGCTTTTCTCGAGGAAGAAACCAACTTCACGGTGGAAAAGCACCGATAAAGAACCTCTTCAAGTTGTTTTCTGGGGATACCACATATTCAGGATCCTTCACAATCGATTATACCTTGCTACAAAATATCTCATTGATTCAGAGGTCTCTTTCTTCATTTGAACCAATTAGACCAGCAAATCCTGACAATCTTCTGTGCTCTTGAACCTATGTTCAAATGCACTTCTTATATCTTCCCAACATGTGATAGATCTTGGGGGCAACATGTAGAACCATTCAACAACCTTTTCTTGGAGTGACTCCACAAAGAGCCTAACTAAAACATCTTCATCTTCAACTCCCAACACTCCACAAGCAGTGATGAATGCTGCTACATGTTCTTCCTGGAGCTGAGAACCATCCCCTTTGAATTTTGGGAAGTTCTTTCTTGAGCCTCTTGGGAGGTCATGAAGTGGTTGTGGAAGAGCAAGTGGACCAATATTTCTTCCCCATGGTACGTTAGGCCTACGTTCCTCATGCTCATGATCACCCATTTTATTCATGTTTCTATCCTCTAGTCTTGTTAGGGCTACTTCTATTGCTTTGCTCTTTCTTCTGCTTCAATTTGGAGTCTTTCTATTTCTTCAAGTTGAGCCCTTATCTCCTCTTCAACAACTACCCCTCTTTCAAGCTCTTCAAATGTGGGATCAATTTGTCCTCCTAAGCCTCAGTTGCCAGGTGTACCTTCTATCAGCCAACTTGAAAGTTTATGCTCTTCTTTGGGGTGCTGGAATTTGTCTCTGCCTTTCCAATTCAACAACACGTTCCTCTTCTAGGTCCAGAATCCTTATGGAAATGAAGTATTGATTGAAACTTTGTCTATTATGCCAAATAACTTCTCTCATATCAGAAGCAATGTCTTCTTGGATGTGAAAGATTAAATCAGGTCTCTCAACAAGAGGATTTCCAAGAATAGCCATGATTTACATCCATATAGTCTGTGTGATTATTCAATCTCAAGAAATTTTTCTCTATAATCTTTTTTTTGTATTTTATGACCTTAATCATTTTTTAGGTGCGAGATGTTTGTAAAATTTGTCCCATGGTAGGCGCCAAAAACTGTTGGCAAGAAAATTTGTCTTGTGGGAAAATTGGTGGGTTTCAAGCCAACGCTATGGGAATCTAAGTCCCTCTACTTGAATGGTGCAACTTTCGTATGTGCATGCGTGAAAAGTGGATTTCAATGGTGGCTTTTCGACCAGAGATCCAATAGGGCACTCCACTGACCCTGTGGCAAAGCTAGCAATTTCTCACTAGAGAAGAACTTTTTCTAAGAGGGGAAAGGGAGTGAGAATGGAGATATGAGAAACTAATGTTGTGAGTAGAATATCAGATGCCCACACACATTAATTAGAAATTTCATTTACATGCATTTATAATCAGAAGAAAAAAATCTGCAGGAGAAGCTACAAGACCGAATGAAACTCATTGGTCACAAAGTACCAATCAATTCCTCAATCAAAGAGGCAATAATTCCTTCTTTTTATTATTGAATCTCGAGCAGAGTTTGTACATAGCTTGAGAATGGAAGAAATTTGAGGAAGAAGAGAAAATAGAAGAAGAATGGCATTTTTGTCTTTTCCAAGTACATAGCACTCTTGTCTTTTCGAAAATCAATTGCCAGCTTTGAAATGATGTCGAGAAGCCATTATATCCTTTACCAAAATGGTTACAATCTTTACAAATCCTCGACACCTTTTCAAATTCCTCTCATTGAAAGAAAACACCCAAGGTGGGTTAAAACCCGAGATCTTCGCAAAGCAACTATTACATTTGATTTGCCAGTTTGAATATAAACCATTTGATTTTCTCCTATAGCTTTGAAATCGGGCCGTCCATGTGGCCGGAAGGATTGGAGCGATTACGGGAAAGCCCTTCGCATTTTGAGATTTTTAGAGATTTGGTAATTTGGAAAAAATTGGTCCATACCCCGCTTTGACTTTGATTTTTCAACTTAGACACGTGGCACCTTCTGATTAGAAATGGGGTCGAAGCCCTTTTCTCAAAATTTTAACCTTTTTGGAAAAAGGCTCAAAAACTCAATTTCCTCCGTCGGCCCATTTGCTCCGATTTGAATTTTTCACCGATTGACTTTTCGGGTCCCAAGTGTCCCTTGTGAACTTGTGTAGCATGGGACAAAAACTTCCACTTTTTCTCGCAATCAGAAATTTTGGCTTTTCGGGTCCCAAGTGTCCCTCGTGAACTTGTGCAACTTGGGATAAAAACTTCCACTTTTTTCGCAATCGGCAATTTCAGCTTTTCGGGTTCCAAGTGTCCCTCGTGAACTTGTGCAGCCTGGGACAAAAACTTCCACTTTTTCCGCAATCAGAAATTTTAGCTTTTCGGGTCCCAAGTGTCCCTCGTGAACTTGTGCAACCTGGGACAAAAACTTCCACTTTTTCCGCAATTGGCAATTTTGGTTTTGGAGCCCAAGTGTCCCTCGTGAACTTGTGCAACCTGGGACAAAAACTTTCACGTTTTCCACAATGAGCCAAAATTGGCAACTTCAAATAGCTCCAAGGCACGACTTTACTAATTTCTTGAATCTCTGACTTGGCTTAAACACCAACGAAGGGCATGAGCTCAAAAAAATTGAATTTGGCTATGAAAACGTAGAGTAGTTTTCGAGAGACAACACCCTAAAAGTATTTATTAGGATTCACCCCTGCAAAATAGATAAACATCTTACACGGGAGCTTCAACATTAAATGAAGGATATTTATCTCATGACTCGCCACGTTTTACACTATGCATAAAATCTAGCCAACACATCCCTACCTTTTAGCAAAAGAAATCTAGATCTTTTAAGTGCTCTCTCAAACTATGTGTCATTTTTTCCATTAGGATAAGGTCATCTGCAGATAGGAGAAGTTTTACTTCAGAGTTTTGGTGAAGTGGACACTCCCACCTCCATGTTTGATGATTCACTCTTCTAAGTTTTATTTTGGTTCAAACCTAGTCATAGAGTGATGAATTGTTACCATGTAGATCTCTGGAACTCTCAACTACTCTAATTTACTCTAGAGTTTACTTTTAGGCATAATGTTGAATATTTTCTTGAAATCAACAAATTAGTAAAAATCTTCTTCCCTTTGTTTATCTCGTACCTTTTCATTCAAATCTCTAAGAGTGATGGAGTGATCAATGGTGGAGTATTTTGGTTTGAAGCATGATTACCATTTCCCCCTCTTCCCTTCATTTTTGCCCAATTATTAATTATGTGTTCTATCATACTCCTAAAGAGTTTTTCAAATAGAGGATTAATCATTATAATACGATAGTTTGATGGATTGTTGACATCTCCATTTTGAAGAGAAGTATGATGACAATGGACATATAATCTCCAAGAAAATCATTTTCAATGATCCTACTAAATATGTTTTTAATGTGTGGTGTAAGGGCTTCCAAATCCCACTTTAAATTTTAATGTAATTACAATTAGCAATCTCGTGAAGGGATACCTTAGACCACACAAACACATATTTTTCAAGAAAGGTCGCATACAAGCAACATACCTACATAGTTTATAAGAAATAATAAACGATTCTTCTATTAATCAATGAGGAAAAGATTATAGACTCAGGCATAATGCATTCCCATTTTTATTGTCTTATAATAAACTCCATAACATTTGCTAAGGGATGTGATTCATAGGACTCTAATCTAATTATGTTTGTAATAAACAAGAATTTAAATGAATTGAACTTGGCTCCTTAGACAATTGATCTTTCTTGCATTTCTACTCAAATGTTTAAATATGGGCATTGTCACCTTCATCTAAGTTTTGGCTTTCTTATGGTTGCTTTACATTTCCATCTCTTCCTCTATTTATAAATTTTGGATAGAGAAGGAAAGATACCTTTGTGAATAAAGATATCTCTACAAAGATTGCTTGGCTTCATCAAATCATCACAATTCCACCCATTTGGTTAGTGGTTAATCGCTTGTGGGGAATTTTCATCCAATCAAAACATATGAGGTCACTCAATCATCTAGTTAATGGAAAAAATGGATTAAAGCCCACATGTTTAGGTGACAACTTATTTGACGTTGACATATGCCAATAACATTGATGCATATAGCACAAAAGCTCAACAATATGCAAAGAGTGTAAAACTTCATAAGTGTTTACACCTAATTAAATTTTAGAATGTTATTGCACAATACCTAAAAAGTATGCAAGGGTTAACAACATGTAAATTATCATGATCTAAATAACTTCCGACGCGTCAATTATACATAACCATAATAATGCATTCAAACTTGAAATGATTAGAACAATTGATAAATGATAAGTACTTGTCTCAAAACACGAGGAGAGATAGACTTAGTTGGTCAAGATTATTCATGGATGATCTAAGTGTACGGGAAGTGGAATAGGAAGATCTAGAACCTTGGATTCTACACTAAAGATTCTGAAACTTGAAAACAAGAAGGTGCGAGAACATATAAATGTTGTATGGTTCAAGATAGGATTTGTGCGATTTGAAACCTTATAACAGTTTGAATTTGCAACTTCTTGTGTGTTTTCCTTGACTAGAAATGGTGCTCATTGTATGTTTATCTTACTCACACAACTTCGAGATGAATTGTAACAAAGTAAAAACCGTAATAACCTACGAACCCTTCATCATAACATTAGAAAATAAAAGGAGAAAAACATATGTATGGGTTTCAGTGGACCATCCTTGGTAGTCGGACTCCCAACTATTGAACCAATCCAGTGGTTCACTACATCTCCCCATTACAAAAATCAAACCTCCCGTAGTTCTCCTAAGTGCTTGTCTGCAAGCGTGTATAGCTAGGCAACTACCTAGGGTCTCCTTGTGTCTCTTGACACTAAGATAATGGGATAACTGCGTAGTATATAATGTATCTAACACGGTAATAGTGAAATGTGGTCTGCCTTATCAACGTGACCCAAGCCTCTTGTTGATTAAAACCATTATGTAATGATTGGGATGACTTTGCTCTTGTTAAGATAGGGTTTTATGATCTTTACATGCTTGTGCATGGATGAAGTTAGACTTTTGACCTGGTTAAGTGCTTGAAACCTGTAGTAGGACTATCCTAGATGATGTGTAGTTGATTTAAGCATATTTATAAACCCTTTTAGTGTTTTCAAAATGGTGCTTATAATAGGATCTTGTAAGAATGTTAGGTGAGTTATAATGCAATAATGAATTGTGTATATAGTCTTATGTAGGCAAGATATTGTAATAAGGTTAACCATATGAAGATGAAATGACCCAAATAATGATTTAAAATTAAAGGTAGAAACAATGATCGGGGAGGGGCTATTGGTGTAAGCTTTTTCGCACTATGTGGTTTTACCAAAGACGATCTAATTAGCTTGTTTAGGTTAATCATAGGTTATTGAGGGAATGTAATTTAAGTCATTTTCTAATTGTGAGTTGAGTTAGTTACCTTTGGGGTGACCTAATTTTTCATTATATAAAGTAACCTCTTATGCATATTTTGGTTAATGGGCTTATGCGTGAATGAATGAGGGTTTTTTCTTCCCTTGAGTGTTTTTGGATATAACTACTCCACACAGATTTCTACTTTGTGCATTCATCCTATCCAATCTTAATCTTCAATGTGGACCACTCTAACATGGTATCACAATGATTGATCTAGTATCGAGAATGACATTGCAATATCTAGCATTCTATCTCATTCAATGTTTGTTTTTTCATAGATTAAAGTTTTCAAGGGTTCGGTGGGGTTTCTAGAAAAATTCAAAAGGTCCCAAAACCTTAGACTTGGTTGTGCACATGACCTAGTTCTATGACAGACGATTTCATCCATTTTTGGAGGTTTTTTGAAGGTTTTGTTTCAAATCTACAAAAATCACACTATCTCGGGCTCATAAATAAAAATGAATATCATTTTTGGGTTTCTCCAAGCATTTGGTGGGATTTGAAATTTTTGTGGAAGATGTACATTTTTTTCCAATTATGGGGTTTTTCCTTGCGTTTTCTTGCCGGTTGTGTATTTTGGGATTTACATGTTGCTTGACAAGTCAAAAATTTCACATTAATGCATTTTAGGGGTTTTATGGTGTTTGGCGTCAATAATTCGACCCAGTGTGTTTCGGGCTTTGAGGTTACTTGTGACAAGTCAAAACTTCCACCTCAATGCATTTCAGGATTTTCAAGGCGTTTGACATGTCAAAAAGACCAATCTAATGTTTTGGGTTTTCATGAGTTCAAAACATCTTTATATTTTGACATGAACTTTCAATATGTGGTCAAACCTATGAACCTCGGTCAATGCCTCTTGTTTTAGGTTTTGGGACTTTGAAACATCTAAGCATTTCAACGCAACTTGTAAAGTTCGGTCAAACCTCTCGAACCTCGGTCCAAACTCGGTATTTCGGGTTTTCACATGTTTATCAAGTGTCGAGTTCGACACCTTCTCAACACGCGTCAGCTACACCACCTTCTCAACACACATTGGGTTACGCCACCGCTCACATGCGTTGATTTCCACTATCTATTCAACACTCATCAAGTTCCGCTACTTACTCAACACATTTCGGTTATGTAGCTTGATCGACAATTTTGAAACCTTGACAGTCTATTTCTAGATTCACGACTTTCTCGACAAGTCCAAAACCCCGACAACCTATTTAGGGTTTCTATTGGTACTCAACAGTTAATAAATCGATGTAGTGTGTTGAGTTTATGGAGGTGTTCGATAGGCACAAAACCACCGGCGTGGTTTGTCAAGTTTTCAAAGGTGTTTGACAAGCACCCAACCCCGACACAAGTGAAATACTCTATTAGCATATGGATTTACATGCATGCAAATGACATGCAACTGTGTGGGAATGAAGTCCCTCCTTAATGAAGGTGAGGCTGCCTTTATTAAAAACCAAAATTGTATTTACATCTATACATTCAAAATGGTATGTAGGGGGTTGTTTTGGAACATCAATGGTAAGAAAAGTGAATGAGGGAGACAGAATGGAATGAAGGAAAGGAGTGGAATGGAATGAATTGAAAGAACATGCAAGAGTTAGGTAAAACAAAGCCTAATATTGCATGATGAAGAAAGATGAATAACTAACACAAATAAAACATGGTTTGAGTTAGCCAAACAAGAATGTGTAAAAGGGAACACACATGAGCAAGTAGATAATCAGAGCTTGATCACTGTGAACTAGAACAACCGATTAATAACATTGATAATAAGATCAAAGATAATTTTTACATGCAAGATTCAGACACCTAACATCTAATGAACATAAGAACATCAAATGTTACAAGAGACAATGAATGAGACACAAAGTTCGTATTTCATTAACTCCAAAATGTTTTTCACAAAAGAACAAAAAGTTTCTTCTTGAAACAAAGCTTACACAAAAGTATTTTCTTCTCCTCTCTCAAAGTCACCCTTTACAAATGAGCCCCTCACTTCCTTTTATAACCCAAAAGTTTGTTACAAGGTAGTTAGGGTTTTACATGATCATTAAATAAGGCACTTAAGTGACCTTTGACTTTTTCAACAACTTTATTAAAGACAACCCAAAAATAGAAATTACTTAAAATATCCATTGTTTCCCGAAAACAAATAACAACACCTTTTAAAATATACAATAATAACCAATGCCTTATCCATTGAAATGGGGTCCGCCTATCTCAAGCGTATGAGAAATGGACTCTCCCACTTCGTTAGATACCAAGAAAATCAACTCCTTGAACCACCAGTGAAATTAGGATCTGTTGTTTTTGCCAGTTGAAAGGATCTAAACCTTCCCAAAGTTTCAAACATCTTTTCTTCTTCTAGAGGTTCACTTGGTCGAAGAATAGCCTCACAAAATACCTGCAATTCAAGAATTCTACTTGGCATATCATTTAAATTAACAATTTTGGATTGAGTATTCTCAAATAAGTTCTTTAACTTGATGCACCACTCCATTGAAACTGACAAGAAATTTTTGGCGGGAGTGTACATGTCCTTAAACAATTGTGAAAATTGTTCTTCCACCTACTCCGATGAACACCTTTGATTATGCTCATTTATGAGGTTACAAGGAATCTCAGCCATGAATTCCTGAATCAAGGAGAGTGAAGTGAAGGCTTCATTGCACATGCTTTCATAATGGATCATAGAATCCTCGAGAAGCATTTTTCTTGATTTGAGATGCAGACACCAAAGAAAATGTGTCCCTCGATGTTCAAATTCGAGAATTCCTTCAATAGCTAAAACTAAAGATTCCATACTTGTCATCTCTTGTAAATTGGGCAATATCTCATCCAAATTTGATATAGTAGAAACAAAAGTTTCTTTGAAAGAAAGAATTGGATCAAGATACGCACTGACATCTTCATGAAGCTTAACCGCGGTCTTGATCGTCCCCTGGCCTAAAATGAGAATCTCTGAAAGCCAAGTTTTAGTGACATGGCCCAATGTGTTTATTTCCTTTGACAAATTGAGAGTATCTTCATCTGGGGCAGCCACTGCATCAGGTACTAGGAAGGTGGATGATATGGGATTTATCAAATGTTGAACATATTCCACCAATTGATTCTTTTCGGCCTTGAGCTGAGAGTTTTGAGACTTGTATTTCTCAAGTCTCTTTAGCACGATATCAATTGAATCTCGAGCCATCGCCATGTCACTTTCTAATGTAGATCTTCCAAGTCCAAGTCTGGAAACTTCGTAGTCGGCAGGTGTCATAGCATCGCACTCTTTATCAACTTGTGGAATGGCAAGGTCTGCAAATTTGTTTCCATCATTATCCACCATTATTCAAGAAAGCACCTTAGGCTTCTTAGGAATGACATCATTCAAAAGTTTGAAAAGGGCATCAAAATCAATGTCAATTGGCTTGACAACTCTCTTCCTTTTCTTTACTTGAATCAACCCAAGAAGGAGTATCATTCACTATTTCAGTATATAGAATCCTGGAGATCAAATCAATATTCTCATTATTCTCGACATCATGAGGTCCTGCTTGAATCCTATCTACGACCTCGATTTGAGGAGACACAACCTCAATATCCACTTCCGATTATTTAGGAGATTTTGGGAAATCCCTTCATGAACTACATGCTCTGAAGTGTTTGATATTTGAATTACTCGCACTTTGAGTGGATGCTTGTTTGAAGCATAGTGGGGATCATTTGCTATAACTTCGAGCACTATTAACGATGTGGGTAGAAGAATCTCTACTCGAGGTAGAAAATCCAGACACATGCTCTCTTCCTTCTTCGGGTTTGGATCTTTGGATCTCTCTCCTTGTGACACGTTACTTGGCGAAGTGGATTTTGGCAACCACTCTTTTCTTGCTTGTTGTGTATGATTGGATGGTAATGAGGTTGATCGAGAAGAGACTTTGGTCGAATGGAGGCCCCCTCGTATTGGAAATTTTTGTGATCCCGAAACGTGATCTGGAATTGATTGCAATTTGGCAAGTTCTCTGTCATACCAAGATATGCTTCTTTCAATAATTGGTTGGTTTTTGCCATCAAGAGAAAATTCATCTCTTTTGGTCCAGTCGATTCAAGGCAATGGGGTAAAGGCAATGGCATCATATGAGGGATCGACGACATCCTCATCATCATTTATGAATGAATTGGGAGGACTCTGATGTGGAAGGCCTTGATCTGAGCAAGTGTTAGGTGAGAGTACTCCCATCTTCTTACCTCATGTTCATCCGAACAAGCAGCCCATAAATCTTCCATGGTAGGATTATGTTGGTACTTTGCTCCCATAATCTTTTACATATATCCATTGATATCAAACTAGGCTCTCTTCACATATGGATGGATGGTTATGAGAGCGAACTCTTTTTCCATGAGTTGTGCACTGAAAATATTTGGACATTGGTATTCCCCGATTTGGATTGGGAAATGAATTTCTGAATGGTGCTTGTCACTAAGAAGGTAGTGAACTTGGAATAATTGTCATGCCAGCTCCATTAATGCCCATATGTCACTGACATACTTAGGAAGTTTCCACGGGTACCAAAGAAAGCCACTCACGTGAATGTAGGAAAAAGATGAAAATTGAATAAACCAGGTTCCCCATTGGGAAATGACACTCATGGCTTCTTTAGAAAACCTTTCCTCAGTATTCTGATTCAGGTTCGGATCATGCGGAAGGTGAATGCATCGTTGACTCTTCTAAAATGATGAGAACTATTTTTGAAACTGAGTTGAGAGTAATAATGAAAAACACTGTTCGACGGCCCCATGACTCCTCTCGTTTCAAGTCCTGAAAATAGCTTTCTTCTTGCTACATAAGTCAAATACGATGTCATGTAGAAGCATCCAGTCATCTTAACTTCTATCAATTGTTTGTGAAGGGTGTTACTGATGATGGTGGCCCAATCCACAAACTCTTTTTAGGCTAGGATGATACGGATAAACCGGTACATCCATGGGTGGAAAAACCTAGAAAAGGTAGACCGAAAACTCGACTTAGAGAGTAATCATGTCTCGATTTCTTCCATGAACTCAACGTGGTACAGTTCTTTGGGAAGCCTATCAATTCGAGGTCTCTTGGTTACTAACCAGTTGTTGTTAACCATCTTGCTCCATCTTAGGGGTTCTTCATCCCAGAATTCTTGTGTTGACTGGTGAGTGATATCCGCATTCTCGGGAAATTCGGGTATTTTGAGCAATTCCTCAATGTGCTCTGGTGTGATTAAGAGGAAAGGCTCACGATTATCTTTAAAAATTCCTCATCTCTCAGGGTCATAATGCTCCGTGCAAGCAATAACCAATTTTGGACACTGCACCGAGACAAGAAATGTTGTTGCTTGGGGTAGGCCACTATGGTAAAGTCTATCTGAGAAAATGGTTTTGCCTTCAGTTTTCACCCGCTCACAAAATTGTTGCACATTGATGTGACCTAGATTTGTATCGGTGATGTTGTCATATGTTGAATTAATGGAACTGGGAGGGATAATTCCTTTTAATTCATACTTCAGGGTGGATTTGTTAGATTTCTCCACTGGCTTCCTCGATCTCCCTGCAGATTTAGATTTTTCGGCCATTATGAATTTTACAGAAGAACAACTCGAGGCATGTGTTAGCATATGGATTTGCACGCATGCAAATGACATGCAACAGTGTGGGAACGAAGTCCCTCCTCAATGAAGGTGAGGCTGCCTTTATTGAAAACCAAAACTGTATTTACATCTGTACATTCAAAATTGTATGTGGGGGGTGTTTTGGAACATCAATGGAAGAAAAGTGAATGAAGGAAATGGAATAGAAAGAAGGAAAGGAGTGGAATGGAATGAACTGAAAGAACATGCAAGAGTTAGGTAAAAACAGAGCCTAATATTGCATGAAGAGGAAAGATGAATAACCAACACAAATAAAATGGAGTTTGAGTTAGCCAAACAAGAACATGCAAAAGGGAACACACATGAGCAAGTAGATAGTCAGAGCTTGATCACTGTGAACTAGAACAACTGATTACTAATGTTGACAATAAGATCAAAGATAATATTTGCATGCAAGTTTCAAACACCTAACATCTAATGAACATAAGAACACCAAATGTTACAAGAGACAATGAATGAGACACAAAGTTCTTATTCTATTAACTCCAAAATGTTTTTCACAAAGAACACAAAGTTTCTTCTTGAAACAAAGCTTGCACAAAAGTATCTTCTTCTCCTCTCTCAAAGTCACCCTTACAAATGAGCCCCTCACTTCCTTTTATAACCCAAAAGTTGGTTACGAAGTAGTTAGGGTTTTAAATGCACATTAAATAGGGCACTTAAGTGACTTTGACTTTTTTCAACCAACCTTTAAAAAGTGACTAAAAATAGAAACCACTTAAGTTAAAAGGTCATTTAAGGAGAAATACATAAATTAAAGAAATGGGTACATGTGGACCCCACTTAAATGACTTGTATGCACACGTAGACATCCTAGTCAGCAATGTGCCACCTAGATCAAGACACCTAGG
Organism: Taxus wallichiana var. yunnanensis; assembly: GCA_018340775.1. Taxonomy (NCBI): domain Eukaryota; kingdom Viridiplantae; phylum Streptophyta; class Pinopsida; order Cupressales; family Taxaceae; genus Taxus; species Taxus wallichiana. Next base: position 767,470,994 of record CM031239.1, on the reverse strand, counting down.
ATCAGTGCCTTATCCATTGGGCCAATAGTCCGCCTATCCCAATCGTATGGGAATGAACTCATTGACTGTGCTCTGCAATCCTCCAAATGACAAGAGTGTTGAGCACCGAAACTTGATCAATTCATCCACCCCTCCATCCGAGCAATATTATGGTGTAAGAAAGTTTGTCTTCATTCGTATTCACATTTGCAATTACGCACAATTCTCCACATACTCCGAATACCTTTCCATGGTGAATTATTCATTTGTCATGAGACCGTAGTCGTTACGCCACCTTGGTTTGTCAGAATCCAGCCTCTGGTCTTTCGCCATTGAGAAGATCTTCTAGGAGCCAAATTCGTAATTCACTGCCTGGAGTTATGTCCTTTGTCTTTGTCACCATCCCAAAGTGTTGATCTCCCGAGCAGAATTCGTGAGACTTCAGAGTCTTGGAAATCCATCTCCTTTGCCCCATTGTGAACGAGTGGTGTTGAAAAATCATCGAAGTGATTTATGAATTCGTTGACACACACCTTAGCGTAATATTTGGTCTTTTTTGGAGTGATGGATTCTAACATTTACGCAATCACTTCCAAGTTTATCACTATTGGCTTGACGACCCTCTTTCAATTCTTCAGGGTATCATGTAGCCAGGTGGGAACCTCTCCAAGTACCTCATTGTACATGGTTCTTGTGTTCGTTGGGAATTGATCTTCATCACGCTGAAGGGGATCACCTTCGGGTGTTGCTGAAATTGGATCTTCTTGTTGTGAGAAAGATGTTGTCGCCATTTTCTCCATTTGTGATGATTCTTCAAATTTAGGCAGGGAAAGAACCGGATCATCAAATTTTGGTTGAGAAGTTGTGACTACTTCTACAAGTTGGGCTGGTATATTTTGAGGTATTTCATCAACGAGTTCCTCCTCTAGAAATTGTGTGATATAGATTACAGGTGCTTGCGCATGAACCAATGTTCTAAATTATAGTGTTGAGTTGTTGATTAGGCCTGAAGAATTAGGGCAATCATGCAAAGACGAATGATGACTTGGAATGAGAAATTCTCGAGATGTGCTCCTTCTTCACTTAGGTGTTTAGACGACTCAACTCATGAATGAGCCCTCAATCGTATCGCTCCCAGCTTGACTATGAGCTCATGCATTTTCAACTTGAATTCGGACTCCCATGGCGATCCATGCCCTTCATGTCGTCTTACCTTCTTTCCAGAACCGAACTCCCTGAGTTCTTCTCTGGCTCAACTCACTTGAATACCGAGCTTAACCCAACATTTTTGAAAAGAATGGTTTTACCACAATGCTCATGGTTCTTCCTTATTATATAACACTTGTAGTAAGAATGTTTTGGCTTTGCCATAATAAGCACAATTGTACCTTCCAAACGATGAGAAAATGCCATTACCGATAAAGACCTAATGCTGCCATGATTATGACCCGTTAAAGATGCTCATATAATGGCAAAGCAAATTGTGCTTCATGAACATTCTGATATGAAATAGATCCACCTCTATGAGATTCCCTTACAAAGACCCAATGAAAGTGGAGGTAACACGCCTACTTCACTAGCTTGTAGGCTGCTGCGTATATAACCACCATATCAAACCCATGGGCTAAAGCTGGAATAACCACGCCACTACTAAAACAGAGTGAACACGGTCTCGACCTCATTTGCATAACTTGCCTCAAGATTTGATCCACTTCTTCCATGGAAGCGACTTTCCAAAATGAAAAGGCGACACAACTCAACTAGAACTTTATCTCATTCTTCTACTACACTGCAAGATTTTGCAACAATGATCACGGCCGTCAGGTCGCGTGCGGCAACCGAACATCGGGATCAACACCAACGGTTCCTTGGGATCGCCTGCGGCAGTGTGCCGCACTTAGCTCTCTCTGGAGGCCACTTTGATTTTACGAGATAAGTTTACTTCTCTACCCGTAGGCTTGATATAGCCAATTACTTTCTCACGGCACTTTCCTAGGAGAATTTTAGTTCTACGCTCCACCGATACTCCTGTGCACATGATTTTGAGAATTCACACCCACCGGTGATAGACCTTCATTTCACCATCAATGAATCCACGATCTAGAACACATGCAGTGCATTCATCTGTTGCAGCATTTGATGGAGCGCAAACAAGCATTCGTGGTTTAAGGCAAAGTTTAGGAAGCATACGAGAGCAGTGCGATCCATACTCAAGAACATCATCGATTGATCTGTGCCATATTGTCAATACTATTTGCATTATTATAGGATTGCTGTAGCTTTCAGAGCAAGTTTCTTAAGCGATGCACCATAATAGTACTGCGATATTGAACAAGATGAATAACATTCAACATTCCCAGCACTGTGTGTGTCCTCCTGTCCTCGGTGGACCTTGCACTGAAAGTGAAGGGCCGGGGTTCCTGCCGCCAGTTTAGCAGACCCAACTCCATTTGTACCAAACTCCTATGAAGGGTCGATAAAATTTGGTGTGAAACATTCGGGCATTCTTTGGAGGTTTGCTCCTCATTATTTGGAAAGTGCTCGCCTGGGATTTAAAATTGCTTTCTGCGTTCTCCTCCTTTGCATGCATGGAAAACTGTTCTTGCTTTACTGTCTTGTCTATTCATATTCGTGGATTTTGGTCTTTTCTCTGTGTTTAATCTTTTCCCTGGCGCGTGGAAATCTTCCTCTGTCAATTTGCTGGCTTTTCCCTTACACCTCCTGCGTGGGAAAGTTTGGAGCTTGGTAAACCTCTTATGCATGCGTGAGAGATTTCTATCTTTGTTGTTAGTTTCCCTGCAGGCTGCGTGGCTTTTGGTATGATTGTTCCTCTCCACGTGTGTTTCTCCCTTCTTCCTGCATGGGAGATTATTGTCCTCTTTTCTTTCATCATTTATTTTCTTCCCGTCTTTTCCTTGAATACCAATGCGCATGTATTTCTTTTGCATAATGTTAACAAAGTATTATGTCTTCCTGAAGAAAAAGAAGCTTCTGACTTTTTCCACCGGGTTTGATGGAGGAAGTTACAAGGATTAATTCAACTTCCTCTCATCCCGGGCAGTGGCTTAAGTGCCAGGGGGAAATGGGAAAAGTAACGGGCAATTGCCAACGGGAATGGCAAAATGGGTTGGCAATCCCCGTCCAATTTCCCCATGTGGGAAATTGGGGAATTTTATGCCCGTTTGCCAATCCATGATTTGGCAATTGGCAGGAAAACCCACGTGCGGGAAATTTGAAGGAAATTGCCAGGAAAGTGGAAATCCGGCCGGAAGCCAACTTTGCATTGAAACAAAAGCTTACTTCCCCAGCACTAAAACTTGTCGAATGAACTTTAATTTATATTTATTTAATTAAATACTCCTTAAGTGATTTTTAAAAAATAATTTAATCAAACAAGGAGCAATTAATTAATTAAATATTAATTAATTATTTTAATGTATTTTAATGCGTTTTATAGCCTGGCGGGAAGAGTTCTTGCCCGAAAATCACGAAACGAAGACCGAAACGATCACAAAAATAAGACGATCGCAAGGAGTCCAATGAACCATGCAAAGTAATACTTTTCAAAATTTTCTAATTTTTAATTATTTAATTGTTTTTTGACAATTTTGCGCAGTCAAAATTGGTGATAACTTCACGCAAGACAACGCAAATAGGGCCGAGTCTCAGTCTCCGAAACCCCGTTGATGCAAGAAAAATATTTTCCGTTATAATATTATTATTATTATTTTAAAATAATAATAATAATAATAATGACAATAACTTGATTAGGTTACAATTTCTGATTCCGGTGATGATTATTTATTTATTTTTAATTTAAAATAAACAAAATCGCCCGATTTTAATATCCTGATATTTATTTTTTTACTTCTTCGGTGCGTGAATTCTCCTGAGAACGCGTGATTCCTTGTGGCGGAAATAGGAAATATTTAATGTTCTTCTTTGCAAAATTTATTATTTTCTTTGGCTGTGCGTAGAGATATTCTGTTTTTGGCGTGTGGCTTCTTCCTTGGAAAATGCGTGGTGTAACTATCTTTTTTTTGGATGTGTGGACTTCTCCTTGGCATTGGAAAAAAATGTTCTCCTTTGACTTCAAATTAATTTTTGCTGTCCTTTTTCTTTATGCAAATGTGGCTCCTACTAGATTTGGCTGACTTGGGCGTGGGATTTGTAAACTGTTCTTTCCTTCAGCTGGGCGCGTGGAGATTTCTTTTTTATTTCTTTGCCTTTTCTCTTCAATGCGTGGATTCTCCTTTGCTGGCGCGGTCCTTTGATCCGTCTCTCTCTCCCTGCGTGGATTCTCCTTTGCTATCTTCAATTTTTTGGACTGTTTCCTCAAAAACGTGGTGAATGTTTTTGGCTGTTCCCTCCATGTGGCCTTCTACTTCCCTTCAGTGTGTGGTCTTGCTGTCTTTTGGCTATGCGTGGGAGTTTGCTAAAAAAACAAAAAAATAGAGCAAAAATACATGAAATTCAATCCATGCGTGGAATATATTTTTTTGTTTTGTCTTATGTGCAAATCTCTTGCTGTCTTTTTCCCCCAAGGCATGGGTTCTCCTTTCCTGGTGTGAAGATATTCTTCCTACCTTGGGCGTGGTCTGTGCGTGGGATTCCTCCTGGGCTGGGCGCATGGATTTTCCTAGAGAATGCGTGGACTTCTGCTTTTAATTTTCTGAACTGTTTTAAAAATGATGTTCTCTCATTAGGCGCGTGGACTTCTGCTTTTAATTTTTTTTTGGACTGTTCTTTCAAAATAGCAAGCTTTCCCTTTGCCCAATGCGTGGGCTTTGCTAAAATTTCTTGAACTATTATTTTTCTCCCCCACGTGATTTCTCCTTTGGACTGGCTACGTGGAATCTTCTTGTGGGTACGTGGAGATTTCCTGCTCCAAAACAAATTTAAACAAAACAATTCTTTTCCCCTTTTTTTTTACTGTCCTCCTTGGGTGTATGCGTGGATTTTGATTAAACTTCCTTGCATGCACAACTGATGTATCTTCCTTCACAATGGCGTTGGGAAAATTGTTCCTTCTTTATTTCTTACTTGGCGTTCGTAGTATTGTGGGATGTGACAAAATATTATGTCCTTCAGAAGAAATAAGAAGCAATCGGAAAGCTTCGCATGACTCTTTCCAATGAGTTTGACGGAGGAAGTTATGAGGATTAATCCAACTTCCTCTCTTCCCGGGTAGTGGACTTAAGTGCCAGGGGGAAATGGGGAAAGCAACGGCCAATTGCCAACGGGAATGGCAAAGTGGGCTGGCAATCCCCAGTTCAATTTCCCCATGTGGGAAATTGGGAGATTTCTTGCCCGTTAGCCAATCCATGATTTGGCAATTGGTGGAGAAAATCCCACAAGTGGGAAATTTAAAGAAGATTGCCAAGAAAGGGGAAATCCGGGTTTGGAAAGCCAAATTGGCATTCCCGGCAATTGGAAGCATAAGCTTACTTCCCCGGCAATAAAAATTTGTCGAATGAGCTTCTAATTAATATTTATTTAATTAAATACTCTCAAGTTATTTAAAAATTAATTTTATCAAACAAGGAGCAATTAATTAATTAATTAATTTTAATGTATTTTATTGCAATTTAAAGCTCACGATGGAAGAGTTCTCACCCGAAAAGGACGAAACGAAGACCGAAACGATCACAAAAATGAGATGGTCGTCATAAGGGTGATAAACCACGTGAAGTAACACTTTTGAAAATTTCAAAATTTCCATTTTTATTTTTTAATCAATTTTGCGAAGTCAAAATTGGTGATAATAGACTCCAACCACTATTTTTGGGTTTTGAAAGGTGCAAAACAAGTTGAATACTCAAACTATATATGTGTGCATGTCAAATTTAGACACGAAGCAAGTGACACTATTCATTGGCAAAAGAGTGTCATTTTGGGAGTGACATCACTCCCATGGTCACACCACGGTGTAAAGTGACATCAAGAAAGGGGAGAGGTAGTCTTCCTAGCCCCTAGTCAGATGGGAGTTAATAGGTAGTCTTCCTAGCCCTTATCCCCTGGTCACATTGGAGTTAAGCCCTTGGTCGCACTTCTATCGCAAGGGCTTAAGCTCGTTATTCGTAAAGTTTGGGAAAACTTTTACAACCCAAAATTTGAAAGCAAAGCGAAGATTTTTTTGCGAGAAATAAAATTCAATTCCATAACTTTCACCGATAACTCCATTCGGATGCTATTTTTTTTTTTTATCAAAGTGCAAGTTTTTTCAAGCTTTGTACATTGTTAATATTTTTGTGCTTTGTAAAGTTTGACCTCTATAGTTTTAGGGGGTTGCATATCCAAGTCTTTCTTGCTCACTCAATTTAACATACAACAACTTGATGCAATGGATATATCTCTTGTTCCATTTCTTACACCATTCAGCTATCACGAGTGGAAATTCAAAACACAAATCCTCTTAAAAGTAAAGGCTTACATTGGATAACCATGGGTACATAAACATAACGTGACAATGGATGTAGAGAAGGTAAAGTGGTACAAAAATTGAGATCGCCGACGATTTATTATGCATGTACATGTCTCCGACTTGTTATACAGTAGACACACAATCACACACTTTGGGTAATTATCTAGTTTCGATCACATAATATTATTTACATGATTCTTAAGTAAGATAATTACTAATTAACCCATGTATTTGACCACCTTTATTTTCTTTATGCTTTTTCTTTCAATATTGCACTTGTACTTTCTCAGTCTATCTTTAAACCTTTCAACATTTGTCATTCTAGACACTAAGACACGGCCAGGATACCGCGTCGGTGCCCCCATTCCCTATGGGTGCCCTTGTCCTCTTTTTATTTTGGTCACACTTTATGGGTCCTTTCTAGCCATTTAGCATCTTATCTTTTTGTTAGTTTGCCTTTTTGGGGTTAATTACGAAATTAAAGCAAGGGAATCATATAAATATAAAGTTATGTGATCATAATAAAGGACCAAACACTAAATATCTACTATCTCCACCTAAGGTTGCATCCATCAAAGGCATCTATAGCTCCATTTGCATCCATCTAGCTCCATCACAAGGGACACAAGGTTGGTTCATCTGCATCACACTTCATAGGAGGGGAGTCTATTGTTTCCATGTACACATTATTTACATTTTGTATCTATTTACATACTCGCTACTCACAAAGTGTGACTCACACAAGAGCATCCTAGGGCACACAATTCCGCACACGCGCGCACACACACACACACACACACTTATAACTACATTGGGTCTAACATGTAGTGTAGTGCTCAATGATAAGTCCATCAATTTGGAAGTTGAGGACAATCCGACCCCTTCATATGAATATTTATTTTTTAGGGTTTTGATGTTTTACTTGGGGTTTTACATGTGATTTATCCATTGTAGGTTTACAACGACATCTATTAAAGTTCAGTGACACACATGTGACAAGAAGCGAAGAAGGGCATAGTAAGTACCATAAGAACTATCGTAACTAGTTCCAACCATTTCTACAGACTAGAGCACCGACGGGCACCCCTATCCTTCTCCAGGCACCCCAATCCAACCAAATCACTTAGATATGCAACTTTCTAGGGATTATGTGTGACGGGTTTCTATCTCTGTTAAGTCGGTCTCTACTGCGACACAGTATAGAAACCTCTATGAATTATCTAAGGCTCTTCTAACCCTCTTTGCACATTAGGGTTTCATATTTTCTAGCTTAGTTTACTTGGGTATTATTTCAAGTATTTCATTATTCATTTATTTATTGCAAACTTGCATTAGATTAGGATATTATATTACATTTTAGCATAATCATTTTGGTGAACCCAAACAATCAAACCTTTTCTTTTGAATATGTCTTCTCCTTATCAAGTCATGACTCAATCATCTTATCCTTCTTTCACACCGACTAAAGTCTCTAGTATAGTTACTACTACTGTTGATTTCATGCAAGTTCATACTCAACATCCTCCTCATTTTGTTACACCTAGGGCTGATCCTTCCATCAATGTAGTAACTACTTATCATGCTCATCCTCCTATGACGATTCCACCCACTTCTCTTCCTCCACCTATCACTTCCTCGATCCTTCTTCTCCTCCTAAGGGCTATGATATCATTGAACAACTCAAAAACACACCAGCTAAGATTTCCCTCTATGACTTATTGCGTAATGCACTAGACTGTCATCAAACATTAGAAGCAACCCTTTCATGTCATTCATATAGAAAGTGATAAATCTAGTAGTTTCCTTCACACACCTCATTCAGTCTCTCAAAAATTTCCACATGCTATATCATTCACTCATGAGGACATATCACCTTTTTCTAAAAACAATCCATGTGCATTGTTGTTTATTACTTTTCAATTATTAGCACCACTTGCATTAAAAGTGTACTTATTGATAATGGGTCAACTTCTCAACCTATGTGCTCATTACCTTCTCAAAAAATTAGATATTAATGATAACCTAATTTCTAAGAACTCTACTCTTATTCATGGTTATGAATCTATACTCGCACATGTCTAGGGACTATTTCACTACATATTCAGGTCGGCCTAAAACATCCTCACGTAATTATATGTTATTGATGCCTCATTTCAATTCAATATGTTACTCAGTAGACCTTGGATCCAGGCAATGTAAGCGGTTTCATCTATTGTTCACCACTAGTGTGTCAAATTCTTACATGATGATTATGAACATACTATTTATGTAGATCCTGAACCTTTCAAATTTTGTCGCATAGGACCTTGATATTATTATGCCCATCCCTCCTACACAACGTATTCCATATAGTATCATTGACACATATGACATTGGTCAATCTAGCACTTCACAATCTTCATCTACCGCTCCAAGTATTACGACTATTTCTACTCACACTACGACAATTATCTCACCCATCGTATCTACTTCGATGACCACTACTGCTCCACTTGTTGAGATCCCTCCCACTCCTCCACCTAGTGCAACTCCTAACAATATGCTCGAAAATCTATACAACATGAAAATTCTAACACAGATGATTCTAAGGATTCTGATGACAAATTTGATGTTGTTGAACTTACTGATGAAGCATTAGGCCAACTTAATTTTACTCCTATCGATGTAGATGACTCCTATTTCAATGACACCTTTGTGGTGATGGCCCGGGTGAATACAAATTTAAGACCCTCCTTCTACCAATGCTATGATACTTTATCAGGGGTCTATCAACACCTTAGATGATGTTTCACCCTCCCCTAACCAATTTGCATCTCCACCCATGCCTTTCACATGCACGCTATTGATCAACAACTCTTTTTGGCATCATATTTCGGTCGATCACACTTGTTCAGATATTATTTACACACATGAGGGATTAACTAGGCTTGGCTTGATGCTTAATGACATTTTACCACCAATTCACTCACCTCACCTTTACCATGGTTATTGTCACATTATGGATTCCTATGGTCTTCATGTGTTTCATTTGAAAGTCTTCGTAGCACATGCCCCTCACACTTCTCCACTGACACTTGGGAAATCTTTGCTTGACTATATTGGTGGTACTTTATACATCAACCACACTTCTATCACGTTCCCTATGCCATTTGAAAATGTTTCTATTGCTAATGAATCATCTCCTACTTATTCTTCAAATATTTCTCATTGGTATGCACACAAATTTCCACCAGTACCCTTCACTGATGAAGAGTATGCAATGAGCGTCTATACCTTATGTCCACAATGGCTCTTTGTATGATCCACCTCATTATCTTGTTTCATCTCTAATGCCCCTATGGTAGGATTTGACCATAACAATGATGATTTTTAGATAGTGTCACATGATCATCTTCACCATTACACACTTGGGGGAATTACGTTTCTCTCTCCCCATTCACACATCATATAATTTTCTATCAAATCTTCATAAACGCTAGCATCGAACATTACCCGATGACACACTCTTGTGCTTCGGTTCACACTTAATTGTTGAGGGAATCCTATACACATGAACCTCACACACTACACAATAGACATTACACATCACACGTCTTTACACATCTTTTACATACACACATCCTACATCCTACATATTACATCTTATGTCTTACATATACTATGCATCTACACATCTTATCATCTACACATCTCGCATTACATGTTATACATCCTACATTACACATCACATGATGATTTATCATCACCACATCTATTACATATATCACACATTTTTACTCATCTACTTATACATGCTACACTCACTACCCGATGACACACTCTAGTCTCACAGTCCATAATAGACTGATGAGGGTATCCATCACAAATGGACCTCATCACACTCACACATTCAACCATTCAATATTTTTCTCATACGACATTCCTAGATTAGTGATATATGTTATAGGCTACATCATTAGTTATTCTAGCATCCTTTACTGATATGCACTTTAGGATAAATCATCACTTCTTCCATCATCTTGTTCGATATACGCTTTAGGCTACACATCACATATTCTTACACCTCATCTTTATATCGCATATCATCACTACACATTCATCAAACTACTTATACTCAACACATAGTTTGACCATTTCCCGATGACACACTCTCATTTAGGTTCATTCTTGATATTGAGGGGCATAACAAATGAAACTCACTTGCATACAATTTCATTCACTCGGGGGCATGTGGTTCCTATCATCACTCTGCATTCCATTTCATCCATCCACAACATATTGCATATCTTGGTTATATTTACTCTTGCTTACATTTACTTATTACATGATCATCTTATTACACATGCTAGATCGATATCTTATATGTTAGTTATATTTATCATAAACACATGTGCATTCACTTGATTTTCTAGTTGTGATCACAAATTCTACAGGGGCCATTACATGCACATGAATGTTTGGCGCATTACCTATTACCATTCCCACAACAGCTCTCTGGGCATCCACTTTTGTATACTACAGTGTGCTATTATTTCATTTTTGTTCATAACACCCTCTTTTTATCATATTATACATGCTTTGACATAATTTTTATTTTTCTAACATGCTAATGGGTGCTTCATGTGTAACATTTATTTTGTAGGACTATTTACCACCATGGTTATCTGTTATATTGTTTGTACTTATCTCTGTCATTATATGTCATTGTTTGTCGCTTTTCCTTTGTCTTGTGTGCACACTTGTATGCTTTTGAATTCGTCAGCCTTGATTGTCTTGTGACATCGTGAGTGATGTCCAATGTTTACAACCTATTTTTCGTGGTATAGAATGTCTTCTTGGGTGTTTACATTATCTGCTTACACATGTTTTTCCTAGTATACACTTTGTTTATACATGCATGCTTGTTCGTACTAACACTTGTTTCCTAGCCACTTCTTTACACATGCCTTGGTTTTAAAAAGCACATCTCCTTCCCCGCATGGCACAATTTTAGTGATAGGTCCTATTTTGGGCTGCATCCTCCTACAACAACGTCACATGCGCCCCCAAAGGGGGGGCATCATTTGGGTGAATCAGTCACCCCATACATCGGTCTACACACGTATATATATCACAACACAATACCCAGTCATTATAGTTCGGGGGCTCATAATAGGACTTGGGTCCTTAGTATAGAGATGCCTTTCCTGAGCGCCTATAACTAGGGGATAATTACACAATGATTGGGTTCAACATAGTCTACAAAACTCATACACAACAACTTTTACAGGGAAGATTTTCCTTAGCACATGCATTGGTACACATCATCTGCAGTGGTGTTTTATTCTAGGGAGCAGTTAAAGGTTAGAGGATAACACCGTACCTTCCTCTCTATACCACTTCTGTCATGGTTTTGGATCACCCAAAAACTAGATGGTACATATATCTCTACAATTTTGGGAAGTGGTTAAAGGTTGGAGGATAAATCAGACTTTCCTCCCTATACTTCTTCGACTTGTGGAGTGAGATCACCATAAAAACTCACACTTCATCAACATGATCCTTTTTAAAATCTTTCTTCTTCACGTATTAGGTGCACATGTTCCTTTTTCACATTTTCAACATTTTTACATACTTTACTTACATGCTTTTTACACACTTTTACATATACATGTGTATTTGACTACTTGATTATATTCTCTTTTGTTGGTCCATCTGTATGGGAAGAAACAATCAAAATCATCAACAAAAACAACAAAATACCGACAACATGTACATCCCATGCACATCGGCATATACACATGCACTTCCACCCTAGGTTCATTTTCATCACCTTTTACACTTTTGCATCTTTAGTCTCCATGCTCCATATTTCTCATATATATCCAAAGTATGTTTTCCTCGATGCCTCATGCACCATACCCCCTTTCCCATGATTGTGATGATATGGCACATGTTTCATAGATGCCTAGTTGTAAGAAAGACAATTTTTGTGTAGGTTCCCAGGACATTTTTCACACTCCCGGATTATCCTCCCTCAATCTATTTCTTTATCACCCTATTCATCTATTGTTAATATCTCTTAAATTTAACTTCCTCTACACATCCCCTTTGACGTTTCTATCATACCTTTCACATGTGATTGCTAGTTAGTTATTTACCAATTACATATAGACATGAATGAACCAACACAAAAGGACTATATAACAAGACTAGATTTTTGATATTGACTCACTATAATATGATTCTAACAAACTCCTTGTCTTTATAGGAAAAAAATGACTAATTAAATAGCCTAAATAATCTAAATCCATGGAAATTAATTCTACACACCTAATACCATGTACGACGGGTAGTTTCAAGACTCTTGGCATACGAAGGGGAATGAAGACACATTTACAATAATAGACTCAATACAATGTACTCAGAAAATACCACTCAAAATGGAACATATGGGACGATAAATCAACGAAAAATGTGTTGATTAGATGCTTCTTTTAGATGCTAACCATATGCACTTGAAGATGAAAAATTGCTCGAAATTTATCCTAAAAGCACTTCAATCATATATCACTACTCTCCTTCCAAATAATTTGAAGGTGGAAAATATTAAAAATATGAATAACACTAAAAATACATTAATTTACTCTATAAATTTGTGTTTCTCATTCATAGGAAAATGAGAAATATCAATTGTCCCTATGAAACATATTAATCTTCCATTATCAAGGCCTTCTCTGATACCAAATAAGAGAAATAGCCTAGGTTAACAAAAAATATTTTTGTTTTATAAATTGAATTCATTTTAATACTTCATACAAATATATAGAATGATTTTTCTATTATCTAGAAACCTCTTATAACAACTCTAACTATTGAGTTGTTAAAACAATTCACAACACACTCCCCTAATTACATGGGTTAGTATATCTCACAAAAATCTTTTACATTTACATTTACCATTCACCTATACAACACATAATAAAATAATGGAGCACCAACAAATATGAATTCCTAACATTTCTAACAACATTAACCCCTATGCATCTTTGCATGACCAATCTTATCGAGGTTTGGGGAAAATTTGTCTTTTTGAGAGTCATATCTAGCTTTTAATCATGTCTCCTCTAAAAAAATCTTACGAGTCTCAATCCACTATGGATTCCCTATGTTGTTTTAAACTCTTTTTTAATGCCAAATAGTATCATTGTGCATCCAATACCGTCTAAACCTTTTCTTACCTCCATCGGGATTGACCCCATTAGTCACCATCACCCAAAATCTCCTTCCCCTCTTGATGCCATCATCTTTCATAACATAACACAACCAATGTCATTTGGGGCCATCCTTTCATCCATCCATATAAATAGAATCAACCAACCTTTGTGTTTGTAGGGTTGATTCCGCCCCAATCCTCCTTCACATCGGCCCTTGTGCACTAACATGACCAATCTCGTTGAGGCCCAACCTTACAACTAGTTGTGATGTGGTAGAAATCAGAAAAATTGATCGTAGACAAGTCATCAAATACCTGAATAATAATGAATTATTCACATCAACGAAGGAGGGGTAATTAATCAAATTCTTTCAAGACATTGCTTCTATGGAAGATACAATCCTAAAAGCTCACTCAAAACCCATTAATCATTAAAAAAGCCTCCTACAAATGGATTAACACCCAATCAATGCCCAAAAAAAAACTCGCAAACCAGCAATACCAATGCTTCTTCCTCCAATGGCCCAAATCCACCATCTCATGATTATCAAGTTGTTGGATCAAATGACAATAATGCAATCTTCCACCACTTCTAACATGTTTCAAATGTGTTGTACAATAAAGTTTTCTCCATAAAATTTTAATGAAAGAACACCATTTAAAAAAAATTCCATTGCATTAGTTTCTACATTATGTAGATCATCTCCCATCCCGCGTTGCCATTTAACACGCTCATAGTTTGGTCATCGCAACATTCCCATTGTCATGGTCGTAATAATATCATAATGTATAAGTGTCATTTTTCTTGCATCTTATAAAAATTTGTGTGTCGTCAAATTTATTTTTTGGTCTATAAAATTACCTAACCCTTTCAAATCACTTGTCATATCTTTTATATCCCCATTTTGTCATCCTAATCAATTCAATTAATACTTTTAATTTCATATATATAATTAAAAGTATTATTTTATTAAATAACTAATTGTAAAAGGAAGACCCTCTCCCACTTTCCACTTCCCGAATGAATATTTTCCCAAGCGAGATAAATTTGGGGTGCACCACGCGTTGAAGAGAGACCACAAGATGCACAAAAGAGGTGAAAGAGGAGTCGAAGTAAGTTTCTTACATGATTGTTCATGGAAATATTTCTATTAGAAAGTAGTTTGTTGCTAAAGAAATTTATACTCGGGTTTTAGAAAGCTTGTTGATGATGTTTCCAAGTTTTGAATGATAATGTGAAGAAGGGTGTTATTCTTGTTGCATATTTCAATAACTCCCAGCAATGGGTATCTTGAGAAATTCAAGGGTGTTGACCTTCTCAACCTGTGATGGGTATCTTGGGAAATCCTAGACTTTATAATCAAAATGTCAATTAGGCATCCTTATGCAAAGTTGGAGAAATTGTTTGGATGATGAAAACAAGAGGGTATTTTGCATATTCAATACACATTGAATGATATGGAGAAAGAAAAATCATTATTCCTTTGCAAGAAGTTGGCAATTGCAGTTGGATTGTTAAACATGCACCTCAAAGAACTATTAAAGTTGTTAAGAACCTTTGAATATGTGTCAATTACCACACTAAAATCAATTTCATCTCCAATATTATAACAATATAAATTGTTGTGAGAGATTTAAAATGGTTCCTTAATTTCAAACAAGTACAATATTTTTTTAGAGATGGTTTTATGATGGTAAGTGGCAAAATCAAAGTAAACATAAGGTTTCACTATAACAAAGTTAATTGTGCAAGAATCCTACAATTTCGATGATGAAATATAGAGTGATGATGAAAATAGAAGGTGGGGAGTATGGGAGAAAAGAGGAGATGACTCCAAATGTTATGAATGACATGATGCAAAAACAAACTAGACAATTGATTCAAGGAATATGTTGTAAACTGATGTATTAAAGTTCATAAAAAGCACAAGAAAATAAAATTTAAGCCCGCTACCTATGTGGAGATGCTCGACAACCTCAATATTATGAATTTAAACTCATACAAGAAGCAAAACATGGAGCGCGTTACCAAGTCAAACTCAAATCGTTAAGTTATGAAACCAAGCCATCATAAACCGAGTGAGATTGGGAACTTGTTCAAGGTACGCACTGATCCAACTTGGGAATCGTGAGCCAAAAAAGTAGTAAATTTTCATCCAAAGTGAGTGACCAAGCCATGAAATAAATTCCTTCATCAACTAGGAGATCATGAAACACTTCACACTTTCTAGGTAGAGACGGTAACTCTAGTGCCCAATGGATTCATCGACTCGTCAGCTTACTCAATTCCTAGGTGACTATACACACCCAAATTTGCACGTGCTACATTGTCGAATAGTTCAAATCACCAATGATGATTAAATATCGATTTAAATGATATCCAAGTCCATTTCTTAGCTTGTAGAATGTTCTTGTAACTCATTATGCTTTACTTATCTTTTCCCGACTTTTCTTGATTTCCTTAGTCATTTTGTAGACTTTTACTTATTTTTTCAGCCTTAAGTTACGGAACCATGCCGACGGTTGTGTAACCTTTTAATCCACTCTGAGTGGTGGTTACACAACCATCATAGTGGTTGTGTAACCACCAATCTTCATAGATCGGAGGTTCTATGCGCATTTAGCCGAGACTTTCTAGCATGTTCTAGACACATGTTGTCTCTTCTTCAAACTCACTTTTCTCACACGTTTCTTAACCAAATCAGTTGTTCTTGAGCTTGTTAGATGCATATAGACTTCTTCTTCCCTACTTACTATTATTAGTAAGTTAACTACCACTCCCATGAGTGATGTGGCACTTCTTGGCTAACACGTCGGCTAGACCACTTCTCTCGCCAATTTTTATAAATACTAAGCTTTTTCCCTCAAGCATTGGTTAGAGCCTTTTGATTTGGAATTGCATGGTTACACTACCGAAATCCTAATAATAAGTACATAAGAAAACACACTTCATTTTCCTTATTATTCTCTTGCTTTCATTACTACCAGATCTGTCTGCAAACCAACTAGCTCCAACACTCCTTTCTTTTGCACACTACCAACACAACTCCCTGGACACGTTTGGACACTCATTGGAAAATAACTAAGTGGATCTAAAAATCATTTCCATTGTTGGATTTTTCTCTGTACTACATTTCTAGGTTGGAGGTGTTTTAAATTCCTAGAAGTTTCCTTTACTTATTTAGATAGATTTCAAATCATAATCTATTAGAATACATTTGTTTTAAGGAAGTAGCATTTACAATAGTTTCTATTTGCAAAGCTTCCATTGAGGATTTCTTCTCAGCTCATCCCTATGGATTTTCTTGAGAAGAATTTGGAGGAGGTTTTTGCCATAGTGTGTTGTTAATTCTCGTATTAAATTGTTCATAGATTTCACTACATTCAATATTTAGATCCATTTTTCAAATGAGCAAAAAATTCAGTTGAAAGCTTCGTCCTTGCCTATCCCTATGGATTTGCATGGGAAGCGAGTTTTAGAATCTTTTATATATGTGCTTTAGTTTTATATTTCTTCATTTAGAAAGCTTCTTCTTTACTAGGGAAGCTTCAGGGAAGAATTACTTCTAAGAAGATTTTCATTCTTCCCGTGATTCTGAGGTAGAACCAGAGGAAGTAATATCCACAACTACAAATTAGGAAAAAAATTATCTTTATTAGATTAGATTAATTCCACTTTGCAACAGGAAATGACCACATCTAGGCTATTTCACCGTTTTAGTTTAATTTGTTTTAGAGTAGAATAAATTTTCATTTTATTAGAAGAAGTTAAATTGTCTATGTAGATTTATTTTATTTAGTTCCAAAAAACCCAAAAATATAGATTAGGTAGATGTTAGATTTATTTATTTAGATTTCTTTAATTCGTGTCCTTTCAAGCATATAGATTAAATTGTTCATTTTTTTGGTCAATTAATTGGGAATGAATCTAGTTAGTTAAGAGATTAAAACAAATTTCTTTTAATTAAGTTAGATTTACTTTTCTTAATTCGTTAAAACAAACATTTCAACACAGTTTAACTTTCAAATCAAACTAGAAAATTTAATCATAGGGAACTTATGCTACCCGTACATAGCCTCTAATTCCCTCTTGGCTAGCTCAGCTCATAGGAATTCACACTACCCATTCTTAGTCCCTAACTCTCCTATAGCCCCTTTTAGTAATTTCTACAATCTTGCACATTTTTGGCTATCTCGCACGACCTCGAGAGGCCAAGTGCGTCTAGAATCACCTATTGATTCTTAGGCATACAAAATTAGTGAACCCGATGTGAAGGACTAGCTCCTTCTTATCTCATTTTCTTTCATTTCTATTACCTCACCTTTCCATTTCTTCCCCTATTTCGGTGGGTATTTTATACCTCCCAAAATATGTCTGGTAGAGAGTTTGGTGGGCCATTTGGATATGATAGATACTACACCAATGTTCAACCACAAAAATCCCCTTCCCTTTCAGGATGGGTTGATAACTACACTAGCAATATGTAAGCCTCCCCTAGTTACTTCTCAAACCTCACAAGTCACATGAGAATGGAGGAGGTTGATCAACCTTTAAACATGTAAGACAGTCAACCCAGTTTAAATAACATGGTTTTCACGGGTGGAACAAATCCTTACCCTAGATTCTTGTCAAGACCTCACATAAGCATGCAATCAACAAAAGATGACATTTTTACGGGATTGTTAATCCTCTTTGCCAAATAGATGAGTCCTTAGATAGGATGAAGATTCATACCTCATAACTGTTCAATAACAATGTATCAACTACCTATCCTGAGACTCCTATTTTTAAGGAAAACAAGAATGAAAACGTTGAAAAATTCATAAGAGGATATCATGTGTCCTCTCAACCAAATCCTACACCACATGCACCAAACAAGAGACTCAATCCTCACCCCATGATGTTATTTCTACTTTAGTAGGGAGGATTAGAGAACTAGAGAGTGCCCAACCTTCACAACCAACCTATGCAGTAGGGAAGAACATGGGGTATCCCATCGACAACAAAGGGTACACCCCTATCAATGCACAACCAATGCAACATCATGTGTAACAAGGTTATTATGTCTAATAAAATCAGTGATATTATCACGAGAGCCAATACCCTAGGGATGGGCCCTCAACCTTCTCACGCTTATCCTGTGTAATGGCTGGCCGAAAGTGCGTTCTTGAATGCCGCTCCATCAATAAATGTAACATTCCTTGTTTCACGCCCACTAGCCCATTTCCTAGTGTTATTCCACCTTACCTATATGTATTCAAATTCCCCCTAGATGGACCCATATACCTTCCCTACTCCTTATATGATGTATCAAGGAGCTCCATACATTCCATCTAACACCTACACTGCATCCTATCCAACTCCTCCTCCTCTACCTCCTCATCAGGGAGCTTCAATGGTGGAATCCTACGTAATGGGTACTTATGTTGAGTATTTAAAAGAACCCCTTGACTTTACCATACGAGGTGTCATGATCCCATGCCCATTTCCCGATCTTCCTAAATTTAAGGGAGAAGGAGATCCGAATACTCACATTAAGGAATATGCTATTGTACCATCGGGAATTACTTCCTTGGGATGTTGTAGTAGATAAAATATTTCTAAACACACTCTTGAGGTTATTGCGTTAGATTGGTATTATCGGATTCTTGAAGATTCCATACATTCCTTTAAACAAATTGTTTCAAATTCATTAGAGAATTTGATATGAACAAGTTGCTTGAACATGGTTGCATACTAGATAGGATAAAAATGAATCTGCTTCCCATTTCTTTCAGATATGTCATCAAGTTATTTAATCCTCTGCAAGTGCACCTAACATGGACTAAATGGAACTTTGTGACCTATTCCTTCATTCCCTCAATCGAGATATCGGGGAATAAGTCCAGAGGTTTCCTTTTTGCAATTACGAAGAAGTTTTAGAAGGTGTGCTTCGAATTGACCAATCCACTATCGATAGTGGGTGTAAAACTTATGGTCTCAATGGGAAATTGGTGTCTCCTAATAAAAAAATTCCAGTCATCAAAACAACGGAGTAAATAACCAAGGACCTAATGTCTTGAATCATAATCATGGTGTTATTACGGATGGTGTTATCGACAAGCAAATAATGCTGATTTTATAAACAACGATAGCACTAAAAATCATAAAAAACAACAAAAACAATTTAAGAAATCAAAGGATCTCTAATATTGTTTCCTTAGTCAACACGGTTCATGTGAATCACCCCCCCTCGACAAGCTCAAATCCAAGGCTCGAACCAATACCAAAACTCTGGCTAAGGGGCAACAAATTATAGTTATAACAACCAGTTTCAAAACTACAACCAGGGTTATAATCAACAAAAAAACTTGAACCAAAGGCCAAGAGACTACAACCCCAATATTTATTGTGGTTTTCATCATGTTATTGGTCATGATGCTAGAAATTATAGGGATTGCAACAAGTTCATACAAAGACTCCTTGAGAATCAAAGGCAACTCTTTATGGACATGTTCTTAGCAAATCCTAAAGGAACCTCACAACCTAGTCATACAAGACCCATTGCACCTCAAAATGCAAACCTAGGCATCTATCAGGACCCATTCCCTAAGCATCCTGAAGATGTTAAAGTGAATCCTCAAAACATAAACAAGGGTATTCTGTATAATAACCATGAGGCCTTGACTTATAATAACTCTTGAGTTGCTCCTAACCTTGGCTCAAACAACAATACAAAGATTTTGGGATTAGTTGAGCTAGAGGTTGAACCATAAATTAATGCAATAACTCGGACAAGGGAATACATTTCACAACCCTCCCCACTCATTCTTTCTCGCAAGATGACATTCCTACAATCTCAAAACCATTGGAGCCTATGATTTGATATTGGATTTGAAAAAGACCTTTTCTCACATTTCATTTCTAGATTTGTTGAAGAATTCCCCTGCGCATCATTTTGCATTACTTGATGCATTGGGTCTTGGTCATCTAATCCATGTTACACCTCCTCCTAGAGCTCAAATAAATCATATTGACTTTGACATACATCCTCCGAGACAGAGTGATAGGGATACTAAGTTTGTTTTTTATATAAAAAAGATGCCATCTGATGCTGAAATAGCTCGAAGAGGTGATCCTGCCTTATATTTGCAGGTATGGGTTTATAAAAATTGCATCAAGAGAGCCATGATCGATGACAGGGATGTTGTGAATGTGGTTCCCTTCTCTCTCTCATAGAAGTTGGGATATGGGGAGACTAATTGCTCCTATGCGAAAAACAAGTCGTGAGGTTTTGGTGGACATAGTTTCCACAGATATCACCTTACCCTTATCTATTTTTGCTACCTCAAACATTTTTGGGTCATCGAATTCAACTTTCAGAATGCTCGGAGTGGTTGTGACCAATTATTTTGATGGAAGCACTTTATTTAGTTGATTCACAGGGGAGCTCATATTCCAAATGGACCCCTGGTTTCTTCTTGAGGTTTTCCAAATGTATGTCAAAGGGCTTAGGATCCCCTTGAGCAACGAAGACCTTTCCCAGGTGGAGAAATCTAACCTCTTGGAACAAAGTGGAGGGAATAGCCTTCATCCAGTGAATCCAAGGTCTACCAAGGATCATGTTATAATTCGTCTCCTTGTCAATGATGTAAAACTATGTTAAGATGGTTTTCGGCCCAAAGGAGAAAGGAAGAACTATAGTTCTAATTGAGGTAACCTTAAGACTATCATACCACAATCGATATTATGAAACTCTTAAAGAGTGATGAACCGATCCTTCTCCCATTCGAACCACAAGGAATGGGTAACCTCCTTGTATAACCTCTCTTCCCGCTTTGAAGATATTGGTCTAGGCATAAACATGGTAGAAGTAAAAAGGAAGAAGATAATTTAGAACAAAACAATACCCATCAAAGCCATCTTAAGGGTTTCTTCTATTATGAACCTTGGTCTAGACATAAGTATGTCAAAACCAAACTCATCATGTCCATGTGACATAATCCCATGACACAAAGAACGTCGGATATAACTACTACTCCCTACATAGGAAATAGATTTGAGTAGCGTAGTCATGCTCACATGAACATGATATGTCAAAGCCGTGAAAAGAGGTTCAAAAATACCTCTTTCAAATGGACGGATTCACGTCAATGTTAGATGTTCGATGTATATAGTTATAGGCAAGGGTTGTAAGTTTAAACCCGAGGTAGTAGTTCCTTGTCAAAAGAATGGAAACTTCAAAGATCACATGTATCATTTATGTACCTTGAGGTGAGGAGTTTGAAATACGTCAATTGGCTTGACCCTAAATGTTTCCATGCATAGTTACTTGCATCTCCACTGTACATTAGTGCATTCAAATCTGTATACCATCTGCATTATCATATTGTGAAATTGTAAATCAAGAAACTTAATTTTCAAGCAACTTTTAAGAAACTTTCAAATGTTGGCAAAAACATTCAATCATATCTCTTCAAGTATCCATCATATCATCTTTGAATTATTTAAATATCTTCATCATTTCAGAAATTAAGATAAAATTTTGACATTGGTCCTACCAAGGTGTGCACACTTAGTTCTATTCAGGGTTCTTCTAGCTCGTGTGTATTTTCCCATAATCAGTTCTAGAAGCTTCTTAACGTCACATCTTTCCCTTAAAATCTCTCTCATAACATAATCGGTCTAAACCTTTCACCTGGAGCTCTTGTCTTTGCCTATCTCAACCTTCGGTAGTAAGCCCTCGCATCTTCTCGGTTGTGTGGGGTTGTGACGCTTAGGGAAAATGTTTCTTCCCAAAAGCACAAGTCTAAAATTAATGAACATAAATAAATAAATCAACAATAAATGTAAAAATGCTTTCATTTCAAAATAATACTACACTTCTTTTCCCTACCAACCTTTGGTGATGAGCCCACGCTTCTTACTGGTAACGCATGAGATTGGGAAAGGAGGGAAGTGCCCTTACTCACCTATGTCTTGTCCTTGGTGATGAGCCCATGATTCTTACTAGTAGCATGGGGTAGGATGTAGGGGTACCGTTAGATAAATCAATAAGTCAGTAAATAATTCAAATAAATAAGAAGTGCTTTACAATTTCAAAAATCCCAAGAAAAATGAATTAGATGTACATGTTACAAGAGAGTTAGTCCTTAAAACCAGATTTTTTCAATCAAGAGGCCATCGAAGGATCTAATTATAGTTAAACTTGAAAACAAAATGCATTATGAGATGGTTAGTTGACTTTGTTTAGGGTTGAGTTGTAAGTTCTAGTTGGGTATTTGTCAAAATCTTGTCTTTTCTCACCATCTTCATTCATCAAAGTCACATAACTCACATCCTTCCTGGATCTAGGTGATGATCCCTCACATCTTACTGGTTACGTGGAGTTAGGATTGGAGCGAGTTCATTTTATTATCATGTTGCATTAATCACATTTTGCCAATAAAACAAAAGTGCTAAATATTGCTTGAAAATCAAAGTTCTAAATTACAATTTGTTCTCATATGCATCATATATAAAACAAAAAAAAAAGAAACAATTATTATGGTTACACATTTGCATCATCATCATCCACAACATACATCCATGAAATCATATAAAAACATCAAAAATCAAAAAATCTAAGAGTACACAAATGAATAAAACCATGATTGAGTCAACTCTTACATAAAATATTTGAACCAAAATAAATGTATATATGTATATATCAATAAGATCAATTTTTGTGTATAATGGTATCACACTCTTGCGAGGGTGGTTAAAACGCTCATTTATGAGAGGAAAATCCAAAAAAAAAAATGTATATACGTAAAAATGATCTCAAAGCAATAAGTGCATGTGTCATATCCCTCTTATTAGGAAATAAGGGATAAAATATGCGGAATAATCCCTCACGCGTAATCGCAATAGAAGAAACTAATATGCGAAATTATTACAGATCTCAAATAAAATTACGAATAAAATAACACAACACAAAGAGACAAGATTTAACATGGTTCACCCAATGGGCTACGCCCACCAAGAATCACTTGCTCATATTTTATTACAAGCCACTTTGCTCTCTCAATACAATACCTGATCCGTTTGGAGCTATGCTCAACAAACTCTACAGAATTCACACCCGAATTCAAAACACATCTGCAATACATTTGCTTGTCTTTCTATCATATGCATAAGACCATATAAATAGACAACTACTTAAGCAGTTTGATACAAAACTGTGGGTATCAAAACCAAGGGCAAAAACCGTGGGTATCAAAACAATGGGAAAAAGACCGAAAAAACCATGGGCCCAAAAATATCCCATAACGGTTACCCATTACCCATGGGTTAATAAACCACCCATGAAAATTTGCTTCGGGGGCTTCGCCCGAACCCCCTCCATTGGGGGCTTCACCCCCAAACCCACCGCCGTAAAAATACCCGAGTGTAACACATGGAAGGTGTACCATACTCTAACATGAAAATAGGCTCCACAAACATAACAATCTCCCACTTGGAGACTAGTTTCCACTGAGCAAGCTTCTCAACCCTTCACTGTCATCCACGAAGGCCAACCAAAGCTAAACATAGCTTTAGTTTATCCTTTGTGACCACCTTGGTCATCATGTCTGTAGGATTCTGACTGGTATGAATCTTCTCCAACTTCAACTTATCTTCCTCCAAAGCTGTCCTGATGAAGTGATATCTCAACTGTATATGCTTCGTCCTGGAGTGGAAAGCAGAGTTCTTAGCTAGGTGTATAGCACTCTGACTATCACTATATAGCTTACATTCCTCCTGCTTATGCCCCAACTCCTCAAGCAATTGTTGTAGCCAAATCATCTCTTTGCTTGCCTCTGTGGCAGCAACATACTCAGCCTCCGTGGTTGACAAAGCCACCAGCTTCTGTAGTCGTGAAATCCAGCTCACTGCTGTCCCACCTACAGTGTAAATATAACCTATTGTGCTCCTCCTGCTGCTATCTACATCTCCACCATGTCTCGAATCTACATAACCATGTAAAGTGGTGTCTCGATCCACTATCGCACAAAATTTTCCCCATGGTTCCTCTCAAATACCGAAGGATCCACTTTACCGCTTGCAATGCTCTTTACCTCGGATCACTCATAAATCTACTCACAGCTCCCACTTTGCATGGGCAATATCAGCCTAGTACACACCATAAAGATACATCAAATTGCCAATCGCCGATGAGTAAGGTACCTTTGACATCTGGTTTCTTTCCTCGCTCTGCTCATGGGACACTGCTCCTTTGATAACTTGAAATGGCCTACCAAAGGAGTCCCAACCAGCTTTAGCATCCTGCATGTTAAACTCTCAGTCCAATACCTTCTTAATGTACTCTTCCCGAGATAAAGTCAACTTCCGTTCCTTCCTATCCCGAGTTATCCTCATACCAAGGATTTGTCTGTCTGCCCCCAAATCCTTCATATCAAAGGATTCACTTAGTTTTTTCTTGAGTACTTTTATTTCCCGCATGTTTTTACTTAACCAACATGTCATCAACATACAAACACAGATAATATAACTTCCATCCTCAAATTTCTTTGTATACACGCAATGGTCAGAATGACATCTAATATAACCTTGCTCCATCATGAAGCTATCAAACTTCTTATACCATTGACGTGGAGCTTGTTTCAAGCCATACAAGCTCTTCTTCGCCTTTACACACCATCTCCTCTTTACCTTTGACCTCATAGCCCTCTGGTTGCTGCATATATAGTTCCTCCTCCAAATCACCATGGAGAAATGCAGTCTTTACATCTAACTGTTCTAAGTGCAAGCCTTCTGCTGCCTGCCACTATTCTAAGAACAGCTTCTAATAGAAATCATTTTTACTACAGAGAAAATATCTCATCAAAATCTATACCTTGTTTCTGTGCAAACCCCTTGACCACCAACCGGGCCTTATATCTTTTCTTTCCTCCTTCTTCGTCTTTAACTCTGTACACCCACTTGTTCTGCAATGCTCTTTTGCCTTCCGGTAGGTTCACCAAATCCCAAGTTTGGTTCTCCATGAGAGACTTATGCTCCTCATCCATGGCTTGCTCCCACTTCTTACTGGCATCTACCTGCATTGCTTCATCAAAGCTCTCTTGGCTCTCCACTATCAGTGAGTAATAAATAATAAAGAGAAGGAGAAAAATGTTCAGGTTATTTTCTTACCCTAGAAGACCTCCTCACTGTAGGAGTTTGGGGTTCCTGTTGAGTAGGTTCCTGAACTGATTCATGGGTCACTTTCCCATCCGGAAGATCCTCTACCACTACATATTCTTTCTTGGATTCTTCCCTATTTTCCTGCAACTGTTGCTTATACATGACTTTCTCATTAAAGACCACATCCCTAGACCGAATGATTTTCTTGTCCTTAATACTCCAACATTTAAACCCAAAGTCATCACCACCATAACCAATGAAAGTACATTTTTCTGATTTAGCCTCTAGCTTGGTCCTATCATCCTTGTCTATATGAACAAACACTTCACATCCAAAGACTCTAAGAAATGAATAATCAACTTTCTTACCATACCATGCCTCCTCAGGTATGCCTCCATCCAAGGCACTTGAGGGTCCTCTGTTTATCAAGTACACAATTGTGCTCACCGCTTCTGCCCAAAAATAAAGAGGTAGTCCTACATGTAACCTCATGCTCCTAGCACGTTCCATTATTGTTCTGTTCATCCTTTCTGATACCCCATTCTGCTGCGGAGTTCCTGGAACCATCTTTTTCCTGCGGATTCCATTCTTAGAACAATAATCATTAAATTCATTGCTGCAATACTCCCCTCCATTATCTGACCTGAGACATTTTAGCTTAAGACCTGTTTCATTCTCTACCAAGGCTTTCCATTTAACAAAAGTGTCAAATACATCAAATTTGTGTCTAATACAATAAACCCAAACTTTCCTTGTTGCATCATCAATAAAAGTAACATAATAACTTGAACCCCCAAGAGATGATACCTGAGCCCCCACACATCAGAATGTACCAGCTCTAACTTACTCTCTTTCTTCATAGGTCCAACCTTGAGAAACCTTACTCACTTATGTTTCCCATATATGCAGTTTTCACGAAATCGAACTCGCTTTTCGTATATCCAGGTAAAATCTTCTTTATGATGTTCATGCCCTTATGGCTCATATGACCGAGCCTATAGTGCCATAATGTTGTATCTGCATCTGAAGCCACAAGATTACAATCATTAGTATTATCAGTGGTTAAATACAAGGTTCCAACCTTCTTACCTCTTGCCACCACAAGAGCACCCTTGGTAACCTTCCAAGAGTCTCCTCAGTAAATATCACAGTACAACCATCACTTCCCAACTGCCTGCCGATATCAAATTTCTCCTTAATGTAGGCACATGTCCGACATCCTTCAATAGCCATGTATTCCCATTCTCGCATCTTAACTCAATGAGAACCTTTTCCAACTATCTTTGCAAGGCTCATCATCACCAAGAAAAACATGCCCAAAATCCCCTCAACATAATCAACAAAATAATGCCTATGTGGAGTAAAGCATGAAAAGAAGCCCCCTGAATCTAAAACCCAAGATTCGAGTAATATTATGCAAAGAAAGAATCAAAGCATCCCGACATACATTACCCGATGCCACATTTTCCTCCTTGTTTTCTTCCTGTTGTTTCTTCTTATCCCAAAGCTCCCAACAAATCCTTCTTTTCGCATGCCCGGCTTTCCACAATTCCAAAGATACAATCTTGTTCTTGGATTTTGACCTTGCCTCGATCTTTTGATTTTCCACGGTTTCCTCTATTCTTCTGTCTCCCTCTAGTTTCCACTTGTCAGCATTCCCCAAGTGGAAGGTTCCCAGAGCTTTTTCTTCGCATTTCCTCGCTTAGAATCACCCCTACAACATCCTCAAACTTCAACTTCGAGTTAGCTGGAACCGAGTTACTTACCGCCATTACCAAGCTATTCCAACTCTCAGGTAAAGAGCATAGAATTAATAAATCCCTAACTTCTTCATCAAATTCTATCGGAACCAAGCTAGCATATTCACAACCGTATTGAAATCATTTAAATGATCTGCTACTGAACTATTCTCAGACATCTTCATATTAAACAACTTTTTCATTAAAAATATCTTATTAGAGGCAGAGGGTTTTTCATACAACTTCCCTAATGCATCCATTAGATCTTTTGTAGTCTTTTCCTTTGAAACATTAAATAATACCGAGGATGCAAGACACAGCCGAATCGTTCCAAGTGCCTTCCGATCCAACAAATCCCATTCCGCATTTGTCATACTCGAGGGTTTGTTCACCTTCTCAGACATCAATGGAGTATAAAGATCCTTTTGATAAAGGTAATCTTCCATCTGCATCTTCCAAAGACTAAAATTCTACCCGTTGAATTTATCAACCCTAGATCTTCCATCATCTGCCATAGATCCCACTCAAGATAAAACTTGCCCTACGATTCAACACTTCAAAAACCAAACTAGGCTCGATACCAATTGTTAGGAAATAACGGATAAAATATGTGGAATAATCCTCACGAATCGCAATAGAAGAAACTAATATGCAAAAATTATTACGATCTCAAATAAAATTACGAATAAAATAACACAACACAAAGAGACAAGATTTAACGTGGTTCACCCAATTTGGGCTACGTCCACCAAGAATCACTTGCTCGATTTTATTACAAGCCACCGCTTGCTCTCTCAATACAATACCTGATCCGTTTGGAGCTATGCTAACAAACTCTATAGAATTCACACCTGAATTCAAAACACATCTACAATACATTTGCTTGTCTTTCTATCATATGCATAAGACCATATAAATAGACAACTGCTTAAGCAGTTTGATACAAAACCATGGGTATCAAAACCAAGGGCAAAAACCATGGGTATCAAAACAATGGGCAAAAGACCGAAAAAACCATGGGCCCAAAAACAGCCCATAACGGTTACCCATTACCCATGGGTTAATAAACCACCCATGAAAATTTGCTTTGGGGGCTTCGCCCCCGAACCCCCTGACCCGCTCACCGGCGAGCGGGACCGCCATAAAAATACTCGAGTGTAACACATGGAAGGTGTACCATACTCTAACATGAAAATAGGCTCCACAAACATAACACCTCTCTACGGGATCCCATTGATGGTGTAGGACGAGGGATCATGCTACGAATCCTATGGTGAGATGAATATCCTTCATGTGTTAATCGATGAGAATGCACGTGAGAGTGCCCATGTGATGGGGCAGGTGATCTACCAGTGGTGGCAAGTGGCCTCACCGTGAGAATTTCATCATTGTTGTCTCCTCTCGGCCAACTCATATCTAGTAAGCTCGGCTCTCATCATCGAGTCATGACCGTTGTAGGATGTCATGCCGGCAAACACATCTCAGTGTGACTACCAACCATCATTGGTTGGCTAGTGTCTATAAACAACTACTCACGTGTCTTCCCGTAGGGAGTGCAAAGGTTTCTAGGAGAATCTAAAGAATAATATCTCTCCACCATCGGTAGTAGCTACAAGGCACAAATGAAAACAACGGCAAGTCATAAAACCTCTAAAAATGAAAAAATAAATAAATATAGTGTGTAGTTTTCTAACATTATAATCTAGAAGTAAGGTCGAGAGAAGAATATTTTACTTACTCGGATCTTCGAGCATCCAAGATGGATCGACAATCGGTGGTGTTGGCATAGGAGATGTGATAAGCACCTCCTCTGCTCTAACCTCCTCTGTGGCCATCCATTGTCCAAAAATTGACTCCTCATCCTCTCCTCCTCCAGGCGGTCGAGGCTCCTCTGAATGCGGTGTCTCTACCTCGGCCTCGGCCTCGACCTTATTTGTTGTGGATTCCTCTCTAGTGGCCATCCAATCTATATCATTATCTGCCTCCATCTCGGCCTTCACCTCGGTATCGGCCTTAGTCTCTGTCTCGGCCTCCTCATCCTCCTCCTCTCCACTATGTGCATACCCTTCCTTGATCTGCCAGGAATCAACACTGGCTTAGCATTTGGGTCTCATGCAATGTGAGGTGTGTCTTGATCAAAACTCCTCGAGTGAAAATGGTCCACCCGAGATTTCCCTTCGGGCTAGCTCTAGCCTCTTGAATCCCTTTATATATTATCGAGATTGTTGGGAGGGCACTAACATAAGGCAAACCAAACTAGTGTGGTACCCTTACATGAATCGATGGACCTCTACTCTGCAGGTCCTATCCACTAATTGTGTAGTGGAACTACATGTAGTCATAATAATCATTTACTAACCCCATAGGCCAACCATGTCTAAATATGGTTGTACGATCATATCATTTGTCTTAAGTGTAGAAACTGTTGATGTGGCCCATTAAGTGGAGCCATGTCAACCCATCTAGCCGTTTTGATCGCCCGAGATCTATTATCCCAATGCCCCTTTGGTAAGGGATCATGTGCTCATACACCCAACTCATGACTAGTGTGGGATGATTAAGGGCCTTTCCTTCAATCGAGACAAATATGTATAAATCATGGTAAGTGACACCAAGATTTCAATGGCCCATGCATATATGTAGTGTGTTGCTCAATGCTCTGAATGATGGGTGCCCAATAGTAGAAAAGCTTGTCCCCACCCTTATCCCCAACCAAACGTGAAGCCAAGTTACCAATGATGGCCTTGTGCAAGGTGGGGATAGGAGTGGAGGAAATTGACATAATCCCATCCCATGTTTGGCACCCACGTCGGGTTCTTGTGTATCTCCCATGTATGTTTCCCAGCTGTGGGCTTGAACAATTGTGCTTGCACTAGCCAAAGACAACTTCTTGTCAGTGACAAAAACCCCCTAAATCTGGTAGACATCCTCTAAAGTGATAATCAACTCTCCCTAACTCATGGTAGTCGGAAAGTATTAAGTCTCGCATCCTAAGTAACTCATTAAATCACACAAGAGATGACTAAATAATGCAACTAATCGTGGTGCGATATATCCTTCATATCCCAAAGCATGTAACAAGTCCCTCTCATCCTGGGTGAGTGCATCCAAAATTGGGGGTAACCAATCACACTCCCAAGCTCTGCTCCATCTAACATACCGCCCCTACATTCATAAACATCAAAAAGAGAAAGTTAGAATCATAACAATGCATAATAAGCTCAACAAAAACATTATAAAAATTAAAATTAAAAAAATTGCAATACTTAGTCAAAATCGAAGTTGCCTCAATAGTTACGCAACCTCCTCTCTGTGTAGAGTGGTGGTTGTGTAACCACTGCTTTGTCCAAAGCGGCGGTTGCGTAACCACAATGGCATTTCTGCATTTTTACCCTTGTAGCGGTTATGTAACTGACACGGCGGTTGCATAATCGACACTCTGCGTAGAGCGGTGGTTGCGAAATCACCGCTGGGCGGTTTGTTCGTGAAAAGCGGGCCATACCCTAGAGCCCCAAAAACTCCAAAATAGACAAAAATTGACCATTTTTAATTAAAAAAATATAGATCCTATGTGGCACCGCCCTGTTGATCATTTTAACCATAAAATTATCAAAAATCTCCCCTATGTCAAGTTTTTCACTTTTTCTATATTTTAGGGTAGAAATAAACAAATGCATATAACTCACCTATTCGTGACCCATTGCTCCTCCCACTAGGTGGGTTGCCATCATCTCAAGATCCTCTTTGTTTTAACTATACTCTCACATAAAACCGTCACAAGTAATCCAGAGCTCAAATTTCACTAGGTGGGTAAGTGCAAATGATTTCTAAAAATAGTAATTTTGAGATATATATATATATATATATATATAGCATATTTTAACATTATTTTGAGTGTGTGTGTTTTGCAGGGGTAGAGTTGGCACAAGTATATTTCTCCTCCCCGCGGATATGGTAAGTCCTCTTGTCATTTTAGTTTTAATGTTTTGTCGATTATATCATTATATATGCACTTGATTCTTGTTTTCTTCTTGCAGTAGCGAGAAGCTTGGATTGGCATGATATCAACACATAGGCGTCTCGGTATAATTTGTAACTTTCCCATTTGGGAATGCCATACTCATACTTCACGTTTTACACCTCTTCATGGCTAAAATGATTCTTCAAGGGGGCAATATGTATGCACCTAAATTTTCATGTGCTACATTTTTGGAATATTTCAAATCCCCTATTATTAAATTTTCATGGCTAAGAGAAACCCATTTGAAGCCAAATCTTCACCAAGAGAGAGGGGACTTAACCAAATTATAAAGAGAACCGAACGGCTCGCACACAACAATAAGTGTCAAGCGGCGCAACTTCAAAAGTCAAAAAAGGGGGCAAAGTATCGAACTCCCTCAAGGGTGACACATGGAGTCAACAAAGGAGTAGGAAAACAAGCCCACGGACGGTGCCAAGTGTCCACCCAACGCTTTCCTAGAGCCATAAAGGAAAAGCAGAGTCAAGAGGATGTGCAAGTCTTCCATGTGGATCTTATAGTTAGTGGACTCTAGTTTCAAAGAAAGCCATAAAGATGAAAATCCATTTGCCACGTATGAATGATTTGGAGGCTTATGTATAAGATCCTAAAAGTTTGGGATTCTTCAAAATATTGGGCTAAAGGGTCATTTATCCTGTCATTTTAGTAGGGCATTAATGCATAAGCCTCGTATAAAGAGAATGACTACCCATGTTCATCTACATTCAAAAAGGGTCATTTCATTACAGTGACGAGGTGCGTGCCGTTTGAGTATGGGGAACAGAAACCAATGCACAAAGAATCGAAATATCTAGTTATGTAATAAATAGCCGAAAGGGGTTTTCTCAAAAGACGAGTCCATCTCAAAGGATTCGGTTGTAGAATAATCAAAGATGCATTAATAAGCATGGCTCTCACTCCTTGGAAGGGTCAAAGCGTGGGAAAGATTTGAGGAAATCTGTTTCAGTCACTTCACATCATTTATCATAATTTGAAGGTGGTTGGAAGGGATTTGAGAATTTTCTCTCACCCTTTTCTCCTCCTATATATTGTAATCAAAGTCTGATGTAAAAAAGGAGAGATACTTCAAGAGATACTTTTGGAGGAAAATAGACTAGGAGTAGATAGAGTTTTGTAGTGAGCAGGAGTATTAATCTTTTCCTCTCTGTAGCCAAGTTTCTCTTTTGTTAGAAAAAGGAGATATTGAAACTCCAGCCTTCTTCCTGGGCTTCATAACAGAAATCTTGCCTCTCTTCTGTATGTAATACTATGCACAACCATTGGAGTAATATATATATATTTTGTGGTGTTTTCGGTTCATCATTCACATATTTGTATTGTCTCGATCGCCTTTATTTTCATTTAGAAAGTGTGCATCTTTGGGTGTTGTAATATTTGGTGTTGCGATTAAGTAGTTTGAGACAATTGTGTATTCGATTGGTTTCTGGTGTACTCTTTTCGGCACATCACCTTAGTTTGTTTTATGTTTTTTTCTTTCCAGTTTTTCGACCCTATCTCACCCCACGAGAGAAGAGCCAACTTCTTCAAAACCTAGAGGTCTTCTTAGGACACACGTCTCACCAACCTAAGGATTCCTATGACTATAACGGAAGTTTCCGCCAAGGATGTCCGTCAACATCCCCAATGATGATTAAATATCGATTCCAATGATATCCAAGTCCATTTCTAGCTTACGAACATGTTCTTGTAGCTCATTAAGCTTTATTTATCTTTTCCCATCCTTTTCCCGCTTTCCTTAGTCATTTTACATACTTTTCCTTAGCTTTTCAACTTTAAGTTATGGACCCATGCCAAAAGTTACACAACTCTAGTCTCGCCTTGAGTGGTGGTTATGCAATCGCCACCCACCGGTCTGTCTGGAGACCGACGGTTTTGTGTGCATTTAGCCGAGACTTTCCAACGTGTTTTGGACGTGTGTTGTCTTCTTAAAACTCACTTTTCTCACACATTTCTTAACCAAATAAATTATTCTTAATCTTGTTAGATGCCTATAGACTTATTCTTCCATACTTACTATTATTAGTAAGTTAACTGCCCCTCCCATGAGTGATGTGGCACTTCTTGGCTCCCAAGTGAGTGGACCACTTCTTTGCCAAGTTTTTATAAAAACCAAGCTTTTTCTTGAAGAATTGGTTGGAGTCTTTTGATTTCAAATTGCATCATTATGCTTTGTCGGAATCCTACCAAAAATACACAAGCAAACATAGTTCATTTATCTTGTTATTCTCTTGTTTGCATTATTACTGCAGACCTTTGCGAACCAACTAGCTCCAGCTATCCTTCTTTCTTCTCGCACACTACCAACACAACTCCCTGGACACATTTGGAAATTCATTGGAAAAGAAGCTGAGGGGATCTAAAAGCATTACCAACATTGGATTTTTCTTTATACTAAATTTCTAAGTTGGAGGTGTTTTAAATTCCTAGAATTTTCCTTTGCTTATTTAGATAGATTTCAAATCATAATTTGTTAGAATACATTTGTTTTAAGGAAGTAACATTTATAGTAGTTTCTATTTGCAAAGCTTCTAGTGAGGATTTCTTCTCAGCTCATCCCTGTGGATTTTCCTAGGAAGAATTCGAGAGGAGGTTATTGCCACAATGTGTTGTTAATTCTCATATATTAAATTATTAATAGAGTTCACGACATTTAATTTTTAGATCCAGTTTGCACACGAGCAAAGATTCTATTGAAAGCTTCATCCTTGCGCATATCCTTGTGGATTTGCATGGGAAGTGATTTTTCCAAGCTTCTGTATCTGTGCGTTAGTTTTATATTTCTTCATTTAGAAAGCTTCTGTTTTACTAGGGAAGCTTTAGGGAAGAATTTCTTCTGAGAAGCTTTTCATTCTTCCCATGATTCTAAGGTAGAATCAGAGGAATTAATATCCACAACTACAAATTAGGAAAACATTTATTTTATTAGATTAGATTAAATCCTCTGCAACAAGGAAATAGCCACATCCGACTATTTCATTGTTTAGTTTAATTTATTTTAGAGTAGAAGCAATTTTCATTTTATTAGAAGAAGTTGAATTGTCTATGTATATTTCTTTTATTCAGTTCAAAAACCCAAAAACATAGATTAGGTAGATGTTAGATTTATTTATTTAGATTTCTTTAATTCATGTCCTTTCAAGCAAGTAGATTAAATTGTTCATTTCTTTTGGTCAATTAATCGGAATGAATCTAGTTAGTTAAGAGATATTTTTTTCTTTTGATTAAGTTAGATTTAATTTTCTTAATTAGTTAAAAAGCACATTACAACGCAATTTAACTTGCAAATCAAACTAGACAATTGAATCATAAGGAACTTACACTACCCGAAAATATCCTCTAATTTCCTCTTGGCTAGCTCAGCTCATAGGAATTCACACTACTCATTCTTAGTCTCTTACTCTCCTATAGCTCCCTTTTAGTATTTCCCACAATCTTGCACATTCCCGATTGTCCCAAGATGACCTCGGAGATTGAGTGCGTCTAGAATCATGTGTTGATTCTTAGGCATACAATGACTGAGATGAAGATAACCAATAACTTCAAGTGGCACGTGTCAAGTGGGATCCACTTTGTCTACATGGAATATAATTTCATCAAAGTGACTTTATTAAGTTATTTTTAATAAAAGTTCTCAATGTAATTAATGAAATTATTCTAATTTCATTAAGTAAATTTATTGTTCCCTAAAGTGATGTCATGTAAACCATAACTTATTTTTAACCAATTTTTGGGGTCATAAAAGGGAGTTAGAGGTCATTTGTAAAAGAAAGGGGGAACTTTGTGTCCTATAGTCTTAAGGCATTGGAGTAAATAGAACTTTGTGTTTATATGCTTCTTATGGAGGTTCAAGAGAACTTTGAGTCTAAGAATCTCTAGGAGATTGTCCATTGTGAATACTTTTTGAAGAGAAGACAAAAGTAGATCTTGTATTCCTTATCAAAAAGAAATACATGGATGTTTATGGAACTTTGTGTCTTGATATTCTTGGTGATTATGTTTGTTCTTATGTCAAATATAATATTTCTTTCCTTCCTTTTCATGCAAAGTATTAACATTCAATCTCTTTTCTTTCATGGTGTACTTTCTAGCATGTAGGAATGAGGTCAACATTTTCTTGTCCCTACATGTTCCCTCTCTTCATTTTTGTTCACTATCTTTTCTTTTTTTTTTTTTCATTCCACCCCATTTTCTTTTCTTTCACCTTTCAGGTGCTTTCTAGGTTAAAAGCATCCAAAACCCCACAAACCCATCATATGAGGGAGTTTCCCCTCTCAAACAAAGAGGTTAGATCACCCTTTTTAATAGGTGTTCTCTCCAATGTTACAAGTTTTATGTCGAACAATGTATATGAGCCTATGAAAATACCAAATAAACCAAAGTCACATAAAACCTTGCTAACAAAATGCAATCTCAAATGTTAAAAAATGGCTTCTCAACCATTCCACATATGTCCCAACGAATCTTTAACACTTAATTTACATTTGGATATTAATGGGAATCTCATCCCTCCACCTCCAATTCACAATAAGGCTCTTCAAATACTACACAAATTACATATCTTTATAGATATAGGGGTATATCTCCTACCATTTCTTATGATGGTTCAATTCATACAACAAATTTCTATATTAAAACCTTTGGAAATGTCTACAAGGATTGGATTCAAACTAATACCTACACTAAAACCAAACTTCTAGTAAAAACCTTTGTAGGAGATGTTTTAGAATGGTATAATTAACTCCTTTCACACTCTATGTTTAATATAGAAACCTTAGTCCAAGCTTTAGTAAAGGAGTTTCAATAATATGATCTCCTTGAAAACACATTTAAAAAATTCATCACTTTAAAACAATCATCTAATGAATGAGCAAATGATTTTATTAAATAATGGAAGATTTTATCTAATAAAGTTAGCCATCATCTTGATAATCGAAATCTTTATCAAAATTTCTTTAAGACCTTTATTTCTAATCTCCAATATAAGGTACAATCCTTCTCTCCCACTATGTTGGAAGAGTCTCTTGAGCAAGCCAAGTGGTAGGAATACCTTTTGCGAGAATTTGAACAAATATCTAAGCCTTTAACCATCCTTAACTCAACATCTAATTCCAACAACCCTCAAGCCCTTTACCAATGAAATTCTATCACACATTCCTCTTCAAACATCAATTATCAAAGTGTTATTTCTCATAACCCACACCACCTACCCTTGTCACATGTTAAGTTATTACAAGTTCTCACCCCTCGCATTTTCCCTCCTCCAAAACAACTATCAACTTCCTTTTATCCTAACCTCTTTTGTTGGTGGCACACCACTATCGTCCATTTCCATGAGGATTGTAGGGATATTAAGAAGGATACCCTCAATTTCTTCATTGGATCTCAATTTGACATTAATACCATTACCCACGAGCATTATGATAAATATAAACCCTTTTGCAAGACTATAAGAATGACCAATATAGGACTAACCCTATTAAAGAACGTATGAATAACCTTTTAGGTACTATTAAAAGGTCTTATGGTCATAACCACCTCAATTTTAATACATCAATGTGGCTAAGGTTAACTACCAAAGTAAGCCCACACATAAAGATATAGTCCACAAGCTGAAAAAACCATCATCTATTGAAAAACAACGTACTTCCCATGAGCAATCTAATGATGAGCCTGCTCCCTTAATTAAGCCTCATCCCAAAATCATTATGCCCCCGCTTCCCAAGCTACTAAGTCTAGGGAGAGACACCAATAGTTGAGCAGGGTCTAATTGTGGATATAGTGTCTTGAATACACAACACCCAATAGTTGTCATAGTACAACTTGATAGTTGTCATAAAAGTACCGGTGATTAGTCATTTTTGACATGACAACACCCAATCACATCATGACATGTAAGATTTGCCTTTTTAAAATTTTCAATGTTCAACCATTATCACCCATGATCAAATATGGGTCCCAATCAAAATGTAGTGTAACTCAAATTTACTATTTTAAATAAATTCAAAATATGTCTTTCCCTCCAATTCAACACTAAAAATATATTATTTAAAAATATTGAACTACGTGTTGGTGAAAAAATCAGGATCCCACATTATATAGAATTAATTTTGTGGTCACCTAACTTAGGGTGCACCAATATTGGTGTCTCTCCCCATAGTCATAAAATTTCACATGAATAATATGATTAACGATATCGTCTTGTTATGTGTCGATGATCCTTCCCTTCTTATTAGTGTTGTAAATCAAAATTCCCAAGTAATACGAGTCTTAATGGATGAAGGCTCAAAAATTAATGATGCTTGTTTCTCTCTCATTAAAAACGTAGGTTTTCCCACCGATGACCTTAAGCATACCCGACTAACATGTCGTGGATTTGGAAAAACCCATCAAACATCACTTGGTTTTATTTGGCCCCCTAAAATCCGTAGGACCCAAGACCATTTGCACCAATCTCATGGTTCTTGATAGACATATTTCTTACAATATTATATTAGGTAGACCTTAGAAACACCGTATGTGCATAGTCGCATCATCTGGGTACCAATGGATTAAATTCATTCATAACAAACAATGGTATAAGCATGATGTTTATCTTAATCTATGGGACATAATTATAACCTTCCCCAATAATCTGCTTTTGCATTCCTAAAACTCCTACGATGTGTAGTATTCCATATCCCGAGTTATATGATTATAGACCGAAGCTTAATGTCACTCTTTCCAACTTAGATGATGATGAACCTAATGAACTATAGAACATGGTTAACAAGAACCAGATACCACAATTTATCACCAATTGGCTTCCTCTGGTTATTTTATCCCAAGAATAGTTTCCTCTTGTATTAGAAAATGAGGAGCCTCCTTGTAATGAGACTGACACCTCCTATAACCTTAAATAAGATCTCTTCGAATGTAATGAATTCAAAATTTCCAAAATCATCTACCTCTTCCCCAATCTTTCAATAAGTTGGGCATTTTTTCTAAATAATCTCCTTTCGACACTATTACCTATAATGACACTAACATAACTACATGCACCATTCTACCCTTCTATAATGAGGATTACATCATGTCACAAACACAATATAGACACCTCAATGTACTCAAGAATCAAAATATCTTGGTTAGAATTCATACCTTTAACCAAAATAACAACATGATTAACACTTATTTTGAGGCAAACATGATGTCGCTTCTTTCACCACACCAAATTTTGGGGCACCTTACATGGCCCACCTTCCCTTCAAATAAAAATACAACTCCAAGAAATATTCAATGACTAACACCTTTTCTTTGAGAGCATGCCCAATCACAAGTATGCTCTCCTTGAACACTTACATACCTAACACCAAACAAACAACAACACTCTCCAAATTAACTAATTCATGAACTTGTTATTTTACTTTATTTTTATCCCGCTCGGTCCCTATGGCCATTGTCTCCTACCCCGGATACTTTGGTAATTTTACTTATTTATACCTACAAGCTCGCTAACTCCACAACATCACGCCATGGTTAGTGTTTTATATCTCACTTTATCATTCTTATAACATCTACACATTGGGATTTTGCAGCCTTTAATGTTGTTATCCGTCCTCGAGATATCATCCTCTTTATACACATCTTCTCTTCATGTTGACACTCAGGTCTATCCTTCCCATCACCTCTTAGCTAGGTGATTTATGTCTTATTTTACTAGTTATCTTCTAGTATCTCTTTTCATTCTTGTCTCTTTAGGGTTACAAGAAACCATTGCACCCAACAAAGGAAATCCAAGCAATACTTTTAGGCAAGTATGAGGTAGGTATATTTCATTTGGTGGAGCTCATTGTTTATTTTTACACTTACATTATTACTTATTTTATAGCATCTACTTTTGATTTTAGGCGTTGCATCGGTCTTTTTCTAAAGACCATCTCATGTTTCACTATTGTGACATGCGATGATCTTTGGTTGGGGCATATGTATACACCTCATTTTTATGCTTGCTAAACATTTTTCTTGTGTAGGGGTTGTTGATGCATTATCCTCATGAGATGGTTCCTCACGGGTTTTGTTGAGATTGGGGTGTGATCGGACTTGGTCACATGGGCTAGACCACAACATTTGAGAGATATCATTATGTTGTCCTTTATACCATAATTACCTTATCCTTGCTTTGTTTCCTCTCTTGTTCACATGTTTCCATCATTATGTTCACTTGTTCTCACTCATTCATGGTCTTCCCATCACACTTGGTCATCCTAAATCTTCATTATGACTTTTCCCTCCATTCCCCATTGTTTTACACCTTTGACTGTAGGATCTCCCCCAGGCTACAAGATTGACCATGGTCGATCTTTTTAGGCTTTCTGATCTTTATTACCGACAAGATCTACCATGGCATATATTGTCGGGTTTTTACCGACAAGATTAAACACATCAATCTTGTCGATACATACACACACACACCATGTCTTTCCATTTTATTGATCATCAATCAATCATTACTCTAAACACTTCACTTTACTACACATTTGAATTTCTCCCATATATTTGCATCTAGTGAGAATTAAGGTTTTGTGAGCTTACCCTTTTACATTTGGGTCACCATAATGAGCTAGGATTGGAGGCATTCTTATTGATATTTCCTTTCCCAACCCATATTGATTCTTTTTCATTGTTGTTGTCATTAGGGAGGATCAATGAATCAACATTCACACCATAGATAAGTATCTCTAACCCTTCTTTGTCCATTGTTTCATGTTTATTGTTGTGTGGATGGTTGATCATTCATTACTATAGATTAGGGTAGAGGTATGTTTGTTTTATTTTATTTTTGTCTTATTATATTATTTCCTTTGGATTTATCCATATCTTG
The DNA here is from genome assembly GCA_018340775.1 of Taxus wallichiana var. yunnanensis. Lineage (NCBI taxonomy): Eukaryota > Viridiplantae > Streptophyta > Pinopsida > Cupressales > Taxaceae > Taxus > Taxus wallichiana. The sequence continues at coordinate 767,430,613 of CM031239.1, read as the reverse complement.
ACCTACCCTTACTTTGAATCCGAGTAGGATACCTTGTTTTACTTTAGGTATAGGCCTTTAAAACCTATAACCATCTTAGGGTTAGGGATATTGTCCTGTAGAATTACGAAACTTGCGCTCATTTAGCACCTTTGGTATCTACATCTTGTGTGCTACCTAGATATGATCCCCAATATTTGAGAACAAAGGTGGGGATCCATCTTAGCCTGTCATACGTGGTCCACCAACCTAAGACAAAAATTCCCCTTTAGAGTGGGTTTTCAGGTTTGCCCAGGGAAGGCTCTCGACCTCTCCACCGTTCACATTTAGGTGGATGAATTGTTGCATCATTTACAAAGGTTTCCCCATCCACAACATATTTTGGATTTGTCTCGAGGTCCTCAAGTTTTATTGTAAGATAAAATCTTTGTTCAATTATTTTTCGTGTAATCCTTTGTTATGTGTTTTTGTTAGTACTAGGGAAGAATATATATATATATATATATATATATATATATATATATATATATATATATATATATATATATATATATATAACTTGTCTAAAACAATACATATGTAACTTCTTGGGGTAGTGAATATGTTACACATGTTTTTCTTTTGAATCTTTGTACAAGCCCACTATGTTATGTTGTATATATAGGTGTGGTGGCTATGATGGAGATGATGATGTTGGTGGTGGTGGTGGGGTTAGTTATTTTGGTAATAATAGTGGTGGGGCACATGATGGTGTTATGAACTGGATTTGACAAGAGTTAGTACTAACCTTGGTTGGGGATAAATGAATTCTTAAGTCATTTAAGTTTTGTCAATGATCAATTTGATGAATTAGTGCAATCCTTCCTTGGGATTCGATTCATGTATTTCTAATTTGTTCCCAATTTGTATTTGGTTATTGTTAGCCTCTCTTCCTTACTGAAGATATATATGTGGGGACTCTATTTATTATGAAGTGCAAAACCTTTAAATCATGTGATTGTTTTGACTTCAAGACCAAAGATATATGTTATGTGGTTTTTTTAAAGTGGGATTATAACTCGCGCTCCAAATGTTTTTCACCTTTACATTCAAGGATGTTGTCGATCTATAATAATTAATCTATAAATCCAGCCACTTAAGTGCGAGTAGCCATTTAAGTCTAAATAGAAGAACTAGGCAAAGGGGGTAAGGGTGAGGGGGAGAATCTCATTCGCCATATTTGTGTTTTTCAAGGTTTTATTATTTTTCAAAATTTCCCCCTATTTTTAAAGCTTATTTTTATATATTTGGATAATATTTACAACTTATTCTCTTATTTCAAATGCATGCAATAATACACATTTGTCAAATTTATTTTGACCATCAATTCTTCCTAATATATTTACTTTTCTTTGAGCGGGTATGTTTTAACTTCCCTATTGGCATTTTTGTTGTGCCTTTGAGGTGTGATTGCTAGTTTTAAAGAATCCGACATAAATCTTTGCTTACAAAGGATCTATTAAGTTGTAGGTGTTTAGTGGAGAACGATTAGGAAAATGTAGAAGGTGGTCGCTAACTTCATTAAAGTATGAGAACATGTACTTTATGGTCACAAAAGTGAAGTTATGTGCATATTGAATGTTAAATAAGGGCATCAAAACACTATAGTATTGTAATCTTCAACAACAACAATAATTATAACCCCAAAATTTGGCCCTTTCCAAATAATTAAATTAAATTTAGAGACAAAATTTCAAACTTTGTTGAGTTATAGTTTGTTGCCTTATACTTCAATTCGTAACTTCATCTTAGAGTCATAACTTTCTAAGGTGAGTTAGGCAACTTAAGTCTAGTCATTTTGATTAGTAAGTGAGATTAATTGCCTAGTTGATGTGGACTTATCATGTTATGATCCAATTCAGATTAATAAGAAGTTTTATGTAACCATAAAACTAAATACAATTTTTTTTTCTCTCATGCCAAATTCCTTGTCCTATTAAAAATGTCTACAAATTAGATGTCTAAAAGAGGAATTTATAATTTTTGGAATTTAATAAAACATTGATATGATTCTACAAGCTTGTGTAATTTAAAGGACATTAAGAGTAATCGCATTTCATCTCCCATTTCCATAAGCTTGAGTGTTGTAAGTAATTTTGTATCACCTCTCAATATTATTATGTTACAAATAACTCATGCCACCTCTCATTATTATTAGATAATATCATAAATAACTTATTTTATATCTCATTATTCTTATTTTATATATTACGAATAATCCATCTCATCTATCGCAATCATTGTTGTAAATTTTGACGAGTTTAAGTTTAGTAAAAAAATCTTAACACACTTTCCAATCCAACTACATTAAATTTATATTAGATAATTTAATCTTTAATAAATGTAATATGGGTGAAGTCATTGTTTCAATCTAATGATGATTCTTTATAGAAGCCATAATAAAAGTTTGTCCTTTCTTACACTTTCCCAAAGCCAATAGTGAATAAATTAATTCAAGTTCCTTATGGAAACCATAAATTTAGGCTCAGTGGTAGTCTTTTCATATATTATTTTTATACAAATTTATGTTGGCGTGTTTAGAGTGGTGGTGCTTTAATCATTTTAAATAGATGAGGGAAAGAGGATGCATAATGATTATACTCATTCATATGAAACACACTTGAACATAACAAAAAGAGATATGTATGAGCCATGAACCACATATATTCATATTTGAACATGTCCAATAATCACATTACATCTATCAGGGTCATTATAGACCAAAATGATAGTGCATATTAGAACCATGTAGCAAGACTAGACTTACGTCCCTTACAATGCAAAAGAAAACATGTACCCATCCCTTGATACATCATTCTTCCTACAAATCTCCTAGCCCAACCCATAAATCTCTCCATGTATTTCTACAGAGATTCACCTCTCATCTTCTCTCTCTAATCCCCTCTATGTGTATCTCTATGTCTCTCTCTTTTTCTTTACTGAGCACTTGTATTTATAGCCTTTCTCAACACCTTCAAGCCTTCATGGGAGTTACAGATCCATTTCCAAGTGTCCAAGGTGGTCCTCCATGGGAGCATGCTTCTTCAAGCTCGAGCTCTCCACTCTTTGCAATGATGGCCTTCTAGAATCTTCCATCGCAAGGTATATTCCTTCCTAGGCCACCCTGTTGCAGGTGGCACCTTATCCACTCCACATGCATAGTCAGGTCACACTTTTCTCATGTTCTTCTATATATACGCCAAATATGGCTAAGTCCCAAAACCTTTTCTCTACCTTGCACGCGTGCGCACCACTTGTTCTACTAAACCCTCCTAGAACCCTTGTCCTACGCGCTTTCTCCTTGCACGCCCTTCTTTAAATAGGTCCTTGTGCCCCACGCACGCTTCTCTGTACTTAGCCAATAAATTAGGGGCCCAACATCACCCCACACTACGCCTATTCTCCACCCTCGGAACACCTTCTCAAAGAATAAAGAATGACTATCCTCCTTGAATAGTTTGGAGAAAGAATAAAGGAATGAAGAATTTTGGGGAAGAATGAAAGAATGGGGAACTATGATTATTTCTACAAGAGGAGAGGGAAATATTTCATCAAGTCTACCTCCAACTTATTCCAAGTATCGACTTCACTCTTGTGCTTGATTGACAAGGTCACCACTAAGGTGCTCACCTCTTCAAAGCTTAGCCCTTCTCCTTGGGTATCCATCATTTCCACAATCCCCTCTAATTTTTTTCCCAAATCCTCAAGTGTGTCCATCTTTCGAGTGATCTGGGATATAATTCTTTAAGCTTGGTTCTTAATTGAGCCCCACAAGGTCTCAATAGCCTCTATTTCTTCTCAACCTCGGCTAGAATTTTTCACATTCCACCCTATTCCCCTTGTTCTTGTCTCTTGAAATTCCTTGAGCTCTACTTCATGGGTGGTGACCAGAATGCTCTCACTTTACTCTATCTCTCTATCGGTGCAATTGTCATAGGCGGCCTCAACAACTTGGGTGGCGATTTCACATCCACGAGGACTTTCTTGTACTTGGGCCACAATGGCCACAACCTTCATCTTGTCCTCCTTTTCTCTCGTGCACCATGCCTCCTCTACAGACTCCAAGGCCAATGGTCATCTTTCCATTGTGAGAACACGTGAGTTAAGTCTTCTAGGCATTGCAGGCTTGATTCATATCTCTGTGCGTGGGTGGTGTCAAGTCTGATGCTTCAAGATAATGGCACTTGTGATCATCTCCACCTTCTTGAGACTTCACATACCCTTTCCTTCTCTTCCTTTAATTCACACCTTAGCTGAGCACTGACTAGTTCCTCATGTTTTAACTCCTTAGTTCTTTTCTCCATCTCCTCTTCCTTCTTCTCTAGCTCTGCCTCTAGAAACTTCACTCTGTCATTCCTCCCAAAGAGTCTGGCCTCTACTTCCACCAAAACTTTATTCAACGCATTGCAAATTTTTTCATCTAATAGCCACTGAGTTTACCAAGGGGTTGTCACCTTTTGACTCTAGGTACCTTCATTATTTCCCCTTGGCTCACTTCAAATTCTGTTCATCGATGTGGGACTCAAATGCCCAAGAAAGCATTTTCCTTGTCCGAGGGTATGCACCTTCCTCATCAAATGATGCCATAGCCAAGAGTTTCTCCATTGGTATGGTGCTTTGAAAGCATGTGCACACAACACCTTGTTTGGGTCATCAATATAGCCCATCCTCTAAACCTGTGATGCTTCTGCACTTTTTCTCCCTATGCACACGGCCTTAGGAAATCTCACATACCAAAACTGGGATCCCCTCCCATGCTGCCATATTCCTTTTCTACACTTTCTCTCTTCTTCCTTCATCACTAGGTCCATGCTTCTTTGCTTCCATCTCTTGTCTCTACTAGGTCTTCAATGATCTTGGCTACTTCCTTCTCCACGGCCTCGTCTTATCTATTCCTTAGTGAGGCTTGGGGTCCTTTGTTCTTTTGTGACTTCCTCACTTACCCCTCTTTTGTCCTGAGTATCTTCTTCTTCCTTGTTATTCTCCCTCTTGGAAAATATGTATTCATTTTCTTCTTCCTCTCCTTCCTCCTCCGAGTCATGAACCTCATAGATAGGATGGTCCTCGCCTCCTGTTCATCTTCCTCATCATCATCATCTCTTTCACCTCTATAGGCCTCCAAGCTCTCTGTATCCTCAAAATCATTTTCTTCTATCACCTTCTTCTTCTTCTTGATAGGAGATTCTACTTTTTCTCCTCTCTCCTCCTGGTGACCTCTCCTGGGTGATGGGTTCCTCATGCTCCACGCTTCTTCCTCTGGAGTCTTTTCTTTCACCGGGACTTCTTTCTCCATGTATAAGTACTAGGCTTAGCACTTTGTCCCCATGCTTTACCGCTTGTGTAGCCTGAACACTTGGTGCTTTTTACACCTCTTCCCTTTCCCTCTTCTTTGGCATGGGCTTCTTTCTACCTGTGGGGTCCTCAGGATGGATACATCATTTTCCAAGTATGCACCTTTTCAAATTTTGGCCTGATGAAAGGTATATTCTTGTTGCATAGCCCTTCCAATGATTGGAAAAGTCATTGGTTTCATCATTTGTATCTCATGGGAGACATATCTCTCCATGTATGCATGCTTCTTGGGTAAACCAACTTCTACGCAGCTCTCTGTGGTCTTGATCTACTTCACTAAGGTCAAACCTTAGTCTCTTGGCCTCTTTAAACCTATTCACCCCTACTTGAAGTATTGCATGTGAAGGAGAAGGGAAGCTTGCACCATGGGCTCATTGTTTCATCTATCAACCTAAATCTACCAATGCAGAAGTGTTGATATACCAAATTTTTTCTCCTCTTGCACGAGCATGGGTAACTACTCTGGAATTCTCCATTCCACCCCAATGCATCCCTCATGTGCTTGTACCATTTCTCTAAATGTGCCTTGTGAGTGGTTGTCATCATGGTCTCACAAGTATATTTTGTGAACCTTTTCACGGTGAGGGATCCTCTTCTGGTACTCCCAAACAAACCTTTCCGCCCCCATCACACTCGATTTTTTGAGAAGACAATTATGTGAGGAGGACATTACCAAATAATATCTTCTCACCTTCTTGTGCACTGACTGATGATTTCATCCATGATGAAAGTGAAAGTTGTAGATGGTCCCCTTAGATATTTTCTAGCACACATTCAACCATGCCTTGTTCACTTGAGTCCATCTCTCTTGGTCATTGAGCTTGGTTACCAAGCATGCACATCCATCCTCATCACGGGGTCTGGGATCTCAGTGATGTCAAAGTATCATGATCCTTTCTTATAGTCATATGCAACAATTATTTCCTTGATGGCCTCCTTGTCACTTAGGTCATCATCAATGATCCCCTTCATAGATAAGGCATGTGAACTTGGAAATTAACTAGGGAGTTATGCATGCATCTTTCAGCCCCTACAAAATAAAAGTGGTCTTCATGAACACATGCCATTAGCCATTGGTAGAGGTGCTCTCAGGTTTTCCAAGTATGGTAATTCATAAAGTTGTAGTAACCCTGCCTTCTCCATCTTAACCTTTACCTCATCATATAAATGGGCATGCCTTCTGGCATTCTCTTGTTGGTTGGGCACACCAATTCCAAGGCCATCTCCTTCTCTGTTGTAGTTGTGTGATGGTTATAATCACTCACCATCATCTTCCTTAGGTGTGATTCCCATTCTTTTCCTAGCAACACCCCATCTTGGGTACTACATCTCTACGTACCATTCTTCATTTGTGCTCTTGATGGTTGTTGTTTGTTTTCCCTTTCCCTTTTGTTTTTGCTTCTTTGGTGAGATGGTTGGTTTTTTGGGTGCCATCTTTCTACTAGTTTTAGTACTTAGAACTTCTCCCTCTTTCTCTTTTTACACTCTATCCAGCCCCAAGCTCAATCTTCATGGAAAAATCCTTCTAACTCCATGCCCTAGTCACCAAACCCTAACTAGAAAAACCCTTCCACAAGATGGCTTTACTTAACTTCTCCACACCCATGTACTCCTTTCCTACTGGTTTGTATTTACCCTAGCTATGCACTTCAGATCTCTCAAATGCTTCCTTCATCACAAAGATCTTGCTTTGGATGCCCTAGTTCACAAGAGCTTTCTTCCCTTCATAATCACAATGTAAATAATGAAGTGCTCGACCTTTATTTATAGTTTTTCCCTTTTCCTAGCATTAAATGCTCTCTCACCTACCACCATACTTTGACCTTAAATGTGAATTTTTCCACTAAGCTGGTCTTAAGTGCCTTTTCCCACATGCCACATCTTGCAAAAAACCCTTTACAACCTTCTCGCACAAAAAATCCAACCCGACTGAAGACTCTTACACACGTGTTCATAGCGCCAAAGGCACTTCTTCCATCCTTTTCCCTATTTTTTCCCTCACCTACCTCATGTTGTTCCTGTGCTCTTCCTTTTTCCTGTTATACATGGTTTCTTCAAGGCTTTCTTGACACCAACCATTCACATCCATCTCTTCTCTACGTGCCTATTAACCTTATGCGCCTTTAGTCCTTTAACCGGCCATTCATTCACCACAACTTCTACTACCAACACACACTTGTATTATATGCCTATACTTCCTTTCACTCCATCCCACACTAAAAATGTGTGGTCCTCTATGCATACACAACCTTCCAAACATAATGTGGTTACTACAGCACACATGATGCAAAACAAAACAACAGAAAGGAATGAACAACGAGAAAGGGAAACACAAGAAAATAAAATGCATAAAGGAAAGTCTATTCTAACTGGAAACACTACCTTATTTACAAACACCAAGAAGACTTATTTATAGTAGGGCTTCAACCTACTCCCATTGAAGTGTCCTGTAATCTCATCCCATCCAAGCTTGCAACTGGCATGCACTTGAATCAAGGATGTATGAGATGATGTAAGGGCCCAACCAATGGACTTTTAGCTTCCCAGATGGCACAAAAACTTGGAATCATATAGAAAAACCATCTTCCCAACCTCAAACTTCTTGTTCTTGATGTGATGATCATGCCATGCCTTTTGTTTTTCTTTTTCAGTCTTCTGCTCCACCTGGTGAGTGACCATCTTTCATCCAACTACATTAATTTTTCAATCCTTTCTTCCAATGCGCTTTCTCATCAGCTAATCCTCCTGCACATGCATTATACACAAAGTGAAGGTAACATGAATTCAACTGGTAGGACAGCCTCCACGCCAAACACCAATTGAAATGGTGTGGCCTTATTTAACCTCTTGTAGGTTGTCCTGTATGCCCAAAGAATGGTTGATACTTTGTCATCCCAATCTTGTCTACCAACATCACAGATCTTAGTTAACGTGTGACTAAGTATTTTGTTAAATGCCTCAATAGTTCCATTTTCTTGAGGGTGATAGGGGTAGTCTTGTGATGGGCCACCATAAATTCTGATAATAGAAATCCTAACCATCTCATTGAGAAAGTGCGTACCTCTATCACTTGTCAAACTCAATGGGCATCCATACCTATGATTATATTTTCCCATAAAAATCTAGTAGGAATTAGCATTAGCACTCACAATCTTTTATAGGTGTTTCCTCTTCCCACCATGTCAAATAATCAATGTGCAAGTGATGATATACCGCAAACCAGTCCTTCACACCACTAGCGAGATTGGTCCTACAAAGTCGATAGCCCATTTCTCAAATGGTTCCATGCTAGCTATTGGTCATAAGGGCATTTCATCCCTCTTTCTAGGTTTTCCAAGGCACTGAAATGGTCACAGGCCTTGCAAAACTCAATACAATCTTGGTAAATGGTTTCCCACCAAATCCCTACGTGAGAAAATCTTCCACGTGGTTGCATTTCCCACATAGTGTCCTCCTGCAATCCCACCATGCACTTCTTCCATAATTGCAATGCACTCATGTTCTAGCACGCATCGGCAAAAACCTCATCACGACCCAATTTGTATAGATCTCCACTAATCAACATGTAAGGTACGGTGTGCATATGGCCAATTGTTTCCTCTCCAAGGCCTTCATTCCTTCTGGTGCCACACCTGTCTTAAGAAATACTACAATGTCCTCCAAATCCAAGAGGGCACACCACCAACCTAAATAGTTGTGTGTCTGGCATAGTCTCCTCAATGCTCTTGCATGTCCTCCCCTGAGTCAATCCTAGATAGATGATCGGGTCCAAATTACTCTTTCCTAGCTTCACAACCACGGTGAACTCAAATTCTTGAAATAACAGGACCCACCGACATATGCACCCTTGAAGAACATGCTTATTGACTAAGTATTTTAATGCCATGTGGTCCATGTAGAATATAAAGGGTGTTTCCAATAGATACTTCCTAAACTTATGTAGCAACGTAGATCATGGATAATGCTTCACACTCAGTAGTTGTGTAATTTTTCTCTGTTGGTGTTAACTTTCTGCTGGAAAAACACAAGGGATGATCAACAATCCCTTCACCAGTTGTGCCAGTACTCTCCAATGGTTGTGCCTGAGGCATCAACATGAACATGGAAAGGCTTATCCCAAGAAGGGAATCATAGTATGGGCGGTGACAAAGCTTATCCTTTAAAGTATTAAATGCCTTCTACAGTTGCCTCTCCCCCAAAGGAAGGCACTCTTGTGTTTAAGAAACTCTTCTAAGGGCATGGCTATCCTGGCATATCCCTTGATGAACTTCCTATAATACCCTATATGCCCAAGGAATCCACACACTGCACTTTGGCTAGTAGGCTCCCCCAACCCCACAATGACAACAACTTTGGCAGGATCTACTAGTAAGCCCTCCCTACATATGATGTGCCCCAATAATGTTCCAAATGGGGTAGCAAAGACACATTTCTTAATGTTGAGGGATATCCTCAACTACCGACATCTCTCAAACATTAATCTTAAGTTATCACAGTGGTCCTTCACTAGCCCATACACTATCCAATCATCCAGATAGACTTGAAGAAATTTGTGGATAAAGTCCTAAATGCTTGTACCACAATGCACGAGAACACAACAGGTGCATTCTTCAACCCAAAGGGCATGACCATATAGGAAAAAATCCCCACTCACTTAGTGGTGAAAGTTGTCTTCTCCTGTCCTCCTTTGTGATCCAACCTAGTGGTACCCTTGAAAATCCATCCATAAAGGAATAGACTTCACATCCGGCCACTTCCAAAATTTCTTCAGTGAAGGGGGTTGGAAAAGGATCGATGACACAAACTACATTCAACTCCCTATAGTCTACATAGATCCTTATCCTTCCATCCTTTTTTATACTAATGACCATTGACTTACCCACTCTGACTCTTCAACAACTTCAATGATGCCCGATGCTATCATCTTATCTATTTCTTCCTTGACCTTCACGCGTAGGTTAGGATTCATTCGGTATGGTCTCTTCCAAACCGGGTGCACCCTCCTTCAACTTGATCCTCATTTCCCCCAAGGAATGGTGAACACCTTTGAGTTCATGATACCCACGAGGGAATAAATCCTGAACTCACATAATAGATCAATGATCTTAGAGACCTCCTTCTCCAACCAATAATCCCCGATGATGGCCTCCTTAGGTTCCTCTTCTACCAATGTTAACCTTTTTTTTCTTTAACGGTTCATGGTAGGTGCACATCCATTCATCAACACTATCTATCACTTCACATCCTACCTAAAATGGTTAACATCCAAGATTTCCACTTCCTCCCCATCAATTACATACACCATCTTCCCTTTTTCTTTTTCCATGCATGCATGCTCTCAAGTTGTATCTCTTCTTATTCTTCTTCCTCAAAGCACCCTCCAAGCCAGTTCACCTAGAAACTCTTGTATTCTATCCTCCACCATAGCACTATCCCCCATCGTAAGGTGCTTGACAACCTATAATGCCTTATCCATTGATGGCTTTGTACTCCGATACTCAAATGCTTGAATGAGATCAACCATCAATTCTTTCCAATTACCAGTTTGATGGCATGTTTCTGAATGGATATACCACACACACACAACCTTGTAGTGTGGAATACAACTTATGTACCCATAATGATGGTGGTAAGGCTTCTGCGCCTCCTATCCAGGCCTTCTCACATGCTTGGATATGGAATGAAGTGGTCTCTTTACCATGGTAGTCTTGAATGACCGTGGGCACGTTGCTTTTGGAAAACCTTATAGAGAACATGATTCTTACCTCACACCACTCCAGAGGCTCTCTCGATGTGTAGCCCACCAACGTGCACTGCAGTCCCGAGTAGGCTATAATTGAGCATCCCTCTTCTTTCATCCTCATTTTTCCATTGAGCTTCCATGTCCCATAAGAAAATTTCAGGGTATGCCCCTCCAGAGTAACTTGGTAACTTCTTCCCTCCTAGGCACTTGAGTGAGCATGCCTTGGTCACTTTTGTTACAGACCCCTCAATTATCACCCAATTAACTCATAGGTCCCATGCCCAATTGTCACATGCCATGCTTGTGGTATCACTCATGACTAGGGCATCCTCAAATTGATAACTCCTTCTGTAGGGTGAATTATCTCTGGGTCTCTTGATGGAGCACACATAAATTCTATCAAGGACCTCTTCTCCCAAAGGTTCAATGTAAGGTGTCAACTTCCCATCCATCGAGGGATGATGACCCATTCTTCCTTGTTTTCAAAACTGATATATCCTTTGTTGAACCTCAGGTCAACATTGTTCTTATAACACCATGGGCACCCAAGTAATGCTGAAAATTGTCTACCTCGGCGAGCGCCAAGACTTTGAAGTCTCCAGTAAACTTGGCCCCCTGAATGGTAATCACTTGCATCCTTTAATACTCCAATGGGCATTGCCTTAGTTTTTTTTCCATATACAACACATTCAAAGATGGCTGCAATGTGGGCCTTCCCATTTGATGCCAAGCATCCAATGTAAGAACATTGACTTCTACTCCCATGTCAATTAATATGTTTCTTAGAAGCCAACCATCCACAACTACATTTCAATGTGATTTCTTTGTCATAATCAAGGCTATGGGGAGGGAGGTTTGCATGCAACACCTACCTTTCACGCTCCACTCCAATGCGTGGCATATTTTTCCTCATAGCCATTCTCCTAGCAAGGGAATAATATTCTCTTGCCTTAACATTTTACATACTTCCTTGACCTCATCTAGGTCCTTCTTGGAGCCTCAACATTCCTTCTTTTCTCCTACTTCTTGGACTACTCCTTTAGACACTAGATTTCTCCTACAAACTCTGAATGACATCCATTGTCTCTTGATACACCTCCTTCTGGTGGTAGGGTCTCGGATACTTCCCATGCACCACTTCTTCTCTTGAGACTAGAGTCTTTTTCCTTGGTACTTCTTTGGCATGTGCACACTTCTTCTCATGTTGTCACCAAAATAGGTTCTAACCCTGACTCACGCACCACTCTAGGCATCCACTATGTGTCACCTTCTTTATACTCACCATCCTAGTGCCCTTGTCTTTCCGTGTTGTTGGCTCATGTGCTCAAACAACTCAGGGAACTCCTCATACTTGTGCTTCTTTCCACACCATGAGCACTACAATAACTCTGGGCACTCACACTTGTAATGTTCTGTAGATCCACAATTGAAATAGGTTCCTCATGGGAACTCACTTCTTCCTCCTCCGTGGTTACCATGACCATGAAAATCCTCCACGAAACCTCTTCCACACACCCCTCCATCCACGCATCCTTCATAATGGTGATCATCTTCCTTGAACCACTGGCAAGGCTAGTCTGAGCACACACCATGATCAATGGCCTCATGGATCTGGTCAATAAGCCTACAATCCTTAGTATCATGGGTCATAGAGGTATAGATCTTACAATAGCAAGACACATTCTTCTTATGCATGTTGCATAACAAGGGGGCATCTACTCACATCATGGTCCCCATGACAAATTTCACAATCTACCACTATGCATGCACTACTTTTTTGGGGGAAACTATCCTTGGCATGCCCCTCTACTTCACAATCCACGCACCAAATACCACTATGAGTCTCATGTGTAGAGTTTGCAGATAAATTTTCCAACTGTTTAGCCATGGTAGTGATTTGAGCCTCTAGAAAAGGGCTCACACCAGTATCAATGCTCCCAACTACTTCAACATGTAAGGCAAGCCTCTAGAGCCTCACGCGGGTCAGTAAATGTTTTATGGGATAATGCCCTCCTAAATGGAGTGATCAACCCTCCAAAAACCATTGAGCATGTTGTGAAGGGTGAATGTCATATGAAAATTTGACAGAGAGTTTTAAACCATGCATCATACTCCCACACACTCTCTTCCATTCCTATTGAATCTCCTTTAGAGCACTGATGCTCTTTTTCTCTCAAACTCAGGGATGTGGAATTCTACTAGGAAGGCATTTTTCAATGTGGTGTAATCTACCACCATATGATGGGGGTCATACTTCCTATACCAGCTATGCGTGCACCCTTACAATGTCATTGCAAATTGACTGGCCTTCCATTCTGGGGTTGTGATCCCCTTCACATGCCCATAGAACTCACACTTGTGAACATGCTCTGCAACATCCTCTATGCCCTAGTAGTCTAGAAAGTGTAAAGACATTTCAAAGATTACCTAAGGAGGTGGTTGAGGCCCCTGTCCTCTTGATCCAGATCCTTGGTTTCCTCCAGTGTTTCCTCCACCTGATCCACTAGGATCCACTAGGTCCTGTGCCTCCCGATCCACCAGTTCCACCTCCAAACCCTCCTGCGGCCAGTAATGGGCCTAAGTGGTCATGCCTAGTGTCCCCAACATCCCACTAAACTACACACCAATGGTCTATGAGAGATTGTTCCACTACTATATGTGTCCCACGCCACCACTCCCCGATGTGTTTCCCAAACCTTGTGTATTTTCCCCTTTCCCAAAAATTCCTCCAAACACTAGAATGGTATGTGCAGCCATAGAAGTCCCAAATGAGAAATTATATCTCCTGGGCATAGATCAGTCACTTCCACCGATACAAACTAGGTTAACAATACTTCTCCCTTGATCTGAAAACCAAGCGCCAAGGTCCAGTCACTAGGTGGGTTCAGATGCACACCAATGACTCTTCTTTCTCCATGTGACAAACTCTCATCAAAAGTTGAAGGGGTCTCTCTCCCATGCTTTTCCAAGATGGGGTAGCACAGACTACTCAGTTCCACATCCTCTGCATGAACCTCAACTCCTTCCCACAATGTCTCTACCTCCATAGATCCATCACACTTGCAACCTCACATTGTCTAGCAATCTCCCTTTCACATGCTTCACTATACTTGAGTCGTCTCTCCTCCCTTTCTTTCTCAATCACAATGTCTCCATCCTCCTCCACCCTAGCTTCCTCACCCAACACTCAGAAGGGTTTAGCCAACATTGGAAATGCCTCTAAACTCAAGGTAATGATCAAGATCTTCATCACCAAAGGAATAACACATAGAAATGATCCTCTGGGCTCCCTCAAAAACTCAAACTCAACAACTTTCAGACAAGAGTACGTAGAAATGGCATATTCTAGTAGTAGCTAGCCAACTCCCTTCCACCAATGATCCACAACATGAGTCCACATGTCAGATCTACATCTTGCAGCCTTTGGTAATCATCTTGGGTCCATACATGCACTCTATAGTACTAGCTTGATCTAGATGCATATGCTGAGAGCCATTCATATAACTCTACTAGGAAGCAACAGAAGAAAGTTTCATACAACTCATGGTAGAGGTTCTCTTCTACCCATCTACGTGCATCAAACTCAGGTCCAGTGTTGAATCTCTGAGAAAATTCATCCTCCGTGCTCTTGAACCATGTTTCAACACTTTCCAAGGTTAAACACTCTTGTCATCACACAATATAGATACAAAGATGCATGCCATTTCTTACAACAACTTCAAAAAGAGGTCCCAAAATGGAACCAAGATGTAGTCAATTTTTATACCCCTTAACAAATAAGGACAATCCCATGCATGCATCGGCCTATCACCCAGCGGGCACTGGGCACTCACCCGAGGCACACGCAGCATGCCAGCCCTCTTTTATGTGAGTTGTGCAAGAATGTAGCATAGATGTGTAATAGAAAGACAAAGAAACTCCTTATTCAACTGAGAACTTCAAGTAAATGCTACACTAATGTATTCATTCAGACAAGAAGCACATTGACAAAAGATAGATCTGAACCATGAGGGAAAGAGGATGCATAATGATTATACTCATTCATATGAAACACACTAAACATAACAAAAAGAGATATGTATGAGCCAAACCACATATATTCATATTTGAACATGTCCAGTAATCACATTACATCTATCAAGGTCATTATAGACCAAAATGATAGTGCAGATTAGAACCATGTAGCAAGACTAGACTTACGTCCCTTACAATGCAAAAGAAAAACATGTACCCATCCCTTGATACATCATTCTTCCTACAAATCTCCTAGCCCAACCCATAAATCTCTCATGTATTTCTCAGAGCTTCACCTCTCATCTGCTCTCTCTAATCCCCTCTATGTGTCTCTCTCTCTCTCCTTTTTCTTTCTGGGTGCTTGTATTTATAGCCTTTCTCAACACCTTCAAGCCTTCACGGGAGTTACAGATCCATTGCCAAGTGTCCAAGGTGGTCCTCCATGGGAGCATGCTTCTTCAGCTCGAGCTCTCCACTCTTTGCAATGATGGCCTTCTAGAATCTTCCATCGCAAGGTATATTCCTTCCTAGGCCACCTTGTTGCTAGGATGGCACCTTATCCACTCCGCATATGTGCAGTCGAGTCACACTTTTTTTCTCATGTGTTTTGTTTGATACGCCAAATATGGGTCTTGTATGATAACATCTTTACTTCATGCTTTTCCGTTTTATCCTCTCTTTTGTGTTTCGTTAGTACTAGGGAAGAATATATATAATAAAACATTGTTGCACACATGTTTTTCTTGTTATTGTTAGCCTTTCTTCCTTATGGTAGATATATATGGGGACTCTCTATCTATTATTAAGTGGAAAACCTTTAAATCCGATGAATGTTGTGATTTAAAGAACAAGTATGCATGCTATGTGAGGTTTTTTAAAGTGGGATTCTAACCCTCTCCAATTACTCTTCACCTTTACATTCAAGGATGTTGTCAATCTATAATAATAAATAGTTGCATATCAAGTCGGTTAAGTGTGAATAGTTGTTTAAGTATGAATAGAAGAAGGGGAGCAAAGTGGGGGAGGGGGAAAGGGAGGGGGAGAATCCCACTTGCAGATATGTGCTTTCCAGCGGTGTCTTATTTTTACTTTTGTCCTCAAATTTTAAAGCTTATTTTTATAACTTTGGATAATATTTACCACTTAGTTTTTTTATAGTTTTGGATAATATTTACCATTTATTTTCTTGTTTTGAATGCATACAATAATATTTATTTGTCATATTCATTTCAATCATCAATTCTTCATGTTAGATTTACTCTTCTTTGAGGGGGTATGTTTTAGCTTTTCCTATTAGTGTTTCCATTGTGCCTTTGAGGTGTGATTGCTAGTTTTAATAGCCAACAAAAATGTTTGTTTGCAAGTGATCTATTAAGTTGTAGGTGTTTAGTGGAGAGCAATTGGGAAAATGTAGCAAGTGGTCACTAAATTCATCAAGTATGAGAACATGTACTTCATGGTCACTATAGTGAAACTATGTTCATATTGAATGTTGAATGAGGACATCAAAACACTATAATATTGAGAGCTTCAATAACAATAGTAATTATAACCCCGAAATTTGGCTCTTGCAGAAAATAAAATATAATTTAGAGATGAAAACAAAACAAAAGATGAAAATTGAAACTTGGTTGAGTTATAGTTTGTCGTCTTATACTTTAGACTCATAACTTCACCTTAGAGTCATAACTTTCTAAGGTAAGCTAGGCACCTTTAGTCATTTTGATTAGTAAGAGGGATTAATTGCCTAATTGACGTGGACTTATTATGTTACGATCCAATTAAAACTAGTATGAGGTTTTATGTAACCATAAAACTAAATACAAAAACTTTTTCTATTGCCAAATTCCTAGTCCTATTAAAAATGTCTACAAATTCAATTTCTAAAAGAAATTTATAATTTATGGAATTTAATAAAACATTGGTATAATTCTACAAGCTAATGTAATTTAAAGAACATTAAGAGTAATCTCATTTCATCTCGCATTATCATAAATTTTGAGTATCGTAAGTAATTTTGTATCACCTCTCATTATTATTACTTCATATTAAAAATAACTCATGTCAACTCTCATTATTATTATTTTATATATTACAAATAATCCATCCGATCTACTATGATCATTGATGTGAATTTCGATGAGTTGATTTTAATAAGAAAACACTATAATACAAATAATCCATCTCATCTACTACAATCATTGATGAGAATTTCGATCAAAACACTATAATAGTGTGAGCTTCAATAACAATAGTAGAATAGTTGTTATAACCCCAAAATTGGTCATTGCCAAAAACAAAATATAATTTATAGACAAAAATAAAACAAAAATGAAAATTGAAACTTAGTTGAGTTATAGTTTGTTGTCTTATACTTTCGATTCATAACTTCACCTTGAGTCATAACTTTATGAGGTAAGCTAAACACATTTAGTCATTATGATTAATAAGTGGGATTAGTTGCCTAATTGACATGGACTTATTATGTTACGATCCAATTTAAATTAGTATGAGGTTTTATGTAAGCATAAACCTAAATACAAAAACTTTTATATTGCCAAATTCCTTGTCTTATTAAAAATGTCAATAAATTTAATTTCTAATTTAGGAATTTATAATATGAAATTTAATAAAACTTTAATATAATTCTACATGCTAATGTAATTTTAAGAACATTAAGAGTAATCTCATTTCATCTCCAATTAGCATAAAACTTGAGTGTCGCAAGTAAATTTGTATCACCTCTCATTATTATTATTTTATATCACAAATAAGTCATGTCACCTTTCATTACTATTATATAATATATATCACAAATAACTAATCTCTCATTATCTTTATTTTATATATTACAAACAAGAGCCGCGATGTGGCAAATTCCGCCTCATCAGTAGTTGTTCTGCATTTGTTGTAGCAAATAAGACAATGAGGCATGATTTATTTATATAATTTTTAATTGCTTGTTAAGAATAATATGAAATAGTCATAAAAACTCTGTAACCAATTAGAATTTGTGTCAGTTTTCCCATTTGCAACAATATTTATTATATGGTCGAGGAATATATGTATAGTAGAAAAGACGATTACTACTAGAAATGAACTAGGCAATAAAAAAGCATTGACATTTTGAGAGGTAATGAACAAGAACTAGTGTCCATAATCGCATAAGTATGATGTTTGAATAATTGCAATAATATAACAATGAAAGTAATTGTGTAAGAAATGACTTTGAGGGATGATTAATTAGGAGGATAACCTTTGTTGTTACTCGATTATTGAACATTTACAATAATGTTGCTCTGATTCAACGTAATTTTTTTTTAAGTAGTCATTATGTGATATGTCTATAAGTACTGGTGCGAGGATTTTATACTGGATATTTTTGTTTTTGCTACTTTTTAAATAGAAAATCAGATGGTGGTTAAAGCCATATGGGCATTGTTGTTGTCGACAGACAATTAATAAGTGGTCCTTCAACCTTGTAAATCTTGGAGGCTTTCTAGCAAGTAGATTACAATTTTTACAAATAAGCTCATGTTCAATTAAATGTGATTAATAAATAATTTTGTCATGCATTGAAGTTGTACGAAAACCTATTAAATTCTATCACATCCATTTTAAATCTAGGACACACAACAATTCTCATATTTGTAGATTTGAAAAAATCAATTTTTTTGTCATAAGACATGAAATTAGTCACTTCAAAACCAAAGGTCAATCAAACACTTAAAAAATAATAATTTTAGTAATTTGTATTTGTTTAAAAAATGATTGAAAAATTAAACATAAGAAAGAAGAATAAAATTTCGAATGTTGATTGGTTAGAAAATAGAAGTATTTAATTTGAGTGAATGGTATAGTATTTTATGGATTTTAAGATGATTATTCATAAAAATCATTATAAGATGACTTAAACATATATGAATGAAAACACCAAAAATTAATAATCTAATAATAAAATTTTAATGATCAAATTTGTACATAAAAATGATTTTTGATATAATATGAGGTTTAATATAACTTAAAATAGATATTAAGTTTTCAAATTTTTAACAAAAATTGGGAAATTTTACAACATTGTAATTGCTTTTAATTTTTTTGGAAAGATATGATTACAAAATATAAAAAATTATCAATAGTTGAAAGTTGTCTTTTCATGTAATGATATTTTTAATAATAAATGCAAGCTCTTTTCTAGATGTAATGTCATTAAATATAGTGCTAAATGTCATGTTTTTTAGTTGTTTGGAAAAAATAAAAATAAAGTTTATGGAATAAGATCTCAAAATAGTCATATCATTGTAAAGTCACCAATAAATACAAAGATAAAAATGTGATTACAAATATAAAAAAATGTTGAAGTTTAAAATTGTTTTTTCATATATCCAATCAAATCTTGATAATGAATGCAATGTTTAAGTGCAAGGCGGGAACTAATAATCCATCTCATCCACTACAATTATTGATGTAAATTTCGATAAATTAATTTTAATATGAAAATCTTAACACACTTTCTAATTCCAAACACATTTGATTTAACTTGAGTGCTATATCTTTTCATTGGTAATCCCATCACATTTCCAATCATCTTCTCCCTTAATCATCATAAGATAAAAATCCAACCATTTCCAACCATTTTAGAAGGTTCCTTTTAAAATTGATAACTACTTTAATAACTACATTATAAGGAAAAAAATTGATTTACAGTCCCTTGTGGGCCATAAATTTAGGCTCGAGTGATAGTTTTTTTGTATATTAATTTAATACAAAGCAATGTTATAAATTATAAATAAGAAAAAATTGGCTAAATTTAGGCTTGGCTGGTAGGTTTTTTCATATAAAATTTTAATATAAAGTCATGTTACAAATTATAAATAAATAAAAAAATAGCTCGTGGGAATGGCATACCTTATTTCACTCACACAAAATTTACCATACACTCGCTCACATCTTTAGCCATTTAAAATAATTGAACAAGTTCACAACATATATATAACTGCATCATACCATTAAGAAGAGTCGCACTAAGACATGCATGGAAAGTAAGCCCAAAAGATTAAACTCAATACAATGAAGGTCCACAACAAAATTAACAACTAATTAAAAAGAATATAACAAAAATAGTTGAGAGCAAGATATGAAATACCAAAAAGAACCCAAAGTTTGAATACATATAACTTGCAAAAAAACCAGAAATCTATTAAGATTAGGGTAGCTGAGTCTCTAACCATAACTAAAACATTCGAACTATTTGGTTGGGTGAAAAACTAGGGTGCATCCACATCACATTTCGTGTTCCGTAAGTTTATGTCTAATGAATAATTATCAAGAAAAACACATGCATGTATGGCAAGAAAATCTTAGTATTTCTTATTTATGGAGAAGCATCCGAGTTTACAAGCAATTGCACATCATCCAAAAACAGTTAAGAGGGTAGGCAAAAGTCGTTTATATGTTTTGCACTTATTTTGCTTGCACCATTAGCAAAATGATTCAAAACAAAAAGTCTCTCATAAATTGAAGGAACATGCATCTCTTGGCACAGCACAGGAATGATGCTACAACAGTTGTTAGACTTTGCATGGTAAAGGAACATTTAGAATGCATTGCAGCACCTCCAAAATGTGCACTTCCTTGAGTAAGCCTCAAGTGTTGGTACACTTGTGTGCGTAGCATAGGGTGGAACTTCGTGTAGGTTGTTGAAATCTTTACGTAAGACTAGGAATATTTCATTCGGTACGGTAAAACATTCTTCTTTCTTAGAGACTCACAATATGTCAGTAAGATTGTCTAGGTGGCGCACAACTATCTATGAAGCCATGAATCATTGGAGCTTTCATGCAGGAGATAAGTCAGAAACTTTAAGCATGGATTCTTTGCACAGATGTGCATCGTGCACACATGGTCTCAGGATGCACAGGAGTTTGTAATAACTTGATCAGCAACATAGGGAATGTAACCAAAGGAGCTGACAAAGATAATCTACCGAACCCATTATTGAGTTGACTTGTGTTTCTTTCAGTTGTATTATGTTCGTTATGTGTTATGGGGCATTTGGGCCTTATATTGCATTTAATAATTGTAACCTGTTTAATATTTGTGTCATGGAAGATTCGTTTAATGTTTATATGGGTAGGATATAGCTAAGAGCAATATTGTAACTAGGCGGCGCTTGGTTTTATAAGAACTTACCCTTATGTTTGAGAGAAATGAGGATTTTTGGATTTCACTAATTTAAGAAGAGCAATTGGGTGTCGGATTCTCTAATTAGAGATTGCAATTGGGTGTAGGAGTTAAAGTTGTAATGCACCTCATTATAAATTGTTAAAGACTATTTGTTTGCTATCAATCTAGTGCATGTGCAAGATGTATTTCCTCATTCAAAATCAATAAAGTGTTGCTTGCTTATTTTTGCTTCCCTGTACTAGGCTGCAGGATCTAAGGCTGTCCTTGATTGGATTCTCTGGCTGCATTTGCATTTACTCGTGCTTTTACTCGTGCTTTTAAGTCTTTGGAAGAGTTGCCGACTCTTAGGTTTCTGAACTGACCTTAAATTCGCCTAATTCCTTTGTGCCAAATTTCAATCCCACCACCATGTGGGATTTTGAACTCAACTCATATAACTTGTAGATGTAAATCCATGCCAAAGTACCAAAGCAGGCATCTTAAGTGAGGCACTTAAGATCAGATGAAACAAATACCAATTCAAACCATATAAATTCAAACTAAAACATAATCCATCTTTTAACTAAAATGCAACCCCAATTAAAGCCAAGGTTATCAAATAAATCTTCCCTAGTGTCCAATAATTGACCCGCAACACTTGTGTTGCG
Organism: Taxus wallichiana var. yunnanensis; assembly: GCA_018340775.1. Lineage (NCBI taxonomy): Eukaryota > Viridiplantae > Streptophyta > Pinopsida > Cupressales > Taxaceae > Taxus > Taxus wallichiana. The sequence goes on along the minus strand of CM031239.1, from coordinate 767,408,653 downwards.
GTTCATTTGATCCTCTCCAACTCCCAGCAAACGAGGGTAACTAATGAACAGCTAGATCTTAGCTTCGAGTCCAAATCCCTCTCTGAAAGGATGTGCAAAAGCCTTTGGTTTCCATGTTCTATCGAATATACAAATATCCCCTATATTAACTAACTTCACTATACACATTTGAAGCATACTATCAAATGAATAGCATGTTTGCATTGTGTATAATATTGGAACTTCGTTCTTAAGATATGCATGATAAATAGATAAATACGAGGATTGAATGCCTGCCAATTGCATAAAATCTTTTATAGCATTTTTAAGCTGCTGCATCCTATCAATATTGTTCCAGCATATACTAAAATTGGACCTCCCTTAATTGTCTTAGATATGTAAATAGGAAAAAATAATAAATGAAAAAAAAATAACTAAAGCAACAAAATCTAGAAAAAGTCCAATTCTTAACAAACATGCATCAAGATCTCAGGTGGAATCATTTCAAATCCTTACGAAACAATACAAATATGTGTAGAGATAACTGCAATCAAAGGCAATTACATCACTGTTATCATCTGTACAAAACTTTGTGGAAAGAACTACGATACATGAAAGCAAGCCATATCAAAACTCAAGAGAGGAAGTAACCTCAAATTCAAACATACCAGACCTTAGACATGGAAATGATGGCACTGAATTTTCTTTAAGAATTCAAATAAATAAATAAATATCACCACCTTGCTGTTCATTGACATGTTTTGTTGACAGGGTACTCAAGAAATCATTTGCAAAATAAGTTACAAAAATGAACAAGACATTTGTGAACTAGATAAGACAATATACTGTTAAAATGCTTAAAGTTTTTCAGATGGAATGGTATTGAAGCATGGACAAGGACCAAACAGCCAATGCAAACTTCAGACCACAAAATGCTCCAGAATAAAATGATACGGGTTCTTACAAAATGTTAAGTTACCCCAAAGCTAGCATTGATCTGTCTTGAATAAAACCACGCCCTCACCATACTTCTTAAATACGGCAACATCAGTCTTAATTTTGTGCATATGATGTTCATTTACAGTGTTATTGTCATCAAACCATACAAAGTTATTTCAAAACTGATGAACAGATATGTATACAGATAAAATAGGCAGTAATGAGCTGTACTTCACATGTTTCTAGAATAAGTTAATGGTATCCGTCTCTTCTTAACAAACTTTTAAAAGTATTTTACTTGTAGTTCTTTGGGAAATTTTAATGTTCTCAACAAAGAATCTACAACAATGATTCATAAAGTACTTGCCAATAATGTATAATATCTTTGAATACAATTAAACAGGAATCCTCCGATGTCTTGACTGGTTCCCTTTCAGGTAACTTACAATGCATTTGTACACTCAATTGAAACAGATAACACCTTACACAATTCTTCCCCTTTAAATATCAATTTTGAGTCAGTCACTCGGGCTTGCATCCATAGGGTAGCTTCCAAGCACTCTCATGAACGTAGCAAACTCCTGCACAGTACAACATATTTGTCTAAATACTATAACAAGATTGTTCATAAGATCATTACTATAAGACAAAGGTGCACCAAGATTTCGACATGTGGAAACATTCTTTCCAAGGTTTGTTAACAATCTGGGATGTGTTGTGACAAATTAGGGAAAACTTGTAACAGTTTAAGATACAAGACAGATTTCCAAATAAAAGCTCTTATGCAGGCACAAAACAGAACTGGCAATTCCACTTTCACCAAAAATGCATTACAACTTCCAGTTAAAGAACAGGCATAAATATTTTTGTAGTTACACATGAACTGCCCTAAATAAAGAACAGGCATAAATATTTTTGTAGTTACACATGAACTGCCCTAAAAATAAAGCACCCTTGCTCTTATGGATAGCAGATAAGGTTCTATTTATCTAAGTTGCTGAGTTTTTATGAGGACATTATTTTCAAATATCAAACAAAAGCTACATGAACTAGCTAAAGAAAAAGAGGGAACCATGACATCAAATAGGAATTACCAAGTTCTGAAATACTGTTTCATAGGGAGGAGTGGAGGTGGGATCTGAAAATATGGAATTTCAGAAAAGAAAATCAGAAAATACATAAAATATATTAAATATATATGTAAAGTATTATGACATAAAAATATGACGAATTTTTTATTTTATTTTATTTTAAAAGATGCCCTCATATATATAAAAGAATTATTAACAGTCATGCCCATGTTGGGTTTGAACCCAGGTCTTTATGTTAAACAAGCCTGATCACCTCAGTGCTTGCTGATAAACCATAAAAATATGCCGAATTTTAATAGTCGGGCTGAGCATATCAAGCCCGGATAGGACATGGGTTTGTAAATATGACTTATAGATCTGATCCGACTGATTTGGTATCTCTGAAAATTCCAGATCCGACAGGATTTGGGGCAGATCCAGCAGGACTTGATAATTATGCATGAAATACCTTCAGAAATCAACTTATGGTGATCTACTCATTGCATTAAAGAATATTAGAGTATGTGTAATGTAATACTTCGCATGGAATGCACCACTTAGAGAGAATTTCAGATTGCATTTTGGTCTAACCCTATTTACATGCACCACATTCCACTACTAGAACCTGATTATATTAAAGAAGCAACAAATATAAATAAACACCTGTAGGTGCCCAAGAGCATTTTGTGCCCGTGCATCAGCCATTGAAGCTTCAAAATCAACATAGAAAAGGTAATCAAAATACCTGCAGAATGAAAATAGATATATAATATGATGAAAAATTGATCCCAACTCATCAATAATTTCAATTACAACGACGTTTTTGATGTTTTATTAATATTGTGTGCATTAGAATGAAGAAACTTGTGGATAAGGAATCAATTAGAAGCTTTTAATGACTTCCTTTGAGAGTAATATTAGAAATAAATCTCGAAACAAGACAATAAATATACTGACTTGGCAGAACCATTGTTGCAACCATCCGTTACACGTAGTGGCCGTTTTCTTTGGGGACGACTCTCAATCTGAAATAATGAGCAAAATCAATGTCAATGATATGAGTTACAACTCATGGCTGATTCCAACATTTATTTACAATTAACAAAATTATCTTATTATCCAGACATCTATAAAGCAAAGCATGCACCAAAAATGCTATTAACATTTCTCATTTCATACTCGAGAGTAAAGGCCTTCTATAAAATTTAGATCAGGGTGCATTTTGTAAAACAGTTGCTAGAGAAATGAGGAAAATCCGCTTAATTGCTAATGCATTCTTAGATCAGGTACAATCCCAGTAGTTTAGTAGCCTTCCTGTTTCTTGGAAAGCTTTTTAGAACTGTCTCCATCATTGTCTTTTTAATTTTATTGGGAAGATATTTAAGCATTCGGCACCTCTAGTAGTAAGGCGGGGACACTACTGTGTGATGATGATGGGTTCAACCCTGCTGGGCTGCCCACTACCCCTGTAATTTATGAAGGCCAAAACCAGAACAAGGCCAGATGTGATTCCCAGGTGGATTTTGTCGAATACATACACACTCTAATATCCTTCTTCAATGTAAAATTCAATTGCTATAAGTTGTGTTCTGAAGGTATTTCATGTCATGGTTCCCTCTTTTTTGTTTGCAAGTTCAAGTAGTGTCGGTTTGAAACTTGAAAATAATGTCCTTATAAAAACATAGAAACTAGGATAAAAATTACTTTATCCGCTAGCAATGACAGAAAGGGTGTTTAATTTGTTTATGACATTAAGTAATGGGCATTTTATTAGTGCAGCGGCACTCATCCTCCATCTGGTTTTGGCCCTATTGAATTATCGGATGCATAGTTAGGGTCAGTAGGGAACAGGGGTGCAGCAGGGCTTGAACCATCATCACAATAATGTTCCCATCTTATTGCTAGACTAGGCCCACTGGACACTGTCTCCATCATTGTTGTTTGAGAAAACAGCCCTCAGGTATATTAAAAGAAGCTCCATAAATGTCTCTAACCTCTATTTTTATTGGAACTTAAGGTCTAGAGCTGTTTTCAATTGATGCCCACTCGTGTTATCCAATGCATTATAATTAATCAGTCAAAAATAGGAATACCTGCTGCTAGTCGAAAAGGAGAAAAGTGTTTTGGGTTTTTAATCGACATTTTGTATGAAATTCCTTTCTGTTGCAAGACAGTCCTAAAACATTATACAATGCTCCAATTTTGGAAAATGAAGGGACGAGTTTAAGGGATGGCTGGAGAGACCCCCTTAATTTTAGAGGACGGCACAAGAGACATTTAGGACTAGAATTAGGAATACCCACACATAGAAAATGTACGGAAAATAAAAAAGTTGTATTTTAGTTAATGACACATCACATATCATTATAATCAAATATATATTATCTAGCACCTATTTGGAAATTACCAAATAATACATCTGTTAAGCTCTTCCTAACTTCAAGCTATCATAATAAATTTTATTATTGTTCATATCTACAATAAGTTGTTGGAGACATCTGCATCCCGGGTTGAGGAAGAAACCTACAATAAAAGAGGTTAAAAGCTGGCAATCAGGACTCAACCAAGAGCTCCAAGATGTGCACCCTTCTTGGTTTACACAGATTTGTTAGGAAGCTAGATATATTTTTCAGTAGGCTTGCTAGATATCTAGTGTCGTACAGATCATTAGCATCTTGGGATGGAATGTCTTTTAACCCACCTTTGAATTATCTGGCTTAAGGAAGGAATACTGTCTCACTCACCATTAAAGTAGCCATATGGTTATTTCAAAATAGATGAAGTCAAAGATCACATTGAGATATTAAGCAAGGATCTAAAAGGATAAGGGCTAGAAGCTTTATGGTGAAGATAAAAATATGAGAGTTAGTCGCCACATGGGGTAAAAAAATCAGGATGCACTTCGTTATGCATCAATTATCAAAAGAAAAATCATACATAACCATACACAAAATGAAAAGAAAAAAGAAAAACATTTTTGTTTTGTCTGTGATTTGTAGTTTTTGTTTCCCTCGAAGTGGTGGCCCCACCACCAGGTGGGATTGAGGCGTCACAAGATGTTCCTGTCCTTGGGGATTGACCTCTGCTGTGCCCCACATGTGAGGGGCATATGGGCACATTTCTGATACACCCCCAATCTCTGGAATGTGGGGAATGCAGGAGATACATCACTGAGTAATTCTTACAAAGCAAAGGGGAAAAGAAACAGATGTACCTGAATCTCAACAATTATGTACAAAAAAACATAGTATAAAATCACCAAAAACATCTATTGTTAGTAAAAAAATACACATATACCCAAATCTCAGCAAGTATGTACAAAAATAGTGTATGAAATTGCCAAAAACAACTATTGTTAGTAAATAATACACAATAAGAAATGATACTGGCTATGGGAGAATACTCGAAAGGACCAAAGTTTTATTTAGTTCTCAGGTTTGCACAAATTGTTGCAAGAAAGTATTGCATCAAATGTAGCTAGAAATATACTAGCAACTCAATGAATGTAAGAACATGGAAATAATTCAAGCGAGAGAAAAATTATTTAATGGTCAAGCCTAGTAGCTCTCTGATTCGTAATCAACATGAACATTCAATTGTATGATTCATGAATGTGGATTTACTTTTCCAATGTGTTGTTCCCAACTTGTATACTGTTGAAACAACACCTAAAATGCCGTAACTTGATGCTTTCCAGATCTTATGACTGTCATCTACAGCATACATCTCATTATGCAAACCTTCACATGCTAATCATGCTATACCCCACATATACCTGCAATTTAAATATGCAGGGCAGTAGAGCACAATGAATATGATTGCATCCACCACTCCCCCACCCCTGTCTAACAAATGCTTGCAGTGCTTGAGTGCTAAGTGGGTGCCCTTGCCTTTGATTATTACCAAAAATACACAAGGAAACAATGTCGTTATGTTAAGGACAACTTGTGGTGGTCATCTTGAGATCACTAACACCACACACAGGAGTAAAAATCCCTCAAAAATTAATAATCTAATTAAATTGCTCATGAAAGACTTCAACTTAACATAAATACATGCTTATTGGGTTGATCATACATTGGTAATAATTGTGAGACAGTGTGATATATAAGGCACTACACTCTCCAAAAATTTTGCCAATGGGGAAAGAGGCTAGAGGGTGAGAAGTCCAAATTGGTGGATTGAATCCTCACCGCTACTAACAAATGCTTATGGTGCTTGAGTGCTAAGTGGGTCCCCTTGCCTTGTGATTATTATCAAAAATACACAAGGAAACAAAGGTTAGTGACTACGCATGGTGGTCATTTGAGACGACAAACACACACAAGTAAAAATCCCTCCAAAAATTAACAATCTAATTAAATTTCTCATGAAAACCTTCAACTTAACATAAATACATGATTGGGTTGTAATTGGGTTAATCCCACATTGGTAATAATTGTGAGACTAGGGTTATTTATAAGGCATTACACTATCCAAAAGATTTTCCAATGAGGGAAGTGGCTAGAGTGTGAGAAGCCCAAATCGGTGGATTACATTCATCATTCCCCTACTAAAAAATGCTTACAATGCTTGAGTGCTCCCCCATCTCCAAGTCGTCTCGGAAATCTGAGACGCTTTGGGGGCTTGAGACGAGGATGAAATGTCCCCCCACGCATTGGCAAAGCAAAAAGGAGGGAATGTCCCAGTGATGTGTTCCCTAACATTATGGAACATTACAAGAACTATTGTGCACACAGGGGACCGTGATGCCCCCAAGACAGTCAAGGACATCCTAGCATCCCCGGTGGCCTAAACATTTTCACTTCAAAAACACACCAAACCTAACTAAAGTTAAACACTTTTACTACAACCCCAACCCTAAAACCCACCCCATTCATTCTAATCACACAAGCAATAAGTCAAGACGAAGATCAAGAGCAAAATATGTACACAATACAAGGAGAAAGGCAACCGACAACTTTTAGTTCACATAGGAGTGTTGACAAGTTTAGCTGATCCTCTAAGATGTTGAGTAAATATGCCTAAGGACCATTTGACAAAAAAATCCTTTGAACCAATTTGCTCAAATCATTGAAGGTCCCAAATCAAACACCTCAAAAGGGGCTAAAACAAGGAAGTGCAATATAAGCTCATTGACTTGGTTGGGCAGCATTACTAGATTGAATGTATACTTATTGCACATCTCAAGGAAAGATGTTGGCCTTTGTCAACAATTATCACTTAATGAGAGGGAAAGATAGTGATATTGTTAATGGAGATACCACAGAGAATGTTCCAACAATTTGTGGCATTGGTGGCACCTCCTCTAGTTCTCAAAGAACTTTAAAGAGTGCTTTCCTAAATATTGCAACAAGTTATGAGATGATTGAATGAATGCTTTTGGTAGTAAAGGAAAGAGAAAGGTCATGCCCCCAATCCACTTGTGGATATGTATGATACAAAGGCTAGGGAAGATGTTGACAATGCCATAAGAAAAGTTTTCTATTCCGCTGGCATCCCATTTCATGCTGATCGCTCTCCTTATTTCAAAGAGTCTATGGCTAAGGTAGCCAAAGCAAGTGTAGCTTATGTGCCCCAAGGAGACACAAAGTTGAGTACTACAATCTTGGATAGAACAATTCCAAGGTTAACGTATTGATGGAAGAGATGAGGTACACATGGGTCTCTCGTGGTTGTAGCCTCATCATGGATAGGTGGACAAATATTAGAGACTCGCTCACTCATTAATATCATTATCTCATGCAGAGAGGGTCCTTCCTTCTTGAGGGTCATTGACTGTTCAAGAAAGAAAAAGGATGCAAAGTTCCAATTTTCTATTTTGTGAGATGCCACCGCAAAGTAAGAGTAAGCTACGCTTGTTGAAGGTCACTCACTACCAATGTATATTTTGGACCATGTGTTGCACGCATACCATGAACAATGTACTTGAAAGACATTAAAAGTTTAATGGAAAAGGCTAAAGAGATGTAGATCTTCATCTACAACCACCATACGTCATCGACACTCTTTCGATCCTTTTCGAGGAAGGAATTCCTCAAAATGGTGGACACACATATCAGATCCTACTTTATTTTGTTGGATAGGATGCTTGAGTCAGTAGGAGCCCGTGTAGCTTATGATCATGACACAAGAGTGGACTCGGTGGGGGCAGTCCAAGAAAAAGCGAAGGAAGAGGGTGAAAGCAATGGTGGTGAGCGAGACATTATGAGGAGACGTGAGATACATCATATCAATTGTATCTCCAATTTTAGGTGTGATAAATATGGGGATTTTGTGTATTGCAAGTATGCTTGGCTAGATGAAGGCCGCTATTAAGGTAAGGAACCCCACCATGGAGTTCTACCATCTGCATATTCAGCTTGTTGTTGAGAGAGAGGAGAAGCTAAACACAACTGTAAATGCAATAAATCCCAAATGGTATATGAAGAGGCTTGGTAGGGTCGTTCACATAGATGACAAGGAAGTGAGAAAGGTTTTCTTGAAAGCCCTAAAAAAATGTATAATGCAGAGGATTCTTCACAGAGCAAGATGATTGGCTCAAGTTTTCTTATCATGAGGGCTACAAAATTTTGGCTAAGACAAATAGGATCACATTGATACAAGACAATCTAGTGAGTTGGTGACAACTATACGGGCCTCCAGGTTGTCATTGCAGTACACTTGCCATTCACCTACTTTCTCATGTTTCTAGTTCCTCTACTTTTGGGAGGAATTGGTCAACATATGGGTGGATCCACTTGCTTAAGAGGAATATACTTACCTCTAAGAGAATATAGAAGCTTGTTGCATACACGTATTTTGCATCTCATGGATCAAAAGACACCTCAATACAAGGATACCTGGCATTACGATGGGATATAGACCTTGATGATTCAAGGTATATTGACAAAGATCAAGAGCAACAAGGATCGATCAAGATCCCCTTCTAGGATGAAGATGATGTTGATAGTTCTAGTAGGGAGAAGCGGTCATGAGTATTCCTTCGAGGAGGATGTTGATTATTGAGTTGGGGACCATGATTTAGACTTTAGTTTTTACCATTTTGGTTATGACATATGTACTCTTCTCATGTTGATTAATAGTCTTTTGTTTTTCATTGTCATGACTTCCAACTTCGAGGCTGCCATATGTATGTTTATTCATATTGTTGATGTATCATTGTATCACTATCACTATCAAAAGATCTCAACTCTATGTTGATGACTCAATATGAGTACTAACTAGATTAATGATTTCAGCCTTCAGGTTTTCAGCTTTAAGCCTTAGTTTATTTATGTTATATTTGTAATAATATAAATTCTAGAGATTATTTTAATAGTTGTCCCTCAATTTGAGGAATTTTTCGCGTCCCAGAAACATTGTCCCGTTGTCCTGGAGTCTTAGGTTACACGAGGAAACAATGTCAATATGTTAGTGACTACTTGTGGTGGTCATCTTGAGATGACTTAAATACACAATAGTAAAAATCCCTCAACAAATAAATAATCTAATGAATATGATATTCTTTAACTTTACGAGGGAAATGCAATTCCTATTTATTGTCGTAACGAGTCTTATGCTTGTGGTCGTGCATTCAATTGATTATTATTCCCTCTTGTATGTTTGAAATAGTAGACTAGTTGCAAGAATTAGACTATGCAAAGTTACAAATAATGCATCAAACATAGCACAAAAGAGGGACATATACAAGGCATTACCTTGAGAAACCCAATTTGTAAAAACTCTAGAAGAGTAAAGCCCCACTTCCTCTTATGCACCATCTTCATGCAGCTTTACAAACACGCTACCTTCTTGAGGCCTATAAGGGTACCACATCATTCAACTAAATCCTAACGCTCGCAAAAGCTCTCTCAATCTTCTCGTGGATCACTTGCTTCCTCATTTAAACACAACTATCGTGCACTCAACCCTATCATGTGTAGCCTTCTTCATACAATCTACGCCATGTATCCGAACATATGATAAATTCCCTTCAACTCATTCCATTTATCTTTCCTTTAACTGCATTCATTGCCTTCCTCAACCTCTAGAGGTTCATTTATATCGTTAACATTCCCTAGGCTCAAACAAGAATCCCAAAAGTCGAAAACTCAAGAGAAATCATCTATGGTATTTACTATTCATGTTTGTTGCATTCGAGCAAAACAACACTTTAGACAGCCCGACAATGTACATGATCCAATTTCAGATAATACATCCCCAATTTGAAGGATTTTGGTCCCACAAAAGCTCCACACTAAAAAGATAAGGACTTACATTCTATCTTCTCAAACAAGATACATGTTCATCATCTCTCTTGGACTTTATTGTTCCTCTCTCTCGACAGTGAATTCCCAACTTGAAACTTGCAAAACCAAATTAGCTAAGAGTAGTCTCCTTCAAATCTCTCGCTAACTGGCCCTCTTACACTCTTAGAGTCTCGGTCTTCATCTTGGCTTGCTTTTTATATTCTCGGTGCCTTATCTTTTGCTCTTGGCTATTCCTCTTAGCCCCTTAGCTGCAATAGACATGTTAGTAGGCTACGGTGAAGCTCCCTCTTTAGTGATACTTGCTATAACATCTTTTTGAATTTGTTGTTGACTTAACTCGGGAACAAGATAAACTAATTCAAATGGGTACACTAAAGTCCACTAAACCACATGCTCTACTTACGGGGCATGACATACAAAAGGCTTCAAAAAAGAAGAAACAGAACAACAAGGATCATGAGAGAAAGAAAGATCAACCCACCTCAAAATCAAACTCTGGATCATCCTCTTCTACTGTTAAGTCCAAGAAAGAGTGGATCAAATGTGGGTATTGCAAAGGCAAACATGATGAAAGTAAATGTTTGAAGAAACAGGTTGACTACCTCATGAGTCTTCTTGAGAAGAACAACATAGGTGCTCCTGAGTCTATCAAACCATCTTCATCAACCCATGAATCCTCCAAGGAAAATGACAATGGAAAAGGGAAAGAGAAAGATTCAGGAAAGAAGAAAAAGGGAGGAGCCTTAGTTAGTAGTTGTACCACCAACTCCTACATGGGTTATTGATTCTAGTGCATCACATCATATGGCTTCTTCACACGTGGAGTTCACTTCCTTGGAGCCATGTGACATGTCCACTATCCGATTGGGTGACAACAGCTTCGCATGTGTGTTTGGGAGAGGGTTTAATGTTCTAAGTATTCCCTCACTATCAACTAATCTCCTATTAGTCTACCAAATTACTCACCTTAGTCAAGGCATGCGAGTTGAGTTCACTCCAGATTTAGTATATGTCAGAGAGTTGCACAATGACAATATCATTGCAGTAGGTGTACTCGATCATCAGAGTCAGCTATATTCCTTCTCTCACTTTGTCCCTCCTTCAGATTCTTCACCAGATTCACCTATAGTTGATGACACTTTTGAGCTTGAGCACATTTATGATGACGACTTCTCTTGTAGCACAGATGACTATAATAGTGATGGGGACCCACCTCCATCATCTCCTTGTCACCTTCCAATTTTAGAGTTATTTCTTGATCCACCTACGTCTACTCCACTACTAATTTTTCAAGGAGAAGGCATCTTGATTCAGACTCATCAGACATCGGGCGGTCTTCTAACAGACCTTGCTCATTCCTTCTTCGCTTCTACTTCGGATTCACCTCCCTTCATGGAGTAGTTGACACTTCTAACTTGCATGAGGAGTATAGTTCCTCGATAGAACCACGCCTTGGTTGGAGATCCTTCAACACTTGGCCAAGACCCACTTTTTTCCACCCACCTAATCTTTAAGGAGGGTGTTAGTGTAGGATTTTATTTATTCCATTTATTTATTTATGTGGATTATTCCTACACTTTAGGAGTAAGCTTGCTTAGGTGTACTAGTCATAGGAGTTACACTTGGACTTGTCACAAGAGTTACACTTAGCCATCATTGTTAGCTAAGTGGGAGTTACTCTTAGTTTGACTATGTCAAGTGTGTGAGTTACATTTTTATCTTGGCTCTGATTCCACTAATCATGGAGGAGTTACACATTCACTCTCCTATATGTACATCTTCATTTGTGAGCAATTCCAAGCAATGTATTTGGAGAAATCTTTCCTTTGAGTTATTTTTTGCACTTTCATGCTTTTGTTAGTTATTTCATTTTTTGCAACTACATGTGCACTTGTTTTTCTATCAGCGATCCTTACAAATACTCCGCTAATTGCTTATCATGGCGTTCAGCCTACTCATACAATTAATGGTGATGCACAGCTGCTGATGGTGCCATTTCAAATTTACATATGTCACTTGAAGCATTGAAACTTACACATAGCAAGGCATTAGTTTTAAGCTTGTATGAGGCATTGAGGTGACGTTTGAAGGCTGCAAACATCTATTTTTCTTCCTATCTCCATGTCGGCCTTCATCCACAAACAAGACAAAAGATAAGTTTCTTTTATATCTTATCTTTTATATTTAGAAACTTAAATAATGTTCATGCTTCTGATTTGAAAATAATTTATTATTTTTGGAGGATTTTCCAAAAAGAAGGGAATTTTAATTTTTGACTTATTTAAAATAATCAGTAAGTCATTTATTTTGCAAATCAATTCAAAGACAAATTACTTTCCAAAGTCAAACAATGTTTGAAAAACAAAACGAATTGCATAAATTCAAAACAATTAGAACATTCGGTATTAATGGTATCTTTGGTTCATGCTTACAAGCATAGTTACCGAGTGTTTGGCCGGATTTGTATGAAATCCGGTTCGAACCGCATTTTTTAAAGTAACCGGATAAATCTGGTTCGATTCGGGCACATTTTTGCACCAAAAAAAAAACCCTAAACCTAAACGTGTTACCAACACAAAAAACCTATATAATATTGCATTTCGAATCTTAAAATACAAAATATTCTCCATTCATTTGAGCAGAGGTCGTGGGTTTGAGTGAGTATAATATTCGTTTGAGCAAAGGTCGTGGGTTTGAGCTCCATTCATCTTAGCATAGTCCGCCATTGGAGGTCGACTGGAGGCAGACAAAAGGGGCAGAGCAAGCAAGCGGCGCGTGGCAGGTGGCAAGCAACTGTTTAAAAATCGTGGGTCTGAAAATCGTGGGATGAGAAAACCAGCAAAGGAAAATCGTGGGTCCGAGGAGCACAACGGGGCGGGCAAAGGGGAAATCGTGGGTCTCGAGGCGCAGTCCAACAACAACACATCCAAGTCGAGCCTCCAACTCCAAACTTCCAGGTATTAATCTGTTTCATTATGTTTTAGTTTTTATTTTATTGATACATTTAGGTTTGTTTTTAGGTTTATTTTATTTTATATATTTTGTAGTTTACATTATATAATATGAAATACGTATAGTTTTATTTTATTTTTAATTATTTTGTTTTTTCTTTATTTCAAGTTTTCTTTCTTTTTTAAATAATACTTTTGCGTAAGTATTAGATAAATAGTCTATTACTTCATAAAAATAGGGTTTTCATTTTTAAAATATTATAATACCTATTAATAATTAATAATTAACAATTAATTGTATTTAATTTGTTTAGTTTTTAATATTTTATAATATATTATTAACAATTAATGATTAACCATTAGTTTTATAAATTTATAATATTATTTTTTAACATCAACAATTACATTTTTTTTTTATTAATTTTTTAGTTGTCAATTTACATATTTTTTTACGTTTTATAATTTTTAATTTTTATATTTATATTTTATTCCACGTTTATTTTTTATAATATTAACAATGAATAATTAACTATTAATTTTATAATGTTATTCTTTTATAATTTTTTATAATATTAATTATTAATAACTAAATAAAAAAGTAGTTATTAACATTATTTTTATAACATTAACTACATATTATTATTATCTAGTTAGAACTTAGCTATCAATTCACATCATTTTATAATTTTTTTAATTTATATTTAAATACATGTTACAAATTGACAAGTAATTTTTTAAAATAAAGTACTCTATTTTTATTTTTTACATTTTATTATTAAATATTAATTAACATGTTCTCTTTAATATGTCATTGATAAGTTGTTCGTTTTTTTTTTGTAGAAGGGTACCTTATCAACAACACCATGGCAAGTCGTCAGTTGGAGATGAAATACATTGTCCTGCGAGACGGTGAAGATAATACCAAAAATATGAAATGCACTCTATGTAATTCAAATATCACGGGCACTATAACAAGGGTTCGTAATCATTACATTGGGGGTAAAGATGTGAAGACTTGCCCAAGAGAAAAGAGGAAGGGAAGTATGCTGAATTCGTTAATCGAATTCGAAGCAAATATGAATTGAAGACACTTGCAACAACTTCAAAAAAGCCAAAATCCAAAGTAGTATGTCACAGATTGGCTCTTTTAGTAGCTCAGCTCCTTCATCAACATTTGCCCAAGGAAGTAAAAGTGCACAGGGATGTCTCAGGGTTCATTGAAATCGTTGTGGAAGCCACAAGAAAAGCATGATGTTGACAAATTGGTGGCTCGATTTTTTTATGCAAATGCCATCCCTTTCAATGTTGTTTGAAATCCCCATACAAAAGCCATGGTAGAGGGGATTACGAGTTTTGGGAAAGGTTATACAATGCCATCTTTTGAAATCCTTAGAACTACTTTGCTAGAAGAGGTGTCATCAATATCTAGTGAACTAGATAATATGAAAAAGAATTGGAGAAAATCAGGGTGCACTGTAGTAAGTGATGGGTGGTCTGATACAAAACGAAGGCCCCTCCTTAACATTCTGACACAATGTCCAAAAGGTGCTATGTTTATCAAATCAATTGATACAAGCAAGGAGGTAAAGATTGCAGATTTCATTTTCAAATGCATTGAATCTGCCATTCTAGAGATTGGAGAAGAATATGTAGTACAGGTTATTACAAATAATGCAACAAATTGTAAAGCAAAGCAGTGAACTTCTTATGGCTAGGTTTCCTCATTTGTTTTGGACCCCATGTGCAACTCATGTTTTAGATCTTTTGCTTGAAGATCTAACAAAGTTAGAGTGGGTAAATAATGTTGTTAGAGAAGGGAAACAAATTTCCAAATTTATACTTAATCACCACTTGACCTTGAGTTTGTATCGGTCATTTGCAAAGCGTGAACTTCTTTCCCTGCTGAAACAAGATCTGCATCCAATTTTATCACTTTGCAGAGAGAGGTGGAGAGGACAACTCGAAAAAGTTGTGGTGAGTGAAGAATGGGTACAATCTAAGCTTTCTAAGGAAAGCCTTGCAAAAGATGTTGAGAGAATCATCTTAGGAAATTCATTTTGGGAGAATACTAAAAAGCCTTAAAGGTGTTTGAGCCACTTGTCCAACTGTTAAGATTGGTTGATGGCATGAAACCTTGCATTGGCTTTGTGTATAAGGGCATGGAGCAAGCAAACGAACAAATAAAAAAGTACTTGCAGATGATTCTGAAGTTCAGCAAATATGGGACATTGTGGACATATGTTGGGACATGCTACATCGCCCTATCCATGCAACGGGGTGCTATTTAAATCCTAAGCTTATAGAGGTGGATCATGATGCAAATGAGGAGGTAAAGAATGGTGTATTGAAAACTATAAACAAGTTGGTTCGTGATGATGATGAGAAGGCTAAGGTGAGAAAGCAACTCACTATATTCAAGAACCAAGAGGGCATGTTTTCTCATAAGGAGGCACAAGAAGACATCCACTGCATGGATCCCCATTTATGGTGGCAGACTTATGGTTCTTCTACTTTAGAGCTTCAAAAGTTTGCCGTGCGTATTCACAATCAGTGTGCTAGTGCTTCAACGCATGCGAAAGAAATTGGAGTACACATGATTTGATCCACACCAACAAGAGGAATCGACTAGGAGCTAAAAAACTCTCAGATCTTGTGTTTGTCCACAAAGAATTTGCATTTGCTTGAGAACAATCTTGCAAAAGAAGATGGCGAGTCTCACTTTGGAGAATCATCCTTCGAAGAAATTCAAGAAATCATTGAGAGTGATGATGAACATGATGATGGTGCTAGTGCTAGTTTTGAATTTGAAGAAGGCTTTGATGTCAAGCAGGTTTTTGATGTTGCAAATGTTTGAAACTTTTAAGTTTCATTTCAGTGTGGAGCTTAGGCTCGAAACCATGTCATTCTTTTAATCAAATTTCAAACTCTTTTGGATTTCTCAATTCTACAAACTTTAATTTTATGTTTTTATGATGATGATGATTATGGTAGATGGATACTTTTTTGTATGATTTGTCTATATATAATAATATAAGTATATAATAAATATATAATATATAAGTATATCCAAACCGGATTTTTCTCGATTTTTTCAATTTTTTCAAGAACTCCGGATTTTCGATTTTTTGCCCTTCCGAATTTAATCGGATTTTCGAACCTGTAACTATGTTTACAAGTAATGTCGTCAAATCGAACTACTACATCTATCACCAAATATATCTGCAAAATAATGTCTCGTGGCATCATCCCTACAAATCACCTGGCAGAAATAAGAAAAAAATGTTTTCCCATTCCCTTCGTAACCCATTCACATCTATCGCCAAACATAAATCCCAAAGATAAGGAACATCAAGGATATAGAGAAGTTACACCCACATATAATGTTTTCTTGCTAACTCGGTGTCATTAATGACATGCATGCTTTTAATCCTTTTACATACTACATACGTACACATATAATTTTGATCTCACGAGCTTTAACCTCTCTTTCACGCACCAACGGGTATATCAAAAAGACAAGTTTCTTCCACATACTGACGGGTGTATAGGAAGGGAAAGCATATCGCGAGATTTGGTATATCAAGGCATTGGTATATAAAAAGGGAATTTTGGAGTGATAAGGAACTAATGCATTTCCCTTCATTGCAAAAAATGCATTCAATAAATTCAATTGTTGGCACAACACTAACCGGGAAGGACACCTAGTTGGATTGGTCATGACAAGTTGAGAACACTCATCTTCAATTTTTTGTGGTTCAACATTTGTGATGGAAAAATACAACCATCGGAACCATCGGCAAAAATTGGCGTAATCACAAATATGGAAGCAAAATAATTCTAAGGCATTGGCCTTGATAAGGGCCTCAGTGGATGGCAAAGTTTTTCGTCGCATATAAGGGTGCAACACACCTTGGGAAGCTATAAACAAAGAGATTTGCATGATTCCCACTCAAAATTGGAGTTCATACAATTACAATTGAAATTGTTCAATCTTGAGTTGAAAAATGGTGATGTAATGAATTTAGCGTCAAAAATCTGTGCTATCAAGCATGATGTTGAAGCTACTGGTGTCAAAATTGATGTATATATGACTACTTTCATAAAATCTCTTCTTCCCACATACTCAACCTATTTAGAGTCTTTATAGCAAGCAATTTGTTGAAAAACTCTCTTTTGATCAATTGGTTGACAAGATGGCTGAAAGAGAAAAGGCCTTTGGAAGAAAGATTGAAACCTCAAGAAAAAGTATGTGTTATGCTCATCAAAAGGGCAATTCTTCCAATAAGGCTTCCACTTCTAGTGATAGAGGCAAGGGAAGGTATAGAGGACGGAGGTGGAACTAGCAAGAATAATGGTCAACAACAAGAGAAGCAAAATGACAAACAAAACAATGTTTTGCAAACATTGTGGTCAAAAAGGGAGTCACGAGGCTCATGAATGTAAAACATCACGAGTCAAAATTTAGGCCTATCAGATACAAAAAGAAGCAAACAAAGAAAAAATAAAGCCTCAAAATCAGACTCTACTCAATTCACAAGTGAAGATATGCTTTCCATTTCAAATGAAGTTAATAATGCCTCAACAAATAGAATCCAATTTGATGTTTGGGTTCTAGACATCAGTCTTACCGTCTACGCAACACATGACTTTTCGAAAGAACTTCTTTGAGGGATACCATAAAGAAAATTGTAGTTCGATATGCAGACATATAAAGTTTGCAAACCTAAAGGTAAAGAGACACTTTGACTCAAGTCGCTAGGTCTTCCAGATTTCATTCTCAAAAATGTCATATACCTTCCTCAACTAAAAAGAAACTTCTTGTCCTTGGTGTTAATCCAACAACATGGCCACTTCATTCTACTAGATGATGAGAAGTAAAAATCACAAGAAAATCTGACAAAATAGTTGTAATGACTAGCTTTGACGAAGAAAAGTTGCAAAAACTCAAGGGTGAGCCTTCAATTTCAAGGAGTTTTTCTCATCTCGTAGAAGAAAGGATGTCACCAAGCCTTTATCGAATTTGGGCACACAAACCTTGACAACATTCACACAATGCAAAAGAATGGTGTTGTAGGATTGCCAACTCTACCCAAGAAAATTGAAAAATGTGAAGTCTACATTTTGGTTAAACACTCGAGGGAATCATTTCAAACATTCGAATGAAAAGATGACAGAAAATTATAGATTGTTCGCTTTGATTTGTGTTCTCTACTAGTTCTTTCCACCAATGGTCACAAGTACTTCATGTTATTCATTGATCATTATTGGAGGATAACATGAATCTACTTTCTGAAATAGAAATCATAACCCTTCAAAACTTTTCAAAGGTTTTGAATGATGATTGAAAATGGAGTGCAATCCCACATTGGGACACTCAGGAATGACAATGGTGGTGAATTCACTTCAAAGGTGTTTGAGGCCTATCTAAAGCAAAATGGATCAAGCATCATCTAATAATTACTCGCACTCCTCAACAAAATGGAGTAGTTGAGAGGATGAATAGAACTATGATGAACATGGTTCATGCAATGTTGTATTTCAAGGAGTTGATCTGCATTTCTAGGAGAAGCAACTCAAAGTTATGTATCTCCACAACAAGTCACCATCAACAACCCTTCAAATGAAGACTCCATATGAAGTATGGTGTGGTCATCTTCCTTCAATGCAACATCTTCAGGTTTTCAAATCCATATGTTACACATTGATTCCAAAGGAGAAAAGGAACAAGTTGGACCACAGGAGTAAAAATGCATCCTTTTGGGATATTGATTCCTTAAAGGCGCAGAAATTATATGATGAAAAGAACAAGAAATTTCTCATTACACAAGGGATGTTTTTTGTGAAACCGCAAAGGACACAGCCAACATAGATCAACAATTGAGTCGACTTGAGAAATTTTCCAAATTTGATGTTTACAAGGAGATAGATAAAGCAATCTCAAAATAGCGAGGGGAGGACATGTAATTGTAAATCATTTGAATCTGTATGATCTCTTGTAATTGAAAACGAAACACCCCCTATAGTAGAAATTCAAACTTCATCAAATGATGAGCAAGGATTTGGAGCAATTGTCTTCGAAAAATGGAGGTTAGAACAAGAAATTGAGGCACTAATTATTCCACAAGAGACAGTGAAAAGATGCTTAAATGGCTCACACAAACACTCACAAATGTTAGACTTGATGAAGTTAGCAAACATGCACAAGAAAAGCATAAAACAAATAAAAAATAGATAAAATACTTGAATAAATTCAAGAAAAAATGGAAAATTGGACCTTGGAGGGTGCACCCGTGTACAACCAACGTTTGACCATTCAAATGAAGAAGCCAATATTACTTTTGAATCCAAACCAACCTTCTTCAAACAAGTGGGAAAGGATGTATGGAGAAAAGTGATGAAAATTGTATGTGATGCCTTGGTCAAAAATGGGACTTGAAAGTTGGTTGATCCTCCAATCAACTCAGAAACCAATTGGTCAGTGAGTGGGTTTTTCACAACAAGTACAAAGCACATGGCTCACTTGACAAACACAAAGCATGGTGTGTAATGTCCCCTCTTAGGACAAGTTAGAAAATGGAGAAGTACTTGTCAAGATCAAGCAAAGAATGGATAAACCCTTTTGCATCAACCTAAAATATCCCAATGTCAACTATTTCAACCCAAATGGGGTTGAACTAGCCAAGGTGGTGGAATAGATTGAAGAAAACAATTGGAATTTAAACACATTCAAATCAGATTTTTAACAACTGAAAAATAATTAATAATCACACCCCAACTACTGCAATCTTCCAAAATTATTTCCCGCTTAACCATCCAAGCAAAAACCTTCAAACTTTGGATTTTGGGCCACAAAAATATGAAGAATAATATGCAAAAATTAGATTTCGCACAACCAACACAAAACCCTAATTTTTCCCTAAAAATTAGGTCGCCCAACACATTTAGGGCATCAAATCAACTCCAAAAATTATAAAATTACTTTCTCCTTATTCCTCCTAATTTTTACAACCAAATCCAATATTAAATTGATCCCAAACTGCAGATCTGAAATAAATATTAATTAATATCAACCAGATAGCTTGCAGACATAGCTGAAATCTTCTAAAATTCATAACTCATTCAATACTCAATGTTTTTCCATGAAACAAGATGCAAAATAAACTAGAAATTTAGGGTTTTCCACTGCATTAAGAATCTGAATTTTCTAATCAACAAAACCACTCCAAAACAGCCCCAGAAAATTTGTTTCAAGTCGCTTAGGGTTAAATGAAATTATATAAATTATTATCAGCCCTTCTTTAGCCTCAAAACACTCCAAATAACTGCCCCAAACTTAGATAAAAATGCTAACACAGATCAGATTGCAGATCTAGCATATATGACACCAAAACATGATAAAATAAACCCCAATCCCAGTCATTATGGCTAAATAAATTGCAGCAGCAATAATAGTCACAAAAGTACTTCAAACCCTTCACATACAATGCAGATTTACTCTCAAATGAATGCACCAATACTCTAAACCAAGTCGCCAATACTTAGAATGCATAGATTCACTCAACAATGATTGCAAGAAGGCTTCAAAGCTAGGGCATACATCCCATTTCTCCAAGCATGGAGTAATTTCAAAAGTTCAATCAACATAACCCCACTAGAGGAAATGCGACCTCCTTTTATAGAGTTAAGGGGTGCAATATTCAAAAAGACCGACCTTTCCCTTTTGGAGGGAAAACATAAACTCTCATTATAATAAAGTCTCTAATAAACTAAGACTATGTGCACTTTATTATTTTTAATTAAATAATAAAAGCAACTATCCTATGTGCACATTTAAACTAACTAGAGACTCCCACTTGTAGTGCTAGGCATGCCAAAGGGTTACAATGCAAATGAAAATAGATATTAGTAATGTCCCGGAAAAGGGGACATTACACATGACTTGTCGCAAAGGGGTTTGCCCAAAAGGAAGGGATAGACTATAATGAGACCTTTGCACCTATAGCAAAATGAACTACTATTCAGACTTTGTTGACTTTGGCAGCACATAACCAATGGAAAGCTCATCAAATGGCCGTAAAAACTCCTATTTTGAATGATAATCTCAAAGGCATGGTGTACATGACTCAGCCAAAAGGATTTGCAGTTGACGGCCAAGAGCTTAAAGTGTTTATGTTGGAAAACTCATTGTGTGGGTTGAAACAAGCACCTAGAGCATGGTATGAAAAGCTCACTGAGCACCTCTTGAACATGAACTTTCAACATTCTGAATTTAAAGATGCAGCTTTGTTTGTCAAAACGGTTGACAAAATTGTTGTATTTTTGGTTGTATATGTGAATGATCTGCTCCTCATGGGAAACAATGAAAGATATACTGCAAAAATCAAAGCAAAATTGATGAAAGGCTTTAAAATGATAGATTTGGGATACCTTCATTATTATTTGGGTATTGAAGTGATTCAAAATCAAAGTACTCTTCATCACACAACAGAAATATATTAAGTGAAATTATGAGTAAATTTGGAATGACAGTGTAAACCACTCAACAACGCCTATGGAACAGAATTTGAAGCTAACATCCGATGATACTTAAGAGCTTGTAGATTCAACTAAGTATGGATAACTCATCAAAATGTAGTCTATGTAACCACAACAAGACCAAACATGTCTTTTGCAGTTCGTGTTCTTTCTAGATTCATGCAACAGCCTCGGGAAAGTCATTGGGTAACAGAAAAGAGAGTGCCTTGATGTCTAAAGGGAACAGAGAATTTTGGGCTCAATTACTCCAAGGTATTCAAAATGGTTGGATATTCAAATTCTAACTAAGGAAGGGATTTTGATGATGGGAAATCAACTACAGGTTTTCTAATGAACTTGTCATCTCTTAGATCTCAAAGTAGTCAGTGCCAAGAATTTCTTCAGCAGAAGCAAGATTGTTAGGAATAGTTCTCACATAGGTGCTTAGGTTAGTTTAGTGTTCTACATTATATTATTTAGTTTGTGTAAAAAAATGTTGAGAGTATATTTGTATCACTGTAAAGTGAGTTGTTAATACAATTCATGTAGATGTTTTATGAATGATTATATAGAGAATATCAGTGATATTAATATGGACATATATTTGTTATGTCCAATATGTAAGTGATTTGTTAGGAGATTGAACCAACTCGTGTAAATAGGAGACTAGGATAGATTTGCGGGGGACCAAATAATTCAGACCATTTCCCTAAATATATGAGATAAAATCCTATATAAGTGTATTGTGTTTCAATTAATACATGTTGATTGAATCCTTATTGACCTTATGCTCGTTCTAGGTATAGGGTAAAACCCACAAGAATACATGGCAGCTGTAAAGCCAAACTGGGAAATACTATGGCTCAAAAGGATTCTTGCAGATTTACAGGTAAAACATGTTTTCTTCTACACCATTCATGGTTGATAACACTTCAGCATTCACAATGGCTGAGATTTCAATATTTTATGACCGAACCAAGCCCACAAACACCAAATATCATTTGATTCGGCATCATGTGAAAGATGGCAGTGTTAAATTGCTACATTGTCCAACTGCAAAGCAACCAACAGATATCCTAACAAAGGAATTTGGAAGAGAGAAATTTGAAAAGTTCACATGCACACTTGGTCTCATATAAACCCCTACGGATTAAGGGAGGAATGTAATATTATTGTACACAATATTTATTGAGTAGGCATTTGTCTTCTTGTAGGATCTCAAGAGACATCTAATAGATATGAACAGTCATCTTAGAGGCTGAATTGAACAGCCACATTCATGGTCCTTTTAGCGTAAAATTTTCTCTCATTCAAGTGAATGAATACAAGTTTGGTTTGCACAAATATAATTTGTTTTCACAGTCCAATTACCTGGCCTGCCAAGCTTTTCTTGGAAAACTAGAAAGAGAATACAGCATAAATGCATTCTAAAAAAGAGAAGAAAGCAATGACAAGACTATAGATTGTTTTAGGAAGTAAAGCAAAAAGATTGCTTTATGAGGATAAATCAAGGACAGATTTACTTATGGAGAGGCGTCCTTGTCTATAAGTATGGCAAGACTTATTGCAATAAGAGGATGATTCTTTATGAAAAATGTGTGATCTTGCTGAACCAAGACTTCAAAACATTGGAGATTGGTTGTATTCGCAATTAGGAGTGACTCACTTGAGCATTTGACTAATTTGTAGATTGGTGGTATCAGAAGAGGGTTCCATTGCTTTTTATAACAGATTTCTTTTATTAATAAAATGTTTTTATTAATCAATTTTCCTTTCAGATTTAAATTTTGTTTGCAGATTTTTTATTTTTTATATTTCATAATAAGGGTTCAGATAGGCTGTTTCAAAGTAATAGTGAGGTTGTTAACCCTTGTTGATCAATGTAGAGGCTTATGGGAAGCTTATAAAAAAGAATCTCCTATATACCTTTTTTTAGAGTATGTTAAGTTGTATGATGATCACTAAATGAGCTGGTTACCGGAGTAATGATGGCAATAGTTCCATCAATGAAATTGTTGGAAAAATATTTGGACCTGTGACAGTTTTAATGAAAAAGAGGACAACAATAAATTTGTGGTTAAAAGCTTTCTCAATCATTGTGATCATCATCCTTTGACAATTGTTGTTGTTCAAGAAGAATCTAAGTGATTGGTAGCCATCAAAAGTGATTAAACACCCCTTGAGGACCACATTGGGAATAAGAAGACAGACCATAAAATGATAAAGATTAGACATCCACCCTTAGGTGCAAAGCAAGCGGAACTCCGCACACAAGATGGAGCAGCAGGATTATGTTTAAATTCATTTCCGTGAAGGAATTGCATGACAAGGCCAAAGCACAACAACCAACAAGACAAAAGGAAGTGTGTGTGATTTGATTAATAAGTTTGCAAGGGAGTTGCCTAATTAGTTTCCATCAAACAGAGGCAAAGAAATCACTCCAATTGCTTTGAGGCCAAAACAATTTAGGAGGCGGTGGACTGTAATGAGTCCGATATTGCATAAAGATTAAGATAGGACGAAGATTGGAATAAATTTAGTCTAGAAAATAGGATAAGAACAAAACAAAGCTATTCTATGAAGTAGGATGAGAATAAAGCATAAAGCTATTCTAGGAAAAATAGAAAGAGAATAAAGCATAAGTCTATTTTATGTAAATAGAACAAAGCAAATATAGACTTGAAAAGACAATAGATTGTTTTTAAAGAATAACCTTACAAGATTGCTTTTGAAAACTAAATCAAGGATAGAGTTATTTTTAAAGAGGCTTCCTTGTCTATAAGTATGGCAAGGCTTATTCCATTCAGGAGATTATTCTTTAAAAAATCGTGTGACCTGGTTGAACAAGCATATTACTACATCAAAGATTGGTAAACTTTGCAATTGAAGTTTTTTTATATATCAGAACAGATTTTATTGCTTTTATAGTATATAGTTTTTTTAATCTCAGATATATTGTTTGAAGGAATGTTTTCAGAATTTGAGTTCATAACACTCATATCAGAACGAGTGGGTTCATATGACTCCTACAAATGGCTAGTTGTGACTATCACGAAGGTATTAGAGCAAGCAGAGAATTTTCTCACCAGAAGTTAGAGCCATAAATTCTCGCCACATTTGAAAACATTGAGGAGCACACATGAACAACCTAAGGAGAAACATTGAGTTCCAACAAAGAAACATATGCTCAAATCCTTAATGCAATACGAGGATAGTCATTGTAAGAGATCAGCTAATCATCTTGTTCAGGGTTTGAAATCACATCTTAAGGATTCAATGGCAACTTTAAAACCTGCTACCAAGGGATATGGACTCTATTGCAAGCAGAAGGCACAACCCAACTCATAAGTTTCTGCAAATGCTTGGAGTTAGAATGATGCTAGCAACCTCAATTACTGATAATCAGTTTCCCCCTCATGATAAGCATAAAATACAACAAAAAGAAACACTAAAGCCAATAGAACACAAAAAGCGGTTACAATGTTTGAGAAATTAGTAACTACCTTTGTCAGATTGATCTCTCGCATGGCAAAGACAGCAAGTGCCTTGAAAAGGACTCCAGGCCCTTCTTCTAGAGTAAAAACTATGCTTGTCTGGCAACATTGCACAATGAAAACCATGAGCATAAGCATGCTCAGTTATTATTGCATAAGATAATTCATCCAAACAGAAAGGTGTAATAGTTGCTAAATTTTCTTTTGCATTATAATGATTCCTACTGGCCAGTTTCTTGGTTCCTTCTCTGAAGCAATGCCACTTCATTTACATTTGTTAAAATACTGCAGAATTTTCTCAAACAAGATATATCTTACAGATGCATCCAGATATTCTTACCTTAAAAGGCCTATCTACTCGCGGTATTATGGGTTCCCTTGCTAACATGAGAAAACGAGTAACGTTGTCAGACACATCCTGCTAGTACAAAATGATGAACAAATCATTGAATGGTATTATTATCAAAGGCCTAGGCAGAGCCAAAAAAATCTCTGTTTAGACAGGAAAAAATATCATAGAAGAACCTGCACCTGTATATCCTTAGCAAGTATATCCAAACCATAAATTTCTGCAGCTCTTGCACTAGCAACTGCTCCCGTATCATAAAGTTTGTGATGCGCAACAAACTGCAGTTTGCCAGCAAGTCTTTTTGTGAATTTAAACTAACAAACTTGATAATAAAGGTTACCTATAAAGGGGAATGTCTTCAATCTATCAGTGGCAAAGTCACAAACATGGTGTGACATACCATAATACTCATAATAGCAAAAATAGAAACAACACACACCAACTGACCTGTGCCGCACCTGCAGTGTCATCAACAGCTTCCTGATAACACCTAACCTTAATAATGTGTGCTCACATTGTGAGAGAGCCTGAAAATGTGGCAGGAATCAGAAGCGATGCAGAAACATGAACACAAAACACAAAATTAGTCTAAATCCAGAACTAATGTTTTTTAGTTGCCTGTGGATGACTAAGGACTCGCCGAAGCTCCTCCTTCTTCACTCCACGAACTCCTAACAAGCAGTGATGCACTGGAAATTGCACTTCGCCAACAATATGCAATTTATGCCGGAGTAATAGGTCATAATTGCGATGAATACTCCCCTAGAGAATTTTCAATAGGCAAAACAGCTCTATCAACCAGCCAGAGCTCCACAGCCTACACAAAAAGGTAAAAATATGAGTTGAAATTTCATAGACATGCACGCATGTAATAATTTCTACCAAGCAAGTGAATTTTTTTGTGTCAATACTCTAAATGTAAAGCATGTATAAGCCCATTTCATATCAATTAACAAGTATTCTGATTTCTATGTCAACAAGGACCTTATCAGAATGTCCAATTATGCAAGAAAAGAATATGATTAATGTAGGCACTAAAACAGGTGTCAGTTTTGTAATAAACTAGAAACAATACTTTTTTATAGATTGTTTTATATTGTAATGAGTAGACAAAGGACATAATGAATGAACATTTTTATCTGATTATGTGTTGTATGTTCTGATACAATTAGTTTTTTTTTATTAATTGTTCGGTTTCTAGTTTGTTTTTTATTTGTTGGTCAGTACATTGTGAGGTTGTAGACCGTTAACTGATACATCTTCTGGTCAGAACTTACAGTCTTATATTGGTGTGTCTGAGGATAATTCAGGGATCTCTCAATATGTTTCTCCCTGATCATATTGCTGTAAATTTTACATATGAGTATATAATAAAACACCAAGTGTTTTATAATACTCTGTATATAATGCTTTCTAGTTTGATTATTACTCTATTCCTATTTCCTATGCTACAACTAATGCAATAATATAGTCATACTAATTACAAATTCAAATTATGAGGGTTAACCGGATGGAGTGTCGCACTAGAAAAAACTGTGAATTATGCGAAAATCGCGAAAATAGCGAAATTTGCGAAAAGGCAAAAAGCTTGTTTTTACAAAAATAACAAAGGTCGTGGCGGGAGATGGGTTTCCTGCACCGGGTGCTGGGGTCCTCACTGTGGGGTCCTCACTGGTGCGAACAAGATCCCAGTGGGAAATGGCTGGCGAGGCGACGCCCGTGGATCAGCCCGTGAACTTGAAGCGGAAAAGGTTGTGCTTGAATTGATAGGACAATTCGCGCTAACTTGGTTGTCAAAACCCTAGTTTCTTTGTTCGGGGAGTCGATACTTGAAAACATGGCGGCGGAAAAAAGTCTGGTGCAGTCTGAGCCGACCATTGAGGCGATACAGAGGTCCTTTCAATCCATCCCCGGTTGGGTCTGATAGGCTAAAGAGCTCGGAAGACTTCAAGGTTGACAGAATCGATTTCAAAATCACTACAGAAAGTGTACATCTCTCGGTGCCTCCTCCCAAAGCTGATTTTTCTAATTCGCAGGTGAAAAGGGTGATTTTCTGCAAGTTTGTAGGCACCCGTTTCTCTCGGAGGAGGATTTCAAGCTGGGTCGCGCGCTTCAGGGCTCAAATGCTAAACCAAAAGTCAGTTTCCATGCCAACGACTTTTTCCAGGTATGTTTCCCCTCCCCTGATTTGCTGAATTTGGTGCTTAAAGAAGGACCCTGGTTCATGAACTCTTCCAGCCTATACTTTCGTCCTTGGTCACCAAATTTTGACCCCTGGAAGGAAAAAATTTCCAAGGCCCCGCTTTGGTTAAGCATTCATGATCTGCCTTTGGATCTCCGCAAATGGTCTGTTCTGAAGCCAATTGCGAACTCCCTAGGGACCCTCGTGCCCATCCGTAATCCTGCCCTGAATTTCTGGCGCAAAAGCTCGGTGCATCTCTGTGTGGTGATGGACCTGACTACCCCTCTGCCGCCGTCTTTGACTCTCCAAACAAATTCCGCCCCAAGTGCTTTACCATTGAGTATGAGGGTCTAAATGCAAAGTGTTTTTATTGCGGGCAGTTGGGTCATCTGAGTAAGGCCTACTCTTTGAAACTGGCCAAGGCTTCCAAGGAGTTGGATTCTTAGAAGGTTGGCTCTATGATGAAAGGGTTGGAGGAGAGCGAAATGGCATCACCCTTGGTGGGTGATATTTCACCTCTTTCTCTTCTAAAAGAAACTGAAGAAGTGCATAAAAACTCTGGGGAATTAATTTCCCTTATTAAGGAAGGTTTCGATCAAGGGCAAGCAACTTCCCCGAACTCGCTACAATCTTGGCTCTTGGATAAAGTTGAGACAAATAAGCTTCAGTCCCTTTTAGGTGATGGCGTCTTGGAGGAAGGAGAATTTGAGCCGGATCTGCTGGTACCGGCTTTAGCTTCCTCAAAATTGGCTTCGGTTCAAGCAGGGTTGAAGGAGGCCATATGCGGCTCAGCCGCAAAAAAGGCAGAAAATCCAAACAAGAACTGGCACTGTTGGAAGTGGATGTTGGCAAACAAAGTGTCCTAAACTTTGCCAAAGTTGTGTCCAGGAAGGCGAATGTCCTTCCCTCTCCTAAATGATAATACTTTCTTGGAATATCAGGGGTCTCAACACCCCTGATAAACAATGCTTGTTTAAGCGTTATCTCTTCTCCTCGGAGGTGAGTGTGGTGTTGCTTCAAGAAACAAAGATGGCCGCGGCGGAAGCTGCTACGCTCTGGAAAAATTCAGTTAAGGGCTGGAATTTCTTCTTCTCTGATGCTACCGGGCCTCAGGGGGCTTGGGATTCTGGTGGAAGGAATGTCAGGTTCAGGTTGATCTTATCCACCAGAATCATAGTTGGCAGTTGGGTCGGGTTTGCCCAAACGTTCTCATTCGGTCTTCTACCTCCTTAATGTGTATGGTCCGAATAGCATAATTGGCGACAGGTTAAAACATTTTCCTCCATAATTTCTATTTTATTAATGTATGTATTAGGAATAGGATGATGTTAAGTATACCTCTCGAGAAGATAAAAAGCGCATATTTCTAGAAATCGATAATCCCACAAGACGGTGCCGCCAATAATGTTCCTTTATCTCATAACTCTCTTTTAGATATGTTGTAAAAGTAAATATTTCACCGAGAATGGTCCGGTAATGTTAAAATGTCAAAGTTTGGGTAATTAGGCTCGAAGTAGGGTCTAAGATTAGGTCTTAGAAATATTATATTGGTAATAAGGACAAGGAGTGAGGTCATAAATATTTTGTGTATTTTATTTGTAAAAAGTCTAAAAATGTGGAACCCATGTAAAATGATAAGGTTTATCTTATCTTAAAAGATAAGCTTACATGTACGTATAAGAGTTAAGGTATGGAATATGATTCGTCAGAGAGGATTTCTTATCTATCTTAGAGATAAGAATGGATAAGCCCGGAAGTTCTATAAATGGTGAGCCACTCCTCTCATTTAATTCAAAATGAAGTAGTAAAAATAAAACTTCTCATGAAGTGTGTAAATCTTGGAAGCCAAATTTAAAGGTGTGTTAAAATATCATTAAGAAAATGTAATTGTAAAGTTTCTCCCATAGTATTGGTGGAAGGCAAGTGAAGTCAATAGACTTCAAGTACCTCATGGGTGAGATTGTAACAATTTCATGTTAATATTATAATTTACTTTGATATTTCAGATTTGTCATCATTCCGTCTTATCATAATCGATGGTATTCTTGTGTTATGTTGGTTGTTTTGTTTCCAGATTACATCCACCAAACTAAAGGCTATCATGCATTAGTAAATAATCATAGCATGAGGAGTTCCCCGGCTTACTGGCCTCCTCAGACACTTGTTTTCGTATAGATCCTTCTCCGAATCTTATATTAAGAATTATCATAGTGCCGAATTGGTGATGACAGTCCGAATAGCATAATTGGCAAAAGAGAGGTTTGGCAAAACATCTCCGTGTCTTTGCTCCCCCTCGAGGGTCAATCGCTTTTCTTGTGGTGATTTCAATGTTATCACCTCCAGAAAGATAAAAAGGCGGTATTTCTAGAAATCGGGAATCTAGGCGATTTTTGTTCCTTTATCTCTCAGGCAACTCTCTTTTAGATATCAAACCCAAGCAAGGTTGGTTCACCTGGAGCAATCACCAGAGGTGAAGGGCTTGATAAGGGATTCTTTGAAAAGGCTCGACAGAAATCTTAGCCAACCCTAAGTGGTCTCTGAATAATGTTGTCTTAGAATGCTTGATTCTCCTTACCCTGGTCTGGCTCTGATCACTTCCCGGTTTCCCTATCAGTCAATATCGACTTTGCCCCTCACAAATCCCCTTTTAAGTTTGAGCTTATGTGGCTGAGGGATGCCTCTCTGAAAACAACATTTCGCAATGGTGGCACTCCTATCAAGTTGAAGGTTCAAAAATGTTGGTGCTTGCACAAAAACTAAAACTTCTCAAAAAGGATCTAAGATCTTGGAACAAATCTTGTTTTAAGAATATCTTCCAAGAAAAGGCTAGAGTGGAAGCCGAGTTGAAAGCTCTGAATGAGTTAATTTTTGTCTCTGGCATGGGGGAGGCGGAGTTTCTTCTGGAGAAGTCTTTACTAGCCGAACTTGGTGAATTGCTTCTGCGCGAGGAGGTCTTCTAGAAACAAAAATCGTGGGAATTATGGCTCAAGGATGGGGACAAGAACACAGTTTTTTCATTCATCCGTAAAAGCAAGGCGGAGCTCGTCTTTCATCTCCGAGATAAAGAGTCATGATGGTATTGTCCTCTCTAATCAAAAACAGATTTCTGATGAAGGGGTCCGGTTCTTTACTTCCCTCCTTCAAGGTGACATCGCATCCTTTGATTCAGAGCAATCCTCTTTCCTTGACAATATCCCAACACTGGTCACTGATGCTCAAAATGTGGCCCTTCTTAAGCCCTTCACTATGAGTGAAGTGGAGAAAGTGGTTTTCTCTATGGCCAAGAACAAAGCTCCGGTCCAGATGGTTTTCAGGTTAATTTCTTTCAGAAATTTTGGAACATCGTTGGCTATGATGTTTGGGCAGCTGTGGAAGAATCTCGCAGATCCCATTCAGTGCTTAAATCACTAAACTGTACCTTTATAAGTCTCTTCCCGAAGATCCCTCAACCCTCTTCATTCGTGGACTTCAGCCGGTTTCTCTGTGCAATACCTCCTACAAAATCATCTCGAAAGCCATTGCTTCCAGACTCAAAGGGCTGCTGGAACCTATGATCTCTCCGGAGCAATCTGGTTTCTTGCTGGGGAGGTCGATTTTTGATGGTATTTTTCTCTCTCATGAACTCATTCATTCTCTCTCCTGCAATAAATCCCTGGTATGTTACTAAAACTGGATATTAGCAAGGCCTTTGACAAGATCAACTAGCATTTTCTAATCAGAATCCTTAGAAAGTTTGGTTTTTCGGTTCAGTTTTGTAATTGGGTGTTCAGTTGCATAGTGGGCCTTCTTTCTCCGTGTTAATTAATGGTAATGCTGAAGGTTTCTTTGAAGGTAATCGGGGTATAAGATAGGGTGACCCTCTCTCCTCCTTTCTCTACATTTTAGTGGTTGACTCGCTGAGTAGGGCCATCAACAATAAAGTTCGGAAGGCAAATCATAGGATTAAGAATTACGGAGGGGGTGGATCCTATTTCTCACCAGCAATTCACGGATGACACTTTCTTGTTTGGCAAAGCCAGCATTCAGGAGGCCAGAGAACTGAAGGGGTTGCTCGATGCTTATGCATTCTTAGACAAGAGGTTAGCCATGTCAAATCCTTCATCTTCTTTTTTAACATCCCCCTTCTCTGGAAGCTAGAATTCTTGGCATCTTCAGTTTCAAAAAAGGCTCCCTTCCGGTCAAATATCTTGGTGTGCCTTTGTTTGGTGGCTCGGGTCGGACCTCGATGTGGAACGATCTCCTCTCTTCGTTAATTCGAAACTCAACTCCTGGAAAGGAAAATGGCTATCACTAGCTGGAAGACTAGTCCTCATCAAATCTGTTCTCAGTGCCTCCCCCTTATACATGCTTTCCATACTGAAAATCCCCAAAAGTGTTCTATCAAAGCTTATCGGGATTATGCGAAAGTTCCTATGGCAAGGTCCCTCTATGGAAAGGAAAATCCCATTGATCAGCTGGGAAACTTTGTCCAAACCCAAAGATCTAGGCGGGGCTGGCATTCTCAACTTGGGTATTCAAAACTTGGCCCTGGGCGCCAAGCTTGTCTGAATCTCCTCACAAAACCTCTGTGTCTTTGCAACCAAGTGGTGGAAAAAAATATCTGGGGGCCCATCTTCCGGAATCAATTCTCCGCATTGCTAATCCCCCTCGTGGTTCTCATATATGGAACTTCTTAGTTGAATGCCGGAGCTCTTCTTATTCAATGCGGCCTGGAAAATCAAAAAGGTGACAGGTGTTATTCTGGGACGATCCTTGGAATGGTTTTCCCGTGCTTGGGGAAAATCCTGAGTTTGGGGAAATCAAGAGGCTCTTAGTTGAAGAATGGGGACCATATGTTTCCAACTATGGGCTGATTCCGAAAATTTTCCTGCTCTATTGGAATGGAAAAGTATTGATCACCTAAATCTCTCTTTGGAAACTAAGGATAGTTTTCGCTCGGCTCTGCAGGAACGACAGATAGTGCTTTCCGGGGGTAATGATGAAATTGTCAGATTGCGGCCTCTTAGGAAATACTCCCGCTTATGGCTATAAATTATTGCATGTTGAGCAGGAAGTTGAGGCTCTAATCTGGAAGGCATGTTGGTCCCCCTCGTGTCCCCCTAAAGCTGGCCTTTTCACTTGGATGGCTTTCAAAGGCAAAATTCTCACTCAAGAAAGGAGGAAGAGATTTGGTTTTCATGGTCCCTCAATGTGCTTTCTGTGTGAGAAGCATGAGGAAGATCGTGATCATCTTTTGCTTCATTGCCCATTCACAGCTGAATGTTGGAGTTGGTTGTGTGTCAGGCTCAATCTCCCGTGGGTCCAGCCCTCTACACTCCCAAAAACCATTTTGGCTTGGCCTATAAACCTCCACTCTGGCGCTCTCTCCTCGATTTGGCTATGTGGTATCGTGCTACTTCTCTGGCACATCTGGTGGGAGCGTAACAAAAGAATCTTTAGGGAGGAGCAGAACTCGGTGGATAGGGTCATTCTCAGGTTGGAATGGGCTATCTCTGAGGCGGTTTCTACTAATTGGTCCCACTTTCATCACTTCTCCAACATTGACAGGGAAATCGAGCAGCGCTGGCCTAGAATCGTCAAGCCCGGAGCAGGTGCTCAGCGCCCTTCGATCTCCTCAGCCTCGCTCCGTCGGTTAGCCCATTGGCTCCCCCCCACCCCGAGTTCCTCAAACTAAATTTTGATGGAGCGCCAGAGGTAACCCGGCATCTCCGGCGCTGGATGCATTATAAGAAATGAAAAGGGATTATTGGTCGGTGCCGCCTCCTACAAGCTCAGGGATGGCACTTGTAATTCGGCTGAACTACAAGCTCTGAGCAAAGGTCTAGATCTAGCGGCCTCCTTAAAGATAGAAAATCTAGAAATCAAAGGGGATTCGCTAGTAATTGTGAATGCCATAATTAAAAAGAAAGCCCTGTCTTGGAAACTAGACCTAAGAGTTAAAAAGGTCCTTTGCAACTCAGAATTTCAAAGGTTCACAGGAACATTAAGCACGTGTTTCGGGAAAGTAATAATCACATGACAAGTCGGTGAATGCAAAGAATCGAGCAAGCACAACAGAGATAGTGGCATTCAATTCCAAAGCGTGGGAAGGATTGGGGATATTGATCTCACGCGAGGCGGATTTCAAAGCACACATCGTCTAATGATACACTTGCATGGGATGTGAAGGGTCTATTTAATGCTTTGACAAGGGCTAGTCCTTATATTTTTTCTCCTCCTTTTGCTAGCTATGGCTGTCCCTCGTCTCGCCGTGAATTGCCTTGAGCTGTGATCTGCGTGAAATGGCGTTTCGTTCAAGATAACAAACAACCGGCTGAAAAGAATTTTTCGTCTCTCCTGCGTCAAAGAGTTGGATGCCATTAAAGGAATCCTGGGCGAAGACTATCTATTTGTTGTTGGTTGGCCACGCGTCAACAGTGGCATTGCCTTTGTATTCGTTGAGAACCTGCTTGATAATCCGTCCCTCTAAAGCGGATGCCGTGAGTCTGGCTCTGCAGGCTTCGACCAAAGATACCATGGTAACCTGGCCTCCGAAGTGGCGAATTGTTGTCTGGCGTTCTGGGTTGTGCATGAGTCTTTGCTGAGCGCGTCGGGGTGTGGGCAGTGGGTGTCTTCTCCAGTGCCTTCACTGAGCAGCTGGTGGTGTATGCCCGGGACCGGGCTGCCAACCGTGCCCGCCTGGTGCTTCCTAATCTGAAGACCCTCTGCGCTCCGTTGGACCCTATCCCGCCTGGATGGACCGAGCGCTGTCTGCGGCAAGGGCCTATGACTTTCTCTGGCTGAACTGGTGAATTCTGAAGTGAAAGTTGAAATGGAAGATGATACCAGCCTTGGTCGGGTGTCTCAGGCTGCTAGTGTTGCTGTCACCTTGGGGTCTGGAGAGTAATCCCTCTCTTGCCTAGTACTATAGTTATAGTATATCTCGGATAATGCTGGCCTATGTTCGTGTATATCCAACTGCTTTTTTGCTCTTATGATTTTGCTGTTTTGCTTTGAAATCTTGAGGTCGGGCCTCTGTTTATGTAAATAGGGAACGGGTCCCTTCAACCCGCTTTATCTATCAAAAAAAAAAATTACAAATTCAAATTACAGAAACTACCTTGAACAAAAAAATTCTACACCTATTGGTCTAGTGCTTTGGGAAAAACCAACAGGCCAAGTATTCAGCATAGAAAAGTACAAACAAGTGGTCAACCAATAGAAAGGTAAAGTTAGAAACTGATGTTGGATCTTTTCCTTTTAAGAAAAAGGGAAAAATTTAATTCCAGAAAAATGATAAAAGAAGATACTTCTAAGCCTAGTAACATGACTCTACTCTTAATCCTGAGTCCAAGTCAAGTTTTCAAATTTTCCGATTCTGGCCCAAAACAAATAGTTGGAATGACTCTTTTTTCCAAATCTGACCTGGGAATTCTCTAGTGCCCTATTTAAGAGCAGCAATAACAAGCAAAATCATTTTCACTTTACAGGTGCCATGAGCAGATTTGACAAGCAAGGGACTTGAGGACCAGAATCCATTGACAGTTCAAATGTCAAACTTTCATTAACCCTGTCAAAAAAAAGAAAGATGATTACCTCAAAAGCAGTTTCAAACTGTTCACAAGGAACTGCTTCACATTTGGGATAAGCTTTAGCAGCAGCATCCTCACTAAACGCTCCAGGAACACCCTGCAATTCTCAATCAGAATATTAGGTCAGAGGCCAAACAAGATTTTCTTACAACTGCATTTGAGACAATATTACTAATCAACCTTTGATATTAACCAGCAAATCTATACCTGGTAGGCAACACGTAATTGTGATCTCTGATTCACTGGAACTGATAAATCCAATATTGACAAAGGCCCTAAACACATTCACAGCAGATATACAAATTGCAAGTAAACTTCAATCATCCAAAATGAAAGCTCTTAGATATTAGACAATAAGACACTCTAAGAATTCAGACCATAGCTCACAGACAAATTTAACAATCATGCATAGGAGGTATCCTATCAAACTTTGATGCAAGACTCATTCCAAAGTATACTCAGTTAAATTAATTAAATCAATATAAACTTCTACGAAGAACCACAAATGGTCAATAGGAACGGAAAAAGATTGAAATGAATGTGAAGCATAGGAAATGTCTAATAAATCTCCATTATGCCTAATAAGTGAAAGAAAGAGCAGCTTAGGTCAAGTAGAATGAGAAAACGCATGAAGGAAGCATGGCTAAAACCTTAAGATTTTATGTCTTTCAAAAATCTATTGGTTTATTTGTCAACCATGCACTTTCCTGACATACAAGGCCAAGAAAAGCTCGTGATAAGCTGTGTCAACCATGTACTGCCTGGTCCATGTACCTTGGGAGTGCACAAGCGGCAACTGAAGCCTATATTGAGGAACTTGGTCGTAAGTGTTAAATTCAGTATGGCATGGAACTCCATACGAAGTGTTACCTCCCTCCCTCTCTTGACGTGTGTCCTAGGTCAATCAGCATTGCATTACACCTCTTAAAGTCTTATAGCAAAATGTAATGTGAAGGCCCTATTATGCAGAACAGCTCCCATAAACATACTTAATGCACAAATCTGAATCTTGAATGGCTGGGTAAAATACAAAATAGTGAGTGCTGAGCCTGAATAGATGTGCTTCTTAATTTCTTCAAAAGAATGTTCCTTATCCATGACAAAGTTTTTGCAGAACCCCTAAGAATTTTGTTGGAAGGCCATGCAAGTTGAGAAAAGCAGCCTCAAGGTAGACATCAATCCTTAATGACTTAAATCTTTTCTTGATGTACATGAACGCCGTTATCATCAACACTCAGCCAAGATATTGAACCTACCTTGTCATATTCAGGGCTGTTTTAGCATCCAGAACAGCAAGTACAGCTAGGACGTCTCCCTTTGAGAACAAAATACAGTGTTGGCACCATAGTTACCAGGTTCGAAATCCGATTAAATTCGGAAGGGCAAAAAAATCCGAAAATTCCGAGTTCTCGAAAAATCCGAAAAATACGGAAAAATCCGGTTCGAATATATATACTTGTATTATTATAAATTTATTATTTATATTATTGTATACTTATATCATTATATATAGACAAATCATACAAAAAGCATCCATCTACTATAATCATCATCATCATAATGATTCTTTCAAAAGATTGCAAGAAATTGCTTGGTCCAAAAAGGTACAAAAAAGGATTTTATGAAAATAAGAAAAATATTGCCATCAATGCGTAGAGCTCGAGAAAATATATACTTTTAGAGAAGACGACACCTAAAACGGAGCCACATAATGAAAGTTATGGCACATGCAAGTTTTTGCTGCTACATCTTCCCGGACCCTTTCCAAAAATGGCAATTTTTTTCCATCCTTGCGATTTTTTCACCAAAAAAAAAAATTGCCAAAAAAGGAAAAAAATTTCCCGCAAAAAAAGACCAAACCGGACCGGATTTATTCGGTTGCTTCAAAAATACTGATTCGAACCGGATTTCATCCAAATCCGGCCGAACTCCAATAACTATGGTTAGCACCACGCCCGGGGCAGATTTCACCAAAGCAGTTTGCACGCTTTTATCTTATGTTCATCTTTCCATTTGGTTCAACAGTTGTAACAAAATAATTGTATTCAGACATTTTGGTATTTTCATTAAAGTTGATTTGAAATAATATTGGGCTTCGCTGTTTTTTTAATAAAAATCAGTTTATTGTTGTTCAAAGGGAACAAAATACGAGTGTTAGGCGCCATGTCCGGGGACAGATTTCAGTCAAAGCAGTTTGCACGCTTTTATCTTATGTTCATCTTTCCATTTGATTCAACAATTGTAACAAATTAATTGTATTCGACATTCTGGTTTTTTCATTAAAGTTGATTTGAAATAATATTAGGGTTCACTGTTTTTTTGAATAAAAAATCAGTTTATTGTTGTTGTCATAAAAGTTCAATTTTTATATTGCTGCCCTAGGGTTTGATAAAATATCCAAATTTGTTAGAAATTATTTATCAAGGATATTGCGGTGGTGTCGGGGCAAATTTCCTCCCAACTTGTAGAAGAGGGAAAAAAATTGTAGTTTTGAACTTTATGCAAGGCGTGTGACAGAGAAGTCGGAACCAACAAAGGGAAAAAAATAAAGCTACAGAACAGCTAGAAGTCATGGGTAACAGAGACCCATAAGATGTACGTTTCAACAAGCTTGTGTAGGGACAAGAACGTTTAGCAGATATGAGGGTTCAGTTAGTCCACACCATGCAAAACATGAACATGCAAAGAGCTCCAAATGGTGAGGGAAGTTCTTCGAGGTGAACAATAACCAGCACACTCAGAGGAACAGCCGCTAGTTCTATTGCTAGGCCCTTCCAGCCTAATTTCCTTCGTAGGGAAGAAGCGCCCAGAGGTTAAAATTCAGCCATCTATAAAGGATGATATTGTTGCCAGCTACGAGGAGTAAAGGGTACTTCTAGATGAAATTAAAAAGGCTATATCACTCACCAATTTTATAAATTTGAAAAAAAGGAGTGGACCAAGAGCTGATCCTACACCACAAACTAATTAGAGAGACCTGTAGCAGTAATAGAGAAGTTGTCACTCCCTACTTTTGATGGCTCTAATAAGAGTACAACTCGTGCATGGATACAAAATTTGGATACCTTCTTATCCCTCATGCCCATGTTGGAAGAGGAAGCCAACAAATTTGCAACCCTTCATCTAGAAGATATAGCAAATGAGTGGTGGTACCATGGGCTAATCACAAAAGGACACAATCACATCCACTTATATGGTGAGTTCAGTGATAGGTTGATTGAAAGATCCCCAATAATTTCTTTTTCCCAAATCAGAATTTTTATGAATTGCAAATGACAAACTAGGGTTTTGAAACCCTTGGAGATCGATCTAGGGAACTGGATTTTATTCCAGCCAAAGCGACTAGGGTTTTTGATAAAACTCAATGCAAATGTTTCCAAAAAATTATACTTTCTATTCCACTTGATTTCTAATATTTTTAAAAGCCAAAATTCATTAAAAATCAGATTTATATGCAGATGAATAATTCAGAAAAACAGATCTGAAATCTGATTTCAAACTGGCTGGAAACCCTTCAAATATTGCTCAGAAAAATATAAATTTGCAGCCTTCTGATTTATAAAAATATAGGAATGCTTGACAATAATTTTCAAAGGAAAATACCTCTGGAATATGCCCCAAACAACTCCTAAACTGGGTCGATCCACTGCTGCAATTTGATCACCAAAATAACACCAAACACTGCTGGAAACTTGACTGAAAAATCTGAATTAGCTCGCTGGAAATTTCTGAGTGAAATCCCCTCTCAATCCCTTGGGGTTTTCGTCCGCAAGAGATAAATCCACAAGGGTTTTCGTCCTTGGAATTTCTTACAAAAGCTGGAAGCTCTTTGCAATGAAAATTTGATAATAAAATTTTGGATATCCCTCAAGCAAGTCGACTTGCTCATATAAAAGAAAAACAGCCCAAAAGCACCTCCAAAATCAGCCAATGATATTATTTTATCCTCCCTAGGCTGGTCGCATTTTTCCTTATGGGCCAATTGTCACACTTCCCTTTTTTTATCCCCAAAGCAAGTCGCATTTTTCCCCTTAATACAATTAAAATTAATTGTATTTTAACATTGACATTTTATTTTAATAATAAGCTTTATTATTTATTATATGTGCAACTTATAATATTATTTTTTTAAATATTTGCACAATATAATAAAATAATAAAACTTAGTCACCCTTGACACTTCCTTTGGCCGTCGGGTAGACAAAAAGGGCCAAAGGTCTTCGTCCTAGCTCATTCGGAAAGAGGGGACATTACATTGATAAAGAGATTTGTGAGTTGATCCAAAAATTTATTTCCAAGAATTAGCTCAACTCAAACTACATTTAGTAAGTGACTATGTAGCTGAATTTCAGAAGCTTTCTGTGATGGTACCTGATGTGACAAAGAGGAGATTGGTTGTTTTGTTCATGGAAGGTTTAACTGAATCTCTTAGGGGTTTAGTGAAAGCTTTCAGCCCTACCTCTCTACAAGGAACCATAAAAAGGCTTTGGATTTGGAGACTTCGGCCCCAAAAGGGAGATATCAGTCTATAGGACAACCTACAACACAGTGAAACCAGCACCTTATGGGCAACAGAAAAAAACATTTCAACATGGTGGTTTTCAACAAAAGGTGTTGCCTAAAACCAACAAGGAAATAGAAACAAGAAATGAACTCGGAAGTAAGAAATTGTGTTTCACTTGCAGAGATCCTTGGGGACCGGGTCATAGATGTCTTCCCAAAGGACAAGTGCACTATATAGAGGTGATATCAAATGATGAAGGGGAAGAAGAGGAACCGAAAGTGGACAAAGAAGAGGAAGAGCATGTAATGTCGCCTTTTTCAAACTAGCACCAATTAAAGACTTCTTGCCATTCTTCTTCTCATGGCCAAGAAGGAATTGCACAAGGGAAGTTCTTGGGTTTCGTTTTTGTTTTCTTTTATTGTTATTAATGTTTTTCTTTGGTGTTTTACTCCCTAAGGCAAGTCGGTTGGGATTATAATGCTCCCAACATGAAATTAAAAGATAAAGTAAAGCTCATTAAGAGGTCGGCAAGGTTGGGAAGTTTCCAACATGGAAATAGAAGATAAAGCAAGCTTAAGAGGTCGGTCTACACCTTATGACTCTTGGCGCCAACCAAAGGGTATAAGAGGAGTCTTAGGGGCTCATTTGCACATCACTTTTGGCATATATACTTTATCTACTTGGACTCTAGGGTTGATTGCTCTATTTCCAACTCCACTAAGGGCGAAAATCCATAGTGTGGCATCCAAGGAGGACGACAACCTTCCTTGTGGCATTTGGAGAACGAAAACTCTCCAAATTGGGTGGTGTGAAGGAAATTATTGAAGATCCTCTTGCTGGTTTATATCTAGGGCATCAAGAAGAAGACCTACAAAGAGCTTTTGCATGATTTGGAGTCCCTCTCCTAGGGAGCGACTAGGGTTGGAGTCATTTTAAGTGCCTTCTAGGGCACGGCACTCATTTATTATTTGATATTCAGACTTGACATAATTTATAAGGCTGAAATCATTCATATTTGGTCATTGTTGGGGTTTGGAAACCTCCATTTTGATTATTTCTCTTAGTTGTACTTCTGTTGTTGATAAATTAATTGTCAGTTGTATTTGAGATTGATTTTCATGGTGAAAATTGTTCTAAAGTATTCCTAAAAGGTTTATAAATATTGTGGATGAGTTTTAGGGTGATATTTGGGTGAAATCTTGTTGTTTACAAGTTGTTGTTCCTAAAATCAGACTGTTGTACCGTACTGATTTAATTTTCAATTTGTTGGTCCAAAATCATATTTAAATCAGATTGGGGTTTGTGTTATTTCCTTGTTTTTCAGTTTCAGCCCTAGAAAGGGACATTACAAGTCGATGGCTGAAAATAAAGGAGAAGAAAAGACTCCAAATGGTACTCTTGCTACACTTTCAGGTGCTCCTAGGTATCATCCTTTCAAAGTTCGTGGAGTACTTCATGGGCATAAGGTAACTATTTTGATTGATAGTGGGGCAACTCACAACTTTATTGATGAGGGTTTGGTAGCCCAAAGAGGATTGAAAACAGAGGATTTTCAGGGTTTTAATGTTATTGTAGTTGATGGCTTTACTATTCCATGCACCAAGAGGGTGAAGGGATTGGAGATTACTCTTGGTAAGCACAAGGTTTGTGATGATTTCTATGTGGTAGGCATAGGAGAAACCAATGTGGTTTTGGGAGTGCAATGGTTGCATTCAATTGGAGAATTCACACAGAATTACCAAACTATGGAGCTAAAATTCAAAACCAATGGAGAAGAGGTTGTACTTCATGGTATGGCCAATGGAGCACCTAAGGCTATCACAACAAAGCGAGATGGAGAGAGCTTTTTGTAAGGGACAA
This sequence comes from Taxus wallichiana var. yunnanensis, assembly GCA_018340775.1. Taxonomy (NCBI): domain Eukaryota; kingdom Viridiplantae; phylum Streptophyta; class Pinopsida; order Cupressales; family Taxaceae; genus Taxus; species Taxus wallichiana. The sequence goes on along the minus strand of CM031239.1, from coordinate 767,366,988 downwards.
GTAGCTTGGGCAGCCCATTGTTTGGTGAGTATTTCCACTTCTAATACTAATGATAGATCTTATCATGTGGATATACAATCTATTTTGGACAGGCATGGTATAGTATTCAATGATTTACCATCAGGACTGCCATCGGATAGAGGATTCCAACACATCATAGAGCTGAAAACAGGTTCTAAACCTGTCATGATTACTCCTTACTACCATCCTAGAGTTTACAAAGAGGAGATTGAGAAGACAATCAAAGAGATTTTGAAGATGAGGCATATCTGGCATAGTTCTAGCCCTTTTACTTCTTCCATTGTTTTGGTGAAGAAGGATGGGACAATGAGGATGTGCATCGATTACCGTGTTTTGAATAAGAAGACTATAAAAAACAAGTACCTAATACCCATGCTCGATGAATTGATAGATGAATTGCATGGAGAGGTGTATTTATCCAAAATTTATTTGAGATCCGGCTAGCACCAAATCAAGGTAAGAGATGAAAATGTGCACAAAACCGCTTTTTGTTGTCATTTTGGGCATTTTGAATTCCTAGCAATGCCTTTTGGTTTAACCAATGCTCCAGCTACTTTCCAGTCACGCGTGAACCATGTTTTTAGTGAGCACTTAAGGAAATTAGTTCTAGTATTCTTTGATGACATTTTGGTATACAGAAGACCTGGGAAGAGCAACCTAAAACACTTGGATACAAGGCGAAATTCTGGAACAACAAGCTCTTTTTGCAAAGGAATCCATGTGTGACTTTGGAATGACTGAAATTTTTACTTGGGACATGTCATTAGTGCCCAAGAAGTATAGGTTGATCAAGAGAAGATCCAAGCAATATTAGATTGGCCTCCACCCACCACTTTGACACAATTGAGGGGATTTTTTTGTCTTTGCAATTACAAGTGGTGTGTGAGATGGTTTTCATAACTTGTTGTCCCATTGACTGATTTGACAAAGAAAGGAGCTTTCAGTTGGTTCGAAACAGCCCTAACAGCCTTCGATAAACTCAAATAGGTAATGAGTTTTTGCCTAGTATTGGTTGTTCCTGATTTTTCTATTCCTTTTGTGTAAGAATGTGATGTATCAGGGGAAGGAGTAGGGGTTGTTTTGATGCAAAAGGGACATCCCATAGCCTTTGAGAGCCAAAACTTAGTGAAGTAGAGCGTGGATTTTCTATTTATGAGAAAAAATGTTGACCATCATGCATGCATTGGCAAAATTCCGGTAATATTTGGTTTGTGGCAAGTTTGTGGTCAAGATTGATCACAATAGTTTGAAGTTCTTTCTTGGCCAAAAGGACTTGAATGAGAGGCAAAAAAAGTGGCTGAGTAAGCTCCAAGTTTATTAAAGTGTTTTAGAGGGAAGAATAATGTTGTAGCAAATGTTTTATCTAGAAAATATTTTCTATGCTCTATACCTCAAATCTTTATTGATTGGAAAGTTTTAATAATAGTAGAGTATGTAATGAATGGTTACACTAATGAGATCCTTGAGAGAAAAATACAGTGAATACGTACAGGTGGTTGATGACCTTATCCTCTACAAGAATAGAATCTATTCGGTACCGAATCCAAGGTAAAATGAAAAATCTTAAGGGTTGCCCAAGATACACCTTTGGCCGGTCACCCAGGGTATTTCAAGGCCTACAAGTAGATCAAGGACATATTCTTTTGGAAGGGACTCAACGAAGAGGTCCTCCAATACATTAGAGTGTATGGTGTGCCAACAATATAGGGCAAAGCATGTTTTTCCAATATGTTTGTTGCAGCCCTTAACTATTCCGAACCAAAAATGGGAAAGTATACCAATGGATTTCATCACAAGTCTTCCCAATGTTCAGGGTAAAAATTGTATTTATGCAGTGGTTGATCGACTCACCAAATATGCTCACTTCTTTGCTCTTCCTTTTGAGTTTAAGGCTCCACAAATTGCTGATTTATTTTTCAAAGAGGTTTTTAGGCTACATGGATTGCCTAAAAATATTGTGAGTGACAAGGATAGCAGGTTCCTTAGTTTGTTTTAAAGGAGCTCTTCCACTTGACAGAGACGGAGTTAACTCCAAGTACCAACTATCATCCACAGACAAATGGGCAAACAGAGACTGTGAATAAGTGGATTGAGGGATATTTGAGGAATTATGTGGCAGGGCAGCAATCAGCTTGGGTCAAATGGCTTTACATGGAAGAGCATTGCTACAATACCACTCATCACATGTCCATTGGTATGACACCTTTCAAAACTTTGTATGGTTATGATGCTCTTTACTTTGTGGATTTGGTATTTACAATTAGTAGAGTGTTGGGGTAAGAGACTTGGTTGCACTGAAACCAAGATATATTGGGATACTCAAAGAAAATATCCAAATGCACAAAACCAGTAGAAATCTTATGTGGACCAAACACTGGATTGAGAGGAATTTTGAGGTTGGTGACATGGTTTTCTTGAGGTTGCAGCCCTATAGATAGTCTTCTTTGAAGAAGAGTGGAGCTGAAAAGCTCAAACCTCGTTTTTATGGACCATACAAGATTAAGCAGAGGATAGGAGAGGTTGCCTATGAGTTGGATTTGCCAGAGCAAAGTAAGATACATAATGTTTTCCATGTCTCATGCCTGAAAAAGGCTTTGGGACAGCATATTGTTCCTTCTATTGAGTTGCCTCCTTTGGATGATGAAGGCAAACTTGTTTTGGTTCCTGAAGTAATTTTGGATTTCAGAGAAAAGAAGTTAAGGAACAAGATTATCACAGAGTATCTAGTACATTGGAAGGATTTACCTACAGAGGATGCTACTTGGGAGGGTGTTGAAATTCTTAAGCATCCCAACTTGCAATTGTTTGAGGTTGAGCAATTTCCGGGAAGGGCAGATGTTATGTCCCCTTTCAAAATTAATTGATTTTGAATACCCAGCCTATTCTTATTATTTTCGTAGGCTAAGGGGAAATTAAAGAGGGAAATAAATTAATTTAAGTGGTCCAAGGGTACTTTTATATTTTAATTGGAAAAAGGACACTTAAATTATATTTTTAATAAGTGGGGGCAAAAGCAAAAATAGAATAAAATAATAATAGAATGATGAACTTCTATTATGGGGCGCCAAAGATAGAATAATAATTAAATAAAGAATTCTATTTTGGGGCACCAAAGATAGAATGGGTTGCATGAGCATCAAGCTTCTATTTTTGGATGGGGCACCAACATTGGAGAGGGGATAAAGTAATTTAATATTGTTTATTGAGCATGCATGTAACTCCAAAAGGGGGCACCAACTTTGGAAGAAGGCCTTAGAAGTTATAAAAGCAGTTTTTGGGGATTATTGTGATACATCTTGGAAATTTATCAACTATTTCATAATCTGCAAGTAGCTTTTGCTTCAAAGATCGTAATAGTGTTAGATTTAGAAGCATAAAGAAATACAACAAGAAGATAGAGATGCACAAAACTGCACTGATTCGAATGACTCAGGCAGGGTGTATATATTATTAGGAGAAGTAGTTACATGATCTTTAGTTACAACTGTTTTACAACCTCCTAACTGTTTAGAACCGTACAGGTTCATTATATATATTCAACACCCCCCCTTAATGACAAACCTCGAAACAACACCAAGTTTATCTCTAAACTTGACAAACAACAAAGGACCAAGAGGTTTAGTCATTACATCAGCAGGCTGATTTGCAGATAGACAAAAATGCAAAGATATTTCATCAGAATCAACCAACTGGCGAATATAATGATGATGAATCTCAATATGTTTAGTGCGGGCATGATAGATAGGATTCTTTACCATTTTTAGAACACCTTAATTATCACAAAAGAGTGAAAGAGGTGTTGCAAAGCCTGAGGAAACTGAAAATCAATCAAAATCCGATGAAGCCATATTGCTTCGCAACTGACACTAACAACAACCTTGTATTCTGCTTCCGTAGAAGAGATGGCAACAATAGGCTAAAGTTTACTTTGCCAAGAAACAACTCCTGAACCAAAAGAGAAGATATATCCTATGGTAGATCGTCGAGTATCTACAGATCCTCCCCAATCAAAGTCAATATAGCCAATCAACCTGAAATTTGCAACTCTCTGATATAGAATGCCAAAGTCAAGAGTTCCTTTGACATATCGTAGAACTCGTTTTGCTACTCCCTAGTGAATGAGTTTCAGTTTAGATAAAAACCGAGAGAGATAACTGACAGCAAAACATAGATCTGGTCGTGTAGTTGTTAGATAGATCAAACTACCCACCAATTGTCTGTATAATGATTCATCGACCGGTGGTGAATCATCATGAGCTGAGAGTTTCAACCCTACCTCCATAGGTGTAGAAGAAGAATTACAATCATACATTTGAAATTTTTGTAGCAGGTTAGTGGCATACTTAACTTGAGATATGAAAATCAAGTGATCAAGTTGCTAAATTCTACACCAAGACAATAGTGAAGGAGGCCTAAATCAATCATGTCAAAAGCAGCACATAAATCTGATTTTACCTTATGAATCAGCAGCATCTCCATTGCCGGTGATGGCAAGGTCATCAACATACACAATAAGAATCACAATGTCATCATCATTGCTTTTGACATAGAGATTCAGATCAGAATGACTCCGTGTGAAGCCTGAATCTCTGAGATGTTTATCTATTTTTATATACCAGGCTCGAGGAGCCTGCTTAAGTCCATACAAGGACTTAATCAATCTACATACCAGATGCTCACTACCACGAGCCCGAAAACCCTCAAGCTGTGTCATATACACCTCTTCCTCCAAATCCCCATTCAGGAAAGCACTTTTGACATCCATCTGATATACTTTCCAACCAAACTGAGCTGCAAAAGAAAGAAGTCGAAAAGTGACCATCTTTACAGTAGGAGCAAATGTTTCTTCATAATCTATCCCCTCCTGTTGCGAAAATCCTTTCGCAACGAGTCAAGCCTTGTACTTATCCAAAGTACCATCTGCTTTGCACTTGATTTTATACACCCATTTACAACCAATGGTGTGTTCCCTTGGAGGTAATGGCACCAACTTCCAGGTATTATTTTTAATCAAGGCATCATACTCTAGTTGCATGGCAGTTTCCCATTCCGGTATGCCTTGTGCTTCAGAGTATTTCTGTGGCTCATGAATATGAAGAAGATCAGAAGTAAGAGCAAATTGAGCGTGCTTAGAATAATCAATTTGCTTACCAGTTTGTTGAGACTTTCCATCTAAGAGAGGAGACAATTCTTCCTTCCTCAAATCCTGAATAGTGGAGTAAAACCACTTAGGCCTCCGCTGAACTGAAGATGTGGTGGCTGGTTGTGGTGCTTCTGGAAGAGAAACCAACGGAAGTTCCGGAGGAGAAACCAACGCAAGTTGATTTCCTGAGACTCAACAATCTCAGTGGGAGATTGGACAGATTGTCCTGGAGTCTGTGGAGGAGTATGAGAAGAACCGGATTCATGATCGGGCAAGGAAAGAGTACCAAACTCTATTATGACCCCTTGTTGATCGCTGCCCTCGACCGGTCCCTTGCTGATTACAACCAAAGAAAGACTTTGTTTCTTTTACATCAACATCTCGACTAATAATGATCTTATTAGTGGAAGTATCAATCAACCTATAGGCTTTAGATTGATCACTATAACCAACAAAAAAATATCTAGAACATTTGGAATCTAACTTACTCCTCTTATTTTCAGGAACCAAAGTATAAGCAATGAACCAAAAACACGAAATGCTAATACCTTTGGTTTGATGGTGGACCAAGCCTCTTCCGGTGTGATGTCCTGTAAAGCTTTGCAAGGACTCCGATTGAGAATATATACAATTGTGTTAACAGCTTCTCCCCAATACTTATATGGCACTCCTCGACTGTGCATCATGCATCTTGCCATCTCCATGATGGTTTTGTTCCTCCGTTCTACCACCCCATTCTGTTGTGGGGTATAAGGGGCTGTCAACTGGCGTTGAATCCCTTCTTTACTACAGAAATCTGCAAATTGTTTAGAGGTAAACTCACCCCCATTATCGGATCTCAAAGTCTTGATCCGCCGGTTGGTTTGATTCTCCACCAAGGCCTTGAACTTGACAAAAGAAGCAAAGCAATCAGACTTCTTAAAAAAATAGACCTACATCTTCCGAGAATAATCATCCACCAGCAAGAGAAAATAACATGCACCAAGGACTGTGGGAGTCTTCCACGATGGCTCACATAGATCTACATGTACAAGATCCAAGAGCCCCTTTGCACGCCAAGCACCTTCAGAGGGAAAAGGCTTCCGCTTTTGTTTTCCTGCAAAACAACCAGCACACATGTCTTGTTTCTCCTGAATAGGAGGCAAACCAACAAACATGTTGGCTCTATGAAGGTGGGCTAAATACTGAAGGTTGAGATGGCCATATCTTTTATGCCATAAAACACTGGTATTGCCTTCCACAACTAAGGCATGCAAGTTGACCATGGCAGGATCAACAAGTCTATATAGACCACCATGCCCAATTCCCGTGGTAACCTTATTTTGCTTGATGTCGGACAATACATTGGTTACTATATTATCAGCTGTTGACTTAACAAGTTCTTATTCATGTTAGGAACATATCTAACATTTTTTACAAGCAATTGGTATTATTATTTAGCATAATACGAACATCCCCAATACCCTCTACAGCATGTGATCTTCCATCTCCTAAAGTAATCGAATCAAGAACAAAATTGGTCAATTGGCTAGATTTTCTCGCATAGCATCAAACCTAGGCACTCATGAGATAAATCTCCCTCATTTAACCGGTGAGGCTCCCGTGTCAGATTTGTCAATAAAAATGTGTTTCTATCTATCAGGGGTTTTACTTTAACAACTTAGTTCATGAACCATAACTAAGAAGTTCTGCAGCAAGTAAGCAGCTGTTTAAGAAAGGAAAATTACAGAAGAAGGAAGTAAAGGAATTACAGAGAAGAAATGAGGAAGATGTGCATCCCAATTAGTAGATTGCAGAGCTAATTGCATGCACATAGAAGAAACTCAAATAGATTTGAACACACAGAATTATAAAGCAAAGGCAGCTCTAGATCTAGATCTAAAATAACACAAAGTCTATTAAGAGATCTAAGATTTAGAAGCAAGAAACAAAATACACCGTGACACAAAGTTCTCCTGAAACCTGCTTCTTTGTATTCCTCTCGCAACAAGTGGCTCTCGTGGGTTCAAAGACAAAGTCTAGAACACAAGATTGCTTCTTACAAATTCTGGATCGATGATTAACCCGAAGGTTCTTCTCCTACTTATAGAATGTAGGAGGGAAAGTACAAATAGAAGACTCAAACTGAACTAAAGTATGAACAACAAGTAAAGATGACATTTGGCAATCATCCTCAACTAACTTCTTCTTAAGTGACACATGTATCACTTAACTAATAGAAAGGTTCCTCATGACTTCGAGTAATGGTTGCAAAACCAATAACTTAGAAGTTTACAATTCCATCCGGGAACATAGAAAATAGAAGAAGAAAGAAATAGAAGAAGTCATGCCAGCTGTAACATCTACATCTTCTTCTTGTTCTGATATCTGATATACTTGTCGAACATATAGTTCAGCATCTTTCCATCTGTTTTAGCTACTGCTTCCTTTTCTGTCCTGAATTGCAGCAATCCTTCATTCAACACTTTGCTGCATGCTTCCACTTCTTCCAAACTTGGCCCAAATCTCGCAATGTCTCGCTCATAGTTGTCACCACCACTACCGATAGAGTTCATCGTGAAAGGCTTGGTGGCTTTATCAATCCTCTTTTGCACCATCGTAAGAGAACCCTCCGTGAGAATCATGCACCTCGCGTTAGAAACAATCCGCACGTATGAAGTAATACCTCCATCCACTCTTTCCGTCAAAGAAAGAAATAACACTATCCGCAAATCGATGTTCTCGCTCTCAAGTGCCTCGCATCCTCTTCAAGAAAACTCGCAGATCTCCAAACGGAAAGATACCGCAAATTCTAGCCGCTTCCCCTTCTCGACCGATCCATCCGGCACAATTTGCTCGCAACCAATACATCTCCTAGCCTTGTTGATCTCGCCAAAACACTCAAAGTTACTCTCGCAAATCGTATTTATTCCTTTTATGCTTTCTATCGCTTGCTTTAGTTGATTTTCTCGTGCATCGCTCATAACCTTTAAAGCGGGCCGGCACTTCTCCAAGTCAGCACGTGTTTGACGAATAATCAGATCCTTCCATTCATCAATAGCCTTTACTTGATTGCTTGCATCTTCCATTTCCTGCATAAGATGATCACTCACCTGCGCTGAAATGGGCTGAACGGAAGATTTAGCAACCTTGGCTATGATCTCACATAATTGAGATATTTGCTTCTGTAGCTCTTCTTTCTCCGCCTTTTCATTGCTCAAGCTGGGCCTAAGAACAAAGCATCCAAAGAATGTCTCGCGTGTCCTCGCTTCAATCCTTCAAAGGGTAGCTTCGACCGAGTGGTATTTTGGTCACTGTCACATCTTCTGCCGTGAGTTCCTCTTCTACCTTTCCTTCCGCCGGGATCGATATCTCAGCAAACTTCTCTCCCGAATCCTCGATGATCAACCTAGAAGTTGCTTTAGCAACTTTAGGCCTTCTGTCTCTTCTGCTCAGATCCTGAAGTAGCTGCAAGTCATGTTCCTCTAAGTTCATCTCTATTCTTGCTTCCGGAACCAACCGCAAAGCTAACCATTCCGAGAAATTACTTCTGAGAATGAGAAGTCAGCTGAGTGCGCGCTACTATTTCCCGCCTCGCATCCTCTCCATCGTAAAGTGCCACAAGATTGCATGGCTGCCATCCTCTCAAACATCCAAGGACAAAGCTCTTTCAACTCCGTCATTCTGCAGCCTTCAACATCTCCTCTCGAACGGGTGCCGAACGGTGGTCATGCGAGAGAAGATGAACGTTGCTGGTTTCAATGAAGGCATGGAAACATCCTGCTGCTGTGGTGCAATAGTTGGTGATCCACTAGGTACTGGAGAAGTCGGAGTCAAAGCTATGGTCGTAGAAGTGGTCTCCTCTTTCTCTTGAGATTTTCTGCGTACTTTCAACTTCTCGGACCTTCTGCTGCTCTCTCCTTCATGCTTTCGCTTGAGGGAATCTCCTGCGCCGAAGTTGCCCGTGATTTGATTCATCAATACTTCATCAAGGCAGTATCCCTTCGTTAGCAACCAGCTCGAAGTACTCACCAACACAGCTCCGGATCTTTCTTCTATCAGGCCGCAGCTCGCCATTGCTATCCTGTAGTAGAGCTTTATCTCCTCCCATTTGATGGTAAGTGTCCAGTACCACGTTCCCATCATCTTTAAGATCCGCAGGTATCCGCGCTAGTCCAAAGTCAAATACTTGCTTTGCCGACAGCCTGCTGAAATCTTTCTTTCTGACCTCGTACTCACTTCTGCACTTCATCCAGAAATCTTCTAACGAAGGCACATGTGCGTACTCCTGGGAGATTGTCTTCCTGGCTATTCCAAATGGATCAAAATTAAGCCGTGCAGGGAAGAACTCTTGCTCATACTCGGACAACATTTGTGCTTCCATTCTTCGAGCTCTGTGAATGCTGATGCAACTGTAATATCCCACAAAGCTGAGTGGAAGTAGCCCGTAGACTTGTGCCGCTTCGATCAAGGTCGTGTAACTCCACAAGTTGCAGCTCGCTTAGCTCCATGGCAATCAATCTGTCACTCGGGTACCTTGGCATCTTTGTTGGTTCACCTGAAAAGCTCGTAACCCTGAGGTATGTGAAATCTGCAAACTGGATGAATATACCGCCAATCTTGACACTCGCTTCCCATGCTTCCTCGCTTACTCGTGAGTCTTCAAGTCTTTGTCTAACTCCGCAGATGAAATCGTAGAAGAAACCATCGCTGATCACTTTGTCCTTCTCGCACGCAGTGCAAAGAAGTCGTGGTAGACTCAAAATGGGATCCTCGGAAAGAATACCACATCTATCTAGCTTGAAAAGACACCCCGTGAAGCCGCAGATATACCAAGTATGAAGTCATCTTGCCGAAGGTACGCTTTACGCCCGCAGCTTGCTCACCGATGTCAGCCGCTAATAATTTCGACCAATCGATTATAGAATCAACCTTGTTGATTTCAATGGTCCTGATGAAAGCATACATCCATGTCCTAAAGTGTAGGCATTCGCTTCACCATTCAACCCGCATAGCAATTTGACAATATCATCCGCCTCCCGCACCAAATTGATCGTGGAAGAGTTCTCGAACCCGGAAGGGGATCTAGGCTTCTTCATGAACCGGCTATTCATGATGCTCACACAATCAGCTCTATGCTTTTCCCACCTACTGTCAGCATCCTGAATGCTAATAGAAGTCACCACCTTTCGTACTGGAATCTTCAAACAATAATCGAAGAATTCTGCATCCAAACGAATTATTGTCTTTCCCGCAACATCACGCACTGATCTAGATGAAGGATGATAGGATCTAGCACACTCCATCACAAACTCTGGCAATTGGGCTGTACATGGGAAAGCTGCAGCTCGAATAATTCCGCTACTTTTGACCGCACGCATGAGTGAAGTCTTTCCAGCTCTGGATCTATCAATCAAATCAGAAAGAGGTTCTGGGCCTAGATCCGTGTCTCCTATGTCTGAAAGTTTAGAAGCAATGCATGAATCCATCGTGCTCTCTTTTTCATCTCCTTTTGCCATAGCTTTATCAATCTTTGTCTGAATAATTCTTTTTCTTCTAATTTGGCCTGCTTTCTTCAATACTGGTGCAGATCTGGACAATTCTTCAGATTCGGAGGATATTTGCAATGTATTGGACATTGATAAATACTCCTTTTCTTTTATAAAGCACCTGTAATGAGTTCCTGCAATTTATTCAGACAAAAATGGCCACCGGAGCATGAATAGTGAATTTAAATTATAAAAATCTGCACTTTTCAAGCCTGCTGCCCCAAAAAATGGTGTTTAATTTGCACATAAAGAGATCATGAATCCTTTCAATCAACACCTGAGCTCCTTTAACACCTGTGAAAACAATTGTGCAGACGAAGATGAACCTTTTCCAAAGCATGCGCCAAATCTGGAAGCTTTTAGCCTTTGTTAGCACTTTGTCTGTGCAAAATCCTTCCTCTAATGGGGGCGCACTTTTTCTCCTTGCTGCAATTCTTTACCTGTGTGTTGAATAATAAATCCATATGGCTGCCCATGCTTATATAACCTTCATAATTCTATAATTAATAATTGCCCTAACAATTAAAGGCAATTAATTAATTAAAAATCATGCTTTTCTCTTTTAAAAATTGCATGTTTAAGGACAGCCATCCAATAAATTAAATTAATCCAATTTAATCCTTCACACAGCACTTAACTTTAGCCTCACAGTGTGCTTTGACCATAGCCACTGAAAATAGAAATTAATTTAATGATTTAATGCATTTAAAATCATTAAATAACTCCTAAATGGGGCGCACTTTTTCCAAGGAGAGGGGCAGCCACTAAATAAATTAAATTTAATTAATTTAATTGCTCTATTTTAATCCTCCTTTGACTTTTCAACCTCCTCAAGCTTGGGCGCACTTTTTCCAAGGATAGAATTTATTAAAAATAATCAATTTAATTATTTTTATCCATCACCAAAGGGGGCGCACTTTTTTGCACATGTAATTCTATTTTTAAGAATTTTCACCATAATGGGATTCTTTACCCTGCAAGGTAGGCACCACAATCCCATGATCCACTTAAGTGATTTGACTTTTGCAATGGGATTCTTTACCCTGCAAGGTAGGCACTAAAATCCCATGATTTCACTTAAGTCACTTTCCTTTTATTATATCATGGGAATTTTCACCCTGCAAGGTAGGCAATAAATTCCCACCTGCCTACAGCCTCTATTTTTCCCACTGCAGCTTAAGTGACTTTTATAACACGGGAAAAAGTACCCTGCAAGGTAGGTATACAATTCCCATCCTACCTGCGGCTTATATTTTTCCCATCGCAGCTCAAATCCTTTGTTTTCCAAAAATGCGCCCATCCCCGCAGGGGCTTTCCTGTGCACGACTTCGCTTTTTCCCAGTGATCCAGACCTCCGATGATGACTTCCTCCGGGCAAAATGTGCGTGTATGTTTTCCACCGCCCAGCCAAAATCGGGCTTACCCTGGCGAAGGAGTTGTTCCAGAGAATTTTCACAGAAAACAGAACGGGACACCACAAAAACACGAAAAATTGCCAAAAGTTACAAATAAAGCCCAAAACTTAAAATAAGTTAAAATCCTTCTGGTATATAGGAATAATAACATATTCGCTCATAATAGAGTTAAAACAGAGCGCAAACAGCCTCATACGGGGCTCAAAATAATTAAATACAAATTTCCCGCAGACAAATCCCGACGACATAATAAAACAATTTTGGGCATCTGGGTATTTGGCGAAAAGGGCTAATATGGCTCTTCAGGATTATCTTGACGCAATACAGGAACTTTCAGGCAATAAAAACAACAAATGACCCACTATTTTAAAAGTACGAAATTTTTTCATCACAGGTTTCGTATCTTGTCCTTTGGGGAAAGATGAGATCACGGGTTTCGTATCTTGTCCTTTGGGCACGGGGTCAGGCAGACAAACACAACACAACACAACACCAAAACAAGACAAAACAAGGAAAAACAAACAAAGGTTTTATTTATGTACATACAGGTTTTACCCTGCTTCTCATGTTCGGAACAGCTTCAAGTGTTGCCCATTGAAAGGCAACGGCAATTCAACTCCATCCTGATGAGCAAGAATGAAGCTATCTGCTCCGGCGATCTTTTTGATTACAAAAGGCCCTTTCCATAGTGAATCGAACTTTCCATGCATGCCTTTTGTTTCTCTTCTTTTGTCCCATAAGAGGACCCAGTCATTAACTTCAAACTTTCTTTCCCTGGCATTTTTGTCGAAGATGACTTTCACCTTCCTCTGATGCTCTGTCAACCTATCTGCAACTTGAGTTTGTACTTCCCTCAATTCAGTCAGGTACATGATTCTTTTATCAATAGCATCCGTGAACGTGGAATCTTCCAGGGCTTTAGAAAGTCGTAGGGCAGGCAATTCCAAGGTGAGAGGCACTGTGTCTCTTCCATATAGCAATGAAATGGGGACATGCCTATCGCCCTCTTTGGTGTGATCCTATCGGCCCATAATGCATCAAACAACTTTTTATGCCAAGTCCTTTGATTTTCTGTTACAAGCTTGCGCACGATAGTTACCAAGTTCTTATTACTAGATTCAGCTTGACCATTCCCTTGTGGATAGTAGTTTGAGGAATGAACAAGTTGAATCCCATACGTGTAGCAGAATTCCACCAACTCCTCAGAAGAAAGATTCGGAGCGTTGTCTGCTACAATTTTGCTGGGTACGCCAAACCTGACAATAATATTTTCTTTTATAAAATTGCACACTTCAGCGGAAGTGGCATTCTTCACAGGAATAGCTTCTACCCACTTACTAAAATAATCAGTAGCTGTTAGAATGTAATGATGACCGGCGCTGGAAGCCGGGTTAATCATTCCAATAAAATCCATACCCCACTGTTGGAAAGGTTCTTCAATCACAATGGGTTTTAGGGGTAATGCAGGCAATTTCACACGCCCAACAAAATGTTGGCATGCTTGACACTTAGCTACCCATTCTGCAGTATCTTGAAAAAGGGTGGGCCAGTAATACCTTGCTCTAAGGATCTTGTGCGCAGTGACTCGGGCTGAGAAATGACCACCGCAAGCCATGTCATGAAACTGTTGTAGTAGTTGATCCTGTTGAGCTTTATCCACGCATCTGAGAAATACACCATCAATTCCCCTTTTGTACAAACCATTATCCCAAAGCACAAAATCTTTTGACTTCAATTTAATAGTTCGTTTTTCTTTTCATAAAGTCGATCCGGCATTCTCCATACGTTAGAAAGTAAGCAATGTTATCAGATCATTCCTCTACCGATCTATAAACAAGATCTTTGCCCCGCAGTAAATCTTCATCTATTCCATCCTCGATGTCTGTGCAGTCGATGCTTTAATTTCTGTCATTAGTTCACACAGACCTCTTCCTCGAACCAGCTTTGTTGGTTTAATATCCAAATCATATTCT